>LR746273.1:2395000-4795000 GCA_902729315.2 Spirodela intermedia
ATATTATTTATTTCTTCGTTGATATTATATACCTCCCACCTTCTGTTCCTCACTGCTTCGTGGGGACCCCGCTCCATCTATCTCACGTTTCTCCCTCTGATCCTCTGTCCTGGTCGAGACTAGATACAGTCCACATCTCTCTCTCTGTCCCTCTGTGTCTGTGCCAGCGTCCAGTAGCTCACCCCTTCCTGGGCTTCGAACTCTCTCTCCTCGATGACTGCAGCCATGCACGAGCCGAGATGGGAGGAATCTTCCGCAGAGAGAGAGAGAGTTAGGTGAAGAAGGAGACAGCCAGTAGGCTCTTCTTGGGATCTGCAGGGAAGAGAGAGAGAGAGAGAGAGAGAGAGAGGAAGAAGGAGAGGGGAACAGAACGAGGCGCCACAAAACTGTGATCTTCTGCAAGAAAGACTGCCACTTGTTCTTCTTCCTCACCCTTTCTGCCCTAAAACGAAAGCATTTGCTCGCAAAGCCCCCACCGCCTCTTCCGGCGAAGTCTCTATCGAGAAGCCTTCTGCTTCTTCTATTCCTTCAGTTTCGCCGCCATTGGGATCCTTTAGAGATTATTCTCTGCTAGCAGCGACAGGATCAGATAGATATTCTCGAGTAGACGAGAAAGCGGCCTTCCATGGATCGCGGTTGACGAGGAGACTCCTTGCCGCAGAAGGGAGAGGGAATTTCACATAACATCGGCGTTTACAGCACAAATTTTATGAGTTCCGGAGATTTCAGAGGCGTCCTATAGGGCGGCGCCGCCGTCGCCGTGCCCTCCGGCGATCTCAGAGACAACGGACGCGAATGCGGATCCGACAACATGAAGAGGATCCTGAGCGATGGCCTCGTCTCCGAAAACACCCCCACGAAGAAGAATAAGAGTATGGTCCATCGCCACACCCCCGAGCAGATCCAGCAGCTTGAAGCGTAAGAGACCATTCCATTTATTTGCATCCTTTTGCTCTCACCTTTATATATTTCCTCTCCGTCATCATTCTTTTCTCCAAATTTTCGATCTCTTTTTTGTGACAGATTCTTCAAGGAATGCCCCCACCCGGACGAGAATCAAAGGATGGAATTGTGCAGGAGGCTGAGCTTGGAGGGGCGGCAGGTCAAGTTCTGGTTTCAGAACAGGCGTACTCTGATGAAGGTAAATGGTAATGTCTTCTCTTCTTCCCCTCTGCAACTGTCCGTCCTCCCCTTCACACGAAAGCTGTACCGTCGGTGAAGGGCAGACCCAGCTCGAGAGGAAGGAGAACGAACTGCTCAGGCAGGAGAACGAGAGACTGAGGATAGAAAACCGGGCCCTCCACGCGACGGCGAGGAGCCCCGTCTGCTGGAGCTGCGGCGGCCCCGCCGAGCTCAAGGAGCCGTTGTGGCTGGAGAACGACCGTCTTAGGGAGGATCTCCGCCGTTACTCCGGGACCCTCGCCGGTCGGCAACCTCCTCACACGGCGGCGTCCTCGCTCGAGACCTCGATGCTGGTGGAGCTCGCCTGGTCGGCCATGGACGAGCTGGTGAAGAAGGCGCAGGCGGAGGAGCCCCTCTGGGTCCGCGGCGGCGCCGGCGAGGAGGCGGCGCTGAACGAGGACGAGTACCGACGGGCGTTCCCCCAGAGCCTCCGCCCGAGACCAGCGCGGTTCGTGACGACGGCCTCGAAAGCGACGGAGATGGTGATGATCACCAGTTCTACCCTAATCGACGGCCTCATGGACGCAGTGAGTCCTCCCTCAAAGTTCACCTGTTCACATCTCTGAGAAAATCCTTTGTTCATATCAGAAGCTCTCTTCAGAATCGCTGGCCGGAGATCTTCCCTAACGTGGTCGCAAGATCTTCCACCGCCCACGTTATCAGCGCCGGGATCGGGGGAACCAGAAGCGGCATCCTCCAACTGGTGAGTCCCCACCTCTGTCATCTTCTCCAGGAGGAGGAACTGAAGGTGAGCTCGTTCTTGAAGATGACCGCGGAGCTCCAGGTCCTCTCGCCGTTGGTGCCCCTGCGGGAGCTCAGCTTCCTCAGGTTCTGCAAGGAGCTCTCTCATGGCGTCTGGGCCGTCGTCGACGTCTCCGTGGGCACCGTCGGAGAAGACCCCTCCTCCCCTCACAGTCCTCTGGTCTATCAGCGGCTTCCCTCCGGCTGCGTGGTGGAAGACATGGCCAACGGGTGCTCCAAGGTGCTTCAACGGGAACCTGTTCTTGCCGGCGATGAGCAGCTATGGCCATCTCCGGCATTTTCTCCGGAGATGATGACGATGGCTGATCGATGCCGCAGGTCACATGGATAGAACACGCGGACTACTACGAGTCTGCTGTGCATCCGCTGTATCGTCTGCTCCTCCGCTCCGGTATGGCACTCGGTGCGCGCAGGTGGGTCGCCGCACTGCAGCGCCACTGCAACTCCCTGGCGGCGCTCTCCTCCTCCGCCGTCCTCTCCGGCGGCGATTCTCCCGGCAAGTCCCCACTTCGCTTCCGTATCTGGCTTCATCTCTATAGCTCTCGATAAAGATATGATGGGCCTCTCTCTCTCTCTCCGGTTGAGACAGTGGCGGCGGGGAAACGGGAGATGCTGAAGCTGGCGGGGAGGATGACGGAGAACTTCTGCGGGGGGGTGAACGCGTCACCGGCGAGGGGGTGGAGGAAGCTGAGAGCTGAAAACCTCGGCGAGGACGTGCGGGTGGCGATTCGCAGGGCCATGGCCGTACCCGGGGAGCTATCCGACGCAGTGATCTGCGCCGCCGCCTCGGTGTGGCTGGCGGCGCCGCCGCAACATCTCTTAGACCTCCTCCTGCGCGGCGAGTGGAGAATCCTGTCCGACGGCGGGCCGGTGCAGGAGGCAGCCACCATAGCCACCGGCCGCCGGCGGGAGAATACCGTCTCTCTTCTACGCGCCGGAGTAAGTCGTCTACATATACAGCTATGTTTCCCTTCTGCTCGCCGGAGTCGCCCTCACTACCATTGCAGCTTCTCCTGTCTGCTCTTGCTCGGACACGGGATGAGCCAGTTTTAGAGAGAGAGAGGAAGCAGAAGGGATCAGTTCCCAAAACCAGCCCTACCATGTCGTTCTAATCTTTTTGTTTTACTCGTGCATGGCCACATGCAGCCTGGCTGCGCCGCCAACGGCACGACGCTGATCCTGCGAGAGGTCTCCACTGACGTGTCGTCCTCGCTGGTTGTGCACGCGCCGCTGGAGGCCGCCGCCGCGGACCTCGTCGTGAACGGTGGCGACTCCTCCGGCGTGGCGCTGCTCCCATCTGGGTTCGTTGTCACTTCCGACGGCAGTGCCGCCGTGGGAGCACCAGCGTCGAAGACGGGCGGCTCCCTCCTGACGGTGGCGTTCCAGATCCTCGCGAACGGCCTCTCCGATACCAACACGCTCGCCGTTGACTCCGTGGAGACGGTCAACAGCCTCATCTCCCGCACCCTGGGGAAGATCGAGGCCGCCCTCCACTGCTGTGAGTGCTGAGATAGAGATAGAGCTTAATATGGATACAAAAAAATCAGGCCATTGCATGAATTAGATGAAATTCGTAGTGTTGACTCGCTCGCACGCCCATGAAAGGGACGGCATCGAGATAGACCTGCAACGGATGGTCAGCTGGTGGATACACCTCCCCCTTCCTCTGTTGTTTTTGTATTTAGAGACTCTCTCTCTCTCTCTCTCTCTCTCTCTCTCTCTCTCTCTCTCTCTCTCATATAGAGAATAAAGTAGATGGAACCGAAAAGTCAGCTTATTTATCCGGTCAACGTGAAGTATGTAGTCAATGCTCATTTTTTATTTTGATTATTCACCTTCCCCGTCTAAGTTATTTTGATTAGTGTTACTCTATTTTACAACTTGTTGGATTAGACTACGAGTTCATAATTAAAAAGTCAACGCGAACATGAGATTTGGTAATGATGTTGAATGATGCAGTCCGGGGAAAAATGTCAATCCCGTTGCTATTAGCTTCTCTCTTACATCCAAACTCAACAAATTGAGGTCAAAAGCCAGAGTTAACTTCCCTCACATGTCGGTCAACCAAAAACAATAATGTCAACAAGTCCGAGTTTCTTGATGACTCGTAAATCCTTGGTAATTAGGTTTGAAGAATCTATAACAATGCGGCGATTAGTTTCACATCCCTGGAAAATTGGTTTTCTACGTTGACTTTTAAGCATCAAGTGCTGCGTTGAGGAACGACATTAGTAAAGGAAAACTCTACCGGGGGCAAGAGGTCGTCGGAGCCACATACTGAGTACCGTTGACTTTTGTGTTATTCATCGATATGTCAATAAGGCTCACATCTTATATCCTACGTGGATTTTTTCTTTCTTTACCAAATAAGTGGATTTTTTCTTTCTTTATAAGTCAATTCACCAAAAATAATAGGAGTGTACTGTACGAGAGAGAGAGAGAGAGAGAGATTCTCCTAAAATTAATTTATTGGGTCCACCGCGCCCAGGTGGGCCCACTCTCTGCCGTGGATCCTTCTTGATCGAAGTCTTCAGACCAGGAGCCGTCTGCAGGGGAGCGTGGAGGAGGGTCAACCATCCCTGGTTGCGCCGCTTCTCTGGGGCACCAGGACTTCGTCGCTCTTCTCGGCCAGGTGGCGGCGGAGAGCCCAACATAAGAAGCCCAGCTGAGCCACGATCCCCTCCTGTCGGAAAGATTTCCCATTTTCTTTTCTTTTTAAAATTCGGAGGCGGAGGGAATGTTCGATGGCTTGGACCAGTCATGCTTCTTGGCCCTCTCCGTCCCGCTCACGCCGCTCATCGCCCTCTGAGGGAGAAGGAATCTGATCGGGTTGCGGGAGAACGGGGTTTTAGAGCTCCTTCTGAATGGAGAATGATGCTCTGTTGCGTCGGTACCGGCGGGAGCGCCGGAGGCTGCTCGAGTTCATCCTCTCCGCCGGCCTGGCGGCGGAGGTCCGGCCACCGCCCGGAGCCGAGGAGTTTATCGGACGTCGATTTGGATGTCGTTAGCGCCGATTATGTTCTCGAGCGCGTAAAGTCCGGTGAGTCGCTGTCTCAGCTTTTTGCGCCGGTTGGCTGTGCTTGTGGGGTGGAGCTGTGACGGCCGGAGAGTGTGCGAGTTTTTTGTGCAGGTGGGATGTTGGACCTCTCAAAAGCCAGCGAGAGGTACCAGGATGAATTGAGGTTCCCAGTTATGGTGGGTGCATTTCCTGATAATTCTTTTTCTTTTCATTTACGCGTCTTTCGTTTTTTTTAAATAATTTATGCGCGTTTACACGAACCCTCATTAAGTGTTCACGTCAGGCTTCAACCATAGTTGATTTGATATATTTTCTCTAATGAAGAAATCCAAATCTCTTGGACGGGTTTGTGATGAGCTAAGCATAGTTCTTTTAAACGTCTAATGGTTCTCGTGTCATGAAGATCCGAGTTTTTTTTTTTTATATATATATATATTTATGTGGCACTCGTTTTCTTTAAAATTCTGTAGGTCTTGGCTGCTTGTTCATGAAATCGAGAACAAGAAAACTAATCCCGTGAAAGTACCTGCGATCTAGTAATTTCAATAGCTCTTGGGTTATTTATAGACGAACACATTAACGGCAATATGTCATTGACATGTGTCTTAACTCTCAGAATGTGGTGTGCTCGTGTTTAATTACTTCTGTCACATTATTGATTTGAATTCTTAGATTTGGTCCATTAGCTCTGAAGCAATGCACCATTTATGCTGCCTATTGCGTTGGTCTCTCAAAATTTATTTTTTGCAGCATTTCTGATGCCTCATCTATGCACATTACCCCATAAGTGATGACATTTGATGCAATATTTTTGAGAGGGGTGGAAAGGTTTGTTTCTTTTTGACATCTTCGTGGAGATCTGAGCCTGTAGTTGGCCTATTTGATGTGGAAGGAGCCTGAGCTTCAGTGTAGAACAAACGTAAAAGTCAGACTTCAGAAATATTTATTTATTTATTTGGTTTTAAATTATGAGTCCCAATTTTGAGACATGTTGGAGGAGGTTTGGATGAGGTAGCGAATTTCCACCGATTATTAGTGTTCAAATGTGGGAGATTCCTTTTTTTTGTTTTTTGCTTTTTGAAGGGAGGGTCGTTGCCTATATTCAAATAAGATTATAATTGGGGAATCGATCCTAAATCATGTTAAACATGAGGATTTTCTCTCTGAATCTCTTAGAAAGGTGCAAACATTGGTCCCTTCCAAGCGTTATCCTCAGCTCTTATGTCTCCTTATCGTGGGTTGGCATCAGAAAATTTTCTTCTTTCTTCTCCCCTCACCGTTTTAGTTGGATTAGCATTAGTTTAGCCTGACACCCTCCAACCTAATTAATTTAGATGTGTTGTGGGGTTAGCGGTATTCCCTCTTTTGTAAAATTAAATCCTCACTGAAAAAGTGAGTATTAGTTTTTATTATTTTCATGAAGGCATGCTTTTTCTTCATTTGAAAGATCCTTTTCCCATGATACTGGCTGTTTTATCAGGTATGAGCTGGCCAGGAATTGATTTGATTCCGGGAAGAGTTGCGTAGAATTATTTTTTGAGCTGAAATGAATCTGAAATGAGTTTTGTTAGTCGTAACAAGCTGTCATCTTTCTTTAGCATTTTTTTTTCTCATCAACGGGAGTAGAGCTGAAAATGATACCTTTCGCTTTTCAGATAAGCTCACGGACAGGAATCACGTTTTTCCTGAATTCGAAACCCGAATTTTCTGGGCCTCCACCTCAACGCAACCCTCCCCAAGCTAATTTGAGCTCCCACCAGGCATCTTTTGCAGCTGAGCAGTCAGAACAGAAATCTGGAAGAGATTGTACGGATTCTAGAATTCCCAATAATGTTCACTGCACGGCTACAACATTTACCTCTTATCCACCTTTGAAAGACACAAGTAGCATCTCCTTTGGCTTACCCACGCTAAGTACAGGTGTTCTTTACTTTCCATTTTTATCCTCTAAAATGTTTTAGTGGCTTCTATCAGATTCACTGATTCCCGAAGCTGTTACTTAGGAGGTGATTTATTTATTTGATCTTGTTGTTTTTTCGTCTCGAAGGACTATCTGACGATGATCTGCGAGCAACAGCCTATGAGGTGTTAGTAGCTTCTGTCTTAATTTTCGGGTTAGTCTCCCTGTGCACTCATCACTCTGTTCTGTCTGCAAGCCTGTGTCAAAATCACTCATCTTTGGATTTCTAGGGGACACGCTTATTTTCATGAAGACAAACAGAAGGAAAAGAAGTCCAGATTTTTGACGGGCTTAAGAGCCAAAAGAGACAGAACAAAAGTCATCACTCAATCTGTAGATTGGCATTCTGAGATTCTGGATATGATTCGAGTTCAGATGGAGGCAAGCTCATTTTATTTTTAATTATGCAGAAGAGTTTTCATTTCCTCTGGAATGGTGTCAGGAATGGGCCGTTGCTTGGCGCTTATTAGAAATTTGGATGTGGGTAAACACTTGGTATGGTGGATGGACTTTTTGATATAGATCATAAATAGCAATGAAAGAGCTTTATGATCCGTTCTAACAGATGTTGAGAGTTTTCTACTACTTTGAATGGAAAGTTTTCTGTTCCTAAATCTGTAATCATTTTGCATCATAAATAGACTCTGTGAATGAGAATCCTCTCATGCTGAATTTTGGCATTTGTTGATACTTTTTAAATTGGTGATTGATTAGCGTCCTTTCTATATTGCTTACCGGAGTCTAGGTTAGAGTCTTAATATCCTTTGGCAGTGGACACATTTCATGCCATCATGTTAATTCTTTAACTTCTAGGAACTCATCTGTTCACATTTTAGACTATCATTTTCTGCATGACATTCAACATCCCTCATCCGATGTAGTCGTTCTAGGGTCTCCTAATTCACTGCATAAAAATATGTTGCTCTTTACGCTTGGCTTTCTGAACTTAATTGCGACTAGGGCTCTTTTGCTGACGAACATATCGTTTGTGTCTAGTTATCGTCATTAGTTTTATTGTTTGGGATGACAATATTTTCTTTAATTTCACATCTTTTTCTTTTTGCTAGATTTCAGAAGCAATGGATGCATGTATTAAGCGAGGAGTAATGCTTTTCCATTCAACGTTGACATCAGAACGAATTGACGTCCCTCAAATCATGCTTGAGCTCCTAAGCAATGTTAAAAAGTCAGGTTTTGTTAATGAAAAGCTGTTCACACAATGGCAGCTGAAGAAGGCAAGGCTAAATCTTCATTCTTCTGTTTTCCATGTTTTCAGGATTCTAGATTTATATGCGTTCTCCTTTTTTCTAGGTAAATATTCTTGAAGAACTTCTTTGTGGTTCTGTAGATGTTGTTACGGAAGATGAATATGCAGCACTGAAGCTATCTATTTCAGGGTTAAGAAATATCAGTGTAAGCCTTCCTGTTTATTTTATATTATGTATGATTTTTTAATGAAATATGAATTGGATGAAATTAATCATCGATTTTCTCTCTGTTCCTGTCTAGGTGCCAATTCTTTGCCGTTTTGTTTTATTGCATCGTCTTTGTGGGCTTGATTGATCTATAATGTTGTTCCAGGGAAGAAGTGACAAAACAGACTCAGCTGGACAAGATAATATTCTGATGACTATTAGAAACTTTGTATCAAGGTTGTCTAATGTGCCTGGAAAGTTTGGCCTCCCAGGTGAAACCTGCTACTGGACGAGCAGTTATCATTGTCATGTCAAACTATATGAGAAGTTACTCGTGAGTGTTTTTGATATCCTTGAAGATGGTGAGATAGTAGAGGTGTGTGTGGTTACACCTGCCGGCAAACTGTAGTTTCAATTTATTTGTTAAGGTTATTTATCTATGTTTGCTATACTGTACAATCATGCATCTGGTTAATTTATTTTTATTTTCCTTGTAGGAATCCGAGGAGTTCCTCTCTATTTTTAAATTAACCTGGCCTGTGTTGGGCATCACTCAAAAATTGCATGATGTATTATATGGGTGGGTGCTTTTACAGCAGGTATTTATTTATTTATTTATTTCTCTGTTTCTGATCGGTAAATAAATATCCAAATACTGAGGTGTCCTGAGAACTTTACTTGATGGCAATTCTCATCTTATCTCTATTTAAATTTTATGTATAAATGCAAGGTAAACTCGGAAAGCATGCCTCGGACTCATTTGCGTTTTCAGTGTATGATTCTTGTATGACCACCACCATTAAAAATGTTCTTTTTTAGATAGTTTATGTGTCCTAGCTGTGCCAATTTTTTTTCTAGAAACTGATTTTTATATCCATGTGGATGATGTAAATTCTTATTTGCTGTGCATTTTCGGCAAAAATTACAACCTCAAAAATTTATCTGGTTCGTTACTGAGCTATCAAGTAAGCTAAAGTTTGGTTTCATTTATCTGTTATCAGAGTGGGTTACCAAGTTCCCACTCTGGTATCTCCCGAGCTCAGCTTTGCCCCCTTCTATACTCTTTGCGGTGGTCACCTACCCCCTTGTAGTCTCAGGTGCGTGACCCCTCATCTTCCTCGTTGCTCTCTTTTGCCGCCTAAAGCCAACTGCTTCCCCTTCCTTGCCCTATGGTAGATTGCATATGTTCGCCAAATCAGACCACCCAACCTCCTCTCCCACGAAAGTGCTTTCTCATTCACCAGATACCCAGGTCCATGAGTGTTAGGCGCAGTTACCAAGATGGAACCACCTGCATTCTTCTCTCATCTTCTCTCCTTCAGTATCTGTAAGTCGAGTATTCAGCTCCCTTCTTGTCACACTGTTCTTCCCTTCTTTGTCTACATTGCTCTGTCTCCATTTATCTATTTCTCTTTGAATGTAAACCCTCTTCCCCGCTGTCCTCACCATCCATCTTTGAGTGTATTTATCCTCCACCTCTATTTCCCTTCTCTGTGTAAATTTCTCTCTCTCTCTTTCTCTCTCTCTCTCTCTCTCTCTCTCTCTCTGTACATCATGTATATCTAGTACGTATAATATATAGACGTGTGTCAGTCTCCCTCTCTCCCTCTTGCTTGACTGCATGTTTCAATTGCATTAAAAAATGTGATGATTAAAATCTTCTGCCTCTCAGTCAAAGTGTTTCCCCAGTATGCTGAAAGTAAAACTCTTCCAGATATCAGTTGATTGGTTGATTTCCAGCCGAATTTGAACTTTAGTTGCTACCGGATTTTGAAATCCCACATGTACCTGGTTGATGTGGAGGAGGTACAAGAAATAAAAAAAAAAATCCCTCTCTGCTACTGACTGCTGTGATGTGCTACCTCTTCTTCCTGCCAGTGACTACTGCGAGACTGCATTTGTCTATTATTCCTTGTTCATAATCCTATCAGGAAAAGAAGACTTGAAAGATTAGTTCATGATAATGAAAATATGTCTGCTGGGCCTAGCTGATCCTGGTCAGTCTCATTCTTTGACGATTCTCTTTTATTTGTGTGGAGTTCAGTTTGACAGAATATAATGGTTGAAAAGGGATCTGAATCATGATTTAGCTATGCTTTAGGATGATGTTTAGCTCGTTCAATATCTGGAGACGTCAAGATCTGCGTTATGGATTGTATCTGGGGCATTTCCCTTATTTGAAATTCTTTTATTAAAGCCTTTTCATGTCTGTTTAAGTGTAGCACTGATGTAGAGTTCAAAATTCTTTATCCTTAACCCAGCACTCTATGATTTTCACTTTCATATGTATCGTTATTTAGATTTGATACATACCTTTATGAACGTTCTGATGAGGATTTTTTTGTAGTATATATTGACAGGAGAAACTACTCTATTAAAAAATGCGGTTATTCAAATTCGGAAAGCAGTATCAAGTGAAGATGTTAATAGAAATGAAGAAGCGTATATGAACTGTCTTTTATGTTTTAATGGAGGTCATGAAGGCCATGGAGACTTAAGTTTGGTGCAGGCTGTTTTATCGTCAATTAAGGGTTGGTGTGACAGCAAGTTGCGAGACTACCACTTATATTTTACTCAGGTCTACGATTTTAAAGAATTCCTCTTCCTTTTTGTTATTACATGCAGTTAAACTAGCTTTCTCTTAAATGATGATATACCAATTATTGTTGGAACCAAGAATTGGTTCCGACAATAACAAAGCATAATACTAACTTTGTGAGCTCATATCTTGTGGACTTTAGTTTTTAATGCCTTCCATATTATAACTATGCATTATGCACGTTACCCTTTTCAGCTTACTTATTGCAAGTTTTGCATTCTGTAGCTGATTGCTGGTTCAGAAAAATAACATGGTAGTGAATGCATGGGTTGATTCTCTTTTAGAACCTGGAATATATTGGTTGATTATAGTTTTTTTTGACCATTGATTTTGATCAAATTCCTTGTCAAAAAATGCTAGCAGTGCTTTTCTTTTATGTCTAAGCATGAGAAAAAAAGTTGGTTCTCCTGGCCATAAACAGGCCATAACTACACTATTTTTAGATCATTTTTTTGAACTTATGGAGTGTTTTGAGCCTTATCATTTTTAGCCGATCTAGGTAGTGTGGAAATTTATTTTTATTCAATGAAGACTTAACTTCTGTGAAATTGATTTATTGATTTAGTTGGCGTGTAATAGGAAGCTTTGACAAAGAATCTACTCGTTTTAGCTACTAATGGATTGTACCTGCTTTTTTGGGTCTGCTGGAAGCCTGTAAAAACCCTTAATTTCTGAGATACATTTCTTTCGTGCGTCCAAATTGCCACAGAGTTGCATAGGGGATAAGCCACCAGATTGAGCTTAGATTGTCTTATCCTTCCATTTAATGGGACAGTTTTCTCTTGTAATTGAAACTTATACAATATTGTTGACTCCACTCAGCAAGAGATGTAGGTGGAACCAATACACATAAAAAATGTTAGAGTTCCAGCATGTTTACCTTTCTTCACTTGTCTACTGCAATGTTCTCCTTGTTTTGTTGTCTCCTTATGGTTGATACCCAACAATCATAGCTGAAACTATCACGAGGAAAGGCAATTAAATTAATCAAGCAATAATTATATGAATGTATTTATATTCTGCATATTCAGTTAGACTGAAGAAGAGGAAAGTAAATGTGTGGTTGAAAGGGACATTTATGTTCAACAGTTTTGGCTAGAATTGGAAAGGAACTAGATTCTGTCATCGAAATAACTGTGTTTGGACCTTTGTTTCTATTGTTATTCATTGGAGCCGAAAATGTATATAAAAATGCTTAATCATGAGAGAACAGTCTGGTCATTGCCAGATTATGTATTTTGAGTTTTTTTCACTTTTCTTGTTGAACATTTGAGAAACAATTATTGGAATTTTCACTATTTTTGTTTCGAATCAGTGTTTTACCTTTCTTGTGGTGCCTTGTTTCCACCTGAGAATCGGAACTCATTTTTATTTTCACTTGAAGCATTTTCCAGTGGAAACAATGATGTACAACAAAAAACATAGAAATGATAGTTAAAATAATGGATACTTATTATTTTCTGCAGAAACCCGATGACTTTGTAAGTGCTGTAAACTTAGCAGCTGTTCTTGTATTGCATTTTGGTGGAGAACGGTATGAAAGCAAGGTCAGTAGTATGCCAATTTTCCATTATGATTCCAATTGCATTTATTTTCCCTCATCTTATTTACTAGGTTTATCTGCCAGGGGTAGTTATTTATTGGCATCATGTTTATTTATTCTAAAAAATTATACCTTTCAGCCGTGACCAATTTACTGAGTTCTATGACTATGAACAAATAAGATGATTGGTAGGATGATTTATTGATTGGACCAATGTTGTCTCTAAACTCACTACTGTTCTCACCATGAGTTCTTCTCATTGATGACTATGAACTTCAATTTTTACTTTGTTTTTTGCTTTAAAAATGGAGTCATGAGTTCCATTTCCTGTCATAATTGTCTCACATCCTGATTTGGATGAATACATAGTCCAAATCTAAGGATTGACAGGACAGATTAAAACTGAACTACAGGAGAACTGGATTTAATTTATTTGACCACATATGATTGCTGTATTTTACTTTGTGAGTTCCATCACGCTGATTGTGATATTTATATTAAATCAAGCGGAATGTTAGAGAAAAAATCTATTACGAAGAGATAGTTTTAAGGTTGATTTTTGAATCATTTTTGCATAATAAGCTTCATCTTGTGCAGTATGTGCAAGTGGTACTGGTACCTAATAATCTTCATAATTTTTATCAATGCAGTTTGGTATGGACATATCCAAGACTGAAACAGCTCCAGAGCTCATGAAAGGATACATCGAAAGTTCCATTAGTGCCGCATGTGAGCGGGTAGGATGGTACATTTTTTGTCGTTATTTTATCCTCTTCGTGCACTTTTTCAATTGTTCTGTCTTTTTTTTTAGGTCGTTGACTTATCGAGCAGCATGTCTAAATTAGAAGGAAGTCATCAGCATCTGGCTAAATTGGCTGAGGATTTAAAATTAACAGCTGACACAGAATTCATCACATTCACTCCCGTGCTTTCCCAATGGTATCCTGAAGCAGGAATCGTTTCAGCTGTGTTCTTACACAAGCTTTATGGGAAATATTTGGTAATTTTTTATCCTTTCTATTGGAGCTGAATGTTTGGGTGCTTTTTCTCATTTTCGGGGGATGATGTTCTAAAGATGTACAATATGACAAAAACTTTGATACATGAGGACAAAGTATTTCGTTTGGATGCAATCTGCCACATTTCACAGATGGTGCCTTCATTTTAGCTACCTATTTTTGTGGAAAAATGATATGTTTGCCATGAATTCCAAGTTTAGCTGGAGGTCATTTGTCATTGATGAGAGTCCAACTCTCTCACCTTAAGAAGAGTGGGGGGTGGGTGGTGTTGCTTGCATTCTTTAAATAATAAAACGTGACATTTTCTCGTGCAGATGCCATTCTTGGAAAGTGTTTCAGATATTTCAGGAGGTCCAAGGTCAGTGCTTACAGCAGCTGATATTTTAGAGAGGTGCCTAAATGACATGCTTTACTCATGTGGTGAAGAGGGTGTGTCATTCTTGGCCAGTGATTTGCATCCTTATAAGGTTAGAACAGCCAATTCCATGGAGTTTGCTGCATGATCAGTCCAAGTGATATTTATTCCTTATGTTTACATAAACGAAATTCTATATATTGCTTCCCTTTTATAGTCTTCAGAACTTATTTTCATTGTTGCTTTCCTGGAGGATAATTATTTTTCAACGTCAGCTGAAGGAATAATGGTTAAAACGTTATTTGAAATACATTCTAGTTGTTGAAAAAAAGTTTTTATCTAAAGGCAGTGGGGTAGCCAGTGATCATAATCCCACAACCCAATCGATTTATGAAGTTTTTTTGCTCAACTACTGCGCATCTGAAAGATCTAAGTTTTTTTTGAATTAGATATTGTCTTGAACAGTGGCGAAAACCCTAGAATAATATGCAGAGGAAAAACTCAACTCGTATTCACATCATAAATAACTGTTATATACACAAGTACTATGGCCAGAGAACAAGGAAACCATCTAACTAGGAAATCAACAAACCAACAAACAAGGAAACTGTCCAACTAGTTATTTCCCACAGATATCATAAATGAATTCAACAGCTGTATATTTTACTATGTATAAGCAAATGTTTATTTGGTCACGCTTATGTAGTCTATATAGATTATATCTATCACATTCACACGATGGAAATCTTAGTATTGATAAGTAAAGCAAAATGGTAAATTCCATGAGCTTGGACTCTCTGATGACATATCTAGTGCAAATAATTTCAATGGATAAGAATATTCACTTTAAGGGGCTTGTTGATTGTATATGTAAGATAGATGGTCATGGAAGGTCTTTTTTTTCTTTCAAACTTATCTTCAGATGAACCTTGTCTTAACCAAATCTAACTTTTTACTTGGCTGGTTTTAGACTCTTTTAGTCTCTTTTGTTTGCCACTTACCTTCATTGGGCTTTATAGTTTCTGACCTAGTGGTGTATTCTTTATTGTGACAAGGCAGTATGGTTGAGACGCATTTAGGGAAGCGAATAAATTTCAGTGTCACCTCAAGGAAGAACATGAAATGAACTAAGAATCTAATACCTGACTTTGTGAGGAACTCGACAAGCTTAATTTGGAAGGACTTGGGTGGTTGCCATTTTTGCTTGGTTTATTTTTGATTCAGAATCCCCTGCTTCCCAGGTGTATCTTTGATTCATCAAACTAGTTATTCTCTCAACTGTCTTCTAACCCCATTTACCTACTTTCTCTCTCCAAAATTCTACATATTGGAAGATGGCGAGTGTCTAAAATTTAGGATGTATTTTTGGGGGTTGCTGAGTGGTGGGATGGGACTATTTATTTTTTTGAGGATATAGATGGTGAAAACATATGATAAAATTACTTGAGGGAATTCTTTCTTCATCTTCTTTGTCGTAAAAAAAGAAAATAAACCATCAGTGGGATAGTAAGAAACCTCCCAATACTGTACGCCAGGTTCTTGATGTTTGGCCCTTGCTACATCTTCTTTGTTGAGAAAATAAAATGAACCATCTGTGGGATGGTAACCTCCCCGCTAATGTACACCAGGTTCCTGATATACAGTTCTTAACTAAAATCTTTTAGACTAGAGCATTCCATTTATACCATAAGATTCCTTAGCACTGGCGTCATGATCTCCCCCACATTCACCAAAATTGAAAATCCTAATAATTTCACCTCAAAACAGGAAATTATGTGGAGCAATTTACCCCATTGGTGGCACTGGTAGACAAATCACTTAAGATCATCTGATATCCTTGGTTATTTGCCTTATAGTTGTTATGCGATATTCACTGTTTCAATCTGTCACTTTTTCCCATTAGTGAAGGACTTTCACTTCATACAGCTGTAAGCAGCAGGACACCAAAAATCATCAGTCTGTCACTTACTTTCATATGTGAACCTTCGCATGGTAAAGCTGCCGGCTGAGCAGTAGTGGTTGTCGGCTCTTTTTCTTTCCGCTTCTTTATTTTTATCCTCCCTCTTCTTTATCTTCGTCCTCCCAGTTTTTTTGACTGCTTCATTTCTTGCACTTACTGCTGGTGGATGTATTTATCATTACCTCCCCTTCCCATTGCCTCCGATCACAGTATATCAGCGACATTGAATGGAATGGAATCCAACCAAATCTTCATTGCATCTGTACCGAAGTCTATTTTGGCAGTTAAAAATATCTTAAAACACTTTCTTAATTTTTAAATTATACCTTTTTGTTTAAGAAAGAATCTCAACTTATCTCTCTGATTGACATGAGTTTCATGATTTAATTGCTTCTCAGAGTTTCATGAGTTTAAGAAAGATCTGACTTGGTTTTTGAGGTTTCTGTTTCAGAACCTGTGTTCAAGTCAGCCCAAATTTGTTATGGCCTTCTGTAGGTTGTACAGGTCATCTTTTTTATTTTCGAAATGATCACATTGTTGTGAACACCAAGAATGATCTTCTTTGTTTTCCATGAAAACGCTATTTTCTGTTATGTGTGCATAGTCGCTCTGTAATTATGAGTTCAAACTTGTTTTCTACAAGTGATCTGTAATTCAGTAATGTGGCAAAAAAAATTCTTTTGATAATAGAATGGGTGATGAGCTTTCTGGAAAATGTTTTCACTACACTCCTGGGCATCAGGGCCTTTTCTCGCTGACGGATCTTCTTGGTTTGCCAAGTGCTCTATGCTCTTGCTAAACATATGAGTAATTGGGGGGGGGGGGTAATTCTAGGGTAATATATGTTAGCACTGAAGAAGAATATCTTCGAACGGTAGGAGAAGGGCAGAACACTAGGAAGACCCTGATACAGGAAGAAGAACACCTCTAGTCCGGTGGGAGAATGGCAGAACGCCAAGCTAAATTAAAGAGGAGAGGAGGATCAATGGAGGTACTAAAACCCGAATCTGAATAGTAAAGATAATCTCTTTTTTCTTTTTCTCTATTCGACTCACCCTAAGGTTAGTGTTGTATATTTTAATGTGACTATACTAGTTTAATAAACCCAAAGTTTATCCGAGACTTAATTGGATAATGGGTCCGAATAAGATCTAATATTTTAATGGCCCTAATTAACTCCAACACGGAGAAACAGAAAAAGGATAACTGGTTCTCAACAAGCACAAAGCTGCAATCTCACAGCTCCTCTTTATAAACACATTTTTCCTTTGTATCTATGCTTATTCATGAATGATTTCTGTGGAAAATCAAATGATTGACTTGTGAGCTCAAAGATCACCAGGCAATGCGATCAGGAATTTATGTATTAAAAATTTGCATTCATAAGAGTCCTTTCCTGTGTGAATAACACACAACATGCAATGCTTTATGCTTTTCATGTCATTGCTTAGTTGACTTTATCTATTAATTTTATCACATTTTTTTTGTGCTAATGCGCTTAATTTTTGCTAAATGTCGGGCTGACAAAGTTCATTTAACAATTTTTTTGTTTATTTTCATTTTGTGGCAGATTGGGCTAATCTCCAGGCCACTTATTCTTCAATGGGTAAATTCTCAACATGATAACCTGTTGAAGTGGGCAGGACGTGCTATTCTTATTGAGGTTTGTTATTTCATTCCAGAGTTATGTTTTGAGTATTGGATCTCACAGGTTGATCATTATTGAATTTTAAGAATGCTTTTCGCTCATATTTTAGGATGTCATTCGGTTCATGGAGAGATTTGACCTGCCTTCTTTTGGGGTTGTGGGTTGCCTCAGTCTCTTGGCTGTTTGCGCCTAGAAAAGCCATGGATGTGGGAAGATCAGGGACCCTGTGGATGACTGCGACATTTGTTTCTACATATTGTTGGTCTGATCATTCTGAAGGAGAAGAATGAAATTTAGTTTTTTTGGAAAATAGGACGTAAACAAGTGCTGTTGGACTGATATAATTCAAAAGTTTAATAAAATTGACTCGTGAGAAGTGTTGAGAATGAAACTCTCGTACAATCACAAACGATAATAAGACGAGAGACGGCTGGAGAGCCAAGCATATGAGGATATTATAGGTTTTGTGTGGTTCATCTAATCCATTTTCAAACTGAGCCATTTTGAAGGGCTTATAATTACGTGAGATGACCTATCCCTTTGGCATCGTGGTTGGCAGTAAAAAAGCAGTAATACCTCCAAAATTTTCTTCAGATAAGTTTAACTTAGCAGGCGAAAATAGGTTCTGCTAACATAAAGAGGAGGTTTATGCGTAATGGTCAATTTAGACTTGTAAGAATGCTTTCAAAGTCTTTTGACTTACATACTTGTTTTCCATCCCGAGAACGATAATAAAGACTGTTTACATTTTAATTGTGTTTTGCATGAGATTGAGGATGCCAGTAGAGGATCGAGGTTGATGAGCCGAGTGAGGTTCTAAGAGAGCTATGGATGGGAGGGGGCTTTGAACTTGCTTTAGATGACTTCAATCTTGACTGAAATGGTCTTATGCCATTTTATGATCAGCATTGAGGGCGAATTTGTAGTGGTGGTATGAATTATTGGAGAACGTCTTCAAATATATTCTGATTAATTGACCTAGTGGAGCTGAGATTGATTGAGAGAGCTCTGCTTTTGCTTTAACTCCTTTATGGGCCCTTGGATTTTGAGTTGTATTTCATATTTCCTTATTTGATGATCGTATTACGATTTTTTTATTAAAACATATTTTATAAACCGAAGAAAGGTGAATGAATTATGTAATAGATGTAATGCAGTCGGTGAATCTGAAGCATAAATAAGAAACCTCATGGCGTAAGATCAAATTTAAAGAACTTCCATTTACTGAGGTATGTACAAGATTCTTGTACAAAACTTCAGAACAATAACCCCATGAAAATCTAAAATGTTGCTATGATTGCCATCTATAAAGCGACATATACTGAGATGAATGAGCCTCATTGGTTTTTAAGCGTTCAGAGACAGAAATCCTCACTGAATCTACAAATATGATCGAGTTTTGCTGAATCAGGTAGAATTGGCATGTTGTTGCACACTTTGTCAGTTTTCCCTGTAAGACCAAGTTTTTTATGGTGTCACCCTTTAGTGCAAATATTAAATGGTTGCGTGTGTTTGTGTATAGTTTATATTCTTACTTTTTTTCCACAGACTTGATTATTCATATCTTTTGTAGGACTGGGAACCTTTGTCATCTCAACAGAGACTAGCAGCATCTATAGTTGAGGTTTTTCGGATTATCGAAGAGGTCCATCTTTTTTTTATTCTACTTTATTTTTTTGTGATTTTATATAGGAAATATCTGATAGCTAAACATTAATTTTCAATTCATTTTCCATACGTCAGTATATTTATTATTATAGTGTCATTTCCTTTTTCCTTTCTTGTAAATGTAAATGAAATAGACCACCATTTCGTGGATGTTTCAAATGGCTATTTCAGTATTCTTGTGGTCTTATTCTCTCATCCTGTTGACTCGTTTTGGCAGAAGTTGATAAAAAATGTAGTTTTGATGCAAGCCAGACAAGAATAAACAGTTGGGAAGATTGTCTGTCATATCATTTCATAGAACAATTGCTGGTTATATACAGTTACTCCGACCTCAAAAAAAGGAAAACTACCTAGGTTGAATCCCACAATTGTAGGATTACATCCAAATTAGGAAACTGACCAATATCCAAACCTTAATTATACGTTTTTTCCCACACTTCTCCTGAAGCTGGTGAATTGGCATTCTCCATTCCCAGTGTAGATACTGAACTAAGTCCCTAGTAAGTACATCTGCAAGTTGGCCACGTGTAGACATGTAAGGTGTACAAATCAGTCCACTCTCCATCTTCTCCTTGATGAAAGTGTCTGTCAGTCTCGACATGTTTTGTTCAATTGTGTTGAACAGGGTTGTAAGCTATGCTGATTGTAGACTTGTTATCACAATAGAATTTAATTGGGCCATCCCACTTAATTTTTAAGTCTTCTAAGATGATCTTTAACCAAAGTGGTTCACACAAACCTTGAGCCATTGATCGGAATTCAGCTTCTGCTCTAGATCGTTTCATCACATTCTGTTTCTTACTTTTCCACATCTCGAGTTTGTCACCAAGACAGGCGCAATATTCAGAGGTGTGTAATCCATTTCTTTGACAGTCACACAGAATCTTTGGGAGGATTATCTGTTCTGCATGTGTATGTGGGTCGATGTAAAGAATTTAAGGGGATAAGTGACCTATGCGCAATTTTTGTAAAAAAAATAGTTGACTGCTTTGTCACCTTGTCATTTGGTTTTAGTCATTGTTGATCATGCTAAGCTTATTGGCACATTTAACTTTTTGTCCCTATCAGATCTGACCTCATGGTAATTTGCAGAACGTTGAGCAGTTCTTTAATTTTCACCTTCCAATGGACATCATCCACCTGCGATCTCTACTGATAGGGATTTTTCAGAGCCTAGATACTTATTTATTGCAAATGGGGAATAAATTTGGTAATATTCTTTCCATAACATCGTCAATTTTTTTTTTTCATTTCGAAAGATTTGGATGTTCTTCACCCTGGTAATTCCATATAAGGTATATCTATTATGCTTCCCATGACAGCTGTAAATGAAACGTTTATATATTCAATATTTATGTTTGTTCCATCTCCCAAAAATGTTTATTTCATGATTGCCTGCAATACTTTCAAGCCTTAAGGCCAAAATATGTACATTCATTTGCTCGCAAAGGGTGTGAATTTCCCATTCCTTGGCAATGATCAGTAATCTTACTCAGCATTGTACACCGTATAACGAAAATCAGTGGTAAATAAATAAAATACAAACGGAGATTCTGTACCCATACAGTGGATTTTAATAATGTTCAAACCACCAAGGGGCACAATACCGTGAAGTTTACATTTGCCCTTCTATTTTTTGTCTGGGGGGTAGAGGTCGATGAGGAACGCAGAATCACGGTTCCAGATGTTCATTGGCTGGTGGCAGTCATATGCTATCATGGTTCCTACAGAATTAAGATTACAAAGACCTTCATACATTATCGGAAAATGTTGCTTGTTGTTTTGATAAGAATGAGTTTCCCTTGTGGGCATTGTACATAAATTATGAGTGGGGTTGGTTTTTGCATTCACAGTGACAGTTGACCTTACGGTGCTATGATTTATAGCTGAGGACTTTTGTAAAGGGATCTGCCAAGTTACACATTTTTTCTGGGCCAGGTCCTTCAATTAGAATACTTGAGAATTGCCCATTGGATGCACATTTAATGGCGATGAAAGATCCAACAAATCAGTCCCTTAAGAGATGAAAGGAAGCAATTTTTTTTCATCTGAATCCAGCTCATAGGCCGATTCAGTTTTTTCTCTCAAACAGTGTCAAGTAATATATATCATTTGGCATCTTGTTACTCCTAGGTGGTACTCAATAATTTTTCTACTATACATTACTTACAAATCTGAGGGGCACATCGTAGGATAACATATGACGACATCTGGTCTGTCTCGAAAACTGTCTTCTTGTTGCTAAAGAAAATTTGGAGCAGCAGCAATAGAGGAAGATGTAGAGATTAGCCCTTGCGTATTAACCAAAAGAGGGTGAACAATGCCTACATAACAGTCACAGAAGAGGCATTTCCGTACAAATGGCTATGTCACTCAATT
This sequence comes from Spirodela intermedia, assembly GCA_902729315.2. NCBI lineage: Eukaryota > Viridiplantae > Streptophyta > Magnoliopsida > Alismatales > Araceae > Spirodela > Spirodela intermedia. The sequence goes on from LR746273.1 coordinate 2,416,510, forward strand.
TACATTTACAGGCTAGCTGAGTTTTGTGTTATTATTTTGCTAGTGGTTAGCCATCCACACGAGATTTTTTCTCCAAGTTGAGGGTTCAGATAAACGGTTAAAAGGTTCCCAAAATTCTTATAGCAAACGCTATAATGTATATAATCCTATCATTTTGGTTACATTTGCTACTCTTGACATGCTTGGAGAAATAATATTCACATGCTTATAAACGTGATAAAATAACAAATAATATTTTTAGCATATAATGCTTGAAAGCAAATCCATACCATGGTTGATTGAGATGTGCATTTGGCAGACTCATACTATGTTTGAGGATAAAAGTGTAGTATGTTGACATCAGGTGCTTTGACGAAGGATAGGGTCCTACTCTTATACAAAAAGCCTCTTTTCACATCCTTGGTAAATTTCTAAAACATAGTTTTCATCTCATGTTCATCGATTAGGATACCTCTGATTATCTTATTTTTCGAACAAATAAATATAGAAGATGTAAAGGAAGAAGAGAGGAGAGACCACCACGAGTTTGCCTTGATCTACCAAGAGCGACTAATGATTTGTGAACAAAGAAAATATTTGACTCCAGCTGCCTTTCCAGCTCTTCTCTGGGATTTGCTGCGGTGCCTTTGGCGCAATCAAATGCAAATGCTCATACCATCTCCTACCTTCCTCTTCTATTGTTCATTTCTCTGGTCTTATCTTTCTCTGTTCTGTCCACTGCTTTTTTTTGCATTTTTTTGCTTTCCTCCCTCTCCTTTTCCATTGTATCTGCAGTGGTGTCATCTTCAATCCGGACTCAAGTCATGTGGGAGACAGCCTCCGGTGTCTATTTTGAAAATCTTGTTAGATAACTTGGAACTTTGCTAACCTTATTCATGTAAATTTTTTCAATACGTTTTTTTTTTTACTTATTTACGGCATCATATGAAATGGAACCTTGGAGCAAGTAAAATGGTGGATGTTAGTATGCCATTTTAGCATACTTTCAGGCTCAGTAGTGGCTCAGAGTCACTATCACTTGTATTCTTTCTATACCACTGCATGTTGTAAGCGATAATATTTGCTCGTGCCATTAATTCTGATTAACCATGAATTCCTAAATGTCTTTCTCGTGAGGTGGTCTTTACAAAAGCTGACATCAGCAGTTCTCCTTTTGAATGTGCCAAAATTTCCTCTGTAGTTGTTGAAACTTAATCTACTTCTTGAAGTTGTTTATCTTTTTGTTTTATGGAGGTACTCATTTTTTGAGAAATTTCATAAAATAGAGCTTGTGTTCATGCTCAAGGCCAATGAATATTGAGCACATATGTTAAAGAGAATCCCCGGTTGATTTCGTTCCTAGATTGATCAGCCCATGACTCCACATACGGAGTCCAAGTTTGTTTTTACATTTTTCCCCTCAATCCTCTTAATGATCAGTCAAATTTCTTAAAAGGGACCACCATTTTATGGGGTTTAACCATTTCTCATATAAGTCAGAATTTAGTTGTTTTTAATAGAATTTTATTTTAGCATGTTGAGTCTATTGAAAGTGTCTAATGAACTGGACTAATGTCGGAACTTGGTTTTTCTATGGGCAGTGTCATGGCCTCAAAATGGGTTAGGAATACAGTTTCTAAATCTGTTCATATTTTCAGGATCAAATTGCTCTTGCATTTGTAGCCAATGTTTAATATATGACATATCTTAAAATGATTGATTGCCGGTTCAATGCTACTCTCTCAACGTACAGATTTACATTTATAATTGTCCTTTTTTTGTGTGGCTTAATTTTTTTTTTTCTACTTCATCAATTTTTAATGGAATGGGTACTACAAAAGATTGATCAGCCAATTTAAGTTCAAAGTTTGAGTATTTCAAACATTTCTTTCAGTTTTTATAAGTTTGCTTCTACTATGTAAATATCCGATTTACATCTCCATGTTTTCATTAAAATTTTCTCTAACGTGCAGTTGATAAAAAGCATTTGTATCCCAGTGTGCCAGCTTTGACACGTTACAAAGAGGAAACAGGTCTGTTCACAAAGAAAAAACCTACTGAACTTGCTGTTCATGAAGAAAACGTTATCCAGTTGCTGGATGGTTTGACAACATCCAAACTTTGTATTAGATTGAACACTCTACATGTAAGCTCGAATTTTTACATTTGTTTGGTGTATTTCTAAGAATTTTATTCCCCTCTTGTTGTTATTTCGTTTTTATTAGATAAATTATGGGCGTTCGTTTTAAGTTATCTGAAATTCTAGTTGCTTATTTATTGATGTCTGGTACCGTGGAAATTCTATTCACAAGTTCTCTATATCTGTATCGATTATCAAATGTGGTTCTGGGTGTGCCCAACTGTGACAATAATCTAACTGGATTGGGTGTGTATTTTTTTTAATGAAATTGGCTTAATTTTTTTGTGTCAATGCAGTATATACGAGTCCAAATTGATATAGTAGAAGATTCAATCAAAAAGTTGTGGAAGCAAATCCATCCAGGTACTGATGCTAAATTGTCGAATTCAATATATGATTTCATGGTATTATTTTGATTTTTTTTAATTTTTTTACACCGATCCTAGATAATTTTAGTTTTAAACCAAACGTGCTAGTTTGGGAGTTGGATATGTAGCACAACACGAGAGTTTATGGTATTCATTTTGATTTGTTGATTTTAACTATCTTATGGTGGCCATAGGTATTGCCGATTTTTTTCCATGGGAGAATTTTCGTTCAGCTGCTGTGAATTAAGAAGATTTTCGGTTAGTGTTCATCCATGTTAGATAAAAAAATTTATTCAAGAGGCTTGGTGAATTAGCACAGAGTTGATGAATCCAATCAACAAGTCTCTTGTGTCGATCATGAATTGGTAAAGCTTGTTCGTGTTCAGTCAAAGATAGGGTTTTAGTCTAATCCCTCCCAACTATGATCAATTTCTTTAAAACACTGGTTGAAACTCACATAAATTGTGATCCATCGTTTCTGACAAAGAGCTGTAAGAAACAATTTGGGTCGTCTCTCTAGTCTTTAGCCAGTTTGAGGGGTGGCACAAACAAGCTTTAGTCTGCTTGGCTCGTGGGTTTTGGCATGATTCACATCTGAAACGGGTCAATTCTCATCAGTCCGAGTGCTGTTGGCGTTTCTGATCTCTTGATTAGAAAATGGTTGATTACAAGAGAAAGTTTCAGAAAAGAAGACATGGATTATTTACGTAACATACCCAAAGCATTAAAGTCCTCTATTTAATCTAGTTACATGGTATAATGCACAAAGGAAAATATTTCTGTATTGTTGGAAATGCCATGATGTTATTCCATCATCTCACGTATCATATTTAGCACAACAGCAGGTCTAGTGTGAAAATTGAACTTTTTGTGACTTGGTTTCTTGTTGTTGATATTGTTCTTATTTGCTTTTATTCAGTGGAGGATCAATTTTCTGGAGATCCTGGTGGAGGATTGGATGGTTCTGCTCAGTCAATTGAGGAACTATTTACAATATTTGATGAGATCAGAAAGACCTCATTCAATATGAGCGACGAGATCTGTGATTTTATTGGTAATCAGACATGCTAGTATCTATGGATAAAGCTAAACAAAAGCTGTCATCTTTCCTGTAGTTTGTTCTGGTGTTTCTTGGTTTGAATTTCTTTTGTCAATGATTCTCACTGGATGACCACATGAGGAAATGGATCTCAATAAATAGCAACCAATGACAATTTTCTGGAGTTATGAATTACAGTCATTTAATTGCAAGAACACGATAACTTTTGTTTTTTATAAATTTGATATGCAAGGTTTTAATCTCATTTTCTTATGATTTCCCCTTCAAATAATTTTCTTGGATATCTGCTTGAGGCCAGACTAGGTATCTATTCCTGTGAAAGGTAGATAACGAAATCCATTTTTATGCATCCTTGAAAGAGAGTCTGATTTAAGACGTGTAGGCAATATGGATACTGTTTTCTACGTTTTCATTGATTCATGGTTTGTAATTTCTGAATATTCACAGGTTATTCCCTTGTGCTGCAAACTTCCAAGCCATAGATTGCTTCTGCTATCAATCGATCATTTGGAAGGAGATTTAGATTTATTTTTTTAATTCAAGGATCCAGAGAGCTGCACTCTAATTTTGAATCTGACTCCAAAATTTGGAAGATATTTCTTAATTGATGTCAAAGATCTGCGTGTTGGCATGGTAGATGCATGCAAGTGATTTCGACTTATTAAGCATGTCTTTAGAAGCATCTATTTCATTGAAATTATTTATCTATTTCTTAATGTTATATTTTGTTCATGTAAAGATTTGAGGTCTCTTACTCGGAGTTGACTTTCTAAGACACCATCCGGACAGGATCTATCCAACTATTTTGACTCTTATCGTACTTCCACTTCTTGCACTGAAATGATATGATTTCTCGCAAGGTTTCCCATCACCTGTAGACAGAGCTACCAACCTAAAGACCCACCATTTATTTATTCACGTGTTTTTATCTGATATTCTTTTCAGGACCTAGACTCATATTCTGGGACTTGAGGGACTCCTTCATATTTTCTTTGTACAGTGGAAATGTAGAACATGCTCGGCTGGATATTGTAATCCAACAACTTGATTCTGTAAGTTGATAGAATACAGGACGCATGGAGTTTCCCATTCGAAAACATACTGAGAAAATTAATCATCTTGCTCATTGAACTCCATTTCTCAAGGGTATTTTTTTTATTCCTGCTGACTGGTGGGTGTAGATCCTGAACCAAATATGTGATTGGCTTATCGATACTTTGAGGGATCGAGTTATCTCAAGCATCTGCAGGGCATCAATGGTGCGGCACTTTTCTTCATGCTATCTATTTCTAACCACATTGTTTCAACTCTTTTCTTTAATACTTTATGGACTCTACAGGAAGGCTATGCCTGGGTGTTGTCAGATGGAGGCCCATCTCGTGCATTTTCAGAGGTTGACGTTTCAATGCTGCAGGAAGATCTTAACATGTTGAAGGTATGCATCCTTCTTTAAAAAACATTGATTTCAATCAAAACCCACATTTACGCATTAAGATAAATGGATTTAAAGTGTGATATCGTTCCACGATTGTTGTTTAATGACACTTTCAAAAGCATCAAAAGTATGATAAATGGATCAAAAAGGTTATGTTCACCAGTATTTTTTTCCAAAATAATACACACAATGTTGTTATCTGATGGGCTATTCTTTCAGATGGCTGCACTCCCTATTTCTGATTAATCAGTATCTCTAAGTTTGTGCTGCTATTGTATGCGAATCAATGATTTATGTCAATTCATGGGACGTGTATGATGGTGGTTTTGTGGATTTTCTACTTTGAATCAATGGTGGAACAGAAACCCTAACTAATGGAAATTTCCAAAATTTGCATCGAGATCGAGTTTCAGAGAGTGAAAGTTGTTAAATGATAATTTCAAGATCATGAAAACCATTGTGAGTTCACATTGAAGGAAATTTATGCGTCATCACCTGGCAGGAGCTTTTTGTAGCAGGTGGGGAAGGCCTCCCTCGCTCTGATGTTGAGAAAGAAGCGAAGTTGATTCAGCAGATACTGGAAATCTGTGGCCTCAAGGTTCTGCCCGCCCATTACATTCACATTTCATAAGATATAACGACCTTCTCCACTGTTCTTGGCTCATGTTCTTGTCTATTTTCAGACTGGCACCATTATTGAGATGCTGATGAGTTCAAGCGAGCATATATCCTTAGAACCAGATGCTCGGGAACCTGGAAGGGGGAACGCAACAGATGCCGATACACTGCTGAGAATATTATGCCACAGAAAGGACAGGGAAGCCTCAAAGTTCCTGAAGAAGCATTATCATCTTCCAAAATCATCAGGTGAAGAAGAAATCACCTTCCTGTTCTTGATTTACCATCAAAATCAGTTTTTTTCGGCAACTTAATGCCCGCTTCATACCTTTTATCAGGCTCCAGTACTTGAGACATGCATCATTTTTCAACATTTTTGCCCTTTTCTTTGTCTTTGACATCAGCGATCCAGGTTATATATATGGAAATGAACTAATTAGTATACATAAAATCTTACAATGATTCTGAAATTGGTCTGAACTTGCAAGTTGCAGCAGATCAAAGGATCTCAGAGCCTATACTCCTACAACACGATTTATGGTTTCATGAAGAATGTTTTTCCAAATATATCGTGAAAATAGTCCAGAATTTCGCATAAATACCGAATATGTAGAAAATTTTCAGTTTTCACGCACAGAGCATGAGCAATCGTTCAAGTGTTCACCTGGTGCTCTTGATGATTCTTTGCCACAGATTATGATGAAACTCCAGGGAGAGCGTTTGTGTCAAAGTCGCCTCTCATAACTGACATTATCAACAGGAGCACATCGGCCCGGTGGACCGAGAAGGGGCAGAAAAGTTTCAGGACTATGAAGCAGAGATTTCGGGAGGCAGCATCTGAGATTAAATACTCACCTTGGTAGAAAAATGGGATATTTTTATAATCCCTCAAATTTGTATATAATGCTGAAATAAAAAAAATAAAAAAAGCAGCGAAAACTGTTTAATCCGAAAGTAAATCATGCCCAAAAATGGGTGTGAACTCGGACGGTTGACTCAGTGAAAGGTGGGTCGACCTGATGTTCTGACTATAGAGTAGAAGACATTATTTATTTATATAAAAAAATATTTTTCTTAGTCGGAGCCTTGTGCTAAGAAATTATTTTTTTATTTTCTACGAACTACCTTTTTTTAGAAAGAAGAAGATCAGCGTTCTAGTACCATGGCATTAATCTCTTCCAAATATGGAAGGCCTTTTTCTTGCTTCGTTGGGGCCTCTTAATGGGCTTTGGGCCTTGTCTCAGTCTGGTGTGGGCCTTTGGGCCTTCTTCCTCCCGCACTCTTCTTGGGTCCCACCAAAGTTTCGATTATTGGGAAACTCAATAAGACCGGGGGAGTTGGTAGTCACACCTAAGGATATGTAAAGAGCACGTACTAAGTTCAGTAGGGTAACCCGAGGGGTGTGAATGATGATTTTTCCCCTCTTTTAGGATCAAATTTGTTTACATATCCTTATCTGAAAAACGAATACTTATCTATTTTAATCTATACACATTTAACATATTTAAGTAAGTTTTAAATTTTTTATATAAAAAATGACATCTTCCAAGGATTTGATGATCTGAGTACGATTTGGGCCAGGTTTCCAGCTTAACAAAAGAATCAAAACAACATGGAAATATCTTATTCTTCTAATATCTAGTTAACTAGCGATTGAATCATCATTAATAAGCACTATATGGTGGAGCCGGGCCCACATGAAATATGGATAATGACTAAATAAATGATGAATGCACTTTATGGATAACAAAAGCCTTGTAACCTCAGCTTCAGCTTGATCTTTCAACTAGCTGTCGAGGGAATACTAGCGTACAGACACAATTAGCTTTCTATATTGGATAAAGAGAGAGAGAGAGAGAGAGAGTAGTCTGAACCTGCTCGAATGAGATTTCAGTGATGGTGGAATCGGAAGCCACGTCCGGTTGAGCTTTGTGGTCCACGACCGTCGCCCCACCGTACGAGCATTATCCTAAAAGAGAATAAGAATCACAGGGGAGAGGGGAATCCAAGAGGAGAAGAAGAAGAATCGCCGGCCGTTGGATCTCGAGATGGAGACGAGCGAAGCCCCTCGCGTTATCTCCTTCCAGCCGTTTCTAGAACACTCCAGGGTATGGCCACCAGCAGATCCCCCTCCATCGGTGGGCCCTCCCCCTGCTGAAGCCACTTGCAGAGTCACTGCTGTTATTCCGTTTCTTCCACGGAACATTTTACAGCTCCGCAGAGGGGGCTAGCCATCGCCCTCCCACTTGCCCCCGCCACCGGTGGTGGATGGGCGGCGCCGCTGGAGGAGGCTCCAGATCTCCGCACGTGTCGATCGGAGATTGTTGATAGTGTTAATTGCAGACACCCTGGTTCGGCCGGCAGGTACCGTGTAGACGCCACCGGCGGAGGTTCTCCTCCGCCGGGGAATCGGCGGCGGCGGGATCGGTCGGCTCGGGTTTCACCTCGATGGCCCGGCGGTGATGGGGTTCCTCGTCGGCGGAGTCTTCATCCAGGTTGTTGTCCCGTGTGCGCTTCAGGCCGATGGGAACGCCGAAGAGCCGCGGGCTGGGGCTGCGGCTGCGGCTCTGCTCCTCCGACGGGACACGGTCGTCCGAATCGCGGGGACACGCCGGGTCGGACTCGGACGAGCACCGAGTCAGGGGCATGAGATTGAGCGGGGATGGCGGCGGCGTAGGCTTCTCCGCAGTCTGGTTGTAGCCACCGCGGCCGGGGGAGGCCGCATGGACTTGGTCCTGCGGCTGAATCTGGCTCGCGTACTTCGACATGAGAAGGATGATACTGTTGCAGAGATTTTTCATCTTGGAGAGCTCGTGGTGCAACCGTTCGTTCTCCTTCCTCAGCCGGTTGTTCTCCTCCACGAGCTCGGTGGAAGTCCCCCCGCTACCCTTGGTGGACATCGATTGAGGGCAACCGGAAGACGAGTTCGGAGAGATGGCCTGCTCGTCGCTGGAGTTAGTCGGGGAAATCACCCTGGTCACAGGAATCGCGACGGGGATTGCCGTCGGGACAGACGGGACCGCCGCTGGTGGTTGCATCTTCCGACGGTGGATGTCACATAGAAGATGCTTTTCTCCCCTCCGGAAACAGTCGTTTGCGAATTCCCACCGATCCGGAACAATTTTTCTGAAACCCTGCAAGGAGACGCAAAATCCGCGTCAGACCGAACGAGGGAAGATACGAAAATATGTTCAGGTCTCCACGACCGCGGGCTTGAATGAAAAATTCCAAGAAACTCACGTAGGTGTTCAGCTGGCGCACGAAGCTGGAGAAATTATTGTGCTTAAAATACTTGGGGAGCAGGTCGTGAGCGAAATCGGCGGGGCGCCAGACAATAAACGTAGATCCATCCTCATTCCAGGAGATCACTTCGTCGATCGCCGGATCGTCCACGAGTTGGTAGGTCTTAGTGAGGAATGGCGTCGGTAGCGACCGGTGCGCGTCCAACGAGGCCGGAGTCGCCGGTTCGGCCACCGGCTCCGGCGCCGGCGCCGCCACCGCCGTGGAAGGTGCAGTCGGAGGAACCATCGCCCCGCAGCCGCCTCCCTCCTTCAGATCTCCCCTTGCTCACCTAACTTCTCCGAGAACGAAGATCGACGAACCCGTCCGACCGATCTCCTCCAGAGCGGCACCGGGGGAGGAAGAGACGACGCTCTATCGCAGGATGGGGGCGAGAAACGGCGGCGAATGAAGGATAATGGAGTATATAAACATTCTAGAAGTTTCGGAAGAAATTACGAAAACAGATTCATAAATACGTGGAGGGGAAATCACAGAAGAGAGAGAGAGAGAGAGAGAGAGAGAGAGAGAGAGAGAGAGAGGGGAATCTAGCAGAAAGTGGGCGGGGAAAAGCAGACGAAAAGGCGGCCGCTATCCAGTCCCGGAAAAGGGATTCCACGCCGTCCCCAAACGGCAAAATAATTGGAGGGGGAATTCGGAGGAAAATGGACGTGCAGCATCCTCATTTCCTAGCCATTTCTCACCTACCTTCCCCGTACCCTCATCCAAGGTCAAGACGGTGGGTCAAAGCCTAGAGAGAGGGAGAGAGAAGAAGTAACTTCTTTGACACTTTCTCTCTCTCTGTCCCTCGTGTGAATGCTTTGAAAAACGGTTCTACTCTCTCTCTCTCTTTCTCTCTACCACCTTCTCTCGCACGGATATTGGTATTACGTAAAAGCACACGTGGGAAGAACCAATGAGATTATTGTTTATTATCACTAAAACGTTATTTTTAAAATTTTAAAACTCAATTAAAATAAAAAACGTGAATATTTGTGCTCTCGTGGTCCTCTTTTTGTAGAAGTATAAAAAACATGGGAAAATTACGAGCGTGTGACTTTTGAGTTCATGGCACGTGCCAGAAAAAACTTTATACCGACGATTTTCCCGACATTTATTGAATTGATGACGCATACTCCACGTGCGCCGAAAAAGAAAGGACGTGACAGAAATTTTTTGCGAATCGCCCCAAATTTTAGAAACTTTTATTATTACACCTGAAGTTCGTTATTTTCTTATAAAATCCACATTTTGTTTTCTGTGGTGAAAAAAGGTTCACACGTATCGGAAGATGCCTCTGTAAGTAGTGATTTATGACTTCGGATTTGTGCCCTTTTAACTTGTTTATTAGGACAAATACGAAAGTTTTAGGGGCCAAAGGAAAGTGAAATATTTTAGGAATCTTATCAGAAAATACGAAGCTTTCCGACGCTCGGCCCAATAGCGTATGGATGGTTGGAGAGTTGGAGGGTTTGGACAACGGTCGGCCCAATTGGTTTCCCTCTTCGCTCCTCCCATGGATAAGCTTATCTTGAATTCTCGATTTCTTTCTGGAACTTATTTAAATCCAGAAAAAAATAGGGGTTTCATAGTAAGTTTTTCTTACCTTCGTCAGTCCTGTTGCTGCTGGTTCTGGTGCGGGAGAAGGCCGGGGGAGGGGGAGAGAGAGAAAGAGAGGGGATGGCGTTTTCCTCTTCTCCTTCATCTTCCTCCAATTTTATGCAGTTCATCTCGCCTCCTCCTCGTTCTTCTTCGAAGAAGTATCCGAACGTGTTGAAGCTGCAGAAGAGCGTCGCTGGCAGTAGCAGCGGCAGCTCGTTTTCTCCGCGATTCAGGTGCTCCGCTGGACAGACCGGATTTTTCACCAGGCTAGGCCGGCTGATAAAGGAGAAGGCGAAGAGCGACGTGGAGAAGATTTTCTCCGGGTTCTCTAAAACCCGCGAGAACCTGGCCGTCGTCGACGAGCTACTCCTCTACTGGAATCTGGCAGAAACCGACCGTGTCCTCGACGAGCTCGAAGAGGTCCGGACCGTCTACTCTGTCTCTATGCTTTCTTCCCATCCCAGTTTTTTCATTCATATATCATCGCAAGTCCCACGGGGTTGTGCCTTTTGATGGATTTGTAATTTCCATCTTGGTTTACCGTTTCTTTCAGGCTTTGTTGGTATCTGATTTTGGGCCAAGAATCTCCGGGAAGATTGTAGATAGCTTGCGAGATGACATACTTTCCGGAAAACTGAAATCCGGAAGCGAAATCAAGGTACAATGTAGTTAAAATATCCTTTCGTCGCCATTATCCCCGTTCAGTTTGGTGTTAGTGAGAGTATTTCGTATAATGCACAGGCTGGACTCGTGCATTACTTTCTGCACAGTTTGAGAAGGAGAGGTTCAGTTAATTAGAAAAAAAATTGAGTATTAAGAGGCATTAATCCTAAACGCGTCAACATGCGTTGAGGAGGTTGGCTCGATGATACTAGTGATTCTTTTCTTCGATTTTTCCAGGATGCATTAAAGAAAAGTGTTCTTGACTTGCTGACCAGCAAATCTGGGAAGACTGAACTTCAGTTGGGATACAGGTAACATCTCATGTCTCTCTGGATACCAATTTTTTTGTGCAAGTATTGTTTTCACTACTATGATTCATTCTCAGGAAACCTGCTGTGATCATGGTTGTTGGCGTCAATGGCGGCGGTAAAACGACATCTTTAGGTATGCTTTCTTGCAGAGGTTTGAATTTCTTCGAGGTTGAGAAACCAAAACGATTTCCAGAAATGCCCAACCTGCTGTATATGGACCCATTTATGGTGGTAGCACTCCCTTCCTCACTACAAATCAACCATAAGAAAATGCACAAGAGAAAATGCCTTTCTTGACCAAATGATACTTTCTTTCTTGAGGTAGTAAGAATGTTTGGCATTTTCCATTCAGATTGCTATCAATGATGAACCTGTGTTCCCTTCTCTCTTGTCTTTTTACTTGAATCAGGTTTCTTGATGAAGTAATGAAACTTTTCTGCGATATAATCATATTCATTTGTTTTGTATTGGCTCTCAAAGTTTCTGACTTCCTATCATGTATTGTCTGCAGGAAAACTTGCAAATAGGTTGAAGAATGAAGGTGTAAAGGTGAACGACGATGCAAATTTCTTTTGTAGAGCAAATGTATTTATTTTAAGAAAAATATATTAATACCATGGCCATGCGTTGTCTTCTGTATAAAAACTAACATTCTTCCACCATTTGGTACTATCTTTTGTGATGTTGAATTTCTCATTAATGTGAAGTAATAAAGCATATTCTGCTTGAAATTCAGTCACAAAAAGTTTCACTATTAGTTATCACAAGTCAAGACATGATGAACACACTTTATTATCGGTGCTTTGTACCTCCCTTGTAAACCACTGTCATCAATCAAGATTGATAGCAGTTACAACCCTAGAGGAGATGATGGATGTGAGGATTTTCATTAATCACCCGTTCTTAACACCCTCTGTGTTAGAATTTTATGTTTTACCCATTTAAACTAGTTTAATCGATCAAGATCAATGGCAAGAACTATCGTTGATAAAGTACTTGTGAAGTTTCTCTCAACTAACTGCTTAGTGTATCGTTGATCTCAGTCGCCTTGTCCTTGGCCCCCTCTTCCTGACTGACCAGCTGCATTTCCGACCATTCCTCCAACCATCTCGAGTTGGAGGGTTTGACGACAGCCGGAGGGATGCATGAAATACGATTCTTTCTTCTCCTAAACGAATAATACAGCCAGGTTCACAAAGAACCCACTCCATTTTACTTGCATAATTTTACAACTGAGAGTTGCTAGAACCCTATAGCGTAAGCATCTCATATGATGTAAAATTTGGTTAAAAACCTAATTTTGACTTGATGGGACCAATATATTATTTGAAAATGGTGGCAAGAAGGTAAAACTGCTGAATTAAACTGTCAGAAAATGACGCTCAATCGAATCTCCTTCTCAATTTTATATCAGAAAATGTTTCAAAATGGTTCAAAAGATCTAACCGTAAAGTCGGAACACCTGAAGGAAAACTGAAAGGGTGATTCTTTTGATCAATGATTAAATCCGCTTCATTCGGTTTGTGTTGTTTCTGATTCATAATCTACAACAGAAACTGGGAAACTAATGAGATTAACTTTTGGTTTTCAAGACATCTGTTTCTATCTGCTTTATCTCTTCACATCTAATATTTTCCCGTCTTTATAATTATGTGTGGAAACCTATTTTCATAAGAAATTTTCGTTGCATATGTGGGATGTACTAAGGTTGATCGCACTTATTGGTTGTCTTGTTGGGACGAGCGAATCTGTACTTGTTAAATGAGAAGATACATTCAAACTCTTTAATCGGATTTATCTTTGTAGAAGAAGAGTTATCGCATTTTTCCTCTAATAATACTATCCTCAGTCTAATAGGCTTTGGATGTGAATATGGTGGCTGAACCTGGAATTGTTGCTGTGGCACTGAGCATGAAAACCACACAGTATTAAGTGGCCCTCACAAGTGTATGCCAGGCGCAAACTAGATTTGTTTACAATGTCACTGTAGTGAACATGCCAAATGTTGCATTTAATGACGACGACGACAAGGATGATGATACATGTGAATTAGGATTTGTGTTCACATTTTTTACGGGCATATTATGCTAAGATGTGATCATATGTCCGAAAAGCCATATCATCTTCTTAAGAATCTCCCTGCCTCTCCACTTGGTTTCCTAGATTTCTTTCAGTACAGGGGTTAGGCTTTTATTTGAATATAAATAACGAAGAATAGTTTCCTAATGCGTTTTTGCTTTTGTCATTCATGTGTACATTTGATGACATGATCCTTGTTTCACATTGTTGGATGCCCTGGCAGGGATCCTTTGCAACAGCATTTAAAACTTGGATTCGAGGAAGTCTTAATGTTACACATTTTGAACATCGTAAATTGGTGTTTCTCACTTGACAAGAAACATCATACTGGCGGCTTAGTTGAGATGCCTGTGTTATTGCAATCAAAAGATGAGCAATGTGAATTTACCAAGTAATAAAAGATAATATTTTATAGAAAATTAGTGGCAGTATTTTTCTTTGGATGAATATTGGTTGTTCTTGATACTGCATTCTTGTTGATGGATCATTAGGAGAAGCTATCATCTTGTGCCCAAATGTTTATTTGCTTATAATTGTGTAGTCCCTCTCTGGAAAATTTCCAGGTATTAATGGCGGCGGGTGACACGTTTAGGGCGGCAGCTAGTGATCAGCTGGAGGTGTGGGCCGAAAGAACTGGGTCAGAGATTGTTGTGGCTCAGGGAGACAAGACCAAAGCATCATCAGGTACATTTATAGTCAGAACTGCCAGACTTTTTCATACTTACCTTTTTTCCGATTATAGACGTCTCTTAAAATTAATGCGTATGCTACATATTTGTTGCATCTGCAGTTCTTTCGCAGGCTGTGAAAAGAGGGAAGGAGCAAGGATATGATGTGGTCCTTTGTGATACATCAGGACGTATGCATTTATGAAATCATGGCCTTCATTTATCCTTTTATGGTCAGGACGGGTGCCCCTTAACTGTCGCTTGCAAATTTTTCAGGTCTTCACACGAATTTTAACCTGATGGAGGAGTTGGTCGCTTGCAAGAAGGCTGTTGCCAAAGTCATCTCCGGTGCTCCTAATGTACTGTCAATCAGTTTTTGTTCATCACTCCATATTGAATAATTTTTTTGGCTTTAAAACCCGATTTATTGCTCGATTTCATTTAATAAAAAATCGAGTTTTAAACTCTCAATGGTGCCCCCCACCAGGGGCCTCTTCCACATGGGTTAAATCCTGCTTTTTGGGCCTTTTAGCTTTTTTGTAAAAGCCTTTTTTCTGAAACGCTCTATTTATCTCCCATTTGCTAGCATGTATTTCACAACTGTCTCTCGCAGGAAAAATATCTTGTGCTCTTTTTCTGCAAAAGATCTCCGTGATGTACTTTACTATTTTCATGTTATGAGTTCTTGGTTGCTAGGTTTTATTAAATGATCATCTAGCCAGGCTTCCTATGAGGTAGTGGCTATTCACACATTTAGATGAATTTGGGTCTTTTTTGGTGTTTTAATGGACCAGGATTAAGGGTCTCCAGCAGAGCCTTGAATAAACAACCAATCAGAATTTCATGATCATCACCCTCGTGACTGGAATCTTCATTCTGTAGTAACATATCCATAACCGTTTGCTTGATCTCTGAATCCTACGGCAGAAATACACTAAAACCCCTGCTGTCAGATTTAGCATACATAAAATCTTCAGAGTTTATAAGTGGTATAAAAAAAACTCCGGAAACCGATATGTTCCTGAGGGTAACGGAAGGAGGTGCTTCATTGAATCTTCTGCATGACTCTTGGAACACTTGAATTCTAAATTAATGGGATACTTTCCCTTTTTTCAAGATTTTTTTTTCTATTTATGGCGTTTTTGTGCTCCATAACGGATCACATCCTCATTTCCTGATTTTATAAAGTCGTACAACATCCCCCAAACTCTTGCAGGAGATATTGCTGGTTCTGGATGGAACAACCGGTTTGAATATGCTTCCACAGGCGAGAGAGTTCAATGAAGTAATTTTTCTTCCTTTTTTACTGTATAGTCGTATGTTCTTCTTATTTTTCGTATTTAATTCATGCGTGGAGGCATCTAAAACCCTTTTTGTCTTCTGTTCCTTCATCTAGAAACCTTGCACTCTCTTACATCGATCCCTTATTTCCTAGTATATAGATTGTGGAGATGATGAGGTCCTCTAGGTCGTACATTATTATTCGTACATTATTATAGTGGTATACATTTGCATCAAGAACCTGCATCTCTACATGTTGTGTCAGCAGTTCTAAAGCTTTGAAAAATTACCTGAGTATCATTTTAATTTTCGAATTCTAATATAACTCCTATCGAAGTTATCAGCCCACAGCGAAAGATCTTCGAAAATATTAACCCCCCATTATTTATAAACGTATAATTTAATTCCTGTAAGATTCTTCTCCGCCAAAAGATGTTCTAAGCAGACAAATTATTAACCCTTATTTATGATGACCTATTATGGCAAAAGTATTATTTCATTCCTGTTAGGTCCTCCTCCGGGAGAGATTTTCTGAAGAGATAAGCTCATGGCCCATTTGTGACAGCCTATTATTTACAGATGCAAAAGATTTAGTTCATGAGAGGTTCTTCTCCGGAAAGATTTTCTGAACGCATAAATTACCATGAACCCTAAATCCTAAACCCTATATTAGTTATTGTTAGATTTTCCTCCGCTCATGTTTACTATCCAAAGGATTATAAATTACTCGCTGTCAAGTTCTCATCTGCACATGTTCTTGTCCCTCTGCCTGATCCTTTCATTTGCAAAGCTTCTTTCTGGATCTTGACCAGATTAGATATCCATGGGATTTGTTTGATGAGCATGGTGATGGAATTGTATGACAGGTGGTTGGCATCACGGGTTTGATCTTAACAAAGCTCGATGGATCCGCTCGCGGTGGCTGTGTGGTATGCCCAATTTTCCTCATCTTTTCTGATCTCTTGTTTGATCTGAATTGATTTGATTTCTTTTTTCTCTTATTCACGATCTTACAAGTGAAAATGATGAGTATTTTTAGGAAACTATAACTACCAGGAATATGAAGATGTATATATATATATATATAAATCTTTATATGGATTAAATCACTACATGGGCGGCTGGGCAGGTGAGTGTGGTGGAAGAGCTTAGCATTCCTGTGAAGTTTGTGGGCGTCGGCGAAGGGTTGGACGACCTCCAACCTTTTGACCCCGAGGCCTTCGTCGAAGCCATCTTCTCCTGACCATCAGGGAGCTCGCATATGAATCGCCGCATTTTCCCAATGTTTTCGGGGGCATTTGGTTCCATTAATTTTCTCTTGTACAGGGAATTGTTTATTTTTATTTTTATTTTTATCTGGAAGCAATCCCACTGCCTTCCCTTTTCATGTTCTTGGAGAGCTTGTACAGATTTTTGGTCGAGGTTGAGAATTATTGATGTTTGTATTCTTTTTAATTGAGGGAAAATATACTTCTATGAAAATGATTATGCAACATATTTCCGATGATTTTCCTAAGTGATGCCCATCAAATATTTCATGATTCGCCTCAAATGAGGATATTAAATCTGCAGGAAATGCCCCTTCCGGCGAAGGTTTCTTCACAGGTTGGATCTTTTAGACAACTGCATGAAAAATTCCGACGCTTTTAATTTCCTCTGTTTAGATTCTTTTCATCTCATCATATTCTTGATAATATGATGAAACAGGGAGATATAAATCGTCCTAGTTCATCCATTATGGGTTTGGAAGAATCTGGGAGGGGGAGGCAGATTCCAGAGAGAAGAAGAAGAGAGAGAAAGATGGTTTCTCCGATCGGCGGTGGCGCCGCTACTCGAGGTTGGTGTGGCGGGCGCGCATGTCTTGGGGGGTCTGGCTGAGCAGCTCCGCTAGCCGGATCACCGCCATCTCGAAGAGGACGAACATGGCGCCCTCGTAGAGGCTGCCCATGGGCAGCCTCACTGTGGCCGCGACGGCGTCTTCTTCTGGGTCCGCCATGGTCTGCGCCGGGAGGAAGGCGATGCGGTGGGCGTTCCGGCGAGCCTCGCTGCCGGAGTCGGGGTGGGCAGTGAGGAGGATCACGCGGCCGCCGGCGGCACGGGCGACGGCGCAGATGGCTCCGACGGTGGAGAACCCCCCGGGGCCGGCGGAGGCGAGGAGGAGGTCGCCGGGGGACGCCGGCGGGGTCGTGACGTCGCCGACGACGTGGGCGGAGAGGCCGAGGTGGTACAGGCGCATGCAGAGGGCCCTGAGCATGAGACCCTCCCTCCCGACCCCGTGAACGAACACCCTGTTCCCGCCTCCGCCGGCGGCGGCGATCTCCTCCACGAGCACATCCAGCGGGGAGCCGTGCGGCGACGGCGACGGCGGGGAGAAGACGGAGCTGATTTGGTGGCATATCTGCGTCGCCATGTTGGCGGCGCCACCGCTCTGCTCCATATCCGTTCTCTCTCGGTGGGTGGGGGCTCTGTATGGTTGCTGCCGCAGAGAAGAGGCCGCCCACTCCCTTGTTCTTCTTGAGCCACTCAGCAAGGGCCCAGCTTTATCCATGGCCAACCAGTTACTACCTCTCGTGGCCTCACGAGTGAGAAACGACGGCATGCGCTCCCACCCAACGAGACGTAGACGAGAGCAACAAAGAGACTGAAAAATAAAGGTCCTTCCTTCAAGGTACAGACCCAATTAAGAACATTCCGAAGAGGAAGTCAAAAAAAGAAACGAGAGAGAGAGAAGACAAAGCGCTGGCGACCCCAAGAAGCGGGGCGGAGAAAGGAAGAAGAGAGCGTAAAAAGTCAACGGGCTGGGGCAAGCTAGAGGAGCAAGTGCTGGTGTTGGCGTGCAAGTCTCCTCCTGTTGCTGATGGTTCATCTTCAAGCCATTACCTGGGCGGAGCGGACGTACAAGCTGTCGACGACCTTGCCGATGTTGGCGATGGCGTCGAGCGTCGACTGGAAGATGGCGTCCGGCTCGGGCTCGTCGAACACCACCAGGCAGCCGGCGCCCTGGTCCAAGGTGCCGGCGAACTTCTTGTCCAGGATGAGCTGCGAGAGCTTCGTCTCCACATGGGCCACGGGGAGTTCGATCAACTCGGCGATGTGGGCGATCTCCACCCGCGAGAAGGGCTCGATCAGCCTGCACAGGTTCTGCTCCAGCAGCGTGTCGTAGAGCGCGGACAGGTGCCGGTGCACGATGGGATCCTCCTCCAGCTGCGGCCGGAACTCCGCCAGCGCCGCCTCGAAGGCCTTGAGCGACCGCCGGGAATGGGCGTCGGCGACGGCCTTCATGGCGTCCAGCTCCGGGCCCAGGTAGAGAAGCCCGGCCTTGGAGGCGATGAGCCCTGCCACGTCCTCCGACTGGTTCACCATGATCTTGCAGAGCAGCATGTACTTGAGACCGAAGACCGCGCGGGGCTCCCCCAGGGCGTTGAAGGCCTCGAAGGCCTCGAAGAAGTAGCTGTATGCCGTCTTGTAGTCCTTCTCCTCGGCGTGGAGGATGCCACTCTGCAGGTCGATGGTGCCCTGCTGCGCTGGCGGCACGTAGATGGCGTTGGCCGCCGTGCGGGCCGCCGTAAGCGCCGCCTTCGCCTTGGGTAGATTCCGCAGGGAGAAGTGCAGCTTGCTCTCCAGGAGGTCAATGTCCACCAGCAGAAGCTTGTCGTCGAGCCGGCGGACTTCCTTGATCAGCCCGGAGAGCAGCGAGAGGGCCTCCGTGTACTCGCCGCTCTCCATCAGCAGCGCCGCCAGCCGGGCCTCGACGCGCTGGCGGAGGAAGGTCCGACGCTCGGCGCGCGTCCATTCCACCATCTCCTTGCAGAGGGAGATTTGGAGATCGGAGGTACCGGGGATCTTGGCCACGGCGTCGATGATCCCACGGACGATCTTCGCGGTCTTCGCTTTGGGGATCAGGGCGAAGAAGGGGCGCAGCTGGGTCAGGAGGCTCCGTAGATCTTCTGCCTTCTTCTCCTGGGTGAGGAGCTCCGAGAGGTTGGAGATGGCCTGCTCCTTTATGCGCAGCGCCTCCGGGGAGGAAGACGGGTTCTCGAGTATGCGGTGGAGGATGGAGATGGACTCCGAGGGGTCCTTGGCCTCCAGGGCCTGAGCTATCGACTCCGTGGTCGCCGGGAGGAACGACGAAGACATGGTTCTTGCCTCAGTGGGGCGGCCCACCTGCTAATATGATGAAAACAGAGCCAGAGCGAGATCCAGAGAGAGAAATTGTGAGAAAATTGCAAATATGAACGAGCACGATATAGGATATTGCCATATAGTTTTGTGACTGTGGAAAATATATTAAATAAACGGCAACAATGCGCATAAATAATCATCACAATGTATTTAAAGAAAGGAGTCCCAGGAAATCAGCTTATCAAGGGCCGAGTCAACCGCATTATAAAAAAAAATCGTGTTTTTGTCCTCCTATCCATTAGAATCCAGCTTGATTAAGCATCTAGCACTAATAAGCGAATGGAGAAGCATTCGGTACTAAGATGTTGGTGTTAATTAATAAATGTCTGGCTCCCATCTGATTTCAACCATAACAGCATAGATTCTATTCCATAGGTCATCACGAATAAAAAGAGAGAAAAATAGATACCATCTGAGCCCCAATAGACACGAGTAGGCTATTAATCATCATGCGAAAGCTGAGGCCTCGAGAACGACATACTACGACATGATAGCAACAATTTTATAAATGAAAAATTACATGAAATAAGAAAACAACATAACTGCAGGCGAGAACCTCTAATGCAATCGTCAGGCCCAAAAATATTTCAGTTTTGATAACACAAGTAAAAACAAGAAGCCCGCTTGAGAAAAACGGCCCCTTCTCTCTGAAGAACATGAGAAGTATTAAGTGCGACTGATCAGGTAAAAATAGCAATGCAGCAAAGAAGAACGTCGAGGTTATAAAAAGATATGCCGGATGCGTGACGACAAAAATATGCTTGGAGATGATTTCATCGTGAACTAAAAACTTTTATGCAATTGCAGGAAACCACTGTCAGATTCCTTATTCCTGTGGCTGGGAAATCATTGACAAGAGAAAACTTGGGAATGAGAATATGATCTGGAATCCAAGTGATGACAGGGAACGAGAAACTCCATCGTTTCATGTGAACAATATATTGCGAAGTGTAGCTAC
This sequence comes from Spirodela intermedia, assembly GCA_902729315.2. NCBI lineage: Eukaryota > Viridiplantae > Streptophyta > Magnoliopsida > Alismatales > Araceae > Spirodela > Spirodela intermedia. The sequence goes on from LR746273.1 coordinate 2,437,133, forward strand.
CAAACGAAGCTTAAGAGGGCCGCAATCCAATTTTTACCTAAAAGTGATGAAGGCAAATCGCTCTCATTTTATCATTAGGTTGTACAATGAGAAAAAAAACTGTGAAACTGATGCAAATAGGGACAATAGAAGCCATGTGGTCCATTGGATCGGCCCGCGAAGGGCACATGGGTTCGAAAATATGACAAATGAAAACAGCGGGAGAAATCAGTCCACAAAAGAGAAAAACAACAAGGAAGACATTGAGACGACTCCAATCTCCTAATGTGAGATAACACAAGATATGGTGCACTAAATCGAAAACCAAAGGATGCGGACAATAGATAGTAAAGCTCTGAAGAAACTTCCAATCTCAGGTCCTAGCAACATCCGATAAAGATTAGAAGGAAAGATTTATATCTTCAGGTGTGTCACAGCCACTCTTCCAAAGTTGTTCAGGCAGAAATGCTCTCTCCGGTTTGGTTTACCTGGTAGTGATGAGCATTTTATGGCATATGTGATAGGGACCAAAGTATTATATTTTCAGGCCAAAAACGTCGATCAATTGAACGTGAAATTAGGCTATTCGCTCACTATAATGTTTCTACAGTATTCACACAAGTACATGGTTAAAAACTCACCAAATTGGACGAAAAGATGTAATCCATGTCCGACACTAAGAACCAGAACTTTCAAGCTAGAAAAAGTGATATGGACCCACATCAGTACAAAGCATATATCTCATGTGATGCAGACAAACAAAAGCCAGTCGTTTTTGGGGGTATCTTGATGAGACTAAATATCAAAATAAAAGACCCTGATTAGCGGATAGACTGCATTTCCCATCGGTGATATTTTTCTTTTTCTTGCTTCTGCCAAGTATATTACCTATCATTAACACAGTAAAGAGGTGACCACTGCCTTTGATGTCTTGAATGAATTGAAAGTGAGCAAAGAAAAGAAACTTTTTCCCAGTGTACTTCTCAGGCAAAATACCCACCTCATTTAGGAAACCCAGGCCCATGATCTCGATTAACTCGGCCCTTAAGTGATCGATGTTACTACCAGGACTCATATTCATCAGTTTTCGAATTCTTTAATATTCAAAGACGCAAGGAGTAAGAAGTCAATCTCCAAGAGATTTTTCTCAAATTTTAGAGCACGAAAGTACAAATCTGGAGACAACTTCACCATGCAACATAAATTGAAATTATAAAAAGGAAAATAAAACCTTTGGGTGCACGCCGCTTCCCAAACATTACTCGGGGAAAGCTACGAAGTATGCTAGTAGATAAACTTTCCACGAGAATCAGAGACTTTTGTTCTCTGAGATAATACTTTGACGTATTTTCCAATATAGGCATCGCGGCCAAGTCTTTCCATATATTTGATTAGATACCATTTTGCTCAGCTGTATCTTCAATCCGATCCGGCCGCACCGGCAATCTGTCTGCTTCTAGTACAAAACATCCCAAATTACCTCATCATCTATTCAACTCAGCTTCCCATCCCGGCATTCCTAGGGCCGTCCGGAATGGGGAAAAAGGTGAAACAACGGAACGAATAAACTAAGATCTGGAATTCCACAACAAGCGAACCTCTCGACTATGTGAACTGTCTTATCGTAATCAGCGGAAAAAACTCGTTCGCACACATCTTCTCAATAAAACCATGAGCGTACCAGAGAAACCCTACCATCGGCGAGAAGGAAGAAAAGACAACCCCACCTTCTCTATTTGCACATGTAAATCATCCAAAAGAAACCCTAGGAACAGCAATCACAATGAGAAGAAATTGAGAGTACCTTGTAAAGTCGCAAGCGGTTGACCCCTCGAGCAAGCAGGCAGAGAGAGAGAGAGAGAGAGAGAGAGAGAGAGGCCGGAGCAGTCGAGGAAAGTCGAAACGATGCCTACAAATAACATGTTTCACCGCTTTTCGGCAAAAAAATAAATATCCATTTTTCTTGGTCAAAATAGGGGAGATATCAAATATTTTAGATTTGGAGCCCATTCTTTACAAAAATAAATATGACGACGAATTTACGCTAATAATTTTCTTTCTTAAATTATTTGCACGCTCTTTGAATCGGGCGTCAATACTAGATAAGGATTATTTTATCAAAATAAATAATTTAATAAACACTATTACGTTTATTACGTCATATATTCTGAAGAACGTTGAGTCATCTTATGTGCAAAAACTTGAACAAAAGCCGGCCTCAATATATTGTATCTGAATCACAGAATTTAAATACCTGGAAATTTTAAGAAATATGTAAAAAAAATATTCAATAAAAATAAGATATATTAACGAATCACTAAAAAGACATGATCTCATTAAGTTATAAATAATTAATTTAATTTAGTGAAATAAGGTAATAAGAAATAAAGGATGGTAATCGACAACCCATCTTATTTTGGATTATAATCATGTAATATTTTCAGAAAATTATGATTTTATGGCTTCATCATTTTGGTTAAACCTTTAATTAGTGTTATAAATAATTAGGGTATTACTAATCTATGATAATATCTGGAGTAGCCTATTGATCTTCATTCGCAATAACTTATAATAATGAGGCAAAAATTTCCCATTTGATCCCACTTATTGACAGACTTTCGTGGGGGCAAAACCTTCATAAAACGTGAAGAGAAGAATATGTGAAGCACATGATCCCCCTTGTTGACCCCGTGGGTTGACTTTCAAGGGTTGACTTCCTGGAGCATCCAGTGCTTCCCACCGTTGCCGATTTGTTCGGATGTAAACATCACCCTCTCATTGCTCCTCAAATTTAAGTAATCAACCTGATAGAAAATGAATAAAGTTAAGAGTGTTTATCCACACGAATTATGTACAAAAGCAAAAGACGACCAGAGGTTGATCCCAAGGCGAAGTCAATGGATCATCAAACCTGTTCTGGGTCAAACTGTAGAAGGCAGAACGCACTAACTGGGCCTTTGGATGGGTCAAGGTCAACACCCCCCTTGGGTTCTTCCAGTATGCGAGGGAGGCCCGGGTGAGGCGCCAAGTACTGGAATCTTGAGCTTAATGAGCTCGCAAACCAGGATTTCTCCCTTCGCTGCACAGCTCATGGCGTATATTAGATATATATATTTTCTAACAACATTATGCCAAATATTTATTAAATAAAAACTTAGGTAAAGGAAGGAATATATGACCATATGATCAAGGACTTCTGAAAACTAATATATAAAAAAACACCAAGTAATTAGTCAGGTGAATTGTTCCACTGCCTCTCAAGAATCGAATATCATAAGGAAATTCCATGCACGGTCGAATAAATAAACTGCAATATATTCATTGGGTAATGCAATAAATGGGTATCCAATAAAAACATTAAAAGCTGGAGTCGGCCATTTCAGGTAATTTCAATAACAAAAATAATCCAATTTTGAAGATCAATTAATTGATGAAAATCAAATTTCTTGACCGAATGGATGGTTAATTTCAACTGATATCATATACTTTCCCCCCATTCCGGATAAAATTTCAGTAAAAAAAAGAATCTCACTAAAACCAGCATAAAAAGAGTGTAATCTCAGTAATTTTGATGGAAATAATTGGTGAAAATAAAATTATCCAATCCCTTCTGTTTTTCTCATCCGAAATCGAATCAACAGATGTTTCTTGGATTTATGCGAAGAGTTTGAATGGAAATAAATTGCACTAAAATAAAGTTTTTTTTTTTCTTTTGAGATTATGAGAAAGGTTGGATGGGGGATCATGACCTGAAGCTTCACGGGATCAGGGTTTGACCCATCGATGATGTCGATCCTTCCATGGAGGCGGAATTGCTCCCATGAATCAGTGAAGTACCAACAGATCTATGAACAGAGGAGCAGAGTGTCTTAATGGCAACTTACGTAACCCCCATCACCACCATGAACCCTAAATCTGCACACTATGCTCATCCAGATCCGTGAGAGAGAAAATACTTGGATGTTTCAGCAGAAACCAGACAGAATGGAAGCGATGGGGAGCTGAAGAACTCGATTCCAAGTGTAAATAGTTATTAAGAAAGGAAAAAAAGATACCTCCGGATCGAATTACCTCTCCGTAGGGGCAGTTCTTCAGATCTTCAATCTGCCAAAAATAGCAACGGTCGATCCAAGAGTCCCAAATTTGTTTGCGAACGTTCAATTAGACGCCACCAAGCGATCGAGATAGACAGACGGGAGTTCGGACCTTGTTGCTGCGATAATCGGTGTTGATCTGGATCTTGTCGCAGCCCTCCGAGAAGCCCCTGCGGCAAGAGAGGGAGGAGAAGCTCGCATTGGCAGGAGAGGGAGGAGAGCATGGGGAATGAGGATGAAGAGAGCGGCGGACCTGAAAACCACGGTGCGATTCGCAGGCCTGCCGTTGGAGCCGACCGTCGCCTGAGATCACAGAGAGAGGAAGAACTATGAGGAACCACCATACGCGGACATCCAGTCGATTCCGAACTCTGTTAATGGGACGCGAGGGGTTACGAGTTGGAAGAAGCGGGCGTGCTTGAGGTTGGCGTTGGCCTCCAGCGCCGAGAGGAGCAGCCGTTTCCATGGCGCCGCCGCTGCCGCCGACGGGGGCGACGACATGATCTCCGCTGTGAGCAGAAACTCCCGATTTCCATTTCCTTCGAATAAATAAAGGGCGTAAATTATCCAAATTCGAAAAAAATAACCCATAAAGAAATATTTTTCAGAATTCAGAAGATGATCTGGGCTGGAGATTTTCTCCCTAAAATCTAAAGAAAATCACATCCATCCTTTTGAAAAGAAAAAAAAATCTTCGGATGAAGAGGTCTATTTTTGGATTCTGTTCCTCGCGTTCAAATCCTTTCCCAAATGCCATACCAGTCAGGAAATATGTCGAGAATAAGAAAGAAAATTATCATCTTGAATGATGAGAAGATTTTCTGATCACCGTCGGGAACAATCGATTATCTACACTTCACGATTGCTTAATCTAATAATTACTGTGTTATAACGAAGATATTGTGAACTCAAAGTCAAAACTCTCTCTCTCTCTCTACTAGACAATAAAAGGGATCCTTGGTTGACTTTATCCGGAGGGGAGATGCAGTTGACTTTACACGTTGAAGGGTTGGGTAAAAGAGAGAAAAAAATTGATATTGGGCCAAGAAAATCACTCTTTGTGTCAACCAGAAGTAGTATATCTCCTGGCCCTCCCTGTTCCTCTGACTTACCTGGTTTTTTAGTATAAGCCTATAATATGTACATATTTGGTAACACAAAAGGCAAACACTCTCTCTCTCTCTCTCTCTCTCTCTCGCTATGCCCAGTTAAAAAGCAAGAGAAACACTGATGAAAACATCACTGTTCCTACCCAAGAAGTGGAACTCAGTTGACTATACACAATAAAGGTTGCACAATCTGATATAAAAAGTCAACAAAAAAGAGAGGAAATTATGTCTGGGTCGACGAACAACACTCAAGAGTTGACCTAAAACCCTCGACGTGCGACGAGCAGCCACCTGTTCAAGCCGTCGGTGAGCCAAGATCCGCTCTGCCTCAGGTTCAAGCCTGCTTTACAGGGCCATTGGAAGGAAGGCGGCGGTCCATAAAGCTTTTTAGTTGGGCGGCGGCGGCAGCAGAGGTGGTCAACGGCCGGCATTGATTCCAAAGATGCGAACTTTGTGCATATTCGGGAACTTGGCAACGACCAGAACGAAGGCTGCAAGACTGTTGAGGAAGAGCATCGGACGCTGATAATTGCTGGTGTGGGAGGCTAACAGGTACCTGAGGAAACAAAGAAAAAGGTAATCCTCTCGGTCTTCTGAAAATCACTGAAGAGTACTGACTTATTCAATCCATCTCTCTCTCTCTCTCTCTCTCTCTCTCTCTCTCTCTCTCTCTCTCTCTCTCTCTCTCTCTCTCTCTCTCTCTCTCTCTCTTTCCCTCTCTCTCTCTCTCTCTCTCTCTCTCTCCCTCTCCCTCTCTTTCTCTCTTTCCCTCTCCCTCTCTCTCTCTTTCCCTCTCTCTCTCTCTCTCTCTCTCTCTCCCTCTCTCCTCTCTCTCTCCCTCTCTCTCTCTCTCCCTCCTCCCTCCTCTCTCTCTCCCTCTCCCTCTCTCTCTCTCTCTCTCTCTCTCTCTCTCTCTCTCTCTCTCTCTATGAGGTGGACAAGAAATGCCAGACTCGGGGGTTTCTAGTGAGATAAATGAGGAGATGGAGATGGATCGAATGATTCTAGTCCTGCCATGCTCTCGAAGGTTGACATTTTTCAGACAAGAGATGAGGATAGATGATTATATTATGAAAGGAAAAAATAGTAAAATCCATCTATTTCAAATAATATATGCAATTTATTAATTTTCACAATTTGAACGATTCCAAGAATCGATGAAAGCCGATCAAGGAGGATTCCACTGAATCCACAGAAAACTTGCACAGATTGCTCGAGAGTACCGGTTTCCAGGCGTATCTCTTGATCATAGTTCATGAAATGATGATTCGTAATGTAATATAGTGAATGAGCATACTCACAGAATAACTGGCACGACGGTCACGAACTTCCTGTTCTGGGTTAGCTGCTTGCCATTGTCCATCTGTTCCCACCAGGTCAACGCATTGTACACGCCCTGATCTTCGGCGAAAGGGGTTCCCTTCTTCCAGTGGAAATAATGATAAGTCACCTGCAACATTAAATGATACTTGAAATGATCACGATTGAGATAGTTGACCCAGAGTAGAAAAAAATATTCCATATCGGGAATCGCAGAGGACTAAAATCTAAACACCGAGTAGATTCCGAAAAGGATGGCTGGAAACAAAAGCGTTGAACAAATTAAATTGTGCCCGATAAAAACCCAGAAAGCTTCAGATGACTTTTTCCTCAATAATTGGAACAAGAAACCTCGGTGATTTGATTTTGCCAACTGTAGATGTTTCGGTTTCTCTATCTTTTTGCTTGTGATCTTCGTGATGCATTTTAGGGTTCTTGGCGATTCTTCCATTTCTGAAGTATTCATGAATGGATTATACTTACATTTGAATCAATTCCTGGAATCATTTCTTCTAATAGCCATATATACCAATTTTGAAGAAGAACCAAGAGGAAGCCCGCACGCAGTTCCAATCCTACGGGATCTCGGATAGATTTTTTTTTTCCCTTCAGAATCTGACGAGAAAATGAAGAAACAGTATCGCTCTTGAAGAAGATGCGTGAAACGCAGGCGATATCCAGATGTTGTGCACAACAATCGGCTAACGGAGATCGGAGCGGGCCAACAGTTCCTATGAAAGAGAAATCCCATGGCGATTTGAGCAGATATGAACTCGAAGAAATTCTCTCATACTGTAGGAGCCATCATGATGTGAAGAAATTCCCACAATTCCAGGACAGATCCCCATCCACTCTCCCCCAAATTCAAATTCCTGGACAGCGAAGGCCAGTCGCACGCGGCAATGAAGGATCGCCGGCGAGATTCAAGCCGAAGCAGCGGAAGAACCCCGATCCGAACGCCGGCAGGGAAAATGACCGAGGAGAGTGCCGGAGCGGCGCAGGTCTGAGGAAGCGGAGACTCACCCCGAAGTGGAAGAGGTTGACGATCGTCCAGGCCGTCCCCGGCGAGCACGCGGCCACCGACAGGACGGCAATCCAGGCGAAGAACAGGATGAGGATGTAGATCGTCCACACGCCGGGGTACATGAACCACTCCGTGTTCTTGTTCAGATCTGGCGGCGGCGTCGTCCTCGCGTAGAGCTTCCCCATCCCCCCCTCCCCTTTCACCGGTGACGCCGAAGACCAGGACCGCCGTCGACTACCGACCCTAAGCAGCGCACTCTCCCGCCTTTCCCGACGAACGCCTACCGCTTTATATACATAGATCCGCCGTAGAGAGAGAGAGAGAGAGAGAGAGAGGACTGTGGTTGAAATTATCTGCATTAAACTCACCACCCCCGTCCGCCTCCGCCAACCAATGGACGGGTTCCGGCGCCGCCTGCAACTCTAACTACCTCCAGATTCCTCCCGCCGCGGCCTTCATCTCCATGGCCAGAGCATTTAAACAGCCCCATTGTTGGATGTGGGCAGAATCCACGGCGCCATTACTCTGGTCTCCCGCAGACAGAGCCACGGGATCCCTGCTCTGGTGGTCCTCTCCACAGTCCTGGACGCCGCCGAGCGACGGCCGGGTGAAGGGCGTCTCCCTCTCCCCCCGCTGCTGGAAGAGAACCAGGGCGAGAGCGATTCTTCGTGGGAAGTCAACGGGTGACGATCGGCATCTGAACAGCCGATAGATCAACCTTCGGGAATAGATATCACATTACCTTGAATTATATGATATTTTTTGGAGAAAAAGCCACAAGAACTCTAATTTCTTCCGACGATTTAAATCATGGAGAAAACATTTTACAAGAAAACATTTTTTTTTGTTGACTCATCAAAAGATTCCAAGTTTCTTGGATTAGAGAAAGCCCAGACAGACCCAATCGTTAATTTTAAAAAGAAAAATAGAGCATAAAAATGAAGAAAGAAAGAAAAAAAATCAAGAACAGGGAGGAAGAAGAACTGGATTTCTTCTTTTTTCCCATAAAAAAATAAATATAAATGTATAATTCGACTGCATGGGAAAATACCCGTTCTTTACTGCTTTTGAGGCCGGTCTCTTAAGGCCCTAAGATTCAGACACACACATCACGAAAATTTAAAAAGAAAAAGGAGAAGAAAATTGCTGCGAACCACTGACACCAGAGAGTAGTGGTAGGAGAAGGAAGAAAAATGCACATTACAAAAAAAAACGGTCGATCAAAGGCTGACCGTCGGATTGGCGGCGCCGTCGACCCCAACGGCGAGTCTCCTCTTGGCGGCCTTGGCTCTGTAACACCAGACCTCGAAGGCCTCGCTGAGGTCGGGGAAGTTGACCTGCCCGGTGGTCATCCAGTCGGTCAGAATTTCGGCCTGGTCGTTGGAGGGGAGGGCGAGCACCATGGAGACGACCGCGCCCTCGATGGTCTGGCAAAGCTCGCTGTCGAGCCCCTGAACGGAGTTCTCCTCTCCCACCGCCGGGGAGTCCAGCGCCGCCTTCGTCTTCCTCAGGAAGGGCAGCCAACCCTTCAGAAGCCGGACCCTCGCCGGAGCAGGGAGGACAACGGAGCCGTAGCCCACCGCCTCCAGAGCCTTGCCGGCCAGCTCCACCATCTTCGCCTTCACCGCCCAGAAGCCGGAGCAGAGCCTCTCGCTCTGTATCTCGCCAAGGAGGTCGTCGGAGGATCGGACCCAGTGGGAGACGAAGTCCTTCATCAGGTCCATCTTGGGGAGGATGCCGCAGAGCCACTCCAGGTCCGACAGGGCCTGCAGAACCCTCCGCTCCTCCTCCGCCGCCGCAGGTAGGGAAACCATCGCCGCCGCGAGGGCGGAGAACATCCTGCCCAGGTCGCCCCTCACCTCGGTCTTCACGTCGTCGTCCGCCGTCAGCAGCGGCGCCTCGTCGTCCTCCGTGAGCATGTACTCCACCTGCTCCTGAGCTGAGATCTTCAACTCGTTCGTCCCCTCGGTGGGGGCGGCGGCGGCGAAGTGGATGGCGGCGATGAGAACCTCCTTGGCGGCGCTGTGGTCAACGGGCTGGATCCGGGCGAGGATGGGCGCCGCCGCAGGGCCCATATCCTTCACCGTACTCAGAATCTCCTCCTCCTCCTTCTCCTCCCACGGCATGGCCTCCAGGTACTGGACGCAGCTCCGAGCGACGCAGTCGCAGCCGAGGGTAACGGCGGCGCGAAGAACTCCCAGCGCCGTCGCAACGGAGCCCCACGACTCCCAAGGCGGGTCCTCGCTCCGGTAGAGGAGCTTCAGCAGCCTCACATGGTGATCGTAGTCAGCGCCGCTGTTGGGGATCTCCACGCAGGCAGCGGAGCTGAGGCTCAGGCGGGGGGTGGCGCCGACAGAGAGCCGCTCCGCGAAGAACCTGCTCCTCCTCGAGAGGACCACGGCGTGGCAGTGGTACCACTCGGGCCTCCCCTCCCTGTTCTTCAGCCGGACGGTCACGTCACTGGTCGCCCGGTCGCCGAGTTCCGGTGATGCGCCGCCGTCCTCGTCCATGAGGTTGAAGATGCAGTGAGAAGATTCATGCTTCGAGCAGATCACAGAATGCCCTCCTTCGCCCTGCTACCCAGATGAAAAACAAAGGGAATCATTGGATCGAGATAAAGTTCGCCTTATAATTGTGGACGAATGTAATCTTCCAGAACATAGCTGGTACAGGAGAAAGGATTAATCAGCATCCGACAACATCAACGATTAAATGACCGTCAGTTATAGAGAAAAGTCAGCCGAATTTGTGCCGGTAAAGATTAAACAAAGCATAGAGCATAGATTTTCTTGGTTGGGGAGATGCTGTTTATAGACGATGCTTCGGTTGTACGAAGTTCATCAGCAGGAGCAGAATCATAATTCGCTACATAATCTAATCTTCCAGAACACCTTAGGAAATGATATGGCAGCAAAATTAATTAATATCTTGTAGATAACGAGAGAGCAAGAGAGAGAAAGAGAGGGAGAGAGAGAGAGAGAGAGAGAGAGAGAGAGAGAAGAGGCAGATATCAACAACATAGAAAATATGTCACGATAGTCCTATTGACATCCGTGGTGATCGTCTGGCGCAGAGATATGCATCGGTGAGAGAATGAGAGAGATAGCGAGAGAGAAAGAAAACCAAGGAACAATCCCAAAATATCTCCCAAATTCACTGGTCGTGGAGAGAAACGACGGCGATCGTCCCATCAGAGATTTATCTCCGGAGCGAGAATTATCATCACCATTCGTGACCGAGAACTACGACAAGAAGGAAAGTAATATGTCGGAGGCACTCCCTTTACCCTTTCCTCCCCGTCCCTTAGGGCACGGCATCAATGGCGAACAATATATCTTAGCATTCTACTCACCGATGGGGATGTTCACCGGCCATTGCGGAAGCCAACCTTTTTGGGAGATCGAGGCGTGGTGAATGTCCTCTCCGCCCGGTCCGGCGGCAGCTCTGAGCGATAGCGAGAGAGAGAGAGAGAGATAGGAAGAAGAACGCAAGAGAGGTGAGGTGGTTGGTGCGGGTGTGTGATGGTATCCTACGGTCTGCGGAGAAACCCATAGAAAGATGAGTCGGCGGAACAACAAGAATCACCCAGAGAGACTTGCGGTGGCGCGAATATGTACACCGCCGGAGGAACACCGAAACTCTGGGAAGGTTCGGACGATGTGGGAGCAGGCGCCACGTACCCCAACACGATTTCGTCACTAAAAATATCTCAAGGTAATTTCGTCATTTTGATGATTATCACATAAAATAAATCGATAAATTATATATTAACCTGAAAATTTGGAATTATGCTGCATAGAAAAACCCGATTTACCATATAAAAAACTGATGATCAGCTTTTTTTTACGATAATTTTCAGTTCATCAATAAACTATTTATAGATTTTAATCGTGGAATTTTAAAAAATGACCTAACATTACCATTAATATTAGTACGAAGAATACAAGTTTTTTCATAGACCCAATGGAGAACGAGTATTAGTAAATAATATTACTATTTTTTCTCATCATTTAATATCTGTTTTCTTGGATAAACTTATTTAGTAAATAATCCAGTAAAATCCTGCACAATGTCTAACGAATTAATAATATTAGGAATAATTTCCTTATTTCCCTAGTCAACGCTTCTTTATGAATTAAACAGTAATGATATTAAGTCAACGAAGTGGAAACAAAGAGCGAATTTCCAGGGATAATCCCCTCACAAATGATTCAATTTATATAATCATTAAACAAATTTAAAAATCCATTTTTCTATGCGTTCTTCGAGAGTCATCGACTCATTCACCCACTGATGAGAACATCTCAAGACTCCAAGGATGGTATCAATCGATCAACCAGGCTTTACATATAATAAAAGCTTAGAGCCCATTTTCCTTGCCACAGCTGTCTAAACATCACCCCCTCTCCCTCCCTCTCTCTCTCTCTCTCTCTCTCTCTCTCTCTCTCTCTCTCTCTGAAACGCAGGCCAATGACATCTGGTCTGAGCCCTGTAGAAGAGACCCAAGCAGGATACATGCCTACAGAGGCAGCTACCATCCAGAGAACAGAGCAACAGAAAGAAAAGAAAGCTCAAGAACCCACCCAGAAAGCAGCTTTCAGTTGATGAGGAAGGCGAGATATGTACTCACAATTATGGTGTGGGGTATCCAACCCTGTCTACGTCTCCAGGGCTTCGAGGACTCTCCGGGCCTGGATGCTGAGGGCCATCTGCCGCTGCTCCGGATCGAGAGTGGAGCCGAACTGGCTCGCAGCCCACATCAGGGACGCGCACTTCTCACCCACGAGCCGCGTCAGGTTGCCGTGCATGGCGGCGAAGGGCGGCTCGGCCCTCCCGTTCACCTGCCCGAGAAGCAGGAGCAGGAACTCCCCACACTTGAGCCTGTGAACCAGGAGCGCCATTCAGATTGGTCCTGGAGACGGGGGATAAGCGCCGGGCAAGAACACCATAGAAGAGTGCTATAAAGAGCAATGGAGTAACTATATGTGATTGTATTTAAAGGAGACCTTATTGATTCATCCGCTTCAACATCTTTCATGCACTCCACGACTGTCTCATAGCCGCCAGATATCTCGAATTCCTGGAGGGAAGAGAAAGGAACTGATCGATGAAATCTGTGAAAATAAAACCAACCCAAAAGAGAAAGGAACTGATCGATGAAACCTATGAATTATTAGGTAAGAGCATCATGTTCAAAGGATTAGAACATCGACTAGCCAGGGATTGTTGATGAGATCTCTAAAACCAAAGTCAACCCCGAATGTAAGAAGATCGGATGGTTATGAATTATTTCAGAAGAACAAATTCAAAGGATAAGATCGGATGGCTGCCTTTTTTTTTTGTTAAATTAATGCCCATGAGCAATAATAATAATAATAATAATAATAATTTTGTAAGGGCTATTTGAAGCAAGAAAAGGGGATTATCTGGGGCCAAAGATTGCGCATGTTCTTGATACACTGGTTGCACATTTTCTATCCGAGTTTGTGAATCATCTGGGGGGTTGTGTGCATGGGGACCTGGAAAGATTATCTGGGTAGGTAAGAAACACTTGGAAAGGCTTGAGATAATGGAAAGATACTATGATATTACGATATTAATTCACTGTATGTCAAATATCGGCCCTAAATAGCGTAGAATACAGAAAATCCTTTAACATCTATACATTATTTTGGCTTCTGAATAATTATTGAATTTTATCATGTAGTGACTGCGCCTCATTGGTTACCTGCTCTGTCAAAGCAGAGTATTGGAGACAGAACAGGCGTGATGGCAGGTCGAAATCACATCACCATTTCTAGTACATTTTCAGTAAGTGACAACAGAATGCCTTTTTTTTTTTTATTGATGGATGAAAAACCCTTACTATTTATGAACAAAGAAGATACGAGGATTAAGTCTTTCCCCACTAAAGGACTGTTGAAGCGCTTGATAATCACACACCAAAGTGTGCCCATTGATTTTTCCCAGGCAAGCGATAAGGCAGAGTGAATTTTCCCAAATGACGCATTTATTCAAGCATTTAATCACGAGATTGACTAGGATTCCATAAAGGATATTAACACAAGAGAAACATCAATATGCCTCATCACTTCCATCAGGGAAGATTCTCCAAACGAAGATTTTAAGTGAATGAAAACAGAAAACAACCGTTGAGAATGATCCGAATGAATGGACGAGACAAATATTTCATGTCATTTAGGGAAACTATTACCTACAGAGTCAATCAGAGCACAATCACCTCAATAATTTTTAGTTGCAAGGAAAGAAAAAAATCAATAAACTCTATTCTATAAAGGACAATAGGGGAAATGGGGATATTTTAATAGAGAATGGATGCACAAGAAGTTTCTACTAAACGATAGGATACCCTTTGGTTGGCAGAAGAATCAACCATTAATGATAGAAAAGCGTCCAGGCATGCTCCCTGTTCGAGTGCTCCTCGAGTCGATAGTATATTTACAAGAACCTGCAAAGTCAAACGTTTCAGACATCGAATTGTTCGAAACTGAGGACATAGCAAACGACAATTAAATCTAGGAGCGGCTCATTATTATGTAAATAAGGTTTTAAAAGAAGCAGAGCTGATCATTATCACTAATGTTTTTCGAAATAATCAAATTCCAAACTTTCCTGATGGATACAAATTAAGCCAATGTTTGACAGTAGAAAAGCAAACAGGTGGTTGGCTTCCTTGGAAAGATCGGTAACCTGGGATAACTGAGTTCGTCATTAGAGACGGAAAGGATGATATTAATTATACAAAGCTGCTCATGAAGACACAAATTCCAGTGCGCTATCAAATATAGGAAAAAATTAAAAGAGAAAAACTTTTACAAAAACATAAAAAACGACTGAAAAAAGATACTTTTAACTGAAATTTGAAGGTAGTTAAGATAAAATGAATGAACAATTACTCCCCAAGTAAGTCCAGACAAGGATAAACGTGACACAGTTGGATCCCCTCGTTCGAATTCAATGGAATAATGAGTGTCATAGAAATTTTTCTCGAAAAGGAAAATTAAGAAAAAAAGAATATTTTTTCTGGACTGATATTGAGAATTCACGAGATTACATGCACATCATTTTCTACCTTTATTCCATTGTGGTGCTGAGCCAAATCTCTGCTCTGTCTATGAATCAGACAACATCCTTCCAGAACCCTGAGAGCTAGGGCCATTTCCGAGTCTGTTGCCGGACTATTTATTTTCAAAGGTTCTACTCCAAATATATGATCCAACTTCAATTTAGGCTGATCTTTTGATTGCCTCAGAGTGTTTTGAAATAGAACAGGAACCACTGTTAGACATCATAAAGGTCAATTAGTAAAAGAACTATTACTTGAGGAAAGATATTGTGGGAAAAATAGGTCGGAGATTGCACCTCAAAAACGTAGATATAACAAACCAAATTTACAGCACTTACGGTAGAAAAATGAATTATCTGAACATCAGAAACCCTAAACTATGCAAAGCAATCAGTTTTACACATTTCGCTGTTGTTGAACGGCAGAAAATGTCAATCATCCACTGCCATAAAAAAGTCATTTTACTTTAATAAGGTGAATTGATTCAAATTGATTCAGTAGCCTGAAAACCTTCATATCCCCAAGCCAGTACCTTCTATAATTAAAATGACGCCTTGGCCTGGATCGTCACTTGAACACAAGAAAAGCCTACAGGACTCATATTTTAGAGGATATATAATCTGTTAGAAGACAACGTGACACCATTTTCAAGTTGCGAACTCCACTCAGCACTCCCACAAGATTAAGGATTTTGGCAATTTACACATGGCCTTTAGTTAAGTCAGAAAATTATTACATTGTCACTCTAAGCCTTAGCGAAGGAAAATCAGACGAACTGGCGAAGTCTATAAACCAGGTTTAAATAAACTTCGCCATCAACTAAACTGATCAGTTAAATAAGGATTAGAACCCCCGACACCGTGGTTCGTAGCCACGTGCTATAATCCTCTGAGCTATTTTTTTATCTCATTTGAAATAAGTGACATTGATCCCTTCATCTTTTGTTTCTAAACAGTCAATCCTGCAAACATGTTTCTCCTTAATTCATAACCTTTGCACCATTGTTGAGGGCTTCAAAGTAATCACCTAATTGAAAAATGTAAATGATAAAACAGTGATTCGATCTTGAATTCTCATCTAAAAACAACCGATCATTTTTATGTTCTTTGAGATTGTTAAGTAGGCTATTATTGATGGAGCTTCAACACATTGTACAAAATATGGCAAGCCCTAATTATAGGAAGATTCTACTTTCCTTCGATGGTTATGACAGTAAGGTGGAGGATCATATGCCGCCAGGTCTGTAGATTAGTGACAAATCCATGCTCAACAGCTTCATTTGCATTATGTTTATCATAGTTCCCTTATGGTGAAAGTGAGAAATTGAAATAGCCTATTTCTATCTTCTTCCTGAAAAATGAAGAAAACTTGCATCTTACAATAGGTAAACGATTGTCCTCTTATTTTGGTTTGGAACTCACAAAAGGGTTGTAAAGATCAAATGAAAAAAAAGAACAAAGCATTGAGGACTGTTTGATGCTGGATAGGATAGGACACCCTGCATAGGGTCCGAGATGGGTTTAACTCACCTAATGACAGACTTTAAGACCAGGAGTAGCTAATCGACTTAGACAAGGATCTTTCTTCCTAAGTGATGTTTTACCAGGGAAGTGTAGGATCTGGTCGATACCAAAATGGATTACATTATACTAAGAACTAAAAACGGGAAGGAAGAAAGCGAGAGGATCTGCTAAATGATATAACATATAGGTATTAGTAAAAAGGCCCAGGGATTTCTAGTCTATTCTAGTCTAAAGCGAGAAGAAAGTCTCACGCACGGTTATGAATGAAAGAAAGAAGTGAGGAATCCTCTTTTCGGCTCTGACTCTCCCACTCCAGTCGTTTGGATGATACGAAGACCCAACTATTGCCACCAAATCCTTGGAAGTGCTTGCAAGATGTTTTTGCACCCATCTTCTTGCTTTTGGCCCCCATGTGGTGTCGAACTCACGACTTTTACTACAGAGACGTGTTCAGGGTGCTGCATCAGAGGTATAAAGGATCAACAAACTTTTCATAATTTTCTTATCATACTTCTCTTCCTTGAGTTAAATATCCCCATCCAATTTCACAGTGCAACTTCTCTGATGCTCACTTAAAGATTCCAACTCTAAAATTTCATCTCCATATCTCACGTCTACTCCACATACTCTTACAAACAGTTCTTCCCAGATTGCACCCCACTGCCTCTTCCCAATCATATGGATTCCTCCGTGAGTAATCTACCCAGACTCGCTGAGAACAACCAAGAACACTAGCGCTGTAACCTGGGGACGAATTGTCAAATTACTGGGCGAATACGGTCTTGTGGTCCCCGATGACACCTAAGGCTATGGCATCAGAACTCTTTCAACCTGATGGCCATGGCATTCCACCGAAATGGCAAGTTCAAGCACCGTGCAGCTAACAATTGGCATTGTTGACACGGCCAAAACTTGACCCGTGTGGACTACTTTCAATCAACAATTTTCGAAAATTTGAATCATTAGATACAAACATAAAGCAATAATGTGAATCTAGGTATTACATAGAAATGTGAGCGTGGTTGTGTGCGTCTCTTCAAAGATATTAAAAGGGAGAGAGAGAGAGAGAGAGAGAGAGCGGGGACCTTGTAGTTCAGGAATGGACTGGGACTGGCAGAAAAGGGCGATTGCCGCATCGTTGCCAGCGATAGACTGGAGGGACTTTAGCAGTTTACGCAGGCCCCTGAGCCGGAGGAAGGAAAACTCCGCGGCAGCGTCCCGTAAGCCGGAGCGGAGTGACAGGGTCACCTCCCGGTACATCCTCCGCCGGCTGAGGGCCGCCACCAGCTCCCCCACCGATGCCGAATCATCGTCACGCTGCAGCGGAGGCTGGCCAAACCCCGCCACCGCTGCCGACGCCGCCCCACCGCCGCCGCCGTCGCCGTCGCCCCCCTCGCTCCACGGCTCCTTCAGGTACATCTGTCCTCCCCCCATTCCATTCCTCCTCCACGACCAGGCTTGTCCTTCCAGTTCCAATGTCCCGCGGATCCTCCCCTCATTTTTAATGTCCTTCTATGTGACGACTCAGAGGTCCCCTCCTATTCGCCGAGCACCTGTTGCCCACGATAGGCCCGATTTACGTTCACTCGTTCGCTATATACCATTAATTCCCTCGAAATATGGCCAGCAAATTCTGCCGATTAAATAATAGCAATCTCACAACAAAGAAATGGGAAACTATGCTAACTTTGGTAGTGCGCAGAGCCCATGGGATCATAATCTTCGACGATAATAGTAAAATTATTGTATGGCACATATTTATTAGAAAATACAAGCTTAAACTGGTACATTTTTTATGATATTTCTATCAAAATTAGTGCGATTGAAACGACTTATAATGAAAAAAATAATTGGATCTGCAAACTTAGGTGATGATTAGGGCCCATGATTTTGTTTAGGGTTCATGTTACTTTAATGGGCGAAATATTGGTAACCCACTTTCAAATTTCTTAAATGACAACTTTGTATAATTATCAACAATGATAATATATGTCAGTGTATATAGTAGAAAAACCATGCTAAAGTAATTATATTTAGGGTTTGTGATGATTTTAAATGTGATTATGGTTAGACAGTGTTTGAACAGTTCATGCCTCAATATAGTAAACCTGCTTCAATTATCAATCTAGGAGAGTATGGCATGAACTAATCAGATTTCTATGAGAATTAATGTAGCTACTCTTGAGAAGGAAGTAATAAAGTTTATGTTGGAGAATTTTTCTTCAATTTTTGCCCTTTTCTTAGAGGGAGATCATGATGGTCAATCACTTTTAAGGGAGAGGCCATAATGGTCAATGCCTCACCATTTTCATTCCACTCATATATCCTTCTCACCTTTTTATTTTATCTTTCAATACTTTTTAAAATCATTGAAGATCAATCTTGAAGGTCGACAGGTCAACAATGTGAGATTGTATCTATCCATATTAAGGTATCGTTGACTTGTTTAATTTCAATGATTCTTATCTAATTTCAAATCTCTCTTATAAATTATCATTAAATGAACCTAGGATATCCCTAATTTATCTATTTAGTGATCCATACACCTTGACCTACATTTTGATCTGATAATTTAAATATGGTCAAATCATAATTATTAGATGAATAAGATATTTTCTTTCAATGTTGCATTGACAATAATTATTAGTGATCCATACACCTAGATTCTGATATGATTAATGATTTCAATTAATCATTATTTCCTCTTAATTTTACTTATATCTTTGAGAATTTGTTGAGTTGTCTTGATCTTAAGTTGTTTAAATCCTTAATTTAGATTTTTTCCATATTGTCTCATATTGAGAATTTCACTAAGTCACATTATTTTAATATGGCATAAAGTTATTAAAATTTGTGATGGTCTAAAACCATACTATTATTAGTTCTATAAAATATGATATATCGAGACTAAGTTTTGATAGGGTAATAGTGTAATACTTTCTCTATTTGGAAAATATAAAGTAGAAAAATCATTCTTAGTTGGTGGTCTAATTTTTAGGTCACATGGTTTATTATATTAGAAATTTGCTAGGATCAAATGCCCATTGACCAATTGAGCATTGGGTTGCAGGTATAATGTAGTTGATAATGAGTCCCACCTCTTCAGAAAGTCAAAGCTTCGGATCATTAAGACCTCTGGAGAATGCCTAGCCGCCACTTCATTATTCTCCACAAGAGTTCATTTTACCCCCTCGAGGTCCGAGAGAGAGAGAGAGAGAGAGAGAGGGAAAGGAACTCGACGACAGTAATGAAGACAATGTGGATTCGTTAGAACCACTTGAGGTTGATTGATGAATAGAAATGATA
Source organism: Spirodela intermedia (assembly GCA_902729315.2). NCBI lineage: Eukaryota > Viridiplantae > Streptophyta > Magnoliopsida > Alismatales > Araceae > Spirodela > Spirodela intermedia. The sequence continues at coordinate 2,456,575 of LR746273.1, forward strand.
CATATATTGGGAACTTAACGAAATTAGACCCACCTGAGATATATTTCTAGTGAGACAGATAGGCAATGAGAGAGAGAGAGAGAGAGGAGGGGGGGGGGTTGGTTCTTGAAGCAAAGCTGAAGAAAACGAGTCTTTCGGTGCCGTGGTATCTCCAGACGTTTCAAAGACAGAGACTCGATAGCGGACTTGACGAGAGTAGTGTCAACGTCTTCTTGGGCTGGACGAGAAACTGCACTCAACTGGTCTCCTGCCTTTTCCCTTCGCTGCTCACTCTCTTTTTCCATGGTCGGGGAGGGAGCCAGAGACCCAGTCAAGGTCATCTGCCGCTGTCTCCACGCACTGCGGAGACATAAGAAGAAAGAGTTTGAGCCAACGACCGGGCTTCTCTTAATCTGACCAAATTATGGAAGCGCAAATTTGGATCCGGATAGCAGACCATGGAATGGGATGAGACGCCCAGAAGCCAGGCTGGACAAGATTTTGACGTGCCCTCTCCGGAAGCCCGAAGCCCGTTTTCCTTCTTATCATCTCTACCTTTCGGTCACCTCTCTCTCTCTCTAGACAGAAACTTAAGGGTATGTCAACGCTGTCATCACGCCGGGTTAGGATAACATACAGAAGAAACTGTAGGAAGAGCTTCGAGAGATTGATAGGAGAGCTTTGGTTTTTTACCGGTCGCATTGCTAGCTTTGGTCACTACCGCAGTCTAATGGGCTGAAATGGGTCATGCATGATGAGTCAACTTTAAATCTTGTCCCAGCTCCCGGTTTTCTGGTTCGAGTCGGCATGAAAGCGATTCAAGCGTCTGTTATTCGCCACAAAGGCTCAAACCTTGACCCTTATCTTTCTCATAAATGTAGTCTTTTTTCTCAATTAAATAGTTCAAAAGGATATATATATATATATACATAGAGAGAGAGAGAGAGAGAGAGAGAGAGAGAGAGAGAGAGAGAGAGAGAGAGAGAGAGAGAGAGAGAGAGAGAGAGAGAGAGAGAGAGAGAGATTAACAGAACAAGCGAGTGATCGCGAGACAATCATGTGATGAGGAAAATATTCAGTATACTACTGAGTCATGCATAATCTTGCTTGTGTTTAGTCTCAGACAAAGCACGAGACGAGAAAAACACTCGTTAGACCACCAAGTCAGCTTCCATCCATCCAGTCCCTGCCTCATTTTTTTTCCAGGGTTGACTTTTTGGGGGCCAATCTTAGATTCATCCTCAGATGCAAGTTGAGAGCCGAAACTGAAGCATTTGATTTTCCGTGTTTCAATGTGATCTGTGAATGCATCATGGGTAGAATGTTCTCTTCTAGATTGGTACTCGATCTAAATCGAAATGGCACACCATCTACTATAATTTATTTTTTTATAATTTTTTTTTCTGCAGATATCACGAAAATGAGGATACTTTTTGTTTAATACTGCGTTAAACTTTTCAGTTATCTGATATTATTCCGTCAGGAACACCCGGTGCAATTCATTTCCGCTCTTTAAGTGCAGCGTACAGCGAAATATAATTATTTCACTAAAAAAGAGAATTTAGATGGAATAAACAACGACCAAAAATAGTTATATTTTTCCAAAATTATCGAAGGATGAGACCATGTACATTGACTCTGGTTCTGTTAACCATACTGAATGTATTCCGTTTTAAACCCTAGATCCCCCACTTAGATACTCCATGCAGTGACCCGCTTGGTTCCTGAATCATAGAAACCGTGGATCTCAGTTTCTTCTACGAGGGCAGAGCGGGGATGTGATCTGTGCCCGGGAAAACCAATGTCTGGTGGGAAGAACGAGGGATCTGGTAAAGGAAAGCTTTGGATGCTCCCTTTATTCGAAAGCATGTCGCAGAGGATCAGGCACAAGCTGGAAGGGGAATGATGAGCCTCACCTCAGGGAAACGACCCTCAGGGCATCATCTGAATGCACCGCAGAAAAAAAAAGGAGATATCTTGCTTGCAGAGAGATCTGTGCTGTGATTTAGGGTTCTTGTTCCGGGACGACGGAGTTCAGCAGCCCAAACTGGATATGTTTGTGCGTGCGTGCGTGCGTGCGTGCGCGTGTGTGTGCGTAGCGCGCGCGCGCGCGAGAGAGAGAGAGAGAGAGAGAGAGAGAGAGAGAGAGAGAGAGAGAGGTGATCTCCAGGAAGCTGGAGACCTCCCGAGATCTGTCAGGCAGACCGGCGGAGATCACTGCCTCCACTGTCCCTGCGTGCCTGTCTCATGGCAACCGCCGGCGAAATACACCACTTCAGGGGACGGCGGCGGCGGGTTGGGGTTGGGTGCGCTTCAGGTGTCTCTATGATTATCCCCATCACCATCACTGTACCAAAGACGAGCATGCGTACCGAAAAAGGAATGAATGCTCTCATGGTCTCAGGCGGCTATCGTGGTCATCGCAGAAGACGGGAAGTCCCGCGGCTTCGGACAAGGACGACGGCGGCGTAGAAGATGGACGGGAAAGCAACAGATGCGCCGGAGGAGGGCCTGGCGAGGTAGCTGAGTGAAGAAAAGAGAAAACAATGTTGAACCTACGGCCTCTCAAAATCCTGGAATCTGTTTCCAGAGGCGTCCTCCGGCGAGCTCTGTCGGCAATTCCACCGGCGTCGCTCGGGAACATGAAGCTCCATTCTAAGACATCTCCGCCCCATGAGATCTCGGAGATGGATATGAAGATGTGGTTAGCATATCTGAGTGATTAGATCCAACTGTCGGCTAATCAAATCGACGATCATTTGATTGAGATCGAGATGAGGATGAGAACTACAGATTTAGCCTACCGATCAAATTCCGACCACTATGGATGAACAGTATCTTCTCATAGAGATCATGACCATGAGATAGTGAAACATGATGACCATGGCATAGCGAAGTATCATAACCAGGGTGGGGTCCAGAGGAAGAAGAAGAAGACCCATCATGGAAAGCACTGACAGACGATCATCCGACAAGAGTGATGGCGGGGTTTCTATAACAAATGGACCACCCGAAGGAAAAATTCTGAATTGGTTCAGTGTAGATAATTTGCTTTCTATCCCTCACCGCCTGCTATAGAAATGGGAGGGGCGACATGGAGCCTCCTGGTTTCTCAATGTAACTAAGATGAGGGTTCTCCAAGTAGTCAATCTTCGTCTCGTTCACAACATCTAATTCCGCGCAAAGAGACGAGAGAGACCGGAAGCCCTCATCTTCTTCTCGTCTCCTGCTTCCTCTTTGTCTAAATAAGTTAAAGGAAAATTATAAGCCCATCGCTGAGAAGGAAAGGGTGGGGGGAAAGGAGCAAGCCTCAATTCTTATGCCGTTGACATCGCTCCGGACGGCCATGATGGATCTGGGCATTCCTTAAAGGTGAGAGGAGACAGAATCATGAGCTTGATAAAAATAAATGGATGGGCGGAGGATGCCGAGAGCTTCGTGTTTGCTGCAAAAGGAGGAGAGGGTGGGGGGGCCCGCCCTCTATCCCCCCCATCTCTCTTCCCCTCCAGACCCCTTCTATTGCCCTTTCTCGCTGAGTGCTCAGCTCAGGGTTTCCAAGCCTTGAGCATCTCTACTTCACTAATCATCAGAGCTCTCTGTACCCAGGTTGAGGAAGAAGGAAGCAACGAGACCGAGAAAAAGCCCCATCAAAATATTCCCTTTCCAGGCAACGAGATGGCTGAGTTAAGAGAGAGGAAGAGGAAGAAGGAGAGAGAGACAGTCCGTATATGGCTAGATGGGAGGGTGGTCCTCTACTACGGACTAAAGGTAAAGTGTCGGTGTAGGGTTGCTACTGCGGGGCTCACAGACAAAGGGTGGGAAAGAAGAGAACTACTGCCAGTGCAAATACCTGCTCAGCTTCCTAAGGGAGGATTTCCGCAGTGTCTTGGAGAGCCGTGTTTTGGCAGTCCTCGTGGGATTCAAGGGAGGCTCTGCGTACCAGTGCCCTGGACATTCATCATGGAGGACGATAAGGGTGCACACCCTAGGGCCTTTCACCTGCCTCCTGTATTCCCTCTGGCTAGCCTCCGGGTTAGGCAATCAGCAGAACCAACAGAGCGAGAGAGAGAGAGAGAGAGAGAGAGAGAGAGAAGCATGTCTGGACCGCCTACGCTTCGGGTTGTGGCCCTGAAGGGAAGGGGGAGGAACAAACGAACATGCCGAGCCTCTCGACCACAGTTGCCCCACTGGATCAGAGATGGACGGAGACAGCGAGAGAGAGAGAGAGGGAGTAGAAAATGTATCAGGATTATATAAATAAAAACTCATTAACCGGTTTTCTCGTAGACCTAGAACATCCGCAGAAAGCCACTACATGGGCACCAAGCTCAAGGACCGGGTGCTCGCTCGAAACGCTAGCGTGCCCAATCGAAAGTAACTACTGTGGTCTTATCCTTGCTGTTTTCTACCACTTTAACAGATAACTTATGGTTCAGGCGAGGGTTTCTACGAATGGGTCACTGTTCATAAGTTGACCCAATTCGACTTCCACCTCCAATGCGACAGACAGATGAGTCTTTGTTTTCTATTGAAAGTCTATCATAATATAAACTTGGTCATAACTTGTCCGCGAACACATACTCGATCTTATAATTTCCTAATTGGCGCAAAGATTTATCAGGGTTAGGATCAGGGATGTTCACCGGGGAATTATGTTCAGAACTCTCAACATGCCCCAGCCTGATCATACTTGGAGTAGAAGAGAGAGAGAGAGAGAGAGAGAGAGAGAGAGAGAGAGAGAGAGAGAGAGAGGTAAGGATGCCAATTGTCACCCTTGTACAATCAACTTTGGATTAAAATTTTCATGCATTAAAGTTTGATATTGTTATATAACTAGAAAAGTGGAGGAATCTCCGATGTGATTTTATGCATGTAGTCCTTTTACCTAGGCTACGTGCATGGAAAAGAGACCAAAGCTCGGAAGGGACCTAGAACGCCGACGAGATGAACCCTTGTCACCTCCTCTCTTCTTCCAAAAGGGTGTAAGAACAAAAAGAAGGAGAGCGGGAGATGCTTCATCTCTCTCCCTCCCTCCCTCCCTCCCTCTCTCTCTCTCTATTTTCAAACCATTCATGTCCCATCTCGCAAAAGTTTCTACTGTTAGTCTGAGCCCTTGAAACGATTTGGTGTGACACTCGTTATTTATGGGTCGTGTCTGCGGCAACCCTCGCTGTCTACCAAGCTACCTAGCAACTCCCTCTCGCTCTCTCTCTCTCTCTCTCTCTCTCTCTCTCTCTTTCTCTCTCGCCACATCTGTATCTCTCCTGGAGCAGTCTGCGTATACGTTTCCTATCTCTCTCTGGAGCACTCTATGTTTACAAGGAGTTTCCAGCTTCGGTAACATGTACGATTGATAACGTCTGCAAAGGGTGGTAGGTTAGCGTGAAGGTGACCTCTCTCTCTCTCTCGCTCCCTCTCTTTCTCTCCCTTCTCTCTCTATCGATTCCACTGCATCTATCACTATCTTCCAACCGATGCATGTTTCCGTGCAACATGCGTGGTTGACGGAGCACCCAGATGGCAGTTTGCGTGCGTCACGGTCCACGGAATGTCTTCATGCAGAGGGAGAGAAGAAGAGAGAGAGAGAGAGAGAGAGAGAGGCAATCAAACGGGGCACTCCCAAGAAGCTGCGGGTCCCCATTCCCTCAAAATGGGAATACTCGACAGCGACGGGCCCCTCAAAATGGGTCGGTGTCTCTCCGCCTCTTCTGCCATTCAAATATACCACATAGCCAAGCGAACTCTGCACCGCCGGACCAACTTAAAATTCCTCCCAACTCCGAGTCTATAATTTTTCCACTCAGTCGCAGAGATGTCAGTCTGCGGAGGGCAGACTGTCGCGGACCATCTGACCCTTACGTTGTTCCCGAGGAAGCAGCTGACCGTTTCTCTACGCACAAAGAAACACCAGAATATCCCCCGCTCCCCCCGCCGCAGAATACTGGTAGTTAATGGCGTATTTTCCGAGCTGCTATTTTCACCCCCCCCCCCTTGCTTACCCTCCCCCCCTCGAAATTTCAGGAAATTACGTTCAAAAGGTAATTACTAAACAAATACCGTTATTTCGTCGTGAATAAAAATATAATATTTTTTCAAATTTAGTAAATTTACTCCCATGGTTGGGACTACCCACATGAAAGGAAGTAGGTGGGCACACAGCTAGTAGTAGGTAGAAAGAAGGGGAAGGGGGTAGCTTTATAGGGGGGGGATAATTTATTTTTAACTAGAGAAAAATATAATTACCGTTTTAAATCTCGTATACGTACAAGCAGAAAGATTACTCTCTGAATATTTTTATCTTGCAAAGTATGTTATGTCTACTTTCATGGTCTTGCATATTACGGTGGCTGCTTTCCATTGTATCCCTTTTAAAAAATAATAACAAAAAAATTTAAGTTCTAACCTAAGTAAATCTTTATATGATAAAAAAAGATAAAAACCCAGTATTTATAGGAGCTGGCATATTTAAAAACATATGTTGCCGCAGAAATTTGGGTTTGTTTCCAAAGGCTGTATCAGTGTGGGATCCGTTGCAATGGAAGATCTTCCTTAGATACCAAACTGATGAGAATGATCCTCATTTTATTAATCAATTCTTGACATATTCTGTATGGATTGTCTTGTACAATGCTATAAATAGATAATAAAATGCCCATATTTCCAAATGTAGAATTTTTTTATCCTTCTCTCATGAACATAATCACATATAGTCCATCTTTCTCTGTCCTCCCGTCCCAAAGCTGTCCTTCGGAGCACAAACCCCATCACCCTACGGTTGAATCATAAAAACTCGTGTGACCCATAACCGGTTTTATGAGGTTTCCTTTGTATCTGGGTTCTATCATGACCCTGAAAAATAAGAAAAAAGGTGAGATCTTTAAGGTCAGACTGATACCCGTTAGAAGCCATTATGGGCAAAGACTTGCCGATGGCAGACCCCGTGAAATATGGTCAACATGGGAGTTCATTTTGGCTGGTAACAGCACCCCTCCCTCCCTCCTCCTCCCTGGAAGTCATCCTCGAGAGGAAATTATCAGGGGATGGAGATCTCTGAAGATCACAGGGTGCAGGTTCGTAGGCATTTGGAGCATGTAGCGTCATTCATGGCCCCTGCTCTACTTTGAATACATAGATGATGATAATGGGTGTCGCTAAGAGTAGCCGCTGATTGAGACGGGGATGGGAGGTGATGATGCCTCCCTCGTCTCTGCCCTCGGACTCAATCGAGTATCGACGATGAGTAGAGAAGTGAGGCTAAGATCTCAGCGAGAGAGAGAGAGAGGTAGCAGATGTGTCGTCTTCTTGCCTTTTGCTTTTGGTTGTTAAATCGAATAAAAAGGGAATAATGGCCTCCCCGCTGGGTTCTCTCTCCCCATTCTAGCAGCCGCTCCGTTCTAGCTTCCTCTGTGCGTGAGCTGTTGCCTTCTTCTGCTTTTGTAGTTTTTTCTTGGGCTAGTCGGTCGGTTTTGTCTCGTTGGAGTCGAGGTAGGGGGGAAACTGCCCAGGGACTGGAGGCCCGGAAGATAGAGTTCACAGGTTCACAGGTTACCTGTTCTCTCTCTCTCTCTCTCGTTCTCTCTCGCCTTCTTCACAGATTCTTCTCTCACGCAGAGCTGCGTGAAGCTGCCGTTCACGGTCTAACCTCTACCTCCACACTGTCTATGTGCTTGTCTGTCTGTCTGTCCGTCTGTCTTCCCCCTCCCTCTCTCTCTCTCTCTCTCTCTCTCTCTCTCTCTCTCTTTCTTCCCCCCTTTATGTGCAGCATGTGGTTTTGCTACACAAAACTGCTCGCGACTTCACATTCGAAAGCCGCTTTTTCTTCCTCCTCCCCTTGGGGTTTTAGCTGTTTTTAATCCTCTCTCTGACCCTCTCCTTCACTCCTAACGGCACCCCTTCAAACGTCCGGGGGCCACTGAACCATCGTGTCTCCAGTAGGTGATCTTGGAGAGAAGAAACCTCGCTTCTCCTTCCAAATCGTTTATCTTCCCTCCTCCCTCCTCTTTCACATCGCTTCTCTTCTGCTTCCTCCTCAGATTTCTCCTCCCGGTGATCCCTTTCTCTCTCTTGCCTGTCCACGGAAGAAGGCGGGCTTCTGCCCCCGCCGGTTTCCGTGCGGCGAATAGGGCGACTCGTTTAGGGAGATCACTTTGCAGTGGGTCTGTCGAGTCGACTCGTCTGCTTCTACCCGTGTTCCTGACCGTGAGCTTCCTCGCCGTCGGATGGTCGGCCGCAGCCTGCAATGGAATCGGCTCTGAAAGCGGTCCTGAGAAGACTGTGCTCCCTCCATGGTTGGCTCTACGGCGTGTTCCTGCAAGCCAGCCTCGGCGATCCCGGGTAATGGCCGTCGGCGCACTTCATGTCTCTCTCTACCTCGATCATTTTCTCGTGTGCGCACCCAGCTGTTGTGTGGGTTTCCTCGCGTTCTCTTCGAGTCTGCATCGTGGGTTTCACCCAGATCAGCTTTTCCTCTCTCTCTCTCTCTCTCTCTCTCTCTCTCTCTCTCTCTCTCTCTCTGAATATATGTATTGATTTGTGTTGGTCTTTTCTGTTGTTCTTGTTCATCGTTTCCTTCTTTTTTCTCCCATTTATCTTATTTTGTCCAATAAAAAGTGTCACTACGTCGAGTTTCTCCGATTTTGGGGCGATCTGAAGCTATTCCATGGTAGAACGGACGTTATTCGTCTTCAATTGGACGACGATCATCCCGTCCTCTCCGTAGCTTCCTGCAACAGTCGCGGGTTTTCCGGTTTCTACGATCGAGCGGCAATCCCCTTTCGTCCAAGATTTTACTATCGTTCTTGAGCAGAACGCTGCTTCCCCTGAGCTGTGGGTGGTTTGACTTTCCCCGCGCATGCTTCAACCAACTTCCCCAGAAGACCTGCTCGCGTATATGATGCAACACGCCGTCCAGAATGCTTGTTGTGCTTATTAGATCCTTGATGCACCCCATGGACAGGTTGCTCGCCCCAGTAGAAATCTACCACGAAGAGCGGACTCCCGCCGGGATCATCGATGCTCTGCGCCGCGTTCACAGATTGGGCCAAGGGTATGCTCGTCACTCGATGAGTATGTTATTTGATAAACTTTTTTTTTTTCCTCCCATTCCTGGAAGCTTCCTATGGATTTGTGTAATCTAGTTTTTCTCTAATGGTGATCATTGTTTGATCTTTAGCCTGCGGAATTATGAGAGAGAAACTCATGTTCTTGAGAGTGTCTGCTGACCATTCAGTGGTTTTCCGATTTTTCTCTTTCTAGAACTATCAGCAAGGTAGTCTTGAGCCGGGGGCATCACTGGATCTCCTCAGATAGTCACTCCCTCGACCCTTTCGGCGCCATCAAGGTAGAATCAACCGACAGTTGCTACTTTCACGAAATTCTTGAGTTGAAGCTGCAATTTCTTGCAGGAATAAAGGTTTCCACTCTCTCTCTCTCTCTCTCTCTCTCTCTATCTGATTTACATGATATAATTTCTTCTGAAAGAAATGATTCCCTGATCCTTCAATCATATTTTCGTGTATATTTTACAGACTGTTGCAGCCGTGTCTTTGCTTCCATTCGGTGTTGTCCTGTTCGGCTCCACTCTGAAGGTGAGAACCTACAGAGCCATGAACGTGAAGAACATCAATCTGTCCTGCATAAATGCTGACATTAGTTCCCCCGCGAGCTATAGTCCTTAAGTGTATTCCTAATTTGTGGGTTTGATTAAAATCAGCTGATCGATGATGTGTTTAGTTTCCAATTAAGGAAAATTTTCTTCTTTGTCATCTTGCACCCTGCCCGTTTTCCTTATTTTATCCACATCTCAATCATACTTTCTGGTCAGAGTTCTAGTCGAAGTCTTGACCATTTCCATACCTTGAAATCCTGTGGTTTCCATGAATGAGGGCTCTTGAATGTGGTCAAAAATGGGTATTTAACATTTCTGTTGATATCTAAATGCTCGAAGACAGAATAGCTTCGCATCATGATCAGAAAATCATAGGTAATCAAAGAAGATTACAACATTCCTGATTGATGGGTTTAATTATATCCGGATGATCGAAGATGGGCTTGGTTTAAAATCAAGGAAAATTGACGCCATGTCCCTTTTTTTGTACCCTGTCAGGTTCCCGAGAGCTCAGACTTTGTCAACCAGATCAGGCACAGTTTTAGGAAGCTTGGGAATTTCTCGGGGCTCCTCCATGGAGGCGATCAGAATTCAAGCATTAGAGAGGGAGCACAAGAACTGCCAGGGGGGTTATCTTCGTTGGTTCTGTCTGGAAATTTCTGCGAGGACGTGTACAGAGCCATGGTGAGGCCCGCGTTGGCTTCTGTGCAGATGCTTCCTCCTGATGGCCCCAATCCTGCTAGATTGGTTAGGGAAAGCTATGCCATCGATCAATGGCTGCCATCGATTAGGGGCGGCTCGTCGGGCTGTGATCCTCCACATCCCACGGATTGGGAGGTGGAGAGATTTCTATTATCGTCAGAAGGTGAGGACCTTCCTGGTCTTCTCCCCTTGTCCTCTCAAGATCGAGATGAGGGCTGCCGTGGGCCCACTGGAGATTCTCTCGGGAAGAGCTGCGCCGAGGGAGGGAGCACTTCCGGTCAGCTCGAGGGGATTCCCTCAGACTTTGACCTGTTCGAGGGCATGGAACTGGATCTCAGGAAAGCATTCCTCGGGCAGGCATTCTGGGACGACGTTTTTGTGTCGACGGAGGACGGGGATCTCAAGAATGTGTTGGCTTTTCCAGAGAAAGAAAAGGTTGACTCTTCCACCAGCCATTCTTCTGCCATCAGCAATGCAAAATCGGTCAACAATCTTGAGCCCGAGAACCAGTACTCCGCATCCTCTGACTTTGGAGGGCAGTTGACTGACATGGAAACTTTGGATCTGTCGATCCCCGTATATGGAGGTGATGGGATCCGAACAGAGTCCTCTGGTGGAGCGCCGTTGGTGTCTGAATTTGGTCAACTGTTTGGCGACAGCTGTAGTCGGAGTCCTGGGAATTCTGTGGTGGGGTGTCTCCTGAAGACTGGAGAAGGTGGCAAGGCCCCGAAGAAGAGGGCCCGGCCCGGGGAGAGCACCCGGCCCAGGCCCAGAGACCGTCAGCAGATTCAAGACCGAGTCAAGGAGCTGAGGGAAATCGTCCCCAATGGGGCAAAGGTTGACTTTTTTTCCCGGTCTCCCCTGGTTATTTCTTTACATGGATTATGATGAGCAACGACTTGGCTAAAAGTTTGTTTTTATGCAACAGTGTAGTATCGATGCTTTGCTGGCTCGGACAGTCAACCATATGCTGTTCTTGCAAGGAGTGATCAAATACGCTGACAAAATTAAACAAACTGATGAGCCAAAGGTGATTCATTTTCTGGTCCTCACCGATCATCTGAAGTTGACTTTTATTTCCTCTGAGAAACTCGATTCAATTCGTTTTTTTTTTTTTGTTCTTGTAAAATAATAGATGATCACCGAGGAGAGTGGCATCATTTTGAGGGATGACCACGGCGGTGCCACCTGGGCGTATGAAGTGGCAGGTCAAACCATTGTCTGCCCTGCGTCCATTCAGGAAGTCAACCCCCTCGGTCAGATGCTCATCGAGGTGATCCACTACCCGCATTTTCTTCTGATGTGATGTGGTTGACTAAAATATTATCCTCACTGTTGTTGACTTTCGTTCTGTTCCGTAGATTCTCTGTGAAGATCATGGGTCTTTCCTCGAGATTGCGGATTCCATCCGTGGGTTCGGGTTGACCATCCTGAAAGGCGTGATGGAGGCCCGCAATCGGAGAATATGGGCGCGGTTCCTGGTCGAGGTAGGACCAGCCGGAACAAAGATCCTCAGCTTATGTGGTTGACTTTGCTTCAATCGGGAAGAACATGGGGCGAACTTGTTTGACCTTGGATTCAACTTTGACTTACGCAGGCGAATCGGAATACCAACAGGATGGAGATATTTCTGCATCTGGTTCAGCTCCTGGCGAAGATGTCTGGAAGTGGCGGCTCTAAAGATGGCCCGGGCAGGGTCATTGACTGCGGGATTTCCGGAGTGGGAGCTTATCAGCAATCTCTCATGGCAGTGCCGTCCGGGTCAGCAGATCGGGCCAGGTGACTGCTAGAAATCATCTCTGAATTCTCTGTGGAGGGAGGGTACTCGTGGGCTGGAGATCAAAATGACCATTATTGGCAAATTCGATGGTGTAAATAGCTTGGCTTCTTCCATCTTCGTTCTCCTCATGGGCATAGCTCGTATCTTCCAAGGCTTCATTCCCATGCTTGCCCTGTCCGTAGAATGGCCTCTCTCTCTCTCTCTCCCTCTCTCTCTCTCGCTACTTGCTCTCATCGGGTCCGGGCTTGGACCCACTCAGAACAAGCCCATTTTTTCGGATTTTCACTAAGCTTCTCCTGAACTCTGAGCTTGTAGAAGATACCCGGGCTAAAAGGGGGCTTGTAGGAGCGTCATTTATGAGGACCATAGCTCTTCTCTTCCAAGGCTTCATTCCCATGTCTGTCCTGTGCGTAGAATGCTCTCTCTCTCTCTCTCTCTCTCTCTCTACGTGCGCTCATCGGGTCCGGGCTTGGGCCCACTCATAAGAAAAGCTCATTCTTTTCGGATCGTCACTAAGCTTCTCCTGAATGCTGAGCTTGTAGAATAAATCACGATCTACAGACAGTACTACTGAAACAAAGAAAAAAAAATCATGGGTTTTTGAATGGCTGCATCTGGTTACAGAAAGAAACCCTAGAAAACGTTTTTTTTTCTTTCTTCCAGTGAAGGATCCACAGTACTTATGAACAAGAGCCTCATCTGTGAACAGAGCAAGCCAGAGTTTTCCAACCCAAAAGCCATTCAAATCTACGGTACTCATAAATCTATGACCAACAGTGCTCATAAGTCTCCAGTCCCAGGTTTCTGATGGAGAGAGAGAGAGAGAGAGAGCCAGCGTGAGCTGGGGCCCCTCTCATGCCTCCCCCAACTCCACGAAGAGGCTTGCTTGGGGGTGCAAGCCGGCCTCCTTCAGAGTCAGGGAGTGCTTCTCTGGGCCGTATGAGATGCGGGGGAAGTTGGAGACCAGGTTATACTTCTCAGCTTTGAGACAGTCCAGGGAATCAACAAAGTCGTAGAGTGAGCTGACCGGAGATGAGCTGTGGAACCTCCTTTCCTTGCGTTCGCCGGTCGGAAATCTCACAAGCACCTGGGAAAATAGGAGGAATTCATTAGCTTCTGGAATCCTTGCTTTGAGATTTTTGGTGGGTCACTCAAGACAGAAAATAGAAATTAAGAAATTCCATATTTTTTTAATAAAAATACTGGAAAAATGTAGCCCACAGGGGGAGATATCCAGAATTTTCAAATCCTCGTTTTGAGATTTTTGGTTGGTCATACAAGACAGGAAATATAAATTAGGAAATTCCAGTTTTTTTTTTAAATACTAGAAAATGTAGCCCACAGGGGGAGAGATCCAAATTTTTCAATCCTTATTTTGAGATTTTTGGTGGGTCACACAAGACAGAAAATAGAAATTAGGAAAATCCAGATTTTTTCTTTTAAAAACTGGAAAGTGTAGTCCGCAGGGCGATTTCTCCTGACAGAGTATGGTATGTGCAGATGGACCAGATTGGAGCCGGGTGGGGGCATTTTTCTTCCTGAGTTAGATTTAAGCCCAAGCTGAGAAAGACCAGGCCGATCACCAATTTTACTGGCCCATTGACACATCTAGACCTAATTCTGAATGGCTCAGCTCGATCGGAGTAATATGATTACGCCGCCAAAGAGTGACCATGATTGGGGCAGAACTGGACACAAAGCATTCTCCTGGTGGAGAATTGAACATATTCATGGGAACTTACCTTGGAAATTTCACTAAATTCTAAATTCATCATGTGACAAGAGGAAGCGATTTTTTTTTTTTTCATGCCATACGATTCCGATTCTCTTTTCTCGGATCTTGAGGAGATAATCCTTGTGTGGATATGTACAACAAGAAGCTAACTTGAACCGTGGTGTTCTTTGGTCAATGAGAAGGGTGAACAAGCAAGCTGGGTGATTCTACGAGGACCTTGGTTAGAAAAATAAAATTAAATGCAGCTAATTGGTGGTACAAAGCCATGGTACTATGCATGATTCATTGTTCTCCAAAAACACAGAACATTTTATGGAGCATGTATACACTAGCTTTTCTGCTAAAGAAACTATTGCGGAACATACAGGGCTAAGGATGGGACATAATTGAAGCACAAATTTCAGAAGAACAGTACAAGTTTATGAGTTCAGGGAGCATTACTTGTGTGACATCAAGCCCCTTCTCAGGTTCGATTCCCAGTGACACGGCTTTCTCTTGCCTCCTGCGAGCCAAAGCGGCCTCTTTCTCAAATGCCTCACGGGCTGCTCTTTCCAGTGCCTCCTCCTCCTCCTTGCGTCTTCTCTCAGCTTCTGCTGCTTCCTTCTCCAATCGTTCCTGTTCTTCTCTCCTTTGACGCTCTCTAGCCTACAACACAAGAAGTCTTTCAATTCAACAGATAGCAACCACACTGCAGTTTCAAAATAAGAAGTGGGACTGAATAAATTATTGCAAGGGAGCCAGTCAGCCAATGATATCATCATTTTCCGTCTTAGGAATGGTTCAGTCAAGATAGCAGCGCCCATTTGAAGGCATCTGAGAATCGAAATAAGAGTCCTACTAAAGTCTTTGAGTCGGGGACTGGATGTAACATAATAGATAAAGATGAGGCATAAATTGCACAATTTAGTGCATGATAAATAATATCATAGGGTTTATTTCTAACCTTCTCTGAGAAGGATCAATGAGGACACATATTGCCGAGCGATTCGGGCAAGGACTGGTGCCCTATGGATAACGAGAGGGCCTAGGATCATATGATTTCCCTGGCGTTTCCACAAGCACCAACGGAAAGTTACAAGGAAAGATTAAAGGCCTGGCCTTCATTCTACATTATGAAACCTTCAGACAGAAAGGAATATAAAACATTATGTACTTGAAATGACAAGGGAGTAGAATAGATCATCCAAAGTATCTAAGCACGCGGGTGGGTATGGTGAAAGCTATGACCTTAAAGTTATTTTGTTAATGGCATGCAACGCCATCTGTTTTCCAGAAAGAAGAATTAAAGTGAGAGATATTTTTGCCCCACAATAGATTGATTTATAAATTTAAATCAAGGAAAATCAAAGACTCTGATAAAAGGGCAAATACTTGATCAGCTTCAAGTGCAGCACGATAAGCAGCATCTTGCTCCTCTCTCAAACGCAAGGCATTTCTTCTTTCTTCAGCCTCCAGCCTGGCGGTAATAAGTACTGTGCTGCTCTCTTCATACACCCGCTGAAGAATCCTAAGCAGTTCCTCTGGAGATCTGGGTCCTTCAATCTGTAGAAATTACAAAAATAGCAGAAGAATGTATATAGAAGATTGACAAAAGGTGCAAAAGAAGACAACACCTTGCCCACAAAGAAATAACAAAGATCAAGAGTGTATTCAACTAAGAACAAGGTATGTTGACAGAACAACGTCATAAAACGTCAAGGCATAATAATTTCTTGAACCAAAGCAAACAAAAATAAACCAACGTGGGTAAAAAGTTCTATTGATTATAAGATTGAGTATGAAAATCATTCAAATTTTCAGACAATTGGAATCATAGTATGAGGCTACTCTGGCATAAAAAATAGGGAATGATTCTGGCATAAATACACAGCCTTTCTGAAAGAACCAAGAGTGTGGATATAGAATGTGTGGAACAAGATCGGTGAAGATCAAAATAAAACAAGCATGGTATTTAACTGGAAAATTAAGGGATCCCATTAGATCATTTAAAGAGTCCACACAAAAGCATTGAGACTGTCTAGACAGATTGAAAGAAGATTGATAGAAGTACATCATACTCTCAACTTTTTATATGGAGTCACAAGAAGAGAAATAAAAGTTGGAAAGAATCAGTGAATGTGAAGAAAGCAATAAAATCCCCAAATATAAAAGGACATTATAAAGTGACCCGTGATGAGAGAATTTGAATTTACGTTGATGCTTAACTTAATGGACGATGATGACAATGAGGCAAAATCTTTCCTCTTTACATCCTGTACTTTTGGAATGTGGTAAATTTTATAAAAGGAAACAAACAAATTACTTCAACAGAGAGTTACACATATCTCCAGACACCATAGCCAGAATCCTCGATCAGACTCCCAAATTCTGTCATGAAAAAAAAAGCACCAAGAAAAATCTAGACCACGACCTTAGGCTAGACCAAGGTTTGCCGGCTCTTGGTGAGGTAGGGTCCTACGACTTGAGAAATGGAGCTCTCGTACTGTTTTAATCTTGAGGGTGGCATTATATTCTTATTGCTCTCTTTAGAGATTGAAAAATATTAGTCTCCCAAGAGGCCAATGACTTTGCAAACGAATACTCAGTTAAAAATCATAAAAATGTTTCACTGAAGTGTTTAAGAACCCAATATCATTCTTCCAGCTCTCAACATTCAGATGGGCCAGAAAAGCGTAGGAAGTGACACATCACACTATGCCTTTTCTAGAGATTGAGAACGGTAATGGCACCAGATGATGATGAGAAAAAAAAAATGATTCTAAGTCTTCATGTGCACTGTAATCAGCAAAGCTCTCCCAGTTATGTCAATAATAGTTCCTTAATTGATTCCTATTTGACACTAAATATTTGTTGATTGATTCCTATTTGATACAACAGAAAGTACATATTCGTACCAGGCTTGTGAAGTTTCTAAATTCTGTCACATAGAGGAAGTTTCTACAAAGCCATTTGCATAACGAAAAAAACAAATAGTCCGAATTCTTTTATCCTCAATCATATACCTCCAATGGGAAATTAACCTGAAAAAACTATCTCCAAAATATTTCACCACTCGAGCTTCAAGAAGCTACACTTGGCAGAGGATATACTGCAGAGAGACGAATCCTTCAAGCAGGATTTCTCAGGATTGCAACCAACGGTCATCAACCTCTAAAGTGGTCCTGAACAGATGGTACAGTATTTTAACTAAGAAAAATCAAAACTCCAGGTGAACTTGTTTCCCAGTGGAGAACTTGGCCCCTATATTTCTTCTCAGAACCACATGTTTTTCGCATTGCCTATCTGAATCAAGATACAAACATTGATATACCCAGAAATATAAACCACATGCTTCTGTATCGGCGAGAAAGGAAATGTGATCACAGAAACTGCTTTTTCATTAATTAGATTCACTGAACTATTTGCTAGATACAACGTTTACCTGAAGAATTCTAAATATTTTTCTAATCTTATAAGACATATACTTAAGGAAAGAACCAATGTGAGTCACACCAACTTTATGATTACTCTTCAAAATTTTACAGAAGCAATAGAAGCACACTCTGGCTGTGTTCTCCTGCCCTCACAAAAAGAGTACATGCTAATGTAGTGTTTTCCACTATACTATTGCAGGTACAGGAGCACAGTTAGGTACACAAGAAAGGCTGTTTCTTTCCTCATATCCATATCGTCAGGAGATATGGATTTTTCCACCTCCTGAACTGATGGTATATAAGGAGGGTGAGGAATGAGCACTCTTTGTAACCAATATGGAGGCTAGGGGCATAGGCCTCTCATGCGATCTCTTGCATCCCTCTGATATGATCTCCAAAACTTACAAGGTTAATTTTGGAAAAGCTAGCAGCCAGAAAAATCACAGCTTACTACCGTCTTCTTTGTCAACTTCAAATGGCAACGTATCATGTGAAAATTCCAATAATCAATGTAGTATATTATCTCCAAAACTTTAGTGACTTCAATAAAGATTGCAACTAAAAGTTTTCTATGCACTGAGGTAATTATACCCATATAAGAACAAGATTGGGATGATATTCCCTTTGTCCAAATCCTCCAGATTTCATAAAAAATCATTGGCTTTCTCGCTTTAGAGGAAGGATATTCCGACTGTAAAGATACAACTGAATGGCTTCTCAAGTTGTCAATGGAGGGGACTGATAATATACCTCCCTTCCATTAATTTTAATGGCATAAAATTAATAAAGCAATCCGTAATCTCCTATGTTACTCCCATAGAGTCCCTTTCAATGATATTTTTGTGATGCACATTGAATACATCTTCCTGTGCTTCCTCCTAAGTGACAGGCCTGGTCGCGGTCTCAGCCATCATTTGATGAAAGCATAGATCCCTTCTTCCATTTGGGTTTCAAAATGTCACCTTGCTTTGGAGTTAGGGGTAGAGTTTAAGTAGACTGTGCTGGACTAATTTTTCTCCAGAACAACATGGGTTCTGAATTTGACAGGATTATTTTCTGAAGCTCATTTTTAGATATGATTATTGCTTAGAAGAATTGGGGTTCCTATCCCCATCTTTCAATCAATGTTCATTGGGTCTTTGTTTGATTTAATTTCTCTTCCAAGGACTCTCTCAGATGGCCAGAAAGGAGTCGTTCGTGCTTTCACATGCTAAAAAGAAAGGAATCATGAAACAGATACATCGAGAAAACGTCCTGGATGTTGGAGAGGCAAACATATTAAATATCAGCAATTTCTATGATCAGTTTTGCGGGCCATTTCGTAGCCAGTCAGTACCAGACAATTGATTCATAATCGGAATTGTAGAATAACCTTTCAACAAAAGAGGACGGTTTCTATGGTAACCAGGATCAGCTGTTCTGAATTGTCATCGACCCATAAATGATTTGATTCAAGAGAAGGGGATCTGAACTGATCTGGCTGCCCCCCAAACAATACTTAATGGAGAGGTCCAATGCATCAGGATTATACTGAGGTCAGCAGTGGCAATTCTAATGATCTGATCTGATTCTACAGACCAAATTTTCTTGAGCAAGAGACCTTTTTGTAGGGGTGTGGCATACAAGTATTTTTACAGGAGTACATTTGTCATCGATACACTCTCAGATGACAGATACTGTTGGAAGGAAAAAAGACGTACTATTGGATTTCAACGTTTAACATTCCATATTTCCCTTATAAGAACTTCAAAGGTAAACGATTTAATGAAATGAGATTTTTGGCTAACATGTAAGTCATTTGTCAAATCCGTTCCGAAAGTAGAACCATACAGAAAAATGACTTAAGTGGTGCTAATCTCTAAAATTTTTAAACCCCAGAAAATAAAAAACGTGCAATCTCACTATGACGGAAAGACCAAGGTGCTTGTGACAACTAATTTATCATCCAACAAGCTTTTTAGTGTGGTTTCCTAACTGGGACAAGACATTATTACTTTTCACCATCTACGATCCTCACTCCGCTGTTAACAATTTCGTAGCATTTTCTCCTTTTGTTTTTCGTGAAAAGCCCATCAACGATTTCCCCCTTTTCAAAAGTTTGTCCTTTCTGCACCTAAAGGAGCATTACCTATTGGATCTCAAAGGAGAAAATCTTATTGGTATAACCTGCTCAAAGATGTAAGACACAATAGAACAAATTGACACA
Organism: Spirodela intermedia; assembly: GCA_902729315.2. Lineage (NCBI taxonomy): Eukaryota > Viridiplantae > Streptophyta > Magnoliopsida > Alismatales > Araceae > Spirodela > Spirodela intermedia. The sequence continues at coordinate 2,475,997 of LR746273.1, forward strand.
GAAAAAACAGCAGAAGATCAAGGGAGAAGGAGGGAGACCTGCTGGAGTAGAGCGATCCTCTGGTTGGAGGCAGCCATTACAACTGCACAGAAGGGGAACCTCGACGCCTTCAGGCTGTTGCTCATCTTGAACCCCTCACTCCCTCGGACGCTACCTCCCCAAGACACAAAATTGGTGTTTACAAACTCCGCCACGACATCCGAGCACAAGCAGCCAGAGCAGAATCCGGGGACGTCTGGGTGGTCTGGAGAGTGCAGATAAACGAAGAGCAGTTTGAATTCCCTCCTTGAGCGCTGCAGCGCGTCCATGAAACCCTCTTCGACGAAATTGGGTCTGGAGGCGCCGGCACCACCAAATTCCATCTCGAAGATGGCCACAAATTCCGCGGCCTCGGCCGCTTCGGCGGAAACAGGGGGAATCAGCGAGGAGCCGTCCCCGGAGCTGCGCGACGGGAGAAGGCCAAGGAGGCCAAGGGAACGGGAGATTACGCTTCCAGCGACCCAGGCGCCGACGCCGACCGCGCCGGAAATAAGGCCCACCCCGCCGGAGACGACATAGAAAGGGAGGGTGACGAGCCTCCAGGCAATGCCGGGATGAGCGGCTCCCCGCACCTGGACGACATCCTGATCGGACTGCGAGCCGCTGCTGGCCCCGTTAGAAGGACCGGGACTGCGCTCTGCGGCATAACCGGGGACGGACGGGGAAAAAGCGGACGTGAAGGAGGAGACGGCGAGATCGAGGTCCCAGTCATGGGCGGCAAGGATCTCGGCGCAGAGATCGGGGTCTTCAAGGCCAGTGATAGCCTGAAAAGTCGCCAATTTGTCCTCGAACACGGGAACGCCGGTGCCAGAGTCCTCCATCGCCTCTGAACTCCCCCTCTAGGGCGGCCGCCGGAGGAAGGAGGGAGGGCACGACACCAAACGAAGACGACAGCGGAAACTGGCGACGGGGGAAGGCCGACCGGCGGTGGGCGGCGGCGATCAATTTGGCAAGGATGGGGCGATCAATTGGCGCCTCCACCGCCTACCCCAGAATCTTCCCCTCCAGCGCTCGTCTTCTTCTTCCCGACTACGCCCCGCTCCGGCTCCGACTCAACTGCGATGTTCTTGTTTTTATCCTCACGCAGCTTAATGGGCCTTTCGTCTATACGAGACCGCATAAAACGCGGCCCGGAGACTCCTCTTGGTATAATTAATGGGCTGACCCATTAGTCATATCAAAGTATGTAAATTGGTCATTCATTTCAAGGGGGGTCCAGTGGCTCGTTAATGGGCCGGGAAGGTCAAAGTTTGTAATCTTGCCGTCCGATCCCGAGACCGTTTAAATCCGATGGCACAGCGGGCGTGGAAGTGTGTTTTAGTGGGGAGGAATGAACATCATGTTGATTCATAAGAGATGGTTCCCCTCGTCTTAGAGATTGGCTTCTTCTTCTAGTTCTTCTTGATCTCCTCGTCCTCGTCCTTCTTCGTCAGACGCCGCAGTGTGGCTGACGGGAGCTGGAGGGCTCATCGGGGTGTTTGTGTGTGTGTGCGAGCGAGCGAGCGAGAGAGAGAGAGAGAGAGAAACGCAATTGTTTCGGGCGGCAGTGGCCTCCTAGAATACCGGAGCGGGCGGATGAAACATCAACGAGAAGCGGGGACCATGAATTGATTGATAAGGAATGCCTGCAAGCAAGTCTAAAACAACACGTGGTTTTGAAAAGGGAGATGGTGACGTGTTCCCTAGGTACGCAGTCACCATCACGTATTTCCCGAAGGCGGTTTCTTCTTATTCTCCTTCTCCTTCTGTTTGTTCTACTTCCTCTTCTTCTTATTCCAGAAGACGTTCGTATCACATTACAACGTTCCCTAGATCTTGGAAGGTATGAGGGGAAGATGGCCATTTTCCACCAAAGACACGACCATTTCGTAGATGGCCTGCTTTACTGGAATAAACTTGAGTCCCAGATCGATGACCCGTTGATTGGAGAACTTGTAAGGTTTAACTCTCGGGCTCAGCTCATCTTCACATCTGCAGCAGATCAAGGCGCAGTTTTAGTATCATAACAAAGCAAGTAGACATGAAAACAGGGGAAAATGGTAAGATATTAAAGGATTCAGGTCAAACAGAAAAAAAAAACGAAGGTTCTAATCGTATCCTTGTTCTAAATGCTAATAATTACACACGTTTGCACAGTAAGGTATGCTCAGTTAGTGGAACTGATAATTTCGACCGCCAAGCCAAGACTTCTGCGGAGGCAAGTTGACCTGTTGGTTATGGGGTACTGCGGGAACATCTCGTTGAGCAGGCCCATCAGGTCGGCGCGGTGCAGCACTTCTGCGATGCAGAGATAGCGGCCCCCGGCAGAAGGGGTCTCGTAAACCAATATGTGAGCCGCGGCGATGTCCTTCACGTGGACGTAACCCTGGACGGCATTGGGGAATGCCTTCTTCCTCCCGCTAAGGTACTTGGCCAAAAGCAAGCCACTGGCATTGAGCATTGGCTGCAGCATCGGTCCGAACGTCACAGGCGGCACGACAACCATGAGGTTCAGTCCCCTCTCTTCCGCGATTTCCCAAGCTGCTTGCTCCGCCATCATCTTCGCGTAGCAGTACCAATTCTGGCTTACCATCGTCATCAAAGAGAGTGAGCAGGTTCAAAGGAACATACACACACACACACACACGTACGCAAATATCTATGTAGCGAGAGAGAGAGAGAGAGAGAGAGAGAGAGAGAGAGAGAGAGAGAGAGAGAGAGAGAGAGAGAGAGAGAGAGAGAGAGAGAGAGAGAGAGAGTTCCATGAATTCGGACATTGGTTTTTCTGCAGAAGTCCAGGTCGCTCCAGCAGCCCTCATCAACAGTATCCTCCGGACTCCGGTGGGGGTTCATGTGTACAGCGCCATAGGAGGATGTGAGCACAACGCGGCGCACGGCCGCATCGGCGGCGATGTTCAGAACGTTCTTGGTGCCCTCAACGGCGACGACAATCTTATCCTGCATGCAAGGTCCGACCGCCGTTAATGGTCACAGTGTTAAGCAGATAAATAGGCAAAGAATTCAGAAATTGTGGAACTGGCTAACTTGGAAGGTTCAAGGAGAGAGTGCTTTACTTGGTCGTTGGTCACCGGAGAAGCAGTGTGGAAGACGCCGTCACATCCGTTAATGGCTTCTGCAAGACCAGCTCTGTGAAGGACGTCAGCCCTCCAGAGGGTCAGCTTCTCTTCGGCTCCTGGTAATTTCTTCAAATGGCGATTCTTCGGGTCCTCTAAACACAGAGAAATTAACGAGCACAGAAGGAAGCAGCCATCAAAGGAGATACAAGAGTCGCTTCTGTCGAGCTGGCTAATAAAAAAATTAAATTATAAATTATAATCAAAATTCGATGGAAAATTTATTCTTGTGCAAAGCCGTCAGTTAATGGAAAAAATAAGTAAACATACATCATGATTCGTCAAGGAAGAATGATATTCCTATGATTGAGCAGAACTCGTACATTGAATAATTATCTTCTTGATAGAATTGAATAAATAAAACGCGAAAGGTCATTGAAAAGTTGAAATTATTTCCTTATTTCACAACTCAACGATTGACATCTTCCAACTAGAATATTATTTCCAATAATTGTCCGCGAATGTCCACATTTTTTGATGTACTAAGACCTCTCAATCTTATTAATCTAGTATCTTTTCACATTGATCGCTATTCGTCTAAATCGTGCTTATCCCAGCCCCATAGTTCCACCGTGTTTATCATTATATCTTATATATATATATATATTTATCTCATGTATCTGCCATCAATTTCAATCTAACTTGTATATGTATCTGTCTCCCTCCAACAATTCCTTGAGCTGCCCTTAACCCAGATACCAAACCACGCCGACTAAAACAACAAAAAGCTTTGTATCGCTTCATATTCACTGGAAAGGTCATAGAAAAAGGAATAATATTAAGTTTCCAGAAGGCTATTTTGAAATAAATGTTATTCCATTTGAAGGACTATAAACATTAGAGGAAGGAACCGAGGGAGAGAACCTGGGTTCCTCACGGTGGCCCGAACGGTATAATCCTTCTGTAGAAGAAGATTCACCAGCCACGATCCGATGAACCCTCCTGCTCCGGTCACACACACCGTCATTGAACCGTCGAAGCTCATCTCAAGAGGAAGAACGGGACAAGGGGAGGGCCAGAGAGGGAGGAGGAAGAAGAGTGAGGAGTGCCCGAGATGCCTTCGCCGAAGAATCTCAAAGAACAGCGCGGTCTCATTCCGAGAGGTATAGTTGATTTCTTCTCTTCTTGGTGGTCCAGCCTGTGAACGAGAGCCTTGCACGTGGGCCCCATGTTCGCATAGCGGCATGGTGTGGATTATCTTCTCCACTACCTGCGCATTACTGGCCAGTCTTTTTTAAGTACGAGAGAAAGTCTTCCTTGTTCCTCCTGCTGTGTTTTCCTGTGATTCGTGAGGTGATCTCGTCGGCGACGTCTTAACTGCCGTCGTCTCTCCGGCGAGTTTCTGACACAGCCTTCTTAAAATTGTCCCATAAGTGTTATATGCTCATGTGGACATTATGAAGGGTCGGATCCATTTCTGACACCAATGAGGCTACCTTGTCGTGGACTTGCACGTGACCACACAGTGGAGTAAACCAATTAAGAATCAGCACAGGGAACATTTTTCTGTCATGTTAATTCACAGAAAATTGCTGGTTAGAGAGAGAGAGAGAGAGAGAGAGAGAGAGAGAGAGAGAGAGAGAGAGAGAGAGAGAGAATCATATGATCAATGTATAGGTCCCTCCCGTTTTTGTTTCCACATGCCACCTTGCTTGTGAGCTATGGGTAAATTGAAGTAGAGTGTATTGGACTTATTTTTCTCCAGAACATGGGATCTGAATCTGACACTATTATTTCCTGAAGCTCTCGTTCAGCTATAATTACAGTTTCGTAGAATTGGCCTTCCAATCTATATCTTTCAATCAATGTTCATTGGCTCTTTGCTTTTGTTCAATTTCTTTTTCAAGGACCCTCTTAGATGGCTAGAGAGGAGTAGCTCGTGCTTTTGCATGGTAAAAGATAGAAAGGATTTATGAAAAAAATGCATCGAGAAAACGCCCAGGATGTGGGAGAGGCAAACATATTAAAAGTCCGATTCCTAAAGTAGAACTTTACGAAAGTGGTTTGACCTGCTGGAAGATGTAAGTCACAATTGATGAAATGACACAAATAAAACAACAAAGATCAAGTGAGGAGAGAGACCTACTACAGTAGATCGATCCTCTGGTCAGAGGCAGCCTGTAGGCTGTTGCTCATGTTGAACTCCTCACACCAAGGCGTAGATTTGGTTTCTACAAACTCTGCCACGATATCTGGGGACGTCTGGGTGGTCAGGAAAGTGCAGGTAAATGGATCGCTGTTTGAGCTCCCTCTTTGTGTTCTGCAGTGCGTCCACGGAACCCTCTTTGATGAACTTGGGCCTGTAATTGCCGGCAACACCAAATTTATCCAGTTGAGGCATTACTGATTCATGAAAAGAGATTCCCTCCAGACAGAAAGAGACCCCTTCCTGTACGAGTAGTGAAGAACTATAGAGAGCTGTGGTTGGTTGTTGATCAACGGAAAGCATGAATTGAATTAAAGAAACTAAGAGGGCCTTGCCTTCTCGGTTAAACAAGAAATGAAGGGGTGTGTGGATGTGCACTGGGTCTACCAAATTCCCTCTCGAAGACGGACACTAAATTGCTAGCCACGAGAATGTGTTTCCTCTTTCTGAAGTCACTAGGAACAGCTAACGAGAAAAGAGGACAATGCCTGCATCTTTCTCCTTCTTTCAAACCCAGAACTCTACCTGAAGCAATAGCCCTCTTCTCTAGGGAGGCTGGAGCTCCCACATTTCCCAAATACCCTTTTCTACTATTTCTCACAGCTCCGTAAAAGAGGGGGAAAGGGCACTTTTCCTTTTCTGCTATACCATTATTCTTGGTCCATTGTCCTTTGGGCAGTCGATGACAATCGACAGAAGGACCGGGATACTGCTCTGAAGCGTAACCGGGGCCGGAGGATAAAGTGGACGTGAAAGAGGAGCCAGCAAAATTGATGTGGGAACAATGATCTTGGTGCAGAGATCGAGGTCATCATGGGCAGCTATAGCCTGAAAACTGGCCAATTTGTTCTTGAACGCAAGGGCACCGGCGCCGGAGTCTATCGCCTCTAAACTCCCCCTTTGTGGTGGCCGGCAGAGGGATGGTGTTGAGACCCTCACAACCCAAATGGGCTCATGGGGAAAGAGATCTCGAAAAAGTTGGCCCAGCCTAGGAACGAAGGAAGGCATACGGATTCAGACACCGAAAGGGACAACCGCGTGGGAGCAGGACACCAATGGAGCACGACAAGTCTCAGGTCCCGTCGGATCCGATCATAACGAGATAGGAGGCAGTCGTCGACATTAGAGGATTTCGGCTATAAAGAGGGGTCGAACGGCCATGGGAAGGGGAGGTCGAAAGAACCTTGTGAAGAACTCCGTTTGGAGGCGGAGACTCACCATCTTGCATTGGTGTCCCCGAGACTTGAGAAGTCTTGGTTATTTTGTATTCTCTCTCTCTCTTTATTCCCCTATCACTCGTCGAGGGCTCTCTCTTCCCTCAAGACTTGATCTTCTGGTGGTAGCCATTTGAAGTCCTAATGCTCAGGAGTTTTTGTATGGGACAATTTATCTATTGAATCAGCTCATATGTTTGACGCCTCAATCAAAAGGTCGTCATCAATTGGTATAAGAGCAGAAGTGATCACTCTTAACCCACAAGGCTTACAAGTGATGATGCAGACAGCCCAAAGGATTGAAGCCAAGTTGATGACATTGATGAACGGATGTCGACCATAGCAAGGCAGAGGGACGGAGAAAGGGTCTGTGGTATATGATGGGTGACAGATATGCCCCCCACCGAATGGTGCATGCAATTGTGAAGGAGGGCAGGGCCTTGGACCAACTACGACATGCCCATAGATCTCCACCATTGGGCACCTTTGGCTGACCATTGTCAGTGCCTGCACCTCACAATTGCCGAAATCCAAGCCTGATGAGCCTAAGGCTTATGTTTCTACTGAGATGAGAAATTCGTGCCCGACCATCAGTGTTGACGAGAGTTGAATATTCTATTCATTCTCATTGACTCTGATTATGTACCAGATGATATACAAGTGGGGAAACTCTCCTAAGACCCATCCCCAGACGAAGGTGAGATCATCTAGCTTGAAGCGTCCCTCCACTCACTATCCAGTCACTTCCATAGGTGTGCTATTTCATTCAAAGGGACAGTCCAAGGGTGATAGGTTTTTGCTATGCTCAACATCGGCGTCACATTCAACTTTGTTGTTAGTTGCTTGGTCTGAGAGCAGCAGCTACCAACTGTCAAGATGACACCATATCGAGTAGCCACTGACACATACAAGACGATCCTCAACTCAAAAATGTGATGCAATCTCGTCATCGATTTCTTAGATATCGTCATCTCAAACAACTTCCTCCTTTTTCCTCTTACCTCTTTTGACATAATTTTGAGAATGTATTGGATTGAAGATAGGCACAAGTTAGAGCTTGACCTGGATGACTAGGTATTATTGTTCCCCATCAAAAAGGAGAAGGTGATAATTGTGACAGAACCCCCTAACTAGAAAAAATGACACCAATAGATACCTTGATTAGTAGACCATATAAGAGAGAAGTATACTTCGAGTTATTCCAACTTGGGCCTAGCAACCATGAGCTAGATGAAAACTTAACAACAAAACTTTAGGAGTGTTTTTCGCAAGTCTTTGCAAACATCATGGGTCTTTCCCTAATCCATGAATAGGAGCATTAGATCATCATAGAGCCAAGAAATTAGATTGTCTATGCCCATTCTTTTTGCTATCCTCATTGTCAAAAAACTGAATTGGAGAAGTAGGTGGCAGCCATGTTAATGACTGTGCTCATCCAATACTCTCACAGCCCCTTCTCTAGCCTGACACTTCTTATCTGCAAGAAGGACAACTCATGGTGTTTCTGTGGATTATCGCACGCTAAACATGGTAATAATTCCAGATTGGTCTTATTCTAGTTTTAGATAAGCTCATCGACGAGCTACATGGAGCCATCATCTTCTCGAAGTTAGACTTGTGATCCAGCTACCATTAGATCCATGTTTGAATGGAGGATGTGTTGAAGATGGTATTTTGAATACATCATAGGCATTACGAGTGTCTCGTCATGCCCTTTGGCTTTTTCAACAGCCCAATGACCTTCCATGCTGCCATGAATTACATCTTTCACTTTATTCTTGTGATGATTCATGTTGATGTTTTTCAACAATATCGTTGTTTGTAGTCAAACATAAGGGCTGTCTTGTCTAAGTATTTCTCATCCTCCATGAACATCAATTTCACATTCACTCAAAGAAATATTTATTCAGCCAGACAACAATTGCATACCTAGGCCACTGGATATCAATAGAAAGAGTCGCTATAGACCTTGAAAAGATTGTCGCCGTCTGCCAATGGTTGTCTCCCACAACCTTTCGAGACCTTAGAGGTTTCTTAGGCCTAACAGGATATTATTGTCACTTCATTCATGTCTTTGGACAAATTATTTGGCCCATGACCCAACAACTGAAGGAGGCATTCACTTGTAACTCAACTGTCGAAGAAGCCTTTGAACAGCTCAAACAAGCCTTGAAGACAATCCCTAGTACTGACCTTGCTGGATTTCTCCACCATGTTTGAGCTCGAGGTAGACGCCTCTAGTTATCGAATAGGAGCTGTCCTCATGCAGCATCAGAAGCACGTGACTTTCTTCAGCTAGGCTCTAATAGACCCTCTATAGAAGCCCACTTACAAGCATGAGCTCTAAGCCATAGTGATAAGTCTTTATTATCATGAGTTAATAATTAGTAAATAATATAGTTTCAGCCTTAACTCATGATAAATAGACTTATATTTGTGTTAAAGTATGATCTGTGATTTTCAGTTGATTAACGTGATTTTTTGGGTAATTATGTAATTTTATATGATTTTTACAGTCTTATTTTTGAGATAAATAAAGAACAAGAAAGAAAAATAAAAATATTACAAAATGGGAGGACCCGCCGGCCAGTCGGGCCTTCAAGCGGGTCAGAAGTGCAGTCAGGGAATAGCCACGAGTAGGGGCTCGAGCGGCTTAGCTTGGACCGATAGGGGCACGTGTGCACCACTCCCCTTCCACGTCACCAGTGGCTAGCCGACTGTGGGGAAAGGAGTGGTCGTACATGTGAGAGAAGGGACTTTGCTTACAAAGCTAACATTACTATATATTCGTCTGAAAAATCGGCACACAACTGATATGGGACTAAACCCGCGTCACACCTTCCTTAGAGGCGGGTGATCGGCGCGTGTTTGAATCCTCTCAGAGTCAAAATTCATATATTTTATCTGATTATCGCGACTTTCTTGCAGATCGCCGGTGAAGGATTAAGCATTGAGAATCGCTGGATCATCGGCAAAAATCTCGTTAACGTGATTCGCGGAGCATTGCTACTAAAATTATTGAACGATTCGCGATAAAAGGATCACGAATCCATCGAGTAAATCATCTTCGATTGATCGACAAACAAGCCATCGTCGGGAAGAGGACGATCCATTGGGAGACGAGTCACCACCTCTTGAGAGTGTACCGGATACGATGAAGAGCCTCCTCTTGCTGCGTGGACCTGAGGATGAAGATCCCTAACATGCACCCCACCTCCATCCAGCTCCTCTCTGTCGGGTGACAGTCACCAGAGAGTTGCAAAGTCGCTATTTTTCTGCTCCGCCGAGTGACAACTATTGGAGACGATTCGACGACCCACTTCATTGATCTCTAGATTTCGCGAGAAGATCTAGAGATTGCCCACGCTGTCTTTGTCCAAGGAGAGCCTTCGAGGCTGTGGACACTACACAACGATCCTCCCGAATGCTCAAGATTCTAGAGCATCGCCGACGTACCACCGTCGTGATGCCGGAACTCTATTTTCCTACTTTTAATTTACTTTACACTTCATTTAGTGATAATTTTTGTATTTTTCAATTACCAAAATATACTTTGTTCAATTACGATTCTTCTAACTTTTATAGATCTTAATTTGATTAATTAAATCATTTGTAATCGCTTATGCAAGAATTGTCGGGCAGAATTTTATTTCCACCCGATTCGCGTTCGCTAGGCGCTGACATCATCTCGACGTCCGCACCCTTATTTCTCTTTTTCATGAATTTTAAATATATTTCCTTTTTATTTCCTAGTATAAAATTCATAGAAAATCGTATTAATTGAGAAAAGTTCTGAATAATTACTAGATATTATATTACATCCTTGCGATTGACTTAAAAAATTATCGCTATTTTTGGAAGTTTTATTGAATTATAATTGATATATTTATTTAGAAATACTTCTAAATATCTGAAAATTCGTATTTTCTAGTTTTATAAATTTTATATTTGTGTGATTTAATTCACAATGACTGAGTCATGTCACATAGTCCTCACCATCTTTAGATGGTGGTATTACCTTCTTGACTACAAGTTCTTGATTTTTACAAATCAATGGGGCTTGAAGTTCCTTCTAGAGCAACATCAGGTCCTCTTAAATTATCAAAAATGACTAGCAAATGTTATTTTGTTTGACTTTGAGATATGCTTCAAATCAGGCCATAAGAACTGAGTGATGGTTGCCTTGTCTTGGGTCCTTGAACAAGTATGACTCTAGATGTTAGCTCTCTCTCATCTAGAGCTACTTTACTTGCCAAAAATTGCTTCAGAGAATCATTGATGAACTGTCTACTAAGTGAGTGAAATAGGGACACTACTTGCTACAGCAAGGTCACCTCTTCCACTGTAGAATCTCTTCCACCCTTTCTTTGGGAGTTCTATGATGTAGTAAGTGGAGGCCATTCTAGTTTTTAATGGACCTTCATTTGACTTAAACAAAGCATTTGTTGGCAAGGAATGAAAGTAACAATCAAACACTATGTGGCCACTTGCCTGATCTACCAAATGAGTAAATCAGAGGTCTTCTTCAACCTTTATTCATTTCATACTACATATAGGAAGACTTGATGATGGACTTTATCAAAGGGTTCTCCATCTCCAATGGTTGGAATGCTATTTTGGTCATTGTTGATTGACTTAGTAAGTGTACTCATTTTTCTGCCTTTTGTCATCTCGTCACAACACAAATTGTAATCAAAGGGGTCATCCAAGATATTGTCTAACTACATGGATTTTTGTGGTCCATCCTTACTAGTCAAGACTAGATCTTTATGACTACCTTCTGACAAGCTCTCTACCATCAACAAAGGATCACACTTAAATAGACCAATGTTTATCGTTCAAAGATTGACGACCAATCGGAGGTGCTCAACTGCAAGCTTAAAACATATTTCCATTGTTTCACTAGTGAACACCTAAAATAGTGGTATCGGTGACTTCCATGGGCAGAGTTCTAGTAGAACATGAACTTCAACTATTCCACAGGGATGACCTTATTTTAGATAATTTATGGATGACCTTCACTAGTGAACCAATGACATTGGGTGATTTAGAATGATTGTAGGAACAAGATGAGATCATTGTAGCTCAGACAAAATTTGACACGTGCCCAAGCTCAGTTGAAGCACTTTGCAGACTACAAACAAAGAGAACTTGAGTTCTAAGTAGGCGAATGGGTCTACCTTTGCTTACGTCCATACCACCAGACCACACATCGTATGTTGACCCTATGCAAAGCTTGCTCCTCACTTTTATGGCCCATTTAAGGTCTTTCACCACATTGAGCTAGTAGTGTACCATTGGACCTTCCTACCTCAACCCAAGTCCATCTAGTATTCCTTGTGTTCTAGTTAAAGAGGGGGGAGCAACGTGCAGAGCCCCAAGCAATGCTTGAGTTACTGGTGGATTGTGACTTGTACTGGACAATAGTTCTGGGTTGGGTACGGACGTCCACTATTTCCCTCATTATCTCAAAGTACTATTGTATTAGGACAGGCTGCCACCCGAGTTTGCCACTTAGGAAAATGTCTGTGACATCATGTGACAATTTCTTGGTTTCCACCTTGAGGGCAAGGTGTGTAAATGGGGGGGAGGGAGTATTGTTGAGACCTAGACAACCCAAATGGGCTCATGGGTAAACAAGTCTCAAAGAAATCGGCCCAACCTAAGAAGGAAGCAAGGCAAACAAGATTCAGATACCGAAAAGAGACAACAACATGTGGGAGCATGCATGCCAGAAGATGTGTGCAGCAAATGGAATTCGGCTAGGAATCATGGTAGGCCTTACACTGATAGAGAATTGGTAAATCTCAAGTCCTTAGTGCTCGGGAGTTTTTGTATTAGACAATTTATGTATCAAATCAGCTTGTGTATTGACTCCTTAGTCAAAGGGTCATCATCAGAGGGGTGCCACGACACAAATCAAAGATGATAATGGAAGTCGATAATGGGGGAAGGCCGACTGATGATGGGTGGCGACGATCAATTGGTGCCTCCACTACCTTAGAATCTTTTCCTCTAATGTTTGTCTTCTTCTTCTTCTTCTTCTTCTTCTTCATCATCATCATCATCATCATCATCATCATCATCTTCTTCTTTTTCTTCTTACTGACTTTGCCTTGATCGCCTACTCTAGCTCAACTGTGTAGTGTTTCTCTTCTTTTACACTCATAGCCTGGCTCTTAAAGGATCCTTTGTCCACATGAGCCCATATATAATTCTCTCTGGAGGGACTCTCCTTGAGCTAATTAATAGGCTTTTCTTTGGCTTAAAATGGGCCATTCAAGTCCATATGGTAGGCAGTCTAATGGCAATGTTAATGGGCCATGAAGGTCAAGATTTGTAAACTAGTTGTTTGATCGTGAGATGACTTAAATCCTACAGCACATCAGACATAGATGTGTGTTGTTGGGAGGAATGAACAACATATTGATTCATGAGAGATGTTCCCCTCATCTTAGAGATCGACAGGTTCCTCTTCTTCTTGATATCCACAACAAACATCATGAATTGATTAATAATGATGACTTCTAAATTCATTGAAAGTGAACATAAAAGAAATGATCAAGTTATGAGGAATCTTGATGAGAATAAGTCTTCCACCATAACATCTCTAATCTACATCTTAATGCTATTGAGACAACCCACACACTATTGGGTCAAAAATGGACTATTCTCTCATTCTCTAGAAGCTTCACTTGTAAGAAAAGAAAAAATATAGATAAAAAGGGGAGAGATTTGAGAGAGAGAGACAAGATAATTAAGGGAGAAGAGAGATCTCAAGAAGAATAATTTATTTTTTATTCATTGTCTTCAAAAAAGAAAAAATATATGCCTTATTTATTGAAAAGTAAAAAGATAACTACCCCCCCAAAAAGAGACATTTATGACTTATGTGTGAGCATGCCCACACATCTTGGAACTAATGGTTTTAACCACTTGAGTTTTTTACTCTCTCTCACTACACGACACTTGAATGGGTTAGACAAAAGGAGACTCCACGCATGTCTCTTGAATAGGTCATATATGATGTGTTGTCACTGCAAACAAACTCCACCTTGGCAGCCATCATCACTACACCCAGAGTTGACATCGATCAATTATAAGTTATCTATCTTTTACAAGGTACCTACAATATGAATCAAATCTAGATAATGCTTGAACTTCTTCACTATGATAAACTTTATCAACATGTGTGCAACATTCTCCTCGATGTAAATATTATTTAAAAAGATATCTAAAAAATTCACCAACTTATGAATTTTGTGATACTACACATCAATATATTTTGTCGTGTATGATATACTTAATTATTTACTAATCAAAGAATATTATGATTGTTATAACGTAGATGAACTTTACCCTATTAGATCCTAAGTTTGTTTGATTTTCTCTTTAGTCACAAGGCCTCTTTGGCTGCTTTAATAACCTATTATATACTCTACCTCAATGATAAATAATGCAACACTAGTATGAAGTGTAGACTTTGAACTCACAAGTCCACCAATAATGATGAAAACACAATCCATCACATTTTTTTGATGATTTAAATCTTCGACAAAATCTATGTCAACAAAATCATTAGCAAAAAGATAATTTATTTATTAAAATAGGTTTTAAATTTAAAAAATCTTTTAAATATTAAAAAAATAATTTCATTGTACACCAATACTCATTTTTATGTTATTTATAATTTTTTTTACAAACCTAACTATATGAGCAATATTAATCTTGTATAGACCTTAGTATATATAAAAGAGTTAATTGCATAGATATAAAGAATTTATTTTATCTTAGTAATATCTTTCCTTATATGTCAGATACTAAATATTAAATAATTTAAAATGTCTAATAAAGCTAGAGGAGTGCCTACTATTTTAACATTGCCTATATTAAATAGATCTACCACCTTCATAAGATAATTCTTGTGAGTCAACTATAGCTGACCTCTCTCTTGGTCGTTAAAGATCTTCATATCAATGATCTTTTTTACCACTCGAAGATTCTTCATGTTAAATATTTTACTCAATAATCCTTTCAATCTAATAATTTCATGTGAATTCTTCAAAGTAATAAATATATCATCAACATAATGTATCAAAATAATTTGAACTATCACCACATGTCATCATATAAACACTAGTCAAAATCATATATCATGTTGACATAGGCGAGAAAAACCCTAGAATCCATAATCCTTATCTAAGAAAGAAGAGGAGTACATGAGGTTATATAGAGTCCCTCGTATCGTAATGACTCCTTAGCCATTAGATCATTCTTTAAGGCCATGTGCATGTTGAGCGGCGTTAGATTCACGAACTACCAATGGATCACTTTACATATTTGGTATCGTGGTGGCTCGTTAGTCACAAGATTTGGCTCATCTGATGAAGTGGTTCACTACATACTGCTAGATCACACCACACTCTAAATGGCTACTCGAAGATGAATGAAAACTTTTAGTCTCACATTAGAAATATTATAGACACATGAGCTGAATATAAATCAAAGCTACCGCCTCTCATTAGAGATCTCTTATCCCAAAATAAAATAATGTTTAGGACCATCTTGAGAGAAGGCAAAAGGGTGGTCCACCCTCGCCGTGCACATATGTATGGACGCTCTTTGCCCCACAATCGATTGGCCACTAGGACGAGGAAGGAGAGTGATGCACATGTGCACAAAGCGAGTCCTTCATCACTTGAGCCTAACTCATGGGTCCCTCAATTTGGGTCTACTCACTCGACTGCAGCGCCCCTCTAAGTTGATTGCGGAGTGTTGGCTTGTTAGTGGGTAGAATATTTTTATATTTTATTCTTTTATATTTTTGAATAATCTAAAATTACACTAAATATTGTAACTTCAGACTCCTAAAATTAAAAAATATCATATATTTATTTTATAAGTTAATAAAATAAAATAAAATAAAATAATTAATTAAAACATAAAAATTTAGCTTTAATAGGTGATAAGTCTTCATTATCATGAGTTAATAATTAGTAAATAATATAATTTTAGCTTTAACTCATAATAAATAGACTTATATTTATATTGAATTGTGAAAATTAATTTTTAATTAATTAACATAAATAAGGATAACAGTTGTCAGAGATGATTTGATGACTTATTTCATTGATCTCTAGATTTTACTAAGAGATCTAGAGATTGTGTACGTTGTTGTTATCAAAGGAGAGCCTTTGAGGTTGTGGACATTGTGCGACGATCCTTTCGAATACTTAGGATTCTAGTGCATCACCGACACATCATCACCGCAACATCGGAACTTTATTTTTCTATTTTCAACTTAATTTTCACTTCATTTAGTGATAATTTGTGTGATTTAAATTTACCAAACTATTTTTCATTCAATTACGATTCTTCTGGCTTTTACAGATCTTAATTTGATTGACTAATCATAAGTAATCATTTACATAAAAATTACTAGACAAAACTCTATTTTCACCCAATTCACGTTCCTTAGGCACTGATGTCATCTTGATATCTGCACCCTTATTTCTCTTTTTTATAAATTTAAAATATATTTTATTTTCATTTCTTAGTATAAAATTTATAAAAAGTCATATTCTTTGAGAAAAATTTTGGAACATTACTCAATATTATATAAGATCCGTATGATCAACTTGGAAAATTATCACTATTTTTGAAATTTTATTGAATTATAATTAATACATTTGTTCATAAATACTTCTAAATATTTACAAATTGATATTTTCTAGTTTAATAAATTTTAAATTTTCTAAGTCACTCAAAAAATTTGTGATTCCATCGCACTATAGGTTACTTGTTAATGTGACATAGTCATTGCATAATAAATCACGTAAATTTAAAATTTATAATAATAGAAAATACTAATTTTTTAAATAGTTTAAAATATTTTTGAAGAAGTATATTAATTATAATTCAATAAAAAATCTAAAACAGTGGAAAATTTTCAAGTGGAACACAAGAATGTAATATAAGATCAGGTAATATTTCAAAATCTTCCTCATAGAATATGATTTTTTATGAATTTTAGACTAAGAAATAAAAATGAAATATATTTAAAATTCATGAGAAAGAGAAATAAGGGTGTGGACATCAGGATGATATTAGTGCTTGATGAACATGAATCGAGTAGAAACGAAGTTCCACTTGACGATTCTTACCTAAGTTATATGGACGATTTAATTGGTAAAATTAAGATATGTAAAAGTTAGAAGAATTGTAATCGAATGAAGAATAGTTTGGAAAATTTATATCACACATATTATCATTAAGTGAAGTGAAAATTAAGTTGAAAATAAGAAAGGTAGAGTTACAGCCTTGCGATAGTGATTGTGAGAATTCTGTGCTCAGGAGGGCTATCGAATGATGTCCACAACCTCAAAGACACAACCTAGACATTCATTGGATCTCCTTTCAAAGTCTAAAATATGGTGGCAGAAGTTAATAGTTGAAAAATAATAAAATAGAGTTTTGACATCGCGGTAGTGATGCAACGACGATGCATTAGAATCTTGAGCATTTAAGAGGATTGTCATATAGTGTCCACAGCCTCGAAGACTCTCATTAGATAAAGACAACATAGGTAATCTTTAAACTTTTTTGTGAAGTCTAGAGATCAATAAAATAGGACGTCAAATCATCTTTGGTAGCTTTCACTCAACATAGTAAAAAAATGACAATTTTGCAGCTCTTTGATGATTGCCACATGATGAAGATGAGTTAGATGGAGATAATAATTTTACTCAATAGATTCACAATCCTTTTATCATGAATCATTCAACAATTTCAGTAATGATGCTTTGTGAATCACATTCACAAGATTTTTACTAACGTTTGAGTGATTTTGGCAAGTTAATTCTTTATTAATAATTTTAAAAAAATCACAATTTAATCATATAAAAATGTGAGTTTTGACTTTAGTAGGATTGGAACCCTTGCTAGTCACTCGTCTAGATGAGAGAGAGTAAAATAAGTACACAAATACCTTTATAAAGTGACGTCATGATACTACTGATAACTTGTGAAATTATATACTAATCTATTATCAAATTAGGGAGAATAATCTATATTTGAGAAATATTTCACAAGTTATCATGTTAATTATTTTATTTGTCATTTAAATGAAGCTCTCTAAATCTTAATTTAAATTGATATTTGATAAATACAAATAAAATTGATAAAAAAATATTTCATATCATGAGATGTAACTTTTATTTATTTTATTTTGTAAGTAAAATCTTATTGTGCTAAAATTTTATGATTAATTGAAATATATTTTATATAATTATTTTGAAAAAAATTAGGCATTAAAATAAATAAGGCAGTGATTATTATATACAATAACACTTGCATGATATTTCCAATAGTGGTAACTTTCCAAGTTGATCATAGAGATGTAATATAATATTAGGTAATATTTTATAATTTTTCATAAAGAATGTGATTTTTTATGAATTTTAGGCTAAGAAATGAAATATATATATATTTAAAATTTACGAGAAAATAAAATCAGGGTGTAAACTTTAGGATTATGTTAGCATCTAATGAATGCAAAATAGTAGAAATAGAGTTCTGCCTAGTGATTCTTATGTAAGCGATTATAAATGATTTAATTGGTCAAATTA
This sequence comes from Spirodela intermedia, assembly GCA_902729315.2. NCBI lineage: Eukaryota > Viridiplantae > Streptophyta > Magnoliopsida > Alismatales > Araceae > Spirodela > Spirodela intermedia. The sequence goes on from LR746273.1 coordinate 2,494,136, forward strand.
AAATTTGTAAAAGCAAGAAAAATCATAATTGAATGAAGAATAATTTAGAAACTTGACATCACACAAAGTATCACTAAATGAAATAAAAATTAAATTCAAAGAAAGACAGAGTTTTGGCTTTGCAACAACGATCACTAGAATTCTGTGTTTGATAGGATCATCGAATGATGTCCACGGCCTCAAAGACTCTCCTTAGATTTGGGTATTTACTAGATTTCCTTTCAAAGTTTAGAAAATAATAGTGAATGTTAAACTAGTTTTGAAAATAGATAAAATAGAGTTCTAGTGTTGCGATGGTGATGTATTAATAATGTGTCAGAATCTTGAACATTCGAGAGAATTTTTGTGTAGTGTCTACTACCTCAAAGGCTATCTTGAATAATGTTTTATTATCTGATTTTATTTTGTTAACTTTTAGAATAAATATATGATATATTGTTAATTTTAAAAGTCTTAAGTTAGAATAATTAATATAATTTTTGAGTATTAAAGTAAAAATAATAAAATATAATAATTCTTCCACTTGCTAGCAAGCCAGCACTCAATAGCTAACCTAGAGGGGGGACATCGATCGAGCAGGTAGACCCAAATCGGGGGAGCCACGAGTTGGGCTCGAGTGGTGAAGGCCTCGCTCCATGCACGTGTGTGTCATTCCCCTTCCATGTCCTCGTGCCCAACCAGTCGTGGGGCAAGGAACACCTGTACACATGTGCACGAGCGAGGGCAGACCACCTTATTGCCATCTCCCAAGATGGTCTTGAGCATTATTTTACTTCGGGAGAAGAGATCTCTAGTGAGAGACATAGCTTTAGTTTATATTTGGCATATGTTCTGAAATATTTCCAATGTGGGATTAAACATTTTCATCTATTTCAGCACAACCATTTGGAGTGTGGTGTGATCCAGCAGTATGCAGAGAGCCACATCATCTGATTAGCTTATTCTTGCAGCTGGTGAACGGCCACGATACCAAGAAGTTAAGTTCTCACATATATCACCATTAATGATATAAAGACAATAGATATTATTGATTATCTTTAAAATCTCGACGGTAGTCGTGAATACGACAATCTGTTCTTCCCTCTTTTTGCGCGATCAACGTCTCTAGTGATCGACAAACTTCTTCCTTACTCCCCTGACTGCACTCAAGGCCTCTAGTGAGTGGTCAGCTCTTCCCTTCTTCCCCCAGACGACAATGATAATGTGGTTGGCCCTTCTTTCGGCGGATCTCTCTAGCAAGAGGCATAGTGCTTTTGGACGATACTTCTACAACTTTTGGCATGGTGTGACATGACCAAAAGAAACTGAGCTGCCACACCGGTGCCTCAAGTTGCCCAAGAGGCATACTAAATTTGGGCAACAATTTATTTCCTACTTTCAGCATTTACTTACCTACTTTTGTTATTTATTTATATTTTATGGCAAGCTATTTCCATTTCATGCACATTTTGATTGAAATGAGTAGAACTAATTTAAAACTTGATGAATGATTTTCGTTCTTTTTCTGAATCCTTCGAAACCCATCTAAGATCAAGTTAAGATCATTTCCAACTTGTTTCTCTTGATTTTTGTAGTCGAATCTTGACATATTCACATTCTCAACGTTCCATGAATAATGAGTATTTTTCTATTTTTGAATGTGAAATCATCGAGATTAAAGATTGATTAATGAGTGTTCAACGATTAAAACAAGTTGGAGACATTCACGGCTGACCTCATGTCATGTGTGTGAGTTTTTGAGTATATATTCATCTGAGAAAATCAATTGACCGTATTTCTCTCTTCTTTCATTTTCGTCTTATTTCTCTCTCTCTCTCTCTCTCTCTCTCTCTCTCTCTCTCTTGTGAGACCTCTCTTCTCTCGCCGTGTCTCGTGAGATCTCTTCCTTTCTCTTTCTCTCTCTCGATCGATCTCCTTTTCTTTCTCTTTCTAGATCGATCTTCCTCTCTCTCCTTCTCTTTCTCTCTCTCATGAGACTTTTCTCTCTCTCTATCTCACGTGAGATTTCTCTCCTCCTCTCTCTTTCTCTCCCTTTCATGAGAGATCTCATCCCCTCTCTCTCTCTCGTGAGAGCTCTCTCTTCTCTCTCTCTTTTCCTCTTTCCTTTTCTCTACATCCCTTCTTTTATTCTTCTCACCTTGCCCTTCTATTTTTTTATTTTTGTTAAGTATTAATATAATATTAAAATTGTTTATATATAAATTCAATTAGTTTTCATGACGGATTAATCAATCTCTCTATGTTCGACTTGAGACTTACTTCTATACTAGTATTTTATTAAGTCTTAGTTATAAATATTATTAGATAGTGTGCATTTAAACCCAACAACAAGTGCACAACATTCGTCAATCAATTGGAGATGATTTACTCAATGAATTCAGGATTCATTTATCGTAAATCATTCAAAAATTTTAATAAGAATGCTCTGTGAATTGTATTGAAGAGATTTTTGTCAATTGAGCAATTATGATGACTTATCCTTCACCAATGATCTACACAAAAATCACGATTTAATAAAATAAAAAGTATGAATTTTGGCTCTAGTAAGATTCAAATCCTCACTAGTTTCCCACTTATATGAGAGAGAGTGAAATAAGCACATGTATCTTTATAAAGTGGTATAATCAAGGTACCTCATTTTGATAGACAAAGGGTATTTAAGGTAGAAAAGTTATTAAAATATTTTTAGAAAGTTGTGAACATCAGTTTAGTCCCACATTAATTATGCATCGAATTTTGAAATGAATATATAGTAATATGAGATTAGGAATCAATGAGTCCTCTTCTTGGGTGTGTACAACCAATCTTTACCTCACACCTAGCTGACCACTAGTGATGTAGAAAGGGAGTGATGCACACATGTCTCATATTGGTCCAAACTACTCAATCCCTTGTGGCTCTACTTGACTATGCTTCCGACATGCTTGTAGGCCTGGTTGGCTGGCTGGTGGGTTCCCTTCTTTTTCTCTCTTTTTATTTAATTTATTTTTCTTTATTTATCTCAAAAATAAAATCATAAAAATTATATAAAATCACTTAATCAGTAAAAAAAGTCACATTAATCAACTAAAAATCATTTTTCACAATTTCACATTAATATAAGTCTATTTATCATGAGCTAAAGCTAACATAATATTATTAATTAATTACTAACTCATGATAATGAAGACTTATCATATCCTTTCTCTTGATGTGTACATGTGTGCCTTCACATGCACACATGTGTATGACCCTCCTTACACCATGACTAGTTGGTAACTAAGATGTGGCAGGTGAATGATGCACACATGTGTGAAGCGAGCCTTTTGCCACTTGAGCTTAGTTTGTGGCCCCCTCAGTCTGGGTCTACCTACTCAAGCGTAGGGCCCCTCTAGGTCAATTGTTGAATTTTAGCTTGATAGCAGGCAATAATATTTTTCTATTTTTTATTATATTTTTTCTAATAATAAAAAATAGGCTAAATATTTTAAATTCAAACTTCTAAAATTAAAAATATATTTCTCTATTTTTCTGCAGGTTAATAGACAAAAAAGAAAATAATAAAACTAATGAAAATACAAAAATCTAGCTTTAATAGGAAGCACAATAGTTGTCTACTATTGTGACAACTCTTAGATTAGGTCAAATTTAGATTTATATTTTTGTGATATTAATCACCTAAAATCTATTTAAGGAAGGTTGTGTAGGTGAGTATCTTCAAGTAGAAATATCCTAGAAGTTCCGAAGATTTAATCATCATATATACATGCAAATTAGTCTTACCCAAGGTATGAAACAAAGGTAGATGAGATTGGGACCAGCTATTGATCATTGACCTCCTAACCTAAGATCCATACTTTGAATTCGACTCTAAGCAAGAAAACAATACAAACACCAACCTTTTATTCAAAGATTCAAAGCATAGAGAAACTTCCGACCTCCTCCCCTATTACAATACACAAATGTTGAAAACAGAAGCTCTCATCTCATGGATGATAGAGGGAATGTATATAAGGAAGGGTTCCCTACCTTAGATTGCTTGTGGATGACCTTGATCTGGTCTCACCGCTTGTCAATCCTGCAATCTTCACTAGACATGATGAATCATTGTTAAAGCTAGATTTTTGTGTTTTAATTATGTTTATTATTTTATTTTTATGTGTTAACTTGCAGAATAAATATAGGAATATATTATTAATTTTAGAAATCCAAAGTTAAAGTAATTAGCATAATTTTTAATTATTTAGAAAAATAAAATAATAAAATATAAAATATCACTGCCTATTGGTAAGCTGACACTCGATAATTGACCTAGAGGGGCGCTGCAATTGAGTAGGTAGATCTAGACCAAGGGAGCCACGAGCTAAGCTTGAGTGGCAAAGGACTCACTTCACGCACGTATGTGTCACTCTTCTACCATGTCTCGATGGCGAACTAGTCATGGAGCTAGGTGCATCCTACACATGTGTGCATGCGAGAGTGGACCACCTTTTTACCTTCTTCTAAGATGGTCCTAGATATTATTTTATTTTGAGAAAAGGGATCCTTACTGAGAGACCATATTTTGATTTATATTCAGCTTAATTGTCAAAATATTTTTGATGTGGGACTAAATATTTAGGTTTATTTTAAGGAAGCGGGCTGGAGCATAGTGTGATCTAGTGATGCTCAACATGCCACATCATCAGATATGGTAGATCTTATGGTGTGTGAGCCGCCATGATACTAGATGCATAAAGTAATCCATTGGTGGTTTGCAAATTTAATACTGCTCAGCATGCACATGACCATAAATGATGATCTAACAACTAACAAAGCACTATGGTACAAGGAACTTAAGTTCTCAATTGCTAGTGGTTCGTGGTGGGTTAATTTAGCATCACTCAATGTGTCACATGACAAAGCAGATCTGATCTAGAAACTCACGAAGCACCACGATATTGAGAACTTAAGTTCTCACACTTATCACTTTCAGAGATATAAATATAATAATTGATTAGTTTCTAGTCAAATAGATATTATCAATTATCTTCAAAATCCCAACAATAATCATGAATACAGAAATTCATTTCCTCCTTCCTTTTGCACAATCAATACCTCTAACAATCGGCGAGTTTATTCCTTCCTCCCCTGATTGTACTCATGGCCTTCGACGAGTGGTTAGCTCTTCTCTTTTCCCTTAAATGACAGTGGCAGCGTGGTCAACCCTTCTTTTTGGTGGATCTCTCCAACAAGCGACGTAGTACTTCTAGACGATACTTCTATGTCTTTTAGAGTAGTGTGGCATGTTTGGAAGAAACTAAACCATCACACTAATGTCTCCGATTGCTCAAAAGCTAGACTAAACTTAGGCAATGATTTATTTTATACTTTTGTCATTTATTTATGTGTTTTTAATATTTATTTACATCTTATGACAAGTTTTGTTTCATACATGTTCTGATAGAAATGTGTATAACTCAATAAATATTTGATGAATTATTTTCATTCTTCTTCTAAATCCTTTGAAACTCATTTGAGATCAAGCTAAGATCATGTTCAACTTAGTTTTTATAGATTTTTGTAGTTAAATCTCAAAATATTCATATTCATGGCATTCCGTGAATAATGAGTATCTTTTTATTTTTGAATGTAAAATTAGCAATATTAAAGGCTGATTAATGCACGTTGAACCGTTAAACAAGGTGGAGACTTTCACAACTGACCTTACGTCATGTGTGTGAATTCTCAAATACACATTCATTTGAGAATCATAGTCCCCATGAAAATGATTTGACTATGTTTCTCTCTTTCTTAATTATCATTTTATTTTTCTCTCTATGATGTGATTTAGTCATTGTATAGTAAATCACACGAATGTAAAATTTATAAAATTAGAAAATGTTATTTTTTAGATATTTAGAAGTATTTCTTAAAAAAATTTCAATTATAATTCAATAAAATTGTCAAAAATAGTGGTAATTTTTCAAGTTGATCACAATGATGCAATATAATATCAGGTAAGTTTTCAGAATTTTTCTCAAAGAATATGATTTTTTATAAATTTTATATTATGAAATAAAAATGAAATATATTTAAAATTAAGAAAAAAGGGAAATAAGAGTACGGATGTCAGGTTGACGTCAATGCCCAATGAACGTGAATGAAGTAGAAATAGAGTTCTGCTTGATGATTATTACATAAGTAATTATAAAGAATTTAATTGATCAAATTAAGATCTATAAAATACGAAAAAATTATAATTGAATGAAGTATAACTTGATAAATTTAAATCACACAAATTATGACTAAATGAAGTAGAAATTAAGTTGAAAGTAGAAAAACAGAGTTCTGATGTTGTGGCAGTGATGTGATAGTGATGTGTCAGTGATACACCAGAATCTTGAGTGTTTAGATGATTGTTGTGTAGTGTTCACGCCCTTGAAAGCTCTCCTTAGATAAGGACGACGTGGGTGATATGTAGATTTTCTTGCAGAGTCTAAAGATCAATAAAATGGGTCGTCGAATTATCTTTAGTGACTGTCACCCAACAGAGGGAAAAAATGATAACTTTGCGACTCTTCAGTAGTGTCACCCGACATAGAGGAGTTGGATGGAGGTAGGACATATGTTAGAGAGTTTCATCCTCAAGTCCGCACGACAAAAAGAGGCTCTTCATCGCATCTAGTACGCTCTCAATAGGTGGCAACTCATCTCTTGATAGATCGTCCTCTTCTCGATGATGGCTTATTCGTTGATCAATCGGAGATGATTTACTTAATAGATTCACGATCCTTTTATCATAAATCGTTCATTAATTTTAGTAACAATGCTCCACGAATCGCATTGATGAAATTTTCACTGATGATCTAGTGATTCTAACAACCTAATCTTTCACTGGTGATCTATAGAAAAGTCATGATAATTAGATAAAAATACGAGTTTTGTCTCTAAGAAGATTCAAACCTACACCAATTACTTATCTATATTAGAGAGATTGAAATAAGTAGTTTAATGCCTTTATCAAGTGATGTCATCATGGTATATCTTTGTTATAACGAAGGGATAGTTTAGGTATTAAAATCTTCAAAGCCTTTCAAGGGAAGGTGTGATGTGGGTTTAGCCTCACATCGCTTGTGTGATGAAGTTTTAGGAGAATATATAATAATATCATATATGCAAGTAATGAGTCCCTTTGTCCAACGTGTATGACCATTCCTTGCCTCACAGTTGACTAGCTATCGGTGACATAGAAAAGGAGTGGCGCACACGTGCCCCTATCGGTCCTAATTGCTCGAGCCCCTACTACAGCTCCTTTTAATTGTGCTTCCAACCTGCTTGTGGGCCCGATTGGCCAGTGGGTCCCCCTCTTTTGCTATATTTTTATTTTCATTTCTTTTTCTTTATTTATCTCAAAAATAAGAGTATAAAAATCATATAAATTCGTAGAAAATGACATAGTTAGCTAAAAATTCACGTTAATCAACTGAAAACCAATTTTCACACCTTAACATAAATATAAGTCTATTTATCATAAGTTAAGACTAAAACTATATTATTTACTAATTATTAACTCATGATAATGAAGACTTATCACTCCCTCTCTCATGAGATATTCTTTTCTCTTCATCTCTTGTGAGATCTCTCTTTCTCTCTCTTGATCAATCTCCCTCTCTCTCATAAAATATTTCTCTCTCTCTATCTTGCATGAGATTTTTCTACTTCTCCTTTTTCTCTCTTTTGTGGGAGATTTATTTGCTCTTTTTAGTAAGAGCTCTCTCTTCTCTCTCCCTCTTTTCCTCATCCCTTTCTCTATTTCTCTTCTTTTTTTCTTATCACTTCACCCTTTTATTTTCTTAATTCTATTTAATAATAATAAAATATTAAAATCTATATAAAAATTAAATTAGTTTTCACAACGGATTAATCAATCTTCTTTTGTTTGACCCAAAGCTTACATCTATATTAGTATTTTATTAAGTCTTAGTTATAAATATTATTAGTATGCATTTAAACACAAAGATAAGTATAGATCAATCATAATTTTCCATTTCAATTTACCGACTTTCACAACCAATGGTGACCATCCAATGATTGCATTATATGGTGATCATCGGATCTAGTTATTGGTCACTTAATTCAGTGGCTGTTGAGACTCTTTCACAGCCTTCCACTCTAGTGCGATTAAGTCATGATCATCAAATCACTCAACCCATATCTATTGCTGTGCCCAATCAATGATCGCTGTCAGATCTTCATTCGCCAATTGTGGCCAATGAATCTTTCTTCATCAATCACAACTGTTGGATCTTCTCCATGTCTTGATAATCTTCAAGACACCTGGCACTGATCAGAACCTTGATCAGATTATGTCATGCATTGACCATCCGATCCTTATGATCTAGTCCACCAGATTTGCCTTGATTGCAACCGTTTGTCACACTTGCTAAATCTGGCCGTCATATCTTCCTAAAAATTCATAAAATAATTTCATCAGTTGTGAAATGAAGATCAAAGGTTTCTTCAACACCACCATTTTTGTGGTCACATACATAGGAATCTAGAAATAATCCCAGAACCAGAAATGAAAAAGGAATTCTTCCTCAAGAGATCCATTTTTTCTATGAGTTCACTAATGTCTGGACTGCTCATGATGATAGTTTGGAAGTGTCATCACAAAAATATCTATTTATTAAAATATCGACTAAACCTATGAAGACAAGTTCAATGAGTAGGGTGAATCACATGTTCTATGTTCAAAGAATACAATATTGTAAGTATTTGTTTGGATATGACTCGTTATGTCTGTGAATGTTCACTTTTTGAAATGCAAGGCATTGCTTTGATGAGGACTAAAATGTATATATCGGGTAATGGTTTTCCAGGGGATTAAGCAATGCATCTAATATGATATTAACTTACCAGAAAATAACTCAGAATATACATGTGTGAACAAAGCATATGATTGTCAACACAATAACACACCAAACATAAAACAGATAAATTGGAAACCTTGGGTTAAGAGAATAGATCATAATTACCTGGCATTGGACATAGAGCCCAGTGTGGTAGTATGCATGGTGCAAACTTCTGGAGATAGTCCTAACACACCTAACATTAAAATGTATTACGACATGCCAGAAGTGTTAAGCCTAGAGCTCTGCCATTTGTGTGAAGGCTTGGGATAGAAAATTAGTCAAATGAGTCGGAAGAGGGTCCTTAGTGGATGATTGTAATTCCTAAGGTTGGACCTGCGCTGCCCACATCTCCTTTCCTTCTCTCCCTCCCTCCTATCACCTCTCTGACATATGAAGGTCCTGCTCATTCCCAATTTTCATGAGTCTAGCTCAGACACCATGTTAAACGGTTGCATGGAATGAGCTAGGTTTAGATTTAGTAAACAACATTTCAGCCGGCCGTGGAATTTGGAAGTCTCGGAGGGCCTGTTTGACCTATTGACATAACTTGAAAGTATATGGCGCTTAATCAATTATTACGCAAGAATTTAAAGAAAAACACAAGATTAAACATAGCATATCTCCTTAGTACACAAGAATGATATGACTGACATCTTTCTATATTTATAGAAGCAAGATCTATGCCTTGATCACTCTTGATTAAGAAGCTATATTACTTGGCTACATTTCTCTTTACACTTCGAGCGCTTTGAAATTTCTAGCAGTAGCACCAGGTTCGCTGAGAGCGTCTTGTTATCAGTCATATCAATTTATTGGTCGGATTAAAATAAGAGAATGGAAAGAATAAAATACGCTTTAGAGAAAATATCATTCTGACAATATATTTTGTTAAAGTTTAGACATGAAAAAGATTAGCATGAGTGAATCACGTTCCTTGTAATGTTACCATTTTATCCTCTATTGAAAAGGTATACCTTGCTCCATTCAACTTGTGAATCTCTCATTAAAAGTGCACTCACGACCTCTCTCTCTCCCTCTCTCTCTCTCTCTCTCTCTCTCTATCTATCTATCTATCTATCTTACTATCTATCTATCTATCTATCTATCCTGTTCTTCTTCCCTTGCTACCTCTTCTTGTCTCATCTACGTACCCTCTACCAACTTCTGAAACTCTGACATAGAATTTAACATGTCTGAGATCATATTTGTAAGATATTTTGATAACATTCTGGAGGAACAAGCCTCATGACGGAGTATATTATTTAAATATGGTCACTAACTTCGCAGCAAAGCTAAATGATTCTAGGGCGTACAATATTGGACTTAGTCTATATCCGACCTCTCTTCGCCCCCTTCTCACAACAACCCCCAATCCCTGGGCCTAAAACCTGAAATTTCTGAGGGCTTTCGATTGTCTTAGGATGGTTCGGAGTCTTCTGAAAAAATCAGTATATGGCCTCTCAAGGCTCATTCTTGCTCAGAATCATCGACTACCCAAAATGACACCTAACGAGAAGCATGACTATCAATCCAACGGACGACCGCATTGGCTTAACAAGAAAGCAGAGAAGGGAGGAAAGCGTAAGCAAAGCGAGAAGGAAAACTTACGCCTTTGTAGCGGCATAGACGGAGAACGCATACGACGGAGCCACCACCACTGACCTGGAGCTGACGTTGATGATGGTCCCTCGCCCTCGTCGAAGCAACCCCGGCAGTACTGCGCGCAAGACCTCCATCATGCCTACTAAATTCACCTTCAAGATGCTCCTCATCATTGTCTCATCCATCTCATAGAAGTAAAAAGCAGCGAGATTTGCTACCCCAGCGTTATTCACCAGAATCCCGACATCAATGTCTCTGATTACTCTTTCATAACGTCCAATATCTTTCTTGTGGTCGCTGTCCTCAGATCGGCAGTTTGCACCTCGGCCTGGATTGGCGCATTTTTTTCTCGGGGAAGTAAGTGGTCGACGAGGACAAGGTTGAGGTCTCGCCACGACAGTTTGAAGGCGTTGAGTCTTGCCCATGCAGTCGGTGGGACCGGTGACGATCGCCCATCGGCCATACTCCAGCAGGTTCTTGGTGGGGCGGAGAAAGTAAGTGTAGACCCATCGGAGGAGGAAAAGGAGAATATTAGGGCATGAAGGTGCCCACGGATGAACAAAGGAGAATCCCGATGGTTGAGATGCCAGGGTTTCCAGTAAGGAGAGCCCCATCGTCTTCCCTGCTACGATGTCAACTAATGTTCTGAGAGCCCGCACTTACCCAGCCAGAGTTGGATCGATGACAATCCTGACGTCCACTGACAGACGGACCAATATAAATGCAAAGGGACAGGGTAAGGATTAAAGGCAGAATTCGGCAAATAGAGAGCGAGAAAGAAACTAGGGTAGGGAGTGAACAGTTGAACGCGTGTTACAGAGATGTCCACGCCGGGTCCTTCGACCTTCATTTCGTTTGAGATTCGGCTGAGCTTGTCGGGATTCCGGCCGACGAGGACGAGACTTCAATTTTCGGTTTGTATATGAAAATGGTGAGCTCTAGCTTACGAGGTCTAACCCGAGCCTTGGCAAGCCCAGTCTAGTCCAAGCTAAACTTTAGTTAGTAATTTCTTGAATAATTTCAGCTTAGGCTGTGCTTAGTTTCCTGCAGGAGAGATACTACTACTACATAAATGTAACGGGGAACACATATACCCCGCCCTTACTGTCCTTGTCATTGCCCTTCACCTGGACACTGGCCATGTAATTTACTTTCCTGTTTCCCTCCCATTACATATGAGGCAGCCGGCCCTGCGTCATGATAATTACTCCTACGTCTTGGCTCACATCTTAATCGATGGATTGGGATTTTCGGCTGCTCTTCATCAGTTTTTAATTTCTCTCCCAAGGCTTATATTTTATTTTACTGAGGTTAGGTTTATCTCTTAACGCAACATACATATTTAAACCTCTTTTCCAATATGTGTTCGCTCATTCTTCTGATTTTGTTTCTCCCTGTTAGATATAGCCCATTAGAGGGCTTTGTGCACCGGATCCCATTAGGGACATTAGTCCCACTTGCTAACATTAGGGACATTAGTCCTACATTGGTTACATTTCTGTTTCTCTCTCTTTCTCTTCTATAAATAGAGGCTTGTAATCTCTTCTTGAATACAATTTTTGGCTTTGCCGTTCACACTGCCTTTGTTATTTCGACTCATCCAAAGCTACTGAGTTATGTTTGTAGATATTTCACTTCCAGGCATATTATTAACCATTTCTGCACGAAACCTATGATTGTTTTATTTGTTTGAAAGAGAGTGAAAAGGGATATAAATTATTTTTCTAGGGCATAGTCTGAGAGTGTGATGACTAATTAACCCCATTTGAAGACACTGCTGTAGAGAAGACAAGTCAAGTCTGGGGATATTAGTGAATAGTACTTTTCCGAAGTTTACATATAAAAGGGGAGAGGGGAACAAGATAGAGAAAGAGAGACTTACTTGAGAGTGACAAATCATTTCAGAAAATAGGACCCCAGAATATTATTATATAAATATACTAGATACAGATAGATCAACCATGAGAGGGAATATTACACATCCAAATAGATTTGATAATTTGTGCGAAACTAGGGAATTAATGTTTTAACGGAGATGGCTATGCAAGTATATTACCGCAAAAATGCATTCTGAATTAGCGTTTTGAGTTCTTTTAGACCAATTGTAGAACGAACTGAATAAAGAAAACATATGCGTTACATATGAATACTAGTTGCAGCTCTTAGTACTATTACCACTTATTGGGTTAGTGACGATACATATGATTAATGTCGCACCTGTTGTACTCTCTCTCTTTCTCTCTCTTGCTCTCTCTCTTTGCGTGTTTGTGTGTGGGTTTCTATATTTAATTAGCAAATAAATTAGCAGTTCTAATCCAGGTTATCACTTTTATTGTTGATCCATAAAGATCGATCTAAAATGCTATCAGCGGAGTAGAAAGCCATCTAGCATAAAATTTATTTTCCCATTATTAAAATATCTGTAGCTTCAATTCTTGGTTCTGACTGGCTTTCTAACTGAAAGTAATTTGGTTGTGATTGTTGAACGAGACCTTACCATATCTCAAATTATCATCCTCATAGTGAAACCTATGCTCCTCTACATACAGTCATAATACATTTCTTCTCAATCAAACACGACACCCATGTTCATATTGACAGGAAATTCAGGTATGCAAAGTCTCATGCGTCTCCGAGATTTCATCACTCTCCTAATCGCTCCCAAGATCAATCACAAGATAGAAGCATTAACAGTCAATGCTTTTTTTGACATCAGGGGAGAGAAGTACACACATCCACGTCAGCTGGAATCCTTTTGCCGCCTTCTACTGAGACCATAAGCGAGTCGCCATTTATTCATAAGACGATCTGGGATTAGTTTGACACCACAAGATTGGAGGGTATGAGGCCAGTACGGCATGCACTGTGGTTCATAACCGAAACGTGTCACGGCAGGGCGAGCAAACTCCGTTGGCGATGGCGTAAAGAAAGAAGCTTTCTTGAATGACACCATGTTTGTTGCAACATACAAGGGAATCTGAAAGGCACAAGAAAACAAGATTAAGTGATAGTAAATGGTGTTCATGAAGCCAGAAATTTCCTTCACATTAATACAGATGGACTACAGAAACCATAAACAAAATAAAAGGTTATAGCGTTTGAGCAAAAGGGCTTAGAATCTAGTTTCCTTACACATGTCAATCATCTATTTTGATATCTGACTGTAAAACGGGAGTATTACACATAGATAATCTAGTTTAGTTTAGTCATCCGCTTTTAATTTATAAGATAATTTATCTCTAAGAAGCTATGAGATTTTAAAAGAACCCGGGTCAGTTGGCCTTGATTTTAAAAGCTCTGAGAAGAAATTACGACAACCTGGCATTGAACATCGATCCCACTCTTCTTATACTCGATGTGCAGACTTCTGGAGATACTATGAACATACCTAATGAGATTTCAAGGAAACAGTGTTAGCATAGCTGACGGAATTGAGAATTTTCTAAGAGCAAGATAATATTGGCTTAATAATTCGGTAGCACTAGTCTTGAAACGGGCATTATAAAATGAACTATTTGGCTGTATTTAGAAAGTTTCACGAAGAACAACATTGACCACAAGAATGTGATCTTAATTTATTTAGTGTCGTACGATCATCATGAAAACCCAAATATTTCAGAAAAAAATGAGGATTTATAATTTCATGAAAGACGAAACACTTACGCCTTGGTGGCGGCATATACTGAGAAGAGTGGGTGGGAAGGGATGACCATCGCTGACCCGGAGCCAATGTTGACAACAGCTCCCCTCTTCCTGAACAGCATCGCCGGCAGCACTACCGAGGTGACCGCCGTAAGCCCCTCCAAATTGACCTTCAAGATCCTCATCCACACCTCCAAGTCCTCATGAAAGAAGGTGCCGTGGTCGTAGGTCAACCCCGCGTTGTTCACAAGCACTCCCACGTCGAGGCCCCTGATTGCGCTTTCCAGTCGTCGAATTCCCCCGGAGAGGTCACCGGTGAAGTCAACGACTACGGTCTCCACCACAACCGTGGGTGTTTCGTCCTGAATTGCACCAGCGACTTGGGTGAGTTTGTCTGAGTTCCGGCCGACGAGAACGAGGTTGAGGCCTCGCCGGGCAAGCTCGAAGGCGAGGGCCTTGCCGATGCCGTCGGTAGAGCCGGTGACGAGCGCCCACTGGCCGTAGTCGAGGAGATTCTTTGAGGGGCGGAGGAAGACGACGCAGAGCCAGTGGAGGAAGGAAAAGGAGAATTTTATCGTAACGGCGGCGCCAACCGATGAGATGAGGAGAACCCATGAAGGTTGAGACCTCAGTGTCTCTGTGAAAAATAGCTCCATCGTCTCTCCACCTGAAATGTCTCAAAATTTCTAAGATTCCTAGCGAGAGAGAGAGAGAGAGAGAGAGAGAGAGAGAGAGAGGAAGCAAGGGAGAAAGGGAATTAGGGTTAGAAATGTAGGAAGAGAGAGACCGGGGTTAGGAAAGTGAGCGGGGATGAAGAGAACGGGGTCAGGGAGGAAGATAGAGAGACTAGGGCCAAAGGGGGAGGGACAGAAGAGACGTGGGATAAGATAGAGCACAGAGAAAAACAGAGAGAGAGCGAGGAAGAAGGGGGAAGAAGATGAGAAAGAGGGCTGTGAGAAAGTAGATCTGCAGGGAAGGAAGAGAGCCGGAGAGCACCGAGAGGGAAACAGAAAGAGAGAGACACATGATACAATGGGAGGTAAAACGGGCTCCTTGAGACTAACGCATACCTGGCCTTTGGAACACGTTTTAACCGTCCCGTCAGAAAAATTTTACGGCACTTTTTCGCGGGCAGTTGTACGCCCCATCAACGAGTTCACGAACATCCATATTCTCACCCATAATCTGTTCAAAGTATACCCCTGTTATCTCCCTAGATTCCACTCCTGAGTATGCAGATACCCCCTTCCCCTCCCTTATCATCCCTCAGGGAAGAATCTCGCGCCACATCGTCTCCCTTCGAACTCGGGTAAAGCCCTCTTACGGTTCTGGCAGCGCTGTTCTTAGAGGCATTCTATATCTTCCATAGGGATCCGATCGGCAGTACTTTGATGGGGCCTGCCTCTCATCAATGAACCTACCCATCCCCCGTCAGATTGCATTAATATGGGCATTCAGTTCCCATTGCTCAGCTGGGATATTATCTCTCGTACTCAATTACAGGGAAGGACTAATTGACACTAGGAATTGAATGCGCCTTCAACTGTTCTCTCTCTTCCTCTTCCCTGAAGCCAGAGGTAATTTTGAGATCCCCACCAAACGCAATATCACATTACCAGTGCCATTACCTTATTCATGTCAATCTGATTATGGATATCGTATTATGTATACGATATAAATGGATGGGAATGACAATCAATTCAAGTCTAAAAGTTTAGTCGCCAGAATTTGAAGTCTTTGATAGGCAGTGCTATTGACCTTGTAGTTATGGGTGTTTACTTCACCCTGGGGGCCCGAAGCTCGGGCCAGCACCGTTTCCTGGCTTGGACTTTAAAATAGACCCAAAAATATGATTCCGCTCATGAACCGTCCTCGGCCACACTACTACCTCCTTCCAAATCTCTCTCTTTTTGCCCCATATTTGGATCAGTTAAGGTCCTTCCCAAAAGCACACAAAGCCCATTAAGCTTCTCTCTCTCTCTCTCTCTCTCTCTCTCTCTCTCTCGCTATATATATATTTGTCTATCTCTCCAGAATGATTTCTAAGGATGCTAAAAGAGTATAGCTATTGGAAATATTTGAGTAAAACCATACAGAGTTGACTAATTAAGAGGATCATGAGTTGACAATAGTTGACTTTTTAATCTACCAAAACCCTAATGTGCATGAAAGAAAATCTCTAACCAATCCAGATCACCTTATGACACATAGGAGATTGATAGACAGGTCAAAGAGAACCCTAATATTCTCCCATCTGTTATCTTAATCCTCTCTCCATTCCTCTCAACCCTAAAACCATTGTCAACCTTGATACATCAAGCGGCACTAAATCAAATGAGAAAGGGATGAAATTATAATATATTCTACTCAATATATAATTCTTCTTTCACTCAATCTCAAGTGAGATCAATCTTGACTAGTCAAAAGATCCACAAAATTTGAGAGAATGAGAGGGAATAGATAGAGATGAATCAAACCTAAGGGTCAATTCTAGTGTCACTCTAGGAGATCTCTAAATCCAACTCCTACCTACTCTCTAAGAAGATTTAATAGTGTCTCACTGAAATGATAACTAAAGGAGGGAAAATAAGAAAAGAAACATGATTTTTAAAAAAAACATAAAAAATATAGAAATTCTTATTTCACTCAATCTCAAGTGAGATCAATCTTGACTAGTCAAAAGATCCACAAAATTTGAGAGAATGAGAGGGAATAGATAGAGATGAATCAAACCTAAGGGTCAATTCTAGTGTCATCCTAGGAGATCTCTAAATCCAACTCCTACCTACTCTCTAAGAAGATTTAACAGTGTCTCACTGAAATGATAACTAAAGGAGGGAAAATAAGAAAAGAAACATGATTCTTTTAAAAAACATAAAAAATATATAAACTAACGATAAAAAAACTCTGCTACAATACATTTTTTGTTGACCCTTGGAGTGCTTTAAGGGGATATTTCCTCAAGAGTTATTATACTTATTCCTCTTCTTTTTCAATTGACTCCTTTCTCAAGTAATAAATGTCCTTGCTCTCTCCTTTGAGCTTTTATACACCTCCTCTAAGCTTCAATCTCTACTCCTTAGAAACTCGTCAAGCATGCACAATCTCAAGATCTCCCACCACCACTTGGAAGACCAAGAGGTGGGAGAGAGAGAGAAGAAATTAAGCAATTAATATTTCGCTGTTGAAGATCAAGAGTTGATTTTTTGAGATTCAAGTATAGAATGTAGAAAATTATGAGAAAATAGAAAATCTTTAAAAGCTTGTTAAATATTTATTTACATTTGAATAAATTTAAAAAATTCATGAAAACTCATAAAAATCCTCAAAAATAAGACTTACCCTAAACATAATAATGATTCAATATGTTGCAAGTAAAATTCTATTGTTGGATGATCACTGATAAGAATCAAGGATATAATGATTTTTCATATTCATGAGATTGTTCTTAGTTTGACCTATGCTACCTTTAGGATCCATATGAACTGATTTTTTTATTCTTTTTTGTTGGACAAACTGTCTGAAAGGGTTTCCAATCTTGGATGTAAAGACCTTCTAACATGGATAAAAATAATTGTTTTAGAAAATTTAAGAATAGGTTACCCCTCTTCTTCAATCTCACGTTCTCTTTTTTTTTTTGTAAGAGAAAAATAGAAATAAAATTAGAATTTTTTGTGTACTTTAAGATAGAAATAGAAAAAGAGTAATATTACGTAATACATTCCCAAACTATACTATCAAAATTTGACATGACTTAGTCATTGTCGCAAAAATTTAATATTTATAAAATTAGAAAACACCAATTTTTTAGATTTTTTGAATTATTTCTATAACAATATGTTAATTATAATTTGATAAAAACTATAATGACAATTTTCTAAATTAATCATAGGGATGCGTAATCCTATCATGGAAAATTTTAATTTTTTTTCAAAGAATATGTTTTTATCTAATTTTCAAAGTAAATTATCATAATAAAATTATTTTAAAATTATAGAACAAGGAAAATTCAGGTGCTGATGTTAGGTTGATGTCTATGTCCAAAGAACAACAATTTGGAAAAAAATAATTATGTGTGGTGATTATTGTGTAAACAATTGTAGACAATTTGATTGGTGAAATATCAAATGAATTGCAATAGATTAAAGAATAGTACTGAAACTTAAATTCACACAACATGGAAATTAGAGTTCTGATGTCACAAAAATAATCACAAGAATTCTTAAATTTAGAAGGATTCTGAGGAGTCTATGGCCTTGAAGGTTCTCCTTGGGCTTGCATAGCATGCGTGCTCTCTATATTCTTATGCAAAGTTGAAAGGGTAAAGAACAACATTAGTAAAATATCTTTGGTGGTTGTCACCTTATAGGATGGAAGTTCAGTGAAAATGAGTCATTGGTGACTATCACAAGATAAAGAGATGATGAGTAAATGTGGTGAATGACTCAAGGAGCTTTTTCCTGAAGTCAATGCAATAGGAGGATGCTCTTATTGTATTTCAATCACTTTGAAGAAATCATGACAAGTCTCTTGGTGGATTCCCTTGCCCTCAACAACAACTTATTTATCAATCAATTTAGAATAATTTGTTCTAAGTTTGTGATTTTTTTAATATGTAATCCCTAGTTAGTTGTTAATGACAATCTTTGATTACCGTTGAGATAGTTTTGTTGACAATCTATCATCTCTAGTGACTATTCCATTGACCATTTGTTTTTGAAAGAATCAAGAACTCAAAACAAAAGAAAACTATAATTTTTTGGTGTAGTGAGATTCAAACTTCTGTCAATCACTTGGCTGCATAAGTGAAGCTCAACTGATCATTATAATACCCTTTTGTATTATGATAATGGCTAGGACCACTTGGGATGGAGGCAATTCAATCATCTAGGCTACATTTTGTATTGTTGAGTTCCTTCTCTCAAAAACAAAATGGCCAAAACCACTTGGGGAGAAGGCTATACCAAGTGATTTGCCCTCATACAACATGTGTGATGAGATCTTGCCCCACATAATAGTTCAGCGTTGACAATGTGGAAGAAGTGTGACACATGCGTGTTTGTGGGTCTTGACCCATTAGAGCTTCACTTGTGATTCCCCTCATGTGTCCACCCACTCAAGCATGACGTTCTTTTGTAGATCAACTACTGAGTGCCAACTAGTTATTCCATCCTTTTTGAATATTTATTTTTTAAGTTTATTTTACCTCATTTTAACTTGAAAACATAATATAAAAATCATATAAACTCGCATAATCAACCATAAATTCATATTAGTCATGTAACAATTATTTTATAAAGCAATTTATCATAAGTAAATACATAAAATATATCATTAAACTAATTATTAATTCATGATAACACTATCATTGCCAAACAAATGGGAAAATAAAAGTTGCCAACCAATGTTTAAAAACATATTTACAATATTTTGCATTAGATCATTTGTGAAGTTTGTTTTGTTGGATTCCATGGGCCAAATACTTATATAATATCATGTATCACTCAGCCACTAGCTTTACTCACTATTCGATTGTTTATGACCATAATCATTTTCTTTTTGTTTGATTCAAGATGCACTAGACACTTGTGGTTTATGTCAATAGCAACCCAAGAAAGAGGTTCAATCCTAAACTAAGGTATCACTTGAACCAGATACAAAATCAGATAAATGAGAAATTTATTTCAACCATTTGTAGATTACATGGTTATGGGTTTTTCTCCAGCTATCTCACTATAAAATGAACATCTATCATAGAGGAAGTCTCTATGAAGACTACCTTCACAATAAATGAATAATCCTTTCATATACATGGCCAATTCACAAGTTTGTCTCATGTCATTAACGTTCTAGTTGAATCAATAATTTCACTATAATGATACGCACACAAGGTATATATATCTTCACATTAAGGGAATAATATCTATGGGATTTGAAGTTTTTCATTTCTTATCATGTCGAGTTACATTTGCTGCAATCTTTGTTTCGTAGATGGAAATAATCAAAGTTTGTTTTGCATAAGTTAAATGGTTATGAAACACTACCTATAAACTACCTTGACTTTTAGACTTTACAGAGTTAATTCGTATATATTAAAAGCTTTAATCTTTAGACTTCAGCATGGCTATTTTACTGTCCATGACACACCAATTAGAATATTGGCTTCAACAACTAACTCCAAACTCATATATTCACTGTAGTTGTGGACAATATTTTAACCACGAATAGGATTTAGAAGTTTAATCAATAGAAAGTAAATTTAAGGAGGTTCCCATATTAATAATCTCCATTCCTCTCGTTAGACCTTCAATATCACTCATTTCTAAACCTATTAGTCAATTATTTCCTAATAATACTTGTACCTCGTAGGCACACCTAATTATTTTGAATAGTGGTTATACCTCATTGTTGCTACTAGCAAAGAGCTAGTCAATGCTTATTCTTCATATACCATCATTGCTTATATCAAAAAAACCATCGGTATAATAAAATTAATGAATATTTTGTGAATTGAGAGTTGATGTGATAGATAATGGTAGTGTTTCAAGTTATTGATAGGCATCATAAATGATCATTGGATACCTAAAATTGTTGATTATATTAAGGTAGAATGAGAAATAAAGATGAGAGGGGATGAATTAGTTTTCTTCTTGATCCTACATAGAATTTATAATGGTTTGGTCAACTCAACCTACTCCCCTCTTTAAAGATCACATCCTTAGGCTACACTCAAACATTGTGACGTAATGTTAGATTTAATTGCTCCAACAAACTTAGATGTTTCATCCTGAAACCTTTTTTCTTGATTGATGACCATAGGTTCACAAAAATTGATTATCACCCAACTAAATCATTTTTAAATTCATAACTCTTGGTCAACCAAAACTAGATTTACACACAACTAAGCCATAGTTGGTTTTTTTCTTTTGAATATTTACTTGTTAAATTACTCTTCTTTTTCATGGTTAAATTTACTTTTATACTTGTGTGAACTCATCAAAGAATATATGCAGATGTTATTATATATTTAGGTTAGGCATCATTATAGTACAAGAGGGGGCCAAATTTGATTATTTCCTATATTTAATTCTCAATCATTTGACACAAAAGATAAAAATTTACATAAATTTTTTAAGTGTTTCTTTCAATTAGGCCTATTCTACTCTCTAAAGACAATGTCTATAAACTCTTTAAGCCATAATTGAAACACATTGAATTCATCCACTGAATACACAAACCTCAATGACTGTGTTAGATTCTTTGGCTCTAGTGACTAACTTGTGAATGTACATGTCTTAGCAAATGTATATGTTGGATCTTATGAGTCAAATTACCAACCATTGAATACATAAGCCTCTTTGAGCCTGTGTAATGGAGATTGAGGTATTAGCAAACCTTTCTCTTGGATGGAGGAAGCTTCAAGTACATGTTGAAGTCAAACATGGCTTGAACACTAGTGGTTTTGCAGCTCCTTAAGTGCTCAAGGATGATGATCTCACTTTTCATTCTTTAGAGGAAGTTTGGGGCATGAGAAGCTCTCTCTAATTTTTTTTCTTTTCTTTTTCACTCAAAAGCATAATTTGAGTGCAAGATGTCCATATATACTCAAAATTTAATGCACCATAATGGTAGTCAAAACAGCTGGTTTTGTAATCTATTTTGGGCAAGACTCATGGTTGGAATTTAATTACAAAATAAATTTATTAATAGTTTAAAATTCATAAAAAATGGAAACCTTTGAGTTTTATTTGTTGTATTGTGTTCCTCTACAAGCTAGCTTCCAATCAATTGTGTTCATATTTGTATCACCATTTTGCAGCCAAAAAGTTTTAATCATGTGGATAAGAATATGGACCATTTTTCCCTTGAATGATTTTGACCTGATTTCATTTATGACAGTTCTGAATTTAAACATAACAAAAAAAAATTCATCCATGGATTAATAATTGTTCTTTGTTACAAGTAAACATTTGACACTCAAAACTAATAGTTGTGGCTCTCACTTCCCTCTTCTTTCTTTCTCACTTTGGTCTATTGTGGGCTGAAGTCCATGCTTTATATTCCATAGTTTGGGCTGTCTAATGGTCCTTCACAATGGCTAGACATAGGGCCATTGGCTATGATATCCATGCTTTAACTTAACCTTCATCAAAATCTAGTTAATATTATGAGTATCATAACAATTCAACAACTTTGGCTTTAATTGGGTGGCGTGTTGCATTGTGTTTATGTTGACATACTTATTCAATAACTACAACATGCTTGTACTCATTATATAAAATTACATTGAAAAAAGATTTTACCATTTTAATATATATAAGGATCATTATAATCTCGAATGTACTTTCCTTGATTTATAGCTCATCTTCATTTACAATGATTTAGATCATTAAAAAAAATAGTTAAACTGATATAAAATTATCATTTTATATGTCTCTCCACTTTGTCATCATCAAAATTATTAAACTCCCAAAATCAATACAAATCTCATCTTATAGGTGACTTCATCCCCTCTTTAAAGGAGAGGGATAATCATCAGATCAATAAATTCCCTCTATTAAGTCCACTTGAGCTCACAAAAAAAGAAAAAGATCAGCCACTACTTGACACAATCAAGCATGAATTTGTAATCATCATTCAGATCTTCCAAAACAACAAAGAAAAAATTGTAGGCAACTGAACAATGTAGAACACTAGCTGGAACTAAATCAAGAAAGTCAACTTAGTAACATTACATTTGTTAATTATTTTTTAAATTACAAATTGTTACCAATTATTTGTGGCATGAACTTACACACTAGTTTAACAAAACCTTAAGTTGTATGGTGAGACAAATCTATTTATGCTAGTCAAGGCTTAATAGTATTGTAATAATTGTTTAATGGGCCAAAGCTAGCAAAGTTGAAATAATGCTTGATTACAAATTCATGAGCATTGAAATAGGTTCACGAGTACTTAGAAATAATGTTTAAGAAATAATAATTTAAACTAAAGAGCATCAACTCTTAAGATAGTGGAAGTAGGTAGGGGTTCAATCACTCTACATTTTTTAGTCATCCTTAGACCATTTTTGATTCAATGGTCCATAGTCTCTGGCAACACATATCATAAAAGATTCATAATGAAACACAGAAAACCCTCTGTTAGATTATGTTGAGCTGGAAAACTTCCATTTGAGCTGTTAATATTGTATAGTCAAGAGAGAATGAACAACAAAATATTGAAAGCTGTATTTTGATATGGCAGCCCTCAAGGGCTTTCTTGTGATATATCTTGTTGATCTTACAAATGCCTTGGTAAATTTAAGAATTATGGAATAAATATTTCTTCATTGCATTTGTAATTTGTATATTTAAATGACTATAAATTCGTTCAGAGAAGTCGCATTGTAATAAGAGGGAGAATCTCAATAATGGTACTAAGCGTAAAGTTATAGTCTATTATTGTGAAGACATACTATGCACCTCTCTCTCTTTCCGTCTCTTACTAAAACTCTACTTTTCCCCTATCATTTCCTAAAAAAGAGGATGAGTAGGTAGGGTTTAATAATCATTACTATACATTAGACTATGTTATAATCGTAGATTATTTCATAAGGTTCCTTCCTTCTCATGAGAAAATAGAAGTCAATGAGTAGGATGAAATTATGAGCTGAGCTAAATAGTGAAACCTTACATATTTCCCCTACGTGAGAATATCTGACACAATGTATTACTTTCAAAATGCATGCTCTATGCCTAGATATCTCATGGAGTAAATCCACTGGATAGACTCAAAATCTAACGACAATTGCTGTAAGGAGTAGCTGAGGAAAGAGGGCATAAGTTCGCCACATGTCATTGACTATACGGAACTTCTCTCCTTCAAAGTCAAGGCTGATAACAGCCAAGATCAGGTGAAGCTTATGCTAGTTTCAAACAAAAATATCAGATTTATCGGCCCTAAAAATGCGTCTCTCTGGGTGATTGGGCAAAGAAGCCCATCGAGTCCACCATCCGGATCAGAACTACTGCAGATACAACTATTTTGTGCTAGCTACTATTATTATTTATTCCGGTTTTTAAGACGGGCGTCAGTTGGCTTCATTTAATGGAGAAGTGACCGTTGCTTTGGCTGCTATTTTTGTCGCATCTGCCGCCGCAACGCTAAGCAAGACTCTGGCCGATCCCGACACTTCTTCACGCACTTTCACAGCTTTTGACTGCTCTCACGGAGACAGCTCAGCTGACGGACAGAAGGCGGCCTAGCCGCAACTTTCCTTCGCTTCCCTTCCCTGCAAGTGGTGTTGACCCCGAGGCAGCATTCCCCCACTTTAAATGGAAGCTGGAGGGCTGCGACCGTCAGTCATTTTTATTTCGGCGGTGGGCCCAGATACGCCCGGTCATGTCCGCCGTTTGTTCGGTCAACGGGGGCCTTGCGATCGTGCAGCGAGTGTCAGCACGTAGACATGGCTCGCGTGAGATCTGGCCGCCACGCGTTGTGACGCAGACGAGGCTTCGAAACCCCCCCGGTCACGGAAGTACTGCCTCGTGCTTACCGGAATCAACACGCAATTAAAGAGCTGAAAATTACGCGTATTCCACGCGGGACAGCACAACCTCTCTCTCTCTCTCTCTCTCTCTCTCTCTCTCGCTATACAACTTGGACTCCCTCAAGGCCGCAGGGTCGTCTTCGTCCCCGATCGTTCATTTTAGGGGAGGTGGCGCTCAGAGGTCTTCCAGAGAGAGAGGGAGAGAGAGAATACATAGAGGGGTCCGGATGGGCTTCTCCGCGCTGTATCTTCCGACGGTGGGGGTGGTGGGAATGATGATGGCGGCAAGCCCTCTGGCAGTGCTGGGCTACGCGGCGTGTGGCTTGGTGGTGCTGCGGATGATCGTCTCCTTCAGGTTCCTGCTGCCGCTGGCGGCGCGGCGCTGGCGGGAGCTGGAGGACAGGCTCCATTCGTACCAGCACTACAAGATCCCCCGGTACAACGAGAACCTGCAGGAGAATCCCCTCTACCGGAAGGCGGTGGCGTACGTCTCATCGCTCCCCTCTCTCGAGGACTCCGACTACGCCAACATCTTCTCCGCCACCGCCGGCCCCAAGAAGCTCGCCGGCGGCGACCACCTGTCCCTTCGGCTGGACGCCGGCCGCAGCATGCGAGACTCCTTCCTCGGCGCCCGCATCTCCTGGACCAACGTCTCCGACGCTGCCCTGGTTCTGAGGGTCCGCCGGGAGGACAAGCGCCGTGTCCTCCGACCCTACCTCAACCACGTCGAGTCGGTCGCCGACGAGCTCGAGCAGGCCCGCCGGGAGGTCCGCCTTTACACGAATTGCACCGGCGAAGGGGCCGGGGAGAGCCACCCGTGGAGGTCGGTGCCCTTCGCGCACCCTTCGACGCTGGAGACGATCGCTATGGATGCGGACCTGAAGAACCGCATCCGCTCCGATCTGGAGGCCTTCCTGAAGAACAAGGCCTACTACCACCGCCTGGGGAGGGTCTGGAAGAGGAGCTACCTCCTCTACGGCGCCCCCGGCACCGGCAAGTCGAGCTTCGTGGCCGCCATGGCCAAGTTCCTGAGCTACGACGTCTACGATCTCGACCTGGCCCGCGTGGCCGATGGGGCCGACCTGAAGGCGATGCTCCTGCGGACGAACCCGCGGTCTGTCATCGTGGTGGAGGACATCGACCGGCACCTGCACGGACCGGAGGGGGGCAGCCTCTCGGGGATGCTGAGCTTCATGGACGGGATATTCTCCTGCTGCGGGGAGGAGCGGGTGATGGTGTTCACCATGAACGGGAGGAAGGAGGAGGTGGACCCGGCGGTGCTCCGCCCGGGCCGGCTAGACGTGCACATTCACTTCCCCCTCTGTGACTTCACCGCCTTCAAGACGCTGGCAGGGAGCTATCTGGGGCTCAAGGACCACAAGCTCTACCCCCAGGTGGAGGAGATCTTCCAGGCGGGGGCGAGCCTCAGCCACGCAGAGATCGGCGAGATCCTGATTGCTAACAGGGGGTCGCCATCGCGGGCGCTCAAGACGGTGATCAGCGCCCTGCAGCAGATGCAGCGGGGGCAGCAGCAGGTAGGAGGGGCGGCGGGGAGGATGGGAGCCGCCCTTTTGGGGAGGATCGGCGGCGGCGGAGGCATGGGGCGGTGGCGGACGGGGGACGGCGGCGGCGCCAAGGCGGCACCGGCCGAGGAAGGAGGGCTACAGGGCTGCTCCGACCCGAGCGGCCCCTTGGGGACGGGGCCCAAGGAAGGGACGTTGAAGGACTTCCGCAAAATTTATGGGCTCCTCAAGATGCGTGGAGGTAGCAGGAAGGAAGCCAACGAGACGCCGTCAGTCGACATGGCCGCCGCCGCCGCCGCCGTAGACAAGGACACACCCGCAGAGCGTCCATAGCCTCCCCCCGGCCCCCTCTTCGCCGCCGGCGTCCACCAATTGGATTTTTTTTAAAATTTTTCGTACAGAACACAGAATACAGAAGAAAAGAAAGATGTAAGGCAACAAGAGCGAGCATGTTTAAAATTGTAGAACTCTATCTCTTTAAGCTTTTACAGAGGGGCAGGAGAGGAGAGCCCCGCATCCGCCATTAATACAGACGAGTGACAGCTTTCCAGAGCATCGGCCTCCATCTTCTCGGCGGTGCGACCCGAAGGCACCATGACGTCGCCGGTGGGGCTCCCCCATCTCCTCGAGGGTATCTGATTCCCACCTATACTGAGAGCAGGGAGATACGAACCGAAGAACGAGGATTTTTTTTTTTAATAAAAAAACGTGCCTTCTCTTCCAGTTCAAGGGACAAAATCCTTCATTCGATATTGCCTGAGGCTGACGACGAACGCTGTGCATTCAGCTAGAAGGTTCCCTCTCGCTTCTGGCTTATCCTCTTTTCTCTCTCATCCTGTCCGCCTCCCTCGACCCATCTCTCCATGTCTCAATCTCTCATCTCTCCTCCGTTCCTTCTCTTCCATTCTCTCTCCGTCGCTCTCCCCTCCCTCTATCTCACCGTTTCTTTTTCTCTTCCTCCGTCTCTCTCTCAACCTCTCCCCTCCCTCTCTCCTTAGGATCTCGTCAATGGGGTCCCACCTAATCTCCTCTCACCCACTGGGTCTGACCTGAGAGACAAAATATCTCAAGTCGAAGAGAGCGTATGCCAGTATTAAGTTTATTAAACTTTGGCGGCTATTTCTGACTTCCTCCCTATCCATGTTGTCGTCGGAGGGTTGAATCTGTAGGTCAAATACTAGACCTAGTCAACGCAACGTGGGCTAATGACAGTTGGCCATGTATAACATATGCCTAACTAGATACCCGTTTGATCAGGATAGGCGCCTTCTGATGGGCTTGGAATAGTGGACAAGGCCCATTATGTGGAGAGGACTAAGAGGCGCCGCTTTCTTTGTATTCGTCGTCGGTCCTCCGGGGGGCGGCGGGGATGGAAGACGGCGGCGGAGAGGAGGAGCGGCGGCGGGAGAGAACCGGGAAGAAGAGCGTCCTAATGATTCCCTCCTACCAGAGGGCGGCTACCGACGTCGAGGGAGGGGGTGGTACCCCCTGCTCTTCCGCGTCAGTCCCTCAGCCCAGCGCTTCGTCCTTCTCTCAGGCCTTCTCTTTCGTCAAGAGCTCGGAGTTTTACTCCCCGCCCCCACCTCCGCCTCCCTGTCCTTCTCAGACTCCGGAGAATGCCCTCGGGTGAGTGAGTGGCCTTGTTTCTTTGCGGTTTCGAGACAATTTGTACTCGTGCAATCTCGAACAGCTGGTTTCCTTGTGAAGGTATCATGCCGCAGCACAGTCTGACAATCCGGTGGGGGAAATGTCTGCTTCTTCTTCTTCTTCTTCTTCCCAGAATTTTTCCGCCCAGAACCGCAATGCGATCCTCGTTAGCCATAGACAGGTCGGTCTGCCGTTTTTCGATTGCGGGAGGAAATCGCGCACTTGCTCTTTTCCAGTGTCAGGAAAATTTCCTGAGATTCTTCTTGGGCGCACGTGTTCTTCTTTCCATTTGTAGAAAGGGAATCCATTGCTTAAGCATATAAGGAACGTGAAGTGGGTGTTCGCGGACGTTGTATGCGACTACTTGCTTGGACAGAACTCCTGTGCATTATATATTAGGTAGCCATGACCTTCTGCGTCTTCTTGTATTTTCTATTGAAGTCTGTGCTGGTGTTTCTGTTCTTGTTATTAACTTTCTTTTGAGATATTATTGTTATCTATCTGGCGGCTTTCAAATCAATGCTTTGTTTGTACAACTTGAATCTCGAAGAATTTAGAACCCATTTCTTCCTTTCTATTTTGGATGGAAAGTTGCCTGAGAGAGAGAGTGACTGAGAGTTAGGACACGATATATGGAGTGACAAATTTTCAGCAAGAAACAGGCGCTAGATTTAGACGAGGGAAAGATTATTAGCGAAACTCTGAAGCTATTAAGCTATCTAATGAAGCACGAAATCTACTGTCTTCTTCGCTGTTGGCATCATACAGTGTCTCAGAGGGGATTAAGTAAACTTGAAGGTACAAAAGCAAAAAAATTAAGTTTTCAGTTCATGGCTCGCCCAAAGGGGCCATGCCTTCTGTTAAAAGATCATGTGCTTGTGCAATTTTTTATGATCTATATCCCTGCCCTTGTGTTCGGTAATCTCAAAAAGATGGATTGTGTACTATTCTTTCCCTCTGCCCAGTTACACAAAATCGATTCAAATCAGAGGAGGAATTTGTAGCATATTGTATGCTGGCCTGGAAAGGTCTCCATATCACAGGACACGTTTTTTTATTCTTCTATGCTATGTTGTGGACATTTAAAATGTGTTCATTCCATTAGGATCTGTTTAAGATCCAATAATGTCTCTGTGCTTTAGTTTTCTGCACGATTGTCAACAAAACCTTCAATCTCTTTCAGTTCTGTAAAATAGTTGAATTTGAATATTAAGTCAGCGTATGAAAGATGTTGTGTTGATGTTCCAGTGTATGATTGATTTAATTACGAAATTCATCACATAAATACGACCAAAATGAAATATGATTAGGACACATTTTCCTAGGCTGGGATTTTAAATTTCCTTAGGAATTGTAATCAAAACGAGGCATGGGTCTGTTTTACATTATTTAGTGGATTGGATAATGTGACATCTTGTCTAGGGGAGCTTCATTTGTCATCTTCTAACCTCCATTCGGCCGCCTTAATGAAAAAAGATATGTAATGCCCGTTTTTAATGTCAATGAGAGGGAAGACCTAACATTAGCTTGATAAATGTGGGTAGAAGACAGTGTAGGAAATTGAAATCTAAGGTGCTACGAGCAAAACATTTTGAATTGATCTATTGGCCTGAAAAATGATTACAAGCTAATGTTTTATCAACACTGTTTTTTCAAAGCATTTCCTGCCATTGGTGTTCGATTTCTAGCAATTATGCATGCGTTCTGATAGATATCTGAATCAGACTACCTTGTAAAGCTTTTTGCCTTTCAATCATGTTCTTCTGTGTACAATAAACTGAACATTCTATGAAACAACCATTAGGATTTCCTTTTGACTCATTTGCCCATTTTGTGCAGCCTTCGTTATCATCTTCTTCATCCTGATTACTTGTATTATCGTATAAGAGAACTGCAGAAGAATTTTAAGCTTCGTGTTGTTCTGTGTCATGTTGATGTGGTAAGCACTACTTTTCTGTGCGTTTCTCAAACTATTTAAAATTTTGGGAGCCGATACATTGTTGTGATCTTTCATAACATTGTGGCATTTGATGAAGAGATCCCACACAAAGACAAAGCAAGAAGAAGAATAAGTGAAAGAAATAGGAAAGAAAGGGGTTTTAGGTCATGATGATGGATAACAAAGTATGTCCTCTGCATAAATGAAGTAAAGTAGTCTCACTCCACCACCATCAACTTTTTTTTTTCCCTTCTGTCTTATATGCGTTAACCTTCTTAATGTGTAAAAATAGTGTTAAAATGAAAATGAATATACCAAAATACCATCCTTTTGTTATCCTTTATTATATATTTGGGAAAGATAAATATAGTGACAAATCGCGAGTAAACATAAACCTTACCTTGAGAACAGATGGGCGTAAGTTCCAATATATGATGTCAATTGATCTAAATTGAATATACTGGAGGCACCCCAAATCAAGGAATACGGGAAATTCTACCGATTCATGTCAACTCCTGGATTAATTAGACTGTCAGGTTCTCTTGTTGCTTGTAACCTTTGATTAAACGTTATGGATGAATAAATCTGTGTTTTGGCCATCAAATGACTAGCGTAGGTTCCTTGGACTACGGTGAAAGAGGGACATATGAATTCACCTCCAGTTCTCATAGTCATATGTTATCCTCAGCACTGCGCCTATCCTTGGAAGCTTCTCCATTCATCAAGGATTATTGGTTTGTGTCAATGTTTCCTTTGCTAATGGATATGGTCTTCCCAACTTTAGCAGCACAAGATTTTGAAAAACCTCTAGTTGACATCGGTGCCCTTTAATGTATCATTTTGAAACCTAGATATTTTTTCCGCTCATTCGTAGGTTGATGTAGCTAAGCCTTTACTCGAGGTCACAAGGACATCATTGCTACATGATTGCACTCTTTTATGTGGTTGGAGGTATAATTCTTGTTCTTTTTATTTCTTTTTCCGTGAATATTTATTTTTGCCTTGTTGATACATATTCGAGAAAGGCTTCCAGTAAAAAAATTATTAATTTGGTGGAGAATCATGTAGTGATAATTCTCAAGTTTTAAATGGATTTTAATCTGTATGCTGCTGACCTTCAACATCTTAGTTGAGTTGTACTTTCCGTCAACAAATTTTGCAACGAAGGATCAATTTACATTAAAAGATCCTATTGTATCAATTGACTTTTTATTTCTTATATGCGAAAGTTCTCATTATTTTACATGGCCATCCCGAAATGTTGAGGTATGCAAAACCTAGCAACAGAAGATTAAGGGTTCGTTTTGCCATCATGGCATGAATATGGACTTTCTCCAGAATAAATGAACAGAGAGAAAATATTAACTCTTCCAAGGGAACCATGTGCCGTTAATCTGCCTATAATTGGCTCATATTCATCAGTACCTACTGAGTGAGATATTTCCCATGATTGCCAAAGCGCTCAGGTTGTTGTTGCCATTTATTCTCCTCATGTCATATATTTATGAGTGACGCACATATTTTTGTTTTGTTTTAGAGAAAGGGTAGCACTACCCACCATGCAGGAAAAAAATCCAGTATTCGCCATTAAGGGGGTATTATTGAGGTCAGTGATAAATGGAGTGCCATGGGAATCTAATGCTAGACAAACCTAGCGAGCCTAAAGGTCATGGCTTCTGGTGAACATACCCTACCAGGTAGGTAACGAACATGGCAAGTTCTAATTCTGAACTATACAACCTTGGGATGTTAATTATCTAGAAGAAAAATACAAGAAATCCATCAAAAGGAACCAGACTTGAATGAGATATGATGTAATTTAATCAGTACCTATAAATGACTGTTCTGGTCTACTTACGAAAATATAAATAATTTGCATCGTGTAGAATCCAAGGCAATACACTGGGTGATAAGCAGATGATTAAGTTGACTCCATCTCATAGTGCATATAAACATGGACGTATCTTGGCATAAATGGTTTTGAAGCTATGGTTGGGAGAATGGGAGTTTTTTGAAGCTATGATAGAATCGTCCACGTCCAGGCTGTAAAATGAAACTTCAAGTTATAATTCGTGCTTTTATTTGGAACTTGTCTCCCCTTGCCTGGGATGTACTTCAAGATCTTTTTGGCATGGCTGTGTATCCTGCAATACTACAAGTTGAATCCAGGAAAAAACTGACTGGAACCTGTCACTTTGTCCGGTCACCTACAGATCATCAGGGTTATGTCCACTTCAACAAGGAAATTAGGAAAAAAAAATAATCTTGAATAAATTGGTGAAATGAATATCATATTTCGTTGCCTGACTCTGGATTAGATATTCGGGATTACCCCAGAGAGAAAATGCTTAAAATTAGTGATATAGAAGTACAGAATTGGAATAAAATTGACAGTGGTAAACATGGACATATTTGGGTTGTTATGAATCTAAAGAGGATATTTTCATTATTCACGGTAATCTACACAATCAATAGCGGATTCATGTTTTTGTTCGTCAGACTAGATCAGTGGATGCAGTGGGTAGCGTGTTTCAAGCGTTTCATATGATAGATTAAGACCAACTATTTGAGAAGGGAAATTTTGCAAGAGGTAGTGTTGAGAGGCATCATGTGCAGTAATGCTTGGACATGGGGAATGGTATCATGGCTTAAGAGTTAGAGATGCGAATGAGAAAGTGGATGATTGGCAAAACACTGAGACAGAGGTGTAGGAAAAGGTTACGGGTGGTACAGATAAGGCTTGAAAAGTGAACATAGGTGGTCTGCAAATGTGCACAAATTAAAGGTATTATATAATGGAGGAAGGTGGGAAAAAGAAAAAAAACTGGTCCTTCAAAGAATTGTAATAAAACGGAGGATTGCATGGCTTAGCTTGCCTGATGTCAGAAGTTAGGTACCTATCGTTGGGCTCCTAACAAAAGATATAATCAACGACATTACAAGCAACCTCTCCCACAATGATTTCAGCACCATGACCATAATAGCAATGATAAAAGAGGAGCCTCTAGGTGAAGTGATTCTCTTCTCCTTAAGCTGATGCCTATGATAGAAAGCTACAGTCCTTTCTGTCCAAGATAAGATGATCTGACAGTTGTTTGGACATGACTGATGATGTTTTTTCAAACTGCATATATTACTTGATGCAAACCATTCAAGGATAAACAGTCTGAAAAATCTCTTCAACTACTCAAATCATAGAACATTTGCTAGGTTATATAAACATTAACCTGGCCACTGAACAAGGAAACTACATAGGTTAAGAAAGCTGACCAACTAGGACACTGACAGACCAGGAAACTAACGAACTAGGAAACCGCTCTCAACTAGCTAAATGACCAACAAAAACTTACTCCAGTTACACATTTTTCCGCATTACCTAATCTCAGCCAAATTGTGTGGTATTTTTTCTCTAAAATTATGACTATTTATCATATGTTAGGATCCCGATGGGCCTTATGTCAGCAGAAGTTGGAGGGAGTGTGGATCACGTGGGTGTTAAGTTAGAGGTTTTTTTGCTACTTTCGTGGAGGGGTGATAGGGGAATTTAGGGCTGGATTATGGGAGGAAGGGTTACGGGCTGTTTTTTAGGGTTTCAGGCAGCAGCATCGCAGCAGTGTTAGCCCTCTCGAACGACTAACAAAGGGAGAGTTGGCCCTCTCAAAAGGCCAACAAGGGGATTCCTAACTCTTGGATTCGTCCTCAGTGTGAATCTGGTGTGACTTTTCTATTTCATGTGTTCAATCTTCATTTTCTGTCTTGTTTTGTCTTGTAGTCCTATCAACTAGTATCAGAGTCATCGGAGAGCCCACATTCCACAGGTTCTAGGTTCAATGGTGCTCAAGTCCCACAACAGTAGGTTAGATATTCTAGAGAAACAAACAGCAGAGGCGAAGTCGAAAATGGGTGAGATGAAATCCAAGATGACTGAAGTGAAGTCCGAGATATGAGAGATGGAAGTCCAAGCTACAGTGACTACTTGAAATTGAGAAGAATATAGAGAGTTTGAACTAGGCAATTGAAGGGGTCGAAAGCTAAGTGATAAAAACCCGTGGAAGAGGAAGAAACAAGTGCCTTGACGCTGATAACAGCTCAAGACGATCAACAAGACATAATACAAGTACAAGAATAGAATTTTATGCGAGTCCAAGATTAGGGGCGGAGCCAATCAGCAACATTGAGCCTTGTAGAGGAGAACGGCGATTGGAGATGCCACTGTTCGGCAGAGGGATCCCTGTTGAGTGGGTATTCTGTGTTGAATTATTCTTCTCCATGAACAAGATGACAGAGGCAAAACGATTGATGGTGATATGAGTGACTTCTGAAGATGAAGCACTGGTGTGGTTTTGTTGAACTGAAGCACGAAGCTCTTTCAGGAGTTGGAAGAATCTGAAACACCAATTGTTGCTGTGTTTCAGCTCCTCACAGTGGGAAGTATACGTGAACAGTTCCTAGATGTAAAATAGCAGGGATCTATTGGAGAATGCAGGAGAGATTTTTGAAATCATGTCTGCTTAAATGGAAGGACTGCCTGAAGAAGTTCTGAAGAGTAAATTTATCAAGACCTTGAAACCAGAGATCAGGGCGGAGATCAGAGTTTCCAAAGGAGTCGGTCTAAACTCAGTTATGGAGATGATGTACTTGGTAAAAGAAAGGAACAACGTCACTCTGAGTTATGGCCACAGTATAGCAACAATTTCATGGATTCCACATTAAGGATAAGGTGGACCTCACAAGGGGAGAGCAATGTTAGGAACCCTGTGGACCTTACGTCAGAAGAAGTTCAAGGGCGTGTGGTCAAGTGAGAGTTAAGTCGAGGTATTTTGCCAACTATCTTGGAGGGGTGAAAGGAGATATTAGGGCTGGATTATGAGAGGAACGGGTATGGATTGTTTTTTAAGGTTTCAGGCAGTGGCAAAGCAGGAGAACATTGGCCCTTTTGAACAGCTAACAGAGAGAGAGAGAGAGAGAGAGAGCCGGCCCTATTGAAAGGCCAACAAAGGGGATTCCTAACTCTAGGGTTCGTCCTCGAAATGAATCTGGTGTGAATTTGCTATTTTATGTCTTGTTTTGTTTTGGAGTCCTATCAAGGATAGCTGAGATGGTTTTAAGGTTTCAGGCAGTGACATAGATTCCTGTAAGTTTCTTTTTCTAAGGGAAATAACTTCTAGGCAACTGCTCTATTCCTGTTCTTTCTGCTGTAACTCTACAGATGGGTATTGTCTCACCATTGCTTAGAATTCGACTTGATGGAAATATTTATATATTGGAAGTCATATTTTTAGGATAATTTCCAGGACAGATAGATTTCACTGCCTCTGTTTTTTTTGTCGATTTTACATGCAGCTAATTTCTCTTCATTCTTGCTAGTTTGGAAGAATGCGGTCGTTACTTGGAGACTATAAAGGTTTATGAAAAAAAATCTGCAGATAGCATTCGAGAACAGATGGATACAGATTATTTATCCCGGGTACTTCTCTTATTCACTTGCTGTCTTTTCCAGATATATTGGACCAAAATTTCAAAAGAGAACATCTAATTTCTATGTTGGAGAACGAAGTTGTTTCATTTCGTTGGCGTTATGTAATTTCTATGTTGGTTATATGACAAGTCTGTGATTTGAAATACGACTGAATAACATCAATTCACAAACATTAGATTGGATGATAGCTTTCAGTGAGTTCTAAAGAATCACTAATATGGCACTTTTCTTTAGAAATAAATCCTTTGCCTTAGAAGATCATTATTAGTCGTTAATTTGCCAAAGCATTAATAGGTTCTAGGTTAGAGTAAGGTCAGGAGTTTAAGCTATATGTTACCATCATATGTAGGACGAGTCAAACTTTGGCGTCAATATTTGAGGTACTGTTTGGGCATTAACCTTCTAATTGGATACAGAAGATGGTTTTAACTCTTCCATCGAAGATTTTTAAGTATGGATCTTCTGAATACAAAAACTTTTAGGTTGAATAAGCATCAATTTAATTGTTCTTCCCAAGAAAACGTATTCAACTTAACTTAATGCTGAACCAATAAACCCATATTCCCTGATCCGCCCTCTCAAAGGAATATGCGAGTATGTAAGCTGAGAATGGAACTGTTTTGTCAACAAATCTCTTGATTAAGTTTCATAAATTTCTCATGATGGTTATTTTCTATGTTCAAGGGTTAGTGCTCATAAAGCAATTAGAGATCCTGATTTATTTTTCTTTCAATTAACCAGATTAATCTTCCTTTTTTATTTTGTAGCTAACTCATGCACTCACCACCATCCGGCATGTCAATAAGACTGACGTCATCACACTTGGTACTACATTTGGAGTAAGTACAAATTATCCATACTGTGTTCTTATTGTGCTTCAAATAAATATAAGAGCACATATATCCCCTGCGTAGTTGATTTCCTTTCATTTCCTCTTAAGACTAGTACAAGCCAATAGAACGAGTTTAGCAGCAGCATCAAAGTACAATGACTAAGGCGAAGGGGACATTGTAAATCGATTGTTTCTTCCTGCTCTAGTGATTCTATGGTACTGCAAAGCCGGATCATTGTCAGGCGATTTAACACAACTGTAGGGAAGATGATAGAGTAGATATTGAAGGTCTTCAGTAAACCTCTATTGACTTTGTTATTGAACTAATGCCAAGATTTGCATCAGCGAAGCAGTATCTCAGTGTTGTTGTCTCTTTAAATTTTTTTTCTTCTTCTCACGAAATGAATCACATGCAAAGTTCATAGATACTTTTGAAGGAACAACTTGAAACTCTCTCCAGAGCAAACTTGATTAGTATTGGGTGGGTTACATATTTGGAAGAAAACCTAATTTGGCTGTGTCCTTGTTATCTATTATCTCATGATGGGAAATTATTCATTCGTTTGGTCTTTTTGATGCAGTCACTTTCAGGAATAATGGATTCTTCTATGGAAGACCTTGCACGGTGCCCGGGGATTGGGGAGCAAAAGGTTATTTCCTTGTTCTTCAAATTTGCATCCAGATATGTGTTTTCTTCTAAAGTTGTTGAATCTCTATTAATATATATGTTAAACTCCTTTCTTTCCCAATGGAAATCAGTAGATTCTTGAAATTTCTCCAAAAACCCATTTTGTTCAAACTGTTACACCAAGCACCAAACTCTTGGCTCTCTTGATGAAGGTTCAACTCACAAGGAAAAGAAATGAACTCTGGGTCATTACAGGTGAAGCGTCTATATGACACATTCCATAAGCCATTCAGGCGTGTCTCCTCCGAATCTACAGTCCCGCTGGGAGCTTCTGCTATGGAAAGCGCTCCCAGAGAACCACCTCTGGTGGCCAAGAATGATGAACTGGCTGTGGAAGGTACAGCAGATTCATCTAAAGATGGCAAGGAACCTGATTTCACCGTGAAATCTGCCTTGTCTACCGCCTTTGCAAAGTATTCCAGCAAGATCCGCAGCCGAGATAGGAAGAACCACTCTGTGGAAGGAGGAAGTGATGGAACATCAGGGGAATAAGAAGACAGAGAATAAGAGCTCTGGATATGATGGATAATATATGTGATTTGTGGGCATCAGTGACTCATTGTCCACTGGCCTCTTGATTGTTTTCTGTCAAAATCATTTCAACCTTAGCCAATTTCCTGACACTGATATTTAACAACACTGTCCAATACCCAGTTCCATTGAGGAATTCGATTTCTTTCTCTTTTTTTCTTCTTTTTTTCTTCTTTTTTTCTTTTCCAGCCTTGAATCATGCTGCTTTGACAAATCCCCATTGTATGAGTGATGAACTCGTATTGAAAAATATTTCACAGGATCCACTGGATCCTCATCGGATGAAACTGTCTCAAGAACTGCGATTCCAGATTTTTAGGGTTTGTTGAGTACCATTTTTGCCTGATAAGAATTGCCATGGTACCTCATTAACATAATCATCTCTCCAATGGAGAGCTATCAATGTATGCGAATTGGTGGTTAGGTATATCAGAATGAACAGAAGAAAACATGTAAAATGCGTTCAACATTTCAAACAAAAGTAAGCAGAGCCCATCGCCAGCAATCTCAAAAGAGTAGGAGACTGTCAGTATGATCTCATACTCGGGGATTACAAGCTGGGATCAACAACAGAGATGTCAATTATTCAGCTATTACCAGCCCAAGTTAGTGGTTATGAATTATGGCGTTGGCCCATCTATTTGTTGTGTCTAGGATGAGGGCCCAACAAGAGAAAAACTTGTGGGCCTTTTCAACGCCCGCTTCCGATAAATATCGAATTTTGTTTCCAACTTGATTTAATTCGAGCCTTGACGAACCTAGTAAGGCGGGTTTCGAAGATAAAACCAAGTCCTGTATAATCACATATTTTACCGAGAGCTATATACTTTCGATAAATATAGTATGTATCAGATATTCCCGAGAGCTTGGACATCGGAAAACCGTCATGTTGGGGCTGCTAGGAGCGATCTGCTCGCATCTTTCTTCGTTTCCTTCGAGCTCCAAGTGGCGACTACACTCAACCCGAAGACCGAATCAACGGGATAACCAAGAACCACTAATGAGTACGACGGGAGACACCGGTCAACATCTACGCGGGTCAGGACCAGAAAGTACTTCCCTTCTTTCACCTCCGGCGGCGCTGCGATTAGTCGTCGCCCAGGTTCGTCCGTAGTCAGCTACGGAACATCAAAAGGTAATAAGCTCGGGACGGAATTGGCGGCTGATTTGGTGTCCATTCCGAGCCCGGCTTTTGAAGAAAACTTTTCAAATCACGTGCAGAACGAATTGCCCACGACAAGGTCAACCATCGGAAAAGGAGAGAGAGAGACTCACGACCCCTTCTTTATCTCTCATGCTCGACGGGGCTCCACTTTCTTATGCCCGATCTCCAAATAAATCCCTACAGTGTGATCCTGAGTAACGGCAGCTCCTTGTTCAGCTTGATTGATTTGGCCGGGTTTACCTCCTGACACGACGGAGTTGATTCATTCTTCATTTAAATTAGCCGCCACAAGGGACAACTCTGACTTTGGATTACGTTCTCATGTTTCGGAAAGAAAGTATAAACTCATAGAATAAAATGCTTCGGAAAATATTGAATATGGGATATGTGAGGCTAATACGGTCGACAATAGCGAAGTAAATGAAGGAGATTCGTTGGCTTATTGGAACAAGTTTCCTTCATCTTATCGCGATGCTTCACCATGGTAAAGTGGGAAGAATCGTGACGTGATTGTGTTATGTGAAGCAATGGAATGAACGGGGCAGTGATAATTTGATCCTTGGTAGATTGTAAATGACGTCCGTTTACTATGAACGGATAATGATTGATTTATGGGGTTCCTTGAACCTACAAGGATCAAAAAACCCAAATGACTGAATAACGCAAGCATGCGTAGTTTATAGATATAAAAGAATATGTAGTCGTGTATTTTATGTAGATATATACATAATTTA
Source organism: Spirodela intermedia (assembly GCA_902729315.2). NCBI lineage: Eukaryota > Viridiplantae > Streptophyta > Magnoliopsida > Alismatales > Araceae > Spirodela > Spirodela intermedia. The sequence continues at coordinate 2,533,325 of LR746273.1, forward strand.
ATGGTTCATTGGTTCCATGATTGCCGAAGACTGCACCGGACCTACGTAGGCAACTGCTTCCATGATTCCTCTCTCTCTCTCTCTCTCTGATATGATGTAATACCCTCACGGCAGAGAAAGAAATTCGTAAACTCTCACAGTTTATGAAATAGCAGCATACGTTCTTGCGAAATTTCTTTTCCAAACTACACTCTTTATTTGAGACATCAGAAGAAAACTACAGAGAAGACGGAGGGCTCTTTTAGATATGATCAGACTACTTCTCTGTTCGCATTTGGCTGCTTCCCTAGGTTCATCTACACAGGAAAATCACAGACTGTCGAGAATCTGCGTCTATACCCTTCCGGAGATTGAAGAATTATAGCGACGGTGTTAATGGGATATGGACGAGCAAAGCAACGATGGAACCGGTCAGAAAATTATCAAGTCCGACTGCTCTCTCCGCCCTCCATCAACACGTTTCTCCAGAAATCCATGTGATCGTCGACGGGAGGGTGGGCGGTGAACATGGGAAGGGAATCCCTGCTGTTCTCAATCCCCTCCAGAAACTCATCCAGAGAGCTGGAGTTCTCGTCGATGACCCATGTGTCCTTGGTTTCACTGTTCATCATGCGGACAGTCGATGAGACTTCGTTAAATGACCCCCCTAAGGACTCAGCGGCGCCGGAGACAGCCGTAGCATCACCCGGGGACTTCTTCGGTTCAGAGCTAGCCGGACTCGGCGTCATACGCTTTTTTAGGTGTGTGTGCCACACGTTCTTGATCTCGTTGTCCGTTCTACCAGGAAGTCTAGCAGCAATTGCAGACCATCTGTGGAGAAGAGAAAGCTCGAATTAGTTCTCACAAACAATCAACAATCAGCTATTGTTTCTTGCTCAATGCTCCCCCCTGCTCCCCCTCTTTAGAGTTTGAGATGAAATCTTTCGGAATGAGAAGAATCCTGAAGCCCCATTGGTATGTACCTGTTGCCGAGTTGCCCATGGAACGCGATGATGGCCTCCTCTTCCTCCTTCGTTAAGTTCCCTCTCTTGATATCCGGTCGAAGGTAGTTCAACCATCGGAGTCTGCAACTCTTGCCACACCTCGATAGGCCTACAAGCCATGAAACACACGGAGAGAGGGAGAGTGAGAGAGCGATGTTTTAGAGAACTCGATTCGCTAGGACAAGGTTTCAAAATTTTGTATAATCACTGCAACAAAATATAAGAATAATCTCTCTAGTGCCCCTGATGGGAGAGGATTAATCACTTTATCTTGCGAATCCTACGGACCGTAATTTGTAGATATTCCGAAAGTAAGCGAACGAAAAAACTGCTTTGCGGATATGGATCGGTCGGAACTCACCGGCTTGTTTTGGGAGAGCCCGCCAGTTCCCATGTCCGTATCTCTGGATGTAGGAGACGAGTTTCTCGTCCTCCTCCAGAGACCACGGTCCCTTCTTCAACCCCGCCTCGGGGTATCGACCAGCTCTCACCATCTTCGCTTCGAGCAGGTCGGAAGATCAAACCAAGCCGGTCTCTTGAATCCCCCTGTGATCGATAAGTACCCATCCCAAGGATTTCGTCCAAGGTTAACAAATCCAAATGATCTTCTTTCGGAGAAGCTTCCTAAAAGGCGGCGCAGGCAAATAAGAAGTTTAAAAGAAAAAAAGAATGAAAGAAAATTCGCGGACTTTGTCCCGAAGCTGTGGTTGTTGCTGGGGTCCACGTGAAGCCCATTGATGAATACTTTTCTCCTTGTTTCATCCTGCCGTGGGTAAATAGAACCAGCATAAGATGGGAACGAACGTCTTCCGAAGGCATGAGGACCTTGAACGAAGGCGAAGATCATGGAGAATACCTAACCTATTATTGACTACCTTCCATTAAATGGCTCAATTTCGTTTTGTATCCTATGCTTCAACTTTTGACTTTAAAGGTTGAGGACCAATTTATGTACGCCATGTAATTAAATTTTGAGAAACCCTACTTCCATATGATTCAACATAGCATTATCCGAAGAATCTTCCACCTAATTTGATTAGTTGACCATACAGTAATATTTTAAGAACATACTTTTTTCACTTCCAACTTATTTCGACTCGGAATTTCCTCTCCTTCAAGATGATATCTCATCGTCAAAAGCTTCATCGTGGATTGTGCGACCCATGTGAAAGAGAAACTAAATCAATGAGGAGTACACATGGAGACCTGCATGAGAATAGCCCCATATTAAATGAGACAGTTTGAACCGAAAGGACATATTTAGCTTGTTAACAATCACTCTTCAATCGGAGCGCTGCCATTCTTTGGCCACTTGTTCGATTACTAATTTTCGCTGTAGGTGCTGGGTCGCATCTCAACTCTCATTGGAAGGGTCGCCCAAGGTTGTGTGATTCAGACGGAAGGTCCTTTCCTTTTCATCCTCAAATGTTATTTTGTTTCGTCATAATAACTTCACATACCAGTTACTAAGATCTACATGTATAATAGGCCATTGGAGGCATTTCGGAGATGGTATAATCCCCAGTTACTAGCCCCTGGTAGATGGTGCCCTTTTGCGACGTCTTGGGTTCCTCTGGAAGGGCTTCGAGATCAGGCAGATCTTAGAGGAGCCGCGAGGACGAGGATGGAAGGTTTCGAGAGCAGCCTGAAGACCTGCCGTTGCTGGTTTCCTTCCTTTGTTCTGCCGTGGGAAGCATTTTCAGCTCCTACTCATGCCTCTCGTCGGACCCTAACGGGTAAGAGCTGTTCAATACTCCGATCTGAACCGTATGGGTACGAGGGAAAGTTCCAAAAGTTCGGGCTCTAAAACACATAGAGATAGTGAGAGAGAGAGAGAGAGAGAGAGAGAGAGAGAACCCGCATCAGCACCTTCTTGAGCCGCATGGCAACGAGAAACTCCAGCACTAACCATAGTTGCGTGACAATAACAAAAGGACGAATTACGACGGCGCTAGAAGGCAGCAGGACCTGTGTAGAAGAGTAGCTTGATCTGACGAGAAGCACGTCTTTGGCGCCGCGGCAGCAAAGTTCTCCGATGTGGATCCACGTCGCCAACCGTCCGGACTATGCAGCTCTGGCCGTCACCATCGGAGGTTTTACCGAGAACCGGCGCCGGATCCCCCGTCTTCCTACTCTTCCTAATGTGAAGGACTTCGTCTGATCAGAGCAGGGAAACCGTGTGGGCTCCTTCGTGGTTTCTGCATCTCCTAACGTCACCGGACGTTCATCTTCAAAGGCCGTTTTCTTCTACCATTCAGTCACTGTCGACAGCCCTCTTGACTTCTGAGCTAGGTCCTCGTGGAGTCTAAACCTTAAATCCTAAACAAAACAAAAAATGTAATAAGGTTGCGATCTCCTGAACTACTTTCCTATTTTTCAAAAAGAAATGATGGAAATGACCCCTTGAACATCGTGTGAGTTCATCACTTGAAATGATGTCTTTATATTCATTTCGTCTACAAGAGCTTGAATTAAATTAATCAGTCTCTTTCTTCAATTTCAAACTTCTACAACCGCTTAGCCTTGAAGAAAAAAGGCATAATGTTGATATCAACTTTCAGGTTATTATGTTCATGATATTCAAACGCATGGAATATAGTAGCTTTCCCACATGTTGGCCAAAGAAAAACGTAAAAATGTTATCATAAACTAGAAGAAGAAATATCAATTGGAAGCTAATGAAAGAGCAGATAATAAAGGGGTAGAAGAAACTTCAGGGATTCATAAGACTTGAAAATTGTGTTAGAATGAAAGACAGCAAGATGTTGTACTTGTTATCCTTTCACATATCTATGCGTCACTTTAAGTATTTTTACGTTGACAAATACAAATTAAAATAATTTTGTATCATAAACATGTTTCTATTATAGTAATGACTAGATGATGACATAATTTACTATATCCAAATATGTTACTGATATTGACAATAGAGGTCATCCATTTGTTGTTTTATGGTGTTTAAAATTATGAATCCATAAAAAGAATCATCAATGAAGAGGTTAAAATGAAGACAAGTGAATTAAAAATAAACATTTATCTTTAAAATCAGATACAATATGTAATCTAAAGTTGCTAACAAGTGTGGAAGTTGTTGCATATTCTATGGCAACTCACGACACCAAAGAAGGGAGAGTGAATTGGATGTCACTTGATCTACAACTATTTCTATAAAATCCTACTTGTTTTTTCATGCAAATAATTGTGTTTCAATCTACTTCAGGTACTCTAGAAACATCCTCAATTCCACTAAACTTTTACTAAATTCAATGAATAAAAAAGGCTTCAACTACATTCACTAGGCTTAACAATAATCAACTCTTGAGTTTCTCCCCAAAACTTTGTAAACTCATAATTCTAGGGGGCTAAACTAAAGTAGCATCTACTCAACTCTTCTAGATTTACAACTCTATGAGGTCAATAGGATTGTCACCTAGCTAATTGATGTGACTTAGTCATTGTATAGTAAATCACGTAAATTTAAAATTTGTAAAACTAGAAAATATTAATTTTCAGATATTTAGAAGTATTTATGAACAAATATATTAATTATAATTTAATTAAACTTCTAAAATAATGATATTTTTTTAAGTCAATCATAGAGATGTAATATAATATTAGGTAATTATTCAGAATTTTCCTCAAATAATATAATTTTCTATAAATTTTATACTAAAAATAAAAATAAAATATATTTAAAATTTACAAAAAAAAGAAATAAAAGTGCGAACAACAAGATGACATCAGTACCTGATGAATGCAAATCAGATGGAAGTAGAGTTCCACCTAATAATTTAATTGATCAAATTAAGATCTATAAAAGTCAAAAAAATCGTAATTAAATGAAGTATAGCTTAGTAAATTTAAATCACATAAATTATCACTAAGTGAAGTGAAAATTAAGTTGAAAGTAAGAAAATAGAGTTCCGATATTGTGGCAGTAATGTGTCAACAATGTATCAAAATCTTGAGTATTCGAAAAGATTGTCATGTAGTGTCCATGGTCTCGAAGACTCTCTTTAGACAAGAATGACATGGGCAATCTCTAGATCTCCTTACAAAATCTAGAGATTAATGAAATGTGTCGTTGAATCGTCTGCAACATGTGTCATTCAATAAAACAAAAAAATAGTGACTTTGTGACTCTCTAACAGTTGTTATCTGACAAAAAAGAGTTAGATAGAGGTGGGGTGCATGTCAGGTAACTTCATCCTTAGGTCCACGTAGCAAGATGAGGCTCTTCATTGCATTCGGTATGCTCTCAAGAGGTAGCGACTCATCTCTCAATAGATCATCCTCTTCCTGATGACAACTTATTTGTCAATCAATTAGAGATGATTTACTCGATGAATTCACAATCCTTTTATTGTGAATTATTTAATAATTTTAGTTATAATACTCTGTAAATCATATTGACAAGATTTTCACCAATGATCTAGTAATTTTTACAGCTTAATCTTTCATCAGTGATCTACAAGAAAGTTACAATAATCAAATAAAAATACAACTTTTGGCTCTAAGAGGATTCGAACCCACATCGATTGCCCACTTGTATGAGAGAGATTAAAATAAGTACTCTAATTTCCTTATTAAGTGACGTCATCATAGTACATCTCTATCATAAATAAGAAGTATTTTAAGTATTAAAATCTTTGAATTCTTTCGAAGGAAGATGTGATGCAGGTTTGGTCCGACATCACTTGTGTGCTAAAGTTTTAGGTGAATATATAGTCATATTACAGTTACAAGTAATGAGTCTCTTTCTCTCACATGTACGACCACTCTTCACCCCACAACCGATTGGCCACTAGTGACATGGGAGGAGAGTGACGCACATATGTCCTTATCAGTCTTAGCCACTCGAGCCCTTGCTCGTGGTTCCTCCCTCGACTATGCTTCTGACCCGCTTGTGGGCCTAGCTAGCTGACGGGTCCCCCTCATTTTTCTATATTTTTATTTTTATTTCTTTTTCTTTATTTATCTCAAAAAAAGACTATAAAAATCATATAAATTCATAAAAAATCACATAATTAGCCAAAAATTCACATTAATTAATTGAAAATCACTTTTCACACTTTAACACAAACACAAGTCTATTTATCATGAGTTAAGGCTAAAAATATATTATTTACTAATTATTAACTCATGATAATGAAGACTTATCACTAATCTTCTAAATTCAGGCTTTAAATAGGCATAAGTACTAAATGTACACAAAGATACAACGTGAGAGATTTATATCCTAAATACTGAATTTCCTAATTCCTAGATGTGTGACTCTTATGATTTATTATTTTAGAACCTCTCTTTGTGAGGATTTACCATTTTTTCCTTAGTTGCTCTTCTATTTGTGCCTCAAATAGAGTTCTTCTTATGTCCCCTGATTTTTCTTAATTTCTAAGAGTTTCCAACAGCCATTTAATGGTCAATAATCAATCATTTTATATTTGTGCCACACTTTAGTCATGATCTTCATTTTTTTTGTTTTGAGCCACACTTTAGATACGAAGGTCATGCTCTCTATGTTGGCACAAATGTCAACACCTAAATAAGAACACACAAGAAAATGTGTAACTAAAATTAATCTAAAACGTTTGATAAATATTATAAAACCATGTTAGCAAATTGGCAACATATTTGAACATGCTGAAGGGTCAATATAATATTCAACTAAACTTGTGATATGAAATGAAAATTTTACCCTAAGTTCTCAATTTCAGGGCTTCTCTTAATGACAATAATTTATATGATCTGAAATGTATTTTTATTATTTTAAATTCACCAATCTATCTTTTCATACATTTGTACATCACCAAAACAATTTTGGTTCCTAAAGCTAGCAAATATATCTTACATCATCTGCAAAGAAAATTGATAAATATTAGAGAATCAAAGATTCAAAAATTGAAAAGTAGGTACATTCATAGTGCAGATTGTTTTGTAAGTAAAGTTTTAATCACTTAATAAAAACTATGAAGCACATTATTGGTTTTTCTTAATTGTTTATAGCTTTGAGTGTCGAATTAGAACACTTGTATGAAAATAAATGATTTTCATTAGTTTTACACATTTTACCTAAATAATTATAAGACCACATTTTTACTTTAAGTTCTCCTAAATCTCTTGAACCCTAGCTGATGATATTACATACAATAAAATGGTTGTGAAAGCCATGAACTACTTAAAAGAATCAAAATGTGGTGTTACAACACCATTGTACTCATGATACCCATCTCACTAATTGTCGAGTTATTTCATTATAAAAACCATGTAAATAAGTCCCAAGCGATACAGCAAATACTTGCTCATCAAATTGTGCATGAGAGGACAAATTCATTAAAAACTTATCAGTTTTACAGCCTTGCAATGTAGAAGTTAAGATTTTGGTTGGTGGCAGATATACACTGGCCATTGCGTTAATAGTGCACTCAAACCTTAAAATTTATAGCTGGACTAAAAACAAAATAGAAATTAGTATTAAATTTCTAGTGGGTTCAGTCAATCCTCAAAGATGAATGCCAATTTCTATATCGAGTTCAGTTCTCAAGCACTTAATTGAATTAAAAGACACAACAAAATAAGAAAAAAATTGTCTCCTCTATTTGCTAGTTGCCGACACGTCGTCTCTAGTAGCTTTGTGCATTCTAACGTTTCCAACCACTGTCTGTATCCCACTTGACGATATGCTAAAGCCATCATGACCTGCAAAACACTAAGCAAGAGCTAGCAGCCAAAGAACAGATGGTGAGAAGACGAACAGAGGAAGGAGGAGAAAAACAATCGTTGGCAGGTCTCGCTCTGCCGGTGGTAGAATTTCAGGTGCTAACGACGGATTAACATTCTAGATAGACATTGCAGCCGCCATTCAAATCGGAAAAGAAAACCCAAATCTGAAATTGAATAAAATTTGTCCATGCATGTCGCCCAAGGACAAAGACAATGATTCAGAAGGGGTCTGGGTATGAAATCACACAAGGCTCAACCACGTGGGAAAAGAGTGACTGCGGAGAGGCTCAACCGCCTAACGGTTGACTAACAGGCTGGGTCATTGACAAAAGTACAGAACCGGCCGGTCTGAAACCGAGGAATAGGTGGTGTCGACGGGTGGAGACGAGGGTAACGGTCTAACGGACGCAGAAGAAGGAGACTAAACACTATAAGAAGACACCGACGGCATCGAATACGACATCGAGCGTTGTCAGTCTTCCCACGAGGAGAAAGGAGAGTGACTATCTCGGATCAGCCAACCAAGGGTTCCGGAGCTGCTCCCTCAAGTTATCTTCATGTTTCTCCGGTTTTTTTTTCCCTATCTTCTCATTTCACTGTCCTCTCTGAACTCTCGATCATCAGAGTCCACCCATGTGTCCCTGCAGCCTCTACTGCTGAATTTCCCTTCTATTTTCTCCCTTCTCTGTATCTCGAAATTGGGCAGGCATCAGAATGGTAAAAAAGCAAGAGGAACAGTCCAATCCCACCGTGTACCTGTCACCCACACGACTGAACTAGTCGGAACGAAACTATGAAATCTTCCTTCAGCGTCGCTTTGGTTGTTTCCACCTGTCACCTAGAGAAAGCTCAAACGCCGAAGATGGGAATGAGAATTCCCAAGACAGAAGCTCGAACGCTGAAGATGAAAGCTCCCCCTAGCACTGCTTCACTTGTCTCCGCCTGTCACCCCCGAAGATAACTTGAATGTCGGAGATGGGAACAGTCCGTGCAACCCACCCCTCTCTTGTGCCATTGGGCTCCACCTGTGCTCTTCTTCTTTCTCTCTCCTCACTTATCCTCGATAATAGGGCTTGATATAGGGACCCAACATCATCGGCCTATTGCCATTCTACCTTGGGACCCTTCATAAATTCGTCAATAAGTCCAAGATAATTTCTATTTTTATTCATTTTAATTATAACTTCACAAGCTCTTTCCTACCGATTGCAAAATACTCCTAAGGTTATACCTTGGATAATCATATTAGAATATAGGTAAGAAAAATCAATTGAAAATATACACATTTAGAAAAAGTTCCTAAAATGCATTCTAAAATATGTTTTAATGTTTTTCATTCAATGTTAACATTTGACATCAGTTAACCTGATATTTATCATCATTTTATCTTGATTATCATACAAGAATGACACGTTAATGGTGGCTTCGACCCCCAACAAGACAATGCAAAATTGTAAGGTTTTGAAAAAAAGGATGAGTTTCCATGAAATTTCATTCCTAATAATGAACTTAGGTAATTTATCAAACTTAATCAGATGATTTAAAAATAGATAAGTTGTCCTTTCTATAGTGTATGGATGAAAAAATTGTAGTGAAAAGTTTACACTTTGTTAATTAGTCTAAAACAGCCAAGATCACTATTTTTGCATCAGAGTTGGCACTCCCTCTATAAAAATATATACCTCCATCAATCCATATTGAATAATATGCAATGAATTGAACAGCCAAAAAGGAGTCGTGGCCTTGCATTTGACCTCTTGACTCATGTTTCACTCCGCCTAGTTCAAGATACTTTTTGTCACTTTCTAGTGAAATTTTCTTTTAGTTCTTTGAAAATTTCTTCAACTAAACCCCATGTGACCAATGAAAATATGATGGCTTCAACTAAATTAGGTGAATGATAAATTTCAAGTTAAAACTTTCAAATATTTACCCAAGAAAATATATCAATGCATTTCTCTTGAAAATAAGTAGAGTATTGAACCTAATATTTCTTACTACGTATTTTTTCAACCTCCCACTTAATTTATTCAAAATCATAGCATTATAATGATTAACTTTCAACATCTAACTATGAATGATTCTGATAAATGGTGAATGATAGTATTTAATTTTCTCTTCTTGAAAGTGTAATGCTACTTTACTAAATGAGTGCATGCTTTTGACTCAATCACAAGGTCAAACCTCTTTATTGTGGAAGGCCATCTTTGTTGAGAATGCTCGTTAAATTTTTCTCTTATCTAATACTAGAAACCTTGATGGCATATTACTAAAAAGTAAAAGTACCCAAAAATAGTAGTTATTTCTTTGTTTTTTTTGTTAAGACTACAATATTCTATAGCAAGCTGTTTTGAAAAGCTTAATAAACATAACACATGAGACCATATATTTACTTATTTCATATTATCAAATGAATTTTTATCTTATTCACCACATATAAAGGCATTTTTATTAAGTGGTCACTTTAGTGTGGCAATTTTAAGCAATAATATTAGATAAATCTTGAAAATAATGTTCTCCATTTAGTTAAACCCTCATAGTTTGTTAATTCAATACATGGCAATCAAAAAACTATCATCTAAAATTGTAACTAATAATGCTTGTGATGAAAATTGACAATCCTCATCCAACTGATTTACCATTGCAAACTTCTACTGAAGGATTATGCATAAGAGATTCTTGAAAAATGTGCACATTGATGAGCCATATTAGGCTTAGTCTTATCTTTCAAGCAAATGCCATAATCTAGAGTATAGATCATGTAGCTCATTAGAAACATTACCAAAATTGAGAGTTGTATTATACTAAACAACTAGTCATTCATCATTTATTATTTCAATTCTACATAATTATTTTATGTCAAGATCTCTTCTATATGCTACTCCTTTCTATGAACTCATATTATTCATCCCTTCTAAGTTTGATATTGCAGAACTTTGGATGAATCATGTGTCTTCATATGATCAAATAGCATAGTCAAGTTAAACGAATCTAGTATGATCCTTCAATTAATCATACTTATCCAATTGTCACCAACAAGTAAATCATCAACATAAAAACATCAAATTCTTCTTGTAATATTTAAACCAAGAGTAGATTTGGTGAGCAAATGCATACTGCATAACCTTTCAGTTGTTCATTATCAGCTAACAAAGTATATAACTTATTGAATTAGTTTTTCAGTTCTATTTTCTATTGGTTTTGGGAGCCTGGAATGTTTTGATAATAATAAAATATATATATGGTAATTTAGATGATAAATGTATGTTGCTCATTAAGTGTAATTTGTTATAAACTACATCAAATAATTAAAACATGAGAGATTCTGAAGGACAAAATAGTAATATCTTTAGATGATCAAAATATTTTAAATATAAGTTGATGTCATAGATATAGATATACAAAATATATTAAAATATAATTTAAATAAAAATAAGTTTCAACAAATCATTGATCAAAATTAACAGATTTCAATTTGTTATAATTTTTACAAGATTAAAAAATACTTGTGGAGTTCAAATTTGAAGAGTTGACCTGGCACAAAATGAATTGTTATCAAGTCATTAGTAAATGATCATCAGACAGTCCAATATGCTTCATATAAAAGGGGTCTTTCAACTCACATTAGTGTTTGAATGGAACAAAAGAAGAAAGTTAGAGACTTGGTTTCTATGTCCACTTTCTTACCTCGAGGAGTTCAAGTTAAAGATCTATATATTTGAGCAGATAAAGTAAAGTAGCTATGCCCAAGCCTTTATTGCCTCTAATCTACATCCTATGCTTCCTCAACTAAACATAATAAATCGAAGCAAATGAAGCCACATGTTAGATCTATAACAAAACCAAATTGTTCTGAATTCCATAATTAGCTTCACTGAAGCCACAGGTTACTTAAGACATGCACAGTTAGTGGTTAATCACTAGATCTATAGGATCCAGCACAGACTAACTTATTCATACATATTTGATAGTTGGTCGTTGGAACCTCAGGATCCAGCACATGAGGCTTACTGAACATGGTAGATTTAGTAGAGGTTTGCTGAAATAGTTGTATTTAGTGTATATCATGCATAACTTAGCCAAACCTAAAGACTTTATCTCTAGAGAGTATAGTCGGTAAGATTGATCAAAGCATTGTGAATTATCTGTTTTAAGTATAAATTATCCTCATCCAATAGCTATGAAATGAATAAAAATGACAAACAGCCAATTTAAGTATAAAGTTGGCACCACAAAGTACTGTAGCAAAATCAATAAAGGCCAAAACCATTATTCTTTGTAATAAATCTACTTTTCATAACAAGTAGAGTTGACTCTTCATATAACAACTGACATGATCTTGGGTTTTGGAACTCTTCCATTAGCATAACACTCTTGCATCATCAAGTAGAATAGCTTGTTATTTTAGCATAATTTACAACCTTAATGCTCATCACCCATGAAACGGACCACCTCTTCCCTCTTGCTTATTTTTTTTTCAATGTACTAAAAACGGAGGAAGGGTTGGGAAGAAATTCCATGCCGTTACCCATCTTCTTGGATTGCCTCTTAGTGTGAAGGATCCTTCTTTATTCGGCTGACTTAGCAATGTCAACGCTTACCTGAACGTAGTATATATAGAATTGTTGAACTCTCAACCCCTAGTTGGGTTCTTCCTGAAATCACTGGGAGTCAATGCCCCCTGCTTCCTCAAGCTGGCATACCAAAAGCTTAGAGTGGATTAACATCTCGGTAAAGATCCACGGCTGAACTGCCAAGATTCTGTTCTTCCGACTCTTCTGACGAATTCTGGCGGAAGGAAACGCACTAGACAGTGATGAACATGGCACACTAGATATTGCAAAGCAATCGGAAAAAGGATTCCGGAGAAGAGCAGAGTGGAGGGGTAACGTATAGATGATTTCAAGGGTGAGAGCGAGAGAGAGGCAAGCGATGAAGAACGGTGTAAGGGTGGGGCCCCAAGTGAACCCATAAGAAGCCCAACAGGTGAGGAGGGGAGGATAGAAGGGAAAGGAGGGGAATTATTAATTGGATAAATAAAAATGTCCAAATTCGATCAAAATTATTGATTATTTAAGAGATAAATACCACCAAGCTGGGGTGGCTGGCTGGCAGCCTGAGAGGAATCCACAACGGTAAAATCCCAAACGAAAGCAAAACCCTACCGCAGCTCTTCAATACCTGAACTGAATATTGGAATCAGGATTACGTAAAATCATGGAATGGGTGGGAGGTGATCACCGATCGAGCTCAGTGGAAGTCCGGCTTCTCTGGGTAGGTGCAGCCTGACCTCTGGATGATGACATTCGCCGCATAGCACCCGGCCCGCACACACTCCTCAATGGGCTTCTCCTGGATCAGCTGGGAGAGGAACCCACCAACAAAGGCATCCCCTAGAGCGAGAGAGAGAGAGAGAGAGAGAGAGAGAGAGAGAGAGAGTCGATAAGTGGCAGCGGCGCTGGCGGCAATTGAGAGCGGCTGGCTCTGGGGTTTCAAATGGCTTACCTGCACCGTTGGTGTCGACCAGCTTCTCTTTCGGCAGCAAGATCACTGGGAACAGACTCACCTGCTAGCACACACCATCTCGTTATTCAATTCAAAGATGAGCATCAGGCCCAATTAGAGATGATATGAGCTTATACATGTCTATACATGTCCAGAGAAGGAAAGGAGGGGGAAACGTGGATGATAATGAGGCAGCCACATGTCAAGGAAAAGTGAGCGGGCAATATTCTTCGGCGCTATAGACCCTATTGAAGCTCGGCCTTAGCCAGGATAGAGACTAACTCGGGCTTCTTTTTCTTTAAGAGCTTGCTTATGAAATAAATGTTTGGGCCGGGCTCAAGGCCCTGCACTTGTTTTGGTTTCTGTTCTTCTCCTAACTTGTGGTGTGAGCTAATCTATGTTCATGAAGTTGTTACTAGGCAGCTTTCAGTGGGCAGAATAAGGCAAAGAACCAACCTTTCCATCCTCAGCAACAACCACAGGGTCGGCACCTTGGGTGATGACAGCGATCCTCTTCCGGGTGCTGGAAACCTTCGGCAACTGTGAGATCTTCAATGCTATCTCGGGGACATCGTCGGTCTACAAATGGCAAACACAGGGCACACCCACGGTTAGAAGAAATGAAAGGCAGAAGAAGGCAGAGAGAGAGAGAGAGAGAGAGAGAGCAGGTTCGAGTTATACCTCCCATCCGTGAACCTTGGAGAAGGTCCTCGCTTCAGTCTCATTCCCAAAGAGGAAGTCCACGTAGCTGGGGTCCGAGAGATTGCATCTTAGGTATGTGCATCATGGATGAGCATGAGATGGAAGAGAAGGATTTCTTGCTTACGGCATGGCCTTCTCCTGAGCCTCCCGGAAGAACTCACAGATGAAGGGTGCGGAGAGATTCATTGAGAATACCTATAATAAGACCGTAAAGAGCGGTGAGCGGACCCACGAAGGGAGGAAGTTGGAGGACTGTCCAGGAGAACTCACTTTGTTGGTAGCAGCAGCATGTTCAGACACAAGCTGAATGGAGGCGGGAGACACCGTCAGAAAAAAACCAGCAATGTAGATGTATTTGGCCTTCTCAACTGTTGACCACGAAGGAGAAGTTTGAACAGGGGCAGAAGTGTCAGTGGCCGAAAGTATAGAAACAATAACCGTGGGAATTCTTTCAAGAGAACAGAAACGAGTATTAGGATTTTACAAAGATAATTAATTCAACACAATAATGCTTACATGACGAGTTAACAGTTGACAGGACAAGGCCATAGATATAAAAGGAAGTAAGACTCACGTAGAATAACAATATTATTTTCTATGAGCGTATATACTTGCAGACACAAACATAAGTATATGTACAGGGGGTAGGAGAGAGAGAGAGAGAGAGAGAGAGAGAGAGATGCTATAGACACAGAAGTTTGCATGCGATGATCCAGCTCAAACCGTCCAAATTATATGATAAAATGATCTTTGAGGAATCCAATTTTGAAATGATTCCAATCAAAGGTAATATATATATATATATAAGTACGATAAAAGGCAAAGCAAGATTCCTCACTCAATAATAACAGTTTTGATTGATAACATCAAAATAAGAGGAAACGGCAATACCTAGTGCCCAATTTTCTGGCTTTTCCAAGTGCTCAACTTTGTAGCAATTTGCTGCTGACAAATTTGCAATTAAAGATCTGTTCAAAAAGTGAACAGGTAAGAACATCAAATACCAAGGGTAGGCTTAGAAAATCATTTTAAACAAACTTAAAACAAAACCTAATACTTTATCTTCAATAATATAATGTCCTGCATCTTGCACGTCTAATTTTTTTAAGATAGAAGGCTATACAGCATGAATACAAAGCCTTAGATAAATGCAATAAATCATGGCAGGTTAAGCAATGAAACAAAGCCTCTCCTAGAATTTAGGAGCAAGGTGACTAATTGGCCGAGAGGGAGAAAATCCAGAATCTTGGAGTTTGAATATACGCATATGACCATTTTCGTCATTATGTCTTGCAAACAATATAGAACATCAAGTGTGATATAGTGCTTATTTACACAGTAAAGCGTCTATCTGCAGACAATACCAAATTGGAATTTGGATTCCAAATCGGAATCTGAGTTTGTATTTTATATTAAAAGTGATCAGGTGACGAATAAATGTCGTCTAACAGAAACCAAAAAAGTAAAAAAAGTTGATTCGTTAATTATAAATTTAGTACAATAATAACTGTTGATCAAAAAACACTAAATAGAAAACTATGAAACGGCATTCACACATGTACTATAAGAATCTGATTTTCATTTACGTTCTATGAAATAATTAGATCCGTGAATTAGTGATTTCCAATGCAATGAACACCAGGCATTAAGACAGCTTTAAAAGCCAATAAACTAAATGCCCAATCACATGAAAATGGAGGATCTGGGCAGCAAATTTATTCTTTGTCAGAACTCTTTTGACTTTTAATAAGGCACGGTAATGATGCATCTCATGAGAGGAAATGAGGGATATAAGACTTTCAGTCGTCCCTTATACTAGATTGAGCACGATTAATGTGAAATAAATGAAATATAGGATAGCCTCCAGAGAGAAGAAAAGAAGAAAATAAAATTTTGCAGGCATTTGTCCAATCTTACATTACACAAGTTATCTAATAAAACTGAAATATAGAATAAGAGTAGTAAGATGGAATAGTTTTCTGACCTTTCACCGCCAACAACGCAGACAGCACAAGTGCCTGTGGGAGCAGTTTCGTCCTCATCATACTGGACCTGATCGCCATTACCCCTAGCTTGATATTCTTTTTCCCATATAATTCAAGAAGAAATAAGAGTCTCTCAGCAGATGATTAGTCTTACATTGACACCAGCTGCATGGGAACTTTTCTTCATCACCTCCCCAAACTTGTCCTTTCCAACACAACCTATATAGCTTGTTGCACCAGGAATTTGAAGCATCCACTGCACAGGGAATCAGAGTGAAATTGCTTTTAACACCACAAGTTAATGGAAACACAAAGATTTTGAAACGGGAAGAATATCAAGACTTCACAGTACCTGTGCAACCCTAATTGAGTTTTGAGTTGCCCCTGAAATAGATAAATTCAAAATGAAAATTGAAAAACATCACAAGAATCAGCTACAATTAATTGACTGACTAAAATAATCAAGATGATTTACCGCCTGCAATGTACTCAACGTCATATTTTGTTGCCAATTCGTCATACCTAATAAATGTCATATGTCAGTGTACAGTTACTTGAGTACATATTTAAAGCCAGACAAAAATGATCACACAGGACTACACTCAATGCAGGAGGAATGAAATTGTCAATTCATAAAACTTCAATAGTTAATATATCAAGCAAAGAAAATTACATTTGACCATAAGCTTATTACTCAGATGAAAGCATACGACTGAATATTAAAAACCTTTATGACCACATTTAGCATCACATTTTGCCAAACTGATGAAACTTCTCCCGCGAATGGAGGAAAGAAAAGTAGTTTGAAATAGGAAATTAGTTAACGAAACATGTAAGCAATCAACTGGCTGAACTTTGACGTAGAAGAAAAATTCAACTAAAAAAAAATTGTCTTACATGGGCAGGTGCTTTTCCTCAGCAAGGATCGCATTGTTCAACTTTACATCATATCTGCCAGAGAATAAGGATGAACCAAGGCTTGTCAATAAAAATTACAAAATAGTAGTAGTCATTAACAGAATGATAAACCTTAAATTATAAAACCACTATACCTAAGAAGAAATAATTTTCGCACTCTCACCAAACAGCCAAAACAGAAGATAAGAACAATATGATGCTAAGTACAGCGCTCAGAAGAGAAACAGCAAAAAGGAAGAATCCCCAAAAGCCTTAAGTGAAAAGCATTTCAGCAACCCGACTTCCTGATTCAATTTTTCAATGTAAAGAAGGAACCAGGGATAATTGAAAAACTGAGATACGAAAAAAACCTATAGAGAACATCACCAAATACATGATTCCCGAAAAGTGGAGAATCTTGTTAGAGGAAAGATGTATAACAGAAGAGAAGCATTGCTGCCCGTGCATCCGGGTACCAACATAAGTTCATGCCAACAACTGAGAGCGCATACGACACTTTCAATAACGATTGCGCTGAAAAGTCCGGGAACCTTTATGACCACAATGATAAACCATCATCAAGATTCAAAAAGATGGATCAATCCAGATTTCCGGATCCCATCGCAGAAAACGATATGTTTAAAGACCTGATGTCTGCACTCCGCTCGTGAAGCAGGGGCTTACATTCTCATTAACTAAAGATCCAGACAGAAAATCGACCTTACTTCTCCGATAATGAGAGGACACTCGACGTCGCAGCATCGAATCCGTAACAAGTAATGGTATCGAACATCACACAAAATATTCATCGCGCTGCGAGTATAATGGATACCAGATCTAGGCATCTAGCATCCGAGATCTAACCACAAAGAGACATAAAAGAGACGAAAGATTCGGATCTAGCATTCGTTACCTCTCAAGGAACCCTTCATCCACGACCGCGGAGATGTCGAGCAGCGGGTTCCCCATGCCCAACAGGATCCCATCGTATGCCATGGAATCGGAAGACGAAGCACGTAGCACAGGAGGTAGCCGACAGAGAGAAAGAGAGATAGTGCAGTCCGTGGGGGTCCTGAGGGCGGGATTTCTCGGTGCAGCAGGATGTAACGAGGCAGACCATTATATAGGAAACTATAATGTCGATGCCTCATAATACTTACCAACGTCATAGTGCCCAAATCATAAGGACTATGCGTTGAAAGCCTTATGAAAACTATGCGAACGAGAGAGAAGCTAAAATTCCCAAACATTTTGTTTGCCGAGGCGGGGACTTTCTGTGGCAATAACTCCGCGATATCTTTGCTGAGGCGAGGACTGGTGGGGCCCGCTTTGTGAGTCATTCTCCATAAACTCGTTCTAAAGAGTGACTTTATGGGAGGAGTGGTGAGGAGACCTACTCTCTTCAACGCATAGCCTATTATCGACCATGGTTGGTGGGATAGGGACCCAGCTTCCCGGGGTCATAGTTACCATACCCCTTTGAAAGCATAAGCCTTACCTTAGCATAGGTGTTTCGCGGCATAGGTTGGAGGAGATATTTTCCAATTTGTCCCTCACCGACGTCGGCCCACATAGAAAAGCCCATTCACGCTGGCCATCTCTTGACTACCGTCAATCAAATATAGCAGCTTTAGAGAAACAAACTTTCCAAAAACTCTCTCTCTCTCTCTCTCTCTCTCTCTCTCTCTCTCTCTCTCTCTCTCTCTCTCTTTCCGCCCCTCATGAAGATATTAAAGTATCTTTTTAAATGTAAGAAAATGGATCTGATATAGTTCAAGGTAAATACATATAATTCAATAATTACATTTGTTTAGCATCTTGTAATTTATAGGAACTTTAGTTAATAAAACTTTAAGTTCATGCGGGTCGGCATGGGAGTAGCATAGCAAGGTGTTCAAAATGGCATGTTGGTTGTAAGTGGGTGCGTCAATTATGTGAGTAGGGAGGGCAGGCACTGAAGATGAGAGGGTGGGGGGGTCTAGATGAGATAAGGGTTAGCGGGTTGACTAGCAAGGAAAGAAAAGTCAAGTCAAGAGAGAGAGAGAGGTACTATCTTAGTGGCAAATCAATAAGATGGGGCAATGACAATGAGCTCCATAGGTTCAAGCTTGAACTCAGTCTAACCGAGTTGGATAACATAGAGATATGGCAACATATCTTAGCAATTTTGGGCCAATAATAGGCCCAATAATAGACTAGTGTCGATTCCTCTCTTGAGGATGACTTTTGGCCCTTAATAAAGGACAAATGTGTAGTTGTTTTTAAATAAAGTGGATATAAAAATTATTTATAGCATACATTTCAGTTTCTTATTTATGGCTTCTTCTTAGTGGAAGAAAAAAAAATTCACATGGCATTTAGAGTATTTGAGCAAGTGCAATAACCATTTTTAAAAAAAATTATGCACAATGATTACCCAAATGATTATGAAACTGGATGTTCAATTAAATTTTTTTCGTTCATAAAGATGGCAGCATTAAATTTTGCATTATATGTACCTGGGTCTCTGAATAAAGCAACCAAAAGGAAATTGAAAAGATTTTCCTTAGCTACATGCCCTATTATTGGAAAATTTTATCATTTCCCTGTTCAATATTGCACAACATATTTTTTTAATATTTTGGACTCATATATGGCAATTTAAATACTATTTACAAATCCACCAATGAATAAGCTAGATTCTTTCACTCATCAATGTCTCCTCTGCCATTAATACATTCAATAATGTCAGAATAGCGATACATTCTACATAAATAAATAAGAAGTTTATTTTTAGAAAAAATAGATGGGCCTACCGTAATCATAGCTGATAATAGGCTTTGAGTTGAATCTTTCGAAGATGATGATCTTATTCACAGTTATTAAACAATGCCTTAATGCGTTGATCAGGCTTAGATTTGTCAATTGAGGAGAGAAGTTCAATTCTTTTTTGGTATATCCTGAGAATTTTTTCTCTTCTTGATCATATCGTGTCAAATGACGATTTTTCAAACATTCACACTTGCACACCTTGGAAACAGAGTACACATGGAGAGAGAGCAATGGAGGAAGAGAGAGAGAGAGTGTGAGATGTGGAGAGGATGGGTGAGTTATTGATCTCCCCTGCACCGTCTGATAGAAGCATCTAGCAGATGGGCACGGGGGATCCATTCCAGCCACTCAAGCAGGCGAACAGCGGGTCGATCACCTTCCCCTGAGAGATCGCCGTGAACACCTTGTCGAACTCCTCCCCCGGCGACTGGACCTTCTCGCCGGTGAGCATGGCGGTGCCGAGCTCCTCGCGGACGAACTTGTAGAGCGGGTATGACCGGCAGTCCTCTATTCTATTGGGGATCGCCGGGGATCCCTTCTCAACGGCTTCCCTAGCCGCCTCCACCTCCTTGGGCAGCGCCATCTTAAGCTCCTCCTCGAAGGCGGTGACCTTCTGGAAGATGGAGGTGGCGCTGTCCTTCTCCTTCTCGCCGTTGGCTATTGCGTGCTCGACCAGCACCTGGCGCAGCTTCTGCATCAGCGGGTACGTGGAGCTGCACGGGTCGTCGGCGTAGGCGAAGACGTACTCCCTGTCAACCACCTTGAGGAGGTCCTTCTCGCAGAACCGCGAGGGGTGGAGCTCCCCGTTGACCCCCATGGTGAGCACTCGCTTCGCCACCTGACTGACGGTGTTCTTCACGGCCGCCTTCATGTTCTCCTCCAGGTGGCGGAGGTCAACGGCCTGGCAGAGCGCCACGAGGTAGGTGGAGGTCATTAGCTTGAGGATCTCCACCGCCTCTGCGGTCTTCCTCGCGGAGATCAGGCCAAGAGAGTTGACGTCCTGGTTGTGCTGCTCCGCGCTCTGGACGTGGTTGGTGACGGGGTTGCCGAGGAACTGGATCTCCGAGCAGTAGGCGGCCATGGCGATCTCTGCGCCCTTGAAGCCGTAGTCCAGGCTAGGGTTCCGACCCCCGGAGAGGTTTGAGGGGAGGCCGTTGTTATAGAAGTCGTTGACCAGCTCTGAGAGCTGCGCGAACATGAGCTTGCCGATAGCGGCGAGGGCCAGGCGGGCGTTGTCCATGGACACCCCGATGGGAGTGCCCTGGAAGTTGCCGCCGTGGAGAGCCTTGTTGCGCGACACGTCGACGAGGGGGTTGTCATTGACCGAGTTGATCTCCCTTTCGATGGACTTGGTGGCGTGGCGGAGAACCTCCACCTGCGGACCGAGCCACTGTGGGGAGGTGCGGAGGGCGTAGCGGTCCTGCTTGGGCTTCTGCAGAGGGTCAAGCTCGTGAATCTTCTTCGCCATCTTCATGTAGGAGCTACCCTCGAGGATGTGTTCCATGATGGCGGCGGCCTCTATCTGCCCCGGGTGGTGCTTCAGCTTGTGGGTGAGGTGGTCGGTGAACTCAGGTTTCCCCTGCATCACCTCGCAGAAGACTGCGGAGAGAACCTCCGCCATGACCGCGAGAATATTGGCCTCGAAGAGCACTACAGAGGCCAGGCCGGAGCCTACGGCGGTGCCGTTGACCAGGGCCAACCCTTCCTTGGGCTGCAGCTCGAAGAAGCCCCCGGAGATGCCCGCCTGCTGGAAGGCCTCCTGGGCGGAGACCTTCTCCCCGGCGGCGTTGACCGCCCTGGCGTTGGGTCTTCCGGTCAGCATTCCGGCGATGTAGGAGAGGGGGACGAGGTCGCCGGAGGCGGTGATGGTGCCGCGCAGGGGGAGGCACGGGGTGACGTGGTGGTTGATCAGCGCGGTGATGGCTTCCATGATCTCGAAACGGATCCCCGAGTAGCCCTGCAGGAGGGTGTTGATCCGGACCAGCATGGCGGCGCGCGTCGCCGACTGAGGCAGCGTCGTGTTGGCCGAGTCATCGCCGGAGCCGAATATTCCGGCGTTCAGGAACCTGCAGCAAGGACAAGCAAAAAGATCAGTAAACGTCCACATGATCTAACCCCCAACCACTATAAAAGTCGTAGTAGTCACTGATGGAGATAATAAACGCCTTCTTTCTTCCTTCCCTCAGAGGAGATGGGCACGTGGGTTCTGGTCGGGAAGGAGTCGGTGGCTCACCTGATGAGCTCCCTCTGGAGAGCGCCGCCCTGCTTGGTGCGCCGGTGGGAGGTAGCGCCGAAGCCGGTGGTGACGCCGTAGCTGTCGGTGCCCTTGTTCATGCTATCCATGACCCAGTCGCTGCTGGCCTTCACGCGCTCCCTCGCGGACTCGGCGAGTTCCACCCTGAGAGTCCCACGGCCGGAGGCGACGGCGGCGACCTGAGAGATCTTCAGATCGGCGCCCTCGAGCCGCACCAGTGGCCGCCGGAAATCTTCCACCATGCGCTTCACCTCGTCGAGGTGGCTCCCTTTGAGCGAGTCGGCGGCGGCGCCCCAGTTAAGGGGGTCGCCGGAGACGGGGGCCACGGCCGGGGCGGCGGCGGCGGCCGGCTTTAGGCAGAAGGCCTCGAGCTTCATGTTGCCGTTGCCGTTGCAGTGGACTTGGGTAGCTGCTTCCATGGTGGCGAGCTCGAGACCTCTCAAGGATGGAGAAGATCCAGGAGAAGCAATGCCGATAGCTTTGCTGTCTCTCTTTCTCTCTCTCTACGTACTATGCTTTTATTCTCCTGATAGGAGGAAATTCGGGTCAGAGCTCGAATTTTCCTGAGCTTGCCTCGCAGCCAGCGTGTTGCTTAAATAGAAGAGAGAGAGAGAGAGAGAGAGAGAGAGAGAGAGAGAAGAGAGACCGTAGGTGTGGATTTGTCATGGGGAGAAGAGGAGATGGGGTAGGTGGTGCAAACGAGTGAATAAACGGGTGTTAGTTGTGGGGCTATCATGGCCGTCCGATCCTCGTGTCATCCAACGGCCGTCTTGGGCGTTGACCGAGACAATTCTATGCTGTACACAAAAATGGTTTCTCGGGCAAAACGTAATTCAATGGCCCCCCTCCCAATCACATATGCCTAAAATAAAATTTTAAGAGACATAATAATTTTGTATATTTAAATAAGCACAAAAAACTGATGTGCTCTCATCTAATGATGATGATGCATCTAATGATATGAAAATAATAAATTTTATTTTGTATTAAAATATCATAATTATATTACCGAATTCCTAATTTATGGGCTATAATGTGACATCACTTTGTTGAGTCTAATGGCATGGCGTTCATACCTCTACATTCCTAAACCTCATATGAATAATTAATTTGTTGTATATAATACCTACAAAATACAACAGACTCCATGCTATCATCATAAATAATCTCCAAGATGTGATGAGCAAGTATTCATGGGATCCAGGTTGCAATTATTTGATGACCCAAAAAAAGAAAATCCAATTAGGTTATTCAGGGTGGTCATAGATTTATCCCATTTTCTATGACATTATTTACATGAGCTAAGTTTTATAAAGTTAAAGGTGAATGTTCAATTGTCTTTAGCGTATCTAGAAATAATTAATTCGATATCGTGTGTAAATCAATTCCTAATTGTCGTCATCATCGAACAAAATTAAACTTTCTTTTTGTTCTTTCTTTTAGTGTAGTGATTTTTTTTTATCATTAGGATAACTTAGATGATTTATAGGGGTATAGTATAAATGCTTAAATCAATACATCAAAATTTTTAATAATTATAATTAATAACATAGTCTCCAATATAATTATATGAAAAAATAATTTAAATTGATATTTACAACAATGCCTTTAAGAAAATGAAAGAGAATTGATATCGATGGAAAAAAATAGATTTGACATTTTAAAAAATATATTATAATACTTTACCATTTACCAACGTAAAAATAGATGATTCCAACATGTCTTATTCTAGAAAATTACAGTAAAATAATATGGTGCCCTTCATTACATATAATTATAGCAATTTTGGGTCTCCCACATTGATTGGTGGCATTATCACCATAAATTAATTAGTAATCTAGAATAAACTATGTGGGCTCATGTCGGTACAATACATTCCCTCCCATTAATTCGTCATAATTCGAAATTCTTACCATTTTTTCAAAATGAAACCACATGCCCACCTCACTGGTTTGAATGTGAAAACCTGCCTATTTAAGCACATGCGCCTTGTATCACACACGCTGAACGGGAACTGTGCGCCTTGTTAACGATTTATTTGTAAAGCATAAAATACAATAAATCTCGCCTCTTCCAAGGGGGCAAAGTGAAGAGAGCAAAATAAAACAATGAACTTTTGACTCAAAATCCAAGGTAGGGAGTTGGTATCGCCAACAAGGATTGTTGCAGAGTTGACATGTCTCCTTGGGCCCACCTCAAAGTTCACCATGGAAAATTTGACACGAGGAAGGTGCATAAAACAATTAATATTAGTGAAGAATGTATAATAATATAAAATAAAACTATTTCAACTTGGAAGTGAAACTTCTGTAAGGATTATTTGAATATGTTAGAATTACTTTTTTAATGGACGAAAAATGATTGTTCGTTGAAACATAGGAGCGAATTGCCTACACCTACCCACTTACAGAGATGAGACAGAGGTGGTCTAACTTGGTTGCGTGCCCTATACTTCTTCGACCAGACAAAGACCATGGTCGGTGAGGAAAATGAGGCAGAGGAGCTGCAGTCTTAGCTCCGGGGGATCCAACCCTCCCGCGCCTACGGTCGCCCCCATTCCCTCCCCCCTCTTACCATCGGATCTCGTGCCCCGAATCTTTTAATGCTTGGGTGGGTCGAGTACTCTCCGTTTCCTTCCGACATCAACACCATCGAGAGAGAGGGAAAGAGAGAGGGATAATGGTAAGTTACCTACCGCTTACACTTACACTGGTGGATTGTGAAACCCTGCATCCACTAAGAGATCACAGATCTACCGAGAGAGAGAGAGACACGTGAAAAAGCTGGGAAAGAACCAGATGGCCGTTAGCTGACCACAAGCCTCACCAACCATGGTGGCGGGCTCCGCCACTTCGTTAATGGGGCCTCCTCCTCCGTCTCCCACCAATCTGGCTGCGTGCGGTTACGTGGGGACGAGCGAGCAAAGTTTGTGGGCGAGGGTCGCCGATGACCCTCAACGTGAAGAGGCCGTCGGCCCCAGGCGTGGTAGGTGCACTCAGAAGCCAGGAGCAAGACACGATGGCGTCAGTGCTGGCAGCTCGTGGCCCCCCGTACGCCCACGGAATGCCCCGCCGGCTACAAGCTTGTGGGTGGCGCCGCCCGCCGAGCTGGCCGTTGTCTTGAACGGCGGGGAGGCAGTCCACGGCGGGACGGTGCCGGCGCCGTGCCCAATGGAATACTCCGCGGCCAGGTGTCGGCCATAAATGCCGATAGCGGGTAACGAGTCCTAGACGCCGATTGGCCAATGCCACGTGGGCGTGAGTAAGAGTGTCCTGTCTCTCTCAGTCAAATGCCCAACCAACCGAAGGCCTCGTCTTTGTGGACCCCCGAACGGAATGTCTCCCCCGCCGCCCGTTGACTCGGACTAAGTTGATATTTAGTCCGATTATCAATCCACTTAGGAGATTTTAGAACGTGAGTCTTCTATCTGGGTTTGGACCAGGTCTAGAGAACGAGAGAGCCTTCTCTCCCTTAAAGATTTGGCAGTCAGACTTTCTAAAAAAAAATTATACTATATTGAATCATATAACACCTTACATAATATGAACCAAACTATGATGAGTACATAGTACCATCACCTTATCCTATTGATATTCTTCGTCATAGGCGATGAACAATCATCAACCCTAAAAATCAAGCCCAATGTTTCGTAGTGATAATCATTACAGACGATTATACTATTAAGATAAATAGATGTGATCACCCCACCTACTTTGTTCCGGCCATGAATTAATGCTGACATTTTGCACCACATGTCGCACCTAACTTTATTAGTTACCCATTGATGTGAATACTATTTTGAGAAATAAGTCCCATTAATCTATTACAAGGGTTTAAATAATTTATATGATCATGGATTGCTGCTATAAGTTCCTCTCCTTCTGCAAAGGTTTTATAATTATCTACGTCCTTCACCCCATTTTTATTTGCTGATTATCCACAAAGGAAAATGAGAAATTATCAAAGCAAATAATTTGCCTTGATGTTAACCCATTTTTCTTTGACCTCAAATTATATCGGTCCCCATTTCTATGCTGACAATTGCATTATTTACATGACCACGTGTCTTTTTTTTTACCGCCGTTCTGCCAACCATACAGTTCTTATTGGTAAGACCATTCATCTGGTGGTGCTAATGGACAAGGCAAGTTCTGAGTCCAACTTAACTCGGTGACCCTTCGGTCTCACTTTTCTCCGTTCCAAGGTTGCCTGTCCACGAGGCTCGAAGCTGACTTCTCTCTCTCTCTCTTTCCCTCCACCCTCCCTACCCTTGCCTGAGTCGGATTCACTGTGGCTGGACTTCCTAGGGTTTTTAATCCGAGCATGTTTACTGGACATTTTCTCTCCGTACCAAGGCCGTCGGAGGCGCCAGATTGACCGTCTTTCGTTGTTTTCCATGGTCGTCGGGCGTACCCGTCCTCTTAGACCATGGACGTATCGTTCGGCACGTTTACTTTTCACCCTCCGTGGACGACGCATTCCCCGCTGGGTCCGACCGATGGCCGTCGAGGATGACCACGGAGCTCCGCCTCAGAAGGCAGCGCCCGCGGGTTTTGGTAGAAACCACGGATGAGCTCACTTAGCGAAGTCAAGTCCTCCTCGCCGTTCTGATTCCGGTCTCCGGCGATCGGGGTTTGGTGGCACGCTGGCCTCGTGGAGAAGTCCTTCCCCGTTTGGTGGCGGGCTGAGCAGGTAGGTAGAGAGAGAGAGAGAGATGGTCACACGCTCTGTCTGCCGCTCTCTCCCGTCCGACGGGGAGTCTTACGACGGTCCGCTTGCACGCGCTGCCCACCCGTCCGTCCGAGACCAGCAATTCCGAGCCCTGACTCTCTCTCTCTCTCTCTCTCTCTCTCTCACTCTCTACCTTCCCCTTGCACGCTTCTCTCACCGGTCTTCCTCTCGTTCGTCCAAACTCCGAAGCATGATTAGCTTCAACACACTCTGCGATCACCGTCATGGTTTCAGCCCCCCGTTATAAAAGAATGGAAATACCAAGTAACCCCCGTGAAGAACTGCCAGTACGATACTACTAGACCTAATAATCGTGGATTTATATCCACGATTATAAAAAATCCTAATTATCGTCGATTATTTATTTATTTATTTTTGGAAAGTTTTGCAGGCTGGCTGTACCCAGTCAGCCCTAAATTAATATGGAATAAAATAAAATAAAATAAAATAAAATAAAATAAAAGAAATCATCATATATGTATATAATTAAATATCTTATGTGATTAAATAAACATATATGTAAATATGAAAGTCTTGCAGCCATATTATTCTCATGTGCTGATGAGACCAATCATACACTAACATAAGGAGAAGTGCAATGGTTTTTAAACCAAGTAGCTCAAAATCGATGTGTCAGGCAAGCAGGAAGTAGGTTGTAAAGGCAAAAGGACCCAAATTTGGCCCAAATATGGCCCAAAACCAGCTTAGGCCCAAACAAAGCATTTTATTTTCAGCGTTTCTTGGGGTTTGGCTTGCCTGGACCTGGGCCAAAATTAGCATTGCTGAGCCCAGCCCAATACGAGGCTTCGTCGTGGGGTAGGGTGGGGTGGGGTGTGGTGGGGTTTTTCGTCGCCGGGAAAACCCTCGCCGCCGCCGGCGAGAGCCGTCGCCAGTCGATGCTGCTTGTGCTTCGGCAGCAGCTGAAGTTCCGGAGCTTCTTGAGGAAATCTCGCAATTCCCCACGAGCCGGTGGCTCCACGCCGCCGCCCTTCTCCTCGGTCACCGCGGCGGCGGCGTACGACCTCTTCCGGGGCGTGTCAGGGTCGGAGGACGACCGACTTGCGGAAGAGGAGTTTCTCTCGTCGAGGCTCGGGGTCGTCGGCGCCGGCCAGCATGGGGCGTCTCCGCCGCCGCCGCTCTCTTCTCAGCCCGGTGAAGCTCCGGCGGAAGACGAGTCTGTACTGGACGGGGCGCGTGTGGGAGCGGCGATGGCTTGCTCCTCCTCCTCCCCCGGTGATCCGAGGCTCTCTCTTCTGTCGGAATGCTACGACCTGGCGAGATCAGGGCGGCGGAGGGAGTTGAAGAGGACGCTGCATCACCTGGTGCGCAGAGAAGGTAGGGCTCCTGCAAATTACTTCTCCTCGCCATCTCTTCACCTGACTATTCGGTCTGAAATCTCCCAGTTCGATCTGAACTTTCACTCTCAGGATATGGTTCAGCGGCTTCCCTGTGCAAATCACTTCTGGATTGCTTCGGGGGCAGGGACGGAGATGTTGATCTCGTGTGGGATTCTCTGGTTGAAGTCTACGCCCGACGTGAGATGCCCCGAGATGCGCTCTTCGTCTTCGATGAGATGAATCTTCGGAGCGTGAGTTCATCCGCCGACGCTTGCCAGAGCTTGATGCACAGTCTGAGGAACACCGACATGGTCTGGGATCTGTACGAGAAGATCCGCAGGCCGCAGGGGATTCTCAGCAGCAGCTGCATTCATGGCGCCCTTCTAGGCCATCTCTGCAGGCACGGCTGGATGAAGGAGGCCGTCTCTTTGTTCCAAGACAAGAGAGGGAGTGGAGAACTCCAGCCCTGCCTCACCGTCTTCAACGCCATGATAGCAGGGTCTTCTACCTTCGTTGCCAAATCGTTTCTCTCCCTGATGATCAGATCTGGGTTCCCCCCCGACGAGACCACCTACAATTCTCTCATCCAGAGGCTGTCTTTGGAGGGTTCTCTGGAGGAAGCTCTGGCCCTGTCGGCAGCCATGGAACAGGAGGGCATGGAGAACGGCGTGGCCACATTCAACGCCCTCATCTACGGCTTCTGTCTGCATCGGATGATGAACATGGTCTGGAAGGTCGTCAAGATGATGCTCACCAGAGGTCTCAGCCCGGGCTATCTCACATACAGGGCCCTGATGATCGGCCATTTCCAGAGCGGCAATGTAGAAGAAGGGCTGAAGCTCAAGGATGCCATCCTCGCCAGGGGATTCCAGATGAACATCATCACCTACAACATTCTCCTCCATTCCCTCTGTGAAGCGGGTCGACTGGACGAGGTAGAGAGGCTGCTGACTGAGATCCGCCGCCACGGCCTGGAGCTCGATCACGTCGCTTACTCCACCCTGATCCATGGTTTCTGCAAACTGGGGGAGACCCACAGGGCACTGGAGCTCTCCCGGGCAATGGCTACCAGAGGGATCGCCCCCAATTCATACAACCACTTGTCGGTGCTCCTGGCGCTGTGCGGCAAGAACCTGCTGCGGGAGGCCAGACAGTACCTGTGCCACCTCCGCCGAGAAGCCCGGCAGGTGGATGCCGTCCTGTACAATGCAGCAGTGGATGGGCATGCCAAGGCAGGGGACCTCAATGGAGCTCTCTTACTGTTGGGGGAGATGATGAAATCAGGCATATCTCCGACAGTCGTCACCTTCAATTCCCTCGTCCATGGGCTGTGCTGCTGTGGGAAACTTGCAGAGGGCAGGGCCCTGATGGCGGCCATGGTGCGCCAGGGGCTTGCTCCCAATGCAGTCTCCTACACGACTCTGCTGGATGCTTACTGCAGGGAAGGAGACGTCGGTGCCATGGTCGACCTCTTTGATGAGATGGTCGGCAGGGGGGTTGCACCCAACACTGTCACCTACAGCGTGATTATGAAGGGCTTCTGCAGGGCCGGGCAGCTCGGGAAGGCGGCGGCGGTGCTCAAGGACATGCATGCCAAGGGAATTCCTGCAGATCAGATCGCCTTCAACACGCTCATACAGGGCTTCTGTGAGGCGAGGGATGTGGGGATGGCCCTCCATCTGCACGACGAAATGCTCAAGCACGTTCGGCCCACCCCGGTGACCTACAACCTGCTGGTCAACGCCCTCTGTGTCTCCCATAATCTGTGCGCTGCGGAGACCCTTGTGGGGGATCTGCTGGAGAAGGGCGTCCGGCTGAGGAAGTTCGCCTTCACCGCCCTGATCAAGGCGCAGTGCGTGGTGGGCAGCCCTCAGAAGGCAGTGCTCCTCTTCCAGAACATGATTCAGGCTGGTTTTGATGCCTCGGTGGAGGATTACACGGCTGTGATCCACCGGCTATGCAAGCGGCGCCGCCTGAAAGATGCCAAGGTCTTTCTGAACATGATGTTGCGAGCTGGGGTTCATCCTGACCAGATGCTCTTTGATGTTGTGCATGAAGCTTTCAGCAGAGGAGATGATCGTCGGTCGATGCTAGCTTGGCAAGGGAAGATCCTTATGAGTGGTTTGCCGTCCAAATAGGGATCCAATGGCTGCCCTCTTTCACAGTCCATCTGCTCTATGGTTCTCTCCAGGTAAACTCCTCCTCGAGGGCCACCACCTATTGCCCCACCCCGTGGCCAAAACCCTAATCTCTGTCTCCTCTCCTGCAGCGGTGGTCCTCCCTGTGTTCCAAAACCCTAATCTTGTGGAGCAGCTCACCTCCCTCCTTTCTCGGAGAAAAAGTTCAGCTCCCAGACAAGGAAGGTGACAAAATTTATATCAGTGCATTCGGGTCAGTAACAAAAGTTATGCTCTTCTTTTATTTTGTTTGAAGGAGACAAGCTACATCAATCTTCTTTTATTAGGCGTATTATTCCAACGAAATGCCTGAACTTTTGGCATAATATTTAGCATTTTCTAGGTAAATGAAATGGCTCGGTCAGGCAACATGGTCCTAAGTTTAGAGTGTCAGATTATAGGGTCATCCCTATATTGATGCATTTGTGATAGTTCAAAGGATCCAAAAGATCGAATTTATTTATTCCCCCTATAATCTGTGGACGAAGATCTGAAGATCACCGGGGGCCACTAAAGTCATAAAAAACATGATGGTTTGGTGGGATATATTCTTGAATCCTGAGCTTGTTTCAGTCGAAGATTTAATCCATACAAAAATGAAAAAAAAACCCATTATTTTCCACTATTGCTTGCAACTCATGGAAGATCAATGAAATTTATTCTTCCCTCCCTTGGTGATATAATTGAGAATTGAAACGTCAAATTTCTGAGCAATGACTGAATTTGTTTCAGGTACTGACTGCAATGAAGACGCTGTAACTCCTAAGATGATCTCCTCTGTTCATCCTGCAACTGGCGTTCTCCCATAAAGATGCATCAATCTTTTGCTGCAGATGTATCTATTATATGGTGTCAATGTAAAGAGTGCAGCTGGATTATATTGTTTTTTTCAAAAATGCATAATCTATGAGTCGTATTTTTTCTGTCTAACAGGTGATGATGCCATTCCTGATATTCCTTCGCTCTGTTCAAAGGGCTCAAACTATGGAAGTGAGGCAGGTTCCTTGAACTAAGAAAGAAGTCTTCAACCTCAGCCGATTGAGCTCACTTTGGGCTAGAATCAGCTTTTCTCTAAATGACTCCCGTCTTCAACAATGATGCAGATTGGCTGGTTTAATTCATAATTAACTACGAATCCAAGATCCGCAGTCCTTCCCTGGGATGGCTAATCTCCTATTGCTTACCTTGATAAGGCTATCCTTTCTTAAGCAAACAGTTTTCCCAGTTTTAGAAAAAAAAATCCTCCAGTGAGGGTCATAAGCCTTCTTTGCACAGGGAGCTAGGGTTGACCCTGCCGAATTCAGACAAATTGACGACAAAAATCATAGTTGTTGGAATAACCGCAGTTTGTTCTTCTATTGAAGAATGCAAGGTTAACATAGCATGCCCTTTTATGTATCAGTGGGGGTTTTGAATTTTTTGCAGGCAATATGAATGGGTAGATGAAAAAGACCTCACTTACAATGTTCAGGTACTCAGCATTCCAATCTGAATCAAAGTCAGCTGTACAACCGCATGTTTATCCGTTTTCACTGACTAATATGGGTATAACAAGTGAGTTCTTCAAAACATAGCCATTATTTATTAGCGACCGATAGTGAAAGTTGATTGAGATAAGATAAAGATATCTCAAAATGCCCAAATCCGCTTTCTTCATTGATTATGACATAAACCCAATCTACCCTCCATCAGTTCATGCCAAGCTTCATAAAGAGCGTGGTGAGGATACTGAAGCAACGGGAAGCTTGCTCTTAATTTCAATTAGCTTCACATAAAAGGCTGAAACAGCAGAAATTTGTGGCAGCAGAGATGGGCATGGTGATACTACTCGGCTAGTTTTGATGATTTCAGCCTCTGTCGTCAATCTGAAACTTAATGGTCTTTTCGTTTTCTGCCTCTGAATTTATCGAGAATCAAATTCTTGATCTGTTAGAGTTAAAATGCTGGGTCTATCATATTTACTTGTTCCTAGCATTTTTCAGCGAATCTTTCTCAGTTTTACCATGATAATTGATTTTGGCGAAGAAAATCATTCATGACCATACATTGGAGGGTACATTTGAATAAACCAAAATCTCTTCAATTTGACAATATTCTCAAATTATAAACATTTTTATCACAGCAGTCAAGAACAAAAAGATAACCATTGGGGTTCAATGGAATGATTTTTCAATCAAATAGATGATTATCTCAACCGAACCGCAAATAACTGAGAGTGCAAATCTGCTGATATATTGAATAATATGTGGGAAGTACATGTCATCACGAGGATAGTAGAAAGAGTAATCAATTACCTCATTCGTTAACAAAACAAAAAAATGGAAGAACCCGTAGAATAAAACTGGCACCACTTCTGCAGGGAATTCCTTCCAGGTGGCCCGATTTTTTCTCTAAATATACAATAAAAGAGAGAGAGGAGAGCTCAGTAACACAAGTCGAAAGCTTGGAAGTTTCCTACCATCGGCGAAAATCTTGGCATTTTGACTAGGGTTTCTTTCGTTTCCCTTCTTGTGGTCTAGGGATTTTTCTGTACTCGTAGTGGTAGATATCGATTCTTTCTTGCAGCATCTGTGAAAACAGTCTTCGTTAGTGCACCCAATGATGGAACCGAATTAAACTAAAACAATGCAGCACCCACGAGCATCACAATAAAAGTACTACTTGGTAGTACCTTGAGCTCCTCTTCCAAAGAGAATTTCTTTGGCTTGTACCCTTCCATGGGTCCTGTTCTTGTCAAGGCTTTCGTAGTCTCAAGTAGCTCCCACTCGATATTGTCTTTCTCTTTCGTAACTTCCTTACTGATGCATGGATGAAAAACTCCATAAGGCCAGATAAATTGACGCAAAATATCACAGCAGAATGCAGGAAAAAATTCAATAAGGCCAGATAATGACGAAGATATATATATATCTGAATGGACACAAATGAAGTCAAAATACGAAAAATTAGCATCAGCAATCATTAACTGTCATAAAGTAGAACCTCAATCGAAGAAGGTAGATATAAGCGTCATAAAGTGCTTGCCTGCCTTTAATGAGATGAGCGAGGCCAACTGCTCCGAAGACCGTTAGTGAGACAAGTGGCAGACCATATCGAAGAAATGGGCTTTTTCTACTCCATCCACTAAATTTTGAAGCTGAATTCAGAATACTCTTAGGTGAAACCGATGGATTTGTTTTCTTCCTGGAATCTATTGCCGCATTGCTTGTCATTATTATGTTCCGCACAAATCTGCAAATTAGCAACCGGTTCCAGAGATCATGTGCAAGAAATTTTGACTTATGCATAGCTTTCAACAGCAAAAATATTCACGGACCTTCAGCTCAAAGAAAAAATTAAGTCTGAGCAAAATCAATATCTCAAGTGACTACTGACGCATGATGAAAACTTGGAAACAATAAAGACTTTCGGAATGAAAAATAAAGGAGATACATCCTGTCCGAGTATAAAGAGTTGGCTGATATGCCGAGAGTTTGCAAGATTGTAGTGGTACGGCAGGTTCTTTGGTAGAACTGGGGACAGAAAAGTGATGAAAAAGCCCAGAGGACCCACAAGGAAACGCCTAGATGAACAGAACTCTGAAAGAGTGAATATACGAATGACTCAAAGGCAAAACAAGCATGTTATGATAAGTGGGTCTTTTCTTTCCCTGCAGGAAGACCTCTAGGGGGGTATTCGTCTATGTTCTGTCAGTTTTGGGGATTGTCCCGTCGGGTGCCCTTGGGTATGAACCTGTTTGAATGCTAGGAATGAATAAATATAACTGTTCCTCTGATAAAGTAAGACGCAGGCAAGGTAGACATGAAATAGAAGAATTATGTGGAGAGAAAGCACATTGGTGTGATCGCCATTACTTAGAAATAATTTGGCAAAATTGATGGACACATAATATTTCAGTTCAAGAACAGAGGCCTCGATAATCCCAGAAAAGAAGAAAACAAACATGAAGGCGTGACCCTTCAATCTTTGGCTCAGGCGTCGGCAATTGCCGATCCACAGGAGTTTTGGGTGCTCTAATGCAAAGTTGAACAGAATCTTTGAGCCATAGACCTAACCAAATCAGTGATTTCTCCGCAACGCGTACCTGGAGGTCCTCACGATTCGGGCACGGGGAATTATGTCCACGATCCCCGCGACGACGGCGGATGGTGATGAGACAAAGAGGAGAGGGCGTGGATGGGGTATCCGCCGCCCGATCGATCAGTGGACGGAAAAGGATTGCTTCACGGCTGCCTAGTCGTGACCGGTCGGAGCCTTCCCCTAACAGCAACAGAGAGAGAGCAGAGAGCAGAGAGAGAGAGAGAGAGAGAGAGAGAGAGAGAGAGAAAGAGAGAGAGAGGTGCAGCTCGCCTGGGGTTTCTCTCCCGCAGAAAAACCACGACGATCAGAGGCGAAGAGAAGAGAAGAGAACCGGGTATACGACCTCTCACGACTGCGGATCCATCCCGTCGACGTGGCCGGTACAGATCCAGCTTCACGATCGTAATACTCTCGCCACACAAGGGGTAACTTCGTCTGTCCACAAAGAGAAAGAGCGCCAAGCTGCGCGGCACGTGTCCACACGAGCCACCGCCGTCGCCGGCAACCACGATGATGCCGCCGGCTAGGTGGCGCCGCTAAAACCCCTGCCATCATATCCTTC
Source organism: Spirodela intermedia (assembly GCA_902729315.2). Lineage (NCBI taxonomy): Eukaryota > Viridiplantae > Streptophyta > Magnoliopsida > Alismatales > Araceae > Spirodela > Spirodela intermedia. The sequence goes on from LR746273.1 coordinate 2,568,072, forward strand.
ACAATTAATCAAATGCGTATGTACCCTTTTTAACAAATAAAAGTAACAAGAAAATATATTTATAACCCTTCGAGGCCCGATTTCTATTGGGCAGTCCAATCTTCGTCCGCCCCGTCATGGACGTCTTATCTGCGCCAGCGTGGTCGCCGTTATCCGACTTCACGTCGTTATCCCCAGGACACGCGTCTCCTTGTACCCGTAAACCCTGTATCTATCCTCCTCGTTGGCATCCTCGCCCATGATAGCCATCCTTGCTGGCCACCTCATCACCTCCGTCACAGAGAGAGAGAGAGAGAGAGAGAGACAGATCGAGATAGAAAGAGAGAGAGGAGCCTTCCAGGAACCCCGGAACGCAACTTTGGCACTTCCGCTTTTGCTTTCTCCGCATGGTGAAATCCAGATCCAGATGTAGAGAGAGAGACAGAGACAGAGAGTGAGAGAGAGAGAGAGCAAGCGTACCTTGCCAATAAAGACGACGTAGCCATTGCGGTGCTCGCCGGCCACCCTGGCCCCTCCGCCGTCGCCGGTCTATAAACCGGCTCGATTCAATGTACCGCCGGCGGCGCTGCTTTAGGAAGGAAAAGAGGAGATCACCATCCGCGATTCGCATCTATATCAAATACAGGATTATGTCAGTAATTCGGGAGTGAATGGAGAAGATCCAGCCTCCGCCGTTGACGGAGAGACGGCAAGTCCCCCCTGAAATCTGCATCTTCTCCTCCGAACTCTCCAATCGGCCGTGAATGGGATCCCCAGGGCAGAGATCGGACGGAATCTTTGAGGAATCGAGTAAAATAATGCTCACATGTGCTGAAATATCCTGCCAGGCCTCGTCACCTCGAGTCGTGATCTCCGTCGGCGGCGGAGGGGTGGTGAGAAGGAGAGTTGAAAAAGGAGACGACGACGGCGACGGTGGTGGTGGTGGCGGCGGCGGCGGCGGAAGCCTTCGGTTCCCGAAAATGCGGTCCGGTTCATTGGAGTAGATTGTTTTGATCGGAGCGGGAAACGGGGGATATACCGTTCCTCCCGAAGTTGTAGATCAACGGCTGAGATGATTTGCATGGTGAGACAGGTTAAGACGCGGGACACCGCATCGGGGGTAGCGCCTATATAGCACGGCCTGCGTGAGGCCAGGTAGAGGGTACGGAGGGCCGCGGAGTTCGCCGGATCATCGCTCGGGAAGAAGAATTCTCGACTTCCTTGCGACAGCAGGGCGGAGAGATGGCAGAGTCGAAGCAGTCGCCCATCGTGGTGATGACGAGCCCCAGGAAGCGGCACTCTGGAAGGGATGGCGAGGAGGATCGCGCCGACGGAGGCGAGAAGTTTGTGGTGGCGAAGAAGCGCCCCAGCGGCCCCGCTTGGTGGAGCGGCGATCCGGTTCAGGCGCTGGCAAGCGCGAGGCACGAGTTCGGGGAACACGGCGGAGTGAACATGTCGATCGAGGCGTCGGCGACGTTCACGGTGATGGAGCCGGACACGATGCGGCGTATGTTCTCCGGCGAGCTCGGGCCCGATCGCGATTTCTTCATCTACAGCCGGCACTTCAACCCCACCGTGCTCAACCTCGGGCGTCAGATGGCGGCCCTGGAGGGCACCGAGGCCGCGTACTGCACCGCCAGCGGCATGTCCGCAATCTCCTCCGTTTTGCTGCAGGTCTGCGGCACCGGAGGGCACATCGTGGCCTCCCGCCGGCTCTACGGCGGCACCTACGCGCTAATGTCGCACTTCCTGTCTAGGGCGTGCGGGATCCAGACCACCTTCGTCGAGATCGGGGATCTCGCGGCGGTGTCCGCGGCCATCAGGGAGGGGGAGACGAAGGTTCTGTACCTGGAGTCGGTGGCGAACCCGACGCTGGCTGTGGCGGACGTGCCGAGCCTGTGCGCGGTGGCGCACGAGAAGGGGGTGATGGTGGTGGTCGACAATACCTTCTCCCCCATGGTCATTTCCCCGGCGAGGATGGGCGCCGACGTCGTCGTCCACAGCGTCTCCAAGTTCATCAGCGGCGGCGCCGACGTCATCGCCGGTAAGCCCCACCACCTCCCTTCCCCCCTTCCTCCGCCCTAGGGATCTCCCTTCCAACATCTCCGGAGAAGATCCACCCGCCCTCCTCACCGGAACGTCGTCCCTGCCTCTTCTCGGGGAAGAAGATCCCAAGAAATGACAAAAATACGTGTTGCGCTCGCTGCGGTACGAAGCAGACACGTGGAGTCCGATGGTGCCGAAGGATAGAAAGACGTCACGTGCTGGTGGAGCCCATGGCCATGTCGTCTTCCTCACAAACCAAAAAAAGGGAAAGCACTCTCTGTAGGGGCATACATGTTAATACTTCTGCAATCCGAGGCGCTTTGCTATAAATGATCTGCTTCCCGTGATGGATCTCAGGGGCGATATGCGGCCCGGCAAGCCTGGTGAACTCGATGATGAGCCTGCAGAACGGAGCGCTGATGCTGCTGGGGCCGACGATGAACGCGAAGGTGGCCTTCGAGATCGCGGAGCGGCTGCCCCACCTTGGCCTGCGCATGAAGGAGCACTGCCGCAGGGCTCTGGCCTACGCGGAGCGGATGCAGAAGCTGGGGCTCAAGGTGGTCTACCCGGGTCTCCCCAGCCACCCGCAGCACGAGCTCTTCAAAACCATGGCCAACCCCGGCTACGGCTTCGGCGGGATGCTGTGCCTCGACATGGGCACCGAGGAGAAGGCCAACCGCCTCATGCACCACCTGCAGAACACCACCCAGTTCGGCCTCATGGCCGTCAGCCTCGGCTACTACGAGACGCTCATGTCCTGCTCCGGCAGCAGCACCAGCAGCGAGCTGAGCGCCGAGGAGAAGGAGCTCGCCGGCGTCTCCCCCGGCCTTGTGAGGATGTCCATCGGCTACAGCGGCACCCTGGAGCAGAGGTGGGCCCAGTTCGAGAAGGCTCTCAACTGGATGCAGGATGAATCTTGCTACCCCAAGAACTGAAGGTCCTCCCCTCCGCTCCCGTCCCGTTCGTTCCTCACCTTCAACTAGGATCATCTGTGGCAAAACTAGGATCAATTGTGGCACTGTGCATGCTTTCCCCTCTTCATTGTGCTGTCTGGATTATGTCATATAATTAATTTCTAGCGTGCTATTGGTTCTTCCCTGTTCATCATCCTCACCCAATGCAGCTCATTATAAAAAAAATGAAGAATATATCTATGTAAATGGGATGCTCCAGCGACCCCCACTAGCATGCCCATCGTTCAGGTGGGGTCTGCACGCGTTGGGAGGGAAAAGTCAGAGGGGAAGTTGAGAGCGAGAGATTCCGTGGATCCGGGAAGGATGACCCTCACGTGGAAGATGAAAAAGGGGACTCTTTTATTCTAGGTTGACTGTCGATTCTACCTACATCAAAAAGAGAATGAAAAGAAATAAAAGAGAGAACTTCGACAAGGAATTACAGAATTCTCGGCAGAGAATCAGAGAACGGTGATCAGCCTGTCGTTGAGAAACTTCCTACCCTCCACCCTTGTTACTTATAAGCGACTGCCAGCTGCATTGTACGTAATTCCCAAAATTACATATTTCCAAATTTCCTATATTTATTAATTCCTCTTGTTGCAGCTTCCTCCATATGGTTGACCTTTTTATTTTTGCACCTTGTCTGACGGAGCATGGTAATTATTAGTGGATCTTATTGATATTCTCACATGTGCCTTCAGGATCTAGCAAACTATCTCACTAAATTAAAATTTTAACATATAAGAATGTTGTTGAATATGAAGGATGTCATTCAAGTTGACTGCCCAAGTAATGTCCACATCTACAGTTAATGGTAGTACTGATTGTGGAAGAGGGCTCCTGATGGCATCTCGTAATTGTGAGACAGAAAACACTAGGTGAAGGCTTGCTCACAAGAAGGTGGGCAGCTCAAAGTAATAAATTTTGAAATATTAAATGGGCCAAAATAATAGGGGGAGAGCTTCTCACTAAACCTCCGTCCTAATGCATATAAGTGATACAACCATAGTCACAAGAAGATTGCATCTTCCACTACCAACTAGACATCCCAATGCTTTCTATGGACGTAAACTTTCACATGAGCTTGGGCTCGCCTTAAGCTACTCTTCAACTAATTGAGCACCTCGTCATGCTCTTGAAAGAGGCACTCCACCATATTTATTGATGTTTATGCATTCCTATAGGAAAGGAGAATTTAGGGTTGTTGTCCGCAGACAACTTTAAAGGAGGAGGGACTAGTAGATGAATTGAAGTCTAGTGTTTTACCAGAGTTATGCCCAATTGAATAATTTACTTGCTTATTTGGGTTGATCACTTGTGAAATATTAGAGATAATTTCTGACCCCCAATTTTCTATCTTTATTTGCCCATCAGTCTAAAGGTGGTATGCATTGTTGAGATTGGGCTAAGTTGTTTGACGTTCAAATAATTATTGTCATAAGAGGCTCATAAAAATTCAATTCGTGTTAAGGAAGATGAATGTCAAGAAATCGTAAAGAAAAATAATGTATTTAAGGAACACTTGTGCCACTTCTAAGGTTGAGAAATGATGTTTGAATGTTGAAAAATGCGCATGCTTACTAAAACAATCAATAAAAATTCATCGAAATATTTCAGCAACCCTTCAATAAAATTCTTATAAATGTGCTTGCATATTCACACCGAAATGTTAAGTGGCTGAAGCAAGTCAATCGACAATAAGGATTCTAATAAAAAATTAAGAGCTCACAGATCTATGTAGATAAGAACTTTCAATCAATGAAATAATGTTTTCATTTATGTACTATGTGAACTAGAACCAATAATTCATACTTACAGACTAATTTGAGGCAGTTGGGTGTCAAGAGAGTTTGGTTGAAGAAGTCGATCAGGTGATGTTGTGCATAAAGATTATGTTGATAAAAGTCGACTCTAGAGACACTCAATTTCATCTCAAACATAATTAAAAAAATTAGCTAACACAAGGATTGGGGCAATTGTGAGCACATGGGTAGAGAAATATTTCATTCACATCAACTCCCACAAGAAGGCATCATTCTTGAGTAGCTTGCAGAGAGGTTGAGCCATTGAGTCATATCCTTTGATAAAATGACGATAATAACTAGTTAGATTTAAAATATTCAAAGCTACTTCCAAATTATGGGTGGGACCCTATTAAAGACTATTAATTTTACTTTGTTCGACTTTCATGCTACAACTAGAAACCTAATTGTTGAGATATTCAATCATTTACTAACCAAACACGCACTTCTTCAAGTTGATGTGCAAATAGTGATACCAAAGTAAAGAAAAAAATTGACATAAGTGTCACTAGTGGTTTTTGTTTCTCAAATTAAAGATCAAGATGTTATCAAAGAAGATGATGACACATTAGTAGAGAAGCTCTATAGATATATGATCCACCAATACTTGGAAGGTCATTAATGTGTTACATAAGTTAAAAAGCATCACTAAAAATTCATAATGACCCTTGTAAGTATATAAGCCAGTCTTAAAAACATCATCTTCCTTGATTCAAAACTAGTGATATTCTAACTTCAAGTCAATATTTAAGAAGACAACATCTCTATGTAATTTGTTGACCAACTCTTTTACAATTAGAATTGAGAATCAATTTAATACTGTAATCTTGTTTAGTGTTAATTAGTTAATATAAATACCATGTTAAGTGGACTAGCTTAAGAAAGTTAAACCATTATAAACTATCGAGGCTAGAGTAAGCACTAGTCAAGTGTTCAATGATGTCGAAGCAACACATTTATGACAAGCTTTTCAATCTTGATTTTTTGAATTTAGGATAATGAAAAGATTTTACCTTGATTGGTGTTGAGGAAGCTTCTAATAGAATGTGTGGTTGATCTCTATGGGAGGCAGTCTACATATGTCAATAAAGATAAGATGGGATTTACTCACATAATTGTTCCCATCAGTGTACGTGTTGTGTCATGTTCTTTAATTGTATATGTGAGTTGAAAGAGCTTGATCATGGCTGGAGTCCTTTGTTATATAGTTCCTTGGAGAGTATCTAAAAGGAGATCTCCTTGAGTGCCAATGAAGCATTAACTTGTAACATGACTAATTATGAGATTCATCAAAGTCCCCATTCTTTTTTTCAAGTAAAAAAAAAAAACTTGTTTCATTGAATCTATTCATTTCATTCTCAATATGTTATTTGTGTTGGGTAAAGGTAGTAGTATAAATTCTTTGGCAATCATGAGTGTCTAGTATTTTAGCAACTCATTTTAATAGTGTTTGCTACTAGTGACTTAATCATTAGTTTTGATGGTGATCTTAAACTAATTAGTCTATATAACTGATAATTCTTTCTCCTACATAATCCTCCTAGAGACAAATTATGTGGTGCCCAAGTCAATCAAGATAATCACAACTCATCCTTAAAGAATTCAAGTGAATTTGAACATATGTTGTCGATCTTCTCCCAAGATGTGAGTTAACACTATGCTTGCACATATTTTATCATATACTTTTTCTAGTTGATTAATTCACCTTCATTGATGTAGATGACATAGACTTCTCATTTACAATGATGACTTGACCCATATTTCTCATTCTAGAAGAAACAAAGGCCTCAAGCTCACTTATTGTAATGAGATCATCTGATCGTAGGTGAGATCTTGATGCCACCCTTTATTGTCTTGTTATCAATACATGCCTTCAAAGATGGTGGACAATGAGCTGAGAATTTTGTGCATGATGTGAGAAGATGGATTCACCTAAAATAAATTCCTAGCCTTATTGCTAGACTTTTGTAGTTCTAAGTTCTTAATTTCAATCTTCTAAGTCATGCCCATGAGTGCCTTTAGACCTTGTGGCTTGATGAGGCTGACCTTGACTTGGATCTCCCACCATAGTCCTTTGACAAAAATCCTTACTACAATGCATCGATGCTTAATATTCAAGAAGCATTGATACAAGGAATTATCCCGATTGTCACTTAATCATTCTAGACTTTCTCACTAGATGCTCTCCCATGTTTGTCATGTTTGGAAGTTCTCTTGGTTCACCTCTCATTTGAGGCATAAGAGGGTTTTTCCTTTCAAGCTCATACTTGATGTCGAGAGTTTCTTTGCCGTTGTTAATTGGTGCACTAAGAAGTAAAGTTTGACTCTAAGGACCCATTTTTCTAGGTAGTCATTGTTGAAGATATACATCTCTATCTTCTATGTTCTACCACAATTTGTCATTGTTGGTTGTTGTGGAAGGAGCCGATATGAAATGTGGAGCATCCAACTAAATAGCCTCTTGTGTGGGTGAGTGATGTCATTGAAATAGAGATAGAGTGGCAAACTTGTAGTTGGACCCCTTTTAGAGCTAGGGAGAGGTAGAGAGTTGACTTGTTGTTGTAGGTCATCCAAGACATGTAATTATCACCAATTGTTAAGGTCTCACCTTATTCCATGCTAAGAGAAGTGTTAGATTACACCTAACACTAGGGAGAAATGTAAGTTAAGAAAAATCCTATGTTAACTGTCAACTCTCGAGCATACTCAAGTAACCCTCAATTACAACAAAAGGAAAATGAAAAGAAATTTTAGAGATAACTTCAATATAGAATTACATAATTCTTCACAAAATTAGATAATAGTGTTTGCTTTGAAAGGATCACTATTCTTTGTTACTTATTCTCTTGTTAAGAAACTCCCTACCCACCCTCCTCCTCCTCCCTTATTACTTATAAGTGGCTGCTAGTTGCCTTATATGCAATTTCATAACTTATATCTTAGCATTTTTTTATATTTTCTCTTATAATTATTTTTTTTTGTTGGATGACTTTCCCATTTTCTCCCCTTCCTTGTCTTGTGGAGCAATGTCCCTTCCTTGTGGAGTTGATTGAAGCAAGGATCGCATCAATCTCCATTAGTGTGAACGATTGTAAGATTATTTTTAAATAGATAACACAAGTTCAATTCAAATCCTTGCACTATAATTTATAATTATTTTATCGAGGAGGTGAAAGCAGTACAGAAAATGGAAGGAAGATTGAGGAGATATTAAAATAATTGGAATTGTTTACAATAAAGTCATGTTATTGGGTCATAATTAGATCCCTCTTGGTCCTGCCTCTCACAAATCCGATTATCTAATTCGTTTTGAGTCACCATGTTAGATCATCAATCAGATCTGCCCAGTAATTTTTTTCCTTGCATTATCAGGATTTTTTCGGAAATTTTTAAAATATTTTTTTTAAAATGAAATTTATTCAGAGTTTTTTTTTTCGACATTAAGGACCACCAGAAGAGCACCCGCTCTTTCTGGAGTTAAAATATTGGTGGAAATATTAATTAATTAATTAATTAATTAATTAATTAATTAATTTTTTTATTTCAGGTAATCTTTACTTACTAGTTTTTTAAAAAATAAGAAATGGTCAGTCGTGCTAAATTATGGATAGAATTCGTGCTCTGAAATTGGTCATTGATCCCGTCTGGTCTCCCTAAAACCGACCGGACCGGGCCGGCCGGTCCAACAGCCTTGGTTACGGAACAAAAAGAAGAGACCGCCCGGTAGGAGGTGGTGGTGTTTGGTAGAGGGGATTCAGCAGCATAAAAACCATGGGATTCTCGTCGACCATCCCCACCGCCTCCTCCTCTGCTGCCTTGCCGTCGGGCTCCTGGCGGCATCTCCAACTATCTACCACCACCCGGGTGTTTCTCCTCCGACCAGCCCCGTCTCCGGCGAAGGCCACCCCCTTGCTCATCCCAGTGCCGGGAGAGACGAGAGGACGCCCCGCCGCAGCGGCTCCGTTCGTCGGGGGTCAAGTTCGGTTCGGCTTCAGCAAGGTCTGCTCCCAGAAGATGGCGGGGGAAACCGCTCCTGCTGCAGGCGAATCCTTTGGAGCCGGGGAAGGCAAGCCGGAGCTGCTGGTGTTTGGTAGTGAGGAGGAGCTGTCGGTCTCGTTGGCTAAGTACACGGCAGAGCTCTCGGAGAAATATGCCCAGCAGAGGGGGGCCTTCTCCGTTGTTGTGTCTGGCGGCTCCCTCATTAAGTCTCTGAGGTAATTTCTGGATCTTAGATCGTGGTGTTCAATTGTTGTCTGATCGGTCGTTCCCATGGTGATATCTGCTTGTTGTGGTGTCGTTGATAGGAAGCTATTGGAATCTCCATATGTAGAATCAATTGACTGGAAAAAATGGCACGTCTTCTGGGTCGATGAACGGGTTGTGCCAAAGGATCACGCTGACAGCAACTATAAGCTTGCATATGATGGATTTCTTTCTAAGGTAGAGGAGAAATATGACAATCGTGGTCTAAGACATGTTTTCTGCTTTTCTTTGAAATTTATTTTGTACTTTTATATAATTAATTTAATTTTATGGAAACGTTGGAAGTTTTGACTATTAATATGTTTCTTCGAACAGTTTAAGTGCCGTGTTGAACTTGATGATTGTGTTCATGCTGATTCAGGTTAAATTTCATTGATTAGCCCCGTCACATTTCTTTTTCAATCCTTTGGCTTTTGGCTCAATTTTAGTTTCATAACGGGAAGATGCCAACTTCCTGGTACCCATTGCACTCATATTTTTTATGCATTTCATGGAATATGTCAGAAATTTGAAGAACCATGGCTAGCCGATTCATCCGCACATCATTTTAAATAAAAAGTCTGGAACAAAAGTAAGAAGTAGGTTATCATGGGGCTCAAATTTCTTTGATTATTCCATTGATTTTCATTGGCATCTTCTTTAAATTAGTTATGTTTAGCAATACGAGACTTGATAGTAGATAATGTTAGACATGAGGGAAAATAAGATATTGTTGGCATCTTATTCGAAGACAAGTAATTTTCTTTTTATCCATCTGGTTCGCTACTTGTTATTGATATTCACCAGGAAGGTTACATTTGTTGTATTATCCGATGTAGAATGCTTTCTTTTGTGTCAGACTAATCACGTAAACACAATAACAAAACCACCTGCTGTGGTTTATTTGGACTAGACTGCTCAAGGGCCGGACCTAGCCGCATTCCACCTAGTGTTTCCCTATATGAGGTAAAAAATAAAATCTCCTAGGTGCATTGCTGGTTTAAATTGAAATGAATCTTCAGAATTGAAAATCATCCCTTCTAATCGTCAAAATTAAGAATCTACTTAAAGACTCGATTTTCAAACCAAAAAAATGTCTCAATGGTTCCTTTGTTTCATTTTATCACGTAATGGGATCAACAGGAGTGAATAAACAGACTACAGGATTAGAAAGTATTTAGTGTATTTGTCTAGCATTCTTCATGAAACTAACTTCCAAGAAGTAATATTTTTTAAAATGCTCGAGTGAGTTTACCTTTTTGTTTGCCAAAATTTTGAAATCATTGCATCCCACGTAAACTATATATTCATTCATTTATAGCTTGCGATCACGTTGGCATTTGCTAATCAGTGAAATATGGTGATGATATATTTAATTTGGTATCCCATGAACTAAAATAATTTATCGTTCAATATAATTTTGTTTATGTGATTGGTGTTATGAAAGGATGCTTATTTGTACGTTCGTTGACAACCAGCCTTTTCGGGTAAGATTAGAATTAAGAAGTAGTTGATTTTATGTCAAGCTGAAGAAGCCATTATACATCCTGATGATGAATTTCATTGTAGCAAGAAATAGTCAAAAAAATAATAACGAATGTATGCCAGATGTGGAACTGTGTGGTACCATTAATGTTGGGAGCATGTATATATGATAGGGGTCTGAGTTGTGCCATCAAAAGACTACGATGCGATTCTCGTTTGACTTGATTTATTTAACTTGGCTTAGAAAAATTAAAATGTTAGTTCTTTAATTAACTAAATTTGATGAATTTATTTAAAGTAACAGGTGTTAATGTTTGTTCTTTAATTAAATTATGATTCCATGCAGAATTTGGATGAATCTTTGTTCGTCCACTGGTTTTTATAACAGTGGGAAAATTTTGACGGAAAAATCTCTTTTTGTTTATCTAATTGCCAGGTACCGATACCTCCTGGACAGGTTTATGCAATCAATGATTCACTTTCTGCTGAAGGTGCTGCGGATGATTATGAGACTTGCTTGAAGCAGCTGGTTAAAACAAGTATTCTAGGGTTTTCCTCAACCACCAGTTTTCCACGGTTTGATCTTATGCTTTTAGGAATGGGCCCTGATGGTCATGTAGCATCCCTCTTCCCAAGTCATCCTCTTGTTCATGAGAATTCTAGGTGGGTTACCTTCATAAAAGACTCACCAAAGCCACCCCCAGAGAGAATAACTTTCACATTCCCAGTGATAAATTCATCTGCCAATATTGCACTAGTTGCCACGGGATCTGGCAAAGCTGGTCCTGTGCAGAGAGCTCTAGGGACTGGATACAATTCTTCTGACTTGCTACCTGTTCAAATGGTTTCACTTGTGGATGGAAAAATGACTTGGTTTACTGACAAGGAGGCTGCCTCAAAGTTGCACGGGGATGCTTTACTCTGATTGTGTAAGTTTCCAAATTTTATTTAGTATAAATAGTTCAACTGTCATTTTGGTGATATATCATTTTCTGCTCAGAAAATTCTATCATATCTATGATTTGAATTCAGGATTTATTTATTTCTAAAGCTTTTTATGCCTTTCACTTATTATAAGTAGGCATGATGTGGTAAAAACTTTTATTATTTTGGCCGTTTTGGGGCTTGTCCAGGATTATAAGAATACAAATTGATCAGATGTACCCTTTTGAAAATGTGTCTTTCAAAGTTAACGGAAGGGTTCCTATAAAGCACCAACTCGCATTTGATCCCAGTCCGAAAGATTTTTATGTTGTACTGAGTCGGATAAAATGTAACCATTGTTTTCTTCCTACTTTCAGAATATGTAGACGTTGTAATCCTGTGTAAAAAAGATTACTGGATAGGAAAGGCATATCTAAGTAAATTTCAGTTTGAAGTAGCTGAAATATTGAAGTGGGTAATCTAAAAAGCGAGAAAAATGATTAGTTAGGATTGAGAGGGCCTTAATTTTTAGCCTTTGGCTGATGAACTCCCTTTTTTTCTTCTCCAGAGTAAGTAGAGAGTTTTGCAATAGCAACTGATGTGGGATTTAATCAGGGTTTTAGAAAGAGATAAGTCCACTCTGTGGACTTGTTTTTAGGGTTTGGCGGAGGTTGAGTTTAAGAATTGAGGATTTGTGGATGGAATATTTCCAGAAGTATTATGCATGAAGAGGGAATAACGGTGCAAGGAGAAGGAAGATGCCACTGGAGTTGTTCAAGAGAAGAGTTATGAAAGTCAACCAAATATAAGCACAAGAATGTAGGTTGATCTTCTCTAACTCCTAAAATTGCTTTGATTGTTGTGTTTGACAAAAGACATTCCTTTGCCAATAGACATTCAATGAATTGCCAGGGCATCAAACATTGCCCTGTATATCCTATAAACTGATATATCCCAGCTTGGTGAGAGAGTATACGTTAACCTATATATCCTATGGGAACAGAATTATGTATGGTGTAGAATCAGGTACAATGATTCTTTAGCTTCTGGGGAACGTTAAACTTGAGTATTGTAATGTGCCATTTGAGAGTTATTGAGTCATCCAACTTAAAACCAATTGACAATGAATGGATTATAGCAATGTGCCATGTTAGGAGTTCTATTATAGAATAATCAACTCAGTAATATTCCTAGCATCACATTCTCAGCATGAGGTTGGGTGTTGATCTGGTTTTTTACTTGTCTTTTTAATTATGGCCATTGCCTTGTAGGGCATATATATGTTAGTATGAATGGGTTGACTAGGATGGAGAAGCTAAGTGCTTGGGCCAATGCGTTCCAACATTAACATCTCTTATGCATGATTCACCTCATTGATGACACTCTTTTAGAAAGTATGCCATTAGAGGATTCTGTGATTCTTTTGTGGGAAAAAGATAGAAGGTCCTCTGAGAATGTGAAGAAGTAGAATGAATGCAAGAAATTACCTCGATTATGGGACCTTTCTTATCAGAAAGGAATATTATGGGATTTCGCTAAAAAATTATTTTTTGGTTAATAAAAAGTAAATATATGATTATAAACACGTGCAACACGTGCCTACCTTAGTCATTACCCAAAGAACTTAGAAATAGTCAGGATATGATGCGTCTTTTTTATTTTTTATTAAAATATCACATGGAATTTCTTTTCCCCACATGGAATTTCAAGTCTCAGGTAGTCTTGTGGTGAATTTTTTCATGGTCTATGACCACTTTGCACGAACAGGGTCTCTTCTGCTTCATATGCACTTACGCTCTATCTCTTTTTAAATAGTCAGGATATGATACGTTTTTCCTCTTTTCTTTCCTTATATTTATAGTATGCTCTTGCGATCCAGGAATTTGATTTGAGGATCGTTGAATATTGATCATCAAGAAATTCAATCGAGTATTTTAAGCTTGAGACACTTATGGAGCGGATTTGGGACATTAACAGGTTTTTATCTCTCTATTTGGAGGGGAAAAAAACTGCTATTATTCGCAATAACATTATGACAAAGATATATGGCACGCCATGAATAAATGTTCTTCATGATGTCACTTGCCTCTATCCATGTAATGATCTTTTGGTAACCGTTAAGTGTTATGACTATTTGTTTCTCATTTTGGTTACTCTTATACTTTTGGAATGTTAAAATAATTGGCAATTAGTAAAGTAGGTTTACCCATGTGGTACTATTCCTAGCACACACACACACACACACACACACACACACACACACACAAGGAGAAATATTTTTCATAGTTTAGGTTATGTAGGCACCATAAATAGATTGCATGCAACTTATGAGCAATTATCATCTAATACCATGTTGAAGCATTTTGTTATCCAATCCAAAACTAGTTGATTATGACTACGTTTGTCCATCCAGTTTCAGAGCTTTATTTATTGCCTGTGTGATTGTCCTAAGAAAGTGAGAAGGTGCAAGATCTCTAGCTCTTGCAAGCAGCCGAAAAAGGTTGACTTTTTTTCCGGATGGTGTATTTGTTGCCAATTTCTTAGAGCATGGGCCATTTTAGGATCTAAAAAGTTTGAAAGTGGGTAAGAAGCTTTAGTCAAAACTTATCCACGTTGGATGATTTTGCCCGAAGTAGTTGGGAAGCATTATCATCAAGAACAGACTAAGATTCTGTTCATTTCACTACCCCATTAATATCAGATGGGTTTACAGTGAAGAGCATGGGACAAGTCAGCTGATTGGCTCGCAAATCCAAGGCTTTTATTTTACTGAAATGGGTAATGCATGTGTAATTGATATTTGTGTGATATGATGAATTACCCAAAATAGCAAGCTTTGATCATATGTATTTACATACTTCTCAAGAGGTAAAATGCTTTAAAAATCATTTCATCCAACGTAAGGGTGCAAAAATTATGTTGTAAGGTGTGTATTCAAGAAGAAAAATAGCTAGGGATCTATGCTGGATTTCCCCCCACTGCGCACTGTTTAGTTGTGGCGGCTGACTGTGCCCCACCCCCTGTCACGGGTCAGCGAGTACCCCCCGAACCCTCGCCGGCGGCGGAGGGCGCGGAGGCATGGGAGAGAGAGAGAGAGGGCCAGTGACCGATCAGGGATCGGCAGTGATGTTAGTAGATTTTATAGAAACGTCATGGCCACTTCAATTCATAACAACGGAGATCACGTCCTTCCTTTGATTGATCAATCGATGGGCATTCCGACGGATTCATCAGCTGCGAAGAATAACATCTCATGGCGGAGCTGCTTCTTCATTGCTGAGGAAGGAAGCTGAGGGAGTGAGTGATCCTCTCCGAGGGGGGGGGATTTCAGGCTACTCGGTGGTGTATGCGAGTAATGAGTGACATAGTTGATGCAAAATTATCTACTAATACGCCCACAAGCTGTTGGGTCGATCTGTTTCCCTTCTCTTATCATAATCAATCCGAATTTTATTAAGATGAGCAGAGTGATTCGAAGGACTTGCTCCTAAACAATCCCGTTTTGGTAATTATTACTTCATATCCCGACTTCTAGTACTCTCCCTCTCTCTCTTTTTCTCCACCGCAAGGGAGATCTCGCTCATGTCAAGAGAGAGAAAGAGAGAGAGAGAGAGAGAGAGAGAGAGAGAGAGAGAGTCGTGCTACTTTTCTTCGCTGTTCTATTCCGTGTCTCCTCGACGTCGATCCCGGGCACAAGCGCGTTCAGACATCATCTACGCCGCAAATCTGGATTTCACGTGTTATTCCCCATGAAGTATGGTAATTGTTCTCCAGCTCCGACATCTGGGCTGCCGCAACTGGTGATGAACGATGGGGAGATACCATGTGTGTCGCCAAATAGTCGCGTGGTGATTGCGCGCTTTATTTTTCGACTGGATTCTACCCTCATGAACATAAACGATCGACTGGTTTGAATGCTAAATAGAGGCAAAGACCGCGTCTTAAACCTCGTTGCACGCAGAGAGAGAGAGAGGCTGTGGGCGTCTATGCATGAGGAAACCGGGCTACAGTATGTTTGCGTTAGAGAGAGGATAGCGGGGTTAGAGCGAGAAATAGTCCCCCTCCAGGTCTCTTAACACCAGGCAATCTCTCTTAACACTTCTGACGAGAATCCACTCTCATCGGGAGATAGAAAGATCTTCAAATCCTAGGTTTCGCAAGGGGGCCTCCCTCCCCCCTACGAGAACGGAAAACAAGGAGACGGGCGGCAGGCGCCGATCACCGTAGGCGTAGACGTAGACCCATCTAAGCTTATTTCCCGGGGCCTCAAGCTTACCGTCGAATCGATAAACAAACACCTCATGTGGGTCATTCCACGGGAAGCGAAAAGCGAGAACAGGAGCTCTCCATCGGTCGTCGTCTCTTCTTCCTTTTCAACAACTCCACAGCCTTTGTTTCGTCCCTCTGCGGAGGGAAGGGATAGGCGACGAATACAAAATAGCGAGACCGGCAGGCTAGGCGGGGCGATGTGAACTCCGTGGAATCGGTGCAAGGAAGAGGGGCCAAGGGGGAAGAGGACGACGTTGTTTCTTGTATGTTTTATTCGTATCATGCGCAATTATAATATTACGCAGCGCGTGAGAGTATTTTATGGATGCTATCAGGAGGGCGTTTTATGTATTCGGCAAGCTGTCTGTCTCGTGGACTTGACATGTTACGTGTTGTTCCCTTTCAACCCTACTGCTTCTGGTCTCTCTCTTTCTCACTTTTTCTTGTTTATTTTTTTATTGTGGTGCCTCGGGGGAGTCGTCTCTCGTCTCTCTCGCTCTGCCCTTCTTCTTTGTCGCGCAGTGACATTTGAGATGGCGTAGGGAGGGAGGTAGATAGAGAGACAGAGAGAGGAGAGAGTGAATGAGATTTTGTTTGTAAGAGGGAGAGAAAATTCCTCCCTTTTCTGTGAGAGGAGCAGAGAGAGACGTGTGCGCTAATTTGAGAGAAAATTGGGAAGGGGGGGGGAGGGGAGAGAGAGAGAGAGGACTGGGGAGAAAGACGATGGGAGAGAGGAGAAGGGTATCCGTCGGCTAACCCCGCGTGCCAGACGGCCGCGGTAATCATGTTGAGCATGATGAACATGGAGAGAAGGGTATCCCTCGGCTGTCCCCCCATGGCCGCGGCAATCATGGAGAGATGATGAACAACAAACAGCATCAAAAGCGCCGCTGCGGCGACATATGGGATAGAGGAAGACGGTGGGACTTTGAAAGTCTTCGACGTGACCCTCCTCAGTCCGTGACCAAATCTGTCCATCGCTGAGGCGGCATTTGGTCAAAGGGCTTGGCTTGCGCCTTCGTCCTACGGAAAAAGGCTACCAACTCTGTGGCAAGCACCGCATTATTGATACTGTTTCTCCCGTCTCCTTCACAAGCAAACACCATACTTCTATCCTCCATACCGCTTCTCCCTTTCGTTCCGTAGGAAACTGGCTGAAGGATCTCTCTCTCTCTCTCTCACTCACAACCTCTTCCTATCATAAAAAAGACCCAGAAGTAGCTCTGTCCAAGAACTCTGCCCCTCTCTCTCTCTCTCTCTCTCTCTCTCTCTCTCCCTCCCTCGTAAAATCGACAGATGTAGCTCTCCGAGAAGAGCTCTCTCTCTCTCTCTCTCTGGTGTCCTTGGTATCGAAGAGGCTTGCATGTGCATGTGGGCCGGAGAAATCGAGGTGTTTGACGTACAGAATCTACTGAGAGACTCGTCACACCAGGCCCTCCGTATGAATCAGAACAAAGACCTGAGTAGTGCAGATGAGAGAGCATGCCCCCACCGCCCCTCCATTAATGAGCTTCCACAGAGGCGGGTGAGAAAGAGGGCGAAGGGTGGTAGGAGGGACGGGCTGCTGGCGCCCAATAGAACCAATGGCGTACGACCGAGAACCCCGATCGCTGCTTATGAGACCGAAGGGGATGGGGGGTTGGTTGGATCCATTAAATTCTCTGAAGGGTACACGAGCAAAGCAGAGTATCCATTCAATTCCTCATTCTCCCTTAAATTAGAACCTGTTCTTCCGACGGACCTCTGAGGAGATACTAAAAGCTATGATGCGTGCGTCTATTTATTATCATTGACTGGCTCACTGCACTGGAGAGGATTCAATTCAGTTCCAAGTGTGCGCAAGCAGGACTGGTTTTACCGGGGAGTAAGACTTTCACAGTAATGGTAGCGAGAGAGAGAGAGAGAGAGAGGAGAGGTCTTATCTTTACTCTGGACTGCTCTGCTCAGACACCCACCCCACGCCTCACTCCTCTCATGTTTCGCCCTACGTCCGTAGTCTGGTGGCTTCTGTCCTCTTGTTAGTATCGACTGTTATTATATTATCTTGATTGGAAATCTCATTCTGGTCGATGAACGGATGTGCATGACCCCGCCATGTGAAATGTTTCTAGTCGGCGATTATTTCGGGCGGAGAAAAGGGTTCTCTCTCTCTCTCTCTCTCTCTCTCTCTCTCTCTCTCTCTCTCTCTCTCTCTCTCTCTCTCTCTCTCTTAGACGCACACAATCCGACGCTATTATTCTTTGTGATAAAACACGAACACTAAGTACACATTCTTTTTCGTTTCATCTCCCAAAAAATGAACCTTTCTCACTCTACCCCTCATAATCCAGGCCACAGCTCGGCGGTGGCGAGAGGGTTCCCATGAGATGCTACGAGATAAGTACGTTACTTACCTATGCCGATGATTACAATGGCATCAAAATTTATCCGCTCGTATGGAAGAGAGATCCATGTCGCCCACGCCTGATGCATAAGCGGCCAAATAATAATTTATGTCATCGTCACTGTCGCAAGACGTGTTAACTTCCCGTTCATCACCTGCTTGGGCTACACCTCCCTCTATCTTCCACTACGAGGGAATAGTTCGACATGAAGTTCGAAATGTGATAATAAATAATGGATGATTATGATTAGCCCTGTGAGTTCGATTCTTGAGGATTGGGTCTCCTGAGAGACTCTGTCCTGTACGTTCTCACTTACTCTTACATCCACTGTTCAAATGAGGTTCATACCTATGAGCTTCTTCTCACCTGTTGTTATACGTGCAGATAGGCAACTGCCCTATATTTCCTTTGAAGGACGCAAAGTACAATCGTCGACATCGGTAGATTTATGGGGAGAGAGAGAGAGAGAGAGAGAGAGGAGAGAGGAGAGGTGCAATTCATGCATACACACAATAAAAACTTTGAGTGGCAGGGAAATCGTGATGATTCTCTTTAACATATGTATGTTTTTTCCTAATCGTAAGTAATCGTTAGAGCATTTGCTTGGTGAAGCCAGAGAGAATGGAGCACAGCGCATGCCCTCTTCTCGTCTAAATCCCTACCAAAAGCGGTGGGCATCAGAAGCTCACCGTCACAAGCGGCTCGCTTTTACCGTCCTTCTTTTTCTGAAAGTTCCGGCTGCCAGCGGTCTCTCTCGTAATTTCGTAAAGCTCGGGCAGAATCTCCTCAGCAAATCTTAAGATCGCTACCGGTCATTTTCATCAGATGCCCACAACAGGAGGCGAGATGCGAGACGACCAGTTAGAAAACTTCGCCGGGGAACTCGCCGGAGGGTGTGCCAGCTGTTGAGCTACGCCGGTTTATCACTGTGCAACCTGGGGGATACCTGTCTCTGTCTGTCCGGCGCGCCCACTTCAGGAGGAAGAAGACCAAAATTTCCCGATATTCAACCCACATTCAATTTCCGCGTCCTTCGACTGAGAAGAGCTGCTACCGCGGGCCCGTGTTCCGGGCCTCCTCGAACTCCGTGGTGGAGTAGAAAAATGCGCCGAAAACCGAGGGGGAATAGGAGAGTGAGGAAGAGCCGGGGGGAGGGGGTTGGGAGATAGAGAGAGAAACGGCGAACTGGAAAGTTTGAAATTGAAAAGGTCTACCCTCGTGCTTGGGGTCAGCCGTTGTGATCGGATCGGAGAGTAGAGAACGGAGGTGGAAGGTGACCGAGTCCAGTGGGAGATTTTCTACAGAACCCTGTCAAAAGCTGAGCTGTATCATGTCCCCTTGTCTTTTACCTCGTCTTTTCCACCCCACCCCACCCCCCCTTCACCCAGTAATAAATTCTGGATTTTTAATCATTCTGTTCATCATCACCGCCCTGATCCCATCCCATCGTCTCCCGCTGCCCACCCCCCACCCCCCTTGAAATAGGAGAGTTGGTGGTGAAGCGAGAGAAGAGATGAAGAGAAATGAGATCGGGAGAAGCTACCAGCAGGGGGAAGCTTTTCCTTTGAGGGGAATGTTGTCTGGCTCGAGGTCTCTCTCCTTCCTCCATCCTTCTCCTCCTTATCCTCCTCCGCCTCCGGCTTCCCTCGGCGGTTCTGTTTCTGGGAAGAAATTGGGACGATGAGGATGGAGAAAATGGATCGGAGAGGAGAGATCATCCTCGGACCAGGCTTCATTCCCCCCAATCGCAGCTTCCACAGCCGTCTGCATCCCGCCGACGATCAACCGCCGCGGCAGTAAGCCTCTCTTCTCTTCTCTCTATTTCAGGAAAAAGTTAGATCTTTCCGATCCCCCTCGCCATCATCTATTTCCGGCCAAAAAGAAAACGTGCTTGACAGTTTCGTCTCGTCGTCGGCGGATCCGGCGGCGGCGGCGCGCATGCGCTGACGGCGATCGAGGGGAAACTCTGCGGCGGATTGCTGTAATGATATCTGATTCGAGCAGGAAGCAGATTGCTGTAATGATGCGGGTTTCGACAGTCTCCGACCTCTCCTCTCTCTTTTGTACGCTTCTTCCATTTTCTCCTTTTCTTCTCTCCCCTTCCTCCCCGACCTACCCCGAACATTGGGGAGCCGAATAAGATTCTCTTGATGACATTGTTTCTTTCTGAGAAAACCCTAGGGAATGGATACGAAGCATGGCACCAGCGATGACGACGCTGCTAAGTTTCGACCTTTCGGTGTTAAGTGTGACTCCATCTTGTGGTTATGCGTATCCACATTGTCGACCATTGTCCTAGGTCTGTGCGTCTGAGTCTCCCTCCCTTCCTCCGAGTTACAACTTTCTTCATGTTTGTCCATTCTTTGTAGAAGACAGTTGACGCAGAAGGAGAGAGACGTATAAGATGATTCAGACGTACAGATTAGTTATTCCTAGTCCATTCCTAAGAAGAACAAACCGGTACGAGAGAAGGGGAGAATGCCGGGCGGGGGGAGGAGAGAGAGAGCGAGAGAGAGAGATGGGTTAATGCCTTCACGACTTCCCTCCCGTCTCACTACTCTCGCCGTTCATGATTAAATATGTGGATATTTTGGTCTGAGTTCACCATTATTTGTAAAACGAAGCTATCTGTCGAACACTTTCTCGTTGTTTAAGCATTCCTTGTCAAAGAACCAGGTACTGCGGAGGGTGAGAGGGAAAAGAGATGCGCCTGTGACTGTATGATTCTCTCTCTCTTCTTACTCGTAATTGTCTAATCACTAGGTGCGTCCTTCTTTTTATTATTCTTCACAGAGCGAACAAGGAAGATAAGTGAGAGATGGTTTGACGTATCACATATTCTCCCTATTTTCTCAATGTTTATGATCCTAACCCCACAAAAATAGTATGTTTCCTTTCGACCACTCTTTGTGGAGGAAAGAGGTACTATAATAGCAGGAAACGTGGGAGGTGAACCTGCACGTCTGGGCGCTCCTCTTTTCTCGTCATTTGTGCTCTAACTGGTGAATACATTGTTTTTGTTTTTAACTGTCCTTCGCAGAAGGAAGGGGTACTGCCTACAGAGAGTGAGAGAGAGAGAGATGGAGAGGGAGAGAGACAGAGAGAGAGACGGATCGTACATCTTATTCTCTTCCCTTTCTCATCGTTTATGTCCTAACCACGGAATACATTGTTTCTGCTTTTTACTGTTCCTTGGAGATGAAAGGCACTGCGTAGACACAGAGAGTATGACACATGTGTTCTTCTAAGGCTCTCTCTCTCTCTCCGCCCCCCCTCTTCCCACCCTCCTTCTCTCCCCTTCCGTTCCTCTCTCTCCTAACCCGTTATGACCTAACCTCTGAATAATTTCCTCTGCTAAACATTCCTTGTAGATTAAAGAGGTTCTCCGCGAACAGATGCATGAGAATAAAGACATGGAGATATCTTCAAAGAACCATTTCGATCGTAGTTGGGCCTCACGATTTCTTGCTTCTTTCTCTGTGGATCTCTGCCGACTTATTCACGGAACTCCGTCGCCGACTCGAATAAGACTTACATGGAGGTTCTTTCACCTATTGATGGCATAAAAACTTAGAACTTCTAGGAGAAACGATAACTTCCTTGCCCTTATTATGTACTACTCATAAAGCTCATTTAACTCTCCAAGCAGACGGGTCTGATTTTGTTGTAGATGTCTCGAACATTTTGATCTGCCACCTTCTTTTTGCGTCGCGCTTGATATCTATCTATAACGGAATCAGATGTTGCACCAAAAAAAGGCCCTGTTTTTTATTAAACACAACGACAATCAGCCTCGTTATCTTCTCCCTCCTCTGAATTTGTCCCGTCCCGTCCTTTCCATCATCGCACTAATCTCTCCAGAACCTGTCACTTGTGTTCACGGCAGATCTTCGTGACAGCACAACGTATCGGGAAGGAGAGAAAGGTGGGAGGAGGAAGACGGGGAGAGAAAGGCCGGCGGCGAGTTGATCAAGGAAAAAGATGAGTGACTTCATGAGAACGTCATCGGAATGCGATATTGGAGAGCGCGAGCAGGTGAACGATGCGAGGAAATGAAGCGGGAAGGAGAAGAGTTCCTCGAAGTGATGGAATGTCATGGTGCGTGACCTAACGTCATAGATTCCCACGCCGCCCACAAGTATCTACAGGGTGAGTTGCTTGAATAAAAACTAAAACCCTAATTTATTGCTGCGTAAATCTTCATCTCGGAACTGAGGGGCAATGAATACCCTTTTTTGCTGCCAATAAACCCCGAAGAGAGCAGGCATCTCTCTCTCTCTCTCTCCAGAATCTCATATTATATAGTGGACGATACCCCGCAATGGAATGCCACTACAGATTAAGATATTAAACTGTAACCCAGAATATGCTTTTGCTCTTGAAGGTGACAAGACTCAGAGTTTTCTTTGATGTTTTGCTTATCCGGGTTTTCCTGGAGCCATGATCATTTAATGAAATTAGTTTCAATATTGAAACTCGGGCCCAGATATATTCTCATTGTTCTTTGACCAGACCACAAATCCAAAGTGCTAGGGAATCGACCCTTTCCAAACCCCGCCCTTTCTGTTGTTAAGACTCTTTTCGGGATGCACTCCTCCTCCCCAAGGGCTTGCTTAATCGATATTCCCCCTTCCGCTATTGAAGCTGAAGAAAACCACTCGGGGAGTTTCTTCCTCTACTGTGAAAATCTTAGACCGTTGTACGTTTTAGGGTTTTACCTTCTCTTGTTTGGGTAAGAACGCAGTGACCCATGTATCACGGTGTAGCATCCTATTCGTAAGACAACCCTTCAGAAATAGGAGATTCTTGTTTACCAATTTCATCCCTTGGTTCTGATGGTTGCCCGAAAACTCTTGAGAGATTCGTGCGCTCTGGTTAGGTAAGTCAGTCAGTAGCCAGGGGGAAGCGAAGACATCGGAGATACAACAATTTCTTCCAGAGTGGGGCACTCTGAAGGCCTGCCGTCGCAGTGAGTTCTTGGCGAAACTCTCTCTCTCTCTCTCACTCACTCACTCACTCACACACACACGTTGTCAT
Source organism: Spirodela intermedia (assembly GCA_902729315.2). Lineage (NCBI taxonomy): Eukaryota > Viridiplantae > Streptophyta > Magnoliopsida > Alismatales > Araceae > Spirodela > Spirodela intermedia. Next base: position 2,591,196 of record LR746273.1, read on the forward strand.
GCATGCGTGCTTCCAAAACTTTCTAACTTTATCAGACGCCTGAACATCAGATGTGGAAAAATATGCAGCCCGTGAACTACGAGCGAAGAACTACAGTCGTCGTCTCCTATGCGAGGGCCGTGACAAAGCTTGATAAAGTGTCCTTTCTGAAGCCCGTTAACTGTCCTCTCCAGAGTGAAGCTTTTGTGAATGAGGCACCGCCTTTGGAATTCCCTCTGCAGTGCCGTCACAGGAAGACGACGCCTTGAAAGGGAGCAGAATAAAATCGATCACTATGTGCCCACTGTTACACCAACGGTGTCGCTCTTTGATGCATTGGAACTGCTCCAAGATCGCTGTAGCTTAGTCTCATCACTTCGGATTCTCGCTCGAGATCTTTGAAACGGCTTTGTGAGGAGACACGTTGCTAGCCTCCTCAGATTCTCCCCGGTGTATTTGACGGTTCTGGGATCCTTTCTTCCTCACGGTTGTCATAGAGTTCACGGATATGGCTTGCTCGGGGGTTTAACGGCCTATGTAGAGGAGACCGCACAGAAGAAGTGGACTCGTCTTGTCATTCTCCGAGACTTCCGTATAGCAAATCTGTATGTCATTGTTTTGAGTCTCTCTTTCCATTTTGACTTTCAGATTGAAGTGAAGTTCCTCTCCAGCTCTTTCCCTTTAGGTTCAAGATTTCTCCAGACCATCAAAATAGATCGCCAGAGATTTTTTGTCGGTCATTGATTCTCTACCGTCGTTCTTCTCTTTCTCGTTTTGTTCTTCCGATTCACACGCAACAGTGTTCTATCTAATCTAGTATCCTTTCAATCCACCGCCACCAGCCATCACCTACTGCCAATATGTCAGTCTTTTGTCCCACATACTTTGTTCATAATAAATTGGGCAGTAGAGCCCTTGTAGACTATATTGTTGATCTATGTGCTGATATGGGCACATTAATTTTCTGTTTGTAAAAAAAAATCCTTCGTTAAAATGACACCCTAAATATTTTACTAACATCTTCTAATGGATGCTAAAAATTTTGGAAATTTTTCAATCATAATTAGATTAAGCAAAATCTTCTCTACCCATTGATCACCCACTCTCCCTCTCTCTACCTCTTACCCTAGTGCACATACAATATGGCAAAGCGTTCAACGAAGTAGAAAACTAGTTAGATCTCTTGGGCCCCAACAATTGGGGGCTTTGAACCCCACATAAAAGCATTTAGTTTTAGGCGTTCCAAATCGAATTATAACTTCAATTTCATAGCATTTATTGACGACTAGTTCAAAATTATATATCTTCTCATTAGAAAGTAATCCCTTTGTTCACTACACACGGAAAATTTTTATCACTAATTATTATTTAAAAGCAAGCTTACTTAAGAAACCAACCGCTAGAGCACTAAAATGATTGAATGGCTCTACACGTGGGAATATCGTATCAGAAAAGAGTGGGGAACCCTATTCATTTTTATGTGTGTGAAAAGGGTTGATCCTCTTAAACCATCTTCCTCAACAAAAAAAATAATCCCAGATCTATATTTAAAAAAACACTGATGTCACTCCGAACGAATGTCCATATGATGGAAGCATGATGTGGGATATACAAAATTAATTCGCATGAATAAAGACGATTTTTTCATAATATATTTAGTCATCCTCTTTAGTTGGTCATAAATAAATAATATTTATCGTACATGGTATGGACATGAAGTTTAATTTTTATTACCATATTTAATTTTTTGCGTTGTTGAGATCTACACATCTATATGACCATCAGATAGCTTGTTGGACGAGATGACATTTAAATTTATTGAAGTTAACTCCAGAAATATATTGTTCCCCAACTATCTTCCCAAATGAAACATGAAAATATATATTTTATTGGCTTATAACTTATGAACTGCTTGGGAATTATTTCGATAGTAGATATTTTACGGAGCATTTAAATTTCTAATGCTACTACATTAGGATATATTTCCCCCTGAGACTGTTGTCACACCCCTCGCAGAGTTCCCCCCGTGTACATGCAAACGTTATTTTAATTGTTTTATACAATAATATGAGATAAATAATGCAGCATGAATGGCCACTCTCCTTGGTAGTGACAAGCTTCCTGCCTGTGACAACAGGCGCAATAGGCGGCGGCAGGAGTCTTTGGTTGTTGGCCGGCGGCTGAGAGTGGCGGTGAAAGGGGATAACCAGGTTTCCATCTTCAGGCCCGATCAGCTCAAGATACCAACTTTCTGGCTAGGCCCAACACAAATTTGCCCAATGCCAAATCTAGAGTTGACCAGGCCCAGATGCACGAAGCTTCTGGTGGCGCCACGTAAATGGGGAAGCTTTTTTACGCAGCCAATGGTGCGCCGCCTCGTTTGTTTGTGGGGGTATGTGTGATCCACAGGGCTCCTTCCCCTCTCCATGGCTGCTGCAGCCTTATCCCACTTGCGGAGCTCCTCTATTCTTCCGCCCTCGTTCCGCCACGCTGTGATCAGTTGGGAATCCAGAGAGGTTCTGGGAAGGAGCTATGGCCGCCGCCGCCGCCGCCGCCGCCGCGCTTGGCCTGAGTCTTCTCCCCCGACGCCGGAGCCTCCCCGTCAAGATCGCCTCCAGGGTCTCCCCCAGGATCAATGCCGCAGCAAAGGAGAGCACCCAATCCCTGGCGCAGCGGCCGCTCTCAGAGCTCCAGCACTCTGTCGCCGGAGCCCTTGCAGAGGGATCCCCCTTCCTCACCGCCGCAGTAGCTGCCTCAGTGATCACATTGCCTTCCTTCGTCTCGCCCCAGGATGCCATGGCCGTCGGCGGGGAGCTTGGGATTCTGGAGGGCCGGACTCTGGCGCTCGTCCATCCTGTCGTCATGGGGGGACTCTTCGTCTACACCCTGTGGGCGGGCTACCTCGGATGGCAGTGGCGGCGCATCCGGACCATCCAGGATGAGGTCAACGAGCTCAAGAAGCAGGTGAAGCCGGCGCCGTCAGCCGTGCTGTCCACCGGCGCCGAGGAGGCAGCTGCCCCTCCGGCCGCGCCGTCCCCAGTAGAATCTAAGATCCTGCAGCTCACTGAGGTGAAACCCATCCGATCATCTCCTCTTCTTCCTCGGAGAAACCCAATTAGCTGCTTATATATGTGAGGATGGTCCTGCAGGAGAGGAAAGTTCTTCTCAAGGGCTCGTACAGGGAACGACACTTCAACGCGGGTTCGATACTTCTGGGCTTCGGAGTGTTCGAGGCCGTCGGTGGCTGCCTGAACACCTGGTTCCGCACCGGGAAGCTCTTCCCGGGGCCGCATCTGTTCGCCGGCGCCAGTACGAGCTCTCTCCTCCCTCTCCATTAAAATGCAGAAGAAAGCAGTCTGATACGGAGTTCCTATAGTGTCGCTGACCCACTGCCCGTCTGACGTCGATGCAGCCATCACCGTCCTGTGGGCGGCTGCCGCAGCACTGGTCCCTTCAATGCAGAAGGGCAACGAATCGGCGAGGAATCTTCACATCGCGTTGAATGGCCTCAACCTCCTGCTCTTCGCATGGCAGATCCCAACTGGTATCGAAATCGTTTTAAAGGTCCTAGAGTTCACTACATGGCCTTGATTTCTCAGCTCCTCTCTCTCTCTCTCTCTCTCTCTCTCTCTCTCGCTCGCTCGCTCGCTCCCTCACTATAATGTCTTGTAAAGAGCATAACTTTTTCGTTCGTTTTTTTTATCCCATTACCTGTTGTGTCAAGAATAAGTAGCAAAATCATATTTTTCGTGGGTCTGGAAATCATTGATGAGATCGATATGAAAATCGTTCCCATGAATAGATCTGTGTGACCCGAACCTCTGATCATTATAAAGAATCTGAAGGATATCCAAATAATCTATTCGGGTTCTTGTCAATTAATAGAACGGCTAGGAATAAATTATCTTGGACTCAGAAAACATGGAAATATGCTTCGTAGCTTGAACAAATTATACCGATTCAATGGAAAAAAATTAGCTTTCTTTGTGCTTTAAACTTCGTAAACTATCTTAGCCAGACATCATTCCAGCAAGGACATCGCCCTTTCATCATTTGTAAATGGTGCAAACAAAGACAGACTGCATCTGACCATTCATCAAGAGACTCCCATGAGGCATTGACGTAAAACAGTGAAGAACTTATTTTTAATGATGAAAAAAGGCCTCAAGAAATAGTTTTTTCTTTTGAATTTATTTTTAATGTCATTAACTAGTTATTTTCCTCCTGATGAGACAAAGTAGTTAGATCGTTGAGAATCAGATCTTATGTTCCAGAAAATGTTGAGAAATGTACCAATTAATAGATAAAAAAGCAGGAAAAGAAATGAAGAGTATGTGAAGGAATTAAAGGCGAAAAACATGAAGAAAAAGAAGTTAGGAGGTAAAAATACATGAAGAATGAAGAAGATGAAGACACATATTCATTGTGTTCTAACCCAAATCGTTCCCTTCTTCCTCCCACAATTGTTCCTGAATATACATACATGACAGTAATGGAGCAGTTCTTGAGAGATGTGATGGGAAAAGCGAAGGGCAGGGGTTTTTTGTAAAAGCTCTACATTAAAGAGATAATATCTGCTTCTATAATAATTACTGTAATCTTTTCTATAAAAAATCATTTTTTTTTTCTTGGCACAACCAATTTCCTCGGTTACCAGGTTTGGTTGGTCTAGCCAGAATCAAGATCAGAGCTGGGGCTCAATAACTTCCAATCATTTATCTATAAGGACTAAAGTTCCCGAAGATATGCTAAAAGAACCATATTGATTTAACACAGATCTATGTTAGTGATGTGAGGTGAATATTCTACTGTCATTATTCAATGGCACTTATTTTACTATTCCAGGTCAGACCTTTCTACCTGAAAACGTACTGAAAGATGCGGATTGACCTAACCCACATCAAGACTACCGCAGGGCAGTCAATGCTTTGTGATCATTGCTCAGTACAGCTTACGGTCTACAACTTCAACTCAGAAATTTCTACTAAAATAGGCTATGGACATACACCAAACATGGACAGTTAATACCTTGGCATCTCCTCTCGAAGAATGCTAAAATGACGTTAAAAATATTCAAAAAGTTATTTCGGAAGCCCTTCATCCCCAGTAAAATTATTCTTCCACTGGGATATAAGGTGAGATTCATCCCCTGAAGGATAACAGGTCCTGACATCAATAAAGGATAATATTCATAAAGATGAATCGTAATGAAATGTATTTAATTATTTATTTTCCAGGCGTTTGGGAAATGTTCCCCTCTCTACATATATACACAACATCATATAATCTTTCTTTCCAGGGCCCATGTCAATGTCGCCCAGAGGAAATCCTCTAGCACTGTTTCTGAACTCTGAAAAGAATAAGATTCTGTCAAACATTATGGATAATCAGCAAAACCGGAAAAGGTATAGGGGACAGGTGAGGAGAACAATCATCCAAAGGTCCTTGATACTCGGAATACTGTCATTAGGTCTTTCTAACCCAATCAAACGCAGTGTTTAGCGGCTCTTGTGTACATGCTAAAGACACGATGCCTCCCTTATTTTATACATGACCCAGAGAAAAAGATAATTATTTTCGTGTTTCATATTGGTTACTTATGGCTGTGGATAATACAATATAGCTTGTTATCTGCCTTCTTATGTAATTGATTTCTTCGGGTTGAACGCACCGAATACAGAGCAGTCAGAGGCACAATTCTATGTTTAGACAGCAGGAAACGCCGCTGGTTTTATTGGGGACACTAGAAAATCTGGCCCACTGAAGACCTTACGCGACCCAAACGACTCGGAAACATTCCCTATCTGTCCGAAGGTAAGAGAATTATCAAATAAAGTAATGGTTGATGTCAAGAGAATGCATCATGACCTGGAACTAGCAACAGAGAGCTTACATACAGCCTTCTACTTTCGTTGACTTGAAATGAATAGAACTCTTTCTTCTCAAAGTGTCATAGAGAGATTTAATGCTACGAATTAGGCTAATATTGAATCATTCCAACCGATTAAATAAAATTCATAATTTACATGAATGAAGAGTGAAAGTACTCGAAAAATATCATCCCCGTGAAAGGGTGTTATTTTCTCTCCTAGATCGAAAAAGCTATTCAATTGGGTAAAACTGTGATCCAAGTTCAAGTCCTCAGAAACCAAATACGGAAATTCTGGGTTTAGACATGTCAGTATCTATATCCTGAAACAAATCTGAAGGATCTTAGCACTGTTAGAACTGAATCCCAGTGGCACCCACAAATATACCCAAGTTTTTGTTGATAATAGTTTTTCCTGAAAAGGCCGTCATTGGGCCAGGGACATTGGCTATCTCCATTAGCTGTTGTCTGTACCATTGAAGTGCCCTACACCATGTCCAGAGAGCGAACTAGCCACAATGCACAGCTTTAAATATAAATTTCTGTTAAAATATAGCCGCTTCATTTATAAATGTAGAAATCGATAAACGGATGGGTATTATGTAGAATCATTCGAAATATTCAAAACGAATCATAATGCCGTCACAGTTCCGACTCTAGGGAGGAAATGAGGCTTACACGATAATTCTCTCGAATTTTTTTAAGAGCTATTTTAACGGGTGATAAAACCTGTATTGAGACGTATTTATCTAGAAAACCAAAAAATGTTCTCAAATAAAATCATAACGATATTACAGATTAAGCTCTAGGTAGGAAATTAAGCAGAAAATAAAATAAAATAATCATTTAGTTTTCTGTTCCTTGGACACTAAAATGAGGCTAGATTTTTATCTCACATGTTATGCAGTTCCCTTATGTTGAAACTTGATCACATCGTCGGGATGCTTTTGGTGGATACAAAGAAAATGTTGGCGATTTTTTTTTTAATTATGAAAAAAATTATCCTAGATGAGCGGGAATCTAGTTCTGGATATTGAAAGAGGGTAAGATCTATGTATGGGGGCCAGTTTGTCAGGCATCAGATTTCTTGTCTCGTTAAAATAATATCGTAAATCTTGGAGGGGCATCTCAAAGGATCTTGATGTCGGGAGAAACACACGATTGCTCTTACTTATACTAAACTTTTTTGTTTCGAAGAGAAAAGTTGAAAGGCAGGATGGATGGTTCGTCACCCTAGATTGACCACTGTTTTCATATTCTGGAAACTTTCGCCTGTAAACATGAAGGACAAACATATCCTAACACCATCAATTGCTTCTAAATGCATGTTTTACGCCAACTTGTAGAAGGTCAAACGCTGTCATAAATCTTTGGAGATAGAAAGGTGGCAAGATTCTGGATCGTTTGATTGAACGTTAACGAAAATATTCTGAAAAAATACGACACTGATATTTCTTAATTCCAATTACTCTTATTGGACGAGTTTAAATTATGTCCATGTATGCATCCAAGTTCCAAAAAATATTAATACTCCATTGGTCAAGTGCCTTTTACCCAAAAAATTACCTTCATTATAGATATCAAGCTTGGCATCAAACCCCCAAATTTTAAATCTTTGTGTGGTGAGAAAAAGCATCTTGAAGACATTGAAGATTGAATGAAGTCCTTCAAGAGCACTGTAGCATACGGTGACGGTGTATGCAATGCACTGGGTTTTATGGATTATAAATTTCCAATTGATCAAGATCAGAGGAGATAAATTATTACATATGTTTATGCTTTGTGGTTGATCTACCCAATGGATGTCAATATCTCAACATATTAATATTGTCTTATCTATCACCTCTGGCAACTGGGTCTGGAGGGATGATGATGAAGAAGCTGGTGAGAGGCTTATTGCGGAATCTAGATAGTGGGAGGTCTAAAAGTGATTGAATATTTGCACGCCTCCAATGATGTAATGGTCTAAATGCTGTTCTCTTTTCACTAATTGCATTCGTTGTTTTCTCTCCGCCACTGAATTGTTTTCTTATTCTTTCATCTCGTTCCAATTCCACTGGATATCCATCCATCACTCTGTCATATTTGTCTTAAGATAATGCGTATTCCTCAAATCCAGATTATCTATGGTGTCCCGCAGGTTGCAACTTTACGTATGTCGTCGCCAGTTTTATGTTTGCCTTCATCAACTGGGATTGTCGTCATTTTCATAATATATGTACGTTTGTGTTCTAAGGAAAATGGATGTATTCTTACGGTTACCTCGTGTATATGCATGACATGAGATTAGTAAATGTAACCGAGCTAAGTGAAATATTCTAGACCGTCATTTCAATGTTTTTATTAGATTATTATGTATATAATCTGATTATTGAAGGGTGGTAAAGGGTAAATTCATCGGGTTGCATGCGATCTTATCGCGCACTCTTCCTCCTATTTTAGGAAATGAGTGATGAGACAAGACCTTTTTCTTTGATTAGTCTTCTAAGTCAGCTGACGGGGGCGGTGGCAGACATGAGTCCGGATCTTCTTGAAAGGTGTCATTCAGAATCGACCATTATCTCATCTCACCTTGAATTATGCCGAGGGTTTTAAATCACGAAGGAAATCTCAAGCTCGTTCTTTTGAGTCGCACAAGCCAGAGACAAGTCAACCTGGGCTTCTGGCGGGCTACCCCTATCACCTGAATTCAGTCTGTCAGCACCTTCATGTAGCTACTCGAAAGGTTGATGTAGAGAGAGAGAGAGATACCCAGGTCCAAGGAAAAGGAAGCCTGGAACGCGGTCTGGCATGCTACCACTATTATTGAGCTGGAATCCCCACCGCGGAGAGGATAGGAAGGTTCTTTATCGTTATCGGAGGGGGAACAGCTGTTGAACGACATGTCCTATTATTCTATATTCTCTCTCTCATACCCATCACATCCTAAGTTCCAGTTATACTGTGATCGTCGAGAACTTAGGTCCGTCCAATGTGAAATGTGCACAAGAACTTGATCCACCGCGTTCACTTAAAAGTACAGCGCGAACCCGCGTGCACACAAACCTGTAGACGTAGTTGTTTATTAAGAAGCATGCGAGAGCAAATCTTTCAGGCGTTTAGAACGAAGTCACCATGTACGGACTCTTAATCTTGGGGATAGAAGAACAGAATGACCATTGTATAACGTCATTTTCTGATCACTATATACTAGACCAACTTGATCAAAGAGTTTTTGATATTTTCCAAAAGGTAACGAAATTAAATAATTATTTGTTTCATAGGTAAGAGCAACTCCCTGAGACTGCTCTGCCATGAATGTATATGATCCATCAACTTTACAGCTAGGTTATCGATAGTCTACACTTCTCCCCCATATCTTCTTATTTCAAAAATAATTTGGCTCTCATTCATAGATATTAGTGCTGTTGGAGACTTACTCATGTGGTGCGCTTACAAGAAAAAAGGAAAAGAAAAAATGAGGTTCGCGTTATCCTTGTGTTTTTCTTCCTTCAGAAACGTGGTGTCATCCTAGATTTAGTTTCCACTATGTTTTCTGGCAAACTCACTGGCTAGGGTTCTACGTAAGGAAGCAGAGTGATAAGGATGGAATCACAAGGAAGAAACAATTAGTATACTATTGAAAGGAAGAAATAAAACGGTATAACTCTTTCGAATCCAGGGGGAAGAACCACCTCTCGCTGCTCCACCTGCCGCTGAAGGTCTTTCCCCGTCGATCACCCTCCGATCTCCCCTTCGTATGCAAAGACGAGGCTCAAGGAGTCAAAGGGGCCTCCACCCCAAGGCGAATCTTGAGTCAGTGGCCGGTCCTCCACCGTCGTGCCGTGCCTCAGCCCCACACACACCCCCCCACCCCCTTGAAAAACTTCCAATTTTATTACGTATTTTGGCCTCACCACCAGCTTTCTCTGAAAGATGGAATATCTCGCATTGTAGTGCATTATGGAGGCGCTCGAAGAATTCAACTGTGTTTTCTCGAGCCCATCTCTCTGTCCTCGAGCATCTTGGATCTCTCTCTCTCCCTCTCTCTCTCCCTCTCTCTCTCCCTCTCTCTCTCTCTCTCTCTCTCTCTCTCTCTCTCTCTCTCAACGATATATACATGTATCTATGGATATGAACAAGGCAAATAAGAGATATGTATGCTGTCATCGTGGGAAAAGAAGGCTGCTCGCGAAGGACGAAGACTAGGGACAGGACAGGAGACGGGTGAGAGCTCACGTCCAGTCCAGTAGTATGGAAGAGAGTGTATGAGGTCTCTGTCGCTGGTTGTCGATTGAAGACTTTCAGTTGGTCAAACGATATGCGCGTGGGTCTCCAGACGAGAGGAGCCTGTCAAGAGTTTTAAATGGTTTTCTAGATATCTAATTGAGGTTTGCTTTCGGGAGTTTAGCTGAAAGATATCTGAACAGTCTACTGTTTCTAAGGCCACTCTAGTGTTATGCGAGCATTTCAGGTGTCTCTAAGTGCATTCGACAGCACATGACATTCGCCTCTTAAACAGAAAGATGGTATTCATAACAAGCAGTTTAGAGAGGGAATTTTTTAAAAAATATATTTAAATTGAATTCTTAGCTGTATAAAAGTCATTTTTTGCATTATAATGATAAATAAATTTTCGAAGTTAATGAATGACAATAAGAAGTATGTTAAATGGTCTGTGGTGTTATCAGTTGAAAATAATAACTAATGGAGTGTTACTAACTAAATAACAAATTAATAGAATGTTTCTCGCATGTTTTAGTTATTGATGCAAGATAACTAGATTTTAGAAATTTATGAATGGTATATGATAGGAAATGGGATGTCCTAGTGGCTTATGATGCGTTGGTGTACAAAATGGCAACTTCAAATATTAAATGTATCATAGTATTACCCCATGTTCATAAATATTAAGTATTTTTAAAAGTAATGATAGTGTCATTAATGGTTAAGATGGCAACATCACGCTTTGTGACTAGCGATGAGTGGCAGCTCAAGTGGTGGAAGATTTTAGCGGTGGAAAACAACAAAAATAGGTAACTGACTTTGACCACGCATCCAAATCCATGAAAATAAAGCTAGTGATAAGGATAGTGGTTGGCAGCATTAGAGGGACGAAATTGGTTCTAGCTGTTATCAATATTAGCGAAAGATACGGATGAGAGGTCGTCAGAATATCTAGCGACCATACAACTAATTGGTTTGTGGCCGACCATGATCATTGAGAGAAGCCATGTCCGTGGTGATTGTGCATCGTGATTATATTTAATATCATTTTAAATCGAAAATAATAACGCTGTATGTAATTATAACCCATCTTAAAAAATTAAAGTTTGAAAATATTTCAATCTAAATCTTTATATTCTAATTGATCGAACAATTTCACAAGGCACTGGCTTACCGTTATTAAGCCACGACGCCCAAAGCTCATGAAACTTTGTCACTGTAAGACGAATCCGAGAAGATCAAGATCCTCGTGGTTTCCATGTTATTTGATTAAATAATTTTAATAGGGTATATACACGACCATTTAACGTTATTCTTCATATATTCTTTCTCCGGCAACCCTTATCAAATTCGCAGAATTCACGCGAAACAGACACGGGTTTTGTTTTCCTAGGTGGTAACGCTGTAACAGGAATAGGCTCGTTGGAACGAGATGATTCTACGCACGACGTTTTTCCCCCTGATATGACCACCTTTAACGCAGAAATTTGTCCGAAGGAATGGCGGCCGAGAGGAAGAAGACGAGACCCACGAGGAGTGGTGGGGGGTGGGGGAGGGGGGGATTGTGGCGGGGCAGTGGGAAGTGAGGGACCTTCAAATTTCCGAATCAAACAAAGCTGTGAAGGCACCGCCAACGAAGCCATTGCATCCATGCCCCTCTTCCCAGCTCTTCTAGTTTCCCCGAGTACGTTATATGTTCACGACAGGGGCATCAATCTCCCCCACCCTTTCATCTCCTCTATGTTCTCTTTCCCCTCTCTAGCATCTTCCCTGTTCAACCACACTCTCTTCAACTTCCTCTGTCTCTTCTCTGGGTCTTCAAGCTGCTCACTCGGCATCTGAGGCAGACGCCATGAGGGTCAGTACAGACTCTTCATCATCTTCTCGCTCCCCCCCAACCCGCTCTTTTATTGCCTTCTCTCACAGAAGAAGAATAACTGTTTTGAAAATGGCAGATCTTCAATTGGCTGCATCGGAGGCTATCCACGGATCTGGAGTACTGTCGGGTTCCTCATCAAAAAAAACATGGTTAGTTCATCCATTTACCAATAGCCTGTCTACGATCTACGATAATTGGTACATGCTAGAACAGGCCTACATTGATCCGAAGAAATCAAATCCTCTGACAACATAGATATTAATATGTCGATCAAAAACTTTATCGTGAATGAAAGACGATCGAACATGCAATCGATGCCTCTGTGGGCGAATTTTTCTTCATCTCGATGTGCAGACGTTTTTGTGGAGTGTGTCGCCGGCGAGAAGGCTGGGACTGAGAAGGAGGCACTCCTGTTGGAGCTCGACAAAGTGGCGAGCTTTCAGAACTTCCTCGATGGAATCCTGACCATCGGCACGCTCGGCCATCTGGACGACAAATGCCTCGAGGACTCCATCGATGCCGTCAACCAAAAAGAGCACGAGCAAGAGCAAGAACAAGAACAAGAACAAGAACGAGAGCAAGTGGAGTTGATCGCTTCGTCTGGTCCTCTGAGGCACCCCGTGGCCATTGAATCATTCAAGAAGGAAATCGTCCTGGAGGAGGATTTGAAGGCTATGAAGAGAGGTGATGACGCAGCTGATGAGGAGGACGCCCTCGAGCCCTTGCTGAAGGCGACCAAGTCTGAGAAGAGAGAGAGAGTTACGCTGGCCGACCTGATGGCGTCAGAACGTCACCATGGCGACGAGGGGGATCTTACTGGGCAGGCCACGTCAGTTTATGGGATGACTGCCAGAGGGATCAAAGGAAAGAGAGAGAGTGACAAGGCGGTGGTTGCGGCGACCTCACTATGCTGCGCTAAGCACGGCAAGACCCTCACTAAGAAGCTCCTTCTGCCGAAGAAAGGCGGGAAGGATTCACCCCCTCCGGCCTCCAGGAAGATACACCAAGTGCTCTCTCTCTCTCTCTCTCTCTCTCTCTCTCTCTCTCTCTCTCTCTCTATTTTGTATCGTCTGTTTATTGTGTTGGTTTCTGACGAGAAGCGTCTACTGAACAAGCATCTCTTATCATTTTCTGCTTGCTTGCTGTTCAATCGACGGGCCTCAGATGATAAGGAAGATGCTGAAGAAGAAGATCCACCCGGAGATGGCGAAACCCTGCGGAGGCAGCGAGCCCGCGGCGAGAACTCCGACGAGTCCCTCCCAGTGATCACCAGGTAAGCTTCTAAGACCCTCGCCCTCCTCAAAAAACATAAGCACCCTCGGCCCTTCGCCTTCCCTCGCGTCTACGTCAAGCCCGCTTTAATGCAAGTAGTAGGAAGATCATGCAGGGCCGCTCCCCCACGTGCGAAAAGGCCATGGGAGCCCATGGGTTCTTCCTTTTCCCAGCACAGTGGGACACCCTCTGCAGAAGGGGACGAAGAGCACCCATCTGGGGAGGAGCCTACTCTATCGGCTAACAGCTCTCCATCTTCCTGCAGTCGCCGCACCGCTTCCTAGACGCACACCGGCGATCATCCTCTCGGTGCCTCCGGCGGCGACAGCGGCGCCGCCGTGTCTATCCCCACCAAAGTCGCCGCCCCCGGCTCTGGCAAGAAGGTATCCGGTGGGCTTCGATGTGTGCCATCCATACGTGTGTGTGTGTGTGGTCGTTTTCCGTGGTTTCTCAGGGACCATGATCGCCGGTAGCCGGCCTTCATGGGGTGTCCGAAGTCTGTGTTGTGGTTGTCCGTTTGAAACTTTTCTGTCCTTACAACATTGTGAAGCCATTGTTCTGGGTTGAATCGTGGGTGTTTTGTGGTAATGCATCATCCGCAATCATTTCTTTAGATATCTACGTGAATTTATATTCGTTGGGATCATTAATTTTATGTACTTAAACCCTAATCCTTAAACCCTACCCTCATCAAATGCAAGAGTTAGACTTATAAACATGATTTACATGCAAACCTTGAGAACTCTCTCCTTGACTAATGAACGCCAATTAATTGCAAACTTTGGTGAATTCCCCCCTCTAATGTGATAATTTGATTCATGCACATACTCTAATTTGATGATAACTATCATCTAATTTGATAATAAAGTTAGACATATGTGACCCACTAATACACTATATTTAGGCATATAATAAAATTTATGGCAGGTGGATTTTTTTTTATGTCTAAACATTATGTTATAATTAGTTTGCTCACATTATCTTGCATGAATTAATTTTTAAATGACAAATTATAATGTGGAATGGAAATAATAAATAATGGGGTGACTTGCATGAACAAGACGACATCAAGTCTTTGACCTTGAACATGCTCACGTTCACTTAACCTCCGAGTAATAATGTGAGTTATAGGGCAGCTTGAGGGATCAGAAAGTGGTCCATTCCCTAGTCAACGCCCCCTTAAATCTCATTGTCGTGGTCAATGAAGTTAGTTCGGTCAATTATTTTAAGGCTTAAATCCAAAAGAAAACATGCCAAGGGTGGGGTGGAAAATTCACTCAAACGCCCAGAAATCCTTTAAAAAGGTGTAGTCAGCTCCATGGGACAACATAGTGGACAGCTCATTCAAACCCACGTAGTCACCTCTGAGGGCAAGTCCCGGATATCCGGATAGACTTCTTCCCCTGGCCGAGCCACTAAACTCACTTCCCAGACTTTTTCTGAAGGGGTTGACCCTTCCCCAGCTGTTCTTTGCTGAGTCTGGCCTTTGGCTGGCTTCTTTTATAGGCCCTGGACCAGAAGAGGAGCGCGAGCAATGGGATCCAGAGCCGACCTTTGTAAAGCCCTCTCTATGCACCTATCACAGTAAGAGAGAGAGAGAGAGAGAGAGAGAGAGAGAGAGAGTTGAGTGGGCATGTGAACTATCATGAGATAGATAGTCACATGGCATGAACGAGAAAGATCTACACAGAGAAAGGCCCATGGGCACGACCAAAAGCTCTTCGAGAGAATTTCCTGCAAGCTTGGGGCTCTCTATGCACCTATCACAATAAGAGAGAGGTAGAGAGAGAGAGAGAGATGAGTGGGCATGTGAACCATCATGAGATAGGTAGTCACATGGCATGAGCGAGAAAGATCTACACAGAGAAAAGCCCATGGGCGCGACCAAAAGCTCTTCAAGAGAATTTCCTGCAAGCTTGGGCCTCTTCAGTAAAAAAGACCATACACAAGAGTCACCTCCGCAAAACCAAAAGAAGATAAAGAAGAAGATCAGAGGCTTCTGCCCGGGATTTTCTCGCCCCAGCAGCTGCCCTATTTGGCGGCCTGCGCGATCATATTGCTTATGGAGCCGGACTGCTCCTTGGCGGTCTCCACCAGTGAATCCTGCAACAGGAGCCAAACCTCATTCCTCTGTAGAGCATTTCATGGCTGAACGCAAAAAAGCTCAGGAGCCCAAGAAAAGAAAAGCTGCCACATAAAGAAGGTAGATGACCGGCCGAAGCTGAGGTCGGCCGCCCAAATTCAGCATGTGATATTCCTACAAATTGACGGCCTCTTTACTAAAGGGTAGGTTCTGCCCGGGCATCTTTTCTACGGCCCTCGTTGTTGGTAGGGCCCACAGAAAGATAGAGAGAGAGAGAGAGAGAGAGAGAGAGAGAGAGAGGGAGGGAGGGGCTGCCACGTGGGAAGATGTCAAAAAGATTGCTTAAACGATCATTATGTTAGAAAATTTGTACATAATGCAATGATTTGCTTTATTGTTACCTGGGCTGCTATGAGCCGGGCCACAGTCTTCTTGCTTGACTCTTGGAGCTCTCCAGCGATCAGTAGCTCATCGAGTATGTAGTACGCCTAACAAGAGAGAGAGACAAAGGGCGAAATTGGGTCAGCAGAGCCATAGATCGAACGATTAGTCAAGACAAGACGCCAGCCCACCTTGTGGAAATTGAAGATCAGATCCAGCTCACAAACCTGCAGGGAATGGAAAAATGTCAACGCTCCGACAGTGAAGTCAAAGATTTGAACTAGAGCCAGGGGTCTGTCGCCTCACGCTTCCAAAATAGCGATCCAAAATCTCAACAAAATGGTGAATAATCTCGAGGGTCTCCAGTTCATTGTCCTCTGCATCAACGCACATGCAGAAGTAGAGACTGGCATATCTGCAGCTCGTGTTTTAGATATTATTGTCAAAAGCTTCATTACATGAACTGATGAACTGATAGGGTATGATTACTTGAAAAAGAAAAATAAAAAGGCCATCGATCAGCGCAAGAAAAAAAATAAAATCAGACGTGAATGTAGGATACCTTTTATAGACAACTTTCAAACCTCTCCATTCTACAAAGTTACAAAGCTTTGGTCCCCGTGTCAGAATGACTCCACTAAGCTCTCGAAGCACCTGCACAGTAATGCAAAATCATCAAAATTATGGAAAAGATGCGAATTGAGAAACGTCTCCAAAGAAAGATAAATTTAGGTCTTTTGCCTTTATTCACATTACGCGAATAAAACATAAATAAACCTCAACATCAAAAAGAAAACATCAGGGGGGGCAAATAAAAATAAAGCATCTGTAATACTAAACATTCCAGAACTTAGTTTTCTCAATTCATACCTATTAGAAAGAGCAGATATTGGAAAACAAAACCTAATGCAAGCAAATGTCAATTTGCTCAATAGATAGCCATAGAAAGGTAATGTATCTCAGTTATTGGAAAACCTAAAACTAGTATAAATAAATAACATATCTGGTACAGGAATTGAGGAGAAACATCTGTAGCGAATAAGAAAGATACCGGCGTTAGAACAATAAATCTTTAAGACATTATGCCAACTGTCACTATAGAAAATGTTGGAACCAAGGAACCAGAAATACACTGACATATCAGACATGTTCACCCAATTCTGAGGGTCTGGTCTGGTTGGTCCTGAATTTTCTAAAATCTTCGTCAAGATTTATGCACTGAAACTTGCCAACGTCAGATGAGTTGCAAATCAATCTGGAATGATCAGTTCTCAGAATTTGACAAGATTGTCACCAAATTCCTTGTGGTTAAAAACAGTTCTTTATCAAATACATTTCTTACAGCCAGTGGAGAAGTTTATAAAAAGTTCTTTCTTTCACCGTCTAGGTGACATAAAGTCCTCACTTTCTTTTATTTTTCATGTGAGAGCAAGGAAATTTAGAAGAATGTTTAAGGATTATTTCCCATCAACACCAAGGTCAAATAAAGGACAGAGTAACATCCCATGTATATGGCACAACTCAAATAGAACCGTGCCTTCTCAAATACATTTCTGCAGCAAGCTGAAAACAGTTGTGAGGGGAAAAAAAGAATAGTGGAGGAGAATAATAAGGCGTCAAAATGTTTACAATCGGCTACTGCAGGAAACATCTAGACGCTACATTCTGTACCTTGGATCTTTCCTTCTGTGCGTATGGAGAGTACCATTTAGTTAGCCTCACTTTACCTTGCCGGCTGATGAGAAGCACAAAGTGAATCTGAAAAAGCAAAGATGTTTGAACTGATTTTTGGGACTACCACTAAAGTTTTCAGACTTGAAAAATGTATGAAAGTAGATACTATTTAAAAAGAAATATTATAAACACGTATGCATTCCGAAAGTCAAACAATCAAATCTAAGCTTCTACAAAAAATACACCAGATCATATTTTTCACAAGCCCACTAACTCGTAGTCATATTGAAGAAAATGATATACTGGACGAAAAATCTTGTGATCAAATAGGATTATGAAATGCGAAAAAAGGAGATATCCGGGATGTAATCAGCCATGATGATGTCCGAAACGCGAATGAAGAAAAATTAAACCATACAATCAGAAATAAAACCGAGAATGCCACAGAGCAAAAATAAAAATATTTAGAACCGAAAAAATAGATCTCGATTTCTCAAAGCTCACATTAATGTACATTGAATATTTTGGAACACTAGGCTTTTATCCAAAGTCATCCTTCCACTGTGTTTTAACTAACTATATGGAGCCAGAATATGTAACTTAGGCAAAGGGATCAGGCATGCACATATAGATGTCAGAAGCGTCTTCAGTCACTTAAAAAACTTTTGACTAATTATGCGTGATTTTCATGAGGACAAATTCTCGTCATATGATTAAATTTCGGGCAATGGCTACACAAGCAATGCAGAATGTCAAGAAAACGTAAATTTTTCAAGATATAGTCATCAATTCTGTATTATAGCGGTTCAACGTGCCCATTTGATGTTTTTATTTTACCACAATTAATGAATTCACGTCCCACCGAAGGTGCTGAAAATGTTGTGACTCCAAAACTTGGAAAAAAAGAGTGAAGGATACCACGTGGCCATTTAATCTGCATATTGCTTTCGTTGGTTGATTTAACGAAGATCGTCCGATTCTAAAATACCAAGTAGAAACTCACACGATTAACATATCAGATCACCAAAGGGTTTTTGTCTTCCACCTACGCTGGCCTCTACCTCCCCAAATATCTCCATGTTCAGAGTTCCGGTAGACAAGGACTAGATCTGGAAAGAGATCAAGACGAAATTTCCGAAAAAAAAGCCATTAATCGTCGATCTAAAATATCGCCAGAATATCCTCAGTTACGGACAGAAATCAACATTAGATCATCGACGACAACCGAAATCGGCGAGATCGGAGCACCGAGAGGAAGAAAAAAATACGAAAATAGAGATGAGGACGTCAAGTAAATATCACCATTCTCGAGAATATCGGAGCTCAGGAGGGATGCCAATGCCGGAGAAGCCCGTCGTCGGTGGCGGAGATGAACCAGATCGAGGACGGGAACAGAAGAGCAACGATGAGAGAGACGAGGCCAGAGGAGCCTCTTAGTGGCGGGTCTCGGATCCACCGCAAAAGGCTACTGGGCTGTTTACATTATGAATATGGGCCCATCAAGCCCATGATCCGGCTCTCAGCTCCAAGCGCACTCCACTTGTGATTTCCCCTTCTATTCCTCTGAGTTGACTTTGACTTGGGAATGACAGTGGGCCCGGGAGAGGCCACAAAATCAAACAGAGGCCCCTCTCCCTCCCTCTCCTACTAGCCAGTAAGACCATTAAAATCAGACCGTTATAACATTTGAACAAAGTGAAGTCAACTGATGTTCTCAATAAAGTCAACGCCCATACCCAACAAGAAGGAGAAGTCAGAGAAGTCTCTTGAACTTGGACATCGCTCAAGATGAAGCACTACAGTTCAAGAATGACTGCATTTGACTTTTTGCTTCTCAATCACGTCACAAATGATATAAACTCATATGGCACTATGTTACAACCTCAAAACAGAGCAAGGTCAATTTATGGGCTCAATAAAGTCAATGTCCATACCCAACAAGGTTGAAGATCAAGAGGGAGAAGTCAAAGATAAGTCACTTGAACTTAGACATCGCTCAAGATGAAGCACTACAGTTCAAGAAATGATTGGTTTTGACTTTTTCCTTCTCAATGACTTCTCACAAATGATATAAACTTCTTACACATAAGATTTTACATTGGTGGAGTCAACAAGATCATATAATGATTTGGTCAACCAAACATACTCCACTTTCTTAGGACAAAGTCATCAAGTTATGTTTGACCATATGGTGCTAGCACATAATAACTCATTAAGTTACAAGTCAACCATGATGAATCTCAAATTTATCAAACTTTTACAGAATATATGGGCCTCATTGAACATATATGCTAGATCTTATAACTTCAATGAACAAACCTATGCTTTGAAGACTAAGGTATCATAGAACATGGAATAAAGTATGCCATGGTTAGTGTCTGGTGGTACATGTGAAATTATTTGTACTCTTGGTGTGCTCAAGGATGAAGAAATCTCTTGCTTTGACAGCTTAGAGAGAGGTGAGAGCATAGGAACCTCTCACTGATTTTTCTTTTTTTCTTTTTTGCTTAAAAACTGAATTTAGGCAAAAAGACCTTTTTTATACTTAGCTTAATGGGTAGTAACGGTCATTATAACGGCTAGTTTGGGAGTTCAATTTTTAGTCACACTCACGCCTGAAATTGAATCATAAAATATTTTTATTAATATTATAAAATACATAACAATTTGAAATATTTAAACTTGATGGGTAATTTAATATATTTTATTCCCTCTCGAATTAACTTTCCCACAATTGACCACATATTTTGAACCATTTTACAGCTAGAAATCACTTTGATCATATGGGTCATTCTGCTCATAAATGGATTATTCACCTGATTTAATGAACTAATTAAGTAAATAGTAATTTATATTTTAAAAATGATACAAAGTAGTCATATATAAGTTATTAAATTACACTTTGACATCAACCCATCTCTCTCTCTCTCTCTCCCTCTCTCTCTCTCTCTCTCGTTGCACCAACAAAGGCCCCTAAAATCAGACCATTGGAGAACGAAGCAAGCTGAAGAAACGGCAACCATATACCCGAACAAGGCAGAAGATCAAGAGCGAGAAAGCATGGACAAGTCGCATGAAATCCCCACAGCAAAGAAAAAGCCTTGGAAAATCCATCATTTCCTGTGCATTAGTATAGGTAAACTGCATCCACAGAGCTTTCAAACGCACGAAGAGTTGAGAGAGAGAGAGAGAGAGAGAGAGAGAGGGTTCAACGGCCACAGAATCCATACAGCATCGCATCACACGCGGTTCCAATTTTCTGCAAGAATAAATGGACGCCAATTATCCCCGGAAGGAGACATCTGAGTGTACATCCTCGGAGACGGCACCCAGGTCCCCCCCTACTCTTCGGCAGCGCTCGCTGCGTTCAGGTCAACGCTCAGATCAACAGCCTGCAATGACACGATGAATGGAGAGCTCAGTCATTCATGACCGCAGGCAAATAATCAACGGAAAAACTTCATGGACCCCCCCCCCACCCCCCCCCCCCCATCTTGGTCAACTGAAGAAATCCGCGGCCCAGCAGAAACCAAGAACACGATGTATGGAAACCTTGGCTGTTCATGGGTCTTCTTGAAGCCCAATAATCCTCAAGAAGGTAAAAGCTGAAGGCCCAAGAAGATTCAGCCGTTCATGCCCACAAGCATACTACAATGGCGGCATTATCAAAGTCAACTCTTAGAAACCCGTTTCTGTCGGAGAACTGAGCTTGAACCCTAAAAGAAAGCAAGGTGCAATGCAAGCAGGAGAGGAGGGAGAGCCGCCATCACCTTGCCAGTAATCATGGTATACATCCTAAGAACATCCCTGACAGTCGTCTCGAAGTGGGTCGTAGCGTCGTAGCTCTGCAAAAGAGAAAGCAAAACACCAAGAAACTTACGAAGCTGGAAGCCTGTGGAACTGAGAGAAGAGAAGATTATTCAAGGATCCCGCCTTACGGTAGATATGAAGCAATTATCCAGAGTCGGCTCATTCACGGGCTCGTATCTGTCATAAGTTTCATAGAAGATCTCGTCGACTGGGCCCAGAAGAGCGACACCTGGCCTTAGTTCTACTTCGGGGTGATCAGGTCTCGGCGTCGGTCGAGACGAAAGCTATGAACTTCCCCTTGGGGGCGACGTTGTGGGTATAAGAGCAGCAGAAAACGTACCTGTTGAGAGAGAAATGGAATGGTTTGAGCTCAATGGTGGGTGACGGTTAGGAAGCTATGTGCACCAGAACTCACATGTCTGATCTGCGCCCCAGCTGCTTCTGAGGAAGAATAACCTGCACTGAGTGGGAATCATCCGTGTTTGGGATCGGATGGCTCATAATGGCGATGGCCCTCGCAACTTTTCCAATCTTCCTCACCTGCGTTGGAAGCCAAACGTTGGTCATTTGAAAATATTTGGTTGTGTTTCATATGTTGGAGCCTGGACATGAATGTGTGCAGCAAGAGAACCGCCACAGTCGGGCGGCGGGTTGCCGTTGGTATCCATGGAGAGAGGGGGGCAGAGGCTTCTGGGCTTCCAGGCCATGCAGACCCATTTTCAACCAGTTATCGCATCATTAGTTCGTAGAAGATCCATATTCAATGCTTCATATTGACAAGAAAGCTTGAAGTATTATTACCTTGTTTGGCAAGTAGGACGGATCGCAGACGACCTTCTTGCATTTGGCAGTCTCCCCTTCAGAGGTCACACCACAGACTTTACCTTCCTCGTCGAACTCCACCTGTGACATTCAACAGACAAGCCCCACCATTCTAAGCAGTATTAGGAGCTAATTGATCATAATCAAAGGCTTGGGTAGTTGTTTCCATCCAGCAGATCACATGATCACAAAATCATGGTACCCAAACAACCAAGCAACCCATTTGAAATGATGCTTCCAGAAATATATTTCATAAATGATATAGATTATATATATGATATATTATCTCGAGTTCATATTAAATATTTCTGGCTAATAAGTTAAAGAAATTTGGCAAAAAGAATAAATCATAGTCTTCATACATAGGTTTCTACTGCTATTGCATAAGTATTAAGTGCAAACTAATTACGCTGATCATCAAATACAATACACATCTGTACAAGGCGACGCCAGCTTGGCTGCCAGACGATGGGCTATATTACCTTGGACGCTTAAAAACCATTGAACAAGATCCCAAGATCTCAAGTATTGCTCCTAGGCTCTAAAAAACTTTACCTAAATCCTAGCAAGAATAGATCGCCACGCCAATGATGTTCACTGAAAAGTCAATTCGAATTCAAGTAAAATATGCAAATAGTAATGCTAAAAGATAGATAGAACCAAGTATACACAAGAGTAATATAAATACTGACATAGACCGAGATTCATATCAGAGAAGTGGCAGCATAGATATTATCCAGAAATCACTAGTACCAGCATAGATTCAGAGGGCAAAAAAAATAATATATTGCACCGAAAAAGCTTAGCCCACAATCTTAATATAATCAAATAAAGTAGAGAGGGGTAAAAAAAAAATTAATGTAAAAAATACCTTGCATTCTGGTTTATTTAGCATGTATGTTCCACCATAAACAGCACTTAGGCGAGCAAATGCCTGGAGAGTTTATCGCACTCTATCAATAGAAAACTAAAAACGTGAATCATGTAAAGTAGAAATCTGAAAGGGCACGAGAGCTGCTCGCCTGCGGTAGCTCCCCCAAGCCATATAAAGGATAAATGTATGGAGAACCCCCTCCAAAACGTGCTAGAGATTCAGCATAAAGCTATTCACAGAAAACATAGAAATACAGGTATGCCATTTAGTCTAGGTGTTCTGAACACAGGAAAAAAAAAAAAAGGGAAAAGCACACAACGCATAAATGAAACAGAGATCTGAGAGATGCACAATACATCAACTCTAAATAGAAAACTAGTCAGCTCATTTCCGGAACATCTGTTGAGAGAATAGTCTCCATGCGCATTAAAAATAGAGTGAAATCAGTTTTAGAAGCATATATGAAATAATACAGAAGTTATCTGATAAAACTAAACCCACCCCAAACTAAGCTCATTCTGAACTACTTTCTCTCTAAATTTTATGGATTTCTCTTTAGAGTTCACTCAACAATGGTCAGGAATGGCAAAGAATGATCTTTGTACATGAATGCATGTATGGACGGGTGAATCAATGTGAAAAAACAACTTTGCCCAAGGTGTGCGAAGCAGATAAGTTGGCAAACAATGGCCAGAAAAGACGGGAAACTAGCTTGGTATTGAATCGTGCTGATCTAGCTGTTAATTGAGGGACGGGTTGCGATTCAGCCGTACATACAATGGACAAAATGGAAACTAAAAAGTCTGACAAAAATCCCAAAACGTCCTCTCCAACACGAATAACAACTGAGGTAACCAGTGTCAACAGAAATCCATCAGCAGGTCTTTAACGTGGTCAGGATAATATGAATACGATCAAACGGTTCAGAAAATGGAGAAATATGGATCCCACCTTTCAACGAAATTCGCAATGAATTCAAGGTTTTCAAAAATAGCATAGTGGAAAGAACAAGAGAAAATAAAAGCTGAGATCAAAACTGCAAGCATTTAAATGAATGTGGACAAGAAACCACAAAACAATAGAATATAGAATTTCCTGAAGTTAGGTAAAAGACATGGAAAGATTATTTTTTTAAAATCATAAATATTTAATTTAGCAGAAATTATGTTTTTGAGTCAGAGTCTGTCTCCAACCCAACTAACCTTGGAATGGAAAAGACAATGAGAAATGGATTTTCTTCTGTTTAAATCTGAAGCGATATGAATCGACATAATAAAACTTGCTCAACACCATTATGTTGCCACTGACAGCAACCTAATCTACTTGTCATAATCATGTTATAAGACAATCAATAGCACCCTGATACAAAAAAAGGATTGGAAGAGTTCTGCACTATTGAAAGACACACAGATGAGATATACGTTGATGAATACGTTCGCTATACCTTCATCCTTTGCACAGTATCCAGTGCTGGCTGATTCAGGTGGCGGTCATCTCTATGCAAGGCCAATGCGTGACCAATGAAATCCACAGTGTTCTCATCAAGACCGTATTTTCTGGATGATGAAGAATCACAAGCAGAGACCAGAAGGTTACAGCAGACATACCAAATGCAGCTATCGTAATCAGGAACGTTTTTTCATTTGCTGTCAGTAATCATGATTTAGAAATAATAAACTGAAAAGAAAAAGGGTATAAAATCATATCTAATTCCGAATATTGGCGAACACATCGTGTTCTTTTCAAAATTATGTTCATATGTATGGACACAACATTCATACTCTATTCACCCAATCATCAAAGATCAATGCCCAGGGAAGAATTCAGTGAGATTCAATGTCAGATAGTTCACCGAATAAACAGAAGCATAAATCCCACAGAATGACAGTTTTTGGGATAACCTCATAAGGGACTATTTTCTAGGGGAGAATGACGAATTCCTCACGAACATATTGAAACATGCGGACAGTCTACAAGGCATACCAACAGAACCCACAGTATTACAGAAAACTGGCCAGATAGCATCCATCTCTCTAATTTTTTACATTTATAAAACATTTTTATCCTATTTTTTACTTTTCAAGAGTGTAGGGCTGGAATTCATGAGAACAGACAAAGTAAAGGCAACTCAGCAGAGATTTTATACTACTCTCTCTCACAATCCAATTAATGTGCTCTTGCCTAGAGGCAAGGGCAGGCTAGGCTTAAAAGGGCCTTGTTTCAATTCAAAGCAGTAAGGAAGAACTTCAGTTCTGGGTTCACCTTGCTGCATCATGGACCCGAAAGATTGTGTTATATTTAGCATAGGCATTCTCCTCAAATCATTTTCCCTAGCACAGACCTCCCCTTTTATGCATCAGGTAGCGATTCTTTTTGAGAAGCATTGCAAGACATCGGCTTCTCATTTCTATAACCTAAGAATTAAATTAAAGCATGCATTATGATGTTCCCATTCCTGACTCATCACAATGGTTTCACGCAAGATTATCAAACTCCATAATCACTTATGACTGTATTATACAGTAATCTCGACTTTGGACAGTTTTCATTCCCAACGACACCTGCATTGCTCAGGGGATGTTATGGTCCAATAAAGATCTGGACTACCCTATCAAAATGTCGTCTGAATAATTCTCAAACTTTTATTTGTTTCTTTCCTTCCATAGTTAACCGCAGATTTTTTAGACTTACTGCTGACCATTTCACATCTTCTCTGATCAAGGGCAGTGAAGCTGTCAGTCCGGAATCCCAGCATGTAAGTAATAGCTAGTTGATCAAGTCAGGCATATTCAATCAAGTCTCTCGATCTTATCCTGTTCTAAAGTAAACCACGAAGATTCCTGGGGAGTTTCAGCCAAATCATTACAGCTTAGACTTCCATTGCACATTCAATGTTTTAACTTCTTGTATCCGAACCACTATGCATTACCCTCACTAGTACCTAGACTTGATTAGAAGAAATAAGTATACAGTTGTATCATATCCCACGATCCAATTCTATAACAGAAGCTAAATCATTTCCATAAAAAATCATTGTACTGATCTCAATTAATGGGGCATGCTGGACAATGTCAGAAAAGAAAACAACATTTAGCTATCTCACTTCTAACAGGAGGAAGCGCCTCTCTCTATGTCAAAGAATGAAAAAAAGAAGCCGCAATCTCAGTGTAATTGCGTCCCTTGAGAAAAATGTTTCTTCGTGATTAAGTTCGCTTTTACTTTACAAGTTAGAACCTGCAGTGCATTGAATCTGGTCATACTCACATGCAGTATTCCCGTTGCTTGTTCCATCTTTTTTTTCTTATTAATTTTTTTTCTTTAGGAATCAATAACTACACAATAAATAAGGAATAATTACAGAAATTTTGTAAGGAGAAGGCAAGAGACATTACGAAATGAGTTCCCTCGTTGTCACTCTGGTAAGATCCAATCCCTCATGCGTTCTGGGGTCATCTTCTTTATAGTTTTGGACATATATGAAGAAATTGCGAGCACGACGCTTTTCAAACAAACCCATCAGTGGAGATCTTAGAGCTTCCATATCAGTAGCTGGAACCTTGTGAACCTATTTGAAATGGAAAATCACAAATGTGGACCTTTGAGCCAATGATGACCAATGCCTCGCAGTGCAAAGGAGACAAAAGAGCCAAGATGGACTACTTCAGAAGTAAATCAAGTAAAAAAATGGCATTACCTTTCCCTTGTTGAACACATAGCTGCCGTCCACAGCCTTGAAGGAGAGATATTTTGTAACATCTGTGTGAATGAGGACCCGTACCAGGGTGCCATTAGCCATCATGAACTGTACACATGAACAGCACTACTCAAGGTTCATCCCAAGAAAGAAAGACCCACAAACTGATAAGAAAAAACTTGGAAGAGGATGTGATGGCTAGTACTGATTCCAAGTGCACATTACTGCCAGATATGAAAATAGGAAACAAAAACTATACGGTAGTTTTTTCTTGGAAGTAGTTTTATATTCGTCGTTTCTCCCTTTATAAAGACGATCATAAATGATTAGTTAATTACACGTAGAGGGTAAACTGGTGTGCATTATTTGTTCATTAGAAGAAAAAAAAAATCCTCCAAGTAAAACCAAGGGAATAAGTAATGTGAACCTTTGGAATCATGTCAACGTTATAATCTCTGCTTGGCCCCAAATGTGCTGGAGGTTTGTCATCTCCCCTGAACCTTTTCCAAAGCTGCGCAAGAGAAGAAATCATGAGACTGAAGAAAAAGGAAAAGATCCCCACACTAGAATTCACTGATTGATTAACCAATCAATGGTACATTGTATTAAAAGCAATAAATTCGGAAAACATATCGAATTTCTGTTTGCTCCATGAGATTGAAACTTTAAAATCACAGAAAATCGATTTTAGATCAGTCATTCACGGTAAAATGACATGCACACAGTTCCAATGGAACAAGAAATTTCACTCGAGTCACCAGAGGCACGAGTGTAACAAGGAATCATTCGCAGGTACAAATCAACATTCTTTTGGTGCACTTTTACATCCAGGATGACGTGGTTCAGAAAAAAATTCCCTTGCCTGGATAAGATTGAGTGATGTCGATTCTCCTCCATAATAATCATTTCTATCCATATGCAGAACCTGAATCACATAAAAGAAACATAATATTGTAATTATTTCCACTAAAGATGCACAAATTAACAATAAAAGGCCATATGGCATTAGATTACACGGGAGGAAATACTCAAGGCGAGAGTATTAGAAATAATCCACAATATTATGCAAAATTTTCAAAGTTTCAATCCTTTCTCAAGGGTCAAACACAAGTTAAAGAGTAAGTACGCCATCTAAGCTGTGGCAGACCAGCACGGAATGGTATGCTCATCACATTAACGTTGGATGATACAACTATTCCAGGAAAGATGGAAACTTTATTGAAAGATACGGCTAGTTCATTGCTCAGGAATATGCAATCTCAACATTAGAGCAAACACTAGACATTTTAATAGGTTAAACCAAAAGAGTAAAAATAGTATAGAGATCACGCCCAGTTGTTCCACTTCAAAAACATCTAGATTGTATGCAAAAGCACCGACTAGAGAAAATAAAAGAACCACAAAAGTCGAACCACAAAACAAGCATCACTATCTTAATCTATCATATCCGCTACGCTCCATAAAAACGGGCAGTCTTAAAAGCTAAGCTCGTAACTAAAGGCAATATAAATCATAAGATAAGCATCAATCTGATTTTATCTCTCCGCGCCTACTCAACAAAAGGATATTTTCATTTCATCAACCACACAGGTATAACTAGTATCGTATATTAGTTATGAACAATGATAGGGTATGCGATCTTTGACAATGAACCATCAAAAATCCCAGTAAAATATGTGAGGTGACAGATAGGAATGTCCAGGGATATCATAACCCCGACTCATTTTATTTTTATGTAACTTTATTAATGACTAAAAGTCCCTAAAAAAATGTCTAAATGAGACCCCTCGATGCCCCTCCTGAATCTCAATCTACCAACCCCTCAAAATAAAGAATAAATAATAAATAATAAAATCATAATAAAAAAGAAAGACATGATCTGCTGATCCTCAGAATCAATTCGGAACGAGAAGCTCGGTGCTGACACCTGGTTTACCTACAACCGCATAACCCATTTGGCCAATCCCCCGGGGAGAACAAGGAGTAAATATGCGGAATTTTCATAAAACGACGAACAGAGGCATTAACAAGAAAAAGAGAGAGAGGAGGACAACGGGGAGAGGTGGACCTTGCATCTGTCGACGGAGAGGAGCCCACTGAGGATGCATTCCTTGAGACCAGTTCCGAGAACGATCACATCATACTCCTCATCCATTGCTGCAGCGGCCCCGGCGAGGCGAAGCGGGGGTTGATGAGATCGGGGAGGAAAGTGCACGATGGGGAAGGGGATGGGGAGTCCTTTTGACCCAGCTGGAGGGGAATAATGGGTCGCGAAGAAAGCAGAAAGGAGGCAGAAGACCCCCCTGATTTATACAGGGCAGAAGGTAGCCAAGTTCCCGACGCCTTATAAAATGGATTGCCGGAACTCATTCCACCAGCCGAATTATTTTTTGGGCCGGGCCGCTTACTCCGGACCTCCATTGAGCCCACTTAAAACAGCCCAATTAAATAGAACCCGGTTTCAAGCCCATCACGGGTGAACCTGACCAGGTGGACGAGA
This sequence comes from Spirodela intermedia, assembly GCA_902729315.2. Taxonomy (NCBI): domain Eukaryota; kingdom Viridiplantae; phylum Streptophyta; class Magnoliopsida; order Alismatales; family Araceae; genus Spirodela; species Spirodela intermedia. The sequence goes on from LR746273.1 coordinate 2,620,239, forward strand.
ACTGCTTGGGCCAGCTGGGGGCCGGGGATCGTTCACCCCCCCGCCCGGAGGAGAAGAACTGGTCGGCACGGTCCCCCACCAAATTGCGCGGATTAAGTAAGTATACGATTAATAGAAATGAAATAAGACAAATAAATGTCCCCATCATGAAGTTGAGAACTTCCATTAATGGGTGCCGAAATACATCCGCCGGGACATGCAGAGGAAAGGGAGGGAGGGAGGATTAGGGTTTCGGCGGGGTGGTGCTTCCCCTACTGCTTCTTCTTCTTCTTCTTCTTCTTCTTCTTCGTTTTCTTCTTCTGCTGCTGCTAGGAGATGAGGTCGCACCACCAGAGGGTCCGGCGGACGGAGTCGACGGCGGCGGCGCTGAGGCCGCCGCAATGCTTGAGGTTGAGCCCGGCGAGGTTGCCGCGGAGGGCCATTTCCTCCAGGCTGCCCAAGCTCTCGTCGGTTATCCCGCTACAGCCCTCCAGCGAGAGCACCTCCAGCCGGCTGCCGCTCCGGCACGACGGCCCCGCCGCAGCGGTGGAGGAGGACGCCAGCAGCCCCGCCACGCCGCCGTCGCCGATGCGTTTGCATCGGGAGAGGTCGAGCTCCACCAGAGCCGGGCAAAGCAACCCGATCAGCCGCAGGCTTCTGTCAGTCACGCCGTCGCAGCCCTCCAGAGCGAGCCGCTTCAGCGCCTCGCTTGCGCCGCTGACCAGCGCCGCCACACTCCAGTCGGTGATCCTCCGGCAGCCGCTGAGGTCGACGCTGCGCAGGCCGTCGCGTCTCTGCATGGCGGCCATGAGGGAGACGAAGCCCCCGTCGGTGACGGAGCAGAGCCCCACCAGAGCCATGCGCTTGGGCCTCACCAGCTCCCTCCCCAGAGAAGATAGGAACTCGTCGCCAACCCTCGGGCATCCATTAATGGTTAGGGACCGCAGGAGAGGGCACCGGCCGGGGACCATCCCTCTTCCTCCCAGGGGAGCTCCGCCGACGCCATTACACTTCACGAGGGACAGCGCCCTCAGAGAGCGGGACCAGCTTCTAACCGCCGCCATTAGACCCTCTGTGGTCACCTCGTGGCACTTCTCCAGCTCCAGGCTCTCCAGCTTCTCGGCGGTCTCGCTGAGCCGCACCAGGCCTCCGTCCGTCAGCGAGCTCCTCCTCAAGGTCAGGTTCCTTAGCCCCACGAACGCCGCCTCCCGGCGAGCAGCGGCGGCGCTTTCGCCGCCGGTGGCGAAGAAGCAGGCGTCGGTTAAGCCCCGGCAAGACCTCAGCTCGAGCGACCGCAGGGTCGCCGCCATGGCGAGCCGGCGGAAACCCAGGTGGGTGAAGCCCCACACGTTGTCAAGGGAGAGAGAGAGAAACCCTAGCGCAGTTCTCTCTCCTCGGTCTCCGATCGCCGCCAGTGCGCCGTCGCCCACGGCCGCGTCGACGATCCTGACCTTGCTGAGCTTCGGTAGAGAGGAGGAGAAGACGGAGACGAAGCCGGCGTCGCCGACCAGAGGGCAGCTTCCAATGGCGATGGACTCGAGGTTCAGGGAGAACTCGGCGAAGGCTCTGAGAGCTCCGTCGCCGACCCCTGGGCACATCTCCAATCGCAGCATCGATAGCCGGCGACAGCCGGCGGCGACGGCGATGAGACCACCGTCGCCGAGCTTCGGCGCGTTGGAAACGTCGAGCTTCTCCAGCTCCGGGCAGCCGCCGGCGACGGCGGCGAGCCCCTCGTCGCCGATGAGGACGCAGTTCCAGAGAGAGAGGGACCTGAGAGATGGGCAGGCGTGGGATATAATGGCGAGCCCAAGGTCGGTGACGGCCATCAAGGAGGAGACCCCGGGGGCCTCCATGGAAGACGCTCGGATGAAGATCTCCGTGGGAGCTCTGCGCCAGCAGGACCCGACGGCCATGGCGGCGAGGCGGGCGTCGTTGGCCTTGTGGGAATGGAAGCGCCTCGTCGCCGCCCCGTCGTCGCCGGCGGCAGCGGGGGTGGCTTGGAGCGCCTGGAGGAGGAGCCACCGCCTGGAGACAGCGGCGCAGGAGCAGCGGTCACTGTGGGAAGGGAGGAAGCTGAAGACGTGGCTGATGCACTCGTCGGGAAGGTTCCCGATGAGGTCCTGCGCCTTGTAGCAGCCCAATTCCTCCGACGGGGAAGGAAAGCTCCGCAGCCTCGGTCTCTTCATCGGCGGCGCCACCTCCTCGCCGCCGTCGACTGCGGCGACCTTCCCATAGCCGGATCCTCCATATCCTTCAGACCCATGCATATCGACCCGAGAACTCAAAGAGAGAGAGAGAAGCAACAGAAGGGCTCCAAACTAGAGCTCGCTACCAGGAGAAAAACCAGGGGGGGAGGACAGAGACAAGGTGGAAGGCATCGTTGCCAGCCGGGGGGAGGACGGCGGTGATGAGGACGATGATGGAAGCAGACGAGAAATCAGGGCATCGGTTTCGATTCCTCTCTCTTATGAAATGGAAGCAGGGAGAGGTCCCAGGTTCTCTTCACCTGCGCTTATCACCCAGCCACCCGCCACCCATCCCAGCTGACCGCCCACCGTTGACATCAATCGGCCCGTACCGGTAGCCGCCGTTTCTCTCGCCCCCTTTGTTACTGTCAACAACCTCCAGCTGGCGTTATCTCGTGACCTGGCATCCCAGGTGAGCGTACGCAGTCAGGGAGAAGAGCCAGCTGGAACGCCACGCTGACGGTGACTCTGAAAATGGGGCCGATTTTGAAGGGAAGGGTTATTAGCCAGCAGTGTATTTTCGATTTCTTGTAAAATGATTAAATTCAGAAAAGCTGTCCGTTGCTGTCGCCTTTTGAACGTATTGAATGAAATTCAATGTATCTTGGGGAGGGCGTCCGTCCAGGTCGGACATCTCCCTCCGGCACACGTTGGCACGATTTTGGACCATTCCGGAAGACGAGTGCCACCTGGGCATTTTTATCTCTCTGCTCGTTCTCTCTCTTCAAGAAGTGTAGAACATCCTGGGTAATCTCTCTACCATTGTGACATATTGGTCGGTGGGTGGGTTTCTAACTTTCTTTCTCCGATTAGTCCAACATAATGAGTGACTCTCTCTCTCTCTCTCACTCCCTCTCTCTCTCTCTTTCTCTTTCTCTCTCTTTCCCTCTGTCTAGCAAGATGTGGGGGGGGGGGGTGTAGTCCCTTGTTATGGGTACCTGCCATTCTCTTTCTCTCACTATAGAAAGATAGAGGGGAGTCCCATATTATGGGTATCTGCCACTCTCTTTCTCTCTCTTTCTACCATGATAGAAGTTTGGTCCATGTTATGGGTATCTGACTCTCTCTCTCTATATTTCCGAACGATGGGTTGAAAGAGGGGTCATTCGACCGCTTTGACTTTCTCTCTCTATAGCAGCTGCAGACTGAGGAGCCGCGAGATTCAGTGCTAAGCCTTCCGGATTTAACTAGTAGACAACCGTTCCCGGCTTTTACGCACGTTGAGAATTCCACGCTAAAAAAAAAGGACGATATTTATGGACAAATCGGAAACCCTCCCGTGAAATAAACGAGGACCCATCGGAAATCCCGCCGCCAACGAGCCGGCAAGCGCCGCCGGTGGCGGGGCCCCCGGCCAGCGCTGCCCCCATCCGTTCGTTCCCCTTTTCCCCCTCCCCGGTGGCTTTGGGCGAGCCGCGGGCGGCGGGGCCCGCCACGGTTCCAACCTCGTCTTCATTACGCCGCGTTGGAGGAGCCAGATTCCCCTCCCCGGCCCTCACTCATTACACCGGCGCCGCCCCGCGACGACGAGCGGCGGTGCCAGCGCACCGCAGAGGGAGCGCACCCGACTGCACCGCCGCCACCACCGGCACCTCCCACCCCCTCGCCGGCGAGCTGATCCTCTCCCCACCCTCCCCGCAGCTCTCCCAGCGAAGCTCGAAGTGCTATCCTCACCTGCTTTCTTTCGCAATGAATTAAAAGTCGCAATTTTTCGTCGTCTTCTCACGTGCAACTTGTCCACCGAACCCCAGGAGGGTGCGAGAGGCCCGATCAATGGCAGGTCTCCAATGAACCGGAAATTAATTTCAATAAATCTGGGGGAGGCAGAAAGTAGCCGTCAATATTAATGTCATGCTGCTCCTACATTGTAGACGACGCCTTTAAACCTTGGAACCTGGGATGGACCAAGATGGGCCGGTTTTTGCCCTTCTTGGTCAACCATGGGCATCGGAAATCGGGCCGGCCGCGTTAAGTCAAACTCTGGGCCCCCCCTTCCCCGGGGACTTTTCTTCTCGTTAAAGTTTCAATCTTTTTATTTGAATAAATAGCTAAATAAATAAACATAATGGCGTCATTCCGCGTCCGCGATCGCGTGGGTTTGTCCGTCTTGAAGAGAAACCGAAACCCAAATGTGTACAGATTGTTGGCGTGAGCGATTGGGATTTTACACAAGGAGAGAGCGATCAGGAACGCTGCTAGGACGGCGTATTATCATGCCCGGAAGCAGCTCACCAGGTGGTGGGGACCGTGGAGATGGTGGTGGCCGGTTGCGCCGCCGTGGGGATGGGAGAGGAGGAGCTGTTCGCGGTCGATGAGTTCCAGGACGGAGCGGAACTCGGCGGGGGAGCAGGGGATGGCGACGGCGCCGCGGTGGCGGAAACCGTACTCCTCCGCCGCCTCCCGGAGCAGCGGCGCGAACAGCGGGTGGCCCAAGTAGGACAGCGGCACCACGAAGCGCTCCAGTTCCTCCTCCCCTTCCTTCCCCACCATCACCACCACGCAACCCCTAGGAACATGATGCGCCGCCTGGGTCTGGCTCTCCCTCCTGCTCCCCCCGCCGTGGAGGTGGTGGCGCAGCGCGCTCAGCAGGTGGCTGTCGCCGCTCCCCATCACCCTTCCAAACACAGAAAGACAGAAAGAGAGAGAGAGAGAGAGGATTTACAGGCTGGGTGTGTTAGAGAGAGGAGGCGGCGGAGAAGGGCCAAGGGTCGGAGCTGGAGATGGTGAGGGAGAAGAGAGCGAGGGAGGAGTCGCAGAGAGATCGTGGGATGTTGGACATGGCAGGCAGTGGATTCGGAGGAAGGACGGACGGTCGGAGCGAGAGAGCCACGGAGGCCACGGAGAGTTATTTATAGGCACCCGGCGGTGGCGGAGCAGCCCAGCCATTGACCATCTCAAGGTCGGCGGCGGCCGTGGGCCTTCTCTCTTCGCTTCACACACACGGAAAGGCAGCGGCTATGGCTGGGTCAACGACACGCCTGCTAATCCAGAGTCATCCAGAAAACTCGAAGGAAAGAGATCGACCAGGATCGCGCCTTCCCCCGGAGTCACCGCGTCGACAGCACATCACGGGGAGAGGCGGCCGGCCGGGGAGAAGTATCACGTGCCGTTGACCTGCCCTACGAGAACGAATCTGGGTCAACGCAGTCGGATGGGTATCATCGGTAGGTTCGTAGTTTACCGACTGCTCCGCCGGGAGAGCCTGAATCGCGCTCAAACCACGCCAAGGAGCAGTTATTATCGTAACGCATTAATAAATGAGAAATAAATAAGTAAATATCGAATAAATACGAGTTAATATAAGACTACCATTATAAATCGACGGGAAAGAGAAAAAAAAAAAACCATAATTATCAAGAACTGTTCTACGCCGCCATTGACTTCACGATCCGACAAAACACTATTTCAAGCCAGAACCAGAATCGGGCTGACTATATGAGCAAGTCAACGACCATGACGCTGCCAAGCTGCCCAAATTTAGCTGAAATGGCGACCACTTCTGGAAATCTAACAAGAATCCCAAATCTAACCAAACTTAGCAAAAATATAAATCAAATCCGAGATGAACAGCCATGAAATGGTCGGATCGGAACCCAGATTATTTTATGGGAATCGAAGTCAGATAAAACATCATCGTAACGAGAACCCATTGGTCAAAGAGATGAACCACTTGTTCTTACTGTTTCTCCGGGATGGTGGGACCCTCCCTCTGCTTAAACTTAGGCAAATCACAAGCACCCGAAGAAGCTGAAGGATGAGAATCGAATCCATGAACAGAACAGAAGGTCAACGATACCACGTCCTTCCCCCCAGCCTTCTTATTGACGCAGAGAAGTAGGAAGGATCACTCATTGTCCTCCTTTCCGTAGTCGTACGCAATCTCTATCTGCAAGAGAGAGAGAGAGAGAGAGAGAGAGAGAGAGAGAGAGAGAGAGAGAGAGGAAATTACCCAAGAAACGGGTTCTCAGGATCACTCATTCATAAATTAGAAAAGACCACCATCATAAATGCTGGACATTTCATAAATTAAATGGGGTTAAAAAACTGAAAATCTGCTGATTCTCTTCGCATCTTTTTAAAAAGAAATGCCACTGTAAATAGTAAATTAATTCGTAATTCTTCATGAGCACAGTCTCAAACCCGCTCAAAATAGTAAATTTAGCATTAGTTCGGAGATCTGAGGTGGATCAGCATTAAATGATGAGAGATGTTCATTAACTGTTTCCCAATCTTCTTTCCCAGCAGTGAAGCAAATATCTTAAAGCGCCTCCTCTAAAGACAGCCAATTATGAGGTGGATTCAGCAATAAATGATGAGATACATTCATTCAACTATTTCCAATCTTCTTCCCAGCTCCCAGCTGCAAAGCAAATCTTAAAGTGATTCCCCCTAAAGTCAACCACCTGTTCCTCCTGCTGGGCGCCTAAAAATCTAAGGCCAGTGTACACCAGATCAACCCTTTTCTCCGTCGTTTCCTAAAGTCAACCACCTGTTCCTCCTGCTGGGCGCCTAAAAATCTAAGGCCAGTGTACACCAGATCAACCCTTTTCTCCGTCGTTTCCTCCTCTCGCCCTTCCCTGTTGACTGTTGGATGCTTTAATGATCTTCTCCTTTCCTCAGTTTTCCCTCGCTCTTATGAAAGCCTGCCTGCCACTATGTCCGCCTACTCCATCACTAACAAATGGAAGCCAGGATTGATCGGTCAATGCAGGATTAGTTCATACTGTCCAGGAGCTGAGGCCAGAAGGCTACTACTACCCATCTAGATGGGTGATGCGTAAATGGGGAGCCAAGAAGAAGAAAGATCTATAACAATAGATAAACGGAAATCTTGATGTTGGGGCCAAGGAAGCATGAAATTTATATTTATTTATCTTTTCTTTTCTTATAATCTAGCAGCCTGGGATGGAGTAACTGCGCCTGATTGTCAGAAGATGCGAGCGTAAAATACCCACAGAGCATTGTAAATATGCCATCAAAACGCCGGTGATAGAACCCTAGAAGATAACACACCAGAGCTTGCTTTTCATAAAGTGCTTCCGATAAATAAATGTAGCAACATGAATGGGGGATCTCTAGCTAATGAGATGTTTTTATTTACAGGGAGTAATATAAAGCTGATCTGCTCGAGTCCCCTGAGTTTCTCTTCACAGTTTCCATGGAATTGAATTCTGTGGGATGGCCTTTCTTCCCTCTCCTCAGGTCAGAAACAGAGGCAACGTGAGACGTTTTATGCAACGAACTACTAATGGAGCAGAATCATGGCTTCTATACCACATCGGAATTGACTTCCGCCGCCGGACGATGAAGTATAGAATATGAGTGGACCTTTAGGCGCTAGAACATCTAAGTTGCATGTCCAAGACTTGGAACATCAAAATTTTAGGATTACAAGCTGATAAGCTAACCCAAAACTGATTAATATGGGATGTTGAACCAATTTCAAGTAGGCGGACAGAAAGTCCGAACGTTTTTATGCATAGAGTATAAAATGCATTCGAAGAAGAAGGCGCATATACATCTCGTTCATAATGAAAGTTGATTGAGAGGAGAATAAAGAAGCTGGGTAAGCAGGTTTGAAGACCAGACCAGAACCCTAATCAGCTGGGTTTTGAGTTCAGTTTTCGTTTCTTATTGATCCAACTCAGTTAAGTTTTTAAAACACAGCGACAAAAAGCAATAGAAAAAAATAAACCAAGAAAAGAATCTTACCCCTGATGGTGGTTCTGGATTTCTTGTAAACTTCGAGCCACCAGGCGCCCAAGGAACTGCAAATGAACAATTACAAAATACGTAAACAATGAAACATTAAGTAACAAATTCAAGAGCATCAAGAATATAAAGTGCATAACTTCTACAAGTGATGATCAATTAAAAAATTATGTAAACTCCAAAAAAATTGTACAGACGAAACTAATTCTTCCTATGTATACCGCAATAAAAGAAATGATGGATATAGCATGCCTTTAGGTGAAACTTACCAATGTATGGGTCAGGATGTCGCATTTTTTCATAAGCTGCTTCAGCATCACCAATAAGCCTGTCAATGGTGTCAAGATCCTCCTGCAGAACGTTCAGTATTTTCATATAACAGGAAATGTAAATAAAACGTTTATACTTGCATTTTTCGCCAGTTAAAGAAGGAAATGTCAACTGACGTCTAAACGATCCCAAAGGAACAAGCGCTGACAGCAGTGCAAAAAAAAATCTTATTTTTCCCCCTTTTTCTGAAGTTTGACTATTAAATTCTTTTGAACCTCCATGGTTACGACCCTTGAAATGTGTGAAATGTTGACTGACATTGTGCAGTAGTTAACTTAGCAATCAAAAAGATGGAATGATCACGATTAAAAATAGGAAAAAACTTGCTGTTGTGGCTTATTATTTTTACTTATTACTGTGCAGACGGAGGAAAGTTTTGGATTTATTTTCATCTTATGGTGGTACCGGTGTCACAGTGTTTCTTCCCCCTCTTCTGTTTCAGTACATCGTACTTTTACTTTAGACTATAATATAAATAAGCCCAAAAACAAAATCACTTTAAAAAAGCACCACAAATAAGATGCTTCGGACATAAAAAACGATTTTTCTCGAAAATGAATGTATTTCCAAACGAATAAGGCTTGTGAACAGTCATCTCATAGTCCCAGGGACCTCAAAGGGCTGCACACGGAAAGTATATTATTTTCTTCTTGAAGATGATCCCAAACCAAGCTCATTGATGATGATATTATATATGATGTAAAAAATCTAAGGTGTCCGTGCATTTAATTCCAGATGAATTAGGGCCTGCTAGCCCAATTTTATAAAAACCATGAAAGAGAAAAACAACACAAACTTCAGAAAAATCCCTCAACTCACATTCTTATCTTGTAGCCATGAAAGGCGGTATGAATTAATTATTCCATATGCATTCAACCGGAGGTTATAAGGATATTCATTTTTTATTAGAATCGTGATGTCCTTGATCATTTCTCGATAGCGCATTACTATTTTACAAAGAAAAACCTTGTTTTCATTCGCAAAGGCTTCACAAACACCAAATTGTTCACAAATTCTTGCATCCTATCACAAAGTTTCCTCGGAAATAAGATAACTGAAAATTGGCCCCTGACATCTCAACTTCATTTTCTACCATTCTACATAGAGTTCAAGCATGACTTGCAAAATGAATGTATATATTCTCTATGTGTGACTTCTTTTGTGATTTGTGATAGCAATCTTCCTCCCTCTACATCACTCAAAGTATTGTGCAACCCTTCTCTATGGAAGGTTTATACAAATTATCAAAATTACTGGCAAATGTTTGAACTGGCAAACTGTTCTCCAAAACAAAACCAAACTCCTCAGAGATATCTAACCACTTAAGTTAATAAATGATGAACAATTTGGGACTATGCTCCATTTGCTCCCATTCCTGTATATCTTGCCCCCATAAGCTCTATAGATCAGATGGCATATTCCTCTGCCATCCACTTTGCTGATAGAGCTCTATCGAAACAGCTGATCTCAACTAATTTACTCTTCCTTCTTCTTAGCTTTTGCAGAACATACCCTACTGTCGGAAATGCAGCCCTTAGTCTCCTTGACAACTCGCTTACAATTAAATGGAAAACTTAATCGTTTCAGGTCCTTTTGTTAGGGTTCATAGAATTCTAAAACGTGAGAGTAAAAGGATTGACAAGCTTGAAACGGTTATGGCTAGGACCCATCTTTCTCAATCTGAGAATGCCTTTGGTCTTACTTCACTACATTTTCTGGTGGTCGTACAAAATTATTCGATCTCTAGATTGATAGGATCCTTCTAACGGAGGAAGCTCTAGATACTTGATCATAAACTATCTAATGCATAAACTAGATACTTGATCATAAACCATCCAATTGCACATTCAGCTGATTGTCACAACTACCTAATGCATATACATTATCAGACACTTCCAACAAAATCCGCCAGGTGACAATATTTCCGAGTCAAGTTATAAATATGCATAAATAGCTGAAGCACCATCGTTGAATACCCCTTTTTCCTCCAACTACAAGAATACCCGAGGAAACTCCCAAGGAAATTAAGATATTCTCCCCAAAATCACCATATCCCACCCAATCTCCTAGCCTTAGACAGACCGTTAATGAGGACCAACCAGCATATCCGACATTTTCCTTCTAAAATATTCAAGAAAAACTTTGGACCAATTAAAAGAGCTTGTCTGGTGATGCCCAAATTTCAGCTACTTAATAAAGATACCAAATTAAAAATAGGGAGAGAATAATGGACATAGCATAAAAAAAACCCACAATGTAGTTCACAATGTAGGTACCACCACACGCATTGTAGGAAAATATCTGCTTTCACATGTACTTCACATGGCATGAGCCAATATTTGCTTTTAGTGTTCACAGATGAACCAAGCGGTCAATGACCTATTCCCTAACACAGAAACTTAAATGTGGGAGTGGTTGTGTAACTTAAACGTAACACAGAAATTTTTCTAGAAAAACCAGCTAATATTTGATAATATTTGGAATATTTAACCTTAGTAGTGAGAGTGGTCGTGGTACTGTGGAAAAAAAATTGATCATAATTTTTGCAGCTTATGAACATGTCCCAAAAACTATGAAAGACAAACAAATACTGAATAAATTATGGAACACAGAAGATTCACACAAATACTAAAAGATGAATCTGATAGCAGAAACTTGTAATCATGCCTTTATATGTAAAATCGAAACTTTACCACGTGCTTGTTGGCCTCAAATCTCTCTCTCAATTCTGATGCCTGACCATATAATGGGGATGGAAACAATTGTTAACCTCGATCCAATATTTTCAACTTAAACATAAAATCAATCAAGAGAGGAAATAACGAGAATTAAAAAAGACGGATGGTAGAGATAAGCAAAAAAGATGTAAAAACATGAACATAATGAAGATATTACTTGGAATATCGAAGTTAAATAAGACTTTGGTTTCTCTATTATCATATTTATATTCCCACGATTATACAGACTATACACAGTCGAAAGTGTTCGTGAAGAATTCAGTGGAAGGAATATAGAAAAATAAAAGCAACCTAATATCTCATTCCTTGAATCAAAACATCTGGAAATTTGTGCAATATCAGACACCACATCTTACAGGAAAAAAAAAGCAACGAATTTTTACATGGAAAAATCAGTCTGCATGAAAAAGCAATCGAGCATGTGGGTCCCAAACTAAATGTACTATGTCCAAAATAGAAGAAATATCGTAGATTTGAAGCACTAGGGATTCTTCTTAATTAAAAAAATATGCTGATAACTAGCAGCCAATGTTGCAGAAACGGTTGCCACTACAAGATGGCACTTAGGTAATAACAACCTTCTATCGAGCGGGAACAGAAAAAAGAGAAAAAAATATATCACCATCGAAGTGGAGTGCTTTGGAAAATAAAAGTTCAACAGAATCAATCGTTGACAATTTATGACAGGCAAACGACGTCCGGCAAGTACTCTTTGCAGCGTCCCAATGACATCCTAGAGGTAGGATTTCTTCCCTGCAAGAGTTTATGGCAATGATGGCATGGAACAACGCCAGGTTGACCAGAGAACTAGAAGGTACCGCTGGTCCACTCCTCACCATTTCAGCCCGAGGTTAGTTTAAGCATGATTTTTTTTTCTAAAAGCTAATAGGCTATGAAAATGTAGAACGGGAGACGGAAAAGGGAATGAGAAGAGAAAACGCCTGGAATGGTGATTTCAGCGGTCACCATTACAGACAACGTCGGGAAAGGTGGAAGCCAGATTCAAGAGGATCTGAAAAAAAATCTCCTCAGAGAAAAAGGGAACAACGGAAGACAACGGGAGACACAGACAATCGATGAATCAGAGATGGAAGGGGCATACGTCCTGGTAGAAGAGGTGGCGATGGACGGCCCAGTTGAGGGTGTCCTTGAGGGCCCGCCGGTAAAGGATCCTCACTCGCTCCTTCTGCGCCGCCCTCCTCGCCATGTACGACGCCATCCCGATCACGGCGCTCATCTTGCCGCCTCTCCCCTGCTGCCCCCCGACCCCCTCTCCCTCTCCCACCACCAGCTCCTCCTGCCGCCTCTCCACCCCCCTCGCCTCCCCCCTTCTCAGGCAACCCGGACCGGCCCGTTTTATGAACCGGCACCAAGCCCAGCCCGGTTCTCTCGAACCTGAACTGCAATTAATAAATAAAAATTATCACTTATTTTATTTGTTTACACGCATTAATAAGCTGTTTATCCATCAAATTTCTATATTCCATGTCATAGTTATCTTTTATAACTAGAATGGAAAAACAGGTTTACCCAGTTCTCTCTCTCTCTCTCTCTCTCTCTCTCTCTCTCTCTCTCTCTTTCTCTCTACACATTAGTCAGCTATTTATCCACCAAATTCCTATATTCGATCTCATAACTTTTTTCATAATCGTGCCTTAGAATGGAAAAACAGGTTTACCCAGCTCTCTCTCTCTCTCTCTCTCTACAAATTAATAAGCTATTTTTTTCATAATCCCGTCTTATAATAGAAAAACAGCTTTTTCCCTGTTCTCTCTCTCTCTCAACACACTAATATGGTATTTACCTGCCAGATTTCTATATTCGATCTCATTTTTTTCATAATCCTGCCTTAGAATAGAAAAACAGGTTTACCCAATTCTCCCTCCTCTCCCTCTCCCTCTCTCTCTCTACACACATTAACAAGTATTTACCTACCAAATTTCTATATTCGAGCTCATTTTTTTTTCATAATCCTATCTTTGGAATAGAAAACAGGTTTACCCAGCTCTCTCTCTCTCTCTCTCTCCCTCTTTCTCTCTCTTGGTGCTTCGGTTCTATGCACAGGCAACAACAGAGAAGGCAACAGGTGCACAATTCCCAGTTTTAATAAATTAAAAAAAGGAAGGAAAACAGAAATGTGGGTTAGATCGGCATTTTTAATGTATAAATTATGAATTCGTCACTTATGGATCATCTTCAACCCGACGACAAGACGCGGCTCAGATCAGAGACAGCATCCCGTTTCCTCCAACCATTCTGCGATCTCCGGCGAGGCCTCTGCGGCAGGAACTGGAGCCCCAGGGCCTCCTTGAGAGCTTCATCGGGCTCCGGGAGACCGACGAGCTTCGCGATGATGGAGGCGCTCTCTTCGGTGAGCTCCATGTTCCCCGGATCGCTCCACAGCAGGCGAACCAGTCGGGCCTTCCGCCGCTTCGACTCCGCTGGAATCCCCCATTCTCGGTACAGACCTTCCCTCTCCTCCGGCGACAGCCTCCTCTGCATCCGCCGGCGCAGCATTCCCCTCTCCCGCCGAAGAGCTCTCGCACTGGCGGCGCCGCCGTCCGGCGAGGAAAAGATCAATCAGAGGGGAAGATGATCTCTGAAACTTGGGAAGAGCAGAGGGGGGATTCTACCTCGACGATGGCCGGATATCTTCCGGCACCGGCTGGTACAGATTTCCTTGCGCCGACGCTCGCCGGAGGGATGAGAGCCGTCTCCACTCCACCTCCATGTACGCAGAGTCTCCAGGGTCTCCTTTGAAGAGGAGGAAGAAGAAGGTGCGATGGAGCAAGGGGATGTCGCAGGCGTGCCAGAGCTCGACGATTTCCCGCCGCTTCTTCTCGAGTTCCTCTCGCGGCGAGCTCGATGGCGATGCCGGGGGATTCCTCCACGGCTTCTCCGTCGGAGTCTCCTCAGCAGCAGTCCCCTCCGCCGCCTGCGCCATCCAGCCGCGGAAATCAGCGGGCAGGAAGAGATTGCTGTTCTTCTTCTTCTTCGCGGCGTCCATGGAGTTCCTTCTTACCTGCGCCTGAGCCATCTCCTTCAACCCGTCCGCGAAGGCGCGGATGCTCGCCATGTCCTGCTCCGCGTCTGCCGCCATGTTCCCCTCTGCTTCGTGCTCGTCGAGGGACCTCTCCGAGGGCTCGAGCTCAGGGCGGCCATGGATGAATGGAAGAAGCCCAACCTGGAATTTCTCAGGTCTTCCCGGGAACCCACCGAGGGAATCACTCGGCGGTGTGTGGTCGTCTCGCTCGAGATAGGGTGGAGATCGCACCAGGGTCAACGGAGGTGAATCATGGGGGCGGCTCCGGTCAAAACTATGAGGAGCTTCCTGCTGCCCTGTTACTGATTCTTGATCTTCATGGCCACTCTCGCGATAGTTCAGAGCTTCACCGGACTCGTCGTCACCTCTGTTTCTTCTCCTCCAATCGTCTTGCTCGACACAGTGAACTTCCCGGTACGAGCCCTGGTGATGATTCCCGCTGCAAATACTGCTGGAGAGATCCTGAGATGCGCCTGAGGGGTCGCATGAACAGGGCTCCTGAAACGAAGGCAGAAAAAAAGGATCTTTATTATAGAAGAAGCAGAAGAGGGATTTAAGTGTTTCGCGGCAGGATGATGAGCACCCATCGCCTCGGTCCTCGATCCTCAGCTGCCGCTGTTAGCAGATCTTCTAGGCGAGACTGGGCGAGGTCGCGTTGCCGAGTGAGCTCTTTGATCTCTCTCCCCATCTGCAGAGAGGAGGAAATAGTATGAACGCCATGAACCAGCATCTTGCAGACAAAGCAAATCATGATTTCATCTCCCATACTCAAGATCTCGGCCATGAGCTACTGACAGGTATCAACGAGAAGGAAGAAATGAAGGATATCCCATGGATCGGCATCAACCAAACGAGAAAACCATCATTTCATAGTCACCTTCTCTATCTGGGCATCTTTCTCCTTCAACAATGTCTCAGCCTGAGACATGCTTGAGGCTGTTCGCGGGCATCTGAGCTCACCCTCCAATCTGGCCAGTTCTCTCTGCAAATGCTTCACTAATGCTTTGTCGGACATGACGACGTTGACCTTTGCGTTGGTCACCACCTCCTTAGCGCAGCCTGCGAACAACAGGGTGTTCTTGGACTGCTCAACGTGGCCTCGCGCAGGGCTCAAGGTGCAGATGATCGCCGTCCTGGCATTTCCTCCCAACGAAGGTTGAAGAATGCGGGTCAACTTGGAATCTCGGTATGGGATGTGCCCATTTCTTCCCTGGCTGCTCCCAAGAACAAGAACAATAATAACAACATAAATTTGTTAGACATGAGCGTTCCTCCGGTTCTCAGGGTGCCTCCCATGGAGCCTCCAGAAGACCCATCGCCATTTTTTTTCATCACTGAAGTGAATGAAGCATGCTGAAGTGAGTGAACCCTGCCATTCGATTTTATGGTGAACACTACTTCCCTTGATCATACCTTAGCTTGCGGATGACGGAGCCCAAGGTCAGCAAGCTGCGGTTTATGTGACAGCCTTCCTTCAACCTCACGCCGGCCGACAGAGCCTGAGATGCGCGTTCACTCCCGGCAAGGTCAACGAAGTCCTGTTCACGAGTAGACCAGAGGCACCTGAAAATCTCTGCAGAAGAATAACAGAACTAGAAATTTCTTCGTACCAGGCTGGCGGAGAGAGCACTCGAATGGTCCTCTCCCACGGATTCTCGAGCAGAGCTTTCAACGGTCTGATGAAGCAACCCATCGTCACAGAAAATCTAGGATCATCCTTTTAAAGCTAAAAATCACTCACCAGTCTGAGGATTTGGTGAGATCGGGAGCTCGTCTCATTCAACAACGTCTCCCCTATCTGCCTCTGAACTGATACCACGAACGCGATATCAGTCAAAATATGAAGGAAGATCGAGGATTGAGAGGGAAAGAAATGCAGAAGATGTATGCGACCTTCACATATCGACAGAAGCTCTTTCATGTGAGCCCAGTTCCTCAGTGTCTCCTCTGTAAGCTTTTCGATGACAGTCCCTCTCTGCAGGACATACGATCAATTAAGATCCTTTTCTTTAGAGCGAGGAGAACTCGGCATTCGGTATGAAGTCACTCACATAAGGATCATCAAGAAGCCTGAGAGGAACGCTTTCCGTTCCTAGCAGATCCTTGACAGCTTCATTATATATCTCGATTGCAGAGAATTTCAGTACAAAGGCTCTTTCCTGGTGCTGAAGAAGGCGCTCTCCGCCGACGATGCAGAGATGGCGGTCACTGACCAGAGGAATCAACGATGCAAGCAAAGCTGAATCTAGAACAGATTTTTTCTTACCCTCTGTATGTAGTCATAGATGTCACCCATAGCGAGCTCCGTTATCCCGGTCATGGTATACGTTTTCCCGCTGCTCGTCTGCCCGTACGCGAAGATGCTCGCTGATACAGCAGGACCTTCGTTAAGCTTCGTCTCGGCGAGAAGAGCGCTGGGAAATCTGAGGAAACCTAAATCGGGAATGGAGCTCACCGTTTATGCCGCTGAGGACGGATAGGGAAACTTCCTTGGCTCCCTCCTCGTAGACCTGTTTCGTTGTGCTGTCGCATCGAAACACTCTGTCTGCGATCCAGACACAGGAGAAGGAGAGCATCAGTGAATGCGCCCCTCGCTGAAGGATGAATGAAACCAGATCACCCAAGAAGAAAGAACAGCAGGCTTGCGAACTCAAATCCAAACTGGAATTTCCCGCGACGAAGGGGCAGGATCGAAAAGATCGCAGGAACTGCGCGGTCATTCGCCATCTATTTCTCAGATGTTGAGAATATGAGGAACCAGTGTGTGAGCAATGTGTCCCCCTTACCGAAGTTGTAGGCAATGGGAGTCATGGATCGCTCCGGCAGGCTGTTTCTGAAGATGATGGTGGTGTCATTGATGCATTCCCAATCCGAAAGCTCATTTCTCACGAGTTCCTTGGCATTCAGTGGCCTCAACCGCACCGAAACCTGAATCCGCTCCTTGCCGCCGCCGCCGCCACCTTCACCGGCAATGCCAGAGACGCCTCTTTCGTCGCTCTCCTCCCCCTCCTCCCTCCGCCTCCTCATGTCGTCCTCGCCGACGTTCCCCATTTCTCCCTGCCAGCAAGGGACACGAGATCATGAAATCCTTACCGAAGCCCTGCAGATTTGCTCACACCGCAAATGATAGACTCAGTGGAGGAGGAGAGCCGTTGCCTGCTCTTCCACGCCTCTACTTCTCTCGTCTTCGGCCCGGTCGGCGCAAAATCACGCCGCCCGAAAACGGCGGCGGCGGAATGTCGCCAGCAGAAGAGACCGCTCCACCGAAGAGAAACGGACTGCGGAGAGGAGACGTAGCGGGGAGGGAAGGTGGCGGTTCCGCCGCAGAATGCCGCCAGCTTCGACGATCCGTCGAGCAGAAGCTTCCTCGGTCTGAAAAGAAGCGAAGCGGCAGGAACAGCACGAGGACGAGGAAGAAGGGGTGTGAAGGCGGGCAGGGCAGTGCAGAGGGAGAACTTGGTGGTCCCGCCATTTTCGAGAAGGTGACCCCTTTTTCTTTCTCACTTTTTACTTTGTTCATGCATCATTCTTTTCAATATCATAAAGGTCGAATACTTAGTATAATTGTATATGTATCCTAAACACTGGATACAAACATAAATTCTTTTTACTTCCTCTGTCCAATAAAATGAGTCGAAGCATTTCCCACATTATTGTTCATAAATTAAGTTGCAGCTTTTTCTGGAGCATAAAATAATATCCCACTCCGCGCGGGTCGACCCGGTTCATAATTTTCGGGCTTTTAAGGCCCGGCCCGTTTCCGTGGGCCCCACCCGTCTCATCCTTCCTTCCCCTTCATTCTTAAAGGGGGGTGAGACATTCTGGCAAATTTTTCTCTATCACAGAAAAGAGAGCGGTTATCCACAAAAGCTCCCCCCCACTTCCATGCCAGCAGCCGGCGAAGGGAACCCAGAAGACTGAGAAGACGCCACCGGCGTCCATGGCCTCCACCGCCGCCGCCTCCTTCCTCCACCCCACCAGCTTCCCCAAAACCCCCGCCGGCGGCCGGCGGAGGATCCGCGCTCCGCGGCGGTGCTCCGCGGCTGCGCAGCCGCAGCAGGCGGAGGAGGCCCAGGCGAGCCCGCCGGCTCCGCCGCCGCAGGCGCAGGAGAGCGTGCCGCCGTCGGCTGCGAGGGCGGCGGCGCCGCTGTCGCCGCAGCCGGCGGCACGGAGTAAGAACATGAGCCGGGAGTACGGCGGCCAGTGGCTGAGCAGCGTCACCCGCCATGTGAGGATCTACGCCGCCTACATCGACCCGGTGACCCACGCCTTCGACCAGACGCAGATGGACAAGCTGACCCTCATCCTCGACCCCACCAACGAGTTCATCTGGACCAAGGAGTCCTGCCAGAAGGTCTACGACTACTTCCAGGAGCTCGTCGACCACTACGAGGTCAACTCCTTCTCCCATGCCTGAATTGTGCGTTACAGATCTGGTCAAACGGTGGATTGGAGAGGGGGTGGTGGAATTGATCTTTGCGGCGCCGTCGACTTGGGCAGGGAGCGGACCTCACAGAGTACACCCTCCGGCTGATCGGCTCTGATCTCGAGCACTTCATCCGCAAGCTGCTCTACGATGGAGAGATCAACTACAATATGAACGCCAGGGTCCTGAACTTCAGCATGGGCAAGCCCCGGGTCATCTTCAACGGCGGCGGCGCCGCCACCCAGCCTGAGGGCCTCCCGTGAGCCAGCCGGCCCTTCTTCAAGGAGACCGCACCACACTCGAACACCTCTCTGAGAAACCCAGAGAGAGAAACCTAGAGAGAGAAAGAGAGAGTTGTTGAGTCTTGATCGAGTTCATTCGACCAAAATTCGAATGCAGTGTTCACCAAACCGAAAAAAATGTCAGCTTTGTTCATACATTTTTTTGAGAAGATCTGCACTGCCGAGTAGTAGATTAATGACTTCGAAAAATACCGAAAATAATCATACTTGACAAGAATATTCCACCCCGATGATCTTTTTCAGCCGTCGGAGTCATGGGTCAGTTCCCAAGCCGATGAGAGAGAGAGAGAGAGGGAGAGAGAGAGGGAGAGAGAGAGAAAGGGAATATTTTTCATGGGAGGAGGAAAATACGAGTTTTTTTCGACGTATTTTTTTTTCTACGGTTGGGAACTTCGGCGCTGCCTTCTCCACAAGTGGAGGTGTTATCGTCGCCTGGGAGTCTCATAAACGAAGCTCTCTCTGTCCGATAGCGGGGGGAAACCAGCGGCCCTCGTCGGGCTTGACTCATCCGGGGCCACCACGGCGGCTGTGGACCGTACATGACGGTTGCCACGTGGCTGATAATCTCCCACGTGGAGGTACGGGAGTGGCTGGCGCGTCCTGGCCTCAAAAGGCACATCCTCTCCGGGGGGGGGATAAGGGGGTTATAAATGGCGATGGGGGAGAAAAGAGCGGGGTGCGCCGGCCACAGAGAGAGAGAGAGGTTCCTTCCTCCCTCGAGCAGCAGCAGCAGAAGCAGCAGAGGCTCGCGAGCTCCGAGCTCAGGGAGATGGCGTCGGCTTCCCTTCTCAAGTCCTCCCCCGTCCTGGACAAGTCCGACTGGGTCAAGGGCCAGTCCCTTCGCCACCCTCTCGCCGCCTCCGTCTCCGTCCGCTCCCACGCCGCCGCGCCCCTCTCTGTCCGCGCTGCCACCTCCTACGCCGACGAGCTCGTCAAGACCGCGGTACTGAAACCCTCCACCTCTCTCTCTCTCTCTCTCTATATATATATATATAGATATATATATATATATATATAACTGTCTATCTATGTCACCGGCGATGTGGGTACTGAGAGTGTGTGTGATGGGATGGTGACGGTAGAAAACGGTGGCGTCGCCGGGGAGGGGGATTCTGGCGATGGACGAGTCCAACGCGACCTGCGGGAAGAGGCTGGCCTCAATCGGGCTGGAGAACACGGAGGCCAACCGCCAGGCCTACCGGACCCTCCTGGTCTCCGCCCCCGGCCTCGGCAACTACGTCTCCGGCGCCATCCTCTTCGAGGAGACCCTCTACCAGAGCACCACCGAGGGAGAGAAGATGGTCGACGTCCTCGTCAAGCAGAACATCGTCCCCGGCATCAAGGTCGACAAGGTGAGTCCTCCTCCTCCTCCTCCTCCTCCTCCTCCTCCTCCGCAGTGACCTTCTTCTCAGCTTCCTCTGATCACCATCTGCTTGTTATATATCTCCTCCTCGGCAGGGTCTTGTCCCTCTCACCGGCTCCAACGATGAGTCCTGGTGCCAGGGCCTCGACGGCCTCGCCTCCCGATCCGCCGCCTACTACCAGCAGGGCGCTCGCTTCGCCAAATGGTGCATGCCCTCGAACAAACACATCTCCCTCTCTCTCTCTCTCTCTCTATCTCACTCTCGCTCTCTCTTGGTGTGCTGACGCTGGCTTTGTTTTGTGGTGATGGGTTGGACAGGCGCACTGTGGTGAGCATCCCTAACGGGCCGTCGGCGCTGGCGGTGAAGGAGGCCGCGTGGGGGCTCGCTCGCTACGCTTCCATCTCGCAGGACAACGGGCTGGTGCCGATCGTGGAGCCGGAGATCCTGCTCGACGGCGAGCACGGCATCGACAGGACCTTCGAGGTCGCCCAGCAGGTCTGGGCCGAGGTCTTCTTCTACCTCGCCCAGAACAACGTGCTCTTCGAGGGCATCCTCCTCAAGCCCAGCATGGTCACCCCCGGTGCTGAGTGCAAGGAACGCGCCACCCCCGAGAAGGTCGCCGAGTACACCCTCAACCTCCTCCGCCGCCGCATTCCCCCCGCCGTCCCCGGGATCATGGTAAACACAAACTCCTCTCATCTTCTCCTCCGGCGCCGGCAACTGTAGCTTTCTCGCTAATTCACTCACCCGCGGCGGCGGCGTGGTGTTTCTCGCAGTTCCTCTCCGGCGGGCAGTCAGAGGTGGAGGCGACCCTGAACCTGAACGCCATGAACCAGAGCGCCAACCCGTGGCACGTCTCCTTCTCCTACGCGAGGGCCCTGCAGAACACCTGCCTCAAGACCTGGGGCGGCCGACCGGAGAACGTGAAGGCGGCGCAGGACGCGCTGCTGCTCCGCGCCAGGGCCAACTCCCTCGCCCAGCTCGGCAAGTACACCGGCGAGGGCGAGTCCGAGGAGTCCAAGGAGGGCATGTACGTCAAGAACTACAGCTACTAGAAAATCCTCTTCCTCTTCTTCCCCTATCTTCTTCCTCTCTGTGTGTGCCCCCTCGGCCATCACTCGTCCGAGTCGTCCGCCGAGTCGTCCCCCGTACCCGCCTCCGGTCGCCCCCCGCTTGTCGGACACGTGTCCGCATCTAAGACTTTTTTGTCGGTGGCTCTTATTTTCTCTTACATAAAATCAATAAGTATTCTTGTATTCGGGGTTGTGCCGGGCTAGGACAGTGGGTCCCACGCGAGAGGTGCGGGTCATCTAGATCGTCCGATCTCGACTCTGGGGAGTGGAACCATCTGACGATCCTGATGGAGCCACGCAGCAGCACGCCCTTGAGGTGGGCCCAGCTTGGCGGCTTCCAGTCCGTCCGCATGAGTTCCCCTCACGGCAATGGGAGTGCCGTGCGCTGCGTAGATGGAACTCTTAAACTATACCGGAAACATTAAAAAATTAATCGCCTGGTCTTCATAACGTGTTATTGTTGACAAATGAGGGGTATATATGAACATATTTACGTAATAAAGGACTTTTATAGAAAAGCGATAGGAGGGGACAGCGAAGCTGACGCGGCCGCTCTCTTACAGATGACCGGTTCCCCTTCGTCTATATAAATCCATCTCCCTCACTGGACGTCTCTCTCTCTCTCTTCTCTCTCTCTCTCTCAATGCAGCAGCAGCTCTAACCGCGGGAAAAGCTGGGGACAGAACGTTCGTTCTTCTTTCTCCTACTTACTGGTCGTCGCCATTTCCATTGGATTTCGATCTCTCTTGACTCCGGGAGGTTCCTATTCTTTTCGATCGGATTCAATCTCCTTCTTCATCGGATGGCCGCGGCGGCGACGGCGAGTCGGAGGGCCCTGCTGCTGTCCGGGTACGGTTCCAGGGCGTCGGTCGCGCGGGCCTCAGATCTTGATGCCCTGCTGTGCTCTTCTACCTCCTCTTCATTGCGCGGAACGGGCTCCTATCAAGGTCGAGCCGGCCACCTTCGCGGCGTCTCCCAGCTGCTTTCCAGGGCGAATGTGAAGCGAGCGTTCCTCGTCGACACCTTGGCCCTGGTGAGTGTGGCATACCTGCGTCTTTTTGTCGGCGTTTTCTGTTCTGCTCTTGTCGTACGATATTTTGTGCTGACGCGAGCCTGAAGACTCGAATCGATGCAAATTCGACTTCTTGAGGGTGAGATTTTTGGGGAAAACGCAGGTCAGGAAGTTAGAGGCGCAAGGGATCCCCTCCAAGCAAGCGGAGGCCATTACCTCGGCCATCACTGAGGTCCTTAACGACAGTTTGGAGAATGTGACGCAGTCGTTTGTCTCCCAGGGAGAGATCCAGAAGGTTAGCGCTTCCCGTATTTTCCTTCAGCCTCTCAGGACTCTTCTTTTCACGTTATTCGATGGTCTGTTCAGTAAAGACTGGCGGCGAAGACGCGTCAGACAGTATTCTCTCAACGGAAAATGACCGTGGTGTTAGGGCTAAAATACTTCCGTCCATCTACGTGCCCATGTCTTTTAGCAGAAACACAATGTCCGCTTCAGTAATGTTTGAAATTTAATATAATTCAATGAAGAAAATTTCAATCTTCAATTTGGAATCCTAGGCCTAATGTGCCAACTCCAGCATCCGTGTGCACGACCTCATCCTAGAGGAATACATTTGTTGTTTGATGCATGGCCTATTTCAGCGTATAGGATATGGTTTCATGAGAATATATTTTGTACTGATGGCGGTATGATGTGTATATCGTGTGACACCCGTTGGGGAGAGAGGGATTTTGAACTACTGGTTTTTGAATGGATTCACCTGTTCTGTTTTAATCAAGTTTTCTTATGAAAAATAATCGAAACTTTTGTTGCCATTTCTCTGCTTAGAAAGTTAATTTTAATTCAATGGGAAAATAAAGTTTGATATGGATCTCTGTAGGCTCGTTCTGAGTCATTGAAAAGTGTCAACTCATCTCAAGATGACTATTCTCCTAAAAGTGGCCTTCATAAGATGTAACCACTCGGGGATTCAAAATTCTGTTAGTGAGGAATTTAAGTGCCATTTAAAGTTCTTAGTGTCATCTTAGCGGTCATTCGTGAAGGAAAAATATCTTCACATCACCCAGAGCTCCCTTTTTTTGACGAGAGATGTCTTCATCGGTCTGTCATTGGTGAATCCGCCATTTAATAATTATATATATATATATTTATTTATTTACGTGAACTGTTTACGATTAAACTGAAGTTTTTTAAAGTAAACAGAATAGTAAGCTTTCTTTCTCTCAGTTGTTGATTTGTGATTTCAGAAGTTTTTCCTCGGGTGGCATCGATTCCTGTTTGTCTTATTAACTTTATTTCCAAGAAATGCACTCCTTTTTCTACAAGTCATCTGAATTAATAACCGATTCGCTTTTAAAAACATCTGAAAGCTTCTCTAAGTACTCATGTTTAGACTTAGGTTGTATCTTCTGACGAATAAACATTGTATCTGGTTAAGGGATTTGCTATTAATGATCCTCTGTGTATGATGAAGGACATTATCATCACCTTCATCATGGCCTTTTTTTAATGGTAGATGGTGGATCCCTCACTCCTGCACCGTTCCATTCCTGCTTCTTCTATTTTATTGAGGGGATGATATTTGCTTTAAAAAACTACATGGTTGCATAAGACTAAAGACGACTTTTGGGCGTTTTCAAAGAATAGTCATAGTCACAGTGCATATTGTACCTGAAGGTGGAAGACGTTTTATTTATGATGAGTTGTCATACGCTGGGAGTTGATCCAGACGTGTGTAATATCTGAATATTTTTTTAAATCAGGTTTTTGAACTTTGGATTCCTCTCAGCAGCGTGCATCTATTTTTTTCTCTTTTAATTCTCCATTTGATCTCGTCTTCCATCTTCTGGTTTCATCTTCTATGGGAAATGTGGTGGGCTTCTTCATCTTGTTCCTCTCTTTGGCAGTTTTTTCAAGGAGCCCTTCCACCTTGGAGGTGGCTCAGGAGTTCCTTTTTATCTTGAGAGGGATTCTTCATGAGGCTCAACTCTAGTTTTACTCTAGACTCGTAGCGAGAAGACCATTTGAAACGTGATGAGAGGCAGTGTAGATCCCTTTTGAAGAAAATGGAATGCCAGAGCCTAGGATTGTTGGGGCATGATGGACAGATATTTTGGTTGCTTTTGGATGGAACCAAATCTGTGGTAATTACAGAAAAAAGACATGGGATCAACATGAAACGCTAAGTTTCACTTGTGCAGAAGATTGAATTTATATCATCACTAGGCTGGACCTTTACACTGGCCAGTTTAACTGAAGACTTCAAAAATATTCCCCAAGGCTACTTCTGTCTAACTTTGTATCTGAATGTGTGGAACATCTGACCTCAATGCCTGATCCTTCGTGGATAAAACATTTATTCCGAATGGTAATCGATTATCATGAAAATGCTTCATTCGAGCCCGAGATTCATAGAAAAATACTTCGACTGAATGATTAAATTATTCTACATAATTTTGCATTTGATTTACTCAATCATCTAATTTCCATCGTTTTCCATAACGCATTAGAATTGATGCCTTTGTTCATTTTAGTTTTTCCGCTGGGTGACCATACCTTCTTTCGTGTCATAAACTGTGCTCTTTGTGAATATGAGTCATGCAAATAGTACTGCAGGTGAGGGTTTTCTGTGCCAAAATCGACTGTCAGCAAAGACATGTGGCATTAAAGGCGTTTCCAATTACCGGATCTTGAGCCACCTTATAATGTAGGCTAGCATATCCAGAAAGTTTCGTCATACTGATGCAGAGCTCTTCCACTGATGGGTCTCTCGATCAGACAAATAGAATAGAATGTGAATTATGTACCGATGAGCGTTGTGTGACATTTGAGTGCATCTTGAAAATTTGAGATGATCTGGACCATCCGTCTCTCCATATCAGAGCCTCCATTCCCTCGCCAAACCTGAAGTGGATGTGTGTTGGATGCAGGAACACCACTTCTCTACATTGCAACGTGAGACTGAGAAACTCAAAAATGATATTGAGAAGATGCAAACCGAACTGAAGTATGCCTCGTGATTTCACTACGAGAATCTGGTCCTTATCTCATCCAATACACAGACTTATGGAGAGAAATATTTTTTGGCCTAGGTACGAGATCGGCAAGGTCACTGCTGGGCTGCGTTTGGATTTAAACCTTGGCAAAGAGGGTACGCTGGGCTGCGTTTGGATTTAAACCTTGAAAGAGGGTACGTGAATCAGAGATCTCTCTGCGTATGTATTATATATTGCATGCAAGTTCCTTAATTTCCGCGCTTAATCCTGATTATTTACCGTCGTCTCCTGGTTTCTTGTCAGGGATTAACTCTGGAGCAGCCGCTTATGTTCTTATTATTTCTAATACATAATTCTTTTCCTACTAATTGCAGGCGTATACGTGATGAGTTGGCGAACCAGAATACTGAAACGAGTGAACTTACCAATAAGCTTGATCGGGTGAGATTCATTTCCTATAACCGTGAACAAGAATGGATTTTCTTTTATGGGTAGATAATAATCTTTCTCGAGTTATTCTGAATGGAATTTCCAGGAGATTCATGCTCTGAAGGCCCAGCTCGAGGCAGCCAAGTACGACGTGATAAAGTACTGCATTGGAACCCTTGTTTCCATCACTGCTGCAGGCCTTGCGGTGATCCGTATCATACTGTAGAAGGAAAAAGTTTGCAGCTTGAAGAAAACCCATTTTGTTCATCTCCCCGAGATGCGTGACGCTGATGCTCGTCATGAATATCTTACCAATTGTTTTTTTCATGTTCTGTGAATCGAAAGGATCGTTCCCTTCTGATCAATCTGATTGCCCATTTTCTCGCGTAGTAGCATGGTGATTTGGGTCTTTCATGAATTCTCTGTGTTAGTTATAGCGTCAGTTGCAGGAGGGAAGGGCGCCACCAAGCCACCATTCAGGTAGATCTCCTCTTCTTCATCTTCTTCAGCTTCTTCATCTTCTTCATCTTCTTCCGTCTTTCCCTGGAGCTACTGACTCTGACGAGGCCTCTCCCTGTTTCCTTCTCCGTCTTCGCCGGCTCGAAAACCTCCTTCTTCGAGGAGTCCAACAGCTCCCTGGAGCATCCGAGGAGGACGCCCCTCGCCGCCGCGTCGTCACAGAGCCGCCGCACTGAGTCGAACCTCCCGCTCCTGCAGAGCTTGGCGATCAGCAGGTCATAGACCGGCCCGCAATCCTGGGGCGCGCAGAGGCCGCGCATATGGTCGAACACCTCGAGGGCAATATCCAGGCTCTCCACCCCGCAGAGCAGCCCGACGAGGCGGCGGAAGAAGCGCGGCTCGGGAGCCACTCCATCTTCCAGCATCTGCCTGATGACTCTGTTCCCCCTGATGAACCTCCCCGTCAGGTACAGCACCCTGGCCACGAGGTAGTAGCTGATCCAGTCCGCCGGGGGCCGCTTGCCCTCGGCCCGCCTCATCGACTGGAGGACGCTGTAGGCCTCCTTCACCCTCCTCGCCCTCGCCAGGCAAGACAGCAGGATGTTGCCGCTCACGGCGGCGGGGGCCTCGCCGGCGGCCCTCATCTCCGCCATCACGCTGAAGGCCTCCGGCACCAGCGCCGAGGGGTTGAACTTGAGGTTCCGCTCGCAGAGGCATCGGAGGAGCGCGTCGTAGGCAGCGCGGCCGGGGCGCGCGCCCGCGGACTTCATTTCCTCGAGCACCTTCCGCGCCTCCCTCGCGTTCCTCCCCACGCACCACCCGTGTAGGAGGCTCCGGCTGGCGGCGGCCATCTCCGCCGCCCCGAGCTCACCGCGGTAGCGTCCGACGAGTCCCGCCGCCCTCTCGGCGTGCCCGCGGCCGCATAGCGCATGCACCACGGCGAGGATCCTCTCCGAGGTAATCGGTCTTCTTCCTCCTGCTGCGGCTCCTTGCATTTTGAGCAGGCGGAGGCAGTCGTCTGGGCGGCCGAGCTTGACCAGGAACTCGGCGGCGAAGGCGAAGGTGTCGGCTTCCATGTGGCGGTGGTCCCTCTGGAGGTCGGAGATGAGGATGCCCATGGCGGGAGCGTCGCCCCTGGCCGCGAAGGTGCGGATGGCTCGGGTGAAGGGGTCCCCCCAGAGGGCGTCCTGGGTCCGCCGGCGGGACCAGGCGAAGAAACGGAGGAGCCTCCGGGTGTCGCCGGCGCCGGCGTCACAGGAATCGAAGACCTGGCTGACCAGGGAGGGGGAGACCTGGATGTCCAGCTGATCGAGGGCCGATTCCATCTCGTCTAGGCCCCCAACGCCGTCGACCACGACCTCGCGGAGCAGCTGCAGCGGCTGGTGGTGCTGCCGCCGCTCGTCCTCCTCCTCCCCGCGGTGCCTGGAGAAGCGCCGAAGGGAGGAGGGGTTCCGACGGGAAGGCCGCATGCAGAGGAGACGGCGAGCCACCGCCTCCATGGTTGCCGCGCCCGCCGTTGTCCCTCCTCGGACAGAAGAAGAGCGGGGGATCTCTCCCGGTGAGATGACTGATATGCCATTCCCAGCTCTCTCTCTCTCTCTCTCTCTCTCTCTCTCGCGTCGCGCTGTTGTGAGAGGGGAACAAGAAGATGGGGGCTCTCTTCCTCCGAGATTGGTGAGAGTGGGCTGATTCTGGTCAGCAATAATTAGGGTTCTTTTCCACTCAGTAGGCTGCCTAATTTAGTGGTGGTTCGATCTCAGGGTTCTTGAAGGATCTTACCCGATCTGAGCTATCAACCTTTGTCGGCCACATTGATCGCCGATTCGTCCACATTATTCCTCCTGAACGATGCAACCCCATCTGGGTCCTGGGCTTCTTCCAAGACCTGCAGAATGAGCCACCCGCCAGATCTATTGGGCAAGCCTACTAGTGCTCCGTGAAGGCAAGAGGGAAGAACTCGACGGGGGACAAATTGGTCGGCATCATTTAACGGCGCCGTCGTCATCACCGTAGGCTGACTTGGACTCGGTCCAAATGTCAACGTCTTCTCCCGACTATGAGGAAAACGATAGTTGCTATTTTATATCCAAGGTCAAAGTATTTTTTGTATTGTTCCTGGAGAAGGGGAGAAGGGGGGGTCGCTTCGTGTTCTTCGGACAGCCAACAATGGCGGCGAATAATGCTGTTGGATCGGGTCAAGATTCTCGGAACTGCAGTCTTTAATGAATGGAGGAAAAAAATTGTCTAGGGTTCTGGTTGAGATCGTCTCTGCGATGCAGGATTAGGGTTTTCGTCATCATCGCCTCCCCCACGGACGGCCGCCGGAGGGAGGAGGGGTTGTCGCCCCGCCGCCTACAGGTCCTTGGGGAGGAGCTTGCGGACCTGCTCGAGGGTGACGAAGAGGACGATGGTGAAGGGCCCCTGGCGGGACACGGTAGGGATGAAGCCCTTGTACAGCGCCATGGGCCCCTCCGCCCTCACCGTCTTCAGCGCGCAGTCAATCGCTCCGGCGTACGGCGGCGCCGCCCCGGGCTCCACTTTCATGTTCATGACGCGAGTCTTGATCACGTCCACCGGGTTGGAAGCCAGCGCCGCCACGAAGCCCGCCGCGAAGCTGGCGGTGACGTGGGTCCCCAGGCCGTCGGCCATGGCGCCGCTCTCCAGGATCGCCTCCTTCGCCTGGTCATAGGTCGCCAGCTGCGACGCCGTCACGATCATCGCCCTGTTGATCGTCAGAGAGGAGCCCCTCCACAGGCTGCCCACCCCTTCGCTGCGCACCATGCGGGCGATGGCGTCGCCCACGCCGCGGTAGTTGCGGCGCTCCGCCGCCGGGAGCCGCCCGTCGGCCTGCATCCGTACCATTGCGACGTCGGCGGGGTTGCCCACGGCGGCGCCGACGCCACCAGCGACCAGCCCGGCGGCGATCTTCTTGTGGAGAGCGAGGTTCCCGCCGTCCGGAGAGGACCACTTAGTCTTGAGGATGTCGTAGAGGCCCATCCGGGTTGTAGAGTAGAGAGTTTGCCGGAGCATGGTGGCGGAGACGCCGGCGAAGAGCCCGGCGGGACCATCGGCCTTTAGAATCTGCATCCCCACGCCGACGGGGCTGAGACGGGGCAGCTGCGGCGGCGGGACGGGGTGGGGGTGGAAGCCCGCGACGGCAGCGGCGCCGGGGGCCTGGAAGGCCAGAGCCGGGCGGAGCGCGGCGGCGGTATTCGGGACGGCGGCCGTCGCGGCCTCTCCCTGGAGCTGCATTCGGACCTTGATGAGGTCGAGCGGGTGGGTGGAGCAGCCGGCCACGATTGAGGCGATGCCACCCTCGACGAATCCCTTCAAACCCATTTCTCCAACTTTGGCGGAAGAGACGGCGGCGGATACGAAGAAACCGGAGAGAGAGAGAGAGAGGGTCTCCGACGGTGGCGTCTCTCCGGCGACGACGGCGGTGGTGGTGGTTGTAGAGAGAGAGGCGATGGCCACTTATAGGCGGGGGAGGAGGGCCCACGCGGGAAGACGAGGGAGGAGAGAGGAAGCCAGCGGAGGGGGGGCGGCAGCGGCGGGGGTTCTCCTCGTGGCCATCCAGGGGAGGTAAGATGCTCCGCGCTCCTTCCCGTTTACTCCTTCCTTCTCCACAGTCGGCACATATCGCCGGCGCAGCCAATCGCTGACCTATTGACTTCGACAGTTTGTGGGCCCCACGCGCAAACCCCCAACCATCTGACGGACACTGCGCACCGATCCAAGTCCACAGACGAAGCCCGCTCCATCGTACCGGTGAAGACGATTCAACGCTGTTCGAGCGCCTTCACACCGTTGGAAGGATACCACCGGTCAAAGTCTACGAGGAGGCCTCCAGAGGACACACGAAGAGGCCGAGTCCGAGATAGTGCGGGCTCAGTCAACTTTAGAGACAAAAAAGTCCAAGAAATGGGCTCCGACCTTACGCTCTCCTCACAGAGCTGAGGCCCAGTCCTCCCAGAAAACAGTAAGAGAGAAGAGAGAGAGTGAGAGAGATGGACGACGGTCAGCTAGTGAGAGACAGTGACCAAGCAAGTCCCGACCTCTCTCCTTGACCAGAAGGTGCTCTCCGAGATCCCGGCTTTCTGACAGGACGATTAAAAGATTACCATTTTTAGACGCGGGAGAACAGGTTGAAGATCCTTGACGGCGGCGCCAAGATCACGGGAGGATCATCGCCAAGATGGGGGGAGGAAAAAAAATGCGGCTCCTTTTTTTGGGGAGTTATCTGCTTGCTTGCCGATGTCGCCAAGAAAAATCGTTGACGGCGCGAAGACGAAACAATAAAAGGAAACAAAGCTCAAAACTCACACACAAGTCGTGCCTGCCAAAGCACGTCCCGTTCTCCTCCCCGGAGCTCCTCCTCCAGCACACATACATACACACCCTGAAGAGAGTCCCTCCTCTCTCTCTCTCTCTCTCTCTCTCTCTCTCTCTCTAGAAGCCCTCGGCGATCTTGCTGGCGAGAATGCGCTCTCGCTTCTCGATGAACGCATAAGGGAACCACCCCGCCTTCCCTCTGGACTCGCCTTCCGCCCATCCATTATTTGACACCTGCGAGCACAGAAACGACCATCATCATCATTAGAGAACTCTCTCTCTCTCTCTCTCTCTCTCTCTCTCTCTTTCCAATGCACGCAGTGTGTAGAACATGGCGTGGTACAGACGAGGGTTACCTTCCTCACGACGACGAAATCACCGACGGAGAGGCTGAGCTCAACGTCGGACTCTGCCCGGTACGACTGCATTACCTGCATCAGCGGATGAGGGCCATCAATCCTCACAATCACAGGCTCATCTTTCTAGCAATTCTGAGCAAGATCAGCTGCAAGAGGAGATTTTTCCATGCGATGAATCCTGGGTACTACCTCCCCTAAAAAGTAGTCGCCGAATTCGGTGGAGCTCTCGAAGGATTGAGGGGGAAACATTCCATTGGGCTCCTCATAGTGAGCGGGCGGAGGCGGTGGTGGCGGCGGCTGGCTGTCGGCAGCCGGGCTTGGAGCGGCTTCGATCCGCTGGCGCTCCGACACCATCTAAACAATCCCACAGCGCGGAAAAGGAAAAGAGAGCGAGGGGTTGAATGAAGAAGGAAAGAAAAATCAGAGGTGCCCATCAGTTTGGGATCGGTCATTCACCTCCCCCTCGAGCTGATCAAGAATTTGTAGCACTCTCTGGTGGTATGCACGCTCTGATTCAACCTTCACCCATCAAAGATATTAATGAGAAGAAGAAGCAGAAGAAGAAGAAGTCATCGCTTATATACCATGGCAATGAGCCGTTGTAGGGTTAGCCTCTGCTGTTGTGCCTCCACTGCGGCCATGGCTGCCGTGGCTTCTTTTCCCAAGTTGGCTACGCTCGACTTGAGCTCCTGCAGCTTGGAGTCAGCAGCTTCCAGTCTTGAAATGAGGTCAACGTTTCCGGGGGATTCCCTAGTTTTCATCTGCCGCTTGAACACCTCGATAGACTGCATGAGGATTGAAGCCCCAAGATAATGATATAATCAGAGTACAAGGCCATTGCAGATAATCTCTGATGAAAAAAACATCCAAACAAATCATAAGCATAGAAATTGTGCTCCTATTTTAATTTTAAAAATAAAATAAAATTCTCAAAGACCGTGGGAAATATGCCGGTAGCAAGCAATCATCGCATAAAAGGGCCAAGAGTATGAGCAATTTTCAGCTCTAAAAGGGGAATCTAGGTCTAGCTAAATCGGGTGAAATTTAATAATTTCTTCATAAAATAAGTAGTTAAAATGTGGCGTGGCATAAGCAAACCTGAGCTTCGGCTTCTTGTCGCATTCTATCGTACCGCTGTGCAAGGTGACGCGCATCCTCCAGCGGAGCACCCATTACCATCGCTCTTAATGGCTCTGCGACCTGAAAATTGTGGCATTAACCCGATTAATGGAGCAACACACTAAAAAAAGGAAGGAAATGGAAGCAATGAGAAATATCATGAGCGATGGTCGATGACATTAGACCTAATCGAAGATCAAAAATAAGAAAATGGATACAAAAATAAAAAACCAAAATGGGTGAGTTTGAGCTGCTCGAGGGATCTGATTGCCCTGAAGGAGGCCAGGAGTATTCACTGATAGCAGTTGTATCAAATTATCAAAGCCAACATTTGGCCATGACTGAGATGCATCCACGAACCCTCAGTAACTTCTCAATATTTATACAAAACCACTTGAACGTTGGCCGAATCACCAAAGAAAATGATATAATATATGCTTGGACAGCATACTCATCTAAGCAATCATGTGCCAGTCAACCATTCTTGGAACAAGATGCAACACGTAGATAAGGTAGGGAGCTACTAGAATGCACAATGAGTACGTAGATATCTGCCAAATGTCTGCTAAAAGGGTGGCATTCTACCAAAAATATATTCTTAGCGATCTGTAGATCCTGCACAGAGAAAATGAGATTTCATCATCACCAGGATTAAGTATGAAGCTTTTGCATGAAGCATCATTAACTATGGGTATCTCCTGATGTATTTCAGAAGGTATACATGTCGCTGTTTTTCAAGATTCCCACCCTTATATTCATAATGGGTAAACTTTTGCTCCTCTCTCGTTTTATTTCAACTCTTTTTTATGCTCCTCTTTCCCATTCAACTTCTGTATACATTCCTCTACCTTATCTTTTCTCATTTAACCTTTTCATCGGGAAACAGGCAGTTACAATAATACTAATCCAAATCACAATCAGAATCAAAATTAGTGTCAGCCCTACTCACTTGTTGAGAACAATGCTGAAATATTTATCAATTACGATAAGTATTGGCAGATATGAAAGTACCCAGAATTAGTGCTAGAACTATGTTATATTGTCTAGTATGGACCGGGTCAGCCCATATAGTAGTTACACGATTAGGGTCGTGCGTTATTGTCTAATAAAGTTTTGCCTAGTGACTCTGATATGGTGGAGTAGGCAAAATTCAAGGAAAGGAGATGAATCAGAACCACCGATTTCATTTATTTTTTTTCACACAATAGATACCACGAGAGATACGAAACTTTTTTAACCTTGACATCAAATCTTCAGGAAAGATATATTGAAGCATGTTTGGTTAAAAAATTACTATGATTCTATCAAAATGTTTAAGAGATTATCAAAGATCATCTTTAAGGTCAGAGTTTGAATCTCAAGATGGTTGATCAAAAGTTTAAACTCAACACATTTTATTACTGTTGAATCGAATATCACAGAAACACAACAAACAAACAAGATCGAAGCAGAAAATCAAATCGAGAGAGAGAGAGAGAGAGAGAGGAAGTTTTCTTTTGATTAATCGCTCTAGGGTTACATCTCGAGTCGATATATATACAACCCCCCCTCTCCCAACCCCAAACAGGGCCTTTTGACGAATACCTTCGTCAAACCCAACTCACATCTATGAACCAAAACCAAAAATAACCATTTGTTAAAAGCAGAGGGTGCCAGAATCATATAAGTCAGATGGCTATTATGAATAGCAGGAGTATTTTAGATACTTATCTAGCTGCCATCAGACTATTCACAACCACAGAATAAAGGACATAATTGAGTGGATACGACGCTTGATCTTCAAAAAGCATAAGATAGTTGGAATGCGAAAGGGACTCCTATAACATAAGATTATTCAAGGAACCAAAAACCAGCTTCAATGTAAGAGAGGGGAAGGCGCGCCCAAGCCTCCTTCCTGACGAGCAATCTTCAATGAATCCTAACAACAGATTAGATCAGCGGATGGGGATCATTCCCCTAAAAGAAACTCGTAGAAAACTCCTGTACGTTATGATACCTCTGCAACATAATCCTTTTACTTGATATTTTCACCAAAATCAACCAATTTCCTTCAGGTCGGTTCCAACCGATTGAATCAGATGCAACCAAGGGTTCGTCACGGTTGATCCAGGATCCAGTCCAAATTCAGCGGTCTCATTAGCACATCCTAAATCAATGGATTAAAAGTGGTACCGCAACTGATCTGTAAACAGTAAGATAAAAGATCTATGGACATGATTCTGTTACTTTGTTCATAACTTTTCACTGTGTACTAAGGTTACGAATTCAAGCTCGTACACTAAAGTTCCAGTATAGTCAATGATGATGGCATTTAAATAACTGGGAGGTCATGGAATTGACAACACAAAAAGGCCTTGCATGCAAAATGTGGCCTGTATACAATAACAAAATGATGACTGGCTGACAACAAAGACCAACGCTGCTGAGTGAACAAATAGGTTGAACATAAAGTGTCCTACTCTACCATTTCTTAAGCTCAGAATAAAAACCATGAAGAGACGATACAATATAGTGCTAAAAAATCTGATGTAAGCAAAACAACTCTCAGATTATTTTTCCAAATTAGTGCAAAATAATGATTGAAGAGATGAAAAAGATGAAAAGAGGGGGTAGGAAGGAAAACAATAGCCGAAGATATAAATAGACGAAAAAAAGAAGAACAATGTCACACAATAGAATCAGAAGAGAAATGGAGAAGCCAGTACACTTCGTTAGAAAGGTTATGTACTACAAATCGACTAGTCGATTTCTCACATATAACACTTTATCAAGGCAAAAATTCTTTTTTTTCTAATCAGTGCAATCTTCCCTGAAATAAATAGGTACAACTCCAAAAACAAGAAAGTAGTTGATTTTTAACCAACCTGAGTGCCCAAAGCTTTAAGGAGATTCGCACGTTCCTTTTCTATTTGTGAGCGAGCTCCTCCAAACTTTAATGCAGCTTTTGATAAGGTACTGCCACTGGTACATGTGTTTTCAACACCATATTTCCTACTGTCTTCTGATAGCTTAGTACCTGAACGAAAGGTTATAAGTAAAAGTAGCAACAATATTAAAGAGGAAAAAGATTATTTTCACTGGCTTGCCTATCTCAGCTTGTTTGGAACCAGTTACAATATAGCCCTCAACTCCACGAACTATATCCCTTTGAAAATGCTGATTAAGAGAGAAAGCCATAAGTGAGGAAAGATACGAATGATAAAGGCAAAAGTTTCTTCAAAAAATAAAAAAACCGTGACACCATTGAACTAAGGAAACTTGACCTTGGCAGCTCGAGTTGATATGTAAAGTTTTTCGAGCTTTTGATGGTGGAAAAATTCAGCTTCATCAGTAATTATATTATCTGAACCTCCATAGCTCCCAGCTCCAAACTGCTTGAGGACAGCCTGAATTGAAAATTGAATGGAGAAAACGAAACAATCAAATTACACCCAAGACATCCCAGAAATAATCATATTACATGCTTAAACTATAAATGCCCAAAACAAGACAATAGGAAAACAAAGATTAATCACCAAAGAAAGGCAAGTCCAGCGTGACGTTAAAAGGTATGGGATAGGTCAAAGACAGATAATATTTATTCAACTAACTGAAAAGAAATCCTTCATCATCCAGATTTTAAACTTATAATTAGTAGTACTGGAATAATAAAAGTAATGCGACGCATCTATAAACGAAGGGCATATTATAGCTTTCATTCTGACTCATATTCAGTCCTGAAGCAACAAAATAGACTTACTCTCTCTAGAAATATTAGAAGCATTAAAAATTATTTTAAATCATGCTAGGAAATGAAATAATGCAAAAAAATGCAGACTAAGTTTTTACAAGGGAAACAATGCTCTACCATCAGGAGAAAAGGTCATTCTTCCATTTTCTACGACCACAAAGAAATGGTTTTAAGAAGAGTAAGCGTTATTTTTTTATATAACTAACCAGTCATCAAAGAGGTTTTATCTTATCACCTTAAGTTCTGCTACACACAACTCATGGTCGAAGAATTCAAAATGCGTTTTCACAAAAACAAACCATCAACAACACAGTAACAAAGTCTGATAGAGGATTCTCTTCTATGTTCAACAACTCTTTCCCCACCTCATTCTTCATACTAGCCCAAAATCCAATGAAGTGGATAAGTCGGGGTCCTCAATTGTGACTTAGACGTCCACTCAATCTTGACCAGGCAACTCACTTCAAAGTACCCAGAACCCCCATAAATCATTTGAAAGTTAGAAAAACAATCTCCTAAGAATAGTACAAGCGGATACAAACTGGGAAAAATTTCATAGGTCTCCCTGAACTTAACAAGCATCCAATGTGAAGAGGAAAAAACTAGATTTTAATACATAGACAAGTAATCCATTTCATGGCAACTGTCCGCTGTTGACTGTATTGAAATGAAGCCACCGAAAGGCCTTGTTTCTGCAAAATGCTTAGCTTAAATCAGATAGTCAACAATTCCGCGACCACTATCAAAGTATAAGATGGGTGTAACTCGTACAGGCATCTCAAGGTTCCAATAGAGCTACCAAAAACAGAATATTGAGAGTGGTATGCAGACTTTAGCATGTACCATTTCTACAAAAAAGGGTATCCCATAACAATTATAAACGCCAGTTCCCAGGAGACTTCCAAAAGATAAGGTAACAGTGCCTTGAACTGGTATCTCAAGAGCCAAGTGGTAACCAAAAAGAGAACCCTAAGAACGAGGTCAAATGTTCAGGGAGGAAAAAAAAGCAGAAAAGGCGACCTATTTTCCAAGCTCATTACCAACCCTTTTTCGTAGCTAAATTTCCCAATTGAGTCTTTTATACAGCATCCTAACTCTCCCTGTTGTGGGTGGAGAATTAATCAAAATCGAAGAGGAGGAGATGAAAAAGAATAAAATAAGACAACAAAGAAGATAAGTGAAAGAGAAAAAGCTGGTGGAAGAAGAAAAAGAGTGAAAGAGAGGAAGATAAGAAACGAATGACAGACGAAAGGAGAGGACCATTGTGGTCATTACATACAAAGAAATGGAACAGGTTAGAAGAGAGATAAAAGAAACACTCATTTCATAAAACTGACTTGTTCAAGTATGATTTCGTCCCTTTTCCTCAATAAAATAATATATGCACTTCAAAATTTTACGAAACTAATGTTATCTCCTTCAATTTCACCCAAAACAGCCACTCGTCCAATTAAATCTAAGGTGGGATCAAACCCTGACATCCACGGATCCCACCCAGTTCCCTGAGCCTTGATCATACTGTCTGGTTTCTTGTCGTCATTGTTATTATATGCATGCTTCTTCACTACATTAGGGAATTATTAGTACAATTTAAAACCTGATCCAAAAAACTGTGCAAGAATGAAGGTGTACTTTAGAACTCTAGATTTGTCAGCACTTGACTGAGTATACCAGTGAGGAAGGAGCCAGTTATCATGCATCATCCTTCCTTCTAAGGATGTCGTGAGAAGGAACGCAAGTAGAAACAGCATTGTAAAGCACAGCATTGACTAATACAACGCAAATATGTCAGACGAGAAAGAATGGAGACTGCCCAATTACGTATCCCGGTACCAATCAAAATGTTATAAGCACAAAAAGGAACCACCATTTTTTCTTAAAAGAGAAATAAAATAAGAAGTCAAAAGATAAAAAATATACACTGGAAATCAACAGGCCCAAAGGCTAGGGTACTCTCAAAGGCCATAACGGGAAAGTGGCAAGACGGAAAAACAGATGAAATCATTCGCATCATCATTCTCCATAGTATGCGGATTCCAGAAGTAGATGGCGCGCATTGCACACGAAAATTCGCAGCGAACGAACACGAAGATTACAAAACAAAGCCTTCAGGGTCCCCCCCCTCAAGCTCTCGGCCTAGATTCACGGTCTCGGAATCTAATCAAACAAAGGTTCGGGACAATGGAAAGCGACCAGATGTGACCACGAGGAAGAAGGGCTTTCCGCGGCTGGAAAAAGAGATACCTGCTGCTGCTTCGCGACCTGCTCCCTTAGCCTCGTGGCCTGCTTTCTTATGGCTTCCATTCACCGGCGCCTCGACGGGAAGAGGCAAGCAAGAAAGACGCAGTCAGATCGCGATGCAGAACGCCGTGCTGGGG
Source organism: Spirodela intermedia (assembly GCA_902729315.2). Taxonomy (NCBI): domain Eukaryota; kingdom Viridiplantae; phylum Streptophyta; class Magnoliopsida; order Alismatales; family Araceae; genus Spirodela; species Spirodela intermedia. The sequence goes on from LR746273.1 coordinate 2,658,266, forward strand.
GGCGGCCCGGTCGCAGATGGGGAGCAGGGGGAGGAAGCCGATGTGAGAAAACCATTAACTGGAGGAGAAACAAGAAGGCCGATGTGAAAATCTGACAGTAACGGGGGGAACCTCGTTGGGAAGAGGTCGGTGAGAATTCGGGTCCATCCGAACCCGTTACTTTATTCCATACCCGCCATAGCTGAGCCGACTATTGGGCTTTCATTTCTGCAGCCCAAGTATACCATTGGGCTCCCAATTATACGCCCAATTAAAAAAGTAAATGGCCGCTATTGATGACGTCATCCATGCGGAGTGTACAATCAACCTCTAAAAGAAACTAATTGCGTTTGTACTCTATATAAAATCACACGGACAATAAGCGTGCCTCGGATCTGAACTCCTCCGCCTGTGCCGTTACGGTTGAGCCCGACGGCCGCCGTCACTCACGACGCCGGCTACCGTCCTGTCCTGCCGGCGGCCGACCACCTCCCGCCCCCGCTCTTGGCCCTGGAACGACTGCCGCACGAGACAAGGCTCAGCTTTTTCAACCGTTGGGTCCAGGAGAGAGAGAGAGAGAGAGAGGAGGAAGTCGCCATCTCGGCGGCGGCCGCCGGAAAATCCAGAAGTTTGGATCACCTGCTTCACGCCGGCGTAGACCAGAAATGGTCGTGAGTCAACAGGTGTGAATTAACCGTTGAGGCCTCTCGAGCATTATTAAGTAGTGACGGGGGCATGTTTATAGGGTTTAATCAGTAATTATGTGTGAATTATGTAGAAGTGGGCCCAAATAAATTTTCTTATGTATATGGATATCATCATACCTAATTTTTTTTGGCAATGACGTCATTTAATTATTCTATTTAGTTAATAAAAATAAGTATTAAAAAATCTGTTCTCTTTCCCACAAACGGTGATGTCTGTGCGAGTTCCCCGTTTGTGGGAAAGAGAGAAGACGTTTTAATAACTCATATATTGAAATAAATGGAGCTTTAAATATTCTTATTTAATTATTTCTGAAGCCCATTATTTCGCTATATATTTTTCTTTCCATGTTGTGAGATTTGTGACAAATTCTTACAAGTAGAAAAATAGGGAAAATAATTAAATAAATAACAGAAAAATTACGTGAAAAAACGTCAGAATGATCACCTCAAAGTTGATATTAATATGATCTTAATACAATAATTCATTAATAACTAATATCTCTCGTCCAAGTGCCCCTCTAACATGTAGAGAGAGAGAGAGAGAGAGAGAGAGAGGGCGGTGACAGCCACGTGGGGGCCATCACCGAAAGGAGGCGACGCAGACGGGAAGTACACGCGTACCTCCACGATGGGTCGACCCCGCCGCCGGTCGTGTTTTTGCGGCGGATCTTATCTATCGCAAATGGCGGGGAAAAGAGATAGACTTTTACCGATCTGCATCTAATAAATAGAGGACCAATTCCCCAGCCTCTCTCTCTCTCTCTCTCTCTCCCTCTCTCTCTACGATTTATTTATGGACCCTCGTTGTACAAGGAATTATCAATTAGCCAATCTTCGTCCATATATTCGTTAGAAAGATAAGATAAGAATCACACACACTACCGAGGAGGAATTCTAGTGAGAGAGATGAGATATAAAAGCTTTTTAAAATAATACCGAGGGTATTTCCGAATTTCCCTTGCGTGGTGGTCCCCAGATTTCCTATTATTTCATGCGGAAGGTCCCCCCCCTCACAACGTGAGTCTCTCTTCTCCTGCCTCTGAATCGGCTACGATTTCGACCGCCGGAGCGCTCCGCTTCTCCGCCGCTAAAGATTTTGATCGGCGGAGAGAGAGAGAGAGAGAGGTGGGGGGGGGTCGCCGGAGCAGCGGGCTGCGGCGAGAGGTATGAAGATACTGTGCGACGTATGCAGGAAAGAGGAGGCGGCGATCTTCTGCTGCGCCGACGAGGCGGCGCTCTGCGGGGCCTGCGATGGTCGTGTGCACCTCGCCAACAAGCTCGCCGGCAAGCACTGCCGCCTGTCCCTCCTCCACCCGGCCTCCCCTGAGCAGTCCCCGCTCTGCGACGTCTGCCAAGTTGGCCCATCCCCTCCTCTCTTTTGATGTTCTTACTCATCTCCGATGCTCGCGGGAGAATGTTGATGGCGTTAGAGTCTTTCAGGAGAAGACGGCCTTCTTGTTCTGCCAAGAGGATAGGGCCGTCCTCTGCAGAGACTGTGATTCCTCCATCCACAGTGCCAACGATCTCACCAGGAAGCACACCCGCTTCCTCCTCACCGGCATCAAGCTCTCCGTCTCCGACGCCCCCGCCGGGCTGCTGCCCATCGCAGAAGTCAAAGATAAGAACAACAGCGTCTACGTGCCGGCGGTGGCGGAGGACAGCGGTGAGGATACAGGCTCCGCTGCCAGCGCCACCAGTGGAAGCAGGATCTCCGAGTACCTCATGAAAGAGCTCCCCGGGTGGCACGTGGAGGACCTCCTCCTCGATACGCCCTCCTCCGGCTATGGCCTCCCCAAGGTCCGATCTATCTGACCCCGGCTCTTTTTATCCTTCCAGTCGTCGGTTGAGGAAGAACGTCTAGGGTTACACCGAGTGGGATGATGCAGATGCTGGGCGATCATGATCTGATGTCTTTCCCGGTGGGGAACCTAAACGACGCCGCGGCGGCGGCGGCGGCGGATGGCGGTCTCTTCCCTGCGCTGTGGGTTTCCGACGACTGCTTCATCGTCCCGGAGCTCGGTGCCGCCCAGACCCGCCGCCGCCGCTCCGACCCGCCGCTCCACAAGCGACCCAGAGTGGCGGCGGCGACGACGGCAACCGGCGGCGATCTTCCTCCCCTTCCGAGCGTGTTCTTCCGCTGAATCCATCGGCGGACCAGTTTGTAAATATGAGTCAGAGCAGTGGATTTCCCGTCAGTCTTTCGTGTGTCACTCCAGATATCGACCCATCTTTATATATTTATAGAATAATTCCATCTGAATGTATTAATTCGACATGGTGTTTAGCACGTGGGCCAGCATGGTCAACGGTGGACCTTGGACGCTGCGGACACGCGTCCATGCGATCGATCTAGTGGGCATCTGTTCAGCTAAAGAGCATCGGTGGTAGGGGCTTTTAGTAAATTAATACGAGAGTATATTTGCCAAACTAATGGTGGCGAACGCCAGGTGAGCTGGTAGAAGTTTAAGTATTGATGTCTCTTAGGTGGAGATGAAGAATATTTTGTAAACAAGTCTTCTAATTAATTTACTCTAAAGTGGAGCAGATCCACGTGAAGAGACGCCGGATGTGGCCGTCCCGTAATGCTGGATAATCCCTCCTACATTCTATTAAAACGTTTCTATCCCTTTAAGTTTATAAATCGTATAAGAATACATTACGTCCTTTTAGCTTCAAGGACCTCTCGTTAACAGTTCTTTCTGAACTCACTGCACGTAGAGAGAGAGAGAGAGAGAGAGAGAGAGAGAGAGAGAGAGAGAGAGATGTAGTGGGCCTTATCCATAAGGTATTAACCATTGTGTTGACTGATCCATTACATTGGCCCAATAATGGTCCGGATGGTAGCGAATAGGACGTGAATATATTGGGCCTTTTTCTAGTAGCCCAGTTATGTAATGGGCCCACCAAAGGCTGAAGAAACATAACCTAAGAGAAGCACTGGTATTGGCTCGCGGCGGCGTATGAAAGCTCTGCCCACCGCCGCCGCCCTCCTCCGGCGAAGAACCCATCGTCCCGGCGGAAGCTCTCCTGGTGCCTCTCTTCTGCTCGGCCGCCTCTTCTCTATGGCGCCGCCTCCTCTCTCTGTAGAATCTGAGGAGAATGCTGATTACAGGCTCTGCCATGTCGCCGATCAGCGCTCCGCCCTTCCTGAGGACGGACCTCCGCCGCCGCCGCCGCCGCGGGTGGCGGCGGAGGAATCGCCGCACCGGGCGATGAACGTGGAGTGGAGAGTCGAGCGGGCCTGGGAACACTGGAGGCGGCTCGGGGCGCCAAAGCTCGTGGTGGCGCCCATGGTGGACAACTCCGAGTTGCCTTTCCGGATGCTGTGCCGCAAGTACGGGGCGGAGGCTGCCTACACGCCGATGCTGCACTCTCGCATCTTCTCGGAGAACGAGAAGTATCGTATGACGGAATTCACCACCTGCAAGGTAAGATCGAACTTCCTAATCCTTTTGGTTTTTTGTTTTGTTTTGGAAAACGTGTCACGGTTGGGTTTTCCACCCCTGAGTGGGATCTCTCAGAACCCTAGTCGAGAGACTAGGTGTGTACATGCATAGATAAACGCTCTACATTATGTTGGTTCATCACTAGGGGCGTTGGCTGACCTTTGCCACTCATAGGAAGCAGAGGATTTTTGACAGTCGTCGACTAGGTTGTGGTGCCTGCTTTCATATTTGAAGATGAATTGGTGAGAATCATGAGAGTTTTGGAAAACCGAAGAGTATGCCCCATCTTACTCACCGAATCCGGAAGAAGACTCTCTGCAAGCTTTTGCTTCTATATTCGGTTATGTTCTCATGCACTGGCTAAATTCAGTTTTCTTCTTTAGACGACCATATGTGTGTGCTCTCTATTTTTCGTATACAAGAACGAGGTATTCCATGGTATGTCTCATTTTAGGATGATGACTGTTTGGAGCTGCCCATTTTCTCTCTCCTACTCTTAGATAATCTCACGACATTGATACCAGTGCCCACTATCATCTATTCTTTCTCCAGTATTGCTCATAGATCATGGTTCCAGAACATCCTCGGAGATGGCCCTAGGAAGCAACGTTGCCTGTCAATTACATCGCAGAACATTAGAGATTTTCCTCGAACAGATGCAGTAAAAATGAAAAATTCAACCATCAACCTCAGATATTGGCCTATTTCTTCTATCTCGAGCTTTTCCAAACGCCTTTGTTCTGTAGGATGAAATATTTAAGTTCGCTCCAAGAGCTCACCATTCTGTCCCTTAGCCATGGAGCATCATATAATCCCTCAGTCGATCTCTTTCTGTGTCTCACTCTCACTGTCTCCTTCTCTAATGCCACATTTCCCCACAGCTCGCTGTCACTATGATAGGAGGGGCTGCCATAAGACATGGAAGAAGGTTGCATGTACCATTCAGCCACTCTAAGGCTATGCATATTTTACAGCAGGGAAGTAGGTCCCATTGTCTCAATCCGTCTGTTATGAAGGATCGCTAGTTCATGAAAGCCTTCCTCAGTAATTGGACTGGCTCAGGCCAGTTTGACCCACCTGAGAATCGGGCCAAGGCCAGGTCCTGTCCATCTCACCAGTGTAGAGAACCTGAGAGAGGCCTCATCTGACCCTCAAAGTGAGCTCCATTGGCCTTCCTAACCAGCCAGAGGGAACAAGGCGTTTCTACTGTTCTCAAGGGTAAGTATGCCCCCTCAGAATCCTAACTAATACCAGCTGTAGTTTGTGAGTAGTTTGTCAACACTTGTTAACTGATGGGCTTACTTGTAATAATAAATTGCTTCTTGGGTTCATTCCTATATCAAGCAAAGATGGGACCTTTTTGTTCGTTTAGAAACTTTCTGGGGGATTAAAAACCAAAGAACCTTATTTTTTTGCAGCTGGATGAATAATATAAAGCAGTCTCCTCCACGTATCAATGTGGTAGAAATCACGTGCCTTGAGGGAGGGCATCCTACCCTTTGACCGGGGTACTGTGAAATGGTTTCTCGCCAATAAAAGTAAATAAGCAGAAGGGTAAGACTGATTAATCACTTGATGCAAATGGGCTCACTTGCAACAAATCAAAGAAAACCTTATGTAAAAACGCATGCGAGTTTGTTATTTATCTTCATATGTCTTCATAGAGCATCATTATGCTTTACTCATGCACCTTCTGGTTCCTACGTCTTGAGGGAGAAACTTAAATGATTGTCGACCAAAAAGTTCTAAGCTCAGTTCTGTTGCTCATTGTGCTTGATTATGCAGGAGGATCGCCCACTTTTTGTCCAGTTCTGTGCAAATGATCCTGATACGCTATTACAAGCAGCACGTATTGTTGAGGGCTACTGTGATTATGTTGATATTAATCTGGGGTGAGCCTTCAATTGCTTTTTCTAATACCAGACGTCATGATCTGTACATTTATGAATGAAAAATTGTCTCAATTCATCTTTCTGATTCACGTTTGATTTTGATTGTGACAAAGACGACTGACGAGCCCATTTTTTTTGTCGATCAATAATGTTTGGTTGATGTTTAAATTTGCATACCGAGGCAATTATGTTTGATTGATGTATCTTGACAGAGCCTCGATGTAGAAGTTATTTTCTTCCGTACCTTCTGCTAAGGTTGTCGGAGTTGACCATCAAAAGAGAATATCATCTTCATATATTCACTTTGAAATTGACGTTTTAGTCCATTTAAGCTGATCACGACCTTCAAAACCTTGCAGGTGTCCACAAAGGATCGCTAGGAGAGGCAACTACGGCGCCTTCCTCATGGATAACCTCCCTCTTGTGAAATCGCTCGTCGAAAAGCTTGCATTCAACCTCCGTGTTCCAGTCTCCTGCAAGGTCCGAATCTTTCCTCGGCTAGAAGACACCATTGCCTATGCTAAGATGCTTGAGGAGGCCGGGTGCTCCCTCCTGGCTATCCATGGCCGCACCCGTGACGAGAAGGATGGGAGAAAGTTCCGAGCCGACTGGGCCGTCATCAGGGCCATCAAGGATTCGGTCAAGATCCCTGTGCTTGCCAATGGAAACATCCGCCATATTGAGGACGTCCGTGAGTGCTTGGAGAAGACGGGTGCGGATGGTGTTCTCTCTGCAGAGTCTCTTCTCGAGAACCCTGCCCTCTTCTCGGGGTATCGGACCGGAGAATGGGTTGAAGGCTTGGAGGAAGCCAATAATGGCGGGCTGGACCAGGCAGATCTAGCCGTTGAGTACTTGAAGCTGTGTGCCCAGTACCCGGTCCCTTGGAGGATGGTCCGGTCGCATGTGCACAAGATGCTGGGGGAGTGGTTCAGGATGCACCCGCATGTGAGAGAGGAGCTGAATAAACAGGCCACGCTCAGTTTTGAGTGGCTCCATGGGTTGGTCGGAAGGTTGAGGGAGACCGGCGCCAGGATTCCACTGTACTTGGCGACGCATTCTGATGCCGAAGAGTCTGTGCGTGTTGGGGCTGCTCAAGATCCCCGATGAGCTAGAGTCATACCTGTAAGAGAGCCAAAGTCCCTGGCTGAGGATGCCCGCAGGTAAACCGTATTATTCTTTTAGAACGGCTAGTGTTGGGCACAGTTATTGCCCTCGTATCAGCTGCTCGGAGTTATCTTTTCCTGGTATAAAATGGGGTGAGATTTTTTTCATACTTTCTCTCTCTATCATGTCTTCGTGGATAGCTTCAGTTCTGAAAATGAGGAGAAAAGGAAGAAGAAGATGGGTGGCTATTCACTCTTCTGATGTTTGTTTTAATGTTCTCTCAAGAGAGAATAGGACGGGAATTTGGTCAACGCATTGGTCCAAGTTTTCAGTTCTCTGAGGGTGGTTAACATATTGAGCTGGATTATAATTTTGTTGTTTCTTGTAGTTTTGAATGAGTGAGATGTTGCTGTGATCTCATGTATAAATGCCATTTGACTAAAACCAAGCTGGTCAATTTAGAATCTAGTACCATAGGCACCTCGTTGACTTTTGTTTGTTCAAGAAAGAAGTTACTTTGGTCCTAAACTATACCAAATTTGAAGGGAGACAAACTATTTGATCTCGAAGGACCTTCCTCTAGTCTTTAGCCCCCCCCTCTAACAACTGCATATAAAACCCTCTCATCTATGCTTGATTTTGAAATAAATATCCAGAAATCCAACGATATTTGCCAAGATATTCTTCAATTACAGCCTTGTTGAGAGAAATGGAAGAGAGACAAGATTCACGTATTGGGTTTCAAGAAATCAATTAGAAGGAAGACCTTGACCAGATATTTCATCTTTAGTTCGAGGGAAAAAGTGTAATCTCTCTAATGCCCTCATTCTGAGCATGTAGATGTTCAATCTTTGTTTAGATGTAGATCTAATGCCCTCAATGTTGAGGTACATTTGGTTAGATGTAGTTTAGTAAATGTTTTCATTTTATTTTCCAAAAAATATATTTTTTCTTATTTACTTTGATACATTAGTGGCGAGAGACGTGTAAAGACTATATACATGCATAGTCAACTCAAATAATGGAGATAAATTTTTTCTAAGGATGATTTCAGTCACTACCGATCATAATTCGTATCAGTATTTGATAATCTCTCGATTTACTTACTACTATTTCAGTCACTACTCGATTTATTTATACTACGTGTAAAGATGATTTATTTTCTACCGATCATATTTCAGTCACTACCGTTGACTATTGTAGACATGTATATGTACATGACATGAGGTCAATGGGAGTCTGGCCTTTTTTTAATCATCAATTATCAAGATTGTCAACGGTGAATAACATTCTATTCATTATTAATATCAATGCTTGAAGTATATTCACGTACTTAAAATGATGTAATCAACATAGGTCCCCAATACTTTTGGAATTTATTTCCATATATACTCTGTCAGCTACATCTTTTGGGTGCAAATTTTCACGGCTCATTCATTGGTTTTTACAAAGTTTTCCTTATTTTTTTCTATATGTTTCCTCTCTTTTCTCCTCTATTATTTTTCTTCTTATTTCCTTTTTTTTTTAATATCTAATTTGTGCTGATACCCTTAATCTATAATCCTTCATTCTGCTCTAAGATAGAGCAATCTAATAATGGATTGAAGGCAAAGCCATCTTGCCTTAGCTCTTCTTCTTATGGTTGCCGGAGGGTCTAACGTTCTCCTCTCATTCCTCTTCCTCCATCCTTCCCGTTGTGGGAAGGAGACATCTCGTCCTGTGAGACGAAGGAGAGCACGCGTTGACTTCGAAGGCACCTATCTTATCAATGACTCCGAGGAGAGGGATTGTAGTCTCGCGTTGGAAGTCGCGTCATCGCCCGGGGAGAAGACAAGGAACCAGAGGTAAGTCAGGGGTACGAAGCCGTCAGTTCTCGCCTCTACTCTGACAGTCATGTCCACCTCCTGACAGAGAACTGTGGCTAGGTCTCCGAACCCATGAAGTAAGAACATGAAATATAATAAATTTGATGAGGCAGGGTGGAAAGAGAGAAGAGAGAAGAGAGAGAGAAGAGAGAGAGAGAGAGTGAGAGAGAGAGAGAGAGTGAGAGAGAGTGAGAGAGTGAGAGAGATGATCAGGGGATGGGAAGGATGTTGGGTGTGAGGGATAAAGAGGACCTCAGTGCTGAGGACAAGGAGAGGCAGAAGAAAGAGACATCTCTCCCTCTCCGATAGCTACGTCGGTGGGGGCTCAACAGCACGGGGGGCGGTGGAGAGCTGTCGGCGTAAGCTCAGGGTATCGTCTCCTTCCACGAGGGTCGGGGGGGTTGGGTGGAGGACAGAAGATATTATTACACAGTGGGTTTTTCTCAAAGTACACCAGAAAGAAGGAAAGCAGAAGAGAACCCTTCCCCTTTGAAGGTGGGAAGCAGGTCGCTTCAATCTAGAGTTGTCTTGGTCTCTTATCCCTCTCCTCCTCCTCCTCTCTCTCTCTCTCTCTCTCTATCTCTATCTCTATCTCTCCCTCTCGCTCTCTGTATCTATTTACTCTCTCTCTCTATCGCCCCTCAGGGTAACGGACGACGGCTGGAGGTCCTAGGCTGCGGCGGTACTGTGAAGCATTCATTATGCGTTCGCCTACTCGAAATCTCCACGGGCGGGAGAAGACGAAGGGGACGAAATACTACTGCCTTTGACATGCATGAATTCGTTGATATTCACAAGATCTCTTATTATTAGGTGGGGACGGCAATGACAAGGCCTTTCTGGGAAAGCTTAATCATCCATCGCGTCACTGCTCATTCCCGATCATGCTTGCATGGCTGTCTTTAGGTGCTTCTTCTAGCCACAGAGAGGAGAACTACGGGTGCTTTCTGCCTAAGCAAAAAGAAGCCCCAACCCATCTCCGGCCTTTCCAAACCCTATCTCCCCCCCCAAGGACAAATATGGCTCCTAAGCCGCACGTCCCCACTGTACGGGTGCCCACCATTGATAAGAGCTCAAGAGAAGCTTCCGACAGCTCCTCATTTAAGCTTCGCCGAACGGCCGCTGTCACGGGAAGACCCATCAGTTCCTCTTCCCTCCCTCTCTTCTGTTCCGGCTTCCGTAAGGGCTTTTCTCCGACATGCTTTCTTACAGAGGAGACGTCTTCTCAGAAGCCCTCCCAGCCCGTCTCATCCGTTGCTCGTAGGGTAAGTCAGTTCAGAGGCCCCTTAGTGGGTCTTCTTCTCCTGGGAGAAGATCAAGAGGAAGACCTGTCGGTTCTCTCTCCAGCCTCTAACCAGGCTTGACGATCTAGTATCCACTAGTAACATCAAAAATCAGCTTTTGGAGACCGTTTAGATAGGTGTTGTTGGTGACTCCCCTGGACAACCCTAACCAGCGAGTGGGGAAGCTGGTTGCGGAGGAAGCGGAGAAAATGGAGTACATCACATGCGGGGCATAACTGCGCTGCTTTCATAGAAATGGAAAATGTTTCCACAAATGGAAGCAGGGACTTTTCCTTCACGAGCTCCCAGAAAGGGTCACTTCCTCTCTCCCTTCCCTCTTCCTCCCGTGTCCAGTTAACCCTCCTCCATGAGATGGGCGGTGGTGCAGGTTAGTGTTTCCCTCTACGTCTGTCGTCGTGGGAGGAGGTGGAGAGTGGAGGGAGGGAGGAGGGGAGTAGAAAGGACTGGAGGAGGAAAGGCGTCGGATGGGGGAAGGGAGGAAGACGGGGAGGGGGAAGATAGAGATAAAAATGATAGAGAACACGACCAACAGGCAGGTGACCTACTCCAAGAGGAGGGGAGGTCTCTTCAAGAAGGCCAAGGAGCTCACAGTGCTCTGTGACGCGCAGGTTTGCCTTCTCATGCTCTCCAGCACCAACAAGTTCTGCGAGTATTGCAGCCCTTCGACCAAGTCCGCCCCAGCAAAACCCTCTCTCTCTCTCTCTCTTTCTCTCTCTCTCTCTCACTCACTCACTTCACCTTCTTTTTCCGCAGCACGAAGGCCGTCTTTGACCGTTATCAGCAAGCCACACGGATCGACATCTGGGAAGAGCAGTATAATGTACGAGAGAGATCTTCTCTCTTCAAAACTTTGCTCATCATCTTTTCTCTCTCTCTCTCTCTGGCGCATGTGATATTAACCGCAAGCAGATCAAGCATATCTATATATTTTTCTAGGGTTTCTCATCCAATTTATGCTTGCGCAGAGCATGCAAAAGGAGTTGGCACAGCTCACGGACACGAACAACAGGCTCCGCCGAGAGATCAGGTAGATTGTCAGCCCGTCTCCTCCATCTATGTTGCTTGATATATTCTCTTCGTTTTCCGTCTTCCGGGAAAGATAATTCCTCCGAAGAGAAAGCAAGAACAAAAGGAACGCTAAGAGAGGTTTCCTGTGCAGTCAGAGGATGGGTGAGGATCTGGACGACCTAGACATGAGACAGCTGCGAGGTCTTGAGCAAGATATCGAGGAATCCCTGAACACAGTTCGGGGGAGAAAGGTGATCGTCCTCTCCATCCTTCCATCACGTCTTGTTTTTTTACTTACAATTTCTTCTCGTTCGTCCCTTCTTCATCTGCTTCGTCCCTTCTCCACATGTCTCCCTTCCACGCATATATAACGTACATCTTCGTCTGGGTTCTCATAACAGGAGAAGCAGATTTCCAGCCAGACGGAAACTTTCAAGAAGAAGGTATGAGAACATCAACATAGAGACGTTTTCATCCTTCCTTTCTTGTTTTCTTCGTTCCAGTGCAATTTCCAGTCATCTCTCTCGTCGATCCTGTGTGTCTTTCGTGGGCTGAGTCTTCCATGCCTAGTCTTTATCAGTCAGTGAGAAGAACAGTGGGACTAGACGGCCGAATCTCACGGACCCTGTTGATGAAAGATAAAGCGAAACGTACAGGTCTCTGACTCCACGTAGTAGGCACAGATGGTCATACCGTCGATGATTTGGACCTTAGGGGGTGCACTTTGTGAGAAATTTTCTTGGGTTTCATTGTGGACACGACCAGCTCGCCTTCTGTTTCCTCTTGATGTCGGACCTCCAGAGATATCTGGAGTAAATAGGAAGAAGAGAGGACTACAATCGCGCACAATAACGGGCTAACTTGCGAAGATCGAGTCACATCGCTGGAGACTGATGCCAACGTGCAAAAAGGTAGAATCCATCAAAGAACAGGTTCTCTGGCGAAGAGAGAAGAGTTGGACTCTGGCGGTCGTTGGACGAGTTCGTCACTGATCAAAGATAATGTCTAGTCAGTCCCCACATAAAGGAGCGTCAAGAACAGGACGAAAGATGATGTTTTTATAATAATAAGGCCTTAGATTACCGGAAGACTATGGTCATTGAACGAATTATAGTGCCCTAGATTTGTATGGTCGGCAAATTACCCGTATTAACCTAGCCGGAGGATGATACCGCTTCCGGATGCTGGTAGATATCGCTTTTCTTACGTAAGATAGATGGGGTCTTTGATGTCTGCCTCCTCCATGACTCCCCCTTGTAACTTCTTATATCATTCAGCGCCGAAGACTCGACTTGGCTGTACCGAATCTTCTTATTCTGGCTGAAACCTTGCTATCATTTTATGGGTTATTCTTCCTGATGGTGGAGCTTGCTCTCCTTTTCATTGAGAGTGAAGATATCATATTGCTCCAGTTCCTACATATAGATTGGGATTGATCAGGATATCTATACGAGGTATCAATGGAATGTTTATCATCCTATTCCCAGGAAGCAACGTGTCTACTTGATCTTCGGTTACCGTCAAGGGGATCGGGTGAAAAGCATAGAAAGCTGTGAAAAGAAGATGATTTTGGCATATATAGCATCGAGAGGATCAGCAGGTTATGGGCTGGAAGATTGCAGCAATTAACTATGAAACTGAGACATTTGCTGTCTTAAAGAACCGGAGAGGCATGGTTTGATCCACAGGACGAGCCAGAGACTTCTCTGGTGGAGCAAAAAGTGATCGATCTTCCACGGCTTCGCGCATTTTACTTCCAAGATCCAATTTCTCTGAAATTTCTCTTTTAATGTTTCGTTGGGTCAGCGTAGAATGATCCATAATCTTCACAGTGGTGCCTACTATATACTTGATGAATATCACGTGAACAACAGACTGCAGCCATCTGGGAATGATGATATCATATCACAGAGAGGAAAGAAAAACCCAGAAATCTATGACAAATAATGGTGGAACATTAAGATAGTTTCGCCTAGCTCAGGTTTTCTAGGGTTCTTAGTTTCCCTGACAGACGCTAGTGAGTCCCTTTATTATGACTCATGAGACTCTATATTTCTTCCACTTTGACTCTTTCTATTTTTCCTTTCATTCATATTTTTTCTCTGATCGAGTAGTCAACTGATTCTCCTTGCAGGTGAAGAGCTCCGAGGTTCAGCATCATATGCTGCTGCAGAAACTGGTTAGTTTTCTTGCGCTCCATCCCGTTTCTTCGCGTCTTTGGTCCCGTTTGGATTGCCGGAAAACGAATAAGAGAGTGGAGATTCCGAAACCCCTAGCTCCCAAATGATAAATATGGACGTGTCAAGGAGTGAAACTACGTGGATGATTATGGAATATACACGTGTCAAAAGAGGACTATTTTTTCGATGAGCTTTTCTTCTTGGACGGGCCTTATTGGGTTATTATGAGGCCCATTATAATTTCCTTTACTGCCCATTAAGTAGACTTGTCTGATCTCCGCAGCAAGAGGTCGAAGCGAGGTTCAACTACGGCTACGTTGACGGCGGACCAAATGAGTTTGGGCCTTTAATGGACCTCAGCGGCGGGGAGGCGGCCCACCAAACGTACGGCTTCCGCGTGCAGCCGAGCCAGCCCAATCTGCATGGCGCGGGGTATGGCTTCCACGAGCTCCGCCTCTCCTGACGTGGACGCGGGTCCCCCATGCAGACTGAGGCAACTTCATAAGGCCCATGGTCCCCTCGCACCATGCTCCTCGGACATGCTATGAGCCAAGACTCGAACTTGATCACGCAATCTATTCTATCCTACGCCCCCCAGCTCGTAACCCTCATGACGCGTTGACTTCTCGTTGACTGTATGATTGATCGGAAACCTGCGGAACCCATTTTCACAGTAGCCGTTTCCAAAGGTTACTACTGCAACGTTGGCAAGCGAGTATGGATTTCAACGCCGCCGCCGCCCGGGGGTCGAGGAGGTGGTGGTGGGGACAGCGCCGACGGACGAATCTTCCACTCTAGTCAACCTTCCGGTGGCTTTAATGCTGAAGCTCCTCCCATGTCGCCGTAAGAAAGAGAAACGGGTGGACAATCGAGTGATCTTACAAATCACCTGACAAAAATGGGTTATTGAGCTTAAATATTGACCGACATGGAACAGGTACGGTTCCCATTATTGGAAAGAATCTTCCAAACGAGCAGCAGGCGGGCCACCATGGCTGGTCTGTGTGAGGTTGCCGACAGCCGAGGAAGAAGCTAATGACAGCAAAGACGAGGATAGAGAGAGAGAAAAAGAGAGTGAGGGGGGGGAGGGGGGGGGGACTGGGCCAGCCTCCATCCGTGGGAGCGGCGGAAGACAGCAACCTAACGGGATTATTTCAGAAAAATAAACCCAGCAAGAACACGATCCGGAGGAAAACAAAGTTCGCCAGAAGAGCCGCGCAGATGCATAATTTCACAGAGTAAGCTTCAACAGTCATCCAGAACTCCATCAAATATTTTAATGGTAGTGGAGGAGGGCGAAGGGAGGCGACGGGCGTCAGCGGTACTGTCCAATACAGTCGGTTTCGAGCTTTCGTTTGCTCAGAGGAGGAACTGCTCTGTCTGCGCCGGAGAAGAAGAAGAAGAGGCTGAGGGGCGATGCTGATTCTGGAGCTCGGTATCTGGGTCATCCCCTTCACCCTCTTGATCGCCCCCTGCAGGAGATTCACCCTCCTGGTCGCGAACCATCAGGAGCTCCGGTGGAGCATGGCCGCCCCTCTCTCCGCAGTCCCCAACGCACGGAGATACCCGGGGAGGATTCCGAGCATGGGTATCATCATCTAAACCTTCTCCTCGCCGGAGGGGCCTGTGAAATGGTTGGAGGATCATGACCACGGCAGGAATCTTTAAATGGTTTTGTGGGGGAGAAACCCATCATTTTTTTCCCGTAGAAATCAATTCCAGCTGCATTGTGCTGCAGATCTCTACATCTCCGCAGAAGAAGCCCATCTGTCACTCGTCATAAAATATTTTTATCAATACATATTATGAGGAAGAAAATGAAGGATCGGGCAAATATCAGGGAATATGTCGTAGATCGATTGATTCAGGAATGAATCGGAGGTGGTCGATGCGAGATTTATGTCACGAGAAAACATTGGCCACGGGCGGGGGGCCATTCATGCATCATGAATCATGTTAAGAAGCCATACCTTCCTGGCTGCTTCAGCTTGGCAATCCTAAATGACAGGTTTTGACAGTTCGATTGAGCCTCACTTAGTAGCAGCAGCAGCTCCTTCGAACAATATATTCGATCCTCCAAGGAATCGAGTCCAAAGGGAGCAATCTGCATTCCACACCATAATCACCAATTATCCGAGTTTAGTCGGAGGAAGCTAGAGATAACTGGATTTCTGATCACAGCTGTTAACCTGAGTGCGGATGAAGAGGGACCGGCTTCCTTCAGATGAAGATAGGTTGCAAGGCAGATTGCCCAGTATAAACCGAGCTCGCAGAACGTTGTGGTCGGCTATGGATCGTCAACCAGGTACCCCGAAGAGCACCTCCCAGCAACGGTCAATTGCGACCATCACCTTCCTCCGCTTGGCCAACCCCCTGACCACTTTCTCCCAGGTGGAGGCCCCCGGACCGAGATGCTTCCTGAGCATAGCTTCCACGATCACCGCTGCTCCTGCCGCTCTTTCCCTTCTGAACATCCTCGCCGCCAAACCTTCCAGAAACTCCAGCACTTTCTCCCCTCCGCTATCCCTGAGGCTCCCCAGGAAGATGTTGCAGGTGACCAAATCGGGGTCGCAGCCCCTGTCCAGCATCTGCCCCAGCAGCGCCACCGCGCGGGTGAGCTCCCCGCTCTTGCAGAGCCCACCGAGAAGGATGTTGTAGATGACGGCGTCCGGCTCAGGCCCGCCACTGGCCACCATGCCGCTGAACAGCCGCATGCCGGCGTCCAGCCGCCCGCTCTCGCAGAGCCCCCTTATCATGGCTCCATAGGTGACCACGTCGGGGGTGCAGCCTTCGCTCACCATGCGCTTCCACGCCATCATCCCCTCCCTCACCAGCCGCGCCTCGCACAGGCCGTGGATCAGCACGCTGTAGCTCACCTGGTTGGGCCGGCAGCCGGCGCTGACCATCTCCCTCCATATCCCCACTGCTTTCTCGCTCCTCCCCGCCTTGAAGTAGCCCTCCATCAGAACACTGTAGGTGTAGACGTTGGGCTTGCAGCCGTCTGCCGCCATCGTTGTGAGAGCTGTCTCCGCCTCCTCAACGTTGCCTCCTCTGCAGAGCCCATGGAGGAGGCATGTGTAGAGGACGGTGTTGGGCTTCAGCCCCTTTGACTTCATGGCCGCCCAAAGCCTCAGGGCTTCCTCCGGCCTCTCGGAGTTGAACATGCCGCAGAGGAGGGACGAGTAGATGAATTCATTCGGGAAGAAACCTTCGTCCGCCATGGCTCCCACTAGTCTCTCCGCATCAGATGTCCGCCCGCACTTGACCAGCCCGTCTAGAATGGTCCCGTAGGTGATCTCATTTGGGCTTCTCCCGCTCTTCACCATCCTCTCCAGCAGCTCGATGGCGGAGTCCAGCTTCCCCTTCAGGCAAAGACCATGGATTAACGTGTTGTAGGTGGCCTCCGTGGGGAGGCAGCCCTTGAGGGCCATATTCCGCGTGAGGTTGGCGGCTCGCCGGAGATCGCCGCGATGGCAGAGGGCGCGGAGGAGTGTGTTGAAGGTCACTGCCGTGGGAGGGCACCCCTCTACGTGCATTTCGTCGAGCAGGCTCATGGCCTCCTCTACCCGGCCCTCTCTGCAGAGCCCGTCCATCAGGGTGGAGTAGGTGAAAGCGTCCGCGCTGTAGCCGCGGCGGGGAAGGTCCCGGAAGATCTCCACCGCCTGGTCGAGGTCTCCGGATCTGCAGAGGCACTTGAGCAGAAGATTGTATGTGAGAAGATTGGGGGTAAGCCCCCCACCAGCGGCCACACGGGCGTGGAAGGCGACGGCCTCCTCGAAGAGGCCGGAGGAGACGACAGCGTTGAGTGCAGAGTTGAAGGAGCGAATGGTGGGGGAGCAGCGGAAGTCGCCAGTCATTCGATCGAACAGGTAGAGGGCACAATGGGGAAGGCGGAGGCGAGCGCAGGCACGGAAGGCTGTAATGAAGAGGCTCTCCGGGAGACTGCGGCCCTGTCGGCTCATGGTGTGGAGGAGCTTCTCGAGGGAGTCGAAGTCGCCGTTCTCGGCGAAGGAGCGGGCCAGGTTGCAGAAGGTGGCGTCGCCCTGCGTGTAGCGGCCGGACCTGGCCGGCGGTTCGAACATCTCCTCCGCCATTAGAATGTGAGGCGGAGGCGGCGGCGGTAGAGCGACGACGCCTTCCGATGGTTCGTCCTCCGCGCCCGCCTCGGCCGTAAAGGATGAAGAAGAGACAGAAACCCGGGAGATGGAGAGACGACGGCGGAAGGAAGAGGATGAGGAAAGAGGGGGTCTTTTTCTTCTGCAAAGAGATGAGAAACGGAAGTAGGAGGATCGCATCTCAGAACCAGGATCTGGTTCTGCTCGGCGGCGGGCGAAAGAAGTGCGCATCAACAGCTCGACGATATGTTTCGACGCGGCGACTCAGAAGGACACTCCGTATGAAAGCAGAAAATGATACACAGGAACCCCACTCCCTACCAATTACTTATTATTTATTTACCATAATTTTCGTGTTATTCTCACTGGGCCTGAAATATATAAAAAATATACGAACACTCCTCTATGGAAGAAAAGTATCAACCGTGGGTTTTCGTAAGTATTTAATAACACCAAAGTTGTTATCATCCTCTATTTTCGGGGTGTTATCAAGGTTATAAGTGGATGTAGTCATGCATGGGGTTAATGATAGATGCCATTGAATGGTAGGTGATTTATCTAAATTTGACTAATTGTGGAACATTTTATTACATAATTGATTGACTTGGGGAACTGACTTGGGCAAAATACAGTAGAGATAATGATTAACAAGAATAAGCATTCAATCGTATTAGACATCTAGTTGATCTTTTTTATAAGCATAAAGCATAACATAATAATATCAAAGTATGCACGATATTAATATCTTGAAAATTTAAAAAATAATTTAAATTATAATAAATAAAGATCGTCATAAATGAGTATTTAAAAAATCTAAAGATTGTAGGGTAATGGCCTCTTATAAATAGAACCTTGGCTCTATCTCATTTTGTTATCAGAAATCACAATTTTATCAAGACATTTATAATGAGATCAAAGAAAAGTATATCACCGTATATGGAAGGCCATATTCTTGATTTGAGAATTATAATTGAATATTGAAAAATCATGATAGTGGAGTTGATCAGCATATAACAAAGAAAACCAGAAAGTTTATATTTTTTATTATGTTTATGTAAGAGAATTTAATTATTACAAACTTATTAATTATTAGTCAATAAAAGCTACTGTTTTAGGGGTAAGTCATGTGTCATTTTATGCATAATTGTAGGTCCTTTCAAATTTCCTTGAGAATAATCTAACCATTGCTAACTAATGTGAAATTGCCCAAAAAATATCTACTTAGCTACTTGCATCTCCTTATACACCTACTTGCATCTTTTATACCCCCCCAGAAATTAGTTCCCCTCCCATGCCCTCTCACCCCTTGTGCCTAACACATGACTATTAGCCTAATATCACTTATTCCTTCTTAAGTAGTAGCAAGCATCTCCGATTCTCCCCCCCCTAGAATTGAGGGGTCTTTGCCCATATTGCTTTGTTGCCTATCACTTGTAATTGTGGTCCAAACCTAATGAGTTGACCTACAAGTGAACCCACAAAATGACTTAAGAAAATTGACCCAACAACATGAAACACAAACTCATGCGAAATAAGAAGAATTATCTCTAAAATTAGATGGATTAGACAACTCTTGCAATTATGAGAGCATCTCTTACCATTTATGATTAATAACCCTTGCCAATGTTAGTGGATCAAATACCTAGATAATCTTTATTGACAAGTATGCAAAGTGATTCAATCAAAATCTGGTCAACCAAGTATAAACTATAATGAAACCTTCTCTTTTTATTTAACCTAAATGTGTGTGTAAGAGAGAGAGAGAGAGAGAGAGAGAGAGAGAGAGAGAGAGAGAGAGAGAGAGAGAGAGAGAGAGAGAGAGAGAGAGAGAGAGAGAGAGAGAGAGGACAAAGTGAGAATCTCACTCACTTCTTCGCATTTATGGTCCCAAAGTGGCTAAATAAAATGTAAAGAGAGAGAGAGGAAGGTTTTACCTGAACCAACATTGGTTGATTTAGTTCAACACATAGTCAACACAAATTGGGTTGAGTTGGTTGACACACTATATTGACATATTAAGCATGAAAAAGAAATGAGCATGCATATATATGGTAGTTTGAACTTCAATAACTTACACTTGCCAAGAGTTTCTAGCTTTTTCCCGTGTCAGTCTCTCAAAAGAATTATTATTGAATTTCATGTGATTGAAAAATTTCTTACATACTACATTTCATTAGTCTATCTTCCTAAAGTTAGATGTTAAGGTATGAACCTATCTTCTTTTTGTTATCAATACTCTCAAAAGTGACTTCACACAAAAATAATAGTAGGATAATTAAAAATTGGTTATGAAGTTGAGAGAATGAACTTCCCTGATTTTGTGAATATTTGAATGCTTGAATAAATATGACAAAGGTCTTCTTGGAATAGAAAATGAATAGATAATTTTAGCACAAATAAAAAAAATTGATGGGCTGTTTAGGTGTGTTTTGAATGTTCTTCAAATGAACCTTTTATGGATCCCACAAATATAATTCAATAATTTAATTAAATTTATTAATTTCCAAACTAATATCTTTAATTCAATTTTCTAACCAAGGTTTAGTTCGTTCAATAATTCTTATTTCATATGATACACATCATTTATATGATGGCAGTTTTTAGAAATTTTCATGACATGAGATTAAAATCACAAAAAAATATCTAAACTTTATAAAAAATCTAAATAAAATGGTTTGACAATTATCTCATATACTAGTGGAGATAATAATTTTATTCTGAAAATTTATATCTAAATAATTTAAATAAACACTCAACATGATGTTAAGATGACCAAAATGAAAATAAAAAATATATTGCAACACTCAAACATATATCAATCATGAAAATATGTAGATATAATGATATCAGAAAAATTAAGTATCATAAAATACTTAGACTTAATGATTCTTGCAAACATAAATCTAATTATCTCACTATATCCTCTTGTCGAAGAAAATTATTTTAATCATCCAAAGGTACTAGAGAAGTCAATTATCAAGTCTTAAGATTGGGAACCTAAATTTCTTTTGGTTTATAAATATTAGCTTTAGATTTATGAATCCAAGCATATCTAAAAAGTTTATTTTAGTCTATTTTTTTAACATTGTATGTCTACTCATAGGAGTATATCTAAAATCTTCATTTGAAGTCTTTTCTTTCTCTCATATACATGTTTTTATTTCTAAGAGTTGACTTCCATGTTTTATCTGAAGTATTTTCTTTCATAAATATCTTTTCATCTCACTAAGTGTAGTCTAATTCTTCTCTTCTTGATAAAAGTTGTGGACGTCACAATATCATATTCATATTGTTTTCAAACATATAATTTTAAATAGATTGAGTTTAAATCAAATATTTTTTCTTCTATGAAAGAGTTATTTTTGTTCATGCTTACATTATTTTATTGATTTCTCATTTTCTTATTCTCAAAATTATGGATTCTTTTTCAAATTCTTCATAGTTCTTTTTTGTGAAGTATGCTCATAATTTTATCAATGTTTTACATTGTTGTTGTTTAGAGCTTTTTCCATTACTCTATGTGTCTAAATCAAGAGCTTGTATAAATATTATTATTCTATTTTTAACAAGAATAATTTAATGATGTTAATAATGGAGGTTTAACATTGAATTATTCATTGAGGCTAAGTTTATTAAGTTTCCAATGATTTGATATACTCGAGATGTATTATAATCTCAATTAAGCTAAGTTATAATATCTAGAATTGATTCCTAAATGGTTAATTAGATGAATCTAGAGGGGGGAGTGAATTAATTTTATTTATATTTCTATATGAAAAATATTTTAAAATTAAATTACTTTTAAATATAAAATGAATCAAGAACACAAGGTGGACAGATGATTATAGAGTGGTTTACTCAACTAATTTAGCCTTCGTCTACTTTTAACTAATTCACCTTAGTTTTACAATTTTATCACCATAACATATGATTTTCTTTAGATCAAGAACCTCTTATATCTCTAAGTTTTGTGAACTTATGATATTGTAATTAAAATAAGAGAAATTAACAACCTTATATCTACTTTATAGATGCCCTTGGTTTTAACATATATAATGGGTTTTGACATAGATAGTAGAAATTTTATTTATAAATTATTATAGAATTAGTTATGGCATAATTTATGAAATCATCTATATGCATCACGATTATTTTCATCACAGAAGAATTATTATTGACAAACATTCAATTATGTATTTTAATGATATTCTGTGTGATTTTGTGACTAACAATGAGTCTAATGAGTCACATCCTTAAGATAATATACAAAATAATGTATGAGTAACGTAGTGCAACACTCTTCAAGTATAAATACAACATAATGTGTCCCAATATGTGTGGCAAAAGTATTATATATATGTATTCTTAAAAATTGAAGTCATAGGTGAGATTTGAACATATCACCTAGGTAATGTGAAGAAAGGAGCATCATATAAAAAATAGTCTGAATAATAAAAGATACATAATGACATACATAGGATTAAAACTTAGAAAGTAAGATAAATGAGAGCTGAAAATATCATAGCCAAAATATTTAAAATCTAAGTCTAGATAAAATTTGAAATAAAGAACACCTTATAATAATGTAGAAAATTGGTTATAAATTCAAAACAAAAATATATGATTAGTGATTGAAATAAATTTGAACTCAATACTTTTATAGTAGTTAAGTTGTCCTATCTATATAAAGTAGAAAAGGAAACAAATAGGTCATGACCATTGATGCGACTTAATCATTATATAATAAATCACGTAAATTTAAATTTCTAAAACTAAAAAATATTTATATTTATATTTTTATAAGTATTTAAAATTTAATTAATTAATTTAAAGATTATTAAATGCTTTAAAAATAGTAAAAATTTCTAAGTTGATCATATGGATGTAAGATAATATATAATAATATTTTAAATTTTTTCCTAAAAAATATAAGTTTTTATGATATTTAGAGTAAATGATGAATATAAAATATACTAAAATTTTGTGAAAAAAGAAATAAATGTGTGAACATTATGATAACATCAACATTTTGACAAATATAATTTGAATAGAAATAGAGTTTCATTTAGTGATTCTTATATGAACCATTATAGATGATTTAATTGATCAAGCTAAGATTTATAAAAGTTAAAATAGTAATAATTAAATTAAAAAGGTTTTTTTAAATTAAAAATCACATAAATCTCACTAAATTAAGTAAATATTAAGTTTTAAAGTAAAAAAATTAAAATTTTGACTTTTTGATAGTAAATACTAGAATTCTATGTTTGAGAGGATTATATTATGATGTTCATAACTTTTAAAAAAATTCTTAGATGTAGATGATGTGGACAATCTCTATATCTTTTTATGAAGTCTAGAAATCAATGAAGTAGATTGATGAATCATTTTTAGTAGCTATCACTTGTTTGAAAGAAAAAAATACAACATTATGAATCTCTAGTAGCTGTCACCCAATAGAGAAAAGTTGGATGGAGGTGAGGCATATCTTATGGAACTTTATCGTGAAGTCTGCATAGTAAGAAGAGGGTTTTTATCATATTTACTATGCACTCAAGAGGTGGCAACTCATCTCTCGATAGATCGTCCTTTTCTCAACAACAATTGGTTTGTCAATTAATTAAAGATTTTTTACTCAATAAATTTATGATATTTTTATCTAGAATTATTTGATAGTTGGTAATAATACTATGTAAATCGAGTTGATAATATTTTATTGATGATTGAACGATTTTGATAACTTAATCATTGACCAAAGTAGAAAAAAAGAAGATTTAATCAAATAAAAATATGAGTCTTAACTCTAGTAGAATTTGAATTTGTATGTGTGAGAGAGGTAATCAATTAAACTTATACCCTTAGTGATGTCAGTAAGTTGCTTCTTTCTCATAGATCGGAGACAATATAGATGTAAAAATATGTAAAATGTACTTGGTCGACTATTTCTGATGATTTAAGACAAATATATGATAATATGTATTTATATTATCAATATAAATGTAAACCACTATTTGCTCTTCGTTTGATTAGTCATGCACAACATGATAAGAGAATGTTGCATATGTCCCCCTTATTGGTTCTTACTTGAGTCCTTTGCTCGCTGCTCCATCTAATTATGCTTTTGACCCACTTGAGCATCCAATTGGCTAGTGAGACCCTCTTTTTAAAAAAAATATTTGTATTTTATTTTATTTATTTTTATTTATCTCAAAATTATAATTAAAAATATTATATAGATTTACATAAACTTATATAATTAGCCAAAAAATTACATTAATCAATTAAAAATCACTTTTCACAATTAAGTACAAAAATGTCTATTTATCATGAGTTAAGACTTAAAATACATTATTAATTAATTATTAACTTATGATAACGAAGACTTATTAACCATAAAATATCACAAAAACAAGTGATGTGCCCAAAGTCATTAATTTAAGCACTTAAATTTAATATTTATAATTAAAAACTCAAATAAACTATTTTTAATTATAAGGATTTCAGGTCAATCCTTAGTAATATTAAAAAGTTGAAAGCATCATTTTAATATATAAAATGTGAAAAAAAATTTAAATAGTAGTTTTTGTAAATCATGAATTCCAAAGGTATCTAACTTTAAAAATTAAAGAAAAATACAAAAATATCAATAACTAACTATAATTTAACATCCTTAAAAAAATCTCATAATTCGAAGTGTTATTGTATGAACAACAAAATTACTAGAGGTGGAAAATCATAAATCGAGAACATAAAAAATATAGGAAACAATTATAGTAAAATCAAGAAGCCTATACTAAATGTATTCTAAAATCACTTTTTTTTTTGGTAGAAGATTACGAACTAACTATGTTATATTTTTCCCAAAGATTTTAACCTAACTCCATGTGGCACTTAAGAAATCTGATTCAATCTAAGAAAAGGTCAAGATGAAAGAAACAAATAGGAAACAGTTCTTATAAAATCTAAAAACCTATTATAAACACTTTATAAAATTACGTAAAAATTAAAAAAGATGTGAAACTAATTATATCAATGCTTTCCAATATATTTTGACCAAATTCCATGTGTCTCTCATGAAATTAGATTCGATCTAGAGAAAGGTTAAACCAAGTAACTTAGAAAATAAATTTTGGTGATATGCTTGACGATTCTATAACTAAATCATCAAAACATGATCTTTCAAATAGATAAAATATTCATTGAATTCATAAGAAAGTGAGGTATCTAAGAAACTAAATGAGTTGATACATATCTCATTTTCTTTGGGCTTGGTGTCACCGCAAGACATGAGAAATCTGAAATAGAGAATTATAACTCGCTAGAAACTCAATGAAATATCTTATATTAAATGATACTCATTATATACAAAATATGAAGGAGTTTAAGGGGCTAAAAATTAAAGAGAATGGTGGAGAGATTGTGTTTGCAACCCTAAAGCTTCAACTGTCTGTCACTTAACTACCACCTCTTGTTTGCATGTGAAAAAAGCTTCCTCTCATTTGTCATCTTCAATGTTTATATACCTACTCCTTTTTTGGGCCTTTTTTCTTAATCATTTGCATAGCTTGATTAAACCCTATTTTTTGGGTAAAATGTTCAACTTTTTTTATGCCACAAACTACCCTTTCTCATGGGGTCTTTGAGACTTGACATTCTATGCTAATTTTTCTCACTTTGACAAATCTATAGAAATAAATATCTTTGAAATAAAATTTAAAATTTTAAACCTCTATTTTCTTGATAAATTGAGATAAATTTTCAAGATAATAAATCTTAGAAAAATCTTAGAAAATATTAATAATTAAATCTATAAATACATGATGCAAATGTAGTTAATTTTAGAGTCATTTATCTATATATATTTTGACATTTGCTATAATATGATGAGATAGATAATTCATTTTTATTATGATTCATTAATACAAAAATTAAAGATATAATTACTTAATTTCTAGTAATAAATAAATATTTATCAACAAGTTAGAGTATTATGTGGAGACAATGACAAAGTAGAAACAACAAAATTATAATAATGACTCAAAGTTAAGAATAAGAGTAAGATCAACTATTAAAGTAGTATGAATCTTTATATAGAATCTTCAAAGTTTACTTGTGAGATACATGTATATTTTAAAGCAAACAATGACTCAAAGTTAACTTCGCACACTTCAGACAATAAAACATTACCATAGTTCACATATAAAACTACAAGCTCAATCATATATTCCTAACTCAACCTTGAAAATAAAGAAGCATGTTGAATATCTAAAAATATTTAGACACAATATCAAGGATAGTTGAAAGATTTGAGTTAAAGTATTATTGAAGGTGACAAGTGTTTTTCTACATGATTACTTATTAGTAGAAGATGCGTGGACTAAAGATAAGTCAAATGATATCTTCTAAACAAGATCCTAAAAGAAAAAGTGTTTATTAATTTGTTACAAACCTTCAAATAAGATATGTCAAACAATTATCATCTATGTAAACTATTTGAAAGAAAAAAATAGTTGAAGGTCAACAAAGCACATTAATAAGAAGAAATTCATATTAATATGACCATTTTCATATGTTGAAATGACATTGATTAATTGAAGTGTAAAAAAAATGAGTTTAAGATAGATAAAGTTAATATCGAATGAATAAATATTCATCCACATTATTCACACGAGCTCAAGAAAAAGATTCATTTAACTCTCTATAATAAAATGGTTGTGCATCTTAAAAACAAATTCAAAATTTTAATAGATACAATTGAGTTGGAAGTTGTCTCTCTCCATTAAGGCCTAGGGTAACATGTGTGGTGAGTAGAAAAAATGTATGACTAAAACACGAGGTGTTGATGATAGCTAAAATCTATGCACGAAAGATATTATTCTTTGAGGAGAAATTATATCTTGATGTAGGCATGAAGTGGTGTGATTCAAGACCTACTTGTGAGAGGTAATGTATTTATAGAGATTGAATGATGTTATTTGAGAGAGCTAAGCTTGTAAAGTCAGTTGTAATTTCAATAGAAAATAGTAAAATATGATAAGTTGGTTGACATGACTTAGTCGTTGTATAGTAAACCACATAAATTTGAAATTTATAAAACTAGAAAATACGAATTTATGAATATTTATATATATTTCTAAAAAATATATATCAATTATAATTAAATAAAACTTCTAAAAATAGTGATAAGTTTCCTAGTCGATCACAAGGATGTAATATAATATCAAGTAATTATTTAGAATTTTTCTCAAAGAATACTATTTTCTATAAATTTTACACTAGAAAATGAAAATAAAATATATTTAAAATTTATGAAAAAAAATAAGGATTGCAGAAGTCAAGATGATGTCAGCACCAGACAAATGAGAATCAGGTGAAAATAAAGCTCTACTCGATGATTCTTATGTAAGTGATTATAAATAATTTAATTAATCAAATTAAGATTTGTAAAAGTCGAAAGAATCGTAATAGAATAAAGTATATCTTGGTAAATTTAAATCACATAAATTATCACTAAATGAAGCAAAAATTAAGTTGAAAGTAGGAAAATAGAGTTCTGATGTCACGGCAGCAATGCGTCAACGATGTACTAAAATCTTGAGCGTTTGAAAAGATTGTCGTGCAATGTCTATGACCTTGAAGGCTCTCTTTGGACAAAGACGATGTGGGCAATCTCTAGATCAATGAAACGGGTCGTTGAATCATCTTCGATGGCTATCATTAGTGGAACGAAACAATGATGACTTTGTAGCTCTTCGGTGGCTATCACCCGACAGAAAGGAGTTGGATAGAGGTGGGGCGTGTGTTAGGGAGCTTCATTCTCAAGTTTGCACAACAAAAGAAGGCTCTTCATCGTATCTGATATGCTCTCAGGAGGTGGCGACTCATCTCCTAGTAGATCGTCCTCTTCCCGACGACAGCTTATTTATCAATCAATTGGAGATGCTTTACTCGATGGATTCATGATCCTTTTATCGTGAATTGTTCAATAATTTTAGTAACAAAGCTATGTGAATTACGTTGATGAGATTTTTGCTGATGATTCAATAATTTTGGTTACTTAATCCTTCACTGGTGATCTATTAGAAAATTGTGATGATCAGATAAAAAATGAGTTTTGGCTTTGAGAGAATTTGAACCCACACCGATTGACTGCCCTTTCTAGAGAATGTGTGATGCGGGTTTAGTCCCACATCGCTTGTGTGCCGAAGTTTCTGGTGAATATATAGTAATATTATATTTCTGATCAAGTCTCTTTCTCGTGTGTTTATGACCACTCCTTGCCTCACAACCGGTTGACCACCGGTGACGTGGAAGGAGAGTGGCGCACACGTGCCCCTATTAGTCCTAGTCACTCAAGTCCTTGCTCCCAGCTCCTCCCTGACTATGCTTCCGACCCGCTTGTGGGCTCGGCTAGTTGATAGGTTCCCCCCATTTTACTATATTTTTATTTTTATTTTTTTTCTTCATTTAACTCAAAAGTAAGATTATAAAAATCATAGAAATTTATATAAAATTACATCATTACCTAAAAATTCATGTTAATCAACTAAAAATCACTTTTCACACTTTAACACAGATATGTCTATTTATCATGAGTTAAGGCTAAAATTATATTATTTACTAATTATTAACTCATGATAATGAAGACTTATCATTGGTCCTCTAATATTAGACGTAGCCTATGAAAAGGTAAACTAATATAAAATCTTTGTCTATCATTATTAAGAGAGAAAGAGAAAGAGAGAGAGAGTAGAGTGTGATTGCATGATGAAAATAAAAGATTCAGATTAATTTACATATAAACTTCATAGATTATGTTAGAACATGTGTCAACAACCTCATTAAAAGCACCAATATTGATAGAAAATGTACGAAACTACTTGAACTCAACATTCCTCATTGTAGACATTACAATTATCTTAGAGATCTTGATAACTATATTTTCAACACACTATAGGTGCTTTAACTCTCTAGATAATTATATTGCCAACACACTATTAGTGTCTCAATGTTTTAGATAGCTACATTGTCAAAACATTATAGGTGACTCAATATTCTCATTTATCATTAACATTAATATGATTAATATATCGATTTCAAATAAAGTTACCACTGTCTTCAACTCTCTTTTAATTTGGTGTGAGTTATTGAAGGACCTAAATGAAGTTGGGTTGATTGAAGGAGCACTTGATGCTTATCTATTGTGTACATCTCTCTTAATTTTTTCTTTATCTTAAGCCTAAGTTTTTGAGTTACTAATAGGTCAAACATGGTATACCTTAAATCATTCACCGTTGTCTAAAATGTTGATTTAAATATCTTTTATGTGATTTTTTCTTCATAAATTTTGCCTTGATCAACCAAGATGTTGATTTGAAAAAGTAAAAGGAAGATGAAATTATGGTTGAGTTATTAGTGACTCAAAATCTTGTTTGAATTAACATTACCTAATTTGGGCATGGTGGCCCTTTTATATTAGGTCACCCCATTTAGTAGTCACTAAAAATAGGCCAATTTAACTGAAGACCATAATATATCTTTTACCTTAACAACTTGTTTTTAATCTCTACGAACCAATAGGTCTTCCTAGAAGGAAGTCATCTATTTTGAGAAATGAGTGCCCAAAGACTTCCCAAGGAGGTCACCCATCCTAGGCTTGCTCTCACTCGAGCACGTATAACTTGAAAAATATCTTAAAATAACTTAATTTTTCAAAAAATTATATAACATCAACTAATTTTCATGATCCATGTGAAGCCCTTATTTCCATGTAATCTAATTTTTTATAAGCTCCTAAATTTACTTTCTATGAATTAAATATTCTCATAAAATATTAATCTAATTAATTTAATGTAAGATAAGTATTCATTTTACGCTTTAGAATAAATCAATTTTAAATCACAATTTAATATCCAATGTTATCAATCTTATAATTTTACACTATGGGTGAAGTTACTTATTTTTTCATAAATAATAAACATATTATTGAGTTATTTCATAACTCAACAATCAGATCATCAATTTGACTCACTTTTGATTAAAGCTCCTTTTTACATATCTGAATAGTTGACAAGCTTTTTTATTTTCTTTTGATTTTATGACATCTCAAGATAACAAGTGACAAGTCATAATGGAATGTTTGACATATTTTTTTCTTAGTTTTACATTTGACTACAATTTGATTGACACATTCTCTCTACTTGGTTTTTATTTATGATTTTTTTATTTTTAATCTAACTTTTTGTTACACATATTTCTTGATGATTTTTTTCAGTGTATTATTTATGAAAATAAATTTACTTTGGTTTTCTTCTGAACATTATTACAAGAATAATAATATAATAATAAAATATTTCTATGATTTCTTAGCATAAAAAGGAAATGAGGGGGAGTTCTTGATAACATGTATTCATGCATTAGATTTATGTTTATTCTATAAGCATATACATTATTATTGGTGCTTGTTATCATGTTACCTAATCACATTTATGCATTCTGTGTATGTTGATACAATTTATTAATCACACACTTTTTATGAGCTTAGTTGATTATGAGTTAATTCCATTTGACTTCTATGAAGTCAAGCGGATTATTTCTTATAATTTTCATGAGTTTTTATGACATACATATCTAGAGATGGTCATGGCCTCCACCATCCATTTTGACCCATTTCAAAATGGGCAATCAGCCCATTGAACGGATCAATAGAAGCCTTGAGGACATACATAGTCAACTAGCAATCCACTTTTTATGGAGGATAATTTCTAAATCCGAAAATGAAAGAAAAAGGAGGGGGAAAATGTTGTGGCTCTCAAGGAAAATTGAGCCATGTTCAAGGTATTTTGGGTGCCTAAAAAATGTCATATAAATAATGGCCTTCTTCCTCTCTTCTCTCCCATTCTTGTGGTTGCCTCATAATATGTCTAGGTGAGTGAAACAACACCCTCAAATCCCTCTTGTCCTCCTTATTTTTGACAAATGAAGCTTGTGTTTTTTTTTATCTTCAATCCATGAGAGTATGAGAGTGAGTGCATGTGCAAATTGTTGGAGCATCTAAGCCTGAAGGAAATCATCAAGGGGGTAGTAAATGAAAGCTAAGAGATGGTACAGCAACATCTCACTCCTCTTGATGCTGATCTTAGTAAATTATCTCAATTCTTGTATTGCATTTAGAATAGAGTTGACTAGAGGTTCTTAAGAAGTTTTTAGATCCATGAAAATATACTCATTTCATCTTTTTATCTTCTCATTTAAATTTAGATCATATTGAAAATTTAGATCTTCATCTCTATGCCCTTTTCTCATCCTCTAATTCATATCTAGCTCATCTCTCTCATCTTCTCAATCCATGTGGATCGACCTCCAACTCACACTATCTACCTAGTTAGTATAAGATTAGAGTTTTATAAATATATTTTGATTAATTCTACTTAGACCTAAACGACACCTTAAGTATAGAATCCATCAATTCTCTTATAAAATTTATTCAAATGAGAGCCTAAAGCTCTCTACAACTTTCTCTTCCATATATCTTCACTTGTCCCTCCTCTTTTAAAGAAGATGAGTAGACCAATATGAGGGGGGGAGAGATAAATGGGAGACAAGGGCTCCCCCTTTCTTTTTTTGACCATTATTTAGGAATATGGAATGGCCTTATGACGTGACTTAGTCGTTATATAGTAAATCACGTAAATTTAAAATTTATAAAACTAGAAAATATAATTTTTTAGATATTTAGACATATTTCTAAATAAATATATTAATTATAATTCAATAAAAGTTTTAAAAATAGTACTAATTTTTCATGTTGATCACATAGATGTAATATAATATCAAGTAATTATTCAAAAATTTTCTCAAATAATACTATTTTTTATGAATTTTATATTAAGAAATAAAAATGAAATATATTAAAATTCACGAAAAAGGAAAATAGGGGTGCGGATGTTAGGATGACGTCAATGACTGGCAAACGTGAATTGAGCGAAAACAAAGTTCCATCTGATAATTTTTACGTAAATAATTACAAATGATTTAATTAATCAAATTAAGATATATAAAAACTAAAAGAATCGTAATTGAATGAAGTATATCTTAGTAAATTTAAATTACACAAATTATCACTAAATGAAGTGAAAATTAAGTTGAAAGTAAGAAAATAGAGTTCCGACGTTGCGACGGCAATGCGTCAACAATGCACCAGAATCTTGAGCATTTGAGAGGATCATTGTGTAGTGTCTACAACCTCGAAGGCTCTCTTTAGACAAAGATGACATGGATAATTTCTACATCTTTTTATAAAGTCTAGAAATCAATGAAATAAGTTATCGAATCGTCTCTGACAACTATCACTCAATAGAGAGAAGTTGGATAGAGGTAGGGCATGTGTCAAGAAGCTTTATCCTTAAGTCTGTATAGTAAGATGAGGTTCTTTATCACATTCGGTACGCTCTCAAGAGGTGACGACTCATCTCTCGATAGATCGTCCTCTTTCTGATGATGGCTTGTTTGTCAATCAATCAGAGATATTTTACTCAATGGATTTGTGATCTTTTTATCGTCAATCATTTAGTAATTTTAGTAACAATACTCTACGAATCACATTGACGAGAATTTTGTCGATGATCTATTGATTCTGGTGACTTAATCATTCACCAACGATTTGTAGGAAAATCGTGATAATCAAATAAAAATTATAAGTTTTGGCTCTAGGAAGATTCAAACCCACGTCGGTTATTCGCTTGTATGAGAGAGATTAACATAAGTATTCTGATGCCCTTTTCAAATGATGTCATCATGGTATATTTTTATTATAAATAAGGGATATTGTAGATATTAAAATCATCGAAACTTTTTTGAGAAAAGTGCGACGTGGGTTTAGTCTCACATCACTTGTGTGATAAAGCTTTAGGTGAATATATAGTAATATTATATTTACAAATAAGTCATTTTCTCTCATGTGTACGACCACTCTTTGCTTCACAACTGATTGACCACTAATGACGTAGAAGGGGAGTGGTGTACACACACCTCTATCAATCTTAGTTGTTCGAGCCTTTATTCGTGGCTCCTCCCCGACTGTGCTTCCAACCCGCTTGTGAGCCTAGTTGGCCAATAAGTCCCCTCTATTTTGTTATATTTTTATTTTTATTTCTTTTTCTTTATTTATCTCAAAAATAAGACTAAAATTTATATAAATTTGTAGAAAATTACATTATTGCCTAAAAATTCGTATTAATCAAATGAAAACCACTTTTCACACTTTAACATAAATATAAGTCTATTTATCATGAGTTAAGACTAAAACTATATTATTTTATAATTATTAACTCATGATAATGAAGACTTATCACCTTACTAATTAGATAAGTTAAACAACATTTCCTCCCATTAATAACCTCATTGTATCTACATTGTGGCAAAAGAGCAGATTGAGAGAGGTTCAAAAGTTATTCTCAAAGCATGATAATTATCTATCAAAAGGTTAAAAACACATTAAGATTATAATTAAACCTATTTATTGGGACAGAGATAAAACCACTAGATATAAGTGTATCTCTAGTTTTATCTAATACATATAGCAACAACCTAAAAACATTAACTAGAGTATTAAGGTTGATCTCTTGTGGAACATGATAGTCTTTAATAGGCTCTTCAATGAGTATTTAGGTCCAATCCCATGTAATTAAGGTGTATAAAGATGTTTTGGTGTAGAACTATAAGGTGAAATCTTTTGAATGAAGCTTGATGTATGTAAGATTGTGGATGTAGGACGTTTCTCCAAATCGTGTAAGTAAGATGTATTCCTTATTCTCATCATTCTGTTCCTCCCCCTCTCTTGTGTGTCATTTTGCATCAAACATCCATCATACAACCAAGGGGAAAACAATTACATTTCAATCCATAACATGAACAAATCTAGGAAGAAATGGGGGAACAAAGTGTTTAGTAGTTTTTTGATAATGCCCATATTAAGATAGTGAATTCAAAGAGGGGACTATGTGAAGTATCCCTATGAAAGCACATAAAATGTTTATATATAGATTACTTTCACTTCATATATATTTATATTTTTCATATATTTTTTACTTTATATTATTGCAAGAGTGTATCCTAAGCCAACCACAATTATTCAAGAGAATCTTTCACATTCTTAGGAAGTATCACAATAGAAGGGTAAATTAAGTGATTGTGAGTTAGGGTTGGTTTAGGAACCTTCAAATCTAAAATAAACTTAAAGTGTGTGGTTTGTAAAATTCAAACTTATAATTTTTTCATATTGAATTATAACTATACACATTTTTTCCTTATTTTTTTTAAAAGATGAAATCACAAGTACATAAATGGTAAATGCCACTATAACAATTTCTAGTTACTTGCATACTTCTTGTAATTCCTAACTTCCTACTTTTAATAAACATAGTTAATGCACATTTTCTCACAAGTAACTTACAATATCCCACATGAAGTGATTGACCATGACAAAAATAGGCAAAACATGTCATTGATATAAATATAGTACTCTTTTATTGTACTTTAAGCATTGAACGCTTGAGACACATGCTTTCTAAAATATTGATGACTACATGGTTATAGTTATGTCAATAATGCCAAGATCAAGTGATACAAGCAATTTATGCTAAATACATTTAAAACATCTACAATGGGAGTTAGGGAACTGCACACCATGGTTTATGTCATGGTGTATCATTTAATAGAGCTTTCAAAGATGTATGGGTGTTAGCTTGGTATTGTTTTCATATTGCAAGCCTTATTTTCAACAAATGTGACTCTTTGATTTTGTTAATTTTATAGGAATTTTTGTATTGATAAGTCACCTATCTTATGTTTTTTTTTTGTGTTATATATTTTTTAAAGTTTTGTTATGTAATTGTATCCATTTTACAACAAGTATGGTTGAAATTTCTCAATTGATTTTTTTGCTTTTGAGATTAACTAGCATATAATTGGCAATGAGTGATGATCAGTACATGTATAATTAGTAGTGTATTATACATTACATCCATTATCAATACATGTATAATTAGTAGTGATATCCTAGTAAGCATGTAATCTTTTATTTTTATTTGGTAAATACCTATATTATTATTTTTTCAGAAAATCTACCGCCATTGTCAACAAAAAAATATTTTGAAGGATATTCTTTCAAAAATATTGTAGTTTACATGATCTACAATGGCAAGTGGAAAGATGTAATTCTTGTCCCTGAATCCAGTGGATTATGAAGAGTTAAACCCAAAAATGATATGATGATGATATTACACAGTTTATGCATTATTTTCTCACTATTGGTGTGGCTATTAAGTCGTATTTTCGTCTTATCAGGTTTTTGAATATTTTTGATTGTTTTGTAGTATTTTTGAGGGAGATGATCTAGATGTGTGTTGTGTGTGTTTGTGTGTGTGTGTGTGTTTGAGGGAGAGACGGAGAGAGGGAGAGAGAGAGATCAACGACGAAAAACTGTAAGGACCAGGCTCTGGGAGACTCAGTGAGCGGGGGTGTCTGAGCCCCAAGTGGCTTCTGTTCCACGAGGAAGAGAGGCAGCGAGAGAGAGAGAGAGAGAGAACAGTGACGAAAGACTGGAAGGAGACCAGGCTCTGGGAGACTCAGTGAGCGGGGGTGTCTGAGCCCCAAGTGGCTTCTGTTCCACGAGGAAGAGAGGCAGCGAGAGAGAGAGAGAGAGAGAGAGAGAGAGAGAGAGAGAGAGAGAGAGAGAGAGAGAGAACAGTGACGAAAGACTGGAAGGAGACCAGGCCCTGGGAGACTCAGTGTGCAGGGATGTCTGAGCCCCAAGTTGGTTCTGTTTCTAAGAGAGAGAAGAGAGAGAGAGAGAGAGAGAGAGAGAGAGAGAGAGAGAGAGAGAGAGACGACCTACACAAGCAATCGATTGGAGGGGAATCAGACCCTGGTAGACACACTGAGTAGGAAGGGATGCCGCGGGGTTGGTTCTGTTTCCGAGAGGGAGAAAGAGAGAGACAGAGAGCCATGGATAAGCTCCTCAGTGGTTCTACTTCCGCGAGCGAGCGAGAGTGAGATAGAGAGATAGACACGCACACGTACACAGACACCTGCAACTCTCCGAAGTGTTTCACCGCTTCTCACTCGCGGTGACCGAGTCTTCACTGAATTTGACGCGCACCTACATGAAGTCAACGTTCCCTAACGATAAGCTCAAAACTATATGCGTACACCATCTTATCCTCGGGGAAGTATACAAACTGTATGGGCATGAATACCCATCAGCGGATCTGTATGAAGGCTTAATTTAGGTCAACGGGGGGGCTTGAATTCGCCAGATCAACCAATTGATGGTGAGCTGTCGTCACTCGAGCGGGGCTTATTTTACCCAATGAAGATGATACTTTCCTCTCCGACTTTAGAATTGTGCTATATAAGCTTAATTGGAGCTCACAGGACCTCAGATTTTACCAAAATATTCCGAAGTAATGGCATTAAATAGGGGAGTTGATGGATCGAGATGCGTGAATCCAGAGAGCTGGCGCGTGTCTATCCCCCAATTACCCACTTGGTTTCTCTCTCTTCACCTCTCTTTCTCTCTCTATGCTTGGTACCACCATGGATGCGGATATTAATTCAGAATATGTACTTAATTAGATAAGATGATCAGGGCCCAGTCCGGGGAGTCTTATTTATTATGTGCAGCGTGATTCTATTGGTGTGTGGTGGCTCCTTCCTCCATTTATGTCAGGGGATGGTTCTGATCTCGAGATTTGTCTCATCGGGTTCACGCCACGTACCCCGAATGCAAATTCCTGCCGCCGGCGCGGTGCGTGGCGGCTCGTGAATCGGTGGATGGTTGTCGGGTAGGCCCGCGGCAGTCCTCCTCTGGTACCGGAGCTATGCTAGTAGAGACCTCTGCCCCGTGGGAGGGGCGAAGAATCTCTCTTCCTCTCTCCTCTCAGCGTTTCTTCTTCACATCTTGCATCTTTCTCACGTTAGGGTTTTGTGGCCGTGCGTCTGCTCGCCTCCTGTCTCTCTCGAGATTCGAGCTCCTTGCTGAGTCTCCTATCCGCACCAGATCTGGGACTGGCAGGGTTGCTGCCTTGCCTATTATTTCTTGTTGACGACAGCTACCGTAGGGGTAGCTCTGGCCGCCGCAGCCGGAGGAGGGCTTCTTCCTCTTCTTCTTGTTCTTCTCCTTCTCGCCTCCCCTCGGCGCTCAAGTTCCCCCTGCTGTTCGTTTCCTTAAGCGAGGAATAAAATGGGGAGGGCCCAGAAAGCAGCTTCCCCGGGGGGGGTCTAGGCAGTTTTGGGCCCGGGAAGGTAGGAGGATGGGGGCCGGCCATGGCATCAGGGTCCTCTTCGGCGTGGTCTCACCCTTCCTCGCAGTCCTCCTCCTCTTCGTCGCAATGTACCACTGCCGGAATCGCTCCTGCAACGGCGGCCGCGACAGGCGGAGGCGGTGGCTGGGGTGGAGAGGGCGGCCGTCGGGGGAGAAAGGGCATGGGGGCGAGGGTGACGGCGAGGAGGAAGAAGCGGAGGCGGAGGAGCTTATAAGCTTTCCAGGAGGGGAGGATCTGACGGTCCACGCCATTCTCGACGCCCCCGGCGAGGTCGTGGGCAAGTCCAACTACAGTACCTTGTACAAAGCCTGGGTTGGGGTCAGCTGCAGCGACGACGGAGGCGGCGGCGGAGGGAGCGGGCGGAGGGGGTCGCTGATGCTACTGCGGTTCGTGCGGCCGGCCTGCATTGGCCGGACGGGGGAGGTCCTGCCGGCGGTGCAGCTGCTGGGCTTCGTGAGGCACCCCAATCTGGTGCCCCTACACGCCCTCTACGTGGGTCCCCGCGGCGAGAAGCTTCTTATCCTGCCCTTCTTCTCCGGTGGCTCTCTTTACCACTTCTTGAAGGGTTAGTCCTGTTCTCCTGCTCTTAGATGTCATCATTTAGAGTATCAGAGGAGAAACCTGGCTCGTTCTTCTTCCCTTCTCGAAGATGGCTTCATCACCTCAAACTGTCGTCCCCTCCTTCTTCTCCTTCCGATGAGCTTCCCTCTCCCCAGAAACCCATGAACCTGTTCGCCCATTGTCTCCCATCGTCCTTGGGAGAGAATCCAGCGAGAAACCTGGTTCAATCCGTCCAATTTGGGACTGGGTTCATCAGATTATGCCATGATCCTCCCTGTTTTCTTCGAATTTTTTTAATGACAGGCCTTTTGACATGCCTGCAGACGGGAGTAAGGAATCCTACCAGTGGGAGCTCATCCACCAGGTCTCAGTGGGCATAGCCGAGGGCCTCGACCACCTCCACAACGGTCTGCCGCGTCCCGTCGTTCACGGGAACCTCAAGTCGAAGAACATCCTCCTAGACGACAGCCGCCGGCCCCGCCTGTCGGACTTCGGCCTGCACCTCCTCCTGAACCCTAACTCCGGGCAGGAGATGCTGGAAGCCTTGGCGGCGGAGGGGTACAAGTCGCCGGAGCTGATGAAGATGAGGGAGGCCAGCAAAGCTAGCGACATCTACAGCCTGGGGATCATCTTCCTGGAGATGATCACCCGGAAGGAACCCAGCAGCGAGCTGGCCCCGCCGGCGAACCGCCGGTTGCCGAGCTCCATCTGGAATCCGGTGTTCGACGGGAAGGCGGCGGAAATGCTCTGCCCTGAGCTCCTCCGGCGATCGACCAAGGAGGGCTCCATTAAGGAAGATGGGCTGCTCGAGTTCTTCCAGCTGGCGATGGCCTGCTGCTCGCCGTCACCTCTGCTGAGACCCGACATTAAAGATGTCCGCAGGAAGCTTGCCGACATCGGCCGTCTCGTTCGCCCGCCGTCGTGAAAGAGAGAAAATATCGACGGTGCAGAGATGCGACGCCCCCATCCGGCTGCTTCAGCGGCGGCGGCGGCGGCGGCGTCGGATGGGAAAAACCCTGTTAAATCCTTGGCGCGGTTGCAGACGGAGAAGACGACCGGGCAGAGGACAAACGTTGAGGGGCGGGTGCAATTCTATCGGCAATACCATCACACCTCGCATCTTCTTCACCATTCCTTCTCTGTTCGACGGCTGCGCGGAGCTCCTGCCGTTGGGTGTCCTTCAATTTGCTGCATGAAATCATAATTAAATGCGGGTAATCATTTTTTACTACTACCATTTGAGTCCATATTACCCAAAGTATGGTTAGTCGAACGTTGACTCGAGCTGGACCAGAGCAGTCAACTCATCGTCTTGTCCGAACAGGCCCACCTACCCCTCCCCCCCTTTTCTGTCCGCGTCAACTCGCCCCGTGCCGACTCACGCCCCCTGACAGACAACGCCTCCGTACGTAATGAACGACTGAACTCACGAGCCATGGAGCAGCCATCGTTCATCCGTAGCTGCAGATGAGTACTCACTGTCCCTACTCGGCTGGTCCCCTCTCTCTCTCTCCCCCCGCAGGACCAGTTGCATGCAGTAGGCGTCTGATGGTTCCCTGCAGCTGAAGATGAAGCTGCTTCGAATGTCGGGGAGGCATATTAAGTCAAACTAAGTCAAACATCATTCTTCGCATCGTAAATGTCGGCATCAAGCTTTGATGTCAAACAGCAAGACTTAAGTCTCATTTGGGAAAAGATGGTCAGATCACCACACAAAATCGGCGCCAGAGAGGATAATTGTAGTAAATACCACTGCAATCAGTTAGGGTTCATCAGAGAACTGAGGCTGCTTCTGCAGAAAGCCATTTCCTGAGGAGGAAGGAGATAGATGCCAGAGGCCCAACTCACAGAACCCTGGTGATCTCTGCAGGAAACACCCTCGCACAACAAAAAAAGGTAGCTTTATTCAAGAATCTGAGGAGCCATGGTGAAATATAATGGAGAATACTCCCTCTGGGAGTCATTCATTCATTGCTGCCCAGATCATCTGGAGCGCCGCTTGATCCGTCTGGTGAAGAAGAAAAAGACACCTAGATGAGATCATGCCCAGAT
Source organism: Spirodela intermedia (assembly GCA_902729315.2). Taxonomy (NCBI): domain Eukaryota; kingdom Viridiplantae; phylum Streptophyta; class Magnoliopsida; order Alismatales; family Araceae; genus Spirodela; species Spirodela intermedia. The sequence continues at coordinate 2,697,804 of LR746273.1, forward strand.
TTCAGATAGATCCATGGTCTGCAGATCGGATGGCTTGTACCTTCGCCTTCAGCGGGGGCATACACCGATCGTCTCAAGCGGACTTGCTGATGAGTGGGCTGAGCTCCAAAGAACCAGGGTACATATTCAGAGAAAATTACATTTTTTTTATATGATTGAAAATTATTTGAAGGAATGAGGTGGAAAAAAACCTGGAGTTTGGGTCGAAGCGCCTCAAGAGGCCCTTTGGGTTTCTCTGCAGGGGCTCCTTGCTGCGCGTTTGGCATCAAATAAAAGGTTGGAGAATAATATAATATTAATGTTCACCAGCAAATAAAGAAAAAAAGAAAAAAAAGGAAATTCTTCCTGGAATCTGAGGAAAATGTAGAGCTTCTACCTTTCCTAATGCCCAGTCAGCGGAGTCGAAGAAGGCTCGCTCATGATCCTGAATCGCAGGCGTTTTCGGACATCCAAACAGCCAAATGAGAATAGAGATAGATATACTAGGAGGTCTCTGATGAAAATAAAGTGCTCTTTTTGCCTCCACTTTTGGAATATAACTCAGATACCTTGGAAATGAGAGGGGGCTTTTTGGGTAATAGTCCCCCATATTTCTTCTTGATGGCTTTCTCCTGAGAAGAGGTGATTCAGGTAAATAATATGTTGACGAACATAAAATCCAAAATTAATCTAGCGAAAATATTTTAAAATGTTTCAAGGAAATAAGAGGGTAAAGAATCACCTCCTCTTCGTATGATGGGATAGGTTTTACCGCATCAGGGTCTGGGTGGTCTGAGGCATTTTCGAGGGCTCTGCTCTCTGGGTGCTCGTGCTCGTTCGCATCTGTCATCTTTATCTCTGACATACTGATATCAAGCTGTGAATAGCAGAGAGTGAGTGTCTTGAGGAGCTCTTTCAGAATAAGAAAGAAAGAGAACATTTCACAGAGAGATTACAGTGATTCGAAGATGGACCAAAAAAACAAATTAAATTATTCAACCATATACAAATGATGGCGAAGGTAGAAATAATAAAAATTTATTCGTCCGTCTATGACCACAAGAGAGCCGTATTGGGTAAATTCCAATTCAGCAAAAGATAACAAAAATCGTTATCCTAAGTATTTCAAAATAGAAATACAAATAGGAACAAGCTAATAAATAATAATTAGCTGGAGTAATTTTTGAAAAATATTAATTATCTAAGCTCTCACCCACGCACCCCATCACCCTAGCAACAAAATTTTGGAAGTAATAAAACACAAATGAATCAATAATCATGGCAACCTCCACATCAGTAGGAACACGGAGTGCATGAGGTCAATTTCCTTTTCTCCCCTTCTGCTACCTTCTGAACAGTAATAGTGCCTTGAAAGGGAACGGATATACCTGCCTCACCCTCTCGCTTTCTTCTTGAAAGGAAGTAGAAAATCATGTTCATAGACGAGCCGAATCTGGCTAGCTTTGGAGATTACTAAGCTCCAACAAATGTGAATGATACCCCCATTAAATATGTAAGCAGAGAATTTCCTACAATATTCGATCTTGGCAGTGAAAGAAACACTACTAAATTCCCCAAATTTGGCGTAGGCTTCTAACTGTAGGTATTTCTCATCATTTTGGATTTCTCATCTATAGACAGGCACGTCTGTACTCATCTCTGGATATTACTGATTTCTACCCAGAATCTGCTTTAATCTCATAGCATAGTCTCGAATTGTCAAGGACAAACTTGGGTTCTGGATGCCATTTATACAAGTAAAGCTAGACTGATTCTAGCGAGAAAGGACAAGAGTAACTTTGTGACACAATACGATAGGTTGTTCAAGACATGTTCAATAATATATATTACTCATTCTCATACGTTTCTGAATAGAAAAATTCCATGATCTCATAAGATTATGACGTTCAACAAATCTGCAAGGACTGATGAGTCAATGAGTTGCATTCATTCCACCGCGCAGGACATAATGTGTCAGGAAGTGGTGAAAATTTCCAGGCTGACCTCTCAAAACTCGTTGGAGTAGTATACTCTTCATTATTTCGTTCTGATAACTCACATACTACTAAATATTCATACTAACTGGACATAAATAAAATGTAAATGTTTGATTAGTTTTTTTTCTTGACAATGACAAGATGTTAAAAAGACAACCGCTGGAGAACTTATTGAGGAAGCAACACGATAGGCTGCATAGAATGAATTCATTTTGAAATGCTAATTAACATAGTGGAAATTTCCAAGCTACAGACTAATATTAAACATTAATATGCTGTTCTCCTTTCCGACGGACTGTCCATGGTACCGAAATTCGAAAAAAATGAAGAAAACAAATCGAGCATCCTCTAAGACGCGAAAAAGAGATGTCAATATAGAGATTAATTCTTATTTTCTAGTCCGCTACAGCACTGATTGATGATTTGCAAACCTCTCAATATTTCCACGCCAGCAGATTGCATACTTCATCAGATTTAGAAGACATGTAAGGCATCAGTTCCTCTAAACATAAATTTCACACATGAAATCTATTGCACACAGAAATCAACAAATATAAAAGCAAACTTTCAGGAAAGTATTCTCACACTTACATATCTGTCACTAACGTTGAACATCATAAATATTAACAATGGCAGAGGTACACGCACACACATGTTTCTGATATATACCAGAAAAAAATTCATCAAAATACATCTAATACTAATGGAGTGGCTATTCAGAATAACTTATATCGATAGATGTCGAATATATTAGGAAGTTTCTCAGTAATTGAATTCCAATACTAGATATGCTGTCTGGAAGAACCCTAAAAAATCTCGAAAAATTTACGGGGGTTTGTGTTGACACCGGCATATGTAGACGTGAATATTTTGTTGTCTCAGAATCGTTCACCAAAAAATACACGACGTACCACAGTGTCCCTCTGTCTCTGTGTGCTTTCCAGTAAAATAATATTCACGCCACAATTATCAGAAGGACAATTCATGCATCAATGACATCAAGCACTATGGGATGAAAATCCTGCTGAAACGTGCGCAAAGTTTCCAGATTTGTACGAGGGATTTAAACAGTCTGAAATGCTATACAGAACGCGGGACTAGTGCTAAATGATTCCAACATCAGATCAACCCCAAAATTCGGTCTTTCTTTCGGACAAGCTACAAAGAACCGGGTAATTCTCTTCCAGCTCAGCCACTGCCAAGTGGGAACACCAGAAGAAATGGCGCATATTCGCGCAGGCCAGCCTCCATCGTCTTCAGATCTATGGCGATCTCAACAACTGAGACAACAATCACGGCCGAACGAAAAAGAGGGAGGGACGGACCAGCGAGATTGAAAGGAAGACAGGATTGGGGGACAAATACGCTGGGAAATGGAATTCTTCACCTTCCCACACAAGCTCCAGGGAGCAGAGATCGATCAAGATGGAAGAATTGATCACTAATCTCTCTCCAGCAGCGCCGATTCGCGGACGGTGGGGTCTCCCGAGGGCGGAACCAACGGAGCTGAGAAGGGGCCGCCAGTCATCTCCTCGCCTTACGCCGGAGCCACCCTTTTAAGCACTAATTTACAATTTTACCTAAACCCACGTAGGCCGAAATGTTGTAACTGGCCTGGGTGGAATCTTAGATTGGACACCTTCAAGCCCAAACCCAACCCAAAACTTTCAGCCCAGCCCATTTTCCCTGGCCCAATCCTTTCTGAGATTCATCTTGAGCTCCGACCAGTTACACCCCCCGTTGACCAGTTCGTCAAAGGCAATCACAGTTCCGGGAGCAGAATGATGAAAAGTGGATCAAGGTCTTGATGAGTTCTTATTTGACTGAATTTTTACGTAAATTGATAATATTTTAAAGCACAAAATCAGTAATAAACAAACTAATATATCATTGCAAACTAAGAAAACATATCACATCATTTCATTTCATAAGTAGTTATTACCGGAATAAAATTTCATAATAGTTATTTAAAATAAAATATACCCATCATTGCTATGGTTCTACACCGAATTCATCAGCGTCCTTGGGCAGAAGAACCTAAAAATATACTTAAAAAATATGATTTAAATTTAGTATTATGTCATGTCAAGATAAAAAGGTTTAATTAAATAAAAATGATATATTTTATCAGTAAATTTGAAAAAAAAAAAGAGGAGAATTCACAAGTCACAATGTCAAAAAATTTATGGGAAATGCATGTTTACCTATGAAGCTGGTCATTATTAATGAGCTCTCCAATATAATTAACTTCAAATGCCCAAACACACACACACACACACACACAAACCCAATGTTGATGACATTACTAAAATACTTATAGTCCTTAAAGTCCAATGTGATGTTCATTTTTGCATCTTCACCATTGAGACCTGGCCTAAAGTAATGCATCCCTTTCAATACCCCTACAATGTTCTATTGTGAAACAAAAAATCAAACATTGTTAATTTATTTAAATAAATTGAAAAGAATTATATAAATAAATGCATTAAAAAATCATACATGTATAAACATTAACTTCAGGGCCTTTTAATATGTAGAGTTTTAGGTTTCCAAACATCAAGATATAGCTACTAGCTATCTTTTAACATGTTTTATAATTCTAAAAATATAAACATGTTACACTTTCTCTTACTTCAAGTAAAATATTACAATTTTATTGCATAGAAATGTGAAGAAAAATGTATTAGATTTTCAACATATATATTGGGATGAACGTAATTAAAAAAATGTCAAGAATATCAACGATGAAGTTTTTTAGATCTTATATGTTTTCCCAATGATTGGTAATTATTCAAGTATAGTTTTTGAATTGTCACTAAAATATTTTATTATGGAAGATAGTTTCATCAGATGATATTTAATTTCTTACATATATAGTTTTACCAATTTTATTAAATTAAAGCACTTTAAAACATGATTTTTTTCTTTGATCAACATTTTTGCATCCCTTCTTGACCTGATTGGTTTTCCTTCACAATATGAGCTCACAATATCTAACTTCGACAAATATATTAACCTTTCATTTTCGTAACATTACAGCATCATCATCTTGCAAGAATTATCATGACACAGTATTTACACTCACAACCATCTCATTATCAAATGGTTGTATATTTCACATTCATAGCCAAAAACCTCTATTAAACACCATATTTAACCTTGATAGAACTATTTTTTCGAGTGGAGCTATATGCACACTACCATACACAAACATGACAAAGATAAATATAATGTTTGGATCCTCCCATGTATCATGCTAAATAATCATTTAAACTTGGTACTTGAAAACATAACACAATCATATTCTCTTAAACCAAACTTGAACTCTTTTTTATTAATCACTTAACCATAAATATAAATTATCATTTTTCTATTCAAGGAGACTTTTCTATAAGAAAGTCAACATGCAAAATAGTTGTTGGTTTCTCCCATGAAATGTTTAGTTGAATAAAAGTATTTTTGGGATATAAATCAGGCAACATTGAACCCTAACAAGAGCACTAATCTCTAAAAGTTATGTAGAAGTTCACACCTTCTACAATTATGTAGTGATTTTAATTATAAAAATCACATTTGCATGCTTTTAGAAACGTTATTGAACTTCAAATATTGACAAGAAACATCAACTATATAAGAAACATCGTCATAAAAATCTAAAAAATTTGCCGTTATAAGCTTATTAACTTCATGTTTACTTTCACGATGATACATTAAACATCTTATAATCATACTTCACGTGTTTCACTATAGAAATAAAACATATCATCCATTTTTAAGTATAGTTTAGGGAATAAACTTGCCATTTGTCACTTATGCCAAGGCTTCCAATGCCTACACGAGTCAATAATAAAATAGTAGAATTTCTTGATATTAGTGCATATAAAATATTTCCACTTAAATAAATATTTTGTTTAGTTGTAACAGAATTAAGTCTGTTGATATAAATCTACAAATTTGGCAACTCTTTTCAACATTTTTCAAATGACACTGTTTTTATGATATCACACAAAGAAAAGTCAAAATGTAGTGCAAATTTCAAACGAAATAAAGAAACTAACAATGCTTTTTAAAAAAATTAAGGAATAAGTTGAAATTTATGAGTACTTATAAGTACTTGTATATTTCATGTCCAGTCCTATTTTTGGGTCCGATTAGATCCTAATTGTTACAATTTTCAGTAAGAGTAATGTTTAATCTGGAGTGCATAATTTCATCGACCTTCTCATCCTCAGACCGTAAAAAACACGGTCGAGGGCAAAAGGTGGATTTTCTTCTAAATCAGACAAGGGTTAGTTTAGATAATGGTCTTTTCGCAAATAATTATATGATAGTCCTTAATCAATATACATAAATATTTGTTGTCATATTTTTTTCTATCAACAGTTTAAAAACTGTTGTGTAAATAAAACTTACACGAACAACTCTCTATGGGACAAAATAGTTGATAAAAAAAACATCAACGATATCCTTTCGTGCAATTCAACAAGGTCATTGTCAATACTGAAAACTATGGGTCTAGCTTTTTCCCCGCCTTATGGTCGAAAAGTTTGTTTATAAATTTAACAAGCTTATGCATTAAACAAGGACAATATCACGCACAAAGGAACCAGAAATTCACGAGATTTCTCATGGGTCTACCATAAAACTGGGAAATTATTTTAGATTATCTTCTTATGATGTAATTTGGTCGCATAAAGCTACTTCGCCGTGACAGTTCCATCATCAGGACGTGATAGCCCCTCCACAGAAAATCATTAGTCTGAAAAACGATTCGGCTCCTGGCCGAAACCCGTGACAGATCCAAAGTTTTTCATGAATAATGCATATATATTTATAGCTCTTGATTGTTTATTTCAAGGATAACAAACGCTATTCGCGCCGGCAACGATATTTTATAGCAGAATCTACTGAGGTTCGGATATCTCCACACCGGCGAGTAGGTCGCGAACAGTTGACGGGGGGGCATTCAAAAATGAAAAGGAGATGGCGAGGGCAAGGAGGGTCCTTTCGAAAAGCTCGAGACGGTCGTGTCTGTCGTCCCCGGCGATGCCGCGGAGCTTCGCTTCGTCGGGTTCTTTACGTCCTGCGGTAATAGAAAATTTGAACGACGCTCCGGCTAGGGCTTGAGTTCTTTTCACAGGTCTAAACTCGGCCAACTCGTGTATCATTTTATCAAGATGAGTTTCATTAAAGCAGTTCCATCCCGCGTCGTAGGTACGAAGCATAACATGCAAAGCGAGAGAGAAAGAGATGAGAAGAGAAGAGACATGCAAAGCGTCGTAGGTACGAAGCCATGGCTCGTAGCTGAAGGGACCGGGGGGGGGGGGGCAATAGTCAGGTACTAGGAGACTCCGCGTAAGCTACTCTTGTGGCTTTTTAGACGATGCGAGACGCCACCAGGCTGAGGATAAGGGAAGAGCAACCAATAAGCAGCAGTTGTGAGCATCAGAGAAGAGGAAGTGGAAGAGGAAGAGGGAGGAGACCGATGGACGCCTCGGTTTCTGCAAAGTTCTCCTCTCAACAGAGAGGGTGAGAAGAGAGAAAAAAACCCAAATCTCTAGTCATCACACGCGACGTGTTGCTGTCACACACAGTTTTGGGGAAAGCTCGCAGCATGTCTGGGATCTCCTCCGGAAGCTACCCTATGACACCCTCATATCAAGGCCGAAGAGAGAGACAGAGAGAGACAGAGAAGGCAAAGGAAGTAAAATAGGTGGGAGCTGCGAAGAAAAGAGACTGGCTAGGCTGCCCTAGCAGGCTAAAGCATGCACGACCATGGCTGCTTCCCTTGTTCTTCTCTGCTTGTGAGTGAAACATAGACTCAGAGAGAGAGAGAGAGAGAGAGAGAGAGAGAGAGAGAGTAAGGGAGGGAGGAATGGGATTGGGGGGCGGGGGACGTCATAGGCTCGAGGAATCCTTGTGTAGCTGATCAAAAGGGGTAGGGGGCTGCCGTAATGGTGCCAAATCATTTCATACACGGCTTGGACACGTCCGGAAGAGGGGTCACATGCTCACCCGGTATTCCTTTTCCCCAGTTCTCTCTCCAGGAACCCAAATGATAATAGCTAGTAAATCAAATAACAAAATAGCTCCAAGAAGCTCTCCTCACCCACTTACCGTCATTACAAGGCAATTCTTCACCCCATCAAAAGGAAGTACGCCGAAAAAATCGTTTGTAGAATGCGAAGCTGAAGCTCAGTGTTCGTCGTCGTGTCCATGTACCATCTCCTTGTTTGCCCAAATTTAGAGACACGTAAGAGAGAGCAAGACGGTCGCATCTAAAAAGCAGCCAATATATTAGAGAGAGACAAAGATGATCAAAGGGGAACAGTTTTATCATCTCGTTGAAATATTCGTCTGGCGATAACATCGATACGTGAACAGCGTTCTCATATAAAACACGGTCGATATCTGAGAGTGGGAGAAGGAGAATCAAATGACCTCTTCCAACATCTACTCTTTCCAACTGGAAACAAGTCCCAAGTTTTTTATTTATTTGTCGCTGATCTTCGCGGTGATGAACCCCCTAATACTGGCCTTCACATGCTCCACGGCATTCGTAATTTACTGCCATGTCCCACTTCTATGTGCTTGGAAAAAGGTTATAAGTAGCTTTTCATATTATTCCCTTCCATAGGACCTCTTTTTGACAGCAATTCTGTCCGCGAAATCACCCGTCCAGAAGGCCTCGTTTCCTCACGCCAGATACACTTCCATGCCAGATACATTTCCATAATATAAAGGTTAATTCCACTCTGTTATGGCATACAATGATCAAGGTAATTTTTACGGGTTGTTTCGCCTCTGCTTTTATGGAGGCATGGTACGTGAGAAAGTAGCCTTCAGTTAATCAGTGAGTGGCTCCCCTCGTTCACGGGGCAGGGGGGGCAGAGAGACGTGCAGACAGTGAAAGCTTATTCTTGTGCGTAGACGAGTTTCCACTCGCACGTGGCGGAGTGTCCATGCCCAGAGAAGATATCCCCTCCCCGGAGGACGTATTGGTCTGTGGGTGTCTCCGAGACGAGGAATTGTACAGGAGCAACTCCCCTCTGTGTAGGCCAGAGGGGGAAGAAAAGAGGTAAGATCACATCGGAGAACAGTGGTGGGAGATGGATGGATGGACATTGGTCATGTCGCGGAGAGGCCCAGCAGCGGGAAATGTGGCATCTTTCGTGGGTACGTGTATCCCTGGCACGTGTGGACTAATAGATCCTCTCTATCCCTCTCTCTCTCCCCCCAACCGTGTTATCTGTCCTGTCAGAAGCATGGGCCTCATCTCCACTGGATCTCTACAAAGAGATGGAGACGCTTCACTGAGGAAGAAGAGGAAACGTATGGAAGATAGGGGCGACCAGGGAGAAGAAGGATCATTTTAACTGGGCATCACCGTTGTCGGCTTCACATGCCCGCTCGAATAGAATCCGATCGACCCGTAATGATCGTCTCCTAAGATTTGGGGTTGGAGGTGTTATATGACGATACACTAGAGTGGGACAGAGAGAGAGAGGGAGGGAATCTCGTAGTCTTATGGACTACTGCTACTAGATGTAAAAGAGAGCCCTAGAACGATTTAGTTAGCGTCGGGATTTGAGGTATCTCTCGCCCTAATCCCTATTTGAGGAGGTTTCTTTTTTTCGTGGTTGTAGTTGTTCACATAGTGAGTGACAGATGTGTGGCGAGGGAGAACAGCTGGAGAGAGAGGGGAGAAGTCAACTCTCCGGGGACAGAGGGGGAGGCGCGTCGTAGGGCTCGAGAATGCCACAGCCAGACACAATTATTGGGAGTAGCACTCATCTTTCTTCCTCTATTTCTCGCCCCAACCTTTTCCAGGCGTTTCGTCTATCAACGGCATAAACGAGCGAGAGAGAGAGGTCTATAATGGCTTCCTTACACTGGCAAGCTCGTGAAAGATAGGAACTTACTCTGAACCGCCTCCTTAGGAACCTCTTTTCTCCTCATGCCTAAAAGATGAACTGCCCCTGCAGCAAGAAACCCTAGAGAGAGAGAGACAGAGCCAGATGGGGGTCACGGCTTCGGACCAACCCCGAAAACGCAGCCGTACCGGCGGGATTTCAGGCCGGCGGTAAAAGAATTAAGTATTGGTGTAATAATGTCATCCATGGCGTTCGTAATAAAGTATCGAACGGAACAGTAGAAAGGAGGGAGGAGGGAAGATGGAAAAGAAAAAAGGAATACGATGAGAGAGAGAGAGAGAGAGAGAGGCATAGATCTCCCCATGCTGCTCGGCTGGCTTTGTTTCCGACTGCTGGTTGCGTTTTCGAGAGTTAAATATGCTGTCCCGGTGGTGACTGACGTATCCACATTCGTCACATTGGCTCAGTAAGCCGTGGGTTTAACTATCAGCTTTTCGAAAGTTCATTACTCTAGGATAACCAATGAGAAGGTACGATAAATAAGCATAAAAATTTTAATTTCTTGAGAAAATGGATTTTTCTATGAGTAAAATAAGTTAAAATTTAAATTGGCAAAAAGCCGCCGCTAAGGTTAATAGCATTCAAATGTAAACCGGCTCTTTCCGAAGACCCATAACCCAATCATCTAAACTTCGCCTATCTAAGTTATTAAGACACATTTTATTTGAAAAATCGATTCTTGTTATATCTCTCTTTCCTACGTCTTCAATTAGTACCTTTCTAATTTAAGGTCCGTCCTTCTTTTCCCAAACACTATTTCTATCAGAAAAGTTTGCTACTGTAAATCCCTTTTCATCTTTAAACGTTGTAATATATATTGTCCCACATTAATCATCGCTTCGGCGTTCACAACTATTTCAGCCAAGAGTAGACGAAGCAGTAATCGTGTATTCCACGACCTCATTGGAATGGTCATCCCGTTCAAAAACCTTTTATCAAATAATAACGAGATCAATACCTAGTTGAAATTTGAACGGGATAAACCGAGTTTCACTCTTATCAAAGGCATCGAAAGTGGTGAATCACTGTCGTATCCATGTTTCACAAAAGTCTTTACATTTTTTAATTTTAAATGAATTCGTCTTTTCAATTCGCCCTGATAAACGCGAAGCTCAGTCGATGATCTCCGGCCTCATAGTTGACCTCTTATTACAAGCGAAGCTTCCCAACTCATAGAGATCGAAGGACCGTCGGATCTGGGGGGGCTCATAATTCAAACAGGAGCATAGTGAGTCACAGAGAGAGAGAGAGAGTTTTTCTTCAACCATTATCCAATTCCTCGTCATACGACCCTTTCTGTCATTATTATTTCCGCACTCACGTAGTAGTAGTGGGGGAGAGAGAGAGAGAGAGAGAATGGTTCGAGAAGCAGGGAAGGCTCTGAAGCCTGTGAGAGTGACAGAGAATGGAAGCTGCTTTCTTCCGATTTCTTTTTGCAGTGATGTTAAGTGGCAGCAATAAATCGAGATAAAAAATAAGAGGAATGGAACATCAGAAAAAGAGAGCAGCAGACGGCACGACAGGATCGAGCGGCAGGAAGATAGCGGAGAAGAAAGAAAGGGGATGGCCGAGGAAGTCTCTCTCTGTCTATCTCTTCCCCACGACGGCGCCGTTTCAGTGCTCTATTCCGCATCTTAATTGCATCGGATAGAGTAAGTAAGAGAGAGGAGAGACAGCAGATCCTAGAGAGAAAAGATAGTCAGAGCAGTGGCAAGGCAGAGAGCGAGCGAGAGAGAGAGAGAGTTGAGAGAGAGGCCATATTTATATGTTTTCAGAAAGAGGGCAAGCGAGAGACGGGCAAGAGGGTTTTCGAGGAGAACAGGAGAAGAAGCAGCTGCAGTCCTTGCGGCAGTGGGAAATTGCTGTTGCCGCCGCTGCCCGCTGTTGTTCACTGTATGAGAGAGAAGGAGGAGAAGGAGCCTTGCAGAGCCATGAAAGCGAGGTTACTGGAAATTCCATAACAACGAGCTCGTATAAAAGGAAAGATTATCCAACCCCAGAGGTTGAGGACGGCGGTAGAAGAGAAAGGGGACGGCCAATAGAGGCAAAGAAGAGCAGCAGCTGATACTAGTTAAAAGGGACCAGCAACAGGAAAAGGAAAAGAGGAAAACCAACCTTCTTCCCCTTCTCATTCCTCTCCCTATCATCATCCATATCACCCAATTCTCCCCAGCCCTAATTGCCTTCCTCTTCGTATCGTCCGATGCAGACCCATCTGTCCCATATCAGTGTATGATAAGGAGGAGAGAAGAGAAGAAGAGAGGGGTTGGGTGCGGGGTGGAGTGGGGGAGGGGATTCTCTCGCTTGTTATGGATCTGTTGCTGCAGGAACAGAAGTCTGTGTTAGCCGGGAGAAGAAGGCGATGGCAGGATTCTCATTAGGCGGCGGAAGCGGGAACGATCAGATCCCAACAGACAGCCTCTTCCATTACACCAGCGGAGGAGGGGGGAGCGGCGGCGGCAGGCAAGCCGAAGAGATCACCACCTACACAAAGGGCTTCGAGTTATGGCAGCAGCACCAGCAGCGTCACCACCACCACAACCTCTACGCTGCCGGGCTTGGCATGATGCTGGATGATCCTGCCGGGAGTGGTGGCGGATCTGGGGGCAGCGGTAGCTTCGGGGGCTCCGCTGGGAGAGGGCTGAGAGCGGGGGGACGCAGCGGGGGAATGAGCTGCCAGGACTGCGGGAACCAGGCCAAGAAGGACTGCATGCACTATCGGTGCAGGACGTGCTGCAAAAGTCGCGGCTTCCAGTGCCCCACTCACGTCAAGAGCACCTGGGTTCCCGCCGCCAAGCGCCGAGAACGGCAGCACCAGCTTGCCGCCGCTATGCAGCAACAGCAGCAGCAGTCCCAGCTCCTCGTCCGCGGGAGCGACCACACCAAGAGGCCGAGGGAGGTCTCCACCACCCTCGCCTGCACCCGTCTCCCCCCAACTGTTACCATCACGACCACTACCTCCACAACATCAGGCATGTTACACCCACCATCTCATCTTCTTTTCCTCTCTCCCTTCGTCCGCCCCTTTTATTTTCTACTGTACATGATTTCTTCATTGACAGTGGAAAGATGGAAGCAAAAGTAAAAGAATTTCCGATGCTTGTATGATTCCTCGATATTTATCCTCAAAGGCGTCTGCTTTCATGATTTTGCCTCCTCTGCTGCTCATGAATGTGATTTGATAGGGAGGCTCGAGGCGATGGGGAGCTTCCCGCCGGAGGTCAGCTCGCCGGCGGTGTTCCGGTGCGTCCGCATGAGTGGCGTCGACGATGTGGATGACCAGTACGCATACCAGACAGCCGTCAGCATCGGCGGTCACGTCTTCAAGGGAATACTCTACGACCAAGGACCAGATTCCCAGTTCTCCCACCCAGGGGACGCCTCCTCTTCATCCGCTGTCGCCGTGGCCGCTACAATTGCTACAACAGGCAACCCTACCACGGGCGCCGCTACTGCTGCGGTGGCTGCGGCCGCGGCTGCTTCCTCCATGCTTGACCCGGCCTCTTTGTACCCCACTCCTCTCAGCGCCTTCTTGGCGGGTACGCAATTCTTCCCTCAACCAAGACCCTAGAAGAAGTCGCCATGCCTTCATCGTCATGTTCTACCTCGTCCTGCAGGGACTCGTCACAGTCATTTGAGCATCGCTCTCTTATCTTTAGATGACAATTTTAAGTATGAAACTCATGGCATTTGATTGGAGATTTCCTCTACATTGTTGCATTGATTGAAGCAAAAGAGAATCAAATATTTGCCATGTTTTAACCGTTATCACCTTCTAAGTCCAATAAAATGGCAGCTTTTCTGATAATAATCTCAGACGTTTAATTTGACGTGAATGCCACAAGAGCTCTTGCTGTTGATTCTCTTTGAGGAAAAGAAGACAAAAAGACTACCGTTTGTTCTTATTGCTTTGGACGGTTCTCTCTCTGTCTCTCCCTGCCTACCTCTCTCTCTCTCGTTCGCTCTCTTCTTTGTCAAAGATAGATGAGCCATTGCATGCGCTTAGGATTTCTTTGGAATATGATCGGAATATCGTTGAAAGTAGAACCAATGCCCACGCCTTATTTATAATTTCATTGCCAAGTAGTTCACTCCATATACATGTGTTCTATCAGCCAGCTATATTGGTGTAGGATGATTAGAGTGGGGATGTTGGCCACCGTGTTATGAGCTGAAATGAAATCTTAGGCATAGTGTGAGTTTATTCGCCCGAGATTGATTCAGCTGGGTAGACATCACCGACTAGTCTTTAGATTTATCCTCTCCCTCTTTTCTTGTTACTACAGCTAGCATGATGTAAGAGGTGGTAGTGGTGATTCTCCTAATGGTCGTTCCTTTCTGGTGGTATAAAGGCTCTGTTAAGTTACCTATATTAGTAGGTCTAAATTTCATTGATGTCTCACATATTCCAGCTGTTAAGAGCATCTTAAAGCAGCTCTCTTCGCCATTCTGTCAAGAGATTAAAATTTTCCCTCAGTGCTGCGGTCCATTCCCTGCGTCATCGATCCCAACCCATACATGCCAAACATCTCCTCCATCGCCTGCTATCTTCGTCATATGATGCTTTTGGGGATTATCTCTTTAAATGTTGTTGCACCCAGAATTTTGTTTCTATTTTACTTTTGAGCAGTCCTCTCTCTCTCTCTCTCGTATTCATAACCCTCTCTATACCTGTCTCGGCATCCGTGACCGGGGTCTTTGCCTTGAGCCTTGTGAAGATTGGAGGCCTTTCCCCTTCGGCTGGCATTTAATCATCGTTCCTACCTGCTCCCCCATGTCTTAATTTAATGCCATCGTTCCCCTTTTATGTCTGGATTACTGTTTCTTGCGAGAATCAAAACCATTTTAAGCAGCGGAAACATAACATCCGTCTAGTCATAAATAATCGCTCACATGCTGCACGCTTCTCTGTGTGCATATGTAGATTCTAACCCTACCCATCTATTCTATTTCCGTAGTTATTAGACGCGCTGACCATGGCAAGACGCATGCAGCAGCCCCATGTTGCTGTTGTCAGAAGGGTTCTGACCTGTGGAAGGTCCCCCTGTTTCCCTTCCTAGGATACCAGCTCGAGCCTTTGTCTTGTTTATTTGCTGTTCCCTGTAGAGATTTACCCTTGCACGGCAATATTCCTCGCGAACTGTTTGGGAAATTGAACGGCTCAGAGAGCAGTTCGTAGATCCCCAAGCCATCCTGCTCTCTGTCTTGTTTTTCTCACCGTCACGTGCTGTTGCCCGCTCATTCGATGCCACAGCAGCGGCGACGGTGTGGAAACCCTAATCTCCATTCTAGCACCTGCTCTTCTGAGATCTAATTTATGAGACGAAGAGAAGGTTTCCAGCGTGAGTCATGAATGTCGTGATTTATCGTTAACCCCACAAGCAAAGACCGACAGGACTTATCGTTGTATGGACGTAGAGAACTCCCATTACTTAAGGATATTCATCTGATACTACTACAGAGATGAGACAGGTAGATGTGCGAACCCTGTCCCTGAGGTTTAAGCCATCATCTTTCCTAGGGTGCTAAAACACTTGTGACTTAACTTTTTGAGAAATTTAAACATGGAAGTCCTTTATTTCTAAAATGTCTGAACCATAACAGTACACGATACGTGTAACTCTTATTGTTTTCCTGAAATCGTATTTCACGTACGTATCATGGATCAACATATCGTTTGGTAGGTGGTAACACATGTTGGCTTGTATGGCGAGTAAGACGAGAAAGCATCATCAAATTTCGCAGAACAACTCTTATATAAAGTTTTTGTCCTGTCGTCAATGGCCCGGGGTAACCTGTAGGTAAGCCTCAAAAAATATATCGTAGACTTAAGGCCTCGTAATATGGATTCCTTAGCAATTTTTTCTTCGTGCACGTCTGGATAAGGTTCTGGCTTCGATGCTTCAGATTCAGAACCATGCCTCTCTCTCTCTCTCTCTCTCTCTCTCTCTCTCTCTCTCTCTCTCTCTCTCTCTCTCTACGTCTCTCTCGCTACGCAGTACACGCGCATGAGGGATTCCAGTCTGAAAGCTCGAAGCCTATCATTTGAGAATTTTTCAAGGACTTCTTCTTAGCATACGCTCAATCAGAGTGTGATTTGAAGCTGATTTTCTTGACTGGATTGATCCTCTATAGTAGTTCGTCAAGGCTCGCCCACTGGATTCCTTGCTATCCGACCTATTAGTACCGTTTTACTTTTGGTTTTTCTGCTTACATGTGATGGAGAGCATCAGAACAAGGTTTTTTTTTAATCAATGAGATAGTTCTTGCATGGCTTGGTGCACAAATCTTCACGGAACCATTAATACGGTGGTGCTGGGCTGGGCAGAATAGATACCAGCCCATTTTCTGGTCCTGAATATAGGACTGGGGCCCAGAACTAAACTTCATATTCTAGGAATATTTATATTTCAATAAAGAAGGTGTTCTCGGAGCCCGCTGCCATGCGCCTGTTCCACGGCCATCCAATGAAAGAAGCCACCTTTATGTAGATCTTATTTTCGTTCTGACTGGGAAACTAGTTAGTGAAAACATGACTCAACATTCATCCATCCTAAAGAATGTGCCAAAGGGCATATCTTCATACCGAGGTATTAAAACCTAAGACAAATATAAATAACTTAAGATAATATAATAAAGGAAGAAAACGAGGAGCGCTAACACAGTTAGACGTGACTTAAGGCATCAAATGTAGATGAGATCTCTGAAACCAGCTTCCAAAGACTTTAGAACCTTTAATATCCGAATTGAATGACTATACACATTTTGTAACATAATAAAATCTATTAACATCCAACACTAGAAGCTTCGCCAAGTTGAAACACTCAAATCACCATGAAGTAGAAAGAGGGAAAGGCATAAGTTTGTCGTTTAGAAAATCCATGATGTATTATTTGTACATTAAGAGTGGCTAGAAAAGATTTGAGTTGATGCGATAAGAGATTTAGGATTTCTATGGAAATCAAGTTGAATTAGTTTGTAGCTAGTGATATTTGTCATGCCAAACACGCTTGCAAAAGTATAGAAACTAATCACGTTGGTCTAACAAATCATGTAAAATAAGATGGTTCTACAGCATCTGCATATAAAGAAATATTTTTTTGGTAGAAAAAAATGCAACGACTCAATATGTTATTTTAATTAAATCATTTGTTTTTGGCATGATAGGATAAGTCTAACTCGCAGTTCTATGAGAATGTAAGTTCTAGTGAATTCTCAAGTAGAGTAGAAAAGAGTAGTTCTTTTTTATGGATCACATTAACCATTCTAAAAACACTTGTTAGGTTCTCAACAGCAAACCTAAATGAAGAACCAATTAAATTAAAATAATTATTTAAGTCATTTTTAAATAAGACAAGTTAAAAATCTTGTAATAAAATATTTGTTTACCCTTCATGACCTTATTGCCTCGCCCCACACCACAGGCTACCAGAAGACAAATTTTTTTAGTGAAAGTATCCTTAGACTATTTTTTTAAAGAGAAAAATAGCATACTTGTTTAATAGATTATCAGTTTTTTAGTCAAACCTCAATGCATTTGTATAAGATGCAGTTTCATAACAACCTTAGGATACTTGGAAATATTTAGCAAAGGTTTAGGAAGAAATTAGGTCAAGTCATAGAGCTTTGTTCTCTTCTTGTCAACTTGTATTAACAGAAATTAGAATAGGTTGCTTTGTTTCATATTTCTCTTGGAGGAACTCCGCGCTACTTTTATGATAAAAGAAGCTTACATCATAGATAATTACAATATAACATAGAACCACGGATGCGTTCTACACAGAAATTTTTTATCGCATTTAAAATTTAGTTTATTTCACCTACAAACTTCTAACTTTTTGTAAAGAACTACAACAGGGGGACATATACCAATCATATCCCAACATTTTCCCAGCTTTCATTATATTACGCAAACAACGGTTATTAATGATCTATCTTACCCAAAAAAACCCATTAACACAAGACATATTAGGTTAATTATGCCAGCCAAATAGAGAAAGGTGTCTGTGCAGAGTTGAACTCAATTCCTTTCCCCACTCAGTTTGGTATATGTATGAAAACAGCTCCTGGCCTAGCAGGTTGAGCTGTATTATCGGGCCCAAGAGTACAATGGATGCAGAAGTCTAGGGTATTGAAGAAGATCATGCTGGTTAAAGGTGGGAGAAGAGAGTTGAGGTTAACCTTGTAAGATCCTTCTCGTAAATTTCTCCCCACTTCCTCCCATTCCCCCAGGCTGCTAGAAATTCTTAGCGCTATTTGTCGTTTGGACGAGAGAGAGTCTAGTCTATATGTACTTCCCCTCAGTAATGTTTCTCTTCTAGATGGCAGTATGAACGCGTGTTGGATCTATATCCCTATATCTCTCTTTAATTAATCTTGTGGTAGGGCAGAAATCCCTTCCCTAATTATCTATCTAGAACTCTTTTCCATCGAGCAGTTCTTTCTTTTTTTAGTGTCTCAGTGATCTATATAGCTGAACCAAGTTCAGAACTATTGTTAAAACCTTTTGTAAGTGAAAAAACACTCCCAAAATCTCACCCCTTCGTTGATGTTGTGCTCCCCTTTAAACTGGAGGATTTACTCTGATACCCATGACCTACTCTCGCATTAAGTCTCTTCCTGGACTCAATAAAACTACTCAATCCGCCAAGGCCGTGTGCTGTCTTTCAGGCGCGTTACTCAGTGCAATGCCTTATGCCTATAACTTTTAGTCCCTACGATGCGACGAGAGTGCAAGATTCTCGGGCATAACGGAAATACATATCACAAACGACAACGAAGAGCGCCCCTCCAATCTTGGCGTGAAACAAAAGACTGAGAGCATGGTATTGCCTCAAATTTCTTAGAAATAGGAGATTTTCGCATGGGTGAGCTATAATTTGTAAGGTATTTGAAGTTATCAAGAAACGCAATGGCCCAGTCAAATTCTGCGGTAGGGTTCCTCCATCTCTGAGAGCGATATCAGACTATGCTACCAGCCATTAGCTACTGATTGCCTCGAAGAGAAGATGCGCACTTATCAAGTCGCGGAGAGATATCACTCACCCAACGTGACTTTCTAGAACTATCATCAGCTTAGTAACCTTCGGTCAGCAAAACCTAGTGACTCGAAAGATCAACATCTCCTGAATTAATCACAACCCAGGCCCTACAATTTAATTTCGAGACCCAAATCCATGGACTACAATTTAAGAAAATCTTGATGCTACAAGTAGGACGGAAATATTCAGCAACTTAATCAATAAATCTAGCACTAATTCGCTCATTTAAAATAACTTCTGAAAAATACAAGTGAATTTATCTTACAGACTATAAAGTTCATTTTTTGTGATATAAATCGAAGGGATTGCGATGTAGACATCCACAACGTCTCCACATTTCACATAGTTTGAATGATTGAATCGATCTAAATCCTTATGCTTCTACATGATTTCAATCGATCATTTTAAAATTGAGAAAATCAAATATTTGCTTGTTTTATTTGGTTCGTTCAGCTTATAACTGTTAACGAGTCTTAATTGTAACAAATGATTTAGATAGCAACGTCACGGCCTGTTCCATGGTTTCAACTACGATATTTTTCAGGTGAATAACTTTTGAGTAGATTATCACCAAATCACTTCTTTAAAAGTATTTTACCAAAACTCATTTCGATTAGTTTGTAGAAAATACATCATTTAAACATGGTTTTCAAGTCATTCTTCTCAATCTTTGGAACCATAACATATCAAATCAACAGACCGTACATAGTTTGTGCAACATGAATACAGTTATAATAATGTTTCTTATAATTTATAAGGTAGTTTACATAAATTATCATATTGTAAGAGTGAATACCTTTAATGTCAACGGAGGAATCAGGTATTTAAGTTATCTTGAATTTTTCTAAGATAACAGTAAGAAATAAACATGAACAAATAGAAAATATTCTGTTTATTCAAAATAAACATGGAAAAATAACAGGAATCAGGAGATTTGGGGAAGATATTCTGTTTATTCAAAAATCAGCATCTAGAACAAAAAACTAATATAGGATATAGTACCGAGAGGCGACGCCGCAAACGTGCACAGCAAAACATGCGGACGTGGAGATCATATTTATTAATTCACACCGCCTGGGGAGCGCTCGGCTTCATCTCCCTCACGTCAGTCCGCCACTGCCAGGATCTCATCATTAGGATCCGCCGTCAAAACCCTCGCCTCTCCGTCCTCTCCTCCACCGCCGTAGCGGTAGGAGAAGACGGCCCCCACAACCCGAGACCCCTTCCTGTACTGTTGTAAACTATTTTTCCACTCCACACTACTGCCGGCCATCGCCGCCTCGCGGAATTCCTCTCCATGGCTCCCCTGAACCCTCATGCCCCTCGCTATGTCCCGGCAGTGGAGTCACCATTTGCACCTGCGGTGGCTCCCTTAATGTTCCCCGTCTCCTATGCCTTCGGCTTCCCTTACTCGTACTCTCTCCCGCAGCCTTTCCCGGAGGTTTTTCCGCTTCCTCCGTGCTGCTATTACCATGGCCTATCTCCGCAACCTCAACAGTCGCGGCTGACGCACCTCAGTTCCATTTGTTACTATCCCGGGAAGGATGCCCGCCTCGCCCACGGTTGTCCGGGGATAGGTATCGAATTGTCGGGTGTCCCCTTCTCATGGCCATCTTCTTGGATCGTCCCAACAGCTATGCCCGTCCTTCCTTCCCATCAGGTTGCGCTTCCTCTACTTCATTCCCCGATAGCTCCTGCAGACGAAGGTGTGCTACGGCCTCCCATCTACTCTCCCCAACCAGAGGTCATTCTGGAGGTGATACCGAAGATCAGGCATGGCTCCGATAAACGTTTGCCGCCGCCGCGAGCTATTTGTCTTCGGAAGCGACGGGTTAGAATTGGTCCGCGATGGCGGACTAAGATGGACAGCTCGGGCGGAAGAGTTCGCCGAGGACCTAAGCGAAGCTTCAGCTGTAGGGTTGGGTCCTTCTGGCTGCCAAAGTTACGGTGTCTCCGAAAGAAGTGTCCAGACGAGGATAAGTCGCAGGAGAATTTGCAGTTTAGGAATGGAGCAGATGCTGATGATGGCGGGGACTCGCGGACAACCGTTATGATCAAGAATCTCCCCAACAAGATGAGGTAGGTTCCTTCGTTCGAAGGGAGTGGGAAGCGAAGCGATTACTGACGGTTGGCTCTCTCATCTTACTTCAGGAAGGAAGCATTGCTGACCCTCCTCGATTCCCACTGCCAAAAAGAAAATGGCAAAGTGGTGCACCATGACGCTGTTATGAACACCCGTTCTCAATTTGACTTTTTCTATCTTCCCATGGACTTTGGGTAAGTAATCCTTGCTTCCTTGTGCAGGTTTATGTTCAAATCTCTAGGCTATCTCATTCCTTTGATCTGCTGTTCCACGCGCAGGACGGGAAGTAATCTAGGCTACGCTTTCGTAAACTTTACCAGCGCTGCCGGGGCATGGAGGTTCCACCGTGCATTCCACCAGATGAAATGGAGTATCATGGGGTCTAGAAAGGTTTGCGAAGTCACCTACGCTAGGATCCAGGTAATAACTTGATCTCTGTGCTTGAGCTTTTCATTGGCCCTTGGGTCTTGGGCTTGATGCGCTCACTGTTCTAGGGCCTGACGGCGTTGATGAAGCACTTCAGGGGCTCCGTCTTTGTGTGCGACAACGACGAGCTGCTTCCGCTCTACTTCGTTCCCCACCGAGACGGCGTAATGCAGTGCGAAGGCCATCACGTGGGCCGGCGAGTCCCGCCGTCTCGCTTTGGAGGACCTTAGGAGCGTTCGCCATCGTTCCTTTTCAACAGTGTAAATCCATGCGTAATCGTTCTGTTATAGCTGTGTTTAACCGACGGAAAGGTGAAGCAGTCCCACAGTTTTACTGACTCGATGGAAAGGTGAAGCAGTCCCACAGTTTTACTGACTCGGCTCTCACTGAGCTGCCTTGGTCGCCACGTAAAACTCGATCATCTCCTCTGTCATATGCCGGATGAGATGAACGCATGTGGGTCGTTGTATCGATAGCTCAACCGGCTCGTTTCTCTCCGAATTAGAAATAAACTTGTCACGCTCTTTCACTCACCCAGACTCTGTCTATCTTTTTCTATCAATAAGGAAGGCTGCCATCATGTCACGGTCGACCGGGATATGTACGTGCATGGGACGTTGCCTTAAATGGGAAGCGGACGTCAGAGAAGACAGGTGAAGGAAGTCCTATCTTAGGGTTGCAGCCGCCGCGGACGAAGAGATGATGGCCTGCTTGCCTGATGACGCCATTCCGGCAAAGATTTCCTCCTGCAGGAATGGATGTCCCACCGTACTATCAGGGAAAGAGAGAGACGCTCAGGAATGAAGGAAATATGGAGAAAATGCGTGGAACTAAGTCCTCGGATTCTGTCCGCAACTTTTTCTGATTATTCTCAGTGTTCAATTGGGAGAAAGTCCGATGTCCCCTCCGAAAGATCGTAGGTTCCCAAGGAGATGGGATTTGTATTACTTGTCCTAAATTATTATGGAAATATGCGTAATTATGCACTACAATTTTAAAAATGAGATTCCTGAAAATTATTTGATTTTAATTCAGACATTCTTTCGGCCCCTATTAAACTGTTTTTTTAATCAAGAACTGAAAATGAAGTATTATTTTCTTAGATCCCCGACTCAATTTGTATGTCTTCAATATTACATATTCTTAAGATTTATAATCGCTCTTTTACTTTACACAGCTTTAATTGAAATTACTATAAAAAATAAATAAATGGGTTAAATAAATGGCTGGATAAAGACTGAAACATTTATTCGTGTAGGCAGTCGTCTTCGGATTCCCAGGACTGCGAAGATTAAATCTGACGAATTTGAATAAAAGAAGGATTCCCAGGACTGGATCAATTATCTTAACTTTTAAGGCGACCTAATCGTAGCGGGAGTAATGACCGGATGGAGCTGGTGCAATACCAAGTGGTAAGCAGACTCCTAGACCGAGTTAGGTAGTTTGACGCCGGAACTGTCATTACGACGTTAATGTGACTGTCCGTTGGCCCTAGTGAATCAGGGCTGACCGCAACTCAAGAGCAAGAGCAATTCGAGCAAACTTCGACGGAGGAGCCGTGAGGATGTCCTGAGACTGGAAAACATCTAGCGAAGCTAGCATCGTGCCCCGGAGAGGTGCAGGAATACTTCATCCACGAAAAGGCTTTCCAAACAACTCTATATTATGCGAGATTAGTACAAAGATTTGGCCTCAGAAAATGGTTTGGCTGTTTTCTCTCTCTTTCTCTCTCGCTTGCTCGCTCGCTCGCTCGTTCGATCCGATGGTAGCTGACTTGAACCTGAGTTTCTTGGAGTTTAGGCCTACGACATGAATATCCACGCAGTTTATTGAAGCTAAACACAAATCACGTTTTTTACCGTCAGCAAGCTTGTCTCATATATTTCTCTTGTTGGCAAACACCTCAGATTCTTTTTGTTTTTAATCATCAAAACCGCAAATCGAAGTCCATGCATAATTGTTGAAGAATTCGATAATTTTAAAGTAAAAAGGTTATAATCTGTGGTGGGGGATCTTCCATTGACTGTTCATATTCTGTGTTCGAGATTGTTTTGATTTTTTAACACCGGCTATATAATCTTCTCCGATGATTCATGTGGAAGCGCCAAGAGAAATGAGTATTTCCAAAAGTCAAGTGTCTGGAAATTCTTTTAAAATATAAATTTAAGCAAACACTTTCAAACTCGGACGGGTTTTATCCAAGGAATTAGGACATTACCTTTTTTTAGATTTATTTTTAAAAAATATTTTGAATTTTTTTAATAAAGTGAGATATTTATCACGAAAAGTATTTTTTAACTGCTGAGATAGAAATGACAGAATGAGAATAAACATTTTAGATTTGCAAAAAAGAATCGGATTCATTCCTGAAAAGTTTTTCAAATTGAACTTTGATTTTTACCTAACTAAAAAGTAAAAATGTGGGAAGGACGTCGAGGTTTGAATTACGAGGGCAAAAGTGAACCTTTGTACAAGTCAAAGATCATCAGCGAAAAGGTAGAATGGCGGGCTAGGCTACTTATACGGGGAGAAGGACCGAAGAGGCAGACTCCTCTCTCGGGGAGGCCCGGCCAGCAGACGCGGTCGACGTGCATTGTCTTCTCGCCAGGCAAGTCTATCAGTGGTTTGCGTTGGGCTCAGCATACAAAGACACCTGCTCCGGTGTTCCAACGTCTCGAGCCCCACGCCCTCTCCTCCCTCGTCCCATGGCTCACACCTGGAGGACAAGCCGACCTATATCTTCTCGTGCTGTCGCCCCTCCACCACAAGTTCTCTCGGACGCGCGTTCTTACGCCATAACTGAAGTGGTGACGGTCGGTCAAGAGCGCTCCTCGCGTCTCTCTCAATCTGGAGCGGGGAGACAATGCGACAGAAAATTTAACAGGAGAGAACTCTCGAAGAAGCCTGCATTGAGTTAAGATGGAGACGTACGTGTCACACTCTTCGCCAAATCTTTCACGCTAGTCACTAATAGCAAGCCCATCTAACAAAACTATGGTTTAGCAGATATATATCTATCTGATAAGCCATGGGATTGGCCAGCGTGGTAGACCGAGATCCCAATGTGACGACCTGCCTTGGATCCCAGGGAGTTATGCGACGGCGAATTTTCCTGATATTTCGTCAACTAACGAAGTCAATCTAAGTAACGCTGACATCATGTAAAGTAGATCTCTAGTGTCCTAGTATCGCAAAAGGAAGGGAGTCATAAATATTCAGGTCCTACTGGGTTGGCTTGGCGCTCAGTATGTGGGTAGCGAAGGTGTGAGTGATCAGGCCCTTTAATACGTAGTTTATTTAGACTAGCGAACAGATCAAGCTCACATTCATTAATTAAAAGAACCTATTTATGCCACAATGATCAAACTAGAGGATGTTTTAACCAGGAGTTCTTTGAGATTCGGAAGACTAATTTGAACTTGTTTACGGGGTCCACTTCGACAATCTGAATGTATATAATAGCGAGAGAGAGGGATTTCGCGTTTGTATGGTGACTTGGACAAGTTTAATGCGTTCCGGACATTTGTCTGTTGCACCGATGTGTACGGGGTTCCGATGGAGACCAAAAATGACGAGTTGGCGTGTAGTGGGAGGATGAGGAGGGAGAAAAGGAGGTGAAGAACCAGTGATGGGGAAACGGGAAAGGCGGTGGAGAGATCTGCCAAGAGGATGGGGCCTGCGGTTGGGTTCCTCGGCGGAGCTGTAGAGTGTCCAGAGGAGAAAATCTCGCCGCCGTCGCCGCCGCCGTAGTAGACTCTCATCGATGGGTGTGAGAATGATTACTCCTCCTTAGATCAGCTTGAGGGGAACGACGAGACATCGGAACTCGACGTTGATAGGGGACAGGGGAAGAGGAGAAATCATGACGACGCAGACGGCTCTTTTCCTTTCGTCCCTTGAGGCGAAGTAGGTAACTTCATGGAGATCTATCGATCCTCCCAAACGATCTGGTTGTTGCGAAATCGACGAGAAATATTCTTCTTACTTCATCTCATCTAATTTACGGCAAGTGCTGGTTCATATCCAAAATACTTCCTCCGGTACAACCTTCTCTTCCTGTTCCATAAGAGCGACCGACAGCGACGCACACGCACGCACACACGGATTCATTGCCATTTCCCGGTCTCATGAAACATAATGACGACTTCAATGTCCCCTATGAGAATATATTGTCGAACAAGCCAAAATATAAATTATTCCACTTTGAATCGGCGGGCTTTCCCGAGCCTAGTTTGAATGAAGATCTAAAACGAACTGGAGATTGGAGAAAAGCCCATAAAACAGATTTTTTACATTGAACCCTAATCAAGGCCAGAAAAATGATTCTACGTTCTACCATCTTCGACCTCGGGCCCGCGGCTGACCTCATCCGGATCTAACTTTCCCGTCTATATTTGATTTCAGAACTGAAGAGCGCAAAAAATGGGACCAGACTTTCCTGGCCCATTTACAACCATTAATGAGAGAGATCAACACAAATTCACGGACAGCTCTACCAAACAATCTTTTGATTAAACTCTAAATTTGGTTTATGAGAAAAAAAACTAGAATATCTAGAATTTTAATTATTAATATTAATAAAATCCGAGGTTAATCTTGGAATTATTGGTTAGTTATTTGGGTTTACTAACTGGTACTCATTCATCGGTAGATGCTAGTTTTGATGTTAACAAAGCAGGATTATTTGATGTATTATTCCGAGAAGCGAATAAATGGTTTTTCTGCTGGATGAAGAAACCAGGATTCTGCTGGTTTCTCTGTTAACAAACCGGATATGTCATAAAGTCTTAATGCTGGGTCAGTTTTGTTCCCATTTTACTGCCTTATTATCACCCATATGGTTTCTCCTCTCTCTCTCTCTCTCTCTCTCTCTCTCTTGCCCTTCTCTCTTGCTCTCTCTAGATGCCAACCAGTGCCACGGCATGGCGTCATGAATGTCAAACCCAGCAGTCAAGGCTTTTTCTCTTCTCTGGGTCTGAACGGTGGAACAGGGCTTCCTGCAGCGACGAGTCCCACCCGGATCAGCCCACTCCAATCCGATTCGAACCTATCTTGGGCCCACAAGTGTAATGAATGCTAATATGGGTGATAACGTGGTTTCCGTTGCCCCAATCCGTCTCTACTATAGAGAGATAAGGAGAGCGAGAGAGAGAGAGAGAGAGAGAGAGAGAGAGGACCAACCATGCGGGTGAGTGACTAAAGGACTCTGTAACAATGCAACTGTAAAGAGTTTCAAGCTGGGAACCTAATGGCGCGAGCTAGCAGTGCAACGAGTGAGGCAGGCTGCGCTGCCACCCAGGTGCCGGCAAGCTGATGAAGGGAACCTCTGCAAGTCTATTCCCGTTTCTGTCCGCTGCTGCCGCCAGTTTTGCCGGGATCCAGAGTAAACATCGACGAACCACGAGGGAAAAGACGCCGACAAGATTGGCATTCATTACACTCGTGGGCGGAGACAGAGAGAGGAGGGAGAAAGAGACGGCGTTTCTCTCAGGCTCGCTGTACCCCCGGGATTCCCTCTCTCGTGCTGCTCCGTCCATGAAAATGAGAAGGATGGAGAGAGAGAGAGAGAGGAAGGAGCTACGGAATGACGGGGTTGAAGTCGCGGCAGGTTGCGGTCTGCTTCTGGTCGCGTCCATGGCAGAAGAAGAAGGAACGGGGGCACTGGAACAGACAGTTATCGACGAGGCTCACCGCGGCCTCCCCCTCCTTCACCGCCATCAGAGGAGCGGGGATGGGCCCGTAGAGGTAGTTGCCGCCGAGAAGGAGCCTTGACAGTGGGGTCTCCGCCGGCGACCCTCTGTCGCCGCCCCCCCGCGCCCCTGGCACCCTGGCGGCGTACTCCGCTGGGATCATTCCCGTCAGCAGGTTGTCCTCCATCGTTAGCGACGCCAGCCTCGGCATCGCCCGCACCCACCCCAGCGGCAGCGGGCCTCTCAGCCGGTTGTGGCCCAGGTCGACAGCCACCAGCCCACTGGTCGACGCCGCCGCTGGCTGCCACCACTGCGGCGACGATTCCAGCGAGGTGAACCGATTGAAGGCAAGGTTCAGCTGCTGGAGGGCCGGATGGACGAAGAGCGCCGCCGGGACGCGCCCGGAGAGGCGGTTGTGGGAGAGGTCCAGCACCTGTAGGTTCGGGATCCCCGCCGTGAAGTCCGGCGGGAGGGGGCCCTGAAGAGAGTTGTTTCGAGCAGAGAGCTTCAACAGGGACGGCGGAAGTGCCGCCGCAGGCAGTACCCTGCCAGAGATGGCGTTGTCGCTGGCGTCGAGGTAGGTGAGGCT
Source organism: Spirodela intermedia (assembly GCA_902729315.2). Taxonomy (NCBI): domain Eukaryota; kingdom Viridiplantae; phylum Streptophyta; class Magnoliopsida; order Alismatales; family Araceae; genus Spirodela; species Spirodela intermedia. The sequence goes on from LR746273.1 coordinate 2,725,543, forward strand.
TGACAAGGGACTGAAGTCGGGGAACCACCCTGAGATGTCGTTCATCTGGAGCTCTAGGCGCTGCAGAGACCGGAGAGAGGCGATGGCAGCGGGAATTGGTCCCGACAGGGCGTTCCCGTCGAGGTAGAGCTCCTCCAGAGAAGGGAGATCGCCGACGGGGATTTCTCCGGAGAATGCATTTCGAGAAAGGGCTATCCTGCGGAGCTGACGGAGGTCTAAAGATAACGGTGGCGGCGGGACGGAGCCGGATAATTGGTTATCGGCGGCGTCGAGAGTCTGCAGATAAGGAAGGGTCCAGACTGCCGGCGAGAGGTTGCCGGCGTAGCCAGCTGCCTCGAGGGAGATATCCGTGACGCGTGCCAGGCCGGCGGGGTCACCGGCGTCGCAGCGGAATCCGCAGGTGAATTGCTCACCTGAGGAGAGCGCATCGCAGGGGTCCGCAGCAGTGAAGTCCCAGGAGCTGAGGCAGGACCCCGGTGCGATGGAAGCCGGATCCAGCGCCGCCTTCAGGAGCCGCAGCGCGTCGGCGTCCGCCGGGTGGGTCTTCGCGGCGGCGTCCCCCAGGAACAGGACGACGGCCACCGCCGTCAGCAGCCAGGTCATCGCTTCCGCCGGTGGAACTCCAAGAGACCTACGGCAGAGAGAGAGAGAGAGAGATCTAAGAAAGATCAAGACCTCCCCGCCGTCCCCGACCCTCGGCATCACGTGGGCTTCGGCTTCTGCTCTACCCACCTCCTCCCTCATCCTTTGATCAACTTTTGCCCAGAGATTCCATAGCTATCCATCCCGTCCTGAACCAATGCTTTCCAGGGTCCTCCTCTCAGAGGGCGAGGAGAACTTTTTAGGGCTCTGATGGAGGTTTAGGGTCTGTCAGGAGAGCAGGTACCAGCTGTCGAGATGAGAGATGGAGGTTGCAGGAGAGGGAGGATTCCGACAAGAAGAAGAAGCGTCGCGGAGTCGGAGAGACCGTCTCGTGACTCGTTCAGTGACTCAACGAAGGAAATTTCCATTCAGTGGGGCCCACGAGTGTTGGGTTCCTGAGGCAGCCTTGGGAAAGCGTGCGTGGGTTTTGGACCGCTGTGGCGGATTTTTCTATGCCCTCTATTCGTCTGGCAGCGTTGTTAATCCGACGGCAATCGGCTACCAACCTGCATTTGACCGTTCTACCTCTGTTGACTGTCCCACACCGCGTGCGTACGCGGGGTTACTGCGTGCTTTAGGTGGACCCTGAAGTTGCCATGACATTAAATCTAAGTCAATGCACACAATTAGGAGAATAATCTCACCTCTACAAAGCAGTCAGCAAGTGGTGGGTCATGAAGGAATTAGATGAAACGTCAACGTGTAGACTCGCGGTGGGCCACTCCAACCCACTTCCGACTCCCAGTCAGGGTCTGCTTCGTAATTAACTAAACATGAAATCCAAATGGGTATTGATTTCAAGAGCTACACGTGTTAGTACCCTATATTCTATTTTGATTTATTCGTCATACTTTGACCCCTAATGACGTGGAATTTTGTCAAATCTAGTGGCCTTGCCATGCAGCCTGGGGTCAAACTGGGCCATTTGACATGGGTGAGAAGATAGGCCCAAATGAGGAAGAATACCAGCCCATTATATTAATACAGAGTGCGTTGTGGAAGAATACCTCTCTCTCTCTCTAAGACCCAAGAACAAGGAACTAAGCACAGATAATCCGAGACATATAAATGAGATCACCTGAGACACTCTTGACGGTCAGCTTTATGCTTGATGTTCCTCTGACGCATATGTAATCCTCAACCGCTCCTTGAGGTAGTCACTGCTTCGGACAGGAGGGAACCTTCCATTGGTTGGAAAAGAATAATTTATTGCTTGAGCTTAGGAAATTAATAGTAATAATCAACCGTGAAATTATAAGTCAACTTCATTTTTAGGATAATTAAGTTTTTACCTTGGAGGGCATGCCTCACTGCGACAGCTGTCCAGGCACTCCACCAGGCAATCAGAGTTCGGTTCCAGGAAGAAGGCAATCTGTAAGCGGGTTTCATGGCAAAGATGATGACATCTGGTCAACGCACCCCCGATATGTATAGAAGTCAATGAAACAGGTGGACATTTACAGAATAGCGTTCTAGCCCGGTTGCCAGGACCCTGTGCAATGTTGACCTGCAAGGAGAGCAGAATCATTCAGAAATTTTAAATAATAAATAGAAAAAAAATGAAACATTACCGGAATAAGCAATTTGTCCATCTCTCCAGCAAATCCCCCACATTGACGACGAGGGCCCTGCTAAAGATCGTCTCCAAAATGAGTAGAAGATGACTTGGTAATTTACGAAGAAATCCCTTTCTCCAGACTGAAATCTCGCAAATCAGATGGTGATATTACGTGTTTACCCATCAAGGTGAGGTACATCCTCCCATACACGCGGGTATTCATCCTTCTCCCTACATATCTGCAATCATTTGCAGAAGAAAACATAACATATTGGAGAAGAAATAGATCAGCACCCAGCATCTCTCTGTTATCTACCTGAAGACCGGGAACACCATCGCATGCCAGTAGTGTGACTATGCCGTAATCTGTATGTGCAGAAGCCCCAAATTCTCCATCAATGGAGCCAGAAGCACTGTCTGAAAGTCAACCAGATTCATGAGTTATTACATGTGGATGTCGTCATTTACGAAAGTCAATGCAGCAGTTTAAGGGCCTGGGCTGGGTGTCTGAGTTGCACCTAAATGTCAATGCTCTTTGAAGACATTAAGTTGTATATATAATCTGAAGTGTGTCAACGGCGGCTACGGCTATAAGGTCAACGGTGAGCTTACCTCTCACAACAGGCATCATCCATTAGCAGAAGTCCGGCAGAATGCATTTTCTGACGACTCATAAATTTTTTTTGGGCATAAATCAGACCGAAAGATTCACAGATATGATTGATATGTGAAGGTGGATAAGGCTTCAATAAACATGTATAATGACAGTGAATAACCAATTATTGATCTACTTTGAAGTGAATAGCATATGAAGGAAATATCTGGCGAAGAGAACTACAATGTCAACGTGGATTCATTTGTGACACTTGTAATGGTGCTTCATATGTTAAAGGGCACTCATACCTGGGTAATGCAACAGACGCAGAAAAGCCATGGGTTTATGCAGAGCACCAATTTTCTCGAAAAAACATTCTTCCAAATCTAATGCCAAAGCAATCAATGACGTCAGAATTTTGCCCACGGACCTGAGAAGGGATCATAAAATCTCAAACTAGGGTGGGATCAAATATAATAACATAAATTCTACAACAAGATACTTTTCTTTCTTAATAAATCCAGCATAAAAGAAATAACATAAAGGGGGTTTCTAGATAAAAGGGGTTTTTCGTCTGGATTACATATGCCCATATAAATTTTCATAGACGTCATACTAAGGGAACCGCATCACACTAGTTTATCATCAGAACCATATTCAATTTGAACATCTCAATGCAATAACTGACGGATCTCGACACTCGTCACAATATTTTTCTTCCTACATTCATGCACAGATTGAGACATGAACCAGTTTCTCTACATGTTAAGACGAATATAGAATAAATATTAGACATACAAACATCATGAGGACATTAAGAAAAACGTCAATATTTTGAGTATCCATGAGAAAATTCAAGAAAAACTTTGCTCATAAGATGGCAGCTTGTAAATAAGTGACGAATTCGAATGAAAGGGAAACTCGTCCTTGGCGACTTAATTCCTGTACATCATGGCGCTATCATTCATGATAAATTCTGTTACGAAAAAAGATGAAGCATTAACGTCAATGGAAGGAATGCCTACACTTACAGAGCTTTCTCATAGTATAACACCATTGTTTCTCTCCAGTATGGTAAGATTTCTGCAATTTTCTAGCAAGAGAGTATAACGGATTTTATCAAAAAAGAGGAAGTAAAAAGTTTCAACCATTAATATAAGCACTGAAATCATGAGAAAATGTCAGACCTAATTGACAGGACAAAACATGTTTATCGGGACCATATCCAAGTTAAAACGTAGATAGGAATCCTTGAGACACAAAAGGTCAAAACAGTTGAAAAGGCTTTCAATGTGAAGATGTGATCCATTATTATCATAGAGTACTAAACACCGTGGTTACCTTCTGAAGGCCATTGATTTGAAAGCCATTGTAACTCGTTGCCTTCCATGGGACCGATATAGAAACTTTCCTTCAGATCACCTATTTTTTCAAGCAATTCAGTTTGTGAACAGAACAAAGAAATTAAACTCAGCTCCTGAAACGAGGTCTAATCATCAGAAAAATGTGTATCAAGGATGTAACATGGAACATGAATGTGATCTCTTCGCCAAAAAAGATTTCTCATTGACTGATCTCTACCATGACTTGTACTGGGACAGTATGGCCGACTGCTCCGAATAGTATCAAGAAAATGATACATTTGTTCAGAAACAATAGAATTGAAGTACTAAATACATGAAATATCCTTGAAAGCACCTTAAAAAATGGAATAGGGTCGTACCAGGGAAAATAAAAAACATTATTTTATGCCCACGAACTTCCAGCATTGAGGCCTCTACCGTCAGGGAAAAGTGAAACTCACGGGGCAGGTCTTAGAGATGGCAATTATCTAGCTCCTTTTCAGAAGATATGATCCTTCATTAGTGCAAGGGTGAACGCCTCATTATGTTTTCATGAATGAGAGACTAGTGAAGCAACACACAGAAACACCATCCACCTTCTCTACACCACTGCAGTCATTTATCCTATAGGGAAGGAATTCCTCTTTGTAGAGAGAAGGGAAGGGAGTTAGGTGGAAAGATACATCCTAGAGATAAGACAAAGGACCTGAATTACGCAGAGATGGAAAGAGGAAAAAAAATAAAAATGAGAAGAAACTCTTCACGCCTGTAGACAATGCGGAAAATACATATATTTTCTGCCATGCCACCAGCTACTTCATTCCCAGGTCTGCCGTCTCAGATAATTGATGTAAGAGGCCAAAAGATCTTGGATTGATTACTCTTGTTAAGGACCTATGAGGATTGCGAAGACTCCAAATCTCGTGGCTAAACTGCCAAGAGATTGGTATAAGTCCATTCGGACTGATGTAAGTCAACTTGATCCCTTCTAACTTGATGTAAAGTTCACCTAAAATGCAGTTACATAATAGTGCGAAGAAATTTAAAGGAGATATAGGAGAGAAAAAGGAAGGAAGAGAAGAAGAATTTATTTTTTTCAGAGGGAAAAAATGACCAAGTAACGTAAGAGGAAGAAGAAGTTGAAAACAGAGATAGAGAGGAAAAATGACGAAGAAAAAGATAATAAGAGAAAGAGGATAAGTCCATTGATAGTTCTATAATTGCCTGCTGCATGCCATTTCTATTATTGCTTGACACCAACCACTGACACTTGCTAGACAGGGTAGAGGACAACCCTTTCTCTTTTATTTTTCTCTTCTTCCTAGATGGCAACTAACTCTCCCACTTGCTAGTGCCTCTGCCAAGCAAGCTAATATTTTCACAGTGGAGGTGAACGGGATCAAGATAAGTGAATAACTTGCGCAAGTTGTTTTTCATCAGTACTGGTGGTATACAACGTATTCACACGTAATACCTTCTCTTTCCCATAAGTAAAAAAGCCTATTCATTGGAAATATAGTTTATCAGTACTATATATTGTTTAGCGCTTTATCTACAATATCCATCGCATAAGTTTATTCGCTGGAAACTTTCATTTGGTGGCTCTGATGCTAATATCGATCAGAAGTATTTCCCTTGTCAGTAAGGATCCATATTTCTTGTCTCTATCCAGTCGAAACTTGTGGAAAACAATTTCTACTAGAAGATTGGGCTAAGCCACATTGCATGCCGGATAATATGTGAAGTTCCATACATTATTCTGAAATCCGAGAGATAAACATGTTCCCAGAATTATGGTCTGCAGTGGAACATAGCAGCCGAATCAGGCGGAATATAGCTTGTAAGAGCTTAGCAAGTAACAGCGAGACAGGTCAGATTGATTCGAGTTACGGACGAAGTAGGAGGCCTAGGATGGATCGTGGCAAGGAATCTCGGGTGGAAAGGCAATCGATCACTAGCTAGTGCAATGCGCACAACACAAGAAAGTTGTTAAATATGTGGATATAAGCTAAAAAGAAAAATTAAAAATTCAGCCACTAAGAACCTTTGGACGGCAGGGATGGGTCCAGTTTCTCCGCGAAAGGAGGGGTATAACCTCTGTGACCCTCGTTACGTTGCATTTTCATCTTCTCGTCTAGAGGTAAAGAGAATAGATTCTTGCTCCCCTCGAAAACCCTTCCAAGGAGCCCTTCCTCGATTCCGTGGTTAACGAGGTAGAAGAAACCATACTCTAAGCAAGCCTGCCATCACACACATACAAACCCCAGCTTTACGGGAGATAATTTCAGGAGAAATCTAACGCCATAGCGAACAATCCTCCGAAATCCAGGGTTCAAGGGGTTAAAAATTCGCCTGGCGTATCAGCTTCGCAGTCGACGCGCGGTCCAGTGACGAGAAATCGACCACGGGGAGCTCCAGAATCCCGGCCATTTCTTCCAGCGCGGGCTTCCTCGCCATCAGGCGCTCCCTCCGTCTCTCCCCGCTCCAAGAAAGGCTTACTCGAAACGCGTTGCCCTTATTGGGCCGCCATTCCAGCAACACTCTTCCACGAATCCTACTAAGCCCTTTAGGTACGTCCGGGCCCACCTGTTAAAGCATATCGAGGGCCTCAAAAGCCTGGTCCCATTCTACCTTCTAGCAGCCCCATTCGTCTCCTTTAATCTGTTACTTTCACGAGTCAAATCATATGATATATTGAATTATTATAAATAAATAAATAAAATTTAAATATCAAGTAGATTTCTGATTAATAGTGATTTTAAATTAGGGTCTAGGGATAAAGGGTTTAATAATAAAATAATAAGTATGTATGTATGGATTTAAATTTTATATGCGTTGAATGATAATAAATTTATTTCGCATTTTTCAACATTGACATCTATTTTCGATAAGTTGGAACTGATATTGATCAGCATTATCAATTTCCCCTTTTGGCTATATTATGTTATTCATTAATACATATATATGCGTTGTCCTAATATTCATAATTGAAAAACAATTATTAGATATAAAAAATGACGAAAATATGGAGATTTATCTACACACGAATTTGTGGGTCATTGATAATTGTGAATAATTAGCTTTTACAAGATGATGATTGGCAATATTGAACGTTGGAGAAACACTAACAATATTTGTTCCTGGAAAATATGAAATCTTAATTATTTTAATCGGAAATAAAAACCTTAAAGTAGTGGTTTATGTGGGATTTAATGTTGAAGTTATTTCATGCTTATAAGATTAATGCCACTTCTAGAAAACATTATAAATGCTGAATATAAGTTATTCCGATTATAACATTTAAATCAGAAATTATGCCCAACAGGGCTACCTTGAAGGTCCAAAGACGGTATATATTGTAGAGAGAGAAAGAGAGAGAGAGAGAGAGAGAGAGAGAGAGAGAGAGAGAGAGAGGAGAAATTTTGGAATAGCCATGGACCGCCCGAATGCAAAAAAGGTGTTAATGAGCCATAACAGCCCATAGCAGCGGTCAGGTCCGGCCCAGTTTTTATCCCGGGTAGCGAAGTCAACCCAGGGATTCAACTACCGTCTACCGTCCCGTGCTACGCAATTCTGCAGACACCTACCGTGCATGCCGTTTTCGTGGCGGGAGGAAAGAGACTGATACGGACCCAGGACGCTCGAATTGGCTTCGACTTCCACCACCCCTCACCGTCCCCATCCTACACAAGAAGGGGAGTTGGTAGGACTGGCCCTTTGTTGATTCGTCTACTCCACACCCTCTTTGTAGCTTCCGTTGAACCAAACGCAACCTTCCTCTCTCTCTCTCCCTACCCATTTTTCTCCCTCATCTCTCTCTCTCTAGACTTTCTCACAAAAAACTACCTTCTTCCCCGTCCCACCTCTCTCTCTCTCTAGAAAAAAATTCGTACTCTTTTTCCTCTCTCTCTCTCTTTCCATACATAATTTCTATTTATCTATATATATAATAATTCGATCAACACTAAAACATGAAGCTGATTAGATGATGTGGGCTATTATGCAGTGGAGTCTATGAACACTAAATGTGGCCCCAGTTAGTCACAGCTAGCCCAGTCGATTTTGTTTTTCGTGCTTTTAATTTAAAATTAACGATAATGACAATTATAAATGGTGTCATTTTTCAATAATTATTCGTCTTTTTTTCTTACCTCGCGGGCTCCACATTCAAACCTTTGGGTACTATAAGCACGTGTCACGTGATTGGCCGGTTGCGAGGGGTGGGGGAAGGCGTCTAAGCACGAGGAGCCGCAGGTCATTGGTCTTCTTCTTCCTCCTCTCTCTCTCTCTGTGGCGCCTCCGACCAGGCGGTTAGACGGGGCTGCAGTCTGCGGGGGGGCAAAGACATGCATTACCTTCTCCATCTCAGGTGCTTCGTGCCGACCTCTGCCTCCTCTCTCCGCTGTTGCTCAGTTGTCCCTCCTTTTGGTTTCCGTTTGAGATTCTCGTTTCTCCTTCTTCGGGCTCTGTATTAATGAGCATCGATTGGTCTTCCGGTGATGAGAGGAGAGACGAGGGGAATTCCTCTTGTTTCGGTTTCATCTGAAGGGCTTGATTGTTGATGGAGCGCGAGTGAATATAATTGGCGGAGTTTTTGCTTTTATTTATTTTATACTCTGAAGTTCGTAGTTGTGCGGTAGCTGACCGTGGAAACTGATGCAGGATGTGGAGTTGGGCAGAGGGATGAGGCAGGGGATGGGGAAGACGTCGAATTCAAGGTTGGATTCGGATTCCAAGGTCGGGGGGGATGATGGAATGGAGGAATCGCTGTCGCGTGAGGATCGCAGCAGCGTCAGAGGCGGTGGACTTGCAACGATTACCGATGAGGCGGTGGTTGGCATCGTCATCTCGGTCCCCGAGGAGGTCGCCACGCTGAAGGCGAGGTCTCCGAAGAGCATTGGCATGGGCCTGGTCATTAGTCAGGATGATAAGTTGCCGGATGCGAGTCCGAAGAAGAAGAGCTTCCTGAGAAGTGAAAGCTACAGCGAGGAATGCAGGTGAGGAATTCCCTCTTTACGATTTCTTGTATCTCACATCAAATTCAGATATCCCTACAATAGGCGACAAGGGAGAGAGAGGGAGAGAACAAGCATTCTACGATCTGATCTCACTTTAATACGTGTTTGATAAAGATCTGGGAGACTGGTGGGGTATTTGATTAGCCAGTATTGGTAGTCATCATTTTGTCGTCTTCCAATCATCAGTTTAGGCGCCTGCCCAGTTCCTTAAATGAACCTGTTATCAAATATGAATTTGGGGAGTAAATAAATCAATTTGGTTTCCTTTGATTAGCTAGAATGAAAACAGAAGATATGGGGTGCACAGTGATAGCTAAACATGGTCTCAATCTTAGGTCTCTCAGCTACGTCAAACACTTATCAGTACACGATCTGAATTCTGGTCTTTTTTTCCCCTTCCATTTCTTTCTTTGCACTCTATGGCTTTTTTGTGGGATGTTTCAGGAAAGAACTAACCAAAGATTTTCTTTCTGTATTTTTATTTTGTCAAGAAAGAATCAATTTGGTTTCCTTTTTGTATAAATATTCTTTTTGTGGAGAGCATAAAATTTTCGTTCAAAGATTTTTTTCGAATTTTCCTCCTACAAACCAATGGGATTTTTTTAGTTCCAGAATCTTTGTCAGATTTTTTCTTATACTTACGAAGTTATAGATAACATATTTTTTTCTCATCATCTTATACTGGAAACAGTGATCTCCTTCCGTAAAATCCAATTTCTGCTGTCCTCATCCATCAATCTTGTTATTTTTCTACCTCTGGTGCGTACTTTAGAGCAAGTGGTGGTGGAAGGGCAAATATTAAGATATTAATCCGTTCCAAATGCCCCCAGGGGTGGCAGAAAATCAACCAACTAAGATTGAAACAAAAAAGTTATAGATCACCATAGGAAAACTAGAGACAACATATCAGGAAAGCAATCTGTGTTGCATGATAAAGGTCCGATCCTGCACCACTTACATGTAAAATCCGACTGTGTATGCAACAGAATGATTCGAAACCTTCTTCGTGAACATTTTTGTATCATTATCGAATTTCGTTGTTCTTTCTACATGTCTTGTCGACTTGCTTAAACATGAGTTTGAAGTAACTCAAAATTATGATAGCGCATTGACGTGAAAACTGTTAGATTATGTGAGGATACATCTCGATTTATCTATATGTCCCAGTCATTTTATGTCTGTATGGACGTGAAGAATATGGTCCTTTTGATTTCTTTCAAAAGCCCTAAAAATCCAGCAGGATTCCAGAATGTCTTTATTAACGTTATCAAGCGTTCGACGAGGGTTATTTCGGAATTGTTGTGTACTATGCGTCATTGACCTTGTCTCCATAGCTTCTAACTGATCTTTTTTCCTTAGTGTAATTAAACGATTACTTGAAATGGGAACCATTATGAATATACATTCATCCATCTAGGTTTTATTTTCTCTTTTATTTCCTTAAACTATGCACAACACAGACCGTATCCTGAACCTTATCTTAAACTATGCATATCTTGAGCCCCAGATTCTCAACTGTATGAAGTGATGAAATTCATTCTAATTGACTGTGATATCTGCCTTACCCTAATAAACATGTACCTCTCCAAATTTTATGCCAAGGGAATCCTAGTCCTGAGCTTTATGGCCACTAAATGTGACGAGCTCCACGATCGTTTGAGTCTGGTGTGAGGAATTTTGCAGATGTTGTAACATCTGAACCATGTTAAGTATGCAGCATGGCAGTAATTCAGATCACGTGAAGACTTTCATAGATAATGATGTGTCTCTTTCTATTTATAACATTTAAAATGTTGACGCGCATGTGTACACACTATTGTTCTATTTATAAACTATAACCATTAAAACAAACCTAAACTTCTTATAAAGTATGAGATGTCTTAACCTGTCTTTGTAATCATTTAGGTATTGATGAGTGAGTAGCAACTGGCCACCAGTGGAACAACCATTTTTATTTATTTACCTGCTTACAGTTTTCTACGTTTATATCTTGCCTTAAAAGTCGCTGGGAAAACATCTATTAATTCCAAGTTAATACTAAAAATCTGTGTGAATTTATACACGGTTTATTTAATTTATTGAGCGTGTATTATATACTCCTTGCTATTATCTGGCCCGATCTGACCTGACCTTAGATCACAGCTTTCCCAAAAATTTCATACGTAGCAACTCTAGTTGTTGGTTTAATATGTTCAGAAAGGGTAGTAGTAGCAGATCTTTCAGAAGCAAAAGTCGTTTTGGTGAGAATAAGTTGTTTCATCAAGGTTCGATTCAAATTGGTTTATGATTCCTCATGTTGTGTTTTTGTTGTTTGTTGTGTAAGAGTTAGAGTTGTGCCACTTTAGTCATATGAAAAAATTACTGACAAGGGAAATGCCCTTTTTAAGCATCCATCTAAGATAAAGATCATTTTATCTGTTGAGGAACCAGATGTATATTTTTCATGATGATGAGGTTTTAGTGCTTCTAAGTCCCCATGTTTTTTTTTAAACACGCGCTTAACACAAAAATAATTTTATATGTTGAGGAACTAGATGTAAACTTTTCATGTTGATCAATTTTCGGTGCTGATGTGTCCCCAGAAACTAATGCATCTGAGACTTTAAATGCCACATGGATGAGGGTAAGCCACCTAGTGGGTGTTTATTATTATAGCTGCGGATTATCTTTTACATATGAGAAAAAAAATGTACGTGAGATTTTTACTGAATAGCGTCTATTGTGCCTATTATGTCGTGGACAGGTTTGTGTCGTGGATCGATATTTGCATAATATTCCATGGCGATTGCTTCTTGGCTAGTTTATCTCTGATTAATGTTTAGTATTGTCGTCAGCTATGTGGAACAGTAGGAGAATATTTACCATTGAGGTTGACGTGTCCATCCTTTTGCCCTACAGAGTCTGTCAGCAATCGTCAGATGAGCCTCTGATAGATCTTGGATGCAGATGCCGGGGTGAGCTCGCAAAAGCCCACCTGTCCTGCATCAAGATTTGGTTCCAAACTAGGGGTTCAAACAGATGTGAGATTTGCCAGTAAGTATACAATGGCCTCATCGCAAATTTTAATTTGAACCTCATGTAAAGTGGGGGAGTATTTTTAATGCTTATGTTACAGGGAGATAGCTGCAAATGTGCCTCTTCCAGAGACCCAGCCTTCTGTAAGTCTTTTTTTTCCTGATGGGTTTTTAGTTTGATTACCAATTTTTGGTTTTACATACTACTTGAAACATTGATAACCCGTTTTTACTTGCTCCTTAAGTCTCTCAGAATTTCCCAACTCTTGGTTTTTATTCCTCTGACATATCCTAAAATATTCAAGGGTGGTCCATTACATTCCGCCATTATTTCAATGGTTTTTCTATATTTTCTTATCCCAAATGAATAAGTTCAGAATGATAAGGCCATAAATTAGTTCAGGGCTTTTGCGACTATTTCAGTTGAGCACATAAATCTCTCTCTCTCTCTCTCTCTTGTCGTGGAATTAAGTTAATATAATTTATGTATCATGCCATTTTTGCTTTGGGCTAATTTCATTTCGATATCCTTATGCTTGCCATGTGGCAGGAAAATTATTGGATTTGGAGAATTGAGCCAGTTTTTGGAGGTTCCACTATGGTACAGGAAGAACGGGAAAGGGTATGCGGTGTTTGCACGGTTATTTTATCCTGGCAAATCATGAGAATATTATTTTTTTGCCATTTGTTTCCTCCGTTAGCTTTTTATTCTTTTAAATTCTTGCAACAGGGTTGCCTTAGCCCATTGTGGATTGCATTCTGCATTTTAATCGGCGGGCTGTTCTTGGATGTCCTGATATCAATTTCTCTCGGTGTCTCTGCATTGCCTGAGAACATCATAATCGGTATGCCCTTGAAATTTGTTGCCAATTTTAGTACTCAATGCTGTTTCCCCTTGATATTTTCTTCAATATTTAATCCTCAAAAGCTTTCTTAGTAGTACCTGAGCAGTAGGAGATCGACTATTGGAAACCATGAGAAAATGATTTTTCAGATTATTTAAATGCTCCTCATTACTTCTATTATTAGGATAAATATCGCAACTTAATCCTCAGTTTCTTCTAGGTTTTGCACGATTCTATAACAAAAACTGGTGAAACCCAAAGAAAAACGATTATCAGGGTTTTTGGAAGACTAAAAACTATAATTTGTGGATTTGAAAGCTAGAATCCCTTTTTTTAAAGTAGAGCTTTCCTTGTTTTTTTATCAGCTAGAAGCCTACATCTTCTCCTCCAAGGTGAGATCCTTATGTTCTGAGATTGGTAGCTCGAGTCTTTTGAAAAAAACATAAGACATGTCATTTATTCAGTGAATAATTTCGTGTCAAGAGTACAGAAAATGAAGTGAAAGACGTGTAAAAATAGAAACACACAATATTGGCCTTGTAGCATGGTATGAGGCTAGGTGCAATGGTTTCTCTTGAGACTAAGATGCTGATGCATACGTTTGCAAGCTGGTTCAAGATGACCCAAGATGATTTAAGTCAAACAACAGTTTCCTCATTTTAGAACACGTCACCTGAGTCAGCTCAAGTCGACTCCAATCAGCTTAGATTAATTTGGGCTTGTAAACTGGAGGTTCAATTTATTTCCAAGATTGAAGTCAAATAGCACCTTCCTCATCTAGAACCTGCGACCTGAGTCAGCTCAAGTTGACGCTTCCAATTTGGGCTTTGTGGACTAATGGCTTGGCCCCTATTCATTTCCAAGGTTGACGCCGAACATTATCTTCGTCAACTAGAACATGTGATCGGAGTCAGCTCGAGTAGACTCCAATTGCCTTCAAATTTGGGCCTGTGGACTTGAGACTGGGCCCAATTCATTTCCAAGATTGAAGTCAAACATCTCCTTTCTCGCCCACATCTGATCCGAGTAAGCCCAAGTTGACTGCATCTGAAGTCGTTTTCAAACCCAGGCTCCTCAGCCTTATCTAACCCGAATCCCAAGATATCTAGCTGATAACCTATTCCCTCTGGCAGCTAAGTTAAGTCGGAACCAATGGGGGTTGCAGATTCAGACCCAGACTCCGAAAAATAGCATTAAATCTGCACCTGATTTATGGGTTTAAATTAACCTTGGAACTAGAAAAACTAATTCTTCTGGTATCATAGTTTGGTCTTCACCACTGATTCTTCTGGTATTGTCCCAGGGAACACAAACAGGGAACACAAACAGAAGTGAACTTTCTCTTGATGGCATTTTTCCGAACAGCTTCATGCATATTGTATATTCCTGCTTGTGGGAGTAGGCCAATCGAACCCATGGCTATTCTGGTGGAGACTACGTTGAATCCGCATGGAGAGAGAACGTAGTCTCTTCTGGGAAGAGAGTGAGAGAGAGCTAGTTCTGGTCCTGTTCTGATCAGCTAATGGGGAAAAGAGGGGAGACAAGTGTTTGATCCGGAAAAGGGAGAGACCCTGTACTGGTAGAGAGAGAGGGAGGCGGAGAGATGTGAGAGGGAGAGGTGGGGGGAGAGAGTTGCTTGTAGCCTCGTCCCCATTGGTTGATTAGGACAGGCATCAGAACTATGGTAGTCTCTCCCCTCCAGATGCAGCTTTGTCTCTCATCCTCGCAGTTCTTATGCCAGTGCTAATTAATGCGAGCCTCTGAATCCGCGCTGTCTACAGATTACTACTGAAGAAGGGAGTCTCTCTCTTCTCTCTCTCTCTCTCTCTCTCTCTATTTCATCAAGCTTCCAAACTAAACCCACGGTTTTAACAGACTGTTACCGTCCCGGAGCTCTTCACTTTTAGAGTTGAAGGGCCACAGAAGCACTGACCGGAGAATGACGTGTGAACATCGCAGGCGTCCTCATCATGCTGGGTCTGGGTACCGCTCTCCGACTCTCTTTGGAATGCTGCCACGGTTGGAGACTGCGGCGAAACGCCCCTGCCCCTGCCGATACAGTCGCCAATCCTCCGCCTCGCCCCCTTGAAGTCTAGCCTCCACACTCATGTACGTACTTACCTTGCACAGAATAGGAGGAATGATGACATGGATATGGGAGAGCGAGAGAGAGAGAGAGAGAGAGAGAGAGAGAGAGAGAGAGAGAGAGAGAGAGAGACGTATTTATTTATGGCAAAGGTGAAGCCCCCAGTCTGTTATGAAGACCCCCCATTCTTTTGAGGGGTTCCATGTGCCTGCCTCCTGGATTCCCGCATCGTCGTGGACTCCAAGGGGCGGGGGGGAGCTCCCCTACCTTCTCCTCCTATTTATTCTTAACTGTGGGGCAGCCGATTGGGTCGCTTCAGTAGCTTCTTCCGGTACTTCAAATGGCTTTTACCTGCCGTCGTCTCCTCCTGGGTCTTCTTCTTCTTCTTCCCCGATTGGGGTGCTCTGCGGCTGAAGCCGAGAGCCCCTTCTCCCCCAGAGCGAGCTTGCTCCGGCAGTGGAAGCGGCTCTTCGCCTCCGAGCAGATGCCCAGCATCCTCCTGGACAAGGCCTCCCCGCTGAACGCTACCCAGGTAGCCGCCTTCTCCCGCTACATCGCCGACGGCACTCTCCCCAGCCACCTCCGTGTCTTCTGCTCTGCCGCCAACCTCTTCTGCGACGACAAGAACCCGGCCAACGTCACCAGCGACGTCTCTGGCGACGCGGAGTTCGAGAGCTACAGCAACAAGGACTTCCGGCGGTACCAGAAGGGCACAGTCTTCGGCGGTGACAACTTCAAGAACTACTCCGTCGGCGAGAACGTCGCCCGGGACACCTTCCTCCGCTACGGCCAGGACGGCACCTCCGGGTTCGAGCAGTTCACCAACTACGCTCTCACCACCAACGTCGGTGGCTCCGGCTTCACCAGCTACGACGACAACAGCAACGGCGGCGGCGGGGTCTTCCATAGCTACGGCATGCAGAGCAACGTCCAGGGCCACGACTTCGCCGCCTACGGCGCAGACAGCAGCGCGGTCTCCGACAGCTTTACTTCCTACTCGGAGGAGTCGAACGTCGTCAGGAACGATTTCAAGGGCTACGGAAAGGACGCCAGCTCCATGCCCAGCACGTTCACGGGCTACTCCACCAAGTCCAACGTCGGCACCAGCACCTTCAAGGGCTACAGCGCCGGCGGCAACGGGGGCACCGGCATGTTCCAGAGCTACGGCGAGTCGGAGAATATCGCCCGTAGCGACTTCCTCTCCTACGGCGCCGATGGCAACGGCGACTTCAACCAGTTCCGCTCGTACGGCGAGCAGGCGAGCCAGTCGGACAACTCCTTCCGCTCCTACGCCAAGGGCAACAACGCGCCATTGGAGGACTTCTCCAACTACGGCAACTCCACCACCTCCTCGAAGAACGAGTTCGTCGAGTACAATAAGGACGCCGGCGGCGTCGATCCCTTCCTTCGCTTCACAACCTACGTCGGCAACCAGACTTCCTTCAAGCAGTACTTCCGCACGCCGGGAACCTTCATCGATTACATCAATAGCAGCCAGGCTTCGGCGGCCGCCACTGTGGAGCCGGGGAAGTTCTTCCGGCGGGCGAACCTCGCCGAGGGAAAGAGCATTCCCATGCCGGATATCCGCGACAAAATGCCGCCGCGTTCGTTCCTCCCTCGGGCGCTCGCCCAGAGGCTGCCGTTCGGGTCAGCGCGGTTGCCGGAGCTCGTCCGCCTACTGGGCGCCGCCGTCCTGCAGGGGTCGATGGCGAAGACTGTGGCGGAGTGCGAGCGCCCTGCAGTGAAGGACGAGATAAAGAGATGCCCGACGTCCCTGGAGGCGATGGCCGAGTTCGCCGCCTCAGTACTGGGGAAGTCGGCGGCGGTGTCGACCACGGCGAGCACCGCCGGGTGGGGG
The DNA here is from genome assembly GCA_902729315.2 of Spirodela intermedia. NCBI lineage: Eukaryota > Viridiplantae > Streptophyta > Magnoliopsida > Alismatales > Araceae > Spirodela > Spirodela intermedia. The sequence continues at coordinate 2,742,502 of LR746273.1, forward strand.
AAGACTCTGGTGGTGGGGAAGGTAGCGCCCCGCCGGGGGGGCGGAGAGACGGCGGCGGTGTCGTGCCACCAGAGCCTGTTCCCGTACCTGGTCTACTACTGCCACGCGGTACCCAGGGTGGCCGTCTACGACGTAGAGCTCAAGGAGGACGCCAGAGGGGAGGTGGTGAACCACGGGGTTGCGATATGCCACCTCGACACGACCCAGTGGAGCGCCGGGCACGCGGCGTTCGTGGCGCTGGGGCCGGCGCCGGGGAAGATCGAGGTCTGTCACTGGATCTTCGAGAACGATCTCATCTGGGTGGCCCGTGACGGGTGATGGGAAAACCTTGTACTTGCCGGCGGCTCCCGCCGTCCAATAACTAAGCCTCCATCCTCCCCCTTCTTCTAGGCGGCATCCCTCCGCCCGCTGCCGTGCTCGTTACCGTTCCAAAATAGGTAGAGTTCCGAGCTGACAATGGGTCCCAAGGCGGAACCGTCCTCCCCCTTCCTCTAGGTGACATCCTTCCGGAGAAGCCCCCTCGTTACGGCGGCTTTCGCGCCGCTGTCCCCCCATGGCAGCTAGTGCAGTAGTGTCGTCGTATTATTTAATATTTTTGGCATTGAGGTGAGGGTATATAATGTTAAGCAGCTAATTTATAAAAGTAGAGTTCATTATTAAGACGAATTGCATAATATATGTTAGTTTCACATAATTCGCTGTATCCGTGCTTCCGAGTTCACCGGCCCTTTTTGAAGGTATAACAGGCCTTAAGATATGTTAGAAAGAATGTGAAGAGGCGCGTTTTGGTTCTTAAAAAGAAATTGTTTTGCTGAGTTTTAGATAGTTTTGTTTACCTTGAACCCAGTCTACATATGGGTCTATACAGTACGTTTACTCATTATTTAGGGCTGTACGAATAAAAATTGACATTATTTTCTAGTGGTTTGATCTTACCTAGATTGTCTACTTGTAAGTGTATTTTATCTTTTGTTTCTCGTAGTATCTATGATGTGATAACTATGTAAATTTAACAGATCAATACATATTCATTACATCATTTATTTCACAAGAAAAATTGATATACTATGACCTTTATGTTGTTAAAGCTTTAATTGTTAAAGCTTATTTGAGTTGACCTTTATGTTGTACAACTATAATAAATTGATAAGATTCATAAGTGTAACAAAGTGGCCATACTATGACGAACTTTTGATCAGGTCACTCTTTAGAAGTGTTGTAGTGAGATTCTAGGATTTTTTTTATCATCATACATGTGAGGATATGTTGCAATTGGTTAGAGAGACGTTCACACATGTTAGCCATTCTAGGATATATGACATGTAAGATATTTCGTAGATCCTCTTAGTTTCTTTCCTACTCTTGAAATTTGATTTGACTCTAGATGGGTTGACCCATGTGTCAACTTGATAAATATTTTATGATGAATTTGGCCCATCATTTTGACTTAATTCACCAAGTCACCAAGTAGACTCATCAATTCTCATAGGTCCACCCATTGAGAGCTTCAGTCAATACTTCTTTAGGAAATGCTTTTACTTTGTTTAGTATTGTGAGTGAAATTTTGAATCCAAAAATAGTGTATTGGACCTAATAATTTATATACATTTTTAAAAAATAATGCAATAATATAATATTTATGATGAACTTTTTTATCTTTTATGATCATTTTTCAACATCAAAATAATTAAAGAAACGTGTACTAGGTGAGTTATTGATTAGTTGCTGCAAGGTTCTAATGTGACGCAAATTGAATGAGAAAGGTTTATGCAATATTAGGGAGGGTGTTATAGTATAGAAAGTTAGTGATTGTGTATATACATTTATTTCAAATTTATGTGCCTGATCTAAGATCACTAATAAATTAGATAAAAAAAGTAATCATATTTTGTATTAAACCTGAAAAAGGATCACTAGACATCAGTAAAAAAATTGAATCTATTTGCTAAACATTTGCTAGTTAATGTTGAAGTTAAATAAGTTACAATCTTGATTGGATATTGAAAAATGTATAAACAAGATACATTCTAATATAAGTATGAAAATATTAAGATTAAAATTTGAGTCATCAAACTAGAAAAGATAGCGGACCAAACAACAAGAAGAATAAACTAGCACTCCAAGTTCATGTGAAGGTAGAATTTTGTACCTTAGAACTATTGTCCTCATTGACACCACTTCTAAGTTGGAATTAAATCATCAAGTTTTTGTCAACTTTTGTTAATCTAAGCATTTGACAGATCACTATTAAGATGTTGTGTTTGAAACTTGAAATATCTCTTTTGTTTTCTAACTCTTTTGATGATTAAGTCCACAAGAGATAAGAGGGAATCTGCCTATCGTTACTTTGAAATACCAAACATTGAATATCATGGTTAGAGTAATATATAATCAAAGATAAGATTATTTACATGATTTTCTTATTCCAATTTAATTATATACATATCCTTTCATTGGAGAATAATTCTTCAACTAATAATCTTTCGTTGATCAGACATTCATAATATGAAGAATCACTTGATTTCAAAGATTAGCACCTTAGATTTTATTGTTAGTGATAGGATCATAAAATCATCAAACATAATTCTTATGATAACAAGTTTAATCATATTGAACATTTGAAGCACATTAGTGACATATATAGAATTTTCACTTTGACTATCAAAGATAAAGGCATCAACAATCTTTTGATTTTTTATACTAACATACTATTGAGAGAATTTATGCAATCATATAATATTGATGTAACATAATGAAAATAAAATAATTTTGATATTAAATAAGAAATTTAAATCTCCACTCACATAAAAAATTACAACGTCCAACACATTTAATATTTATCATTTGAAATGTCATATCTTCCTCTTGAATGAGTGCTCCTCCCAAATCTATACACTCACTCAATCATACTCCACTCTCACGTTTAGTATTTGTCAGATCAAAAGGACAAAAAAAGGTTGGCAATGAGAAGAAAATCCATGGTTGAGGAGATGATTACAAGAAAAGTAAATTAATATTTTATATTTTGTCTTCCAACTCTCAAAATCTTTCTTCAAATGTTAATGGTAGATGAAAGGCTTTGATGGTATGGATACTTGCATTCAACATTCCAGTCAATGGGGTCAGAAATGTATTGACTATCATTCTGTGAATATTTAAAGGTGGGCCCAAGGGTATATTAAGGATAGAGTTTTAACTTTTTGGGTATAAGACTTATTTTTGTCCTTTTGACATAAGTGGATGTTATGGTAGAGGTCAAACATCTGCACTTAATTAGGATAAGTATCAATAATGTCTAAAACAAGATGTGTAATTTCAAGGACATCAAAATATATTTTAAGACTAATTTTCTGGGTTTCAAACTATGTGAAATCAATAAGCTTGCATTTAAGTAACTTCTGATTCATAAAAGATATTTGATATTTATTTTGACGTACTATAGAAGGAAAATGAGTTTGTGACTATTTAGGAGATGATAGCTTGGTGGGTGAAAGAACATTATTTGTTGTAGTTGATTCAATCTGAATATTTTCAGGTGAGAAAACTTTTGTGGATAATTGTGTATGTCTAAAATGAACTATGATAAAGCTATCTAAACCTATATTAGAAGAGGAAGGTGTGCAGTTGGTGAGAGTTGTTCATTGGTGAGTGTGAACATAAGGTAAGATGGTGAGGACTTAAGCAAGTAATAGGAAGTTCATTTAAGCAACATAATGAGAAGAGTGTTTCCATGGGGAATATTTACGGGTGATTTGTTTCTTTGAATCTTTCTTAGAAACTTTTAGACATTTGTAGGCTTTGGAGGGATTAACAATAGGATGGAATGACGAATTTGAAATATAGGGTTTACAAAAAAAGGTAGACTAGAATATGATAGAAATGCATAAAATGATGTTGAAGAAATGAAATGCAATAGACTAACTAGTAATATTTAATTTCAGTTTTTCTCAAAAGGTTCTTAAAAAGATCCTGATCAACAAATAAGAAGATATTTTTCCAAAGAGATAAGATAGAGAATGAGATGGTTTGAATAAGTTGAAATGTAAAGTTTCAAACCTTTAATAGGGAAAGAAGGATAGAGATGATATTTGATCATTCAAGGTATCAAAATATGTTGTTCAATCTCTAATTTCGTTCATATGATAAAATTAGAAATTTAATCATTATTTATGTGTTGACACTAATGGCTACACATTAATTATAAATTATATAACTAAAATAAAAATAATAGAAAATTAGATGAAATAAATCATGACATAATTATTTTAAGGTCAACATTGTGTTATGAACTCAAATTAAAATATTATTCAATCTACAGATTCCAAGTTCATGCACTACTGAATTTAATCTCTCTTTGAAAAAGAGTTTTTGTAAAAATTTTAGTCAATTATTTTGTTGTCTCAATAAAATTCAATTCAGTGTTCACTTTTTGCACATGATCCTTGATAAAATGATGTGTAAAGTAAGTTTTTTAATTTATGATCAGATTCTTAACTAAGTTTATGGTAGTTAGTTGTCACAATATGTGAGTAGTCCTTTTAATTTTAATCTATAGTACTCTAATTGATATTTAACCCAAAGTAGCAAGCACATAATTTGCCAACTAAAACATATTCAACTTCAATCATGTATAATATAATAGGATTTTTTTTCTTAGAATTCTAAGAAATGAAACAACCAGCTAAAATAGGTATGATCAACTAGTATTGTTTTGATCAATTTTTATATTTTTATAAAATCTGAATTATAGTATCCTAAAATATTCAAATTTTGATTCTTAGGATGTTATACACTTTGGGCTTATGTTCCAATTGAAATCTAAAATGTTTTTGACAGCTAGGGAAACCATTTTGGATTACAATATCTTGCATATATGTATGTACTAAATAAAATATCAGGTCGACTAGAAATGAAATATAATAAGGATCAAATCATTCTATATATTATATTTTATAAAATATGAATTATAGTATCCGAATATATTCAAATTTTGATTCCTAGGATGCTATACACCTAGGGCTTATGTTCCAATTGAGTATCTGACATGCTTTTGACAGCTAGGGAAACCATTTTGTATTAATAAAATATCTTGCATATATGTATATACTAAATAAAATATTAGGTCTGCTAGCAATTACATATAATAAGGAACAAACCATCTAATATATTTTTTTATCCATTTAATTTCTTGTCTTATCTCATCTAAGTTCAATTTTGAATTTGTATCACTTGGAGTTCTTTTGGTTTTCAAATCCTTCATTTTGAATTTCTTAAGTAGTTCTCTTGTACATTTTTTTTTGAGATATGAAAATTTTATTTTCTAATTAATTAACTTGTAATCTAAGAAGAATATTTAACTCTCCCTTCATATCATATCAATGATGATAATTCATTACATAATCCTTCATTACTTGCTCCAATATAAATCAGTGAAATAAATTTTATTTATGATTATAAATAAAGTTGTGTCCACACTTTCTCTCTTGAATTTTTTTTCTAATAGAAAAAACTTAAATTTTCACACCAAGTTAGTGGAGTTTGCTTTATACCATATAAGACTTTATTGAGTCTAAAAATGTAACCAATATGATCTGATTTTTCAAATCTAGGGGACTGTTCTAAATAAACCTTTTCTTTTATCTATCTATTTAGAAAATCACTATTGACCTATTTGGTATAATTTTAAATTATTTACGTAAACAACTAAACAGGGAATTTTAGTTACATTAAGTTTATCTATTGTCATATCGGCTTCCTCATAATCAATTCATTCATCTTTGAACATAGCATTGTGCAACTAATCTTGTCTTATTTTTTATAATTGCACCTTGTTCATTTAATTCATTCCTAAAATGCCACTTTATTCTGATTGCACCTTTTTTATACTTTTCTTAGCTGTGAAATTATTCTTTATCTTCATTAACCTTTTTGGTCTCATAGATAGGAAATTAATCTTATATTCATAACTAGATAATTCAATAGATTCAAATGTGGTGTCTTGATCTATTTCTTTTAACAAAATTTTTTTTCTAGACACATTAATAAGTAACCAATAATATCATTGTTCGATAGTGGTATTAGACTCCCAACCCACTAAGACCCATTATCTATCTCTCTCTTCTGATCTCTCTTTTCTTCTCTTCTATATAATCTCATGTACTCCTTGTCTTCTTTAAAGAAGTGTTATAGATTCTACAATTTTCTCTCATATGTCAACATGGTATTAGAGACTTAGGTATCCCTTGTCGTCCTCTTCAGTGCGCCGCCCGTCTCCGTCGTGTCACTCTCCTCCTCGCTGGCCTCTTCCCTCCTTGAGCGGCTCTTCAGCATCGTCGCTTTTCCCACTTTTGGCATCATTGTCTCTGCCATCGCTCTCCTTCTCCTTTCGGCGCTGCCCTCCTTGCCTCCACTTCTGCCCCTCTCCAGACCGCCGCACCGCCGTTGTTCACTCCTTTAGGCCGCCATGCCACTGCTGTCTCCCTCTTTAGTGCGTTGCTCTCTTCCGGCAGTGCCCTCCTTTAGTGGCGCCCTTCTTCTCTCGGCGGCGCTAGCCTCCTGACGCCCCAAGCGTCGCCTCCTGGTGCCCCATGCATTGCCTCCTAACACCCCAAGCATCACCTCTCGGCACCCTGCATCACCTCATGATACCCTAAGCACCACCTCATGATGCCCCAAGCATCGCCTCCCGACGACTCAAGCGTTGCCTCTCAACGCCTCATGGCGTTGCCTTCAGATGCCTCGTGCGTCATCTCCCGGTGCCTTGTGCCACCTTCCGGGCACCTTGGGCATCGCCTCCCGATGCCTTGCATGCTGCCTCCCAGCGCCCCTGCACCGCCCTGATGCCTCCTGCGCCGCCTCCCGGCATTCCACACCACCTCCCAATGCCTCGCACGTCGCCTCCCGACGCTCTACGCCACCTCCCAGTACCTCATGTGTCGCCTCCCGGCGCCCTGCGCCGCCTCCCGATGCCTCGCACGTCGCCTCTTGGCACCTCGCGCCACCTCCCAATGTCTCGCGTGTCGCCTCCCCACACCTCACGCATTGCCTCCTGGAGCCCTATGTCACCTCCCAATGTCTCACCTGTTGCCTTTTGACATCTCTCACGGTGACTCCTGACGCCTCGCACTTCGCCTCCCGGCACTATACACATCGACTACCGATGCCCCTTTCTTGCAGTGATCTCTCATGACACCATGTGTACCAAGTTTAGGCATATTCGACTTATATGCTCCAGCTTGAGATAGAGTGTTCGATAGTGGTATCAGATTCTTGATCTATTAGAACTCATTATCTATCTCTCTTTCTTCTTCTCTTCTATATAATCTTATGTACTCTTCTTTTTCCTTAGAGAATAATTATAGATTCTAGGGTTTTCTTTATTGTGTCAACAATCATCAACATGAATAATTTTAAAATCTTGCGATTATTTTATAGTGGTTACTTTGTCACTCTATTCATCACTCAATGATGTAAGTAGTTTATTGTTTAACTCACTATTGATATAAGTTTTTTCTAAGTTTCTCATACCATTTACAATCTCATGAAATCAATGAACTAAATTTTTGAATAGATTCTTCATCTTTCATTCAAAACTTGTTCCATATTTATTTTTTTTGTGACACAATGGTTAAATTTAGAAAATTCATAATACTAAATAAAATATTCATGATTTTAGTATTTAGTCTCAATTGTTCACCCATTGAATCTTTAGATGACCTTTATGATTTATGTTGAATTATTTTTCAAACATTTATTCCTTGACACAATATGAAATCTTAATTTAAATTTTCTAAAAGACATAATTAGTTCCATTAGACATAGGTGGTTTAGAGATGAAGGATTTGATTATTTCACTAACGATAAGATCTGCTCATTTAAATGTATTAACATCTTTCTATCATGGTTCGAGATGTGAATTAACCATTATAAAATAAATCACACAAATTAAAATTTATAAAACTAAAAATATATTTTTATATTTTTAGAAATAATTTAATATAAATATATTAATTATAATTCGATAAAAGCTCTAAAAAATAGTAAAATTCCATGTAGATAAAAGGGAATTTAAGATAATATACATTTAAATTGTATATTTTTTGATAAATAATATAATGTTTTACGATTTTTAGACTAAATGATAATTTTTTTATGTAAATTTCACAAAAAAATAAAAATTTGGGTGTGGACATCATAATGATAATTGACTGAAGAAGAGTTTCAGAGGTGAGATTGTGATTGTTAGAATCCTAAGTGTTTGAGAGGATTATCGTGTAATAAAATTTATGTGAATGATTGTGCCTTCGATATGAGGAATCTTAAAAAGGAGCAGGGTATCTATAGCCTCAAAGGTTTTTCTTAAGCATTAACGATGTAGAAAATCTCTAGATCCTCCTATAAAGTTCATAAATTGATGAAATGGGTTAGTAGATCATTTTTGATAGTTGTCACAAGTGGGTTTTGAATCTCTAGTAGCTATCATCGGTGGAGATGAGTTGTATGAAATTGAGACACATCTCAATGAGTTTCTTTCTCAAGTTCACACAATGAGAGGATGTTTCTTATCACATTTAATATGCTCAAGAGAGGTGATGATTCATCTTTTGATGAATTATTGACGACTCATTCATCAGTCAATTAATCATTTTCTTGATCAATTTATGATCTTTTCATCCATAATCCTTTGTTAGTTAGTAATGACACTTCATTAATATATTGATGATATTTTCATTGATAATTGAGTGATTATGGTGACTTGATTGTTGATTGGTATTTTTTAAGAAAATCATGATTTATTTAGATAAAAATATAATTTTTAACTCTAGTGAGATTCAAACCTTCACTAGTCGTTTAGTTATGTGAGAGTGTGTGTGCGAACATATACCCTTGATTCCCTTGACCTAGTGAGATCATTGTGACTTAGTCACATATGTGTATGACTACTCTTTGCCCCACACCCAACTGACCCCTCATGACATAGAAGTGGAGTGATGAACATATGCTATGCCTAGGTCCTTAGCCACTCAAACCCTTGACTTGTGGGTCCCTTGTGCACTTCCAAACCTATGCAGTGTCTTTTGAGTTTACTATTAGGTCTTAGCTAGCTAGTGGGTCACTCATTTTTTATAATTTATTTTCTTCATTTTAGCTAAAAAATATGATTATATATTTTGCACATAAATTTACATATTTAACTAAAAAGTGATATTAATTAATTAAAAATTTACTTTCTTAATTTAACATAAATATAAGTCTATTTATTATAACTTAAGGATTAAAATATATTGTTAACTAATCATTAATTGAGGATAATGAAGACTTATTAGTTAGCTATGCTACAAAATATTAAATTTATAAGACATAAGATTTTTGGTGATTTTTTATTTTTAGTCTATACTTATCTACATGTATCGACATGTGTGTCATTCAATATGGTCACCCAACACTCTCTCACCAAGAACGTAAGGATTTTATATTGATTCATCCATCACCCAACTACACTGAATCCTAGAGGAAGCTTTGTTCTAATAATCATTATTTTCATCAAGAAATATAAGTTGATGTTTATAAACACAACCATCCAACAACTCAAGTTTGTCTATTTAGATACAACCATTTTAGGGTTAAAATCAACTACCAGCACTTTGTACCTTTATCCAAGCCACTCTTCTGTTGCTACTCAATTACCCTAATACCTAATTGAGAGCAAGAACCATGAATATATAGTTGATTGCTTTTTTGAAATTAACTAGAGAAGATGGTACAATATTCTTGGATGATAATGATACTTGTGACTATTCTTTGTATGCTCAACTTATTTTTGATCTTCAAGTCTCCTCTAATAAGTTAATCTTCATTCACTAATAATTTTTTAATTTACAGAATCTTCAGTATTTGAAATTTTCATTCAAATATTTATTATTTTTAAAATATGTGGCAACACTCTTTCTGTTGGGTTTGGTGTGGCTAAGTGAAGTACTAAAAATAAGGTCAATTAGTTTTTATGCATAAACACATATTCTAAAATAGTCTATAAAGTATGTATATAACTTAACCTATGGTTCTTATTTAGGTCATGTGAGCACTTTAGTTTCTTTTTCTCTCACTCTCAATGATGGTAGATAGATTTTATATTGATTCATGCTTCCTTAGGCTACATCTAGTATCATAAGATCTTCCTTTTAGATTTCTATATTTTTTGATAGAAATATAATTTATTTCATGGGCTCAACTCTCCTAGCATAATTGTTTGATTTCTATAGATATTTCACCCCTCACAGGCAGGCCTTGACTCACAACATGATGTGCTTAAGTCAACGTATAATTCTCCTCAAAGAACAATGCCCTTCAAAGACAAAATTTGGCTTTGAACACCTCATACCTTAGTTTTACCTTTTCTCTAGTCACCACCTAGGTTATCTTAGGGATTGATGGAGAAAGACAACCTTCAATGCAATTATTTGATTTAAATGTTATCGCATATGATTCATTTTAGCTCAAAGATAGGCACTTCCTTTTAGTTCAAACTAACACTTTGTTGGGTTAAGGTATAATTAGTAATCCCTCAACTTTTGAATGACCTCTACAAGTGTTCTTTATGCTCTTGTAGACTTTGGTTGTAAAATAAGATACTATCAAAGTAAAAAATAACAAACTTATCAATAAATTTATTAAAGATTATATTTATCAATGTGCAAAAATGTGGAAGAAATTTGATGAGATTGAACCACATGTACATAAACTCATTTAATACATAGTGTGTCACACATGAAATTTTCAATTGATATGCCTCTTGAATTCCAAACATGATTGTAGTTGTCTTTATGATTTCTTTAGAAGAGGTATTTAACTCCACAAAAAGCTTGTTAAATTTGTAGCAATCTACACACAAATGAAGTAAGTTTTAATTCTTATTCTTGAAGAGGATTAGAGTATTTTAGGGTGCCTTGGGAGGTACCTTAGAGGGATAAAAGTGCTTCACCTCTAGCACCTCTTGTAGATATTGTCCTAATCTAAGTAATTTTGGAACACATGGTATGGGATATTATATACAGGTAGTTGTATACTTAGTACGATCTCACTTGCATGGTTCCCCTCTTATTAGGGTTGGTGGTCTAGCAAGGACAATTGGGACTATCCTTATACTCTAAGATCTAGTTAGCTCTAGAGGGGATATGCCAATGTACACTAATATCCATATCCCCATAGGACAACTTTGTGTTAGGTGCCTCTATTGTTCTGCCCACTAAATTTGTGCCTTCTATGATAGTGAGTTAACCTTAGCTGCACACATCAATCTTGTGTTGGGTTCCACGCTCTTATGTACCATATTGTGCTGTTGTCATGTTATGTTCATAGTTGTCGATGTTCATGAGAAGCACAACAAAAGGTGATGTAGGATGACAACCCACATTGAGGTTATTGTTAAAGGTAGATATTTATATTTTAATTAGTTATTTTATTTTATTTTTTGTATGTCAACTTACATAATAAATATAAGAATATATTGTTAATTTTAAAAGTCTGAAGTTAAAATACTTAGCATAATTCTTGATTATTAGAAAAATGTAAGAATAAAATATAAAAATATTACCACTTGTTGGCAAGTTAGCACTCGACAATTGACCTAGGGGGTGTTACACTCAATTGGGTAGACCCAGACTAGGGGAGCCACAAGTTTGGCTTGAGTCATGAAAGACTTGGTTCGTGTATGTGTGTGACACTCTCTTGTCATGCCCTAGTGGCTAACTAGTTGTGTAGTAATAAGTGTTGTGTACACATGTGCACATGAGGATGGACTACCTTGTACCTTCTAATAAGTCTTTATTATCATGAGTTAATAATTCATAAATAATATAGTTTTAACCTTAACTCATGGTAAATAGATTTATATTTCTGTTCAATTATGAAAGTAGTTTTTAATTGATTAATGTTCATGTTTAGCTAATTATGTGATTTATATAAATTTATATGATTTTTATAGTTTTATTTTTTAGATAAATAAATAAAAATAAATTAAAATAAAAATATAGAAAAAAAGGGGGCCCTATTGGCCAATTGAGCCCACAAGCTGGTCAGAAACGTAGTCAAGGGGAGCCTTGAGTAAGGGCTCAAGCAACTATGGACCGATGGGGGCACATGTGTGCCACTCTCCTTCCACATCACTGATGACTAGTTAGCTATAGGACAAGGAGTAGTCGTACACACAAGAAAGGGACTCATTGCTTCTAAAACTGATATTACTATATATTCATTCAAAACTTCAGTGTACAATTGATGTGGGACTAAATCCATGTCACACCTTCTCTAGAATAGTTTCACTTATGTTAATACCTTAAATACTATTTAGTTATAACAACAATATACCATGATGACATCACTTTATAAAGGTATTAGAGTACTTATTTCAATCTCTCTCATACAAGCAAATGACTAGCATAGGTTCAAATCTTACCAGAGCTAAAACTTGTATTTTTATCTGATTAAATTGTGACTTTTTTGAAGATTATCATTGAAGGATTAAGCTGCTAGAATCACTTGATCAGTAGCAAAAATCTCGTTGATGCGATTCGCAGAACATTATTACTAAAATTATTGAATGATTCGCGATAAAAAGATCATGAATCTATCAAGTAAAGTATCTCCGATTGATCGACAAATAAGCTATCATTAGGAATAGGACGATCCATCAGGAGATGAGTCATCACCTCTTGATAGTATATTAGATGCGATGAAGAGCCTCTTCTTGCTACGCAAACTTGAGGATGAAGTTCCTTGATATGTGCCTCATCTCTAGTTAGCTCTTCTTCGTCAGGTGATAGCCACTAGAGAGTCACAAAGTCATCATTTTTCTGTTATGTTAGATGACAGTCATTGGAGAAGATTCGATGACTCATAACATGCTATTTATGCATGTAATTATATAATTATTAATGCAAATTAAGGCATTAATCATTACAAATATATGCATGTTATCATATTTTAAGTATATTTCTATCATTTTGTGTAAATTCATGTTATGATCTTAAAATACACCAAATTATGGATTATTATAAATAATTACACACTATAATCTTTAATCCTAATTATATTTATGATCATAATCATGTTTTAAGAGGGAAAATATGAGAGAAAAGATATTTATTAACATTTATGTATTTATATAAATTTATTTTATATAATACATAAATGTATAAAATTAATTAAAATTTATTCTCTTGTTATTTTAATAATTTGACCTTTTATAATGATAGATTATTCAATTTTGAATCCAAAAAAACAAATTTGAATTAATTTGGAGTCGTATTTTGAAAGTTATGATTTTTACAATTTTATATAATTTTCTGGAATTTTTCTGAATTTATTTATATTTTTTTTGATTTTTAAATGTTTTAAATTAATTAAAAAATCGCAAAAAGGGGTTATATGTCGCGCGTGCACACGTGGATGTGACGTGATACTGGGGCCACGTGGCTCTGCCACGTGGACAGCACGCGGACGCCTGCTGGCGCTGATGTGACACGTGGCGTATTTATATTTACTATATATATTTATTTAATCAAGTATATAGGTTTTCCGATTATCGGAAGACAAAGTATTAATCCCTCTTAATCGTCATATTTTATATACCCAAATATACTCTGTTTTTTCCGTATGGGACTAAAGTTTTCTTATGTGCACGACGCGTGGCGTGATCTCGTGCGTCCGATCGACATCGCGACAAACAGCGTGCGTAGATCACGTGGAATCAGGGTCCACGCGATCAGAAATCAACCACGTGCCTAAATACTCACTTAAGTGAATAAATCGCGACCGTCCGATCGAGAGTTATAACGTTCCAGATTATTCACATCAGATGGACATCCAATCACATCTTAACCGCACGATCACGATCGGACGATCGTCGAATCGTCGCGACGATTCGTGAAGAGGCGTCTCATCGCGATCGTCCATCGCGATCAACTCCATCAGATCGGACGGCCACGATCATTTACGAATATTATGAAATCCGTTCTTCGCGACGGAAGAACTGCCCGCGATCAATCTTCAAATTCTCTTTGTTTAGAGCTCCAATTTGCGCGCCATCTTTTGCATTGTGTTCGAAACTCATTTCCTCTTCTGTTGGATGTTTAATTTGAATGTTTTATTGAAATAATTGGAAGAAATCAAGTCTTGAACTCCTCTTTCGTCTTCGAAAATTCGGAATGAAAAGCCTTGCATCCGGCGATTAATTGGATCATTTTGAAGGCTAATTTGGGTTATATTGTTTTTTTTCATCTTAATATTTCATCATTTAGTGTTAATTTTACTTTAAGTATTGTAGTTTAAGTTTAATTTAGTTTTAATTTCTGTTTTAATCATTTCGCGATACGAAAATTTCTCTTAACTTGAAACTTCGATTACTCTTCGAATTCTCATCCAAATCACCTGATTTGTGATTCCGTGGATTCGAAATTGAGTTATCTTTCTTAATATACTAAATTTCTCAATTTATAACTTAATTTCATCGTTCGATTTGACCGAATTTCAAAGATATCTCTCAAATTTCCCTAATTTTCCGTGGATTCGACCCTTAATTACTATGATACTAATTAATTACTTTGATTAATCATAAATTGATAAGATTAGGACTTTGTTTTGACACTGAATCGTGTGCATTCAATGACCATACGATTTAGTCTCGTCAATGACCTATTTCATCGATCTCTAAACTTTACAAAAAAATTTAGAGACTACCCATGTCGTCTTTGTCTAAAAAGAGACTTTGAGGCCATAGACACTGCACAGTAATTCTTTCGAATGCTCAAGATTTCAGTACATTGTCAACATTATCGCATCGTCAAAACTCTATTTTCTTATTTTTAACTTAATTTTCACTTCATTTTGTGATAATTTATTTGATTTAAATTTATAAAATTATTTTTTATTTAATTACGATTCTTTTGACTTTTATAGATCTTAATTTGATCAACTAAATTATTTGTAATCACTTATGTAAGAATCACCAGATGAAACTCTATTTCTACTCGATTTACATTTGTTAGGTGCTGACATCATCTTGATATTTGGATCTTTATTTCTCTTTTTCGTGAATTTTAAATATATATATTAATTTAAAATTTATAAAAAATCATATCCTTTGAGGAAAATTCTAAATAATTACCAGATATTATATTACATTTTTGTGATCAACTTGAAAGTTTTTCACTATTTTTAGAACTTTTATTAAATTATAATTGATATATTTGTTTATAAATACTTTTAAGTATATGAAAGTTAATATTTTCTAATTTTATAAGTTTTAAATTTATGTGATTTAATATACGACTAAGTCACGTCACCTTCTAATAAGATGGTCTTAGGTATTATTTGATGTTGGGATAAAGGATCTCTATTGAGAGAAGATAGTTTTCATATATTTTAGTTCAATCTATTTAGTTCAATATATTAGTTGACAAATCACCATGATACTAGATGTGTCAAGCAATATATCAGTAGTTTGAGAATCTAACATCGCTCAACATGCACATGACTAGAAATAATGATCCAATGGTGAGAAAATTGCCATGGTACCAAGGACTTAAGGTTTTGGTCTACAATGGCTCATAGCAGGTTAAGCTTATGTTGCTCAACATGCCATACGACCAAGGATATTTGATCCAGTGGCATGATACTAAGAACTCAAGTTCTCACATGTCTCACTATTAGGGATATAAAAATAATAATCAATTATTATCTAGTAAAAAATATTTATTATCAATTATCTTTAAAATCCTGATCATAGTCAAGAATATAACAATCTGTTCCTTCCCTCTTTCACGTGATCAATATCTTTGACAATTGATGAGCTCATTCCTTCTTTCCTCCACTACACTCATGGACTCTAGCGAGTTGTGAGCTCTTTCCTTCTCCCCCCAGACAACAATGATAATATGGTCAACCCCAATTTTTGACGGATCTCTCTGACGAATGGTACCATACTTATGGATGATACTTTTGTGACTTTTAACATGATGTGACACATTCGGACAAACCAAGCCACATTGGTGTCTCTAATTTCCCAAGAGACAAGGTAATCTTGGGCAATGATTTTTTTCTTGATTTTATCATTTATTTACATAATTTTAATATTTATTTATATTTTATGATAAGTTATTTCTATTTCATATATGTTTGATTGAAATGAGTAGAACTAATTCAAAACTTGATAAATGATCTTCGTTCCTCTTTTGAATCCTCCAAAACTCATCTAAGATCAAGTCAAGATCGTGTCTAACTCATTTTTTATTAATTTTTATAGTCAAATCTTCTCATTTATGTCCTTAATATTATGTGAATAGTCAATATTTTTTTATTTTCAAATGTGAAATCAACAAGATTAAAGGCTACTTAATGATTGTTGAACTATTAAAACAAGGTAGAGACATTTACAACTGACTTCATGTCATGTGTGTGAATTCTTGAGCACACATTCGTCAGAAAATCATGGTCACTCTAAAAATAGGTTGACTTTATTTCTCTCTATCTTAATTATCATCTTATTTCTCTCTCTTCCTCTCTTGTGAGGCTTCTTCTTCTCTCTCTATCTCTTGTTAGATCTCTTTCTATCTCTCTCTCTTTCTCTTGATTGAACGACCTCTCTCTCTCTTGTGATATGTTTCTCTCTCTTTGTCTCAAGTGAGATTTATCTCCTCCTTTATCTTTCTCTCTCTTTTGCGAGAGATATCTTCTCTCTTTTTTGTGAGAGCTCTCTTCTTTCTCTCTTTTCCTCCTCCCTTTCTCTGCTTCACTTCTTTTATTTCTCTCACCTCGTCTTTTCATTTTATTTTTTCTATTACATAGTGAGAAAATATTAAAATCACTTTATATATATAAACAAAATTAATTTTCACAACAAATTAATCAAGCTCTATATGTTTAACTTGAGACTTATATCTATGCTAATATTTTATTAAGTCTTAGCTATAAATATTTTTAGATAATACACATTTAAATATTGACAAGTGCACATTAGTTATCAATGTTGCAGCTCTAATAAGATGACATGCAACTTCTAACAAGGTGTAATACTTTCAATTGGGATGATCATGATTCAAGGAGTAGAAGTGCATTGCTAACATAAAATTGGTGGTGGATTGTGTGGGTGTGCAACATGAGTTCTAGTGCAGCATGAATGCAAAGAGGGCTGTTGTGTGCATAGAGGTACACAATGATACAACAAGGATTGAGACATGAAACATAGTAAAAAAGTCACAAAGATGAGGTGGCTCTACACTAGAGGGATGGTGGATCTTCTAAAAGTCACAAGGAGCCTTATATGATGAGGATGTCAAATTTGTTGCATGTGGGAAGATGTCACACATCTTTGATGATAGGAGGGCATGCATTCATGCATGATAGGTGTGATGGCATGGCACAACATGGTATAACATGCACATGTTGGCACCAGGTGTGGAAGAGTACATAATGACATGATGTGGCAAGGAGTGCAAAAGTTACACATACATGAGAGGCAGGTGGGATCAACTCTGCCACCCTTGAACAAAGTTCATGAGGGTTGTCCCATGAACCTTGTTGGTGACTTTCATGATGGTGACATAATATCAGCAATACGATAGCATAATTCATGAGTTGGTAAAGCTTCACAAAGACTTCTCAAGAATGTTGATGTTCATTTACACAACATGGCATGGTCATGGCACAACATGGTGTATGATGCACACCAATCATTCTAGGTTAAATAATGCATTCAATTTAAAATTTATAATTGAACTGTTATTATGAAATATTAGATGAGTCCAAGTTAATGTATAGGGATAATTTGATTTATTCTTAATACAAATCTCATGTTCTAAAAAGGTAATAAAATCAAAGAATTAAGACAAATTATGTGTTCTAATAGATAAAATATTATATTGATAGATCCACAAGGGTGTGAATCCCTTGTGCTAAAGAGAGCAGGGAAAGGGAGGATTTTGAGAGAAGAGAGAAAGAGCAGGAGAGGGGATTAGGAGGAACAATAGGAGAGTGAGTACAGAGGGAGAATAGTGGGGCAGGAAAAGGGGCAAGAGTTGACTAGCAAACATGTTTGTCTAGTGAAGGTGACATGAGAGAGAGAGTCTACTAAAATAGATGAATTAAAAAGAAATCACAATCATGGAAGTCTTCACAATAGCAAACTATAGGTTTTGCCTTTGGGAGAGATTATTGGTGAAAGTGGAGAGAAGATAGATGAAAAAATGAAAAATGATTAGAAGGAGAAGGTATGAAGTAAAAAAAAAGTGAGAGGAGAGAAATAATGTTGAAAAAGGAGAAAAAATATTGGTTGAGAGAAAAATCAACAATGGAAATAATATCCCTGGTGTGATAGAGAAAGTAAAGTAAAAAAATGATTCAAAAAGAGAATGGATGAAAAGATTGAGATGAAAACACTAAGGAAAAAGAGAAAATGTTTTGAGAAGAGGATGAACTCACAACTAAAGGGAGGTTTCTCACAGAAAAATCACTGAAATAAATGATCTTTGGTGAATAAAAATGGAAAAGAATAATTAAAAAAACATAAGAACAATATTGACCAAGAAAAAACTTACAAGGGAAGAAAAAGAGAGAAAGAGAGAAAAAAACTTACTTGAAAAGGGAAAACTCACGAGTGGAAGAGAATGTTGGCAGAACAAAGAATCAAGGATGAAATGGGGGATGGAAGAAAATGAAAACAATTACATGAAAGGTTAAAAAATAAGGAAATGGGACAATATTGAAATAAAAGAGAGGAAGAGGGTCAAGAGAAGAACACTAAAAAATCAAGAAAAATAGGGAGCTCCTCTCATCTATCATTTGGGACGAGAAAGTGGAAGGGATGACGATAAAGTAATGAATGCTCTCTAACTCAAAAATTAAAGATGTAAATGTTGAGAAAGATGTGGGGAACGATTTTATATGTATCACCTAGGAAAATATTAGGAGAGGAGAGAAACACCAAGAGAAAGATAGAGAGAGAGAGCTTGGGATAGAGAAGGGAAAAGAGGAGGGGGAAGAAGAAGAGGAGAGAAGAGAATTTACCCTATGAGAAGAGCTGCATGAAACATATGTATTCAAAATTAGTGGTTGCATAGAAGGACATGATGACTTAGGGGAAGCCCATGAGTGTGTAAAGATCAAAATATCCACATCTTATAACCATAATCTCATTTTTATATGGAGAATAGAAAAGTAAACAATTAATTCTCAAAATTAATTAGATAGAGAAATTTATTATTAAAAAATTAAACAGTTAATATTACTATAAAAGGTCTTATTTGGATGCTATCTCTTCATGGAATTATAATAACAATATACAACTATCTACAATATGTTATCACTGGAATACCACAAAGGTGTGGCAGGATAATGCTGCAATATGTCATCCATGCATACATGGCTAGTATGATAGTGGCACATTGGTGACATATACATGCCCATGTGTTGCTGGCATGGACCTGAAATATGTCAATGTAGACATGTTGATTGTGTTAGGCTAATGAGTTGGCCCAATTAATGCCACTAGCAATATTCTTCATGGGAACTTGTGCTATTAAGTTGTTAACTTGGGAGAATAGCTTAACTATTAAAATTAAGCGATAGCTATGGGATGTGTGTGAGCTTTTATGTTATTAAGACATCTTGTCATGGGGGATGTATGATGTTGATCTTAAATGAATAGTTTGAGGATTTATCATGAATTATTCAACTCCCCCTATAAATAGGACGGTTCTTCTACAACTATGGGTAGAGTATGTGGACCAGCTGCCAAGTGTGTGCATGTTAGTGACTTGCACCAGTTGCAGAGGTACGTATGTCCACTCTACTTGCTGGACATTTTTTATTTCGGTTTTGCCATTCAGTCCCCATGCATACAATTTTTTTAAGTGTGATAAGAACCTCTTTGTAATATACACACCATGAGTCTATATCATGCCACTAGATTTCAATATTATCTAAACTTTTATGCTATAAACTTTATGAGTCCAGTTTTCCCACTATATTTAAACTAGCAACCTAAGTAGCTAAACTTAGCAACCTTTAAACCTTATTTTAGACATAATAATGTGCATTAACATATTAAAGAAGACAATTAAAATAATACCTAGTGATATGGAGTAGTATTATTGATGCCTTTAAGATTCTGGGATGATTTTAGTTCCATTGAAGATGAGAGAGTTTCTTTGGACAAAGAGGCTAGGCCACATTGATCTTCAATTGTTTTTCTTGTGAGCAAATGGAGGAGGGGAAGGGGAAGTGGTCACATGTTGTTCATTCTCTAAATGATTTTTTTATGATATACTTTGCTAATCCTAATTTGAGCAAAAATGCCCTTAGCAAAAGTGCCCCTTTTATTCTCTATGAAGTGGGCTAGGTCAGTTGTGAAATAACTCTACAAAGATTGAGTTATGCTACATGGTGGGTGTTAAAGCTAGATTTGTGTTTTAATTAGTTTTAATATTTTATTTTATTTTATTAACCTATAGAATAGATATAAGATATATTATCAATTTTAAAAGTCTGAAGTTAAAATACTTAGCATAATTTTTTATTATTAAAATAAAAATAAAATAAAAAAATATTAAAAAGTTTTTCGTCTACTGGCAAGCTGACACTCGGTAGCTAACCTAGAGGGGCACTACAGCCAAGTAGGTAGACCCAGATTGGGGGAGCCACTAGTTGAGGTTGAGTGACAAAGGCCTCGCTCTGCACACATGTGCGTCACTCCCCTTCCACGTCCTAGTGGCTGACTAGTCGTTTTTTTGGCAAAGAGTGTCTATACACATGTGCATGTGTGAGGGCAGACCACCTTATTGCCTTCTCCTAAGATGGTCCTAGGGATTATTTTATTTCGGGAGAAAAGATGTTTGTTGATAGAGAGAAACTTTGATTTATGTTCAACTTAAATGATGACAAACTTTCAATGTGGGACTAACCTTTTTAATTTGTTTCAATGCAGCCCTTTGGAGCATGGTGTGATCCAGCGGTATTCAACGAGCCACATCATCAGATTAACCTAATCTTGTGGCTGGTGAACCACCACAATACCAAATGCATAAAGTGATCCATTAGTAATTCGTGAATTTGATGCCACTTAGCATGCACATGGTCTTAAAGGTTGATTTGACGGCTAAGGAGTTGCCATAGTACCAAGAACTTAAGTTCCTAGTTGGCAACGATTCATGGTGGGTTGATCTTGCATCACTTGGCACGTGACGTGACTCAGTCGTTGTATGTTAAATCACGCAAATTTAAAATTTATAAAACTAGAAAATACGAATTTTCGGATATTTAGAAGTATTTCTAAATAAATATATCAATTATAATTCAATAAAAATTCCAAAAATAGCGGTAATTTTCCAGGTCGATCACAGGGATGTAATATAATATCTGGTAATTATTCATAATTTTTCTCAATGAGTACGATTTTCTTACGAATTTTATACTATGAAATAAAAAGGAAATATATTTAAAATTCACAAAAAAAAGAGGAAATAAGGGTGCGGACGTCAGGATGACGTCAGCGCCCGGCGAACGCGAATCAGGCGGAAACAGAGTTCCGCCCGGCGATTCTTACGTAGGCGATTACAGACGACTCAATTAATCAAATTAAGATCTGTAAAAGCCGGAAGAATCGTAATTGAACGAAGTATAGTTTGGTAAATAAAAATCAACAAAGTATCATTAAATGAAGCGTAAATTAAATTGAAAGCAGGAAAACAGAGTTCCGGCGTCGCGACGGCGATGCGTCGGCGATGCGTCGGCGATGCACCGGAATCTTGAGCGTTCGGGAGGATCGTCGTGCAGTGTCCATGGCCTCGAAGGCTCTCCTTGGACAAAGACGACGTGGTCAATCTCTAGATAAAGTAGGAAAACAGAGTTCCGGCGTCGCGACGGCGACGCGTCGGCGATGCACCGGAATCCTGAGCGTTCGGGAGGGTCGTCGTGCAGTGTCCACGGCCTCAAAGGCTCTCCTTGGACAAAGACGACGTGGGCAATCTCTAGATAAAGCAGGAAAATAGAGTTCCGGCGTCGCGACGGCGACGCGTCGGCGATGCACCGGAATCCTGAGCGTTCGGGAGGGTCGTCGTGCAGTGTCCACGGCCTCGAAGGCTCTCCTTGGACAACGACGACGTGGGCAATCTCTAGATAAAGCAGGAAAACAGAGTTCCGGCGTCGCGACGGCGACGCGTCGGCGATGCACCGGAATCCTGAGCGTTCGGGAGGGTCGTCGTGCAGTGTCCACGGCCTCGAAGGCTCTCCTTGGACAAAGACGACGTGGGCAATCTCTAGATAAAGCAGGAAAGCAGAGTTCCGGCGTCGCGACGGCGACGCGTCGGCGATGCACCGGAATCCTGAGCGTTCGGGAGGGTCGTCGTGCAGTGTCCACGGCCTCGAAGGCTCTCCTTGGACAAAGACGACGTGGGCAATCTCTAGATAAAGCAGGAAAACAGAGTTCCCGTGTCGCGACGGCGACGCGTCGGCGATGCACCGGAATCCTGAGCGTTCGGGAGGGTCGTCGTGCAGTGTCCACGGCCTCGAAGGCTCTCCTTGGACAAAGACGACGTGAGCAATCTCTAGATCTTCTCGTGAAGTCTAGAGACCAATGAAGTGGGTCGTCGAATCGTCTCCGGCGGCTGTCACCCGGCGGAGCGGAAAAACGGCGACTTTGCGGCTCTTCGGCGGCTGTCACCTGACGGAGAGGAGCTGGATGGAGGTGAGGCGCATGTTAGGGAGCTTCATCCTCAGGTCCGCGCAGCAAGAGGAGGCTCTTCATCGCATCTGGTACGCTCTCAGGAGGTGGCGACTGGTCTCCCGGCGGATCGTCCTCTTCCCGACGGCGGCTTGTTCGTCGATCAATCGGAGATGATTTACTCGATGGATTGCGATCCTTTTATCGCGAATCGTTCAGAAATTTTAGTAGCAATGCTCCGCGAATCGCGTTGACGAGATTTTCGCCGATGATCCAGCGATTCCGGTTGCTTAATCCTTCACTGGCGATCTGCAGGAAAGTCGCGATAATCAGTTAAAAATATATGAATTTTGACTCTAGGAGGATTCGAACCCGCGGCGGTCGCCGGCCCCTGAACAAGGTGTGACGCGGGTTTAGTCCCACATCGGTTGTGCGCGGATTATTTGGGCGAATATATAGTAAAGTTAGCTTTGTAGGCAAAATCCTCTCGCGTGTACGACCACTCCTTGCCCCACAGCCGGCTGACCACCGGTGACGTGGAAGGGGAGTGGCGCACACGTGCCCCTATCGATCCAAGCAAGCCGCTCGAGCCCCTGCTCGCGGCTACTCCCCGACTGCGCTTCCGACCTGCTTGCGGGCCCGGCTGGCCGGCGGGTCTCCCCATTTTGCAATATTTTTATTTTTATTTCTTGTTCTTCGTTTATCTCAAAACTAAGACTGTAAAAATCGTATAAAATCACATAATTACCCAAAAATTCACGTTAATCAACTGAAAACCACTTTTCATGCTTTAACACAAATATAAGTCTATTTATCATGAGTTAAGGCTAAAACTATATTATTTACTAATTATTAACTCATGATAATGAAGACTTATCAGCACGCCACATGACCAAGTAGATATGACCTAGCAGCTCATGATGTACTATGATATTATGAACTTAAGTCTTGCACATATCATCATCAAGGATATAAAGATAATAATTGATTATTTTTTGATAAAATAGATATTTATTGATTATCTTTAAAATTTCAACGATAGTTGTAGATACGATAATCCATTCTTCCCTCCTTTGCATGATTGACATTTCTAGTGATCAGAAAGCTTGTTCCTTCCTCCCTTGACTACAAGCAAGGCCTATGGCAAGTGGCCAGCTTTCCCTTCTCCCCCTTGATGATAGTGACAGCGTGGTCAACTCTTTTTTTGGTGGATCTCTCAAACAAGCGGCACAGTACTTTCGGGTGATACTTCTGCGACTTCTGGCGTGGTGTGGTATGACAAAAAAACCCAAGCCACCACACTGGTGTCTCCAGTTGCTCAGGAGGCAGACTAAACTTGGGCAATTATTTTTCTTACTTTCAGTATTTACTTACTTACTTTTGTCATTTATTTAAATTTTACAATAAATTATTTTCGTTTCATGCACGTTTTGATTGAAATGAGTAGAACTAATTCAAAACTTGATGAATGATATTTGTTCTTCTTTTGAATCCTCTAAAACGCATCTAAGATCAAGCTAAGACCATTTCTAACTTATTTTAAATTGATTTTCATAGTCGAATCTCGACATATTCACATTCTTAGGGCTCCACAAATAATAAGTATTTTTTAAATTTTGAATGTGAAATCACCAAGATTAAAGGCTGATTAATGAGCAAAATAAGTTGGAGACATTCACGACTGACCTCATGTCATGTGTGTGAATCTTCGAGCACACATTCATCTGAGAAAATAAGTTGACTGTAGTTCTTTATTTCTTCATTTTCATCTTATTTCTCTCTTCCCTCTCTCATGTGACCTCTCTTCTCTCTTCATCTCTTGCGAGATCTCTCCCTTTTTCTCCCTCTTTCTCAATCAATCTCCTTCTCTTTCTCTCTCTTAATTGATCTCTCTCTTTCTCTCTTGTGAGACTTTTCTCTCTCTCCATCTCACGTGAGATTTCTCTCCTCCTCTCTCTTTCTCTCCCTTTTGCGAGAGATCTCATCCCTTCTCTCTCTTGTGAGAGCTCTCTCCTCCTTTCTCGTTCTCTCCCTTTTGCGAGAGATCTCATCCTTTGTATCTCTCATGAGAGCTCTCTCTCCTCCTCTCTCTTTCTCTCCTTTTCGCGAGAGATCTTATCCATTATCTCTCTCTCATGAGAGCTCTCTCTTCTCTCACTTATCTCTATCTCTTTTCTTCCTTCTTTTTATCTACTTTACTTCCTCTATTCTTCTCACCTCACCCCTTCTATTTTATTATTTCTATTAAATATTAATAAAAATACAAAAATTACTTTGTATATAAATTAAATTAAATTTCATGATGGATTAATTAATCTTCTTGTGTTCAACCTGAGACTTACTCCTATACTAATATTTTATAAGTCTTAGTTATAAATGTTATTAGATAGTATGTATTTAAACATAATGACAAGTGCACACCAGTGGACCCTAATATGCCCTCCTAAACAAGCCAAACATTTTGGGACTTAACAGTCACATGTTGCTAGATTGTGCATAAAATTTCTCTTCACTTTAACATCCAATGAATGTTTTCAGTACTATATGAATATTAAATCTTGGAACTTCATAATTTGAGTGATATTACCTTAATTCAATCCATGCTTGTATATAATTCATAATAGATTAGAACACATTAGTTATAATATGATACTTAATCTATATTTCGAAATAACTTTCAAATGAATGATTTCATCATCAAGTTGATGAAGTTAACTTCATAATTTTATTCTATGTGAAGATAACAAAATTATCCTTCCACATCATCAAAATAATTTAAGCACTTAAACCCAATAGAAAGTTTCAATAGATACATACTTTCTAGAGGTGTAAATATATAATGGCGAGCTAATTACTTGCCATCAAATTAAATCCTAATAGTCTTGAACTAATTACTTTTGGAAGAGTTTTAAAAAGTGTTACCTAGTCTCTTGAGATTTTTGATAATTTTTTTAAAAACAAGTTTTATATCATTACAATTTGTGAACTCCATTTCATGAATTTATTCAATGTTTTGTAATATTTGAAATCTAAAACCTATATCTCAACACTAAATAAGATATTGTTGGGTTTAGCTATGCTCAGTATGGTCTTTACAAATTAATTAGTATAAGATAAACATTTTAAAGCATTAGACAGCTTGGTCCTCTTTAGCCATGCTCAGCTTGGTAAATATCCCTATAGATTTCATTTCATATTAGACAAACACCATTGTTTATCATGGTTTGGTGCTCCTTGCATGATGATTTCTAACAAAAGCATTGTCTCTATATTAATATCAAGTTAAAGTAACACCAAACCAATAAAATGTTAGCTTGCATCTACCTTTAGATTGGCTACTATTATCTAACAAAAATATACAAAATATTTAAATTTTCAATTATCTTGGTATATGACTTGAGTTCATACTCAATGCTAGTGGTAGCATTTTACACAATGAGCCCTTTAAAATCAAATAAGAACAAAATTGAAACTTATCACATTAATTTGAGCTTTAACAAGAGCAGAGTTAGGTCAAATAAGAAGAAATCTTGAAATCTCGATGGAACAATAAAATGCCATATCTCCTAGAGAAAAAAAAGTTTGGAGTATTTTTAATGAGTCAAATATTTATTAAAGCATATAATAGTTGTAAAATGGTCAATCTAACTTGTTATAATAGTAGATGCAATGGTTTGTCATTGCTTGATGGTGTTGCTTGGTGAATCAACTCTTTTTTCTTTGATAAAAATATATGAGTTCCTATACTTTTAATTGCCAACCCCAATGAGACTTTATCAAAAGTTAGTGCAACGATATTTTTTGGATTAAAACATTACCATCTTCTCTTTATGCCTACTTTATCTAAGATCAAAGCTTGAATAACTATAAAAATGAACTTTTTTCAAACCTAGTACTAAGACATCTAGTTGGTTAATTGTTCTGTCTACTGTATTATTTTGGTTACATTCTTCCCCTAAGTTAAAGGCTCATGTGAATATAGAAATCCTTAAACATCATTTGGTAGTAATTAGCCAGGCATAATGCCTTTAATTTGGTCCTCATTTTTTATGACATTGTTTAAGGATAATCTTAATTGATTTAAGGTTAAGAATTATGAGAGGATATGATTGCTCCAAAATGTCATAATTGAAAAGTGTCAAAAATAAAATTTATAATGTTCATATGTCTTCCTAATGATACTAATGAGTATAGTTTAAGGAGTATTAGATTCAAACCGCAAAGAATTGTCTAAATTAAGGAGAGATGTAACTTCTAATTATGATTGAATTTTTTATGAAGAATAAGATGAGGAGATATAAGAGAGTTGACTTACACACACTAAGGAGAATAAATGAATTGTGATTTTTTTTTGATGATTTTTTAATCACCAAGAGAAGAAAATTATGTGAGAAATAAATGATGAAATGTGAGATGATTGTGAATTCTTTAACCCTAATGTGCATAAATAAAAACTCTAATTTTCCTAGATCTTTCTATATCACCTAGGGGATCAATAAAAAGATTTTAAAAAACTAATATATTCCTAAACTACTTCCTAACCTCTCCTTATACTTCTTTACTTTAATGAATGCTCAACTTTGATGAATCATAAGAGCAAAATAACACGGAAAGAAAATATGATCAAAAGATGGATCTAAAAATATCATAAATCTGTCCTACCTTTCTTATTCTTAGAAATATGATCAATCTTTGATAAATCAAGAGATCCACATCAAAAGAAGCAAGAGAGGGGTATAAAGGTTGGATTCTATCTTAGGATCGACCTAGTGCCACTCTAGGGATCAAAGAATTGAATACCTGTCTACTCTTGAACCGAATCAACTCTTTCTCATCAAGATGGTCTCAAGAAGAAGATAATATAATAAAAAAAACTCATTCATTCAAAATAAAATATAATACATAATGAAAGAAAAAATATGAAATATGTCTTTTGTATGCCATTTGGAGTATTCAAATGAATCCCTCCTTGGGGTTCCTAGATTGGCTCAATGAGTGAAGTTTGTGGAGATCTCCTCTTCTCCCTCTTGGGTAACCCCTCTCCTATGAACATAATGCCCTTCTCTCTCCTCTAGGTGGCTTTTATTCTCCCCTTGCTTGTGCCCATTCTCAACCCTTGAATCATGGGGAATAGTGCACAGCCTTTGGATTATATTTCTTTCTCCAAGGGCAGCCCAAGGAAGGTGGGTGGTGCCTAGGGTATCCTCTTAGCTTCCTTCACCTTAGGACCTATCTCAGCCCTTGTATTGAGCTGATTGAGGGGCTGAGATAGTCTCAAAGGTTGTCTAATGAGGGAGAGGGGCTTGACTGATGAGAAGGTGCCACATACCCCTCCCTCTAATTAAGGAAGAAATAAATTGCCCTCTCTCCTTCTTATTGGGCCTCCTCCTTAATTAATGTGGGCTGTTCAGCTGGCCTATGGGCCTGATATTACCTGAAACATAATACTAAAATAAAACCTATTACCCCTTAAATGAATAAATATAATAAATTAGACATAAGAGGAAAGTCAACATGGTAAATCTAGACTCATTTATACATGAGTTGACTTAGGGTTTAATTGATACATAATAAATCATAAAAATCATATGTATATGTTTTATAATTTAAATATTTACGAATCAAAGCACTGATATTAATTTGGATTTAATCGATTTTTTTGGGAAAATAAAAAACCTTTAGAATATTCATTTAAACTTGAAATAAATCTTAGAATACTAAAAAAGCTCCAAAAAGTCTCTAAAAAACAGGAAATATACTTTGATCATATTAAATCATCATAAAATATTTAAATAATAATAATATACATATTTTTTTTTGTAATTGTTATTCAAGTAAAACATATAAATAAATAAATAGACATGCTATAGAAAATATGAAAAAATTATAAATTATACATGTATTTAGAATATTGATCATAAATTATGATTCACCTATTTTATGTATCTGTCATTTTGTATCAAGTTAAATACTATTTGTCTAAATTATGCCATAGTTAACATGTAGAATTTGCATGTTATCATGTATAAAACTCTAAACTTGGCATTGTAAGAGAGGTATCATCCTTTCCTCAGATAATCATCATTAGGGTCTATAACCTAAAGTGGAAAACCAAGTCACTTCAATTACATTATTTGAGATGATCTATTGGGTGTTTTTCACCATTATTTGTTTCAAATTTTTGGAATTCGTGCTTTAGTTTCTTTTACTAGACTCTACCTTAGTTTTCTCTGCTATCCCTTTTTTTTGAATGAAAAGCTGCACCATTGCAGCAAAAGAAGAGTGGAGATAAACTTGTTTTTAATGCTCGAGAGTACTTGACAGTTCTGAGAGAACGTTTGGCAAAGATGCCCTTCACCATCCCATTTCCTTCACAATTCTTGGAACCACATTGACGCTAATACCCTGCATCCCTTTTCATGGCTTAAAACTGTTCCAACTGATGAATACGCATATCATCAAACTCGGCATAGATCTTCTTTAGAGGAAGCATCGGCTGGCTTAAATCTTTGGTCGATATTTTTCCCTATGCAAATGGTCTGAGGGTGCATGATGCCTTCTATGATCCCTTCCGCTTGACAAATGGGGAAAAAGAAGGTGCAGTGAGGGACGAACAGAGTTGCTTGTATAATTGACCTATTGGTTAATTCGAATGGGCTTAGAACGGTGTCTCTAGCGAGAGAGAGAGAGAGAGAGAGAGAGAGAGAGAGAGAGAGAGAGAGAGAGAGAGAGAGAGAGAGAGAGAGAGAGAGAGAGAGAGAGAGAGAGCATATTTTTTTCTCATTTATGGCGGTGGGGTGCCCCTCATGAAACTAGTATTAATCCCCCACCTTTCTGCGCATCTTCTAACGCATAACAATGGCTCCAACTGTCAGGATTTCCCGCGTTGCCGTGGTTTCCACGGGGACACGGGGAGAGGGCGGGGTGGGGTTGCTGGTGCGGGGTGGTGGGCTCCTTCACTGTTACCTTCAATTTATGTTTCATTATGGCAGGCGTTGGGTCACTTCAGTGGCTTCTTCCGGTAGTTCCAATGGCTTTCGGCAGCCGTCGTCTCCGCCTGGGTCGATTTTTACGGGGACGGCGTCGGGGGAGAAGGAAGAAAAAGCAAAAATGGATCTTTTTCAAACATAGACATGTTTCGTACTGGTTTCATTTTACTTAGGTTGGCTAAGTACAAATGGATGTTACCTGTCTATCATTTATTTATTTTTACTTAAATATAGAGAACACAATAAGTTATCATCAAACTTTGTTTTTTCCTCATATAATCTACTTGAACTCACTGCAATTACTTGATTTGGTTTAGTTTGAATTCAGTAAATAAATATTAAATTTGGCATCTCTTAATACAACAATTAAGAGACGATCAATCTTCTTGGTCAATAATTTTCCACTTTTCATCATACAAAATGAATTATTTTCTATCCTTAAGAAATAATCAGGTTAGAGATTTTCTCCAATAATATCTAGAGCATTTGTTGTTTTTATATATTAATTCCACTATAATTATTAAATTAAAATGCTAGTTTT
The DNA here is from genome assembly GCA_902729315.2 of Spirodela intermedia. NCBI lineage: Eukaryota > Viridiplantae > Streptophyta > Magnoliopsida > Alismatales > Araceae > Spirodela > Spirodela intermedia. The sequence goes on from LR746273.1 coordinate 2,772,743, forward strand.
GGGAGTTGAAATAACTTTTGATATAGATGTATAATAAACAAAAGAATGATACTAATTTTTTTAATACTAATTACATATTAATGAGAGTTGAAGCAACCTTTGAACATATTTATACTAATTGTTTTATCCTAATTTTTCACTTGAAAACTAATACCAATTATGATGTTAGAAATGTGTTGTATGTTGGAAAGCAATGTTGGATATGAGTGAATCTGTTCATGGTTGCATGTAATTTATGATTTTGTGAATGTTGGTCAGAAATTTTCAACCTTTGTTTTTCACAAAAAATAGATAAACATTTTTGAAATGGCAATCATTTAGGTTACTAAATTCTCATCGTATGATGGAAAGTAGTTGTACAACCAAATTTCATTCATTATATAGTTTGTCCGATGCACTCAACCTTCATTCAATGATATGTTAGAAAAATGTTCTTTTTAATTAAGCTATGATGTAGAGATTGACATCCTCTAGACTTTCAAATTTGAGTATGAGTTGTCTTAATTATGTTTTTCCTTTTCTCTGAATGGTCAACAATTAATTTCAAATTTTCCTGGTTTCTAAAGTTCAAAGGATGAATTTTCATCATTTATTAGCCTTATTTGAGAAGGAAGTTCTGAATGCTTTTTGAGCAATCATGTTAAGCATTTTAATCTTAACTAAGCGTACAAATGTGTTGACTAGTAAGGTGGTATCTTATTCTTTACTCATTTGAGGTTCTAGGATAGTCATAAATCTTAAGGTCATGTGGCTTTGTTTGTGTTATATCGCTACTGTGTAGATTTCCACCTAATATTATCTCAAGATGAATTTGTGCAAATGATAATATACGAAGGTTTTAAGCTTCCCTTTTAGTTACTATACTTTGTTTCTCAGTTCAGAACAAAAAAACTGTCAAAGGTTCAAAAAATCTTCTCTAAGCTCTTAGGATTATTCATAATTTTTTAAAAGCAAGTGAGGTGTATCATAACAACTTGTGAAGTCCATTCATAAGAAATTTGGAATTTATTCGAAATTTCTTTTCAATATTTGAAATATCACATATGACTGTCTTTAGCTATGCTCAACTTTAGTATTTCAATCATGATTAACTTTAAAAAAACTAGCTTAATAGCTTGGATGAATATCACTATTATGGCTTATCCAGTAATTGTATTTTGTGCATGAAATAGATTTTAAAAAAATGCAGTTCCTATAAGGCTGATAATATTAATTTAGTTACCAAGAATTGGTAAGTTGTATAGAGTTTCTATACTAATTTTTTGTCCCAACGATGCTTTCAAAGGAAAAAATAAGAGAGTAGAGAGAGAGAGAGAGAGTAACTCCTTATAAATTGCCTTATAGATTTTGATTTCATATTATACAGATATGGTGGGTTAACTCTCTTATTGAATAGAGGAGAACCATAATTTATCTTTATTTGATCCTCCTTTCTTGATGCATTATTTCAAGAAAAGTGTCTATATGTTATGCCAATAACAAGTTAAAGTAACTCCAAAGCACAAAAATATTAGTTGATATCTAACTTTAGATTCAATAATATTAGCTAGCAAAATATAACTAATACTTTAGTGCTTTAGTACACAATACTATTCAGTTATTCTTCTACCTAGCTTGAGTACACAATACTAAATTTTAGAAGTAGTATTTTCCACCATGAGCCCCTTAAAATCAAATAAAGAACAAAAGTAAGACCTTTTCACTTTGATTTTGCAAGTAGACCTTAGACCTACAGAAGGTGAAATCTTTAAAGTCACATAGCAATAAATTTGCTATTGATGCCATAGAAAAATAATGTAGAATCCTGTCTAAAGAGTCACCAGTGAATGTTCTGGGTAATTCTAATGCATCAGATCTATATTTATCAAACCATAGAATAGTTGGAAAAATTTCAATTTAACCATTCTAATGGTAGACCCAAGGTTTTGTGATTAGTTGGTGGTTTTGCTTTGGATTCAACTTTATTCTCTTTCATAGAATAATATATGAGTTCCTATGCTTTGAATTCCTGATCGTTGTTAGGCTTTGTCAAATGTTAGTATCATATACTATCCATATGTATCTTTATTCATGACACAAAGTATTTTCATTACAAGAGTACAATTGTATGCTATAAAAGTGAACTCTATTGAGACCTATTACTAAGAAATCTTAGTTTAGTTAGAACGAATGGGGTCTATACAGCTTAAGGCTTAGGCTGCATGGACATCAGGAATCTTGCCACAACTTATAGGCTCATATGAAACTAGAGACTCTAAAAAATCCTTTTGGTAGTTGCTAGCCAGCCATAGTCTTAAAAATTGGCCGTCGTAGTTGTCTGTTTTGATGTTGGCCCAGGATAACCTTAATTGAATTAACATTGTACAAGCACTACGTCAAACTCATAACTTGGCATTGTGGGAGGGTATAATTTTCCTCACAGAATCATCATCAATGTCTCATAACTTTGAACTGACAACAAAGTCACTTGATTGTGTTATTTAAATCGGAGTCTCTTAAGCCATTATTTCCATTAGTTATTTTGGAGTTAAAATCGGAATTTAGTGCTTTTCTTTCTTTTGCTAGACCTTCTACCTTATTTTTCTGTACTATCCTTAATTATCCTCCTCTTTGGATGTAACTAAAGCTGTACCACGGTGGTCCGATTTAAAGACACGTAACCCAATCCTGGGAAGGCTAATGAAGAAATGAAGATAGGTCGTTTTTAATATTCGAGAGCACTTAACAGTTCTGAGATAGGGTTCGGGATTGGAGTTCCCCTTTCCTTCCTCACACACCTTGGAACCAGATTATCGCCCATGCCCTACGACCCCTTTCATATCCCACGACTACTCAACTAATGAATAGGCACGTCATATCATCAAACTCTGTCAGAGATCTTCTTCTTTAGATGAGGCATATAAGGATTCTAATCTTTTGGTTGATATTATTTCTTACCTCATTAAATACTGTTTTTTACATCATTTTATCTTCATTTGCCATTGACGGGACTGATTTGATCTCATACGTCTTCATAATAGAAGTTCTGAATGGTTTCGTGAAGGATTATGGTCAGATCTCGCATGACTTTGAGCTGATTTCATGCTTTTTGTTTCGTCATGCATCATAACCTTCTTCTTTGTAGAAATCTTACGAAGAACTTGAAATCCATATCAATTTTGGTGGCCATCTATGTTATAGTTGCCACTTTTATACCATTACTTTAGTAGATTCTCCCCGCCCTAGACCTTGCTACTTTCATTCCGTCGAGAGGACAGGCTACATCCAACCCCGTGAAGAGAGGCGCACAGAAAATGCCGGGTAGAGTTGGATAGATACGGAGATGGAGAGAGTGAGAGTGAGAGAGTACCACAGTTCTGACGCCTGCTCTAATCTATAAAATGAGGAAAAGGAGATAATACGTCGAATCCAGATAAACGAATGCATTGGGCGGATCTTGTTGCCTTTAGAATTGACCGATCGGTTGATTAAAATAGGCTTATGAATTGACCCATTGGTTGACCTAATGGCTTTACAACGGACAGCTGTACGAGTCATTCCGTCATCAAGCTGCCAGTCCAAACTTAGAGTTTTTGCACTGGGGCGTAGCCCTTCTTTTAGGTTCACCGAGAATTGGACCACAGAAGCACTGACGCAAGAACAACGTGTGGACACTGCAGCTGTCCTCAGCTTTCTGGCCCTGGGGACCGCCCATGGACTCGCTCTGGAATGCTGCCACGACTGAAACTCGAAGGGCCCCACCACTTCTCCCGACACCCTTGGAAAGCTGGCTCCCCACTGGCGTTGCCCGACTTCTGTGCTTACCCTTTCACGGGATGTGAGGAATGAAGGACACATGTTCGGTTGATAAACAGAATTATATGTTACGGAGAGAAAGAGCATCTTTTACTTCTCATATTTATGGCAGTGGGGAGCCCTCATGAGGTTGGTACGAAGGCCCCAGTCTACTGCGGATCTTTTGTCGGAGAACAGTAGGTTCCGGAGTCAGGATTTTCCCTCGCCGCCGTTGTTTCTACCGGGGGGGGGGGGGGGGGGTTCCTCTGCTCTTCCTGCTATATATGTTTCATCGTAGCAGCCGATTGGGTCGCTTCACTGGCTTCTTCCGGTTGTACAAATGGATTTCGGCTGCCGTCCTCTCCTCCTGGGTCTTCTTCTTCTTCTTCCTCTTCTGGGGTGCTCTGCGGTCGGAGCCGATAGCCCCTTCTCCCCCAGAGCAAGCTTGATCCGGCAGTGGAGGCGGCTCTTCGGGTCCGAGCAGATGCCCAGCATCCTCCTGGACAAGGCCTCCCCGCTGAACGCCACCCAGGTAGCCGTCTTCTCCCGCTACATTGTCGACGGCACCCTCCCCAGCCACCTCCGCGCCTTCTGCTCCGCCGCCAAGCTCCTATGTGACGTCAAGACACCGGCCAACGTCACCAGCGACGTCTCTGGCGACGCTGATTTCGAGAGCTACAGCAACAAGGACTTCCGGCGATACCAGAAGGGCACCGTCTTCGGCAGCGACAACTTCAAGAACTACTCCGTCGACGAGAACGTCGCCCGGGACACCTTCGTCCGCTATGGCAAGGACGGTTCCGGGACCGAGCAGTTCACTAACTACGCCCTCAGCACCAACGTCGCAGGCTCCGGCTTCACCAGCTACGACGACAACAGCAACGCCGGCAGCGGGATCTTCCGGAGCTACGGCATGCAGAGTAACGTCCAAGGCCACGACTTCGCCGCCTACGGCACCGGCAGCAGCGGTGTCCTCCACACCTTCGCCTCCTACTCCGAGGACTCGAATGTCGTCAAGAACGACTTTAAGGACTACGGCAAGGACACCAACGCCATGTCTAGCACTTTCACGGGCTACTCGGGGAACTCAAACGTGAACAAAAACGAGTTTAAGGGCTACGGAAAGGACGGCAACGGCATGTCCAGCACGTTCACCAGCTACTCCAATAACTCCAACGTCGGCACCAGTACCTTCAAGGGCTACAGCGCCGGCGGCAACGGTGGCACCGGCATGTTCCAGAGCTACGGCGAGTCGGAGAATATCGCCCGCAGCGACTTCCTCTCCTACGGCAACGATGGCAACGGCGACTTCAACCAGTTCAGCTCGTACGGCGAGCAGGCGAGCCAGTCGGACAACTCCTTCCGCTCCTACGCCAAGGGCAACAACGCCCCATTCGAGGACTTCTCCAACTACGGCAACTCTACCACCTCCTCGAAGAACGAGTTCGTCGAGTACAATAAGGACGCCGGCGGCGTCGACCCCTTCCTCCGCTTCACAACCTACGTCGGCAACCAGACTTCCTTCAAGCAGTACTTCCGCACGCCGGGAACCTTCATCGACTACTTCAACAGCAGCCAGGCTTCGGCGGCTGCCAACGTGGAACCGGGGAAGTTCTTCCGGCGGACGAACCTCGCCGAGGGGAAGAGAATTCCCATGCCGGATATCCGCGACAAGATGCCGCCGCGTTCGTTCCTCCCTCGGGCACTCGCCGAGAGGCTGCCGTTCGGGTCAGCGCGGTTGCCGGAGCTCGTCCGCCTGCTTGGCGCCGCCGACCTGCAGGGGTCGATGGCGAAGACTGTGGCGGAGTGCGAGCGCCCGGCGGTGAAGGACGAGACGAAGAGATGCCCGACGTCGCTGGAGGCGATGGCGGAGTTCGCCGCCTCCGTGCTGGGGAAGTCGGCGGCGGTGTCGACCACGGCGAGCACCGCCGGGTGGGGGAAGACGCTGGTGGTGGGGAAGGTAGCGCCCCGCCGGGGGGGCGGAGAGACGGCGGCGGTGTCGTGCCACCAGAGCCTGTTCCCGTACCTGGTCTACTACTGCCACGCGGTACCCAGGGTGGCCGTCTACGACGTAGAGCTCAAGGAGGACGCCGGCGGCGAGGCGGTGAACCACGGGGTGGCGATATGCCACCTCGACACGACCCAGTGGAGCGCCGGGCACGCGGCGTTCGTGGCGCTGGGTCCGGCGCCGGGGAAAATCGAGGTCTGCCACTGGATCTTCGAGAACGATCTCATCTGGGTGGCCCGCGACGGGTGATGGGAAAACCTTGTACTTGCCGGTGACTCCCGCCGTCCAATAACTAAGCCTCCCATTCTTCTTCTTCCCTCTATTGCCCGCCGCCGTCTCCGTTCCCGTTCAGAAAAAGGTAGACTTCCGAGCTGATAGTGGCTCGCCGAGGCGGATCCGTCCTCCCCTTCCTCTACGCGGCATCCCTCCGGAGAAACCCCCTCGTTACGGCGACTTTCAGACTACCGTTCACACGTGGCAGCTACTGTATTTAATATTTAATATTATTTAATACTATTTGTGCGTGGACGTGTAAATAGTTTTAAACAGAGTTAGCTAATTTGTAAACAGTAAAGTTTCAGTATATTTTTTTTGAAGGTATAACAAGCTTCAAGATAGAAAGAATATTAAGAAAGGGTTCGTACTGATCCGTATAAAATCTTTTTCAATTTTCTACATTTGTATAAATCTTGTACTAAGTCCACATGAGTCTGTACACAGTTTACTGATTATTTAGTCTTATATGAATAAAAATATTCACTTTTTTTATTCTGGTTTCAACTTTGGTTGTCTACTTATAAGCGTATTTTACCAATTATTTATATTATTATCTATGAGATAATAAATGTTTAAATTTACAAGATCATTAATTTTTCATTACATAATATATTTCACATCAATATTTGAATGCTAAAAGTAAGACAAATTGCTGAGATTTGGTTGTTAAAGATGATTTTAGTTGATCTTGTATGCTGACCTGTAGAACAAAGTGAAACTACTATTAGTTTACCAACGTTTGGTCATTTACAACATAAATGTGTTATATGGAGATTCTATGATTTTTATGCCATGTGAGGATATATGCAATGGATAAGAAATACTTTGACATGTAAGATCTTTCATGGAAAATCAGTGTTTCTCCCTAGTGATATTTGGTAGTTTCTAGATGGATTGACTCATGTCTATTTCTCTCAACATTTTCACGTAAGAGTATTCTATGCCTACTATCTAAGTCTATTATTTAGGTTGTTCCATAGGTCAATCCACTCAAAGCTTGAGTCAATATTTTTTTATGAAATGTTTTTACTTATGTTTGAGTATTAGGCGTAAAAAACATCATCCAAAAATAATGTTCTATAACTAATAATTTAGATCTTCATTCAATAATCTATTTATGATATTTTTATGATTACTTTTCAACGTTCAATTGCTTAAATAAGTATTTACAAGGTGAAGTATTGATTAATTGTTTTAAGGTTATAATCTGACACAAGTACAATGAGAAAGATTTATGAAATCTTTGGGCATGTATCATAGGATGAAAAGTTTATGACAATGCACATACATATTTCAGAATCATGTTCAGGTTGAGATTAGTATTAGACTGCTTCAACTAAAGAACCTTATGAAGTATGAAACCTACACAAGAATCAATAGACATGAGCAATGGAATAGAGACTATTTGTTATGTTTTCAAGTTAATGCTAAAACTAAAGTAGTTGCAATCTTGCTTGATTGTTGAAAAATGCATAATTTATATATCTAAAATAAATATAAAAATGCTAAAATTTAAATTGAGTTATAAAACTATAAAATATAGAGGAGCAAACATCAAGAAGAAGAGGAAGCTACCCCTGTCCAAGTTCATAGGAAGGTAATTATATGAAAAATTGTATACCTTAATAATGATATCTTCATTGGTATTCAAAATGTTTAGGCTATAAGATAAATTTCTAAAGCACAGACATCAATTTACTTATCTTTCAAGAAACTTATTTCATAATGATTGAACTTAATCACTATGGAGAATAGCTAACCCCTAGATGGCTAAACCAAGGGGTAAAGAGGGGGGTGAATCTATTCCTCACTTTTCTTTTATAATTCTAAGTCATTGAAACAATTTTTCTAATTCTGATTATAAAAAAACAATAAAATCCCTTGAAGAGCTATTCTCAACATTAACTATTCTTTTTCCTATTTTCAAAGATAAAAATCATTTAATTTTGATAATAACACAATATTTTTTTCTTGTTGGTTATCTTAGGTATATTTTCTCTCCAAAGATTCCTTACCACATCTCTCACATGATGGTTGAATTTGTGTGCATGCATGGTGGGTGTACTAGTATGGCACAACACACATAGGCCTCACCATGCTTTTGCATATGCACATACACTATACCCTACTATGCTACTTTCTTGTCATGCCATGATAGTGGTTGTGAAGTTTCATGGGAAACCCCTATGAACCTCTTGCTCTCGAAATATGTTATTATCATCCCAATTAAGGTGCTTTTGGATCCTTACACTTTGCAAGAATGTGATTAAGTAATATAGAGCTAATAGTATCAGATAATTGAATTTGTTTTTACTTTCTACTAGGTATGCATAATCCTTTTAAAAATTTATCATAAGATGGTATATGTTGTATGCTGTCTATTAATGGAATATTTATTGCAACTTTCTTGAATAATTCTAGTAAATGATCATCGGGTTGATTAAGCTTTATTTTTGATATTTTAAGAGCATCGAGAAAGGGGATAGGGGGTTTATACTTTGCAGGATTAGGTTCACTCTTTGTTGGCTCTTCTAATCTTTTTGTGAGTTATGTATATGTTGGAGTTTTCCTTCAATTTTAATTCAACTTCTATTTCTTCACTCAATCCATACATATTAGTCATTAGATATTTACTTAGTAAGAAAGATGCTTAACCTCTGTTAATTGGATGGATTTTCTTGCTTCAAGAATTTGACTTAGAAGGGAAATATAGACATGTACATGAGAATTCCATAGTTGACCATCTATCTAGGATCCATGTAGAGAGCAAAATTCCAATTCATAAAGAATTTCTCAAAGAGCAGCTTTTGATTATTGATGCTAGCAAGCCACCATGGTACGTACATATAATGAATTACTTACTAGCTAGACAATTGCCCAAATTAGACTCAAAATGATAATTTGTTTCAATAATCTTAAATATTATTTTTGGGAAGGACCAGAATTATTTCAATGTTGATCAAATTGTTCGAAGATGTGTTCTTGAAGAAGAAAACCTTATTATCTTAAATTTATGTCATTCTTCAACATGTGGTGGACATTTTTTACAAAAGAAGACAACTATAAAAATATTGTAATGCAGTTTTTATTGACAATCTATTTGTAAAGATTCATATGAATTTTGTAAGTCTTGTCTTAATTGCCAAGCTTTCCCTACTAAAACTAATGATCACAAAGTGGTGTTGAATTTTGTTTTGCATAATATTTTCTCATGTTTTGGATGTCTTAGGATGATCATTAGTGATGGAGAAACTCACTTTGGTAACTATCAATTTCGATCTCTTTTGAAGAAGTGAGTCCAACAAAGGATGACCACTTCTTATCATTTACAATATAATGGTCAAGTCAAAGTAGGCAATAAATAAGTGAATACAATTTTGAAGAAAATTATGAAACTTGATACTCTCTCCCTTCTCCCTCAGCCCCCCTCCCTCTCTCTTTCTCTCGCTCACTGCTGTGTCTCTCTCAAGATAGCCTCCCCTCCTAAGAAGGGATGGAAAGTAGCAAGATCTGGGGGAGAATTCACTAAAATTGATGTCTTTTTAAGTGGCTATCACAAGATAGATGGCCACCAAAGTTGACATTGGTTTGAAAAATTTACCAAGAAGTTTAGCTCAAACTTGTTTGAGATATGGCTATAATCTAGTTGAATTATAGATTGCTCAAAAATTACTTTTGATGATTTATGGAAAAATTTAAGTAAAATCACTCTTAACTCAAAATCATGAAATTGATTATATTGATGACATTCTATGTGAAATTATGAATAATTTAATTGAAAATATTAATTCTTAGATATCATATAATTGCTAATTAATTTTTTATTAGGGACAAAAGTTACGTTTGAGTATAAAGTAATGATTATCCTACCATGAGTTTAATTATTTTTGATTTTCTGTATAAAGTGGGTTACTAAAGTAATAGTTGACCCAAATGCAAAACAATCTACAAGAGTGCCTAGTTTGACTAAACTAATTTTCATTTGAGATAATATGTCATGCACATAAATATGTGAAAAATAAATGGAAAGCTCATCTAAATGGGAATTAAAGCTAAATATTTTACAAGTTTTTATGTATGTTTTTCTGAATTTTTTACAACCTTCACATAGACTAATAAAGCTCACTTAAGCCTAATTGTTAGACCAAATAGGGACCAAAAAGTGATGCGGGACAAGCCACTTATGGACTGATGTGCCTGACTTGTCAGCAGGACTTGACCATTGACTTCATGTAATGGTTGATCGTTGATAATTGACACTGACTACTGACTGCTGACTATTGACTAGGCTGAACAGGGCTGATCACCGGGACTGGATCTGACTAGTGGAGCAATTGGCGTGGACCAGGTCGTCCGGCAGAAACCTAACCAGCAGGAGAAGCTGGTTTGAACCAAGGGCCCAAGATGGTTTGGACCACAACGCGGTGGGCTCAGACAAGACAGTGGGGCGGTCGGTTCAGGCTGAGCTGCTCTGTTTCAGGCCGGTTCATGGTGTTGTGAGCCAGTTGCATTTTAACCATAACCTGTGGAAGGGGCAACAATGGCAGCAGCGACAGTAGCGACGAATGGGTAATGGCAGTGTGTTGGTGACGATGAGGTGGCTGAAAGGCGCGATGGCAGCACTAGAGAGGGATGATGACAATGAGGCAGCTCATCGGGGTGAAGCGGAGGAGGCAAGAAGGCCGGTGGCGCTCGGAGGACATGCAACAGAGGTGCATTGGGCATCATGCTCCAATCTGGAGTGCAGGGTCCTCACGACCAACCCCTTGACTTGGGGTGACGATGGTCCTAATGACCAACCCTAAAAGAAGGTGAACTTGATTCATCTTTAACCAAATAAACATTTTCTTCTTTCTCTTCATTTTTTTCAATCATCTTTATAAGGATATTTATAGATAATAAAAGGAGCTGTCGATTCACCAAACGACACATTAATGTGGCGACAATACATCAACTGTAGGGATGACGTGTCATTTGATGATGATCTGGCTTCAATGATAATGTGAAAGCCTATATTGATGTGGTAGACACAGATGATGTGGCAACCCCAATCACTATCAGAAAGGGATGACCAAAACTCGTCTAAAACGGGGCATTTCCTCTAAAGTTACAAAATAAGAAATCAGAGCGATGACTGCTTAAAAGGATGGTTTTCTTTTCCATTACTTTCTCTCAAGTCTTAAAGATTTAATAGAAAAATATGATTGATTTAAGGGAGTTGTGTATGTCAGTTGAAATCTCAAATGCTTCCTCCTTCAACCCAACTCTTTTCTTGTCTTTTAAGAAATGATAATTGAAGGTTTGCATAACTTCATCATAGATTGATTATTTATTCAGTTTTTTATTTGTGGCGCGTGGGTTAGTTGAAAAACTTGTCGTGTGTTGTCAATGTAGTCATTTAAGGTATTATCTCATGTGACATACTAATAGGCGAAATCTAGGACTATTAGTTGTTATGACTTTATGTCAAAGTGATCAAAGGTTCATGAAGCCTGGAGATTTAAAGTGTTCGTAATTTGAGCAAAATCAAGTGTATTTCAACACTAGGATAATAAAGTTGAGTTGGATTTTTTGGAAGAACATATTGGCCAAAAGAGTTTGCCATAACCTTACAAAATTTAGTGTATATTGATTCTTCTTTCTTTACTTTGTTTTTACATAATCAATATTTTAGTGTAAACATTTATTAAAATATTAATGTAATATTAGGAATCAATTCACTCCCCTCTTGATCCTTCAAAAAATCTAGGGGCTTCCAAATCCTTTTTAAGTCATTCATAATTTTGATGAAGAAAAAGTGAGAGGTCAAATCGATCTCATGCATGACAACATAAAATGATATACAATGGTGTAGTTAGGAAAGTATGTAGATAATGCCTTGAGGTGATGTTTTGTCAAGGGAAAGGGCTTATGGAAGATAACCTTATTAGGTTAACATAAAATCCCGTAGAATTTTATCATTTATGTTGGGAATTTTTTTTTTTCGGCATAACACTAAAATATGGGACCTAGTTTGATTATATGCATGTTCACTAGTTGTATAGTCGTAGGCAAAATGAGTCATGGGGTGGGTGTAAATGGGATGGCTAAGGCACTCTTACCCAAACCCTCTTGTCATGACATAATTGTTCTCTAATAAATTATGTATTTAAAATTTATGAAACTAAAACATGTTATTTTTTTTATATTTTTATAAATATTTCAGCACAAATAAATTAATTATAATTTGATAAAAAAATATAAAAATATTAAAAACCTTTTAGGTTGATAATTGGGATGTAAGATAATATTAAAAAAAATCATATATATATATTATTTAAATATTAAATAATAAAGATAAAATATATTTAAAAATTGATGAAAAGAAGAAATTCAAGTGCTAACATTAGTGCTTGATGAACGTGATTTGGGTAAAAATAGAGTTTTGTTTAGTAATTATTATGTAAGTGATTATAAATAATTTAATTGATCAAATTCATAACAAATTAAGTTGTGACTTCATGATAGTGATTGTCAAAATCGTGTTTGAAAAGATTATCATGTGATGTCTATAACCTCAAAGACTCTCTTTGGATGTGAATGATATTAACAATCTCTAAATCTTCTTACAAAATGTAAAAATAAATAAAATGAATCAACAAATCATCTTCAATAATTACTTAGTCAAGTAAAAATTTAACAACTTTTAGATCTCTAGTGACTACCATCTAATGGAGATAAGTTGAATGGAAGTGAAGTGCATCTTATGAAGCTTCATCCTCAGGTTATCATAACAAGAGGAGGCTCTTCATCACACCTCATATGCTTTAAAGATGTGATGAGTCATCTCATAGTGGATCATCCTCTTTTCGATGACACCTTAATAGATTTGTAATATTTTTATGTATAATCATTCAACAATTGTTAATAATACTCTGAATTATGTTGACAATATTTTTGTTGATGATTGAGCAATTCAAACAACTTAATCATTGACCAATGCTCTATAAAAAAATCATAATTTAATCATATAAACATATAAATTTTGACTTTAGTGGGATTAGAACCCTTAATAGTCATATGTCTATGTGAGATAGAGTTAACCCATTACACTCATACCCTTACCTAGCAATGTCATGAAAGCATTTTCTTCTCATTAATCAAGAGTATTTTATATATAAAAATATGTAAAATTTAACTATTACCATTGATGTCAATTTAGTATCACATTAGTTGTTTCTCATTATTTGAGATACATATATAGTAAAACCACTTTTTACATTCGAGTTCGGTCTCTCATAATCAAAATGGTCAAGACCACTTGGGGAGAAGGCTAAGCCACATGGTTCACCCCAACATACACATGTATGTACGACTGTTACTTGCCCAATGATTGACTAACCCTCAAGATGCAGAAGGGGAGGGATGCACACACTGTGTGGGTCTCTTAGCCACTCAAGCCCCTCAGCTCATGGCACCTTGACTATGACTTTGACCTACATGTGGGCCTAGTTGGATAGTGAGCCCTCCCTTTTTTCATTTTTTTTATTTGATTATCTCAATAATATGACTATAAAAATCATATAAATTCATCTAATTAGTTAAAAAATCATATTAATCAACTAAAAATATTTTTCTCAATTTAACACAAATATAAGTCTATTTATCATGAGTTGAGAGTTAAAATATATTATAATTAACTATTAACTCATAATAATGAAGATTTAGTACTTCTCTAGTAATTTTTGTGTACTCTCAAACATATAAAATAAGGCATTTACATTCCTTCATTAGCCTTCCAAGGATTGGATTAGAACTCTATAAATTGGGTCACCATGGTACAACTCTAATTACATACAAAAGAAGATAACAATTAAGGATAGTAGAGAAAACTAAGTTAGACAATCTAGTAAAAGAAATTAAAACATTAGTTTAAACCTTAGCATCAAAATAAATAACAAACAGAATTTCTCAATAGACTCCAACTCAAATAATGCAAAAAAATTGACTTTGTTGTCCCCTCTAACTTATAAGACCTTGATGATTTGAGGAAGATAATACCCTCTCATGATGACAAATTATGAGTTAGATGTCGTATTTTCACAATGTTAACACAGCTAAGGTTATCATAGATTATTGCTTTGTGCATGAAAATCTTTAAAATACAAGTTTTATATTTGTAATACCTAGGGTTTCAAGATTAATAATGAGATAAGATAATGTTTTTAAAAAACATATTTTGACAATTTGAAACCAAATCATATTTACTTTATCCTTCTCCCCAACTTAAAGATTTCATTATCCCTAATATAATTAAAAGAAGGCTAGAGTTTGAGTAGGTGACATAACATAATCATTGTATAATAAATTATGCAAATTTAACATTTATAAAACTAGAAAATATTAATTTTTATATTTAAAAAAATATTTTTGATCAAATAAATTAATTTATAATTTCCAAGTCAATCACATGGATGTAAGATAATTTATGATAATATTTCAAAAAAATTGTAAAGAATACCATATGTTATGAGTTTTATACTAAATGATAAAAAGAAAATATATTTAAAAATTGAAAGAAAAAAGAAATTCAGGTGCTGATGTGAAGATGATGTTAATGTCGCAATGAATACAAATCGAATAGAAATATAGTTAAGTTCATAATTTTTTATGTAAATGATTAAAAATAGTTTAATTAATCAAATTAATATTTATAATAGTAAAAAAAGTTATAATAGAATAGAGAAGATTTTAGAAACTTGAAACCATATAAACTATTACTAATTAAATAAAAGTTCAATTTAAAACAAGAAAGGTAGAGTTTCAACTTTATGAAAATAATCATCAGAATTTTATGTTTGAAGATTAATATATAATGTCCACAACCTCAAAGGTTTTCCTTAAACATAAAAAACATAGATAATCTTTAGGTCTCTTTGCAAAGTCTAGAAATTGATGAGGTGGGTCGACAACTATCTTTGACGGTTGTCACCCAATGAAGATGAGTTAGATAGAGGTGAGATGTGTCTTAGGGAGCTCCATCCTTAAGTCCACATAATAAGAAGAGGTTTTTCATTGCATCTAATACACTCTTAGGAGGTGGTGATCAATCTCTTTACGTATCATCTTCTTCTCGATGATAATTAATTCGTCGATCAATTAGAGATGATTTACTTGATATATTCATGATCTTTTTATCTATAATCATTCAATAGTTGGTAATAATACTCCGCAAATTATGTTAATGAGAATTTTGGTGATGATTGAAAAATTATAACTACTTAATCATTGACCAACAGTTTATAAGAAAATTATGATTTAATCTGATAAAAATATGAATTTTAAGTTGTGTGATTTGAACCCTCACCAATAGTCCACTTGTATGAGAGATAGTGACATAAATATGTTAATACCTTTATTTAGTGATGTCATAAGGATATTTTCTTCTTATTATTTAGGGGTATTATAGGTATATAAATATTAAAAATAGGTGACGCCAAATGATAGGGTGGATCTAGTCCCACATCACCTATTTTTGGATGTTTGAGATAATATATAATAATATTACTTATTTTTTTAATAACTCTATCTCATGTGTATATGATCACTCCTTACCTTATGCCTAGCTGGCCACTAGTGATGTAGAAGGGAAGTGACATACATGTGCTCCCTACCAGTCTATAGGTGTTCGAGCCCTCCACTTGTGCCTCCACCTGACTATCCTAATAACTACTTGTCGACTCAACTAGCTAGTAGGTCCCCCCTTTTTCATTATTTTATTTTATTTTATTTTTCTTTATTTGTCTCAAAAAAATAATTATAAAAGTATATAAATTCACATAATTAACAAAAATAATTACATCAACTAACTCAAAATTATTTTTCACAATTTAATATAAATATAAATCTATTTATCATAAATTAATAATTAAAATATATTATTAATTAAGTATTAACTCATAATAATGAAAATTTATTAGTAAACTGACCAAATTATGAATGAATTAATCCACACTTTGAGCTCATATTCTAATTGGTTATAATTTGATTTTCATGGTTTACTCTCAATTTGTCTCTCATCCTCACTAATGTATTGAAAACAAAACAAGGAATACTATAGGGAAAGAACAAGATAGCATATTAAATAAAAAACTTTAAATGAGACTCAATAAAAAAAAAATCATTAGTGAACTTTGAAAATCTTAAAAATCAAGAGTAAAATTATGGTAAAACTGATGCTTGTATCTCCAAAGAATTGGAAGAAAGCATGAGATTTGGCTCCACATATGGCTTCAGATGATTACCATTAACTTCAGATTTGCAAATAACATCTCACCACAATCAAATATTTTAACAATAATAAATGATCCATACCATTAAGACTTTAATTTACCTATAAATAATTTCAAATGTGAATTGCAGAACAATAATTCTATTCTTGATTACAGAAGTTACAAAAGCCCCTTCTCTCCTAGAGCAAGCTTACTCTGACAATGGAGGCGGCTCTTTGGCTCCAAGCAGATGCCCAGCTTTCTCCTTGATAAGGCCTCCCCACTGAATGCCACCCAAGTAGCCATCTTCTCCCCCTACATTGTCGATGACACCCTCCCCAGCCACCTCCACGCCTTTTGCTCTGCCGCCAACCTCCTTTACATGTCAAGGTGCCAGCCAACGTCACCAGCAGCATCTCTAGTGATGCTGATTTCGAGAGCTACAGCAGCAAGGACTTTCAGCGCTACCAGAAGGGCAACGTCTTATGCAGTGACAACTTCAAGAACTACTCCGTCAATGGAAACGAGATCCCTTTCTTCGATATGGTCAGGATGGTTCCAGGTTCGAGCAGTTCACCAACTACACTCTCAAGACCAAAGTTGGTGGCTCTGGTTTCACCAGCTACAACTGATGGAATTAATCTCAATATGGATAATGGTATATATGAATTGTATATTATGGGTTTATCATTGAATTAATCCTCCTTAAAGGGATTCATTAGAGTTTAAATACTTGAGATTACAACCTCTCTCATAAGTATGAGCATAAATATAAATATGTGTAGAGACTAGGTCTTATTCCAATTTTATGATGAGCTAAATTAGAAAAAGACACAAAGAGGTTAACCAACTCTTGTCTATAAATAAGGGGTCATAGTCCTTAGGTCACACATGGTGAGTCACCCTTAGAGCATCCCATCTTTCTAGAGCAAGTCATTTGATGACTCCCTTGTGCTGATCCAAAAGGTCATCCTTGTACTTGTGTCTTCACAGATTCAGGTATGGTTTCAATCCATTCTCATTATATTTTGTCATTTTCTGTCTATATCAATACAAGATCCTTCAGATTCAACAACGACGACAACAACAATGTCGGTAGTGGAAACTTCTAGAGCTATGGCATGGATGGCAACGTCCTAAGGCCATGAGTTTGCCGCCTACCGGGCCGATAGCAGCGGCAACGTCGTCAAGAACGATTCCAAGGGCTACGGCAAGGACTCCAATGCAATGTCCAGCATGTCCAGCATGTCCAGCATGAGGGCACCAGTAGCTTCAAGGGCTACGGAAAGGATGCCAACGGCATGTACAGCTTGTTCATGAGATACACCAACAAATCCAACGTCGGCACCAGTACCTTCAAGGGCTACAGCGCCGGCGGCAACGGTGGCACCGGCATGTTCCAGAGCTACGGCGAGTCGGAGAATATCGCCCGCAGCGACTTCCTCTCCTACGGCGACGATGGCAACGGCGACTTCAACCAGTTCAGCTCGTACGGCGAGCAGGCGAGCCAGTCGGACAACTCCTTCCGCTCCTACGCCAAGGGCAACAACGCCCCATTCGAGGACTTCTCCAACTACGGCAACTCTACCACCTCCTCGAAGAACGAGTTCGTCGAGTACAATAAGGACGCCGGCGGCGTCGACCCCTTCCTCCGCTTCACAACCTACGTCGGCAACCAGACTTCCTTCAAGCAGTACTTCCACACGCCGGGAACCTTCATCGACTACTTCAACAGCAGCCAGGCTTCGGCGGCTGCCAACGTGGAACCGGGGAAGTTCTTCCGGCGGACGAACCTCGCCGAGGGGAAGAGAATTCCCATGCCGGATATCCGCGACAAGATGCCGCCGCGTTCGTTCCTCCCTCGGGCACTCGCCGAGAGGCTGCCGTTCGGGTCAGCGCGATGGCTTTTCCACCACCGTCGCCGCGTGGCAGCTGGATACTAGTGGAAAGATTAAAGCATAAATTTTAGAAGGAAAACTCACTAAGATCTTACCACAAAGCTTCAAATGCTCTTCATGGCACAGACCCCTTTGTACGCGGCAGTTGTGTGCCCATGCTGGATACTAGTGGTTTCTGGCATGGTTGACTTTTGACAAAATAAAAATGAAGATTATTAAGGTAATTCAGATTATAATATAATGGCAAATACCTCAGTAATTACTGATATTTAAAATATATTACGAACATCAAATAATATAAAAATCTAGATGCGTGCATCAGTAGAAGATATTAAAAATAATTTAGAGTTATTTACTATTCCGTTTATTTCACCATTGAAAAAAAATCATATTCTTGCAAGTATCACGTGATTTATTCCTCTAAAAAATATTACAGAAAAATTTAAAGTAACAATGGCTTTTTATCAATTAAATGTTTATTTTTTCAGCAACCAAATAAAGAGTGTGTGATATAGCCAACGTAGGTACTTGCAAAATTAGACAATAAGCTCATTCCTGTGGGATCCGTGAATGGAAATTGTATATTTTTGTAGTCTTTAAATGTCAAATAACAATTTAAAATCTACTTCATTTACCAAATTTAGTATATCCTTCTTTATTTTCTTGGAATCCTAACTTGCAGTCATTCGTTAAATGGAGAGTGGCCGAAAGAACGAACCCAAACAGGTGAAGACAAAGTCCATTCGGGAAAACCGAAACCAGCTTGGTACAAAGAGTGCAACAAAACAAAGGTATTCTCAGGCCCAAATCTTTGCCTTTTTGTGTAGAATATGGCCCAATCTGGTACCGCAGGGTATGCAAATTTGCAAAGTGGACTGGCTTGCTTAGGCCTATGCTTTCAAAATGGCCTCTGCCAAGCCCCTTTTGGTCCCAATGAATTCAAGTCGAAGATACACTCCGTTTCTCTGTAAGGCTGAAGCTAAGAAAGCCTCTTGAAAACCCTAATCAAGTGATGTGAATAAATAGTTTACTAGAACCCGCCATACATATTTTAAATCCATCCTATTTTATTCTTATTTTTCCAAATTTCGATCTCATTCTTGTCTCCACATGGACATATATACAGGTTTTCGCGATGCAGTCGTTTTATATTGCCGAAGAAATAGAGTGACTTACTAATCCAGGAGTTCCTATGACTAAAAGAAGAAAAAAAATACTGATTAAGCTTTCCACTACCCCCTTCATTAATATGTTGCCTCCCTCGACCATATCTAAATGAATGTCGGTAAATGGGTCAAGCTTATTATCTAACTCTCCATTTTAGGAAATCTTCACCCATCCTAAACTAAAGTCAAGGTTAGTTAAGGAAAAAATCTTGGGCTTCTTCCACTTCTTGATCTTGACAATTATGGTAAAAGAGAAAGTTCTGAACTCAAAGTACCTTACTATTTATTCTAGGAATTATCTCTTACTCATTTTAGACGACAATGGAGCAAGCTAACATGGTACAAGGATTTTTATATAGTGAGATATAACTTCTGCTAGTTTACTTCGAAGTCAGCAAAGATGGATCCTCAATGGTGGGTTATTCGGGATTGGTCCGGTCCACGAATGGAACCCATTTTCTGGTCCTGTTCGGCCGGTCAGACTGGGTGCACACACCGGAAGGAAGCGGCCGGATTTCGTTGGGCTTTCCATTCATGTGACAACACTCGTCGCGCGCCAGTCAGCGGAATGAAGCTCTGCTCTGCTAAATATTTGCCGCCAGCAACGGCTAGCCAAGTGTTTCCTTCCTATGCAGCCACGCTGTGCGCGCGGTGTAGTCAAATGTACGAGGATCGTTCGGTCGTCCGGTGTTGTCTGGTGAGGCAACCGTCCAGTACACACAGCACGACAAAAGTCTGTGGACAGCGCGGCTCTGAGGTTGGTCCACGGCTGCAGATCCTACCGCTTGGCCGGCGGGGCTGACCCACCTTGTGAAATCCAGCGCCAGGGTAGCGGCGTTTTATTGCCAAAAAAAATGAAAAATAGTAATAACATCCTGCAAATTTTGAGCCACCAGATGAAAAAAGTTTTGTCCACGAAATAAAGTAAGGTGTTATAAATGAGTGTGTTTGAGAGAGAAGGTTGAACTCCACCATTCGTCTTGTTTTCCAAAAGATCTACTTAGATATTTGTTAAGAGATGTGTATTGGAACAGAGGGATTTCTGTCCACACGTCTTACCTTACACAAGACTCGCATCAACTCGGCGACGTCTTGTCTCCGTCACAATGTTATATCTTTGATCATTCAAATCGGTCAATTCTATCGCTTTCAATAGGTGGGTTTAAAGCTTGGGCAATTTGGTCTAGAATCAATTTTAATGCATCACGATTTAGAGCACTACTGGATCTAGTGGTTGCCATATCAAGATCCTCTTTGAAACTTTTGCTCTCGAGCTTGGCTGTCCACAGGGTGAGACTGTTTCTTGATGAAAAATAGTGAAAAGAGAATCGGAGCAGTAAGAAATATTTCATGATATAAAACATCAAAAAAAATTATTATGATGTTTGACACGGGTGATAGAAATATTCACACGTTCGCAAGGGGGCTTCCAATCATTGATGAAACTTGGTTGATGTTATGGTTTACTTTTGTCAAAACCATATAGTTCATTGCTGGCCTATTTTCTTTATTATGTTGATAGAGAAGCCATGAAGAAATAAGCTGATCCTTGATATCATTTCGTAAAAGAGTGGCTCCGAATTGTTCTCCTTTAAAACAGATTATTTGAGATTTTTATTAAACTCTCTTATATTGAGTAATTATAAATAAATATGGCATTTTCGTCAAAAATAGGTATTTTAATATAAGTAATGTTCTCCTTTGTTTGTTTTCTCATGAATCATTCCAAAAATTTGCATTTTGCCATATTTTGGGATACTCGAGTGGAGAGATAATAATCATCTTTAATTTGATGAAAATTTAAGAAATTGTATTTATTTTTAAAGGTAAATTGTGCCAATGGAGGTTGTGAATAGTATCTCTAATGTAGGACCTTTTTAATAGGCGTAGTAATGTTATTCTTTACTTTTACGATTCAATAATTTCAAATAATTACATTCAAAACTGAATAAAGGGTAGGTTCACTACGCATCTTAATTAAATTTAATAAATCTTAAAAATAAAACTTAGGCATAAATATCTCATTAATTAAAAGTTATTAATAAACGTATATATTTTAAGATAATTTTAAAATAAAATATTATCGTAATGAAGGGGCTAAGAATCTCAATTCATAAATTTTCTTTCTAACATCTTAAAATACGATAGTAACCACTCTAAATAACAAAATAATGTCTTAAACTTGAGACATTGTCATTAAATTTTCATTAATCTTATCGAGTATTCTTAATTCGAAATCTCTTGAAATAGTACAATTCATGAAATGATACCATGTGATAAAATTCGCAATGTCTTCCTAACATTCCTTAGTCTCCTCTATCACGAATCCTTTCCTTTTAAATGCTCTTTTAACTGAGATAATCTGGGATTAATTAAAAAACTTTAATTTATGCTCCACTTTGGAACATGATAAAATAAATTCAATAAAAATCATTATATTTTTTAGAAAACAGACAAAAATGATCGTTCAAACGAATTGAATTTTCGGTTTCAAATTCCGTCTCAAGAAGAAGAGAGGAAAGAATCCCCTAGCCTTCCCCCTATTTCACTGCTTTCCTCTTCTTCCCCGGCGACGGCAACGGAGAGCCGCAGAACACGGCGGAGATAGCGGCGATGTCCCGCCTCGAAGCTGAAACAGCGGAAGGGTGGACCTGTTCATGGGTATAATTGTCCATCTCAATCTTGAGACAATTTTATTGATTATTATAGCAACAGAATCGGACTTCTTGTCATCGGCTTTTCCGGTTTCCTTCCGCGATTCTGTTGCTGGTTTCCCGTGGTGGACCCTGGCCCGATGGAGCGGGAGCGCCGGTGGTGCTCGGCAAGTTCGGGATTCGCCTCCCGGCTGGCCCCGCCGACCACCGCCGGTTCCCCGTCCCCACCCTCTCCCCGCCGCAGTTCTTGCGTCCTTTTGAAGCAATAAGGAACAAGCAATACGAGGATCATATTCCCTCCCCCCCCTTCTTTTTCTCTCCAGATCCCATTCTCTTTTATCCGCTTCTCATCCGCGCTCTTCTGCAGGACCGTAATTCGGTTACTGTCCTCTCTTTCTCTCAGAGAATCCCATCACTGCCATCTCTCTCTTTCTCTTTCTGTGCGGTGCCCGTCGGAATAGGAGCTGGCACCGACAGGGCAATATATATATATCTATATAAGTACGGTATTCCCTCCGCCGCTCATAGTTGTTTAATCGCCGACTTCAGTGGCGACATCCCTCGTCTCTCTTCATCTTCCTCCTCCATTGCAGTACCTTTTCCTCTCGAGTCGGCTTCGAGAAGCGTCCTTTCGGAAAACCCTATTGCCGTCCTGTCTGTCGAATTCTTTTGATCAGAGTTCTGCCTCCCTGCGCGTGGCCGCCGGCCATGGTACACCCTCTCCCTCTCTCTCTCTCTCTCTCTCTCTCTCTCTCTCTCTCTCTCTCTCTCTCTCTCTCTCTCTTTTTCTCTCTCTCTCTCTCACTGCCCTTCATTCGTTATTCTGAATGCCCCTCTGGTTTCGCAATGTCCTCGTTGTCATCAACCATTATAATAGAAGAATACGATCGCGGATTTCAATGGCCAGGGTCCCTGACCAGTCTGATTATTCCCCGCCGCCCCTGTTTCTTGATGTTTTGTGTAGCCGTCGTCGATACGGAGTGAACAACAGTCGCTTATAGATCGTGGTCTTATGGTGATTCCTCAGGATGGACTCTGGGGCCCTTCGCACAACAGGAGAGGCTGCGGCGGTTGCGGACCGGCGGTGAAGACCTCGGCCGCGAACGCCGAGTACTCTGTCTCCTGTACCACCTTCAACATCCTGGCCCCCATCTACAAGCGCCTCGACAAAGAGGTTCACCCCTCCTCCCTTCTCGTTCCTCAAATGCTTTCTCTAAATTCTGTAGTGCCCGTGGGCGATCAATCTTCCTTTTCGTTCTCGGTCTGAATTTGTGGTAGGGCAGGATCAGAGTCGCCGGGAGAGCCAATACAAGGCGTACTGGCTTAGCAGGAACAGGAGAATACTGGACCGCCTTCTTGGCGAAAAGTCCTCAATCATCTGCCTCCAGGTTGGCCTCTCCCGAACTTATTTGTCTTGAAGCTCTCTCCTGCTTTCAGTTTTTCTCGAAATCTTCAAGTTGACTTTGGTCTTCTGCCTCTCTCTCCGTTCCTGCGACAGGAGGTTTGGGTTGGGAATGAGGAACTAGTGGGGCTGTATGAGAAGACGCTGGATGATGCTGGTTATGTCAGCTTCAAACTGGCTCGGACTAATAACCGTGGAGATGGTATGTTGTCTGATATGCTCTGGCATATCCTCAGTCCAGGAGCTATTATGTCGTGGATTTCTCTTCGGATTATATTAGAATTAGGGATTCTTATGATGTTACTTTGCCAATTCACGAGCACATCAAACAGAAGAACTGCCGAGGAATCTTTCAGGTAGCATAGCTTGGGAAATTAAATGATTTCCCTGAGATTGTCAGTTCGTTCTGTTTCTATGTTTGGGGACATGCCGCCGTTTCTTAACAGACTAACAAAGTCTGCCTCCGGGCATCTGATCCTTTTGTGATTGTGTCAATCTCCATATGACCCTTTCTTAATTTTGGGGCTGTGACAATTTTTTCAAGAAATTTCTTTTTGGTTCTCATAGAATTCTCAAGACCTGAATGGTACGAATAACACTTTCAAAGACTTTGTGGAGATTCACCAGAGTTTCTTAAATCACGGTCTTTGGTTGCGTTTCTCTACAAATTTTTATGCTTGCTTGGTGCCCATGGAGATCATCGTTCTCTCATCAACTCCCAGTTTCATCAATCTCCTGCTAAACGAAACCATCGTGATAAATATGGGTGCCTCTTCCTCAGCAGAAGTGGCCCTTCATTTTTTGCTTTCTTTTGAGACATTTACAGTCAGAAATCCATGCATCTCGTTTGAATTGGTGTCCTCTCGAATCCTTACTCCTCTTGACTTCTCTGACTTCGTGCTTATTATTCATCAATTAAATCTTTTTCAGGTCTGATGACTGCCCTCCATAGAGACTGTTTTAGGGTTCTAAACTACCGAGAGCTGCTCTTCAATGACTTTGGCGACCGTGTTGCTCAGCTTCTGCACGTTGAGTCAGTTTTCCCTTTCTGGCAAAGTCGGCACAGAAACATCCAGCAGGAAGTTCTCATAGTCAACACCCACTTATTGTTTCCTCATGATTACCGCCTCTGCTTCGTTCGATTGCATCAGGTAGATTTGTTTCCAATTTTCTTCAGCCAAGAAATTTAATTATACACACTGCATGCATATTAATCCACCAGTTCCTCAGGTCTACAAGATCCTTCAGTATGTGGAGTCTTACCAGAAAGAACGCGAGCTCAATCCGATGCCTATCATCCTCTGCGGGTCAGTTCTTGTTCGCCAGATTGTTTCCTTATTTTTTTGAGAAATCAGATTAGAAAGAGGTTATCATCGTCGTTCCTTGTCCACCTTTTAGGGACTGGAATGGAAGCAAGCGGGGGCGCGTGTACAAGTTTCTTAGGTCTCAAGGCTTTGTCTCCTCATACGATACCGCCCACCAGTACACCGACAGCGATGCAGATGCCCACAAGGTGATCATCTCCTCTTCCTTCCTCTCCCTTCATGAAGATGAATCCCGCTCTTCCATCTCTCCCTGCTGAGCTTCCCACTCCTCCCAATGCCAACAGTGGGTCAGCCACCGGAACCACCGCGGCAACATATGTGGGGTGGATTTCATATGGCTTCTTAATCCGAACAAGTCCCGGAAGCCGCTCAAGACCAGCTGGAATGAAGCCGTTTTCGGTATAATTAAGGTAATGAATGTGTAATCAAGCATCTGCCTTCGCTGCTAGTAGTAGTAGTAGTAGTAGTAGTAGTAGTAGTTCTGCTCGGATTTAATTTCCGTTCTTCCTGTTCAAGACTGAGGAATCCTCCTTTTTTATTTGCCTCAGTACTTCCTTCGCGAAGCCTCCCTGTCAGAAGAGAACTCCTTCGGGTTCCTGAAAGCTGGCAGTGATGGTGACTGCATCACCTACCCTAGCTTCTCCCAAGCTCTCTGCCGGGTAAGCCCATCCCCAAGAACAAACAGGCCAGGAATAGAAAAAATCTCCCATCTCAGCTTCTTCTCCATCGAAGGTCGCTTAATCTCTGGTTATTTATCCGCAGCTGCACTTGTCAGGGCACCCATGCGGACTGAGCTCCGAAGAGATCCAGGATCTGTGGACGCAGGCGGACGTCGATGGGAACGACTTTATAGATTACGCTGAATTTCAGGTGTGATCTCGTCTACCCTATTTTCATTTTATCATAGGGTTTGATGATCCGCTCACGGTAGTTCTTCCCTCATCCAGCAGCGGATTTGGAACCAAGACTGTGCCGAACCGACCGAGGAGGCGGCCGGCGAGGGGAGCGGCGGCGGCGCGGAGAGCCTGTCCATCGGCTTCGACGTCAAGAACGCAGCCCTCTTCCCGCCGGAGGCGGAGAAGGGGATGTGGCCGGAGAACTACTCCCTCTCTGACCACGCCCCGCTCACCGTCGTCTTCTCGCCCGTGAGGGTGCCGTGCTCCCAGCCCATCTGCTGAGCTCTAGCGTCAATGGACTGGCTCGTAGCATTTTTTCTCCTCTCCCCCGTGAGGGCTGGGTGTGTGCAGCAGCCCCGCCCCGTGAGGGCTGGGCTGCGCCTGCCCGCTTGATGATCGGATTTGATTTAATTGTTCGTCGAAATGCCTAGAGGTTGACTTCCTCTCAGTGGACTACATGAATTTTCATATATATGGAAAAAAGAGCTACCTGATTCACAACGTAAGCGTGACGCACGGCTGACGCACCAGCGCACCAAACGCCCGTGAGAACTAAGTGGGATCATCAGAAGTCGACTTATCGCAAAGTCAATTCACGCCTCGCCAGAGAGAGAGAGAGTATCCCCCTGGCTTAGCCATATTAAGTAAGAGATCTCCTTCGCTATTGCCCATGCGAGATGGATGCGGCGACGACTGGTCGTAATAATATGCCATGTTATCAATTTTTATAAACTTTCTCTAGCATCGGCGTGACGTTGAATTTTTGTAGGCCTACGCATGGCTGAAATTAATCCCTCCAGATCAGTGCTCCCTCAAATTCGATTTTTCAACTGGGTTGCTGAAATTAGTGATATTTATGTCCTTTATTTCGTATTTTGGCGTGCTCTTCCGCTGCAGTTGTATCTAGTTTATTTTAATCAAATTGAAAATTCTTGTCAATCACGGGCCAAGTGGAATCGGTACTTTTCAATAGTAAACCACAACTAAGGGATTTAACCCGGGATTATTACCAGTTCCGCGTTGCCTGGAACACAACTGGGCTGGATTGAACAGATTGGTTGGGCTGTTTGGTCCGGGCCCAATCACTTCTTTTCCTCTCTCTCTCTCTCTCTCTCTCCCATCGGAGCGCAGAGGCAAAATTCGACGGGGATTCGAAGATAAGTCGCTGTCACCTTTGAATCGCCCCGGGGGCGCAATCTTGCTTGACATTTGTCGTCTACTCTCTCTCTCTCTCTCTCTCTCTCTCTCTTTCCACGTACTAAGACTGAGACCCAATCCTGAGATTTACTTCGCCGTCTTGGTATTCAGGAATGTGTCGCGCGGACCAGCGACGACTGTGTTAACTACTGAAGACATTTTTCTTAGTTCATTTTCTTACTCTGTCTCCCTCCCTCCTCTCGCTCTCTCTCTCCCTCCTGACATTTTATCCGGGAGGGTTGTGGTCGACCATTGACGAGCCCTTGGAGGTGGCCCATCCATCATTTTCATGGTGAAACGGCTTCTTGTTCCGTCGGCCAATCTCGCTGCACGGAAAATGTCGGATTATAGTACCGGTTGAATGAGCTGGGGCGTGACCGCTTGGGGATATGGGCTTGACCAAGAAGCCGGGGGAGAGCGAGGAGGCCCTCCTCGAGGAGAACGAGGAGCCCAGCCTGGCCAGACAGTCCACGGCGGATCCGGTGGTCGACCGGCCCCCAACTCCCATTGCGTGTACCTCGGGTTCTCCGACCGCACCCGTCTGCGCCAGCCATGGCCGGGCGGCGAGCCCCCACTTCTGTTTCCTGCGTGGAGCTCGGAGGAATCGAAGGTGGAGCCCTGCACTTCGTGTTTCGTCCACCGAGTCGCCGACCATGGCGGAACCCCGCCGCAGGAGAAACCGTACTCTGCGTGGTGCATCGACATGGAAGACGTCACCATGTCCAAGGCCACGCCCATGCCTCTAACATTCCTTGAGAGGAGCCCACAGCTCCGTCCCTTGGACCGCCGTTACACCATCACTGGTGGGGGGCGAGACCTCTACGAACAACTGAGGCCGATGTTCCGGCTAGACATTCCGGGACCAGCAGCACTCGTTGAGCTCTGGTTTCAGATCAGGCCCCCCAATGGGGTTTCCTCGTTCGTACTGACCGAAACCGGGGCCCTCCCCTCTGCCGCCTTGATGACCCTCGACCCAGAGCCGCCTTCGGAGCGGCGGCCGCTTCCGGTGCCGCCGCGATTCTCCTTCCGAAGAGGCAGCACGCACACGGGGAAGGGGGGAGGGGTGGTGCGCGCCATGATTCTTCTGTGGCTTGCGGTGTCCGGTGTACTTTGACGTACCCGGTGACAATCCTAACATTGGCGACGGCGCAGACAGCAAAGAACTTCCCCACGTTGCTGGCGGGGCCCTTTCAACGGGGGATCCAGAAGAACCGCTAGTTGGGAGAGGACGGGCTGGTTGGCGGGAAACGGATACCGTTCTGTGTGTACGACGAGTCCGCCGGGGTCCCTGCGGGGAGTGCCGCCCGGCTGGGCGACCTGGGCTGGCAGTGCTACGTTGCATGATCTTGGCCGGTGGTCGGGACGCCATGGTCTGGTTTAAGCTCGGTGAAGACCACCTCTCCTCGCCAACGTTCATGCTGAAGGTGGGGAAGGACGCTTGCCGGAGAGCACCTGCGGTTTGAGTGCCGGTAGGAGAAGAGGAAGGAGAGTTCATACAATTTGAGGAGCAATCGAGGCGGTTGTCTAATTTACCGGCGTCTTCCCGACGGAGGAAGAGGATCCTCCTGAAATCACAACAGTCAATCCCTTGGCATCATCGTAGTCGACAGCGGGAAACGAGATCATGGATGAGATCAGTGGGGGCGCCTGTGACGAGGCAGACGAGTGGGTGCTCAACACTTGGCTCGCGGGCGAGGACCGTCACGTTGCATGGACGTTGACATCACTCCAAGGATGGTTTCTATCGCCACCCCGAAGGAGCGCGTGATCTATATAACGACTATTAGGGCCCTATCCCGGATATTACATCTTTAGTTGATGAGCATTGAATGGTACAAGCAAAGGCGTTGGTGTGAAACAATCAGAAATCGGGAGTCCAATCAATGGTTTTATCTCTGAACAAAATTTATACTTGACCTGTAAGCCCCTCCACATACACACACTAGCACTAAACTATTCTCCATCATTTTCATCATCATCATCATCGTCGTCGTCGTCTTAGTCTCTCTCACTCTCTCTCACTCTCTCCATCGTCCGTTCAACTCAAAGCCAATTTATAAACGACTGGTGGTCCAGATCCTGGGTTTGTACGTACCCGTTGACTTTACGTGTCTAATCATGTGGGCATTATAGACAGGAAGACAGGTGCGACAGGAACCGTCGACGATGTCGGAGCCATTTAATTCAAAATAATTGATAATGACCGGGGTTGGTAATATTACATTTATTAACATGTGAATATTCTAGCACTCTTTTTGATGACGTATCCATATTTTTTTTCTTCGGAAACAAGTGTGAGGATAGCATTGTTTACGTTGATAAATCCCTTTTTTCGGAGGACTGGGTCATGTAAAGAGCCTGAGAAGAAGGATGAAGAAAGCTGAATACCTCTACGGGGATGTGGATTGATAAGCCCTCCATCGGTGGTCAAACGCCATGATACAGATGTAACCTAAACGGGGGCTTCTACCGGTTCCTGGGCTTTTCTGTTCTCCTCGCTTCCTTCAAGGTGCTTGACTTCGATCTCACAAACACTAGGGATCTCCTTGTTCTTGCCCCAGAGAAGAGAGTAGAGACCTAGTATCACGAATACAGAGCCCAAAACACTGCATACAAGGGAAGTTACGACCAGAACTAGGTTAAAGTATGAGTCACCGAAGGGGTTAAAAGTGCGAAGCTTTGCCCGGTTCCCCCTACCTTCCCAGGTGAAGACGCTCATGCATGAAGGACAAGTCGATAATAGCTACGACGATCTGTATAACGGGGGTGAATGCCGCAGGGAAGACGGGGCCTCTCTTGCTGATGCACCACAGCATGACGAGGAACCCCATTCCTGAACCCACCATGCCCTGCAGCCACTCTTCTAAAACTTAACCTTTCGTGTGTAGGGAGAGAGAGAGAGAGAGAGAGAGAGAGAGAGAGAGAGAGAGAGAGAGAGAGAGAGAGATTACCGCGAAGACTATGGTGATTATGGGCAGCTTTCCCCGCACGGCAAGCAAGGAGGTTCCCCCTTCAATAACCAGAGTCATCACTGCCGATTGTAGGAAGCTCAGGAAGAAGATGATGGCAGTGCACGAATAGAGTGCTGGGTACTTCTTGTTCACGTTGGATTGGAGGAAGAACCAGGAGCACCAAGTTATGCAGGCACAGAAGAGTGCCACCGACCCGACGGTCCATCTGCCGGTGCCCTCAACGGCGTGCGGTGGCGCCGGAGCCGGGCTTGTTGCAAGAGGCCCGAGAATCCCCCCGTGCGTCAGGGCAACGCCCTTGTAGAAGGTGAGAACCATTGCGCCGCCAACGCAGACGACGGTGCCGACGACCTTGGCTTGGCCTGCCTTGCTCTTCAGATCCAGCATCTCCATCCTGAATTTTCGCAAGGGGCGGCATCAGGTGAGATAAAGAAGGATGAACAGCATTCCCCAAGTTCACTGTTCTTTCCCGACACTGAATTTTTTCCTTAATTCTTAGTAGTAACTGTTGACCGGTGTTAAGACATGTGGAATGAGGACATCTTGGGGGGCACGAGATAGAGGAAGACTCGCGCCGACTCATCAACGATGCCGTGGCTCTGGAACACGCAGGATAGTCTATTCTGGTTGCGAATGACGCTTTGGGAAGGTTTTGGGGACGGCTCGTACTGAGAACTGGGGTCCTCGAGGAGCCACAGAGGGAGCAGACCTGAAGACGAGGGCGACGACGAAGGTGATAACCGGCGTCATGTTGAGGAAGGCGCACGCGAAGGTGGCTGACGTTTCCCGCATCCCCACGAAGAAGAGGTACTGCGTCAGGGTCGCTCTAGCAAAAGAGAAAGAAGACCTAATCAGCAAGCACAACTGCCACGTGGTGAGCTGTATTCCACCCACTTGAGGCTTTCTCTCAGTATCTTCTTGTCCATTGTTGCTGGAAAGCGTTGAGAGTGGTACCCCAACAAGGCGCAGAAGAAGAGCCGGGTGAACATCCCCGGGGTGAGCCTCGGCCTTCCCCCCCTGCGTCATCCGCGATTACATTATTAAATTTCGTCTGCAGGCAACCAGGTAACACGTAGACAGAGGGAGAGAGCGAGAGAAAACGGGAAGTGGGAGAGAGATTGAGAGAGGGAGAGCAAGAGAGAGCGGGAGGAGAGAGAGCTCACAGAGAGAGGGAGAGAGGGAGAGAGGAAGAGGAGGAGAGAGCGATAGAGGGAGAGCAAGAGCGAGCGGGTGGAGAGAGAGAGATCGAGGGAGAGAGGGAGCAAGAGAGAGTGGGAAAATAGAGAGAGATGGAGAGAGAAAGAGAGGGAGGGAGAGAGATCGAAAGGGAGAGACGGAAAGAGATCGAAAGAGAGAGAGGGAGAATAGAGAGAGATGATGAGAGAAAGAGAGTGAGAGAAAGAAGAGGAGAGAAAAGAAGATGGAGGGAGAGAGAGAGAGGGGAAGGGAGGGAGAGTGCGTTAAACTAAAGATCAAATTAATATTGGTTAAACCAGTTACCGGTGGGTAACTGGTTTCCGAAGGAGGAGAGAGGAGATGTATGAGGGTCAGGTAGCGTTGAACCTCTCACGGCAACACGCGATAGGAATCATGAAGATAGTTGCGACGAGCTGGCGGAGGGTGATGATCGCTAGGCAGCTGACACCCTCATCTATGGCCTTCTTGATTAGCGAGTTCATAGTCCCCAGGGCGACGTTTACTGCAAGCATCGCCACCACCGGGCGCCATCTGTCAGACCACGCATCGCCCGCCATGGCCACCGGTGGGTTCCGCTCAAAGCCTGTACGCTAGGGCTACATACAAACACAACCCAAGCCTATGAGATGCTTCCCGGGAGCAGCCAAGATGTTCGTCTTCCGTCAAGTCCTTGGCTTTTATAGGCCTCCATTCTTCTCTCTCTCATCTTGCATATACCCTCCTCTCTCTCTTCCTCTCCCGGCCGCCGCCCCCTACATCCCTGCTGATCTCACCCGTCTGTCGTCAGCAATTACCGCAGGGTACACGGGGCGGATGTCTGAACACATGGTCGTCTGATCTGCGGCTACGCATCTCCCTTATCTACACTTCCCACCGAGCCAGAGCCCTATGTTTCCACCTTGATGTTGCCCCCACGATCTCAAGGGCCTTCACCCTAGCCCCACCATTGACCCCGTCGGTGCTCTTCTGATCACGATGGGAACAACGTTGCTGTTTCAGTTATCCCTGTGATGAAAACAAGGTCCACATAGTAAGAGTAAGTTAGCACTACTCCGAAAGCTAATCAGTAAGCTGTCGTCCTTTCTCAGCGGTCAATGGCGAAAGTAGAGTCACTAATCCTAAAAAAAAAGTGGGCTGTCAGCTGGCTTTTTACGCCTCCCACCACCCCAAAGAGAACCGGATGGTTTCGTTCAAGAGAGGAAGAGATTGGTCCCTATCTTCCAGTAATGAGTGGAATCACTGTTGGTTCTCCACTGACGCCCACGAAGCTTCTCTCACTCCCGCCGGCTGTCCCTGGCGGCGAAGCACAGAGGTCAAGCGGGGAGGGTGGGTGAGATCATGCGATAAGTATGCTCTATAAGTTGGAGTCTGCACGCATGGTGCGCTAGTCGGAGGCCTGCGGAGGCCGACCATTGGCCACGGTGAGAAAGGCGGAGGAGGCCATGCCGCGGCGGCAGGGGCGAGATCTCAGTGGATGCCTTGCGGGGGATTGTTTTGCCGTAGTTTATGATATGTAGGGGCTGGGGGAGTGGTCGGTGTGTCTTCCGGCGAATAAACAAAAGGTCTGCATAATAGCTACTTATAAATATATGGGTTGCTTTCAGAAACGTGTCTGCGGCGAGTTGAATGTGATATGTGATGTTCCCGGGGGCCGTGTTCCCGGGGCGGTGGGGAGAAAGTAGAGTCACTAATCCTAAAAGAACGTGTTCCCGGCGAGTTGAATGTGATGTTCCTCATGAGATGTGAACTAGAAGCAGGAGGGGGCCGTGTTCCCGATGGGGGGAAGGCGAGGAGAGAGAGAGAGAGAGAGAGAGAGAGAGAGAGAGAGCATTGCTTATCCTGGTCATTTCCACTGCAAGGAAAGTCCTCTTCTCAGTACTAGCTAATCATAAAGATGTTACCTTTCACCATTGTTGGCGTTCTGTGTTCATCCAAAACTCTAAGATTCTCAGATTCAGACCCAAGCCCCGTCTGTTTACTAAGATGTTAGCCATGTTGTCATTGCCAGTCGCCAGATGAACCTCTTGCTGCCACGTTACTGCTCCCATCGGCCGTGCCTCGCAGCTGGCGGCCACGGCATCCTCCGCCGTCATGAGGAACCACACTCGGGGGCTTCGGACCTGTTTTCATCTCTTCTTTGAGGACGGGCCATGTTAAGGCGTAAGGAGGCCTCGGCCAGGGCCATCAAGATGGTAAATTCTAATCTCGGTGTCGTTCTGGAAAAAAAAGAGTAACTTAAATAAAAAGAGCGAGTAACACAAGTAAAAATCCTGCGGTAAACGAATATTTTCTTTAAAATAAATTTATTAGATGATTCAGAAACATTGCTGTCAGAAAATCCAGTATTTAAGTAAATAAATGAAGGCCCAATTGGAGCCCATTTTTTCGGAGAGACCCATTCTGTGCGCATATCTCTCTCTACGCCGCTGCCGTAAACGCCGGAGCGGATGTGTTAGAGGTCGTCATTGAATAGTTTGTTCGTGTATTCCCCCTCCCATATTTCCTCTACGCGTAACTCTTTGCTGCTGATTATAGTTCGTCACTATATTTGCTTTGGGTCTTAGGGTTTATT
This sequence comes from Spirodela intermedia, assembly GCA_902729315.2. Classification (NCBI taxonomy): domain Eukaryota; kingdom Viridiplantae; phylum Streptophyta; class Magnoliopsida; order Alismatales; family Araceae; genus Spirodela; species Spirodela intermedia. The sequence goes on from LR746273.1 coordinate 2,806,327, forward strand.
TCGGTGTTCCGGGCCGATTGGCGAAAGTCGCAGGTGCCACAGCTGCCCCCAGCAGAGACGGCGTCGCTCGCCTTCGGAATATGCTAGAATTACTGGTCTGAAGTGTCTGTAGATGCGGGATTCCTCGCCTCTTAGTCGGTCACACTTTGTTGCTCGATTGAATCGTTGCTTTCAAGATTTCGATATATTGTATCCTCTCTTCATCGTTACGTTCCATTTCTGTATTTCTGAAGAAAATTTCGTTTCCCTTACCTGTTGATGGGGCTTTCTGGTCGGCTTGTCCTAGCTTCGTCTGGGTGTCCTACGACAATGACCATCAAGGCCTGGCTCAGCTTTCTATGTGGATGTAACCTTTTTATTGTGGTTTTGAGGAGCTTGCAACGTGATAATTTTCTTGATGGAATTAGGGCAAAGTGGTGTAGTTCTGCATTCTGTGTGGCTGCAATGTGGCACATTAAGTTCATTGAATAAAAAGTTTTACTTTGTTTAAAAATCAAAGGCTTCAATTCTTGGCCGTAATTGATCATCATGTGGAATAAGTTGGGCATCTAGAAAGATTCTTTCGCTTTTTCCTCTCTGATGAAAGTGCAGGGCGTGATTCTCTTTATCCTGTGCATGAATTTTATACTTTTCTTGAATAATTTCATCATGTGGGGCTCTTCAGTTCCCTAGTTGGTCCTCGGTCGACATAAATGCTGGATGATTTCGGTATAGCCGATGGCCTTCGGAATTTTCGCGGCCTATCGATATTTCTTTGAAAATCCTAATCCAAAGCCATTTATTCAGCTTTTTTTTGGTCAGACAAAGGATCGCTGTTATCAGTCGGCATCGGTCCATCGAGTGTAAAAGAATAGATTGGGAGTGAAAATCACACCATGCTACACCTTGCCGAGGGCGACGGAAGAAACCTACTACGATGTACTCTATGTTGAAGAAACCGCAAGATATGAGGATATCCCGAGCACATTACAAGACGGCCGTCCTTGTCTCACATCTAGACAAGATCAGCTCCAAACAGGCAGTTGGGGATCGCCAGGAGTTACGAGAGAGATTTCTGAGAATCCACATGGCCTGGGAAGTTCTCAATGATACAGAGTTGAGAGCAGCTTATGACAGAGGCTTGAAGGGCTTGAAATCTGCGTCATCAGTGTATCCAGACGCAATTGAGTTGAAGGATGTGAGTGATTCTAGTGACCCTCTGGAGCTCATTTTCCCTTGTAGGTGTGGAAAAAAAATCTCGATTACTGCGGATGAACTGGAGGAGATGGGATTCCTGCCGGATAATGGCGAGGAGTTGGAGGGGCAGGATGTCTCTGATCTGGCACCTGTGTCCATAAAAGTTTCTTGTTCCTCTTGTAACTTGATGATTTTTTCGAGAATAGATCGTACTTGAATCCTCTCTATGTAGAATTTGTTAAATCTGATGGCTTATATTGTATGAGTAATTAATTGAAGCTAAAAATATACTCGAATCCGTGAGTGTGTGAAAGCTAAGGTGTTTGTCACCTGAAGCTTGGGTTTTTTAATGATTTATATAGTCTATACTTTCGGACATATATTTCTCAAGATCGCTACTTACTTTTTTATGGGTGAAAGAATGTGGATTCAATTTTCAGTTTTGCCAAACACGCTTGTAAGATCATTAGTATTTGGAACTCCACATGTGACCACACTTTATCAAATTTCCTTTTACAATTACGATTAATCTAATCGGCAGAGATTTTAATGTTTTGGTTGTGACTTGGAACCAATTCCACCCAATGCCAACTTGATATTAATCGGTTAAAAATGTGGATTTCAATTGAACTAACTTGATAATTTTCATATTGGAATCCAAAATTAAGTGCTGGTGGAATTGAGCTCACTCTTAATCCCTGGTCCCTTGCGTCTTGAGTCACTCTAATACTCTCTCTCTCGGATGGGCGTATTGGAGGGGCTGAGTTAGGCTCAATGTAGATTTTCTGGGCATTAATTCAACAGAAGGGAATTTCAATTGTACAAAGGGGTAAAGAATAATGCATATTTCGAATCTACTCAAACCACCCTAAAGAATAACTCAACTGTCGGTGCATTCTAGTTATATTTTGTATTTTGAAATTAGAAGTATATTTCAGGAATTTATTCGTGAATCTGTTGTCTAAATATATCAGCATCACAACTACTGCATAGGTTGATGTCCTAAATTTTTTCTGAAGAAAATGTAAGCTGTTAGTATACCGAAATCTATTTATTTTTATAGAACCAATTTTACTTTATGTTATGTTTGACACTCAATAAGGAAGATAATTTATTCAATGGCTATGACCAATTTATTTCTATTTATTGTATACAAAGAATTTTATTAAGATTAGGTTACACAAAAGTCATACTATTTTATGGAGTGTCTGAACTATTTGAAGAAAATCAATTTAATCTCATCTCTATTTAGATGTCATTTTAAATAATAAAATAATATTAAAATTCTCACAACCTATTACTAAATAATATTTCATCGTGTACAAAATAGTATTTATAGTTTTATGACTTGATTATTCCATTCAATCCATGCTTACATTCTATATCATTCTTTTCGTACATTTTATAAAAGAAAGTAAAGAAAGTAAGGAAATCATAAACCAAATCGTTTCTTATAAATGAGTATCAATAATTTTTCTTAAACAAACTTTCATTTATGTTATCAGGGACATCATATCACTTGTTACTATATTCTTAGATCAATCAACCCTAATTATCTCTATAGAATTAGGCAATTACTATTCCCACAGCCTGAAGGATGAGTCTGGAGAATCTCTTTCTGGACTATCCGAATCATGCTGATGTATCCAGACGTGCTTTATTTGTTCCTTTCTATCGATAAAACAATAAAGACTACGTAGACTATCGTCAAGAGGAAAGGCCAAGTAAGATTATGACAAAGAACAATCGAAGTCAGTACCTGCTTGCATCCCTCAATCTATATCAATAACCAATGTGTTTGAGCATCAGACTTCTGAATGTTAATGCGTTGCATTATATATATCCATAACCAATGTGTCTTGATGAAAGTAATTTAGTAATGCTAATGTGTTGCATGTGTTAGGATGGAATTCGAGCTCACTATTGCATTACTGGCTTTCTATGAAGGATTGTGAACATTATATATATATATATATAAAAATGTTTCAAACTCACATGTAGGTTAACAGATACATAGTCACTTTACTATATCCCCAAAAAAATGAGAAATAGTCAATCAACAGTAGGGCTGGAGATTTATGTAGTTTGTACTGAGTAGCAATAGATTGTCCAATAAGTTATACTTCTGTAGAAAGAGTGCGCAGACCAAAATCGTAAAGAATTATTAACACAAAATGAAAGCTTTTGAGAGCCGATGTTAATGAGATCCATTGACGCGTGGATTAGTTTCCCAGTATTCTGCTATGTAGTATGGATTAAACGATTGAAGCAGCTCCAATTCTTGGCCTGGAAGATACAACACTTTTGGTCGGTAATTTAAAGTCGAAGGCTCTAGCCTTGATGTACCCATTATGTGCTCATCCCTGAGTGATCACTTGTGCCTAGGTTTGTCTTATGATTTCAATGTAAATTTTTCCGCTGTATAAAGGGCCGACAGGATATTCCGGGAAGAGAGCTAGCGCAGGATGTTCGAAACATCTCCGGCGCGGGATGCTAGGAGAGGCCCGGCGCGGGCTGCTGGAGACGGGGGAATGATGAACAAAGGGGAGGCATGGGCAGGCGCAGATGGTGGGAGAGGCCCCGCACGGGCTGCTGGAGACGGGAGGATGATGGACAGAGGGGAGGCATGGGCAGGCGCAGATGGTGGGAGAGGCCCCCCGGCGCTCCGGGGGGCAGCGCGTCACGAGGGCCGGACAGAAAAACGGAAAGGGGAAGAGGCCCAGAGTAGTTCCGTGAGGAGCGTGAAAGAGGGACGGAAGCCCGATAACTCTTCTTTTTTCTCGACTCTTCTTTCTTTGTTCGTTTTTCGCTCTTTCATTGCAAAGAGGGCATCTCGTACCAGAGACGCCCGGCGGTGCACGCGGACCGGCTTCTAATTCGAGGTTGTTTTCGGGACGCACAACGAAGAGCGTAAACAGCGGGACGAATCCTGAGAATCGCAGTTTTCCAAGATGGAAAGCTAGTCAACTCAGAAATTTCTTTTGTTTTATGATGAGAAGGGATCGGATTTTAGGGACGTGACACCATTTATCGGCCGTTCGCCAAGAGTGGGCAAATCGGAATGAGCTGTATCCAACAGCCGGAAGAAGGAGAGTGTGGCCAGTCTAAAGAGAGAGAAGATGCGCATCGTTGACCTGATTTAATTCTCTACGGCCATTCTCATCACAACTTCATAAAGGATTGTGCCACCTTTCAAGTATCCGTAAGAAGCACTTACCTTATAATCATTCCCATGAAAGGCCTGATTAGATTAAAAGACGCTAGCGTCAGGGACATTGCCCGCACGAGTGAGGCCTTACAGGAGGCAGAAGTTGCCTATTTTTCCAATTACAAGAAGCGTTACGAATATCATAGGAACCAGGAGAATTGCGTGGCCATTTGACTCCAAGAAATTGCTGAATGGTGGACATCCACTGTATACGTACTCGGTACATTCACTTGTCAAATATATATTTCGCAAGGATCTGAACTCATCACTGTCTAATTTAGGGAGACTAAGAGATAGCGCACTTCTTTAGTGTTACCTCACAACACACTCAATACAGCCGTGAAAACCAGCAAAAGGGTCTTCTTTAATGTCACGGCTCACTAGGAAAGACATTTTTAATATTGTTCTAGAAGCTTGTTCAAAATCTTATCAAGGAGGATATTGAATTATACAATTGTTTTTATCCAGTAAGAAAAAAAATTCCTTAAATATATGATTTACATGTGTTACTTAGAACTTGGTGGTTCTACCCATGGCATTGCATTGGTGCGATGATCCTTCTTTAAGGTACTATTATTTATAAATGAGCTTGGTCTTCATAAACCCAGATTAATATCATTGGATTTTGCAGGGTCTTTTCCTCTTTGGCATAACAATGGAGTAGCTATAATTAATTAAATACTGAGAAAATGTATGTAGGTGACGCATCAATATTTAATAATTTGGAGCAAGCTTCGTCAATGAAAATAATTTATAATTAGCATTCAAAAGTATATCATTGTAACATAAAATTATAAAGTATGAAAAATGTTGTATCGATTTATGCTTATCTACAAACTTTGATATAAAATATCATTTTTATTTTCATGATTTGAATAAATACCATTCTTAGATTATTAGCACTATCCAATTGTCTTTAGTATGGGTGTTATAAATGATTCCTCTAGTCCTTCATTCCTTCAGTTTGAGTCTCTAACTTATGTTTTTTTTCTCAATATTTGCTTGCATGGCATCAATATTTCTCAAAGAAATAACTTAATAATTGGAGTTTTTTATAAACATATTAACAATTTAATTATTTGAAATGTCTCCCTTTTAGTGATTGTAGCATTTTATTTCTGTTTTTTACCAACTTTTTTTTTATTTGGTTGTGTGTCATATTGCACTAAATAATTCTTTTTAAGTACTATCATACATGAGATGAATATCAGTATTGTTTTAAGCAAAAACATGACAAAATATAATGAAATGGTATTTTACCTGTCAAAGCTACCCTTTTGTCAATAAAGAAAAAACCTTTATGGTACATAAAAATGGGAGTGTTCCTTTACTTTAGTAGATCTCCTATGCACTTTCAGGAGATGATCAACATTCTCACCCATCGAATAGTATCTTGACAATTTGCACGTTACGATCAAATCATCCCAAGTACCTTTGTGAATGTACACATGCCACAGCTTTAATGGGACAATTTTTTAAAATTGAGGAAACAATAATATTTTTGATTTGATAACAAAAAAATAATTTCCCTTTAAATTAAATTTTATACTTACAAATATAACTCAAAGTGAATATGTTTTTCATCTTACCCGGTTAAAGAAGAAAACTTGTCTATTTAATCAAATGTTGTCGATGCTGAATCCATTTTATGTTTTGTTTCATTGTAGTCACTCAGTTCTCTAAAACTTACTGGTAAGTAATAGCTATATTATTTCATCTCTGTCTTTTAGCGGCCTTGCTTGAAAGCAACTAGGAGTACAAAGTTGAAAGATTCTAAAGTTTCATGAACGACATAATTCAGTCCATCTAAACTGATATAATTTAATATTAATTTTTAAGCATCACTAAGGAGAAATAAAAATAGTCCATATTTTAGTTGCTAATTCTTCGTTTAAAAGCATAAACAATGGTATGTCAAACGTTACCACGACTATGGAAAGCATAAGAATTTCTAGAATAGGCTGGGAGTTGCATGGAAAAGGGATGGGTCTCCTCTTAATCTTTAGGAAGATCATTTCATCTCTACATCTATGATTCATCAAAGGAGTCAAAGATAACAAACCTTTGAAATGTGTTTGCCTGGCTTAACGATTAGCTTCATCATAGTTCAAACACGTATAAACATTGTTGCCGGAAATTTACAGCACCAAAGATAAAATTCCGGAAAAAAGAGATATGATAGCAGAAGGAAGGGCATACGAAACGATGAGCCAGTTGAAGAAATATATTACAACAGAGACGGCTATGACGATGTGAAGCAGAAAACTCCTTTATTCGCCCAAGCTACACCAAACTGACGGAAAGAAAAGCCGGGGATACCATTCATCTACGGAGTTGAAACAGGGGATTTTACCCAGGGACGGCGCTGTGTTAGCGGAGGACGCCTGATTGACGGGAACCATGTTACCGTTTGATAGGAGGTGAATAAGGACGGTGGTATCTGCGGCGGCGGCGTTGACGGCGAGGAGGAGGTGGTTGTGGCGGCGGGGAAGGCGGTAAGTAATAATGATAGGTAGGCCCTTCGTGAGGGGCCGGCGGGGTGCGCCGCTGCTTCAGAACCCGCCTCGTCCCGCTGTCTTGGTGCTGCGGATCGGCATCTCCGCACGGTCGCGCTGTGGCAGTAATGGACGCGAGATCGAAGAGCGAGATAGCAAAGATGGCTGCGAGTATAAGACAATGAAAACGTCTCCATGAACTCATACTGAAATTCTCTGTCCTTCGCCCTCCCCAAACTCGCCAGTCTCCTCCCGATTTTGTAGTCCGTCGGACATAGAAATGATGACTTTCTCCTCTCTCTTTATCCGCAGAGGGCCCCACACGGTTTGAGCCGGCGATCGTCAGTCTGTGACGAAACAATGTGTCGTGTAAAACTGGAGATAAAACAGTATTGGACGAATTTAGTTTAAAATTAGTATAACACAGCGCAATTTCTGACTTTTTCGTCGACGTGACACAGAAGATGAATACATCTACTTTGGACGTGACACAGAAGATGAACATATCTACTTTGGATGTGACAGAGCCAAGAGAACGCAAAGAAGGACAAAGGGTTAGGTAGAGATGTATTGGGGGTTTCACGCCAGGGGTACTTTCGATGTGATGGAGAACTTGGTCGACCGGAACTAGCTGTATTCAACCGTAAGCATACCAACTCCGACACAAGAGGGCCCCGTTAGTTCGAAAGAGAGAGTATGAGGATTTTAGACGTGATTGAAATGTTGGCCGACATGATTATCGTAATCTAGAGCCTTCGCTTATTGAGCTGTGACTGTTGGATAGCTCTGTAATCTAGAGACCCAGGTTAAACCTCATAATTATAGTGCAACTTTTTCTAAGTAATATCTTGAAAAATAACGCATGCGCATTCCGTTGAGATCTGCAACTCCAACACCCTCAGCTCAAGAACCTTTGTTTTCAGAATAAGCGTTAAACATTGAACCAGTAGACGAAGGTCAGGATCTAAGCATAGGATGACAAAAATGATCACAACTAATCTAGAATTAGAGAAAACATATGATAAACCTGTTGCTTTGAAAGATGAATATCCATTATGGAGAAACATGAGGAATGAGCTTCTTTATGAAACATGACATAATTCCTTTACTGTTGCGCATTATTTAGTTTATATAACTCTCGGAACAGTAGCGACAAGTTTTTTTTTTTTTTTTTTGGGTGTTTCATACTATGATTTTAACGAGAAAACGGATCCATTCATGTTTTGTCTCATAATAAAAGGCTTATCAATTACTCCTTCGAAATCTATCTCTCGTCCCATCAATAGGTTCCTGCTTTTGCATCCAGCAAAGTCAATAACATTCACTAATATTTTACTTTATTTAGGCAAAATTCGATATCTTGAGGCTAGTTTGTTTATATAAATATATAATATCTGCCACAGAAAAAAGTTAGATTGTTGGGTCCAAAGTTCTTTGAACCCTTGCATTACTAAATCCTGTTTACCATAGACTTTTAGTATCATTTAAGTCCGTGAAAATGGTTATCTCAACATTATAAATCATGTTTTCTGAAAAACGCATCAATATTTCATACATTGAGAAGATGCAAGCACATGAACATTTCAAATTTAATGATGATTAAACTAAAAGCTCAACCCAGCACTTTTTGGCTGGCTAACTTGTCTTATTTGTCCTCCAAGGACTATAGAGTAGTGCATTACATCGACATGAAAATAATACTCCTAAAAAAATTTAGCATGACTGAACCTAATATCATGAACATCTTGTTATAATAGCCCTCTGCAACCCTAATGTTGATTAATGACATATAAATTATTATTCTAAAGCACTGACATGTAATTAGGAGCAAAAATTATGCTATCATGTTTATTCCAGATGTTGCAAGAAATTAGCACACTAATTGTATTTTGATTTAATAAGTAATAGAATTTTTTTCGCGTACTAGCCAGAAGCCCAAGTGCCCATTTGAGGCCCAGTATTATGCAATATTAGAAAGAAACGGAAGAGAACAAGCTTAGACTCCATAGTTTTCCTATCATGAACCAAAAGACCCAGGGATGTGTGGGCTGTTTTTGATAGCTGTTAGCGCTCCTACCAAATCTCGCACGTTCTTGGAGAATAATCCGGAGAACAACGCGACATGTCTACCTCAATATGACAACGGCTGCCACTGAAGTCATCAAACAGGTAACATGCAGAATGACCACGCGAAAACGTGTTCCTTCCTCGTGAAATATTCTAAGATGGCTTCGTTGGATACGAGAATTTGATTCGACATTTGGCAGCCATGGACTTCTATCATCCATCCTTCTTACCTGAATTCTGCTCACGCATTTTGGTTCAAAACATTGGTTTTCAAGCTAGAACGGTTGCTACAGCATGTTAAATTGTTGGCATCGAGCAGTAGAGCCAACAATAGAGAAGGGCGAAGGCGGGCGAAGGGGGGCGCAGGCGGGCGCAGCCGCTTGTGTGGTGGGTAGAGAGGGACGGAGGAAGGTAGCGAGAGACAAGTGGAGAGAGAAGGGAAAGACAACCCGTTAGCTGGAGGGAGAGAGGGACGCACGGAAGAAAGAGAGAGAGAGACGGGGGAGGCGGAGGGAGGGAGGGAGCCCTCGAGCGGGGAGAGAGACGAAAGAGAAAAGAGGTAGAAATGAAAAGGGGGGGTGAACTTAGTGTTTAATATTTAGGGTTTGTCAGTCATTTTCAAGTGAAGTGGAGATTAATTTGTTTGCTGCTATAAGCTAAACTTGTTACAGTCGCCTAGACCTAATTCGTCCTTTGAAATGTTTTAGCTAGTACTGAACTAATAAGTGGATGCTGCTTTGTTCGGAAAAAATGAGTCTCCAGAGACAGGCATAGTATGATGAGAGTACATAGAATCGGGTATTTTATAGGGGCCATTAAACCTCCAGGGGAGAAAGCGCGGGAGACGTGCCCCTTATTCACATGACCTGAAAATCAAAAAATACTGAAGTTTAGAGAAATATTCTTCAATATTTTCTGGTCGCCGTGAAAGATCTTAAAACATTAACACCAGGGTGAGTCCCCCTGTGAAGCCGTTGACTGCACCAGATGTGAACCCCTCACCGAACAGGAAGCAGGAGGGGGCCGTGCTTCAGGGGGGAGAGAGAGAGAGTGCATACTTAAACCTGTTCATTCCCGATAACAGGAATGCATTCTTCTCACTTCTAGCTACCCATAGAGTTAGCTTTGACCATTCTTGCGTTCTGTGTTCATCCAAAACTCTCAAATTCTCGGATTTAGACCCAAATCCCGTCTGTTTACAAAGACGGGTACCCATGTTGCAATTTCCGGTCGCGATGTGGTCAGCGGTCGCTGCTGCCATGTTGGCGCGCCCAATCCGTCATGCCCTCGCCACTGGCCGCCACGCCATCCCCAGCCATCATGAGGCAACACGCGCAAGGCACAAAACTCGGGTGCTTCGGGCCCGTTTTCCAACTCTTCTTTCAGAACGGGCCAGGTTCAGGCCTAAGAAGCCTCGGCCCGGCCCATCAAGATGATAGTTCTAGTCGCGGTGCTATTGTGGGAAAAAAAATGAGAATTTTAAATAAAAAGAGTGACTAAATAAGTAAAAATCCTACAGTAATTGAAGGAAATAATATATTAAAAATTAAAAATTATTCATATGATTACATTGCAATTAGAAAAATTCAAATGAAGTAAATAAATTTGCGGCCCAACTGCAGCCCAACTCGGACAGACTCATCTCTCTCTCTCTCTCTCTCTCTCTCTCTCTCGCTCTCTCTCTTTCTGTCTCTATAAATGCCGGAATAGATGGGTTGGAGCTCGACTTGACATGGATTATTCATGTATTTTTGCTCCCCCGCGTGCATCGATATTTCCTCCATTTATGATTCTTTGCTTATGGTTGTGGGCAGTACTATGTTTGCTTTGGATCCAAAGTAGGGTTTATTTCCATGTTTCCGGCCGATTGGCGACTACCACTGGTGCCACAGCCACGCCACCAGAGACGGCGTCGCTCGCCTTCGGAACGTTGCTAGAATTGCTGGTCTGAAGCGTTTGTAGATGTGGGATTCTTCACCTCTTAGTCAGTCATCCCTTGTCCCTCGAGTGAGTCGTTACTCTCGGGTTTTCGATATATTCTATCATCTTCATCGTTACGTTCCATTTCTGTATTTCTTCAGAAAATTTCGTTATTTATCTCTCCGCGAACCGCTGACCCCTCCCCCACTAGTTGTATCTCTGTTAATCATCGGGACGACAAGAGCCGGCGGGCCAATTCTCTGTTCCTCCCTCGCCTGTGGATGCGGGCACTCTGGTCCGCTTGTCCTAATTTCGTGAGGGTGTTGTACGACAATGACCTTAGTTAATGCTCGACTCTGCTTTCTATGGAGGAGCAACCTTTTATTTTGTCTTTGAGGAGCTCATAACATGATCTTTCATCGTAAACTGTAGTTCTGCGTTCTGTCTTGCTGCAATGTGGCACATTTAGTTGATTGAGTAAAATGTTTACTTTGTTTAGAAATCATGGGCTTCGATTCTTTGCCATAATGAATCATTGTTCTGCATAGTGATGGAATAGTTGGGCATCTAAAAAGCTTGTTGTTTGCCTTTTTCCTCTCTGATCTAAGTGTAGGGTGTGATCCTCTCCAGCTTATATACGAACTGTATACTTTTTATTGAATAATTTCATCATGTGGAACTCCTCAGTGCCTTAGATGGCCCTCGGTTGAGATAAATCCTCACTGATTTCTGTATGGTCGATGGCCTTTGGAGTTTTTGCTGGCTATCTAGATTTCTATGAAAATCCTAATCCAGAGAACTATTTATTGAGCTTTTTATGTTGTCAGACAAAGGATCGCTGATATCACTGGGCATCTGTCCATCTAATAGCATTGATATAGACATAGGTTAGGCTTCTCCTATCGTCGTTTTGCTATTTTCCTCTTGCCCTTGATTAATCAACAATTCAGTTTTAGTTAAAACTTACACTTGCCAAGTAAAATATCCTCTCACATAAACCAATTTCGTGATGAAGTTCCCTTTTACTTGCACATTGACGGCCTTCTGAAGAAGTGTACATGTCCGCCGTTCTCCCGCCCTCCCCTCCAATGATGTAAAAGATAGCTTGTGAGCGAAGATCATACTGTGCTACACCTTGCCGAGGAGAGTACGCAAGAAACCTACTACGATGTCCTCTGTGTTGAAGAAACCGCAAGCTATGAGGAAATCCGGGCACATGACAAGGCTGCTGTCCTTCGCTCGCATCCAGCCAAGCTCAGCTCCAAACAGCCAATTGGGATCACCAAGTAGTACGAGAGAGATTTCTGAAGATCCACAAGGCCTGGGAAGTTCTCAGTGATGCAGAGTTGAAATCAGCTTATGACAGGGACTTTAAGGGGTTGAAATATGGGTCATCAGTGTGTGCAGATGAAGTTGAGTTGAAGGATATGAGTGTGGGTGATTGTGGTGACGCTGTGGAGCTCATTTTTCCTTGTAGGTGTGGAGACAATTTATCGATTACCTCGGATGAGCTGGAGGAGATGGGATTTCTTCTGGATGGTAGCAGGATGTTGGAGAGGCAGGATGCCTCTGATTTGGCACCTGTGTCTGTTACAATTTCTTGTTCTTCGTGTTCTTTGATAATTTGGTTAAGAATATATAGTACTTGAATCCTCTCTATGGCGAATTTGTTTAACCTGTTGGCCGATATTGTGTGAGAATTTACTTGATTGATGCTAAAATATGAGAAGTTATGCTATTCGTCGCTTGTATTACGGTCTTATTAATGATTGATGTAGTCCATATTTTCGGGCATGTATGTCTGAAAATCTACCGAAGATTGCTATTTTTACTTTTCATGGGGAAAGAATGTGGATCAATTTGTCAGTTTCGCCAGACACCCTTGTATTATTGTAAGCATTTGGAACTGCTCATGTGACCACATTTTAACAAATTCCAATTAAAAATTCCGATTAATATAATTGGCAGAGATGTTAATGTAGCCAGGGCCAGTTGAAGTCATCAATGATTCACCAATGGTGATGGCAAAGTGCTGTCCAAAACAAGTAATAGACCATTCTTTATAAGTATCATCACGCATGATGTAAGCATACATATCAAGAACCACATTTCATCATTAAAAGAATTTTTTAACGTTTATGGAAAAATAAAACTGTAAAATAGAGTAAGAATATGCTTGCCAGCTTTTCTTTCACAACAATCATGGAAGATGCTGAATAATGTCACTCATAATAAAATGTGAACCATGATGCAACTAATGATGAATAAATTTAAGATGTACGCGGGAAAGAATAATAAATGATTTTGTATCTAATGTCACGCTTTTAAGAAGTATGCACAGTTTCGTGTCTTAATTTTTAAAATGTAAAAAAAATGCTGATAGTGAGTTCATTGCAAAATAACTCATGGCGTACAGTTCTCTCTCTCTCTCTCTCTCTCTCTCTCTCTCTCTCTCTCTCTCTCTCTCTCTCTCTCTCTCTCTCTCTCTCTCTCTCTCTCTCTCTCTCTCTCTCTCTCTCTCTCTCTCCCTATTTATATATATATATATGAAAATGCGTACATAAATGTATAAGACCCTGCTCTAGCTCACCGCACAGTGCGGTCCTTACCCTTTTTCATCCCTCCTGAATCGAATACTTTTAGAACAGAAGATGTGTCTCTGGAGGCCTAAGATTGTAGTGGCGCTCTTGTTCAGCTGGGCCTTCATCTCATTGACATGGGCCTCTTTTGTTATAGAAGACTACGAGGGTCCTAGAATCGGGCTGGAGACGTTGAGAAGTGAGGAAGAGATCTCATGGTTATACGATGAGTGGCTAATGACGGTCGACAGGACTTACGAGGAACCTGGGGAGAGGCAAAGGAGGTTTGAGATCTTCAAGGATAACCTTCTCTTCATTGACGAACACAATCATCCCAAGAACAACCACACCTACACCATCGGTCTTAACGAGTTGGCTGATCTCTCTTACGAAGAGTATCAAGCCAAGTACCTCATCCCTTCGATAGGCGAGAACCCCCTCTTTTCCTCTGGGCGCGGTGACGAGCTTGCAACTGAAGAGCGCGGCGATGGAATCCTGGAACAAGTACCCGATTTCAAAGACTGGCGGATTGATGGTTCGGTCAGCGCTGTCATCAACCAAGGGTCCTGCGGTAAGTTTGTTCTTTTTTTTAATCTCACTTGTAGCGCCGTCAACCTCTCCAGGGCTTCACGAGGACTGGCTTGTTGTCTGACGGCATCAGCCACGCTAAAACACAAGGAATCACATGAATCCACACATTAAATATCATCTACTTCAGACTTAAGCATGTTAACTGTGATAAAAGGGAGTTGCTGGGCTTGGCGGCTGCTGCTGCTGTGGAGGGACTTCATCACATTCGTACAGGACAAATGATAAGAGTTTCCGCGCAGCAGCTTGTTGACTGCGATTCGCGTTCCCTCGGTTGTGTTGGAGGGTGGCAGAGTCGCGCCATTTCCTATATTCAACAGAATGGCGGCGTTGATTCCGCGGAGAATTACCCCTACACAGGGAAAAAGGGCGTGTGTAGAACGAACAGCGTAATACAGCTAAATACTTGCCTTTTCTTCTTTCCTACTTGTCCAACATTTTTTTACATCGGGGTGCTGCTTGTCTTCAAACGATAACTCCTCTCTCTGTTATCTCCTGGAAGGCTAAACTCGTTTCGGTGAATGGGTGGAAGAAAGTCCCCGAGATCTATGGTGAAATGAAACTAAAACAGGTAGTTGCTGCACAACCTGTCGCTGTTGCCACAGATGCACTCAACAGAATTTTTCAATTGTACAAAGGGGTAAGAAATACTGCATATTACGGATTTGTCGATGCATTATCAGTATATTTGACACAATGAGAAAATTATTTTAGGAACTATTCATAAAACTGTTTAAACAAATGTTGAAATAAGGAACCGTTTAGAGGGAAGATAATTTATACATGCATAGAAGTGTATAAGAATTTTGGACCTTTTGTCACCTATAAGTGTAGCATTGGACGCTTTGTCTTCTTGTACTATTGATCAAGTAATATTGTCTAAACGTATTAGTATCATAGCCAGAAGAAAGGTTACTGTTGTTCTAAATTTCAGTGGCATGAATGCATGAGAATAATGTAAGTTTATATATTTCTATAGAATGACGCCTAGGTATCCTTACATCTAATCTTCTATAGATTGTATTTATTCAATGATTAAGATTCATTGGACATACATACAAAATCAATTACTACGATTCAACAACACTTTGATATTGGATTTTTTTCATGGAAGGCTTGAACCATTAGTGTAGATAAATTAAGTCTTGTACCTATTTAAATTTTTTAAGTTAAATTGATAGGCTTAAGATTGCATTGGATCTTTCTATCTCATGCGAATGAACGAATTTTTTAAATTTCATTACATAAGAATTCATTTTTTAAAAAAATTACGTTTTATGAGAATATTTAATAGATAAAATGTATTAATTGGTAATAGGTTCGTGTACATTATAGATACATTTTTTTATTTTTTTATATTTAATTCTTAATGGTTTATGTTTCTTACATTGATTATTTTTAGTTCTTTTAGATGGTGTTGACTATATTTATAAGTTTCTTACATTGATTATTTTTATTTATTTTAGATGGTGTTGACTATATTTATAATTTAAACTTACATATAAGCAAAAAGTGAGAAATTGTGTTTTCTTATGCAGGGTGTATTCAATGACAAATGTAACATAACAACAAATCACGTCATGGCTGTTGTAGGATATGGTGTTGAGAATGGGCAAGACTATTGGCTAGTCAAAAATTCTTGGGGCTTTAATTGGGGAGAAAATGGATATGTGAAAATGGCACGCAATATCAACCAAATTTATGGATTGTGTGGAATTGTGACAGCGGCCATTTATCCTTGGTAATTTTAGGTTCGGTCTTCAAAGCAAATAGGGGAGCCTTTGGCATCGGAAAATAAACCTCTTTACTTTCCACACTCCCAAACATGTTCTTGAACAAGCCTTTCTATACAGGATTTCTATGATATTTTAATATGCTACCTTGTGGTCAGGTAACTCTGTACTATTTGTTTTGAAGAGCTTGTATGAGGAACCAAGAGATGGTGAATTGGTCTTTTTCAAATCATTCTTGGTTTTCTGAATTTTACTCAAATTATGAAATCCAAAATTTATGGTGGTTCAACTAAGCTGGGTACTCTACTTTCTCAAGTATTAATTCTTACAATAAAAATCCTTACATATTATGTAGTAGACCTTTGAAATTCAATTGCACGTATGACATCAAAGCAGATGTAACATTGGTGAGGGAGTGCATCATGGCTAGTATGGGAGAGAAGAGTGCCCACAAGAAACAGAGAGGAAACATTTTCTTAGGAGAAATTCAATCTTTTGATTGTCATCTTCTCGGGAAAACATGAAATTGCTATTTGACCAAGACCACCGCCAGTACGGACAAATCAGTTGTCGTTCCGCACTAGGTTATCGTAGAACTGTTGATGAGTTCACCTTGGACATTGATCTCGAGCTTCAACGGACTAATGCTATTTTTCTTTCATGTACACGTCATGGCACCAGAGCAGCCTCTTTGAGATCACCCCGTTGGGTGGTACATCATTACAGCTCGTCCTTTCCCTCTTCTACCTCGTATGGCAGGGCCGTTTACAGAGTTCTTCATGTACATCCACTGCAAATGAATTATACCCGCACTTAAGAGTGAGAGAAAGAGAGTGGGGGAGAGAGTGGAGGAAGAAAGAGAGAGAGAGAGGAAGAGAGGAAAGACCGAAGAGAAAAGACATCGACACCGATGATTACAGCATGAGAGGAAGAAATGGGAGAGAAAAATAAAGTGAGAGAAAGATACGCAGTCAAATAGAGTGTGAGGGAGAGATGAAGAGAGATAAAGAAGGGAGAGGTAGAGAGAAAGGGGAGATACACAGACTCTCAATTACTCAAGGGAGTTCAACCATTGGGTAGTAAATATTGTAAATATTTTGACGAAAAGTAAAACCTGATGTATATAGAAATATTAATCAATGACAAATAAAATACCATATAGATGATATCTATGTTTTGGATACAATATTGTAGACTAATAATTTCTTCTATTAATTCAATGGTTGAATAATTATATTGAAATTTTCTGTTAATAAATTTATAAATTTTTAGAAGCCAATAATAAATTTCTATTTATACATATAAAATGGTGATGAATGGAGAAGTTCTATCTACCTCATAAACTGATAACACTGTAGTCATTTCATAAAATGTAGGAGGCGTTTCTAGAAAACATTCACTTTCTGCTCTCTCTATGTATACATATGAAACGCTTATTTAAGTTCATTCCTTGAGAAGTTGTAGGTTATTCAGAAAAATTCAACAAAAGGCCGAAGTCTAGAACTCAAGCAAAGTTATACCCTTCAAGTTATTGAAATAGAAAGACAATAAGAACACAAGTCTTATAAATTGTGGGGTTAATAACTAGTAAACATAATAGGTGATATGTAATATTGTTTACATAACTATCTATCACTAAATTACTTGCCAATTTTTTAGTAATCCTTTAATTATTTTTTTACTTGATGTTTATAGTTGACTAAGCTAATTCACTAAAAGTTACATTAACATACAAATAATCCTTCAAAAAATGATAGGCTACATCAACAAAGAGTTGCAAAATTGGTTTTGTTCTGAAACAATTGAAATAGCTAATAATTCGTCATCAGCCACGACATGGTAAGGCTAGGGATTGGTTCAAAATGGATATTTTTATTTTTATAATTTCATTTATCTCCATGTATAAAAGGGTATGTCATCTGACGCATTCAGACGAGATCCACGAAGGATGGACTCATAAAGTAAATAAATGTAGAATTAAATACAGGGTACACTTCTAATACGTACAAGATAATTTATAATCCATAGGCAACTCTCCAGCATACACCAAGTTTCTATTTTTGGCATTTTCGTCTTCGTAATCAGCAATTTTTTTTCTTTTTTTGCTTTTTAATTAGTTTTGTTCCGGACAAGGCCATCCTCTAGCCCTGTTTCCCTACTCATCTGGAAATCTTCCGGCTCGCGTCACCTCGTCGTCCTGTTGCACAGCGTCGGTCAACCCGTTGATCGATCCCTTCCGAAGATTATCCGCGCCCCCTCTTCCTCCCGCGGCAAATCTGACTGTAGGCGACAAGACGCAGATGGGGTCTGGATCGAAGGAAGCAGAGGGTGATGCCGGCGCGACCGAGGGAGGGGCGGTGGAGCCACCGGGAAGAAGGTTTCGGTACAATTCTCCCGTGGCCCAGGTCGTTCTGATCGAGCTCGTCTGCTTCCGCTGTCCCGGCATGTTCAACGCCCTCTCCGGGATGGGCGGCGGAGGCAAGGTCGACCACGATGCCGCCAACGACGCCAACACCGCCCTCTACACCACATTCGCCGTCTTCGGCGTCCTCGGTGGCGGCGCCTGCAACCTCTTCCGCCCCCGGCTTACCCTCATCGCCGGCTGCTCCTCTACGCCGGATCGTTTCTGTACTACAACCACCGCCACGACCAGACCTTCGCTGTCGTCGCCGGGGCGGTGCTCGGCGTCGGTGCCGGCCTCCTCTGGCCGGGGCAGAACGCCATCATGACCTCCTACCCGCCGCCCAGCCGCAAGGGCTCTTACATCGCCGTCGTCTGGAGCATCTTCAACAAGGGGGGGGGGGCGGCGTCATCGGTGGTCTCTTCCCCTTCGTCCACAACTACCGTCGCACCACCGCGGCCTCGGTCAACGACGGCACCTACATAACCTTCATGTACTTCATGTCCGCGGGAGCCCTGCTCACCCTCGCCGTGCTCCCCGCCAGCCGCGTCGTCCGCGACGACGGCAGCCGCGTCTCCGCCGTCCGGCACTCCAACGTGTTCACCGAGGCCGTGAAGATCGGCAAGCTGTTCGGTGACTGGCGGATGCTGCTGATCGCGCCGGCGGCGCGGGCCAGAAACTTCTTCTACACCTACCAGTTCAACAGCATCAACGGCTGCTCTTCAACCTGCGCACCTCCGGCCTGAACCACGTCTTCTACCGGGGGGCGCAGATGGTGAGCTCTGCGGGCATCCGCTGTGTGCTCGACGGAAGCCCCAGTGGCCGCGCTGGGAACCGCCTCGTGGAGCGGCGCCCTCGCCAACCAGCTGAGGTGCCCCGACGGGAAGTGGGAATAGAAGCTCGACTTCAAGGACTCCGGCGAGGCCTACGCCGGGCCCTTCCTCCTCTACTTCAGCTGCGCCCTACTGGACGCCGCCTTCCAGAGCCTGGTCTACTGGCTCATCGGTGCCCTGGCCGACGACTCCCGCGCGCTCAGCCGATACAGCGGCTTCTATAAAGTGGTGCAGAGCGCCGGGGCGGCGGTCGCCTGACAGGTCGACAAGCGCCGGACGACGCTGCTCGCGCAGCTCACCGCGAACTGGGCCCTCACTACGGTGAGCTTCCCCCTCCTGGCGCTCCTGGTGGCCCTCGCCGTGGAGGACGAAGATGCCCCCCCGGCCTCCGGCGACTCGGAGAGAACCGCCCCACCCGTCGCCCATCGATCCGAGTCCCCTCCTCTAAAGCCGGCGCTCTGTTGGGCGGAGTAACTAGATCTCGGAATCAAGACTGTTTTTTAAGACCCGCGTGGACTTGTGATCGCCAGCCAGAAAGAAAAGGTGTTGGTTTGGCTGCCCGCCGGGAAAAAAGCCCGGCCACCCAGCTTGTGTCTGAGCTTTCCGCCGAGTCGTCGTGCCGCCCCCCCCAAAACCAAACCTTCGAGGATGAGATGAGGGTCACCCAAGAACTGAGGAATTCATGGACGAACGAGCAATGAGTGGATCACATATCATCCTTCGCAGATGGAAGGGCAACACTGGTTCATCGTCGCCATCTCCGCGAACCATAGAGAGCGGAAGGAGAGAACAGCGGAGATGGATTGGGAGGAGGGTGACCGACAGAACAGAAACGTAGTCCAGTGGATGCAGCAAGCAAATAGGTCGATCGAAGATCAGACGATTTCTGCCCTCTCGAGGGCCACAGACGGCCGCACTCCCGGCGCCAGTGCCGCAGCACCGCCCGGGGCAGCGCCCTGTCGCGGCTGCGGCGGGTGGGAGGAGAGCCGCTTCATGAGGGACTGTATCCGGACGAGGTACTCCCTGGCCTGCGCCAGAGCCTCGGCCTCCACCTCACCCAGCTGTGCACACAGCCGCTCCTCGGCCTCCTCGGACATCCGCAGGCGCTCTCGCGCCACCACGAGGTCCCTCCGCGCCGCCTCCTCCCTCTCCGGGCTCCGCAGCAGCTCCGCCTCCAGAGCCTCGTTCTTCCTCCTCATCCTCTCCATCTCCTCCGTCTCCCTCTTCGTCAAACGCGGCCTCGTTCACCGCTGCCCCCTGCGCCTGGAGCTGGCGGGATGTCCTGGCCACGCCCGGCGCCATCGCCGAGGGATGCACCCACCAAACTGTCAACAGCGGAATCGCGGGGGGAAACGGAAATCGAATTCCACGCATTTTCTTCTAAAAGAACCAATAATGGGCGTGTTTCAGCTCTACCAATCTGCACCAGTTGTGTCGTTGGTCATTTGGAGTGCAGAAAGGACGGGAATGAAGTGGGGGATGAGAGAGGGAGCGAGACCGCTACGTTGACTTTTACCCATGTGTTCTAATGTAACCTTCTATATATGTTTTAAAAAATAAAATCTCCAATAGACTTTTGAGGAGACTTTTAATTATTTTCAGGCCGACTTCTCATAAGACCACCCGGGGTCAACATTATTTTTACAATGGAGCACTTTTGTGAGTCTCGCGCAAATATAAATATATTTCATTCCATAATTACGAATCTACGTGGTGAACCTCATTGGAGAGTTTATGCGATTAACCTCAGTAGAAGGTCAATGAAATTTCGTGAGCTTAAGCTTATTTCCAAGTACATGGGATAAATAGCATGACGACCTTCTAGGATGAAATCCATTCGAGTCCATTGAATAAAAGCTTGATTCTATTACTTTTTTGAATGAGCCAGTTTATAGAATGTTTTCATTAATCGAGGCCGTTAGGTCCTAGACTCCCATGTGAGCTACATAAGGACTTCACGTGGGACCCATTGATATGATGCATGCTCCTTAAGCACATCGTGGACATTAGATCATATAGGATGCCTGTTATGAGCCGATTATCACCGTGGTAGTTCCAAAAACATTATGTTCATTTAAGGTCATATGACCTCAATGCTATTGTGTATAGTCTCATATGACATATCTTATAAGTACTAAGCATGATGCCCATAAATAAAACTAAATGAGGCATTGGACACAAGCCTTTTTTCGTAGGATCCTATTAAGAGGGTGAGATAACGAGACAAGTAATGCTAATTAAGCCAACCAGAGATAAAAATCATGGGGAGATGAAATTTCATACCAAATTGTATTACTTTCTTTAGTAAGTGACGCATTGCCCCCTCCGCTTGCTTCGATATTTCCTCCATGTATGATCCTTTGCTTCTGGTGGTGGGTCGTTACTTTCCATCCAAGGTAGGGTTTATTTCCGTGTTTCCGGCCGATTGGCGACTACCACTGGTGCCACAGCGACCGCCACCAGAGACGGCGTCGCTCGCCTTCGGAACGTTGCTAGAATTGCTGGTCTGAAGCGTTTGTAGATGCGGGATTCTTCACCTCTTAGTCAGTCATCCCTTGTCCCTCGAGTGAGTCGTTACTCTCGGGTTTTCGATATATTCTATCATCTTCATCGTTATGTTCCATTTCTGTATTTCTTCAGAAAATTTCGTTATTTATCTCTCCGCGAACCGCTGACCCCTCCCCCACTAGTTGTATCTCTGTTAATCATCGGGACGACAAGAACCGGCGGGCCAATTCTCTGTTCCTCCCTCGCCTGTGGATGCGGGCACTGTGGTCCGCTTGTTCTAATTTCGTGAGGGTGTTGTACGACAATGACCTTAGTTAATGCTCGACTCTGCTTTCTATGGAGGAGCAACCTTTTATTTTGTCTTTGAGGAGCTAATAACATAATCTTTCATCGTAAACTGTAGTTCTGCGTTCTGTCTTGCTGCAATGTGGCACATTTAGTTGATTGAGTAAAATGTTTACTTTGTTTAGAAATCATGGGCTTCGATTCTTTGCCATAATGAATCATTGTTCTGCATAGTGATGGAATAGTTGGGCATCTAAAAAGCTTGTTGTTTGCCTTTTTCCTCTCTGATCTAAGTGTAGGGTGTGATCCTCTCCAGCTTATATACGAACTGTATACTTTTTATTGAATAATTTCATCATGTGGAACTCCACAGTGCCTTAGATGGCCCTCGGTTGAGATAAATCCTCACTGATTTCTGTATGGTCGATGGCCTTTGGAGTTTTTGCTGGCTATCTAGATTTCTATGAAAATCCTAATCCAGAGAACTATTTATTGAGCTTTTTATGTTGTCAGACAAAGGATCGCTGATATCACTGGGCATCTGTCCATCTAATAGCATTGATATAGACATAGGTTAGGCTTCTCCTATCGTCGTTTTGCTATTTTTCTCTTGCCCTTGATTAATCAACAATTCAGTTTTAGTTAAAACTTACACTTGCCAAGTAAAATATCCTCTCACATAAACCAATTTCGTGATGAAGTTCCCTTTTACTTGTACATTGACGGCCTTCTGAAGAAGTGTACATGTCCGCCGTCCTCCCGCCCTCCCCTCCAATGATGTAAAAGATAGCTTGTGAGCGAAGATCATACTGTGCTACACCTTGCCGAGGAGAGTACGCAAGAAACCTACTACGATGTCCTCTGTGTTGAAGAAACCGCAAGCTATGAGGAGATCCGGGCACATGACAAGGCTGCTGTCCTCCGCTCGCATCCAGCCAAGCTCAGCTCCAAACAGCCAATTGGGATCACCAAATAGTACGAGAGAGATTTCTGAAGATCCACAAGGCCTGGGAAGTTCTCAGTTATGCAGAGTTGAAATCAGCTTATGACAGGGACTTTAAGGGGTTGAAATATGGGTCATCAGTGTGTGCAGATGAAGTTGAGTTGAAGGATACGAGTGTGGGTGATTGTGGTGACGCTGTGGAGCTCATTTTTCCTTGTAGGTGTGGAGACAATTTATCGATTACCTCGGATGAGCTGGAGGAGATGGGATTTCTTCTGGATGGTAGCAGGATGTTGGAGAGGCAGGATGCCTCTGATTTGGCACCTGTGTCTGTTACAATTTCTTGTTCTTCGTGTTCTTTGATAATTTGGTTAAGAATAGATAGTACTTGAATCCTCTCTATGGCGAATTTGTTTAACCTGTTGGCCGATATTGTGTGAGAATTTACTTGATTGATGCTAAAATATGAGAAGATATGCTATTCGTCGCTTGTATTACGGTCTTTTTAATGATTGATGTAGTCTATATTTTTTAACGTTTATGGAAAAATAAAACTGTAAAATAGAATAAGAATATGCTTGCCAGCTTTTCTTTCACAACAATCATGGAAGATGCTGAATAATGTCACTCATAATAAAATGTGAACCATGATGCAACTAATGATGAATAAATTTAAGATGTACGCTGGAAAGAATAATAAATGATTTTGTATCTAATGTCACGCTTTTAAGAAGTATGCACAGTTTCGTGTCTTAATTTTTAAAATGTAAAAAAAATGTTGATAGTGAGTTCATTGCAAAATAACTCATGGCGTACAGTTCTCTCTCTCTCTCTCTCTCTCTCTCTCTCTCTCTCTCTCTCTCTCTCTCTCTCTCTCTCTCTCTCTCTCTCTCTCCATATATATATATATATATATCTGAAAATGCGTACATAAATGTATAAGACCCTGCTCCAGCTCACCGCACAGTGCGGTCCTTACCCTTTTTCATCCCTCCAGAATCGAATACTTTTAGAACAGAAGATGTGTCTCTGGAGGCCTAAGATTGTAGTGGCGCTCTTGTCCAGCTGGGCCTTTATCTCTTTGACATGGGCCTCTTTTGTTATAGAAGACTACGAGGGTCCTAGAATCGGGCTGGAGACGTTGAGAAGTGAGGAAGAGATCTCATGGTTATACGATGAGTGGCTAATGACGGTCGACAGGACGTACGAGGAACCTGGGGAGAGGCAAAGGAGGTTTGAGATCTTCAAGGATAACCTTCTCTTCATTGACGAACACAATCATCCCAAGAACAACCACACCTACACCATCGGTCTTAACGAGTTGGCTGATCTCTCTTACGAAGAGTATCAAGCCAAGTACCTCATCCCTTCGATAGGCGAGAACCCCCTCTTTTCCTCTGGGCGTGGTGACGAGCTTGCAACTGAAGAGCACGGCGATGGAGACCTGGAACAAGTACCCGATTTCAAAGACTGGCGGATTGATGGTTCGGTCAGCGCTGTCGTCAACCAAGGGTCCTGCGGTAAGTTTGTTCTTTTTTTTAATCTCACTTGTAGCGCCGTCAACCTCTCCAGGGCTTCACGAGGACTGGCTTGTTGACTGACGGCATCAGCCACGCTAAAACACAAGGAATCACACGAATCCACACGTTAAATATCATCTACTTCAGACTTAAGCATGTTAACTGTGATAAAAGGGAGTTGCTGGGCTTGGGCGGCTGCTGCTGCTGTGGAGGGACTTCATCACATTCGTACAGGACAAATGATAAGAGTTTCCGCGCAGCAGCTTGTTGACTGCGATTCGCGTTCCAGCGGTTGTGAGGGCGGGTCGCAGAGTCGCGCCATTTCCTATATTCAACAGAATGGCGGCGTTGATTCCGCGGAGAATTACCCCTACACAGGGAAAAAGGGCGTGTGTAGAACGAACAGCGTAATACAGCAAAATACTTGCCTTTTCTTCTTTCCTACTTGTCCAATATTTTTTTACATCGGGGCGCTGTTTGTCTTCAAAAGATAACTCCTCTCTCTGTTATATCCTCGTAGGCTAAACTCGTTTCGGTGAATGGGTGGAAGAAAGTCCCCGAGATCTATAGTGAAATGAAACTAAAACAGGTGGTTGCTGCACAACCTGTCGCTGTTGCCACAGATGCACTCAACAGAATTTTTCATTTGTACAAAGGGGTAAGAAATACTGCATATTACAGATTTGTCGATGCATTATCAGTATATTGTGTATTTGACACAATGAGAAAATCGTTTTAGGAACTATTCATAAAACTGTTATTTAAACAAGTTTTCAAATAAGGAACCGTTTAGAGGTAAGATAATTTATGCATGCATAGAAGTGTATAAGAATGTTAGACCTTTTACCAACTATAAATGTAGGATTGGACGTTTTGTCTTATTGTACTAGTATAATATTGATCAAGTCATATTGCCCAAACGTATTAGTATCATAACAAGAACAACGGTTAGTGTGGTTCTAAATTTCAGTGGCATGAATGCGTGAGAATAATGTAAGTTTATACATTTCTATGGAGTGACTCCTATGTATCCTTATATCTAATCTTCTATAGATTGTGTTTATACAATGATTAAGATCCATTGGACATACATACAAAATCAACTATTAAGATTCGAGAGCACAAAATTGATATTGGATTTTTTTCATGGAAGGCTTGAACTGTTAGTGTAGATAAATTAAGTTTCGTATCTATTTAAATATCCTTTTAAGTATGCAATCGATAGCACCATTTGAAAGCCCTTGACAGTCTTATCAATGAGGGTATTGAATTATCTGTTTTTTTTTATTTTCCTTGTAACAAAAATAATGCTACATATCCAGTGAAAGATGCATTTTTTGAAATTAGAAGGTTAACCTATAGCATTGTTTCAGTGAGAGAGGGATTTGTCAACCATAACGAGCTTTAGTCGATGCTAAAAATCCATAAGCGAATATCAATATCATAGAATTTAGCTGAAACACCTTACTAATGTGGATTGAGGTAACTTAAAAATCAGAATATAAAATTTGGGAGATGGCTAGGATTAATTTAAAGAGAAAACTTTATGGAATGAGATAGATAAGCATACAATAAATCGCATAATGCTTCTTCATCAATGTCATTGTACAAGAACTTGTGTTTATTATTATAAAATATGCTGCAGCAAAAACATGATTAGCAACGAATGTGTCATGCACACTTTATTTAATTTAAAAAAATTAATTGTATCCTTGAAACTATGGATGATAAACATATTTTTTTATGAATTAAATGGATGGGCTTAAGATTGCACCGAATCTTTCTATGTCATGCAAATGAATGATCTTTTTAAATTTAAGCACAAAAGAACTCATTTTTTAAAAATTTTACTTTGAGAAAAAAGAGTTAAAGATATAAAATGTATTAATTGGTAACAAGTTCATGCACATTATAGATATATTTTTACATTTTTTATATGTAATTCTTAATGATTTATGTTTCTAACATTGATTATTTTTCTTTTCTTTTACATGGTGTCGACTATATTTATAATTTAAACTTACATATAAGCAAAAAGTGAGAATTTGTGTTTTCTTTTGCAGGGTGTATTCAATGACAAATGTAACACAACGGTAAATCATGCCATGACTATTGTCGGATATGGTGTTGAAAATGGGCAAGACTATTGGCTAGTCAAAAATTCTTGGGGCTTTAATTGGGGAGAAAATGGATATGTGAAAATGGCACGCAATGTCAACCAAATTTATGGATTGTGTGGAATTTCATCTGTGGCCGTTTATCCTGTGAAATTTTAGGGTCGGTCTTCAAAGCAAATAGGGGAGCCTTTGACATGGAAAATAAACCTCTTTACTTTCCACACTCCCAAACATGTTCTTGAATAAGCCTTTCTATGCAGCATTTCTATGATATTTTAATATGCTACCTTGTGGTCAGGTAACTCTGTACTATTTGTTTTGAAGAGCTTGTATGAGGAACCAAGAGATGGTGAATTGGTCTTTTTCAAATCATTCTTGGTTTTCTGAATTTTACTCAAATTATGAAATCCAAAATTTATGGTGGTTCAACTAAGCTGGGTACTCTACTTTCTCAAGTATTAATTCTTACAATAAAAATCCTTACATATTATGTAGTAGACCTTTGAAATTCAATTGCACGTATGACGTCAAAGCAGATGTAACATTGGTGAGGGAGTGCATCATGGCTAGTATAGGAGAGAAGAGTGCCCACAAGAAACAGAGAGGAAACATTTTCTTAGGAGAAATTCAATCTTTTGATTGTCATCTTCTCAGGAGAACATGAAATTACTATTTGACCAAGACTACTGCCAGTATGGACAAATCAGTTGTCGTTCCACACTAGGTTATCGTGGAATTGTTGATGAGTTCACCTTGGACATTGATCTCGAGCTTCAACAGACTAATGATATTTTTCTTTCATGCACTACTTTTATGGTTTTTGAACTTAATGTCATGGGACTAGAGCAGCCTCTTTGAGATCACCTCATTGGGTGCTACATCATTACAGCTCGTGCTTCCCCTCTTCTACCTTGTATGGCAAGACTACTTACACAGTCCAAGTAACTTCCGCTGCAAATGAAGTATACCCACACTTAAGAGTGAGAGAGAGAGTGGGGGAGAGAGTGGAGGAAGAAAGAGGGAGAGAGGGAGGAGCAAGGAGAAAACACTTAGACACAGACGGTTACAGTGTGAGAGGAAGAAATGGGAACAGAAAAATAAAGTGAGAGAGAGCTAGGTAGTCAAAGAGAGAGAGAGTGTGAGTGTGTGTGAGAGAGAGGGAGAGAGATCAATAGATAGAGATAGTTGAAAAAGGGAGAGGTAGAGAGAAAGGAGAGACACACATACTCTCAATTACTCAAGGGAGTTTAACCATAGGATAGTGAATATTTTATGATCTTAAATATTTTGAATATTTTGGCAAAAAATAAAACTAGATGTATATAGAAATATTAATTAATGACAAATGAAATACCATATAGATGATATCAAACATATGTTTTGGGTACACTATTGTACACTAATAATTTCTTCTATTAATTCAATGGTTGAATAATTATATTGAAATTTTCCATTTATAAATTTATAAATTGTTAGAAGCTAATAATAATTTTCTAATTATACATATAAATGGTGACGAATGGAGAAGTTCCATATACTTCATAATCTGATAACAATTTTTTCAGTTAATAAAATGTAGGAGGCCTTTCTAGAAAACATTGACTTTCATCTCTCTCTATCTTCAAGAAGGTCCCATGCAGTTTTGCACTTTTGGTTGCCATGCCAAAGAAGATTTTGATGGTCGTGTGAATACATCTCCTTGAGGCATGACAGAGCTACTTAAAAATTCAAGGAGAAGGCAAGTCAGTAGAGATGCATTGGGGGGTTTCATCCAAGCGGCACTTTCCATGTCAACCTGAACTAGCTGTATTCAACTCGAAGCAAAGCCACCCTAACTCAAGAGGTCCCTATCCTTTCCAAAGAGAGAGTATGAGGATTTAACACATGATTTTAATGTTAACCAACATGTCTATCATAATGTCAACCTCATAAAGTTTATATTTTTTTTAACAAGAAAGTCTTAGATTGGTTATCCATGCCCATGAAGGTTGTAGCTAATGGATTGCGTTTGCTGTTGAAGATGACCTAAGAACCTTGATTTATTGAACTGACTCAAGGTGGCTAATGGCTAGCTATATAATATAGAGAATCAAATTAAATGTTGAAATTAGAGTACAACATTTTCTTAAAAAAATTAAAAACTATTACATGCATACTTCATTAAATCTCAAAATCACTAAAATCTCTAAAAATATGTCTCTGATTTAATTTAAAATCTCTGATTCTCTAGTTGCTGTAAGCATCAGTTCTAATGACTACTAGCAGCAACAACTTTGTCATGGCATGCATTCCATGTGACATTATTCTATGTTCCTTGAACTTGTAGAGTTTTTTCTTAGCTGATTTTCTCAATATCCTAATCAATCAAATGAGGACAACTCTGGTTTACAAACTTATTTTTGATAAAATAAATTTTAGGTCAATCGTTGATAGTCATCCTCTACTGTCAATATAAGATAACAAATAGGAAAGTTAGACATGCTGAAAAGCGTGAAAGACTTTATTACTTGGGATATTAGGTGAAGTCTACACTGTGGAATCATAACCGCCAAGAAGACGTATAACTACTATTTTGGCAAAACCCAAGAACTTTTACTTATAACATAATTTTCTAGGACATCCTTCTTCAAGACAATGAAGACTATATTTTTAAAATTATTTTCTAATGTGAATGTTGAAATTTTCAAGTGTCATACTTATGAATTGATGAAACATAAATGTAACTCACTTTTGTTAAATAGTAAATGAGGTACTATTTAATTTCACTCATTCAAAGTGACATTTGGAGGCTTTCATCTACTCCTAATATCTTGGGAGCAAGATGGTTACTAGCATTTATGGATGATTTTTCATGAAAAATTTAGATTTACTTATTGAATCATAAGTTAGATGTCAATAAGGTACTTCAATAATTTTTTCATTAATAAAGATTAATTCAAGACTAAAAAATTAAGATTTTTTTATTAGATGAGACTATTTCAATCAGATAATCACATAATATTTGCAAAAGGAAGAATATATTCATGAATCCTCATATGGCAACTATATACAACATTAATGTGTTAAATTTTTTTTGGGAGAAACAACCTTGGCAACCACTCACCTTATAAATCAACTATCAACCTAAATTTTCGAATTTAAGAGTCCATTAATTTTTTTCTCATTTCATTTTCTATATATCCAAATAGTGAATACTTTAGTTTCTATGAGTTTTGCATTTGATCCATGATCTAGGATTTTTATTTTTGAGTTTGATCCATAATTAGGATTGAGCCAATAGAAAGTTTGATCCATATGCATCAAGATGTGCCTTCAATGGATATTTAGATACTAAGAAGTATAAGTACTAGAAACCCTATGAATTTTTTTTTTTGTTCCAATTCACGTAACCTTTATGAAACATGAATATTTTTTTATAATAATTTTTATTTAAGGAAAAAAAGAATTACAAATAATAATAGAGAATAAGAGATAGTAAACTATGCTTTCAATCTCACCTTTAGAGGAATCTACACCTCTAAAAGTGACCTTACATGAATCTTGATAAGTCTTCATTATCATGAGTTAATAATTAATTAATAATATAATTTTAGTCTTAATTCATGATAAATAGACTTATATTTATGTTAAATTATAAAAAATGTTTTTTAGTTAATTAATGTAGTTTTTTGGTTAATTATGTAATTTTATACAAATTTATATAATTTTTATAATCCTATTTTTGAGATAAATAAAGAAAAATAGAAAAAAATAAAAAGATAAAAAAAAAGGAGTAACCTACCAGCTAATTAGGCCCACAAGTAGGTCAGAAGCATAGTCGGGTGGAGCCGTGAGCAAGGGCTCAAGCAACTAAGGATAGACCGATAAGGGACACATGTGCGTCACTCCCCTTCCATGTCACTAGTGACCAACCGTGCATAGGGCAAAAAATAGTTGTACACATATGAGAAAAGGACTCATTACTTCTTAAATCTCGTATTACTATCTATTCATCTCGAAATTTTACATATAACTAATGTGTGACTAAATTAGCAGTCACAACTTCTCCAAAATATTTTAATGATTTTTGTACCTCAAATACTCCTTATTTATAAAAAATAGGTACTCTGATGATATCACTTTATTAGGGTATTCACATATTTATTTCACTCTCTCTCATACATGAGGGTGACTAACAAGAGGGTTTGAATCCTACTAGAGCCAAAACTCATATTTTTTATTTAATTAAATTATGATTTTTCTACAGATTATTGATGAAAGATTAAGCTGCTAAAATCATTCAATTATTGATAAAAATCTTATCAATGTGATTCATTGAGGATTATTATTAAAATTATTGAATGTTTCGCAATAAAAAGATCAAAAATCTATCGAGTAAATCATCTCTGGTTGATTGACAAATAAGTCATCATTAGAAAGAAGACAATCAACTAGGAGATGAGTTGTTACTTTTTGAGAGCGTATTAGATCTAATGAAGAGTATCTTCTTATTACACGAACTTGAGAAAGAAACTTTTTAAAATGTACCCTACTTTCATCTAACTCATCTCTATTGAGTGACAGTCACCAGAAAGTTATAAAGTCATCATTTTTCTATTTTATTAGGTGATAACCCTCAGAGATAACTCGACGATCTATTTCATTGATTTCTACACTTCACAAGAAGATCTAGAGATTGTCTATGTAGTCCTTGCCCAAAGAGAGTCTTTGACATTATAAATATTATATGAAAATTCTCTTAAATACTTAATATTTTGATGTATTACTTACATATCACTATCGTGACGTCGGAACTCTATTTTATCATTTTTTTAACTAGTTTAACTTTCACCATCATTTTTCAAACTTTAAAAAAAGATCTAATAAATGCTCAGGTCATCCATGTCCAAAGAGAGCCTTTGAGGCCATAGACATCATTTGATAATCCTCCCAAACACATAGAATTCTGACAATCGCTATCACGAGGTCAAAACTCTGCCTTTACTACTTTTAACTTAATTTTTAGTTCATTTAGTGATACTTTGTGTGATTTCAAATTTCTAAACTATTCCTCATTCAATTATAATTCTTCTAACTTTTATAAATTTTAATTTAACCTAGTAAATCATCTATAATTGATCATGTAAGAATCACTATATAGAATTCTATTTTTAGCTAATTTATGTTCATCAAGTGTTGATGTCAACATCTTTATTTCCATTTTTATGAATTTTAAAAATATTTTATTTTCAATTTTTAGTCAAAAATTTATAAAAATTAGATTCTTTGCAAAATTATGAAATATTACCTAATATTATATTACATCCTTATGATTAACTTGGAAAATTGTCACTATTTATAGAACCTTTTATCAAATTATAATTTATTTATTTCTTTTGAAGTATTTCTAAAAAACTAAAAATTAGTATTTTCTAATTTTATAAATTTTAAATTTATGTGACTTATTATACAACAATTAAGTCACATCAAACCACAACTTAAGGAATCTCCTTAAGATATTGATGATAGTCAAAAAAATCATATTCAACTTCCTATATCAAAGGAGAAGACAAAGTGTAATAATATAAGTATGATAGTTCTCATTTTTTTTCATTTATATACCTATCACCTTCTTATACAAATTCATCAATAATCTTACTATTTTATCAAATTCCATCCAATATACTCAAGAGGTAATATATCAAGAAGAGTGAAAATGAGTTATAAAGGAGGAGATGAAGGCATTAGAAAAAAATCAAATGTGAGAAGTAATAAAGTTTTTACAAGAAAGGAAGATGTTTGATTGACATTAGTATATATTATTAAATACAATGCTGATAAGATGATTGAAAGATATAAAGCTCAATTAGTTCTAGGTTACACTCAAGTTGATATAAAAGAATTTCCTAGTGGTAAAATAGATATAAATAGATTCTTATTTTATTTAGCAGCAAATCCTAATTGGGATATCTAACAATTTGATATAAAAAATACTTTTCTACATGAAGAACTAGATGAAGAGATCTATATGAATGTTCCCCAAAGATATTAGGCAAGTTCTAAGAATGATGTAGTATGTAAGTTAAAGGAAATATTTTATGAGCTTAACCAATCACTAAGAGCCTAGTTCAAGAGGTTAACAAAGGTGATGTTAGAAATGTGCTATAAACCTAGTAATGGAGATCCCATTTCATGAAATATTCACCTTCATGTGGAACTACAGCCCATTCAATTTTGGTAGATGACATAATAGTAACAATGAATGATAAGATTGAAAAGGAACATATAGGTGTGCTTATTGAAAGAATTTGACATAAAAAAGTTGAAGAAGTTGAAATACTTATTTTGCTATGGTGTAACACTCGAAATAAACCATATTTATTTCTAAATAAAAGTATTTTATTAATCTTCTAAAAAGCATAAGCAAGTTAAGTTGTAAACCCATAAGTAATCATAAACGTAAGAGTGCAGAAGAGAGTAGCCATATAGACAAACGAATGTATCAATATCTTGTAGGGAAACTAATTTATCTCACTCACACTAGACCAAATATTACATATTCTATTGGAGGCCTTAGTCCATATATGTATGACTTTTGGGAAACACATCTCCTAGCAGCTGATAAAGTTTAACAAGACTTCAAGGGAATATTGGTAAATGAATTCTTTTAAAAAAATAGTATTATAGATAGTGAGATTTACAATGATGTTGACTATGTAGGTTTTGTTATTATCAAACAACCAGAGTCAGACTCTTCCACTCTCTTTGGACATAACCTAGCACATGTTCTAACATAAACAAAAAATGATGCCTATATCGAGTGTAAAGTTTGAATTTTAAGCTAACACGGTATATGTGAAGTATCATAAGTGAGAGATAGTTTAGAAGAATCAAAAATTAAATAAAAAAATCTGATCAAATTATATTGAGATAATTGAGGAGTGTCAAAAATAAAATTTATAATATTAAGATGTCTTCTTAATGATACTAATGAGTATAGTTTAAGGAGTATCTAAGTCAAACCACATGGAGTTGTTTAAACTAAGGAGAGATTTAACTTTTAATCATGATTGAATTTTTTGTGAAGAATGAGATGAAGAGATAGAAGAGTATTGACTTAGGCACACTAATAGGGGAATAGATGAATCTTCTTTTGATGATTTTTCAGTCACTAAGAGAAGGGAAATCAGGTGAGAAAAAAATGGTAAAATATGAGATGATTATAAAGTCCTTAATCCTAATGTGTGTAAATAAAAATTCAAATATTTCTAGATCTTCTTATGTCATCTAGGAGATCAATAGAAAGACTAAAGGAGACTAATCTACTCCTAAACTAATTCCTAACCTCTCCTTGTCTCTCTCTACTTCTAATGAATGCTAAACTTTGATGAAGCAAAGGAGCAAAATAACATGAAAGGAGAAGGATCAAAAGAAAGATCTAAAGTATCCTAAATCTGTCCTACCTTACTCACTCTTAGAAATGTGACCAATCTTGATAAATTAAGAGATCCACATAGATTAAGAGAAGCAAGAGAAGGGTAAAAGGGTTGTATGGTATCCTAGGATCAATTTAGTGTCACTCTAGGGATCAAAGAATCAAATCCCTACTGGATCAACTCTTTCTCACCAATAGGGTCTCAAGAAAAAGAGTACAATAACAAACTAAAACTTGTTCATTCAAAATAAGATTAAATTCATGATGAAAGAACCAAACACATGAAAGATGCCTTCTATATGTCATTTGGAGTGCTCAAACAGGTTGTTCTTGGAGTTCTTGGATTGAATCAAGGGTTGAAGTTCATGGAGATATTCTCTTCTCCCTCTTGGGTCCCCCTCTCTTATGAATGGAATGACCTTCTTTCTCTTCTAGGTGGCTCTTTATTCTCCCCTTAGTCGTGCCCATTCTCAACTATAACAAGGATGTCGGCTGCTCTGCACGAGATCCCTGGTGAGCTCCCGAGCTAATACATTGAGGGCTCAAGTTCTCCAAATTGTGGAGGATCTGGACTTCTCCCAAGATGATCTTACATAGGGTCGGGGGTCCTTCTATAAAGAAGGTCGCCTGGTGGGTCCTCCCTTTAATTTTGATGTGGGATTAAGGTTTGGATCCCACCCTATTAGGGTAATGGTCTTCCTCCATTGGCTGATGTCAGGCTCATGACATCATCCTCCATTGTTGAGCCCTTGTATTGGGTGCCGTGCTCCACGTTGGCGTCGTGCCTTATGTGAGCGTCATGTCATGCGTGGGCGTCATGCCGCACGCAGGTGCCATGCTGCGTGCAAGCATCAGACCGTGCCCAGACACCATGCCCCGTGCGGGTGCCGTGCTGCACACGATTGTCATGTCAGTTGTTGGTCCCGTGTAACATCAGCCCTTGGATCATGGGGGAAAGTGCACAACCCTTGGATTAGATTTCTCTCTCAAAGGGCAGCCTAAGGGAGCTGGGCAGCTTTTAAGGCATCTCCTCTCCTTCCCTCACCCTAAGACTTATCTCAGCCCTTGAATTGGGCTGATACTGGGGCTGAGATAGTCCCAAGGGTTGCCTAAGGAAGGAGAGGGGCGTGGCTGATCAGATGGTGCCACATACCTCTCCCTCTAATTAAGGAATGAATGAACTTCCCACCTTAAGTGGGTAGTTTCCTTAATTTGAGGGGAGACAAAACATTTCCTTCTTATTGGGCCTTCTTCTTAATTAATGTTGGTTGTCCAGCTTGCCTATGGGCCTAATATAACCTGAGACGTAATATTAAAATAAACCTCATTACCCCTTAAATAAATAAATATAATAAATTACATTTAAGGGAGAAATTAACATGGTAAATCTTAACCTCATTTATACATCAGTTGACTTAGGTTAAGAGATTCAAAATGAATCATAAAACCATATGGATTATGTTTTATAATTAAAATAATCATAAGTTAAATCATTGGTATTGATTTAATAGAAAAATTTGGAAAACTAGAAAAACCTTTAGAATATTCATTTAAACTTGAAATAAATCTTATAATACTCAGAAAAATCTAAAAAATATATAAAAATTAGGACGAATACTTTGATCATATTAAATCATTAGAAAATATTAAAAATCCTAATTTATAAATAAAATAAAATTTTATTATAATTATTATTCAAGTGAAGCATTAAATAAATAAATAGACATGCTATAGAAAATATGAAAAATTTATGAAATTAAGCATGTATTTAGAACATTCGTCATAAATTATGTTTCACTTATTTTATGTATAGTTAAATGTCATTTTGTATGAAATTAAGCATTAATTTTCCACATTATGCCATACTTAACATGTAGAATTCGCATGTTATCAATAATAAATTAGTTATAAGTATCACACACAATCTAGGACAACATGATCAGAGCAAATAACTTGATATTGATTGGCAAAAAATCAAATAAAAATTATATAGCAACATCATTTTCACTCTATCTTTCTTAACTCATGATCAGTTGGTAGATATTTCATCAAAAAATTAAATAGGTCAATAATTTAGAAACTCATATTCCAGTTGGAATTGGATGACTCACTCGTCAACCTAAGAGGGAATGTCAAAGTATGAGAGGTTGTAGACTACTAGAGTTTTAATTTTCATTGTATATGTCTCTTATTATATTGTATTCTCATCTTTTTCTTTTCCTCTACATATTGGATTCAACTTGGCATAAGTAAAACTGAATTAATCAGATCTGATCCACTTCACTAAGACCTCTATAAATATGTGATAAGTTTTTATTATCATGAGTTAATAATTAATAAATAATATATTTTTAGCCTTAACTCATGATAAATAGATTTATACTTTTGTTAAATTGTAAAAAATGATTTTTAGTTGATTAATATGATTTTTTTGGCTAATTATGTGATTTTATGAGAATTTATATAATTTTTATAATCTTATTTTTGAGTAAATGAAGAAAAATAAAATAAAATAAAAAGATAGAAAAAAGGGGGGACTGCTTGGCTAGCTGGTCCTATTAGTAGGTCGGAAGCATAGTAAGGTAGAGCCATAAGTAGGGGCTTGAATAGCTATGGACCGATGGGGGCACATGTACATCACTCCACTATCACATCACTAGTGGCTAGTTAGGCATGGGACAAAGAGTGAGTGTACAATATTACTATAAATTCACCCCAAAATTCAGTGTATAACTAATGTGGGACTAAACCCAAGTCAAAATAAATTTATGATTTTAATACCTATATAATCCCTTTTTATAACAACAATATATCATGATAACATCGCTGTATAAAGGCATTCAAGTATTTATTTCACTCTCTCTCATGTAGGTAGATGACTAGTGAAGGTTCAAATCTTACCATAGCCAAAACTCATATTTTTTATCTAATTAAATCATGATTTTCTTGTAGATCACTAGTGAAGGATTAAACTACCAGAATTACTTAATCATTAGCAAAAATCTTGTCAATGTGATTCATAGAACATCATCTTGCTCTGCCGACCTGAGGATGAAGCTCCCTAATATGAGCCCCACCTCTATCCAACTCCTTTTTGTTGAGTGACAACTATTGGAGAGCCACAAAGTCATTGTTTTTCTACTCCGTCGAGTGACAGTTGTTGAAGATGATTAGACAACTCATTTCATTAATCTCTAGACTTTGCAAGAAGATCTAAAGATTATCAATTTCGTCCTTATCTAAGGAGAGTCTTCAAAGCCGTAGACGCTGCACAATAATTTTTTCGAACGCTCAAGATTCTGACACATCGCCATCGCGATGTTGAAATTTTATTTTACTATTTTTTAATTAATTTAACTTTCACTATTATTTTTTAGACTTCAAAAGGAGATTTAACAAATGCCTACGTCATCCATGTCTAAGGAGAGCCTTTGAGGCTATGGACATCATTCGATGATCCTCCTAAATATATAGAATTCCAATTATTGTTCTTGTGAGATTGAAACTCCACCATTTCTACTTTCAAGTTAACTTTTACTTTATTTAGTGATAATTTGTGTAATTTCAAATTTTCAAATTATTCTTTTTTCAATTACAACTCTTCTTACTTTTGTAGATCTTAATTTGACTAATCGTTTGTAATCACTTACATTGGAATCCTTGAGAGGAACTTTACTTTGGTTTAATTCATGTTCATTCGGTGCTGATGTCATCTTGATGTATGCACCTTTATTTTCTTTTTTTGTAAATTTTAAATATATATATTTTTTTAGTCTAAAAATTATAAAAAAATCATATTCTTTGAGGAAAATTCTAAAATATTTCCTGATATTATATTACATCCCTATGATTGACTTGGGAAATTTTTACTATTTTTGAAATTTTTATTGAATCATAGTTGATATATTTATTCAAAAATACTTCTAAATATTTAAAAATTGGTATTTTTTAGTTTTATAAATTTTAAATTTCGTGATTTATTATACAATGACTAAGTCACATCAATATGTGTATCTAATTTCTCATTAAATTAAATTTATATTTTCTCATTACCTTTTCTCTTTCCTCTTTAGATTGCCAATAGCTCTCTAGTCATCTATGATATCTCCTCTCACAACAGCAACAAGTTCAACATAAAATAATAGTCTTAAAATAATATAGCATGATTAAATTATATATCAAGATTTTCTTTCAAATAGCCCTCCAAAATTCTACTATTCATAGATGATTTAAAATAATCATTCTTAGAGTGATGTGTAACTTAGAGCTAAAATTTAATCTAATTTATTTCATACATTTTGAGAAATTGCCACATAATTATTGTATTTTAATTTAATAGTTATTGAAACATTTTTCACCTAATGGTTGGAACCCAAAGCATCCATTTGAGGCCTAGCATTATCTGATAATAGAAAGAAACAAGGAAGAGAAAATAAGCCTAAAGTCTAGAGTTCTTCTATGATGACACACAAACTACCTCATCACTATAAGGGTGTTTGTGTGCTGATTTTGGGTAGATGGATAAGTGAGAGTTGTCAGCACTCAAAATCAAATCTCACGCATTCTTGGAGAAGGACAACAATACAAAATGTGTGCCCCATACAACAATGGCTGCCACTACCACTAAACTCATCACATCTAACATGCAGAATGACCATGAGAACAACAAGTTCCATCCATGTGAAATATTCTCATTTTGCTTCATTGGATACAAGGACTTGATATGATATTCTTGGAAGTCACAAAATTCTCCTACTATCATCCAGCCTTCTTATTGGAGTTATGCACACACCCTCCCACCAATATCTTCAAATACATAACATTCATACCATAATCACCCATTTATACATGTAAAAATAAAACCAATTCTATCACCTCTTCCACCCAACCAACATGTCACTAGAGAAGCAAGTGTGATTATTCATTAGACCTTTCAAGTCTAGAGTAACTCAGATGAATTGTATGGCAAGTTAATGTGATAGGCATTTTGGTTCAAAACCTTTGCTTTTAAAACTGAAAAGTTTCAATTGTTGGCATTGACTACTAATGCCAACAACAGTGAGAGAGGACACAAGTGGGTGCAGCTGCTTGTGTGGGGAGGGAAGAAGGGAGCAAGTGAGAATCAAGTGGAGAGAGGAAAGAAAGACAACCCCTCGACTGAAGGGAGAGAGGGACAGATAGGAGGAGGGAGAAAGAGACAAAGGAACAGATAGATAGACAAATAGACAGATAGAGAGAGGAAGACAAAGAGACACAGAGGGACAAAGAGACAAAGGTAAAGAGAGATGGAAGGGAGATAGAGAGAGAGGCAGACGTTTAAGGGGTGAGGTGAACTTAGGGTTTAACATTTAGGGTTAGTCAGCCTTATTTCGTATCAAGTGGAGATCACCTTGTTTGCAGCTACAAACTAAATTTGTCAATTTACAATGTGTATGCTTAATTCATGGGTGATGTGACCCAATACATGTAGAATTGCTAAAACATAAATAAGTGTACACTTAGTGCTATGTTTGGAAAAGTAAATGAGAGTGTCCAGATACATGCATAATATGATAAGAGTACTTATATGTATTTTGTAGGGGGCATAGAAGGCCAAGTGAATGTACAAGGAACTTATCTGTCATTCAAATAACCTGAAAATCAAAAAATAATGAAGTTTAGAAAATATTCATCAACATATTATAATAATAATTTTAGTCGAAGAAATGAGTTATTAGGTTGAAATCAAGTTCAAATATTATAAAAAAATGATGAAACAAAAAATGTATTAGATTTCTAAGTTCTAAGTTGTGTTACCATGCTTGGACTGATAATTGATACCAAACATACTTCAAATTATGAACATATACATTACCAAACTTGAAAAGTAGAGATGTATAAGAAAGGTTTCCCTAAAGTTGACTCCCAACATACTAAGTGACAACACCAATTATGTTGGTGGTTCACATGTGTAGGAAGGGGGCCAAGTGGACAAAGTATCAAAATGATGCCTTGTTATTGATAACCTCAAGTATCCATGAAGAACAAATAGAGAAACTAACAATGACTGTCACCATTGTTACTCAGTTGTGTGAGAGAGGGAATGTGAATTACTCACATACCCTTGACCCAATGATGTTGTGGAAATATTTCCTTCTTATAAGTTTGGGGTATTTTAGGTATAGTAGTATTAAAATCTACAAGTGATTGTTGCAACCAGTTTACTCCCACAACAACTATTTTTCAATGTTTAGGACAAATATATATCAATACCTCCTTTTTCTTCAATATCCTCTTTCACATACCTACATGTGTATGACCACTATTTGCCCCACACCTGAATGACCACTAGTGTTGTGAAAGAAGAGTGATGTACACATGCCCGACTAGTCCTTAGCCACTAGAGCCCTTAGTTCATGGCTACACACGACCATGCTTCTAACCTACATGCAAGTCTACTTGGCTAACAGGTCTCTTAATTGTATTTTTAACTTGTATGTGGGCTCGATTGGCTAGTAGGTCCTACTTTTTTTTCTTCTTTATTTTATCTCAAAAATATAATTATAAAAATTATATAATTTCTAAAAAAATCACATAATAAGCTAAAAAATTATATTAATTGACTAAAAACTCCTTTTCTTAATTTAACAAAAATATAAATCTATTTATTATGAGTTAACACTTAAAATATATTATTAATTAATTATTAACTTATGATAATGATGACTTATTATTAGGTGATAGTTGTCAAAAATGATTGATTGATTTATTTTATTAATTTTTGACTTCTCAAGAAGATCTAGAGATTGTCCACATCATGAATATTCAATCGAAGCCTTTGATGCTAGGGATATCATACAACAATCCTTTCAAATGTTCAAAATTTCGATGATCACTATCACAACACTAGAACTTTATCTTTCTTACTTTAACCTTAATTTTTATTTAAATTAGTGAGATTTTATGTGATTTCAAATTTTAAAACTTATTTTTAGTCAATTACAATTTTTCTAACTTTTATAGATTTTCATTGGAACAATTAAATTTTTTGTAATCATTTACATAACAATCATTGAGAGAGACTCTATTTCTACTTTAATCACATTTGTCAAGACTCAATTTATAATTGTAATTTTAAATTTTCAACTTCACTTGTCTAGGGGGTTGAAATGTGAGAAAAGGGTTTCTAAATTTTCAAATTTCAAACTATTTTTTTTTTTTATAGTACGTAGATTGTTTTTAGTTATTTCTCCTAGACACCAACAAACATATTCTATAGTTTAAAAAAGAAAATACCATTTCTTTTGTAGGTGAGCATGAAAATAGGTGGAAACACATGTTTAATCATTCTTTAGTCAAAATTAAGATTTAATACTTCACCTCCAACTTAAAAATGAGAGTGTCCACAATGATATAAAAAACTCAAATTAAAATATGTAGGCCATAATTCTTTTAAATAAACACACATGTATGTAAATTTAAGCACTAAAAATATAGTCAAAAGGTGAAGTTTAGAAAGACATCAGCTTATCTTCGTTTTTTATTTTTCACCTTATCTTACATGCCTCCTTCTGCACTTTTATTTAAAAAAATAGATAAAAATAAAAAATTGTTACAGAATTTCAGCCTAGAAGCATAAAGTCATACTTTTTTCCAACATCAAAGTCTTTCTACTAATGCTTTTATCATGAAAAGGCTCTAGTTTTTCTTTTACATATTCTATGATTTTCATAGGCTTCATTCTTGAGCTACTCTAATCTATATAATTGAAAATTTCTATAATCTCTTTCTGATTTTTCATTCCTATTTAAAATTTTAAAATCTCATAATATTTAATGCTCTATTTCCACAAGAAGATGGCATAGTTTTTCAAAAATGAGACAAATGAGGACATACTTATGAAAAACTTTTATATGATGTTCTATAAGCCCATTAATGTATTGTATAATTTCGTGGGTTAATCTTTCCTATCAAATCTAACTATTTTTCACAAAATTTTTTGAATTTCTCTATTTGTTACTTCAAGTTTCCCATCTTTTTGGTGATGATATATAATGACTACTCTATGGTGTAATTCATTGTTCTTCAAATAGTTACATGAAGTGTTTATTTGTGAAAATGTGTTCCTATATCACTAATAATCTATGACATCCAAATCATGTAAACAAAATCCTACATAAATTTCATCAAGATTTTATGATCATTAATTCTAGTAGTAATAACTTCAACCCATTTACATACATAATCAACAGCAAGTGAAATATATTAATATCTTTCAAATGGTGGAAATGGACCCATGAAATTTATACACCACACATCCAAAATTTCAACAACTAACATGTTACTCATAGCCATTTCATCTCTTTTATTCCTATTAGCTATAGATTGACATGAAATACATATCTATTGTAAGCTAATAAATTCAACATTGAAAAAAAATTACAATGATTTTTTGTCCAAAAACATGTTCTACATGACTAGATGAATGGCACATGTTAAGAATTTTTTAATATTCTTCTTTAAGAACACATCTCCTTAAATTTTGATTATTTTTCAAATAATATAAATCAGGATTATGTCAAAAATATGTTTTAATCTTAGAAAATAAATGTTTTTAGTTAATTCTAATTTGACTATTTTGAATTTTTTTTAGAAATCAAAAAACTGATAGCATGTGCATACCATGGCAAGGGTTGATGTTGAGCTACCATCAATTGATCATCAAGAAATATATCTTCAAAATGTACTAATAAGTTTTTATTATCATAATTTAATCATTAATTAATAATATAATTTAAGCCTTACTCATGATAAATAGACTTATATTTATGTTAAATTAAGAAATGTGGTTTTTAATTAGTTAATAAAAAAATTAATTAATTATTTGATTTTATGTGAATTTATATAATTTTATAATTATATTCTTGTGATAAAGTAAAGAGAAATAAAATAAATAGAAAAACTGGAGGACTCATTAACCAACAAAGTTTGCAAATGAGTAAGAAGCATAGTTAAGTAGAACCATGACTGAGGACTTGAGCAGCTAAGGACCAGTAGGAGATATGTGTGCATCACTCCCCTTTCACATCACTGGTGACCACCTAGACATGGGGTAAGGAAAAAGACATTACTATGTATTCTTCTCGAAATTCAAAAAATAATTAATGTGAGATTGAACCCCCATCACATCTTCCCACAAGGTATTCAATGATTTTAATA
Source organism: Spirodela intermedia (assembly GCA_902729315.2). Lineage (NCBI taxonomy): Eukaryota > Viridiplantae > Streptophyta > Magnoliopsida > Alismatales > Araceae > Spirodela > Spirodela intermedia. Next base: position 2,849,312 of record LR746273.1, read on the forward strand.
CCTATAATACCCCTAATTTATAAGGAGATACTCTTATGATGTCACTTGATAAAAGTATTCATGTGATTATTCCACTCTCTATCATATAGACAAGTAACTGATGAGGGTTTGAATCTCACCATAGTTAAAATTTATATTTTTATATCCTTAAATCATGATTCTTATGTAGAGCACTAGTCAACGATTAAACTACCATAATCACTCAATGATCAGTAAAAATATTATCAACATAATTTGTAAATAATCATTACCAACTATCAAACAATTCTGAATAAAAAGATTATAAATCTATCAAGTAAATCATATCTGATTGATCAACAAATTAGTTGTTATCAGGAAGAGGATGATCCATCAAGAAATTAGTCGTCACCTCTTGAAAGTATACTAGATATATGAAAAGTCTCATCCTATTGTGCCGACCTAAGGATGAAGACCCCTAAGACTCATCCCAAGAAGATGTAGAGATTTGTCATGTCATCCATGTCTAAGGAGAGTCTTTGAGGTCATAGAAATTGAATGATAATCCTCCTGAACATAGAATTTTGATGATCGATGTCACAAAAATCAGAACTCTACCTTACTTTAGTGATAGTTTGTCTAATTTCAAGTTTCGAAAACCTTCTCTATTCAATTATAATTATTCTTACTTTTACATATCTTCATTTTACTAATTAAATCATTAGTAATGATATACGTAAGAATCATCATGCAAAACTTTGTTTTCACCCTATTCATTCTTAGGATGATGATCTCATCTAGACATCAGCATTTGAATTTCTCTTTTTCATAAATTTTAAAATATATTTTATCTTCATCATTTAGTCTAAAAACTCATAAAAAATCATATTCTTTGTAGACAATTCTGAAATATTTTCGTATATTATCTTACATCATTATGACTCACCCCAAAATATCACTATTTTTGGAACTTTTTAAAGAATTATAATTTTTTTATTTTTTATGAAATATTTTTAAAATCTAAAAATTATTATTATTTAGTTTTATAAATTTTAAATTTGTGTGATTTATTATATAACGATTAGGTCACGCCATGTGCTACATTTACTCTTATAACACATAATCTAGAAAGATGATCATTAACAATATTTATGAAACATTTTTTTATCTTTTATTTCTATGTCAAATTCATGCAGCAATAAAATACATTTTAATAAACATGACTTTGTACATTTCTTATTTAACAAATACTTTAATGTTGCATGATTAGCATAAAAAAAAAAACAACTCTTAAAATATATGATCTCAACTTTTCTAAAGAAATACCATTTCTAATAACTCTTTTTCAGTTGTGGTATAATTAAATTAAGCATTAGATATAGTTTTTCTATCATATTAAATTACTATGGCTTTTGACTTTTTTCCTTGTCTGAGCACAGCCCACTACATAATTTAAAACATCATACATTATTTCAAATGAAAGAAAACAATAAAAAACGTATAAAATTAGTGATTTAGTAAGTAATCCTTTAATTTCAAAAAGACTTCAAATATTTCTCATCAAAATTAAAAGGCACATCTCTAGATAATAACATGGTAAGAGGTCGAAAAAATTTAAAAGTCTTTAATAAGTTTTATATAATGACCTACATGACCCAAGAAAGACCTAATTTATTTTATTTAATTTCAGGGTTGCATATTAAATATAATATCATTTTTTTACTCCATCCACCTCTAAACCTTTTTCACTCACAATATGGCCTAACACAACTCCCTTTTTAACTAGAAAATGTGACTTTTCCAACTCAAAACTAATATTTTTCTCTATACATTTTGCAAATACATGTTGATATTCTTCAAATAGTTCCCTAATAATAGAAAAATCGTTGATTAAAGCTTTCTATATTTTCTAAATATATCAGAAAAAATAGATAACATATATCTTTGAAATATGACTCATGTATTGCACACCCAAAAGGTATCCGTTTAAAAGTAAAAGTACCAAATGGACAAACAAAAGTCATTCTTTCTTGATCTAAAGGATTTATATATATATTATTATAACTAGAATATTCATCTAGAATATAGAAAAAAAATCTACAATTTATTTTTCAAGAATTTGATCAATAAATGATAATGAAAAATTATATTTTTTAGTTACTCAATTTAATTTCTTATAATCAATACAATCCTCCAATTAATGGTCAATCTAGTTTGTATTTCATCCTCATTTTTATTTTTGATAATCATGATCTCTAAGTTTTTTGAAACTACTTGTATAGGACTAACTCATTTGTTATCTAAAATAGAGAAAATAATATCAACAGTCAGCCACTTTAAAATATCTTTTTTACAATTTTCATCATGCTAGGATTTAATCTTCATTGTGATTCCCTACTAGTTCTAACCCCTTCTTTTAAATGTATATTATGCATGCATATACTCATATCAATGCCTATAAGGCCATCTATTTTTTAGCCACTAGCCTTTTTATTTATTCAAAGTACATGTAACAATTTTTCTTCCTACTCATCACTTAAAGCAGCTACAATAATAATAGGAAATAAATTCTATCCTCCAAAAATACATATTTTAAACTAGTGGGAAGAAGTTTCAACTTTAAATTCGAATGATCTTCATCTTTCTATTCTCCTAAATTTATATTATATTTCTTCTACTTCTTCCAACACACATTCATCAATAACATCTAAATCATCAAAACTATTTAAAAGATCTACAGCATGACAATCATATGCTTGTGATTTTTTAAGATCATTTGATTCCTCAAAATTTTAATTTCTACTTATTGTTCTCCACATTATTTTTTTGGAATACATGTAGGAAAATCAATATTCATCCTTGATATATTCAAAAATGATCTCTTAAGATGATTGGGGCATCATAACCTGTCCATTAAAATCCATTTCCAATATTAAAAAATTAGTTAGAATTTTACATTCTTTATCCCTCACTATCATATTTTCTAAAATTCCTTTAGGATATTTTATAGATCAATCAAAAAATTTTAAAGTTGCAATTGAAGGTTTAAGGTCAGAACTATTAAACTTATCACAAATGCTTATAGGTAATAAATTAATATTAGCATTAGTGTCAAGTAATGCATTCTTAAAAATAAATCCACTAATATCACACAATTAAAGGAGCACCAATATCTCTCAATTTCTACGAAAATTGACTTAGTAATAAACCACTAGTATGTATAAATAATTTTTCTACTCTACGTGTCTTTTTTGGTGTACAAATTTCTTTCAAAACTCAAGCATATTCAAGAATATGGTTAATAGTCATAAGTAAAAGAAGACTAATTAACACATCTTGTAAAAATAAAATTATTTCTTCATTATCTTTCTTTTTCTTTCTTTGTCTAGCCTTTAGAGCTTTAAAAAATGAAATGGTTGTTTTCTACTACTATTTGGTATATTTTGAGTTGTCCACATTTTCTTCTTCCTCTAATGATTGGGGATAAGGGTTATAGATAAAATATTTTCTCTTCTCAGTTTAGTTACTATCCTAACATATTCATTTCATGGGTTTTTTCTTTGATTTGTCCTATTAGCCTCTTCTAGCTGAAATCCTACTTTAGGGTGGTTTCCTAGATTTTCTATGGGCTGACTAGGTAGTTGTCATTTTTCTATCTTATTCACAAGAGCCTCTTTAAATTATTTCTACTACAACATCATTTGATTTATTATTTTGTGTATTATATTCATAGCTTCATGCTGAGTTTGAGAAGTTTTCTTATTTGGGATAAAATTTAAAATTTGAATTGGGTCTAAGTGAGCTATGAATTTTGAATATTATTTTGGTCTCTCCAAAAAAAAAATTCCTACAATTAGGATTATAAGAATTAGAAAAAAAATCTTATTTTTATTAAAATCATGAGTTACTTACGCTTGCTCTTGCCTAGATTGAAATGATTAATCTAATATAAGGTATTGAAATTCAAAATTTTCATTTTCACCACTTATAGAATAGTTATTATTTAAATTAAATTGAGGGTTAGGAGGCTTTATAATATTTTTAATAATTAAATTAAGTTTTTTTAATCTGTTATTCATTTGATTCACCTCCTTTCTTAATTTAGAATCATTTTGATGATACAATTCATAAATTCTTCTCTTCTTATCCCTATCCTATAACTTAAAAGAGGTTTGATCTTTTGAACTTTTACTCATAAAAAGTATAAATCTCATCAAAACTCTTCTCTTAAAAAGCTACTCCAGATATAAAAACAATCATATTTCTATGTTATTTTAATAATTTATTATAAAAAATTATATTGAGCTACCATTTTGATATAACATGATGATGACACTTTTTAAGTAAATCTTTGAATTTTTCTCATGTCTTATGCAAAGTTTCTCTTGGCCGTTGAACAAAACTCCACATATGTTTTCTCATATTTTGAGTTTACTTAAGAGAGAAAAATTTCAAAGAAAATCATGTTCTGTGTCTTTTCAACTAATTAATTTTCTATCTAATGTGGATAGCCAAAAATTAACATTGTTTCTAAATCTATGTGGAAATAACTTGATCTTAAGAATTTATTATTTAACTTGAGGGGGACTAATTAAATCACAAGTCATGTAAAAAAAATTAAATGTTGATGAGGTTCTTCTAAAGTAATCCATAAAAATTAGGAAGTATTTGAAAATTATCTTGATTTATTTTGAATTTAACCTTAGGTACTAATGGAACTCTAATATTATATGGTCATTGGTCTGAATCAAGAATGATCTTTCATGGTCATAGAATTGCTCACACTTTGACTTGTACTACCTCTAAGATCCATCAAAAATGATTTTTCTTTCTATTTTTTTGGACAAAGTAGTGAAAGGGTATTTTTGCCTTGAATATAATGATCTTCTACCATGCATAAAAGTCTATAAATTTGAGGCAAAATTTTAATAAATGTTACCTTCCATCAATTTAATTCAGTCTTTGCCTTGCTACTCTTTGTTCCTTTTTTTTAATCGACAAGAAGAAAACAGACCAAAAAATTTGAATTTATGTACTCTAATAAAAAAATAGAAAAATATTAAATATTATGTAATACATTTTTGAAAACAACAATAAAATTTGATGTGACTTAATCATTGTATAATAAATTACATAAATTTAAAATTTATAAAACTAAAGAATACTAATTTTTGAATTTTTAGATGTATTTAAGCATATAATTTTTTTTATATAAAAAGCTCTAAAAATAGAAGAAAACTTTCAAGTCAATCATAAAGATGTAAACTAATATCAGGTAATATTTTAAAAAATCAAATAATATAATTTTTTATGATATTTAGACTAAATAATGAAGAGAGTTTTATTCAAAAATTCCCAAAAAAAGAAATTTAGGTGTGGACATCATAACAATGTCAAGCTTCCAATGAATGCAATTCAAGTAGAAACACAATCCCACCTGATGATTATTATACAAATGATTAAAGATGATTTAGTTGATCAAATTAAGATCTATAAAAGCCAAAAGAATTATAATTGATTAAAAAATAGTTTCAAAATTTAAAATCACACAAAAATTTATTAAATTAAAGAAAAAATAAGTTTAAAATAAGAAAGATAGAGTTTCAGCATCATGACGATGATCATTGGGATTCTAAGCATTCAGCCCAAAGGTTCTTATTGGGCATCCACGATTTGGACAATCTCAATAATCCTATTGTGAAGTCCAAAAATTGATGAAATGGGTCAATGAATTATCTCTATGAGCTATCACCCAGCTTAGTAGAAATTCAGTGGCTTTCAAATCTCTAGCAACTAGACCTAAGAAAGATGAGCTCAATTAAGGTGATGTGCATCTCATTAAACTACTTTCTCAAGTTTGTACATCAAGAGGAGGCTCATATCACATTTGGTTCACTCTAGAGAAGCGACAACTCGCCTCCCAACAAGTTATTTTCTTCTCGACAACTATTCATTATCAATCAATCGTAGATGATTTCCTCAAAGAATTCATGATTTTTGTATTGAAAATCTTTGGTCAGCTGCTAGGAATGATCCACGAATAATATTAACAAGATTTTCATCGATGGGCAAACAATTATATTGACTTAACCTTTTACTAGTGTTTTATAGAAAAATAAGGAGTTAAACAAACAAAAGACATGAAATTTGACTCTAGTTGACTTCAAACCTTCACCTGTCACTTGTCTACATGAGAGAGAACTAAAAAATTACATGCATACCCTTGACTAGTGACATCATGGAGGTGTTTTTTTCTTAGAAAATAGGGGCATTTTAGGTATAAAAATATGTGAAACTCATTGGTGACTACTAACATAAGTTTAGTCCTGATGTTTGAGACACATATAAGTCTCTGCCTTCTCTTGTCTTGAATGTACTCTCTCTCAAAAATACATGTATGACCACTCCTTACATCATGCTTGGCTGGCCCCTAGTGACATAGAAGGAGAGTAACACATATGTGCCCTAACCAATCTTTAGCCACTAGACCCCTCAACTTATGCTTCCCTCGATTATGCCTCTGACCCGCATGTGAGCATAACTAGCTAACAAGTCTCACCCTTTTTTCTATTTTTTATTTTTTTATATTTTTTAATTTTAACTCAAAAATATGATTATAAAATATAAAATCATATAATTACTAAAATTATACATTATCAACTTTTTTTTCTTAATTTAATATAAATATAAGTCTATGTATCATGATTTAAGGTGTAAAATATATTATTAATTAATTATTAACTCATGATAATAAGTACTTATTACTACCACATGAATCATTCATGATTGCAATTTCACAATGACGAGATCTCCAAAAATAGCGAGCTAGAGCCCTATAAAAGGTAGCCTTTGAGAAAAAACATCAATAATGGCTTGTCTATAAGTTAGAATATGAGAGTATATGCAAGAGATTTTTGATAGCTTTCCCATTTCTAGTTTCATATTAAGAAGCCAGAATAGGGGTGGGTCTCTATTTGACAATCGTGAGGTGGGTCAGTTGACTAGCAAGCTGGTTCATAGGCCAATGATGCACCCAACAAATGTGGAAATATTGATAACTATAAGATCTTTGTCACTTGTTCACAAGCTTACTTGGAGGTCATGTTAGCATGTCTATGTTTAGTCTCATATTTAAATGTTGTAAATGTGCTGCATGTGCATTGGTTTGGCATCATGTGAAGAGACTGTGGGCAATAGGTTTTGGAAAATCCTGGTGGGGAAATTCTATGCAGAATTGGTCAAGGATTGGCTGATGAAACCACCATGAATTCTTGTACCTTAAGGGTTAATATTTTTCCTCAAAGGTTTTATCTTAGAACTTGTACCTGATTATTATACTTAAGGGTTAATATTTTTCCTCCAAGGTTTTACCTTAGATCTAAATAGGACATTTTTCATTATGCCTTTCATGCAAAATATTCATACTAGTATAATAGTTAGGGATTTGTAATCAACATATGAATTGTCGATTGGAAAAAATAAGTGAAAGCAAAAATGTTTGAATTAGAAAATTCAGGTGTGGCCCTTACAAGTTGTTAATAAAATCATTAAACAAAAAAAAAATGTGTTATGTCATTTAGAAAAATTCAACAAAAGGCTGAAGTCCAGAGCTCAAGCAAAGGTATACCCTTCAAGTTATTGAAATAGAAAGATAGTAAGAACACGTCTTATAGATTGTGGGCTTAATAACCTAATGAACATCATAGGTGACATGTACTATTGTTTAAATAACTATCAATGACCAAATTACTTGTCAAATTTTTAGTAACCCTTTAATTATTTTTGTACTTGATACGTATAGTTGACTAAGCTAATTCACTAAAATTTAAATTAGCATACTAATAATCTTTCAAAAAATGATAGGCTACATTAACAAAGACTTTCAAAGTTGGTTTTGTTCTGAAATAATGGAAATGGCTAATAGTTATCTGCCACGACATGGTAATGCTATGGTTTGATTCAAAATGGATGTTTTTAATTTTATAATTTCATTTATCTCCATGTATAAAAGGGTATGTCATATGGCGCAATCAGAATAGATCTACGAAGGATGAATTCATAAAGTAAATAAATGTTTGAATTAAATACAGGGTACACCTCACTATACGTGCAAGATAATTTATAATCCATAGGCAACTCGCAAGCATACACCAAATATAACTCTCCGCAGTATAGGGCCCACTCGTCAACGCAGCCTGGCTTGCAAGATGGCACTCTGGACCCAATACTTCCACTGGGAGAATGCAGATTAAATGCCCCCCTTCAGGCATTTTGATTCTCTCCAAGTTTCTATTTTTGGCATTTTCGACTTCGTAATCTGCAAATATCTTTTCTTTTTTTGCATTTAAGTATTTTTTGTTCCGGAGAAGGTCATCCTCTAGCCCTGTTTTCCCTACCCATCTGGAAATCTTCCGGCTCATTTCCTCTCGTTGTCCTGTTATAGAGCCTCAGCCAACCCGTTGATCAATCCATTCCCAAGAAAGCGGATTGGGGTCTCGATCCCTTTCCTCAGCCCCCTCTTCCTCCCGGTGGCGAATCTGAGCGTAGTCAAGACGCAGATGGGGTCTCGATCGAAGGAAGCGGAGGGTGATGCCGGCGCGGCGGAGGGAGGGGCGGTGGAGCCACCGGGGAGAAGGTTTCGATACAATTCTCCCCTGGCCCAGGTCGTTCTGATAGGGCTCGTCTGCTTCTGCTGCCCCGGCATGTTCAACGCCCTCTCCGGGATGGGCGGCGGAGGCCAGGTCGACCACGATGCCGCCAACGACGCCAACACCGCGCTCTACACCACATTTGCCGTCTTCGGCGTCCTCGGCGGCGGCGTATACAACCTCTTCGGCCCCCGGCTCACCCTCTTCGCCGGCTGCTCCACCTACGTCCTCTACGCCGGCTCGTTCCTGTACTACAATCACCGCCACGACCAGAACTTCGCCGTCGTCGCCGGGGCGGTGCTCGGCGTCGGCGCCGGCCTCCTCTGGGCGGGGCAGGGCGCCATCATGACCTCCTACCCGCCGCCCAGCCGCAAGGGCTCTTACATCGCCGTCTTCTGGAGCATCTTCAACATGGGGGGGGTCATCGGTGGTCTCATCCCCTTCGTACTCAACTACCGTCGCACCGCCGCCGCCTCGGTCAACGACGGCACCTACATCACCTTCATGTGCTTCATGTCCACGGGAGCCCTGCTCACCTTCGCCGTGCTACCCGCCAGCCGCGTCGTCCGCGACGACGGCAGCCGCGCCTCCGCCGTCCGGTACTCCAACGTGTCCACCGAGGCCGTGGAGATCACCAAACTGTTCACCGACTGGCGAATGCTGCTGATCGCGCCGGCGGCTTGGGCCAGCAACTTCTTCTATACCTACCAGTTCAACAACGTCAACGGGCTGCTATTCAACCTGCGCACCTCCGGCCTGAACAACGTCTTCTACTGGGGGGCGCAGATGGTGGGCTCTGCGGGCATCGGCTGGGTGCTCGACTACGGCTGCCACAGCCGCCGCCACCGGGGCTTCCTGGGCATCGCCGCGGTGGCGGCGCTGGGCACCGCCTCGTGGGGCGGCGGCCTCGCCAACCAGCTGAGGTATCCCGACGGGAAGTGGGAACAGAAGCTCGACTTCAAGGACTCCGGCGAGGCCTACGCGGGGCCCTTCCTGCTCTACTTCAGCTACGGCCTCCTGGACGCCGCCTTCCAGAGCCTGGTCTACTGGCTCATCGGTGCCCTGGCCGACGACTCCCGCGCGCTCAGCCGATATAGCGGCTTCTATAAAGGGGTGCAGAGCGCCGGGGCGGCGGTCGCCTGGCAGGTCGACAAGCGCCGGACGCCGCTGCTCGCGCAGCTCGCCGTGAACTGGGCCCTCACCACCGTGAGCTTCCCGCTCATGGCGCTCCTGGTGGCCCTCGCCGTAGAGGACGAAGTGGCCCCCCCGGACTCCGGCGACTCGGAGAGCGCCGCTCCACCCGTCGCCCATCGATCCGAGTCCCCTCCTCCCAAGCCGGCGCCCCGTTCGGCAGATTAACCGGGTGGGGGGAGGGGGGGTTCACCGCGACGATCGATCGATCGATCTTTCATCGTCATTGTTCCTGCTAGATCTCGGAATCAAAACTGTTTTTTAATACCCGCGTGGGCTTGTGATTCGACCTCCACGGCCACCCAGACAGAGAGAGAGAGAGAGAGAGAGAGAGAGAGAGATCTCCTTCAGCGCAACCGCCAGCCAGACAGAAAAGGTGTTAGTTTGGCTTGCCACCGGGAAAAAAGCCCGGCCACCCAGCTCGTGTCTGAGCTTTCCGCCCAGTCGTCGTGCCGCGCACCCCCCCCCCCCCCTCCCCAAACCTTCGAGGATGAGATGAGGGTCACCCTAGAACTCAGGAATTCATGGACGACTGAGCAATGAGTGGATCACATTTAATTCTTCTCAGATCGAAGGGCAACGCTAGCTCGTCATCGCCATCTCCGCGAACTATGGAGACCGGAAGAAGAGAACATAGGAGATGGATTGGGAGGAGGGTGACCGACAGAACAGAAACGTATTCCAGTGGATGCAGCAAGCAAATAGGTCGATCGAAAGTCAGAAGGTTTCTGCCCTTTCGAGGGCCACCGGCACCAGCGCCGCAGCGCCGCCGGGGGCAGCGCCCTTCCGCGGCTGCGGCGGGAGGGAGGAGAGCCGCTTCATGAGGGACTGTATCTGGAGGAGGTACTCCCTGGCCTGCGCCAGAGCCTCGGCCTCCACCTCACCCAGCTGCGCACAAAGCCGCTCCTCGGCCTCCTCGGACATCCGCAGGCGCTCGCGCGCCACCGCCAGCTCCCTCCGCGCCGCCTCCTCCCTCTCCCGGCTTCGCAGCAGCTCCGCCTCCAGAGCCTCGTTCTTCTTCCTCATCCTCTCCATCTCCGCCTCCCTCTTCCTCTCCTCAGCGTCAAACGCGGCCTCGTTCACCGCTCCCCCCTGCGCCTGGAGCTGGCGGGACGCCCTGGCCGACAGGCGTCCTATAAATCGTGGGGGTGCACCCACCAAACCGTCAACACCAGAATCGCGAGGGGCAACGGAAAACGAATTCCACGCATTGTCTTCTAAAAGAACCAATAATGGGCGTGTTTCAGCGCCACCAATCTGCACCAATTGTGTCGTTGTTCGTTTGGAGTGCAGAAAGGACGGGAATGAAGTGGGGAGAGAGAGAGGGAGCGAGACCGCTACGTTGACTTTTACCCATTTGTTCTAATGTAATCTTCTATAAATGTCTTAAAAAAAATAAAATCTCATTTAAATATTTTCATCCCCACTTCTCAGAGGAGCACCGGGGTCAAAATTATTTTTACAATGGAGATCACCTTTGTGAGTCTCACGCAAGTATAAATTTATCTCATTGCATAGTTACGAATCCATGTGGTCAACCTCATTTGAGAGTTCATGCGGTTGACCTTTGTAGAAGGTCAAGGAGATTTACCTATTTGAATTTCATGAGCTTAAGCTTATTTCCAAGCATATGGTATAAATATAATGACAACCTTTCCTGAGATGAAATGAATTCAATAGTCCATTGGAAAAAAGCTTGATTCTATTACTTTATAGAATGAGCCACTTTATAGCATGTTTTCATTAATGGAGGCCATTAGGTGCTAGACTCCCATGTGAGCCACATAAGGACTTCACGTGGGGCCTTTCGATATAATGCATGCTCATTGGGAATAAGGTGGGCATTAGATCGTATAGGATGCTTATTATGAGCAGATTATTACCGTGGTAGTTCCCTAAAACATTACGTTCATTTAAGGTCATATGAGCCCCAATGCTATTGTGTTGGATCACTACGCAAACTATCTAATTACAAAGCATGATGCCCGTAAATAACATCAAACGAAACATTGGACGGAAGCCTTTCATATGAAGAGGCTGAGATAACATTACAAGTGATGCTAATGAAATCAACCAGAGATAAAAATTAAGGGGAGATGAAATTGCATACCAGATTGTACTACTTTATTTCGTCGTGTTTCCTGCTCTTGATTAAGTGTGCGAATCTCACTCCAAAAGGTCCCCTTATGATCAGAAAGATATAATGTGCTATGATTGCAAAAAGACCACCTGTTTATCATGGATATCCCTCTTGTCCATCATATTCGCATGACAACAATTTTCATCCCCCAAAAGTTTCCTTCCAAAGCTGTAGAAGAAATATAGAACATGATAATCGTACATATTTCGATTAAAGAAACTCATGGAACAAAGTTTTCTACAAGGGGAAATAGAAAAACTTTGATATATGAGTTGCTTTAATCGAGATTTGTATGAATTTCATGTTCTATTGTTCTTCTACAGCTTTGTCGGGTACATCGGCAATGATAGCCCGATCTGACTCCTCATCATTAAGTGACACTGAAACGTGAAATGGAAGAAATTCCATACCCGGTAACCCAAATGAAGATGTCAATCAAAGTAGGTAGTAATCTAAGGTGTTCATGAATGGATGGATGTAAGAAATTTGAGGCAACGACCTGGGAAGATCATCAAACACATAGCTGATCATACATACACAGCTATTTAACAACACACACAACAGTCAGCGATAAATATTTACAATGAACAGTGTCCACAAACACACACATGTCGACTTTCTTACACTAGAAGGCCTTATAACCCTAATCAGCACAATTAGAAGTAAGTTGACCTGATTTATGATGGCGGATGCGGGTACTAAGTCTATAACATTGACCATGATCAGCCGTTGGGACACTGGAGTCGGCAAGTCAGTTGCTCTGGTTGGCGATAAGCCCAGACTCAAATCTTCTAGTAAGGATGCCCATGCACAGACTGCCTCAGGCGCTTTGCAGCATGTAAAAAGTCTGCTATGACCTGGGACTCGTCCAAATTCTTCACAAAAACCAAATCATGGAATCAGAGTTCTGGGAAAGAATGATGAGAACCAAAGTACATAACAAATCTCTCTCTCTCTCTCTCTCTCTCTCTCTCTCTCTCTCTCTCCATCTCTCTCCCTCGCTTCCATTGATATATATATATATATATATATAGATAATGAAAGAATACTGATGAAACTCCGGAAACAACTCTAGTATGATGTGCATAAATCAAAGAATGATGTCAACTGAAAACATAGGTAAGAGTCTCTGTGTGTGTGTGTGTGTGTGTGCGTGTGAAAGATTCAATTCATCCAACTCAAATATGACTGGCAACGAGTAAAGTAGAACCATGTCCTTCAACCATAGATTTGATCTCCTCCCATCCATATGGGACTACATAAGTGTGTATATCTCTATTGAGTTTTACCATGATAAGCAGGATCACAGACACAATGGAGAAAAACAAAGTTTAAGAAAAGGGTTGGTTGGCTACCTGAGAAATAAAATGTCGTTCAACAGCTTCAATCAGCTGTGCCTTGGAGGAGGGCACGTTCTTCCCGTCCTAGTAGGAGGTAAGAATAAAAGCAACTCAGAATAGCAAGCCTGTAGATGAAGTTCGGAGAACAATAGAATGGCAGGAGCAATGACAAACTTGAACGCCCCCTGAATTTCGATTTCCGTTATTGAATTCATCTCCTTGTTTTTATTAAAATTGTTAAGATGTTAACATCCGACTGGTAGAATATAGGAGATTAAACTTACAAGCTTAAAATGCCTCCAATATCTCCATAAAGAGACTGCTCCCAATTTCCCTATATCCACAGTCTGCAGCATATTTGAGCAGATAGATTAATGAAGGCACAGTCTCACCAGTATTTTATAAGATGAGAGGTTGAAGACATAGGAAGGCAGAATACCAGCTTCTGTTGAGGTCGTGTGGTAAATTGCAAATGGGAAGAACCAGACAGAAGGCTCTTGCAATGATCTTCCTGCTCCCTAGTTGGGGCCTCAATGACGCTGAGTGCATTTCTCTGAAGCTTCACCTCAACACCATTCGTTAAGACCTTGGGAGTTCAGGGAAAAAGTAGCCATTAAAGTCTAACCCAGGAAACTTTGACGAGAAACTATGGCTGTTCTATACAGAAAGAAGATGAATTACCAGCCAATGCCAGCCACCGAGCCCCACAGATTTCTTCACAACCCCCTGCAAGCCAACGAGCACAGATCTCGTCCTGTTGTTTCCAGTGACTACGACTTTAGTGTGAGGAGGGAGCACCGCGAGCTCTCCTTCACCATAGTCCAGAGCAAATGTCGGGGATGACATGAACCGCTGGGGATACACCGCAGGCCGTATCATTCTGTATTTCATCTATCCTTATCGAGGATGAAATCAAATCCTAGGCCCGATGAACGGTGGATTCACATTTCAGACTTTCAGGAATAATTCTGCGGAAGAGACGACATGATTCGGCGGCTGCATTAGACAAAGATCAAACCCTAAATCAGGCTGGAACTCCTCCATTCCATAATCCTAACAGATTCAAATTAAAAGCATTCAGTAACAACTCAATTATATTATCATTTAAGCAGATCACGAGGATAGACTAACGGAAACCAACCCGTACGGAGAGACCGAACCGATCAATGCAAGTTCATCCTCACAACACCACAATGTTGAAAAGATTGTTGAAATTAGAACGCCCAAAAGACCGAGGCACAATGTGATGCCCTAGCCCGTAAAACGATCGAGGCAACCAAAGTTCACAAGAAAAGTTGCATGCAGTCATTAACACGAATAGAAACGCACTCGGTTCATCCACCAACGCAATCCCGATCACTGAATTACTTGCGTCACGGGCGATCTTGAATTGCTAGTATCCAAGTTTCTCCGATCACCCTGCCAAAAAAGGAAACGAAAAACAAAAAATTAAGAAGCCTCAGCAACACAATGGAACCGATGCAGTCCACCAAACGGGGCATTGCCCCATTCCAGAGCTAAAAACAAGTCCCATGAGATTCCCAACCAGAATGAACTCAGATCCGTGGAGAGACGAATCAATGTGGGCCAAGAGACCGGCAATTGGGCGTCCAATAAATCCAAAATCCAAATTGGAGAACTAGGCTACCCAGAAATGGCAGACGGACGAGGCACGGAGCGTCTGATCGTGGTCTGCAGTAGGGCGCGACCTCGAAGAGGGGAGCGGAGCTGAGAGCGACGAGAGCAGAGAGAACTGAGCGAGTGCAGCAGCAGCGGCAGCAGAATCAGCAGCAGGGAGAGAGGGAGAGAGAGAGAGAGGACAGCCAAAAAAGCGGGCAAAGTCCGTACGACTACGCCGGTTCGCCGCGATCTCACGAGAGCCGTCGGATCGGAGCCAAAATCGGTCGCCCTCCAGGGAGAAACTCCCGAGCCGGGGCAGGTTACCATGCATTGCGGGAGACATCGAAGAAGTGGGGCCCACGGCATTTGTTTCGGGCCTCCACAATCACGTGACAGTAACAACAACGGTAAATGTAAAGAACTGCCCTTAAAGGATGAGGATACTAAATGTAACGTATTTATTTCACATGAATTCACAAGTTTCTTTTTTAACTCTCATTTATTTCTTCGAAGAAAAATATGGATCCTAATTACATGAAAACCTAGACAAATTTTAGTAGATTATTTAGTGCATTAAGATCTGTTATTTTTTGTAACCATAGTAAGAAAGGGGGCTTTTGGGGCTAATGGCCCTACTATTATTACTGAAATAATAATATATTACTGGTTGGTAATATGTATTGCTAGCTAGTGTTATCTCATCCTAAAAAGCTTGAATTATTGGCAAGCTCTTCATCTTTTTCCTTGGACTTGCAACTCTCCATAAAATGGCCAAGTATTTACATTAGCCCCCCAATTAAGGTTTTCATTAGCTATATGGAGGATATTGATTGAGTTCATACACTACTTAGTAACATAGTATTATCTTATTAGTAAAGACAATAACATCCCCTTATGATTAAAATGAGTCAAATTACTTTCTAGGATATGTTTTAAGGGATGCAATATATTTTGGCAGCATAGATATTACCCAATAAAAATTCATAATAAAAGATATTTGCCTTGATAATCCTCCCAGCTATCGCAAGCTAATTATGAATTTTCAGTATGCTTATTCTAGAATCTCCAGGTCATGGTGTCTAGAGTAAGTTCTTCTAGGTAGGTTCCATTTTTGTGAGTTTTATCTTGTTGAAACAAAAATGATAACTAGTCATTTCAAATAATACATGTATCATCATAACATGAAGTAAATAACCTCTCTTTTTTTTTAACAATAGTTTCTTAGAAACATATATAAATTAATCATTCTAAAATAATACATATGTTGACAAGATGATGCAATCATCATTTTATACCGTCTCTAATATGGCATTCACTTTAAAATATTATGAAAATCTTACTTTCCAAATAGTGCGCTAAGTTTATCCTTCAAATTTTCAACCCATAAATAGTAATGCATGTCAAAAACCTTCTCAGTTTGGTCCAACTAAGCTGTCAACTCAATTGGTAAAGGTTCTTACAGCTGTGATTATTCCTTGATACCTACATTGACAATTAGACTGAACGATTAACATGATGATTTAGTATGTTAAAGAATAATTATAATAAATATATTCACATATTCACATAAGATTTGGATCGCCATCTCCCTTCTGGGAGGGAGCTCACAATGCCTTGGACCAAATCTACCAGCTTAGAGAGAGCTTATGGTGGCTGAAGAGCACAGAAAATAAGGCAATACAGTCCCTTATCTCTCCATGTAGAGGAAGCCCACAATGTCCCAAGAGGGCTACACACAGGATAATCTAGATTAACCTTGAGAGAGAGTGGGCATTAGGAGAGAGAGAGGGGTAGTATGGTATTTTCACTCTACGATCAAAACCTAACCCAACATTTTGGTATGTTGGTAGTTATAAAGAAAATTACTATCCTCTTGGTAGTTAAAAATCCGAAATTACATAATTAAAGGCGTTGACTTTTGAAACGCATTTCACGGCTAGAAAGACAAGTCTTGGTCTTCATTGGCGTTTCTGAGGCCAATTTTTTTCCAGGTCATTAAACTCTAAGACCGGACACCTTCCTAGAATGGAACACATTTCCTTTTCAAAGCTTTGATCTGCTTCTTCAATCTTCCGAACATAAATATTCATCATGATTTAATATGAGATCATATCGCCCAGCAAGTGTCATGAGGGATCACCTTCCATGCCCTCTTCTTTCAGTAAAGACCTTAACAGCGCATCCAGCTAGCGCTGACAGAGAGAGAGAGAGAGAGATCCGAAGGTCCAAGGTCCATATGAAGAAGCATTACCAGTTAGCGATGAATGGATGAATGGTTATGTGAGAAGAATCCCATTGGGCAAAAGAATAGTATGCAAATCTTAGAGCGAGCGAGCGAGCGAGAGAGAGAGACATGACTCCATAAGGTTAAGATGCCTCCCCCATCCTTTTTTCCCAACGGGGGTTCATGCAATATGGTCCTCAGTCTCCAAACCCTGGAGACGTGGGGGTAAACCAGTGTTTCGGTCCGGGCCGCGATTAGCGGTACCAAATCGATTACTCACCAACGGCTTGGTAATTTTTTTTATGGAGTCAAGAATCCAACTAAAAAAGGTGAAGGGTTTATGTATAATCCAAGCAATTTGTGGAGGGCTAAAGATAATTAACCCTGGTATTTAATGAAGGAGATATACCCATGAATCATTATAATAATAATAATAATAATATTAGCAGAAACTTAGTAATAATAAAAACCCATGCAACACAAATTGAGGAACCAAGAGACAAATTCTTACAAAATTATGATTAATCACCCTACATCTCCTATGCTTTCCTGGACTAACTCTCCGAATCTCTCAAGACTATCAGGTCTGTTATTTCACCCAATCGTTCTCGTTTCAAAGCAACAACATTTACAAGAGCAAAATTGCATAAATTAAAAAAAATCTAAATTTTGATTTTTGGGCTCAAAGGTTATTAATCTGTCAAACTAAATCCCATAATATGCCCAACCATGTGTGCCCATGTGTCGTGGCCTAAATCTACTGGGCTTACGCACCGTATAGACCTACTAGAGCATGTCCTAGCCCTTGACTTTTCTCTGAGCAAAGACGATATAAAGAGACAACTATGTCCTAGTTGGCAGCTTTTATTTCAGCGGCTAATAATGTGTGAATAAAATATTGCGCGATTTTGGCCTCACTCTTCCCAATTTGCTGATTATCCTATCAACATTATGATTTGCAATAGGCTCATTTTGAGATGGGTCTACCCGTACAACGCATGACTTTCTAGTCTCTTCCATCCATACGTCCTGGTGCAATATACATCCTTGATGGGAAGATTCAATAAGACGACAGGGACGCCGCCCCTGTCGGCCTCCGCAACGGACCGCGTTGAAACTCTCTCTTCTTATCTGTCTTTTGATCCCGCAGATGAACGGACGTTGACCCTGATAGCCGGCGGTGCGGAAGAAGTCCCTGTCGTCCACGCCCCCTCACCTCCCTTTGACTCGCTGCCCCGTGGTGTTGCCGAGAATACTTAGCCTTAATAATTGGGTGGGTGGTTGGGGACATGGAGAGAGAGAGAGAGAGAGAGAGCGAGAGCGACGACCCGTCGGCCTGTCGGCTGGGAATTCCGTGTCTGAACAGTCTCGTGTTCGTTTAGAATCTGTGTGGATTCTTACAAATAAATAAAAGGTAGTTGAACAATGAGAATTGTGAGATTTTTGGGGGTTTAATGTGAAATATGTCAAAAAAAAAATCTCCCCTCGTCACTTCCTCGGTTGCGTGCATTTCTTGTAGCCTACTCCAAATCGAAGAGAACGTATTTCCTGGAAGGAAAAAAAAGAACTAAAAATGGTCCCAAGCCGCCAACCAACCCCAGCGTCAGGAGGACGTGGGGCTGAGGAGGAGAGTGGTGCCGCCGCCGTCGAGCTGCGGCGGGCCGCGCCGGCTAGCGGCATCCTGGGCGGCGGCCTCCATGCCGATCGCGGCCAGGGCCCTGCTGGTGTAGTGCCGTTTCATGTTGGAGCCCTGGTGGGCCACCAGCTTCGCGATGCTCCGCTTGGCGTTCTGCCGGTAGGGGCAACGCGAGCTGAGGAAGCCGTCGACGAGGTGGAGGTACGCCTCCAGATCATGGCAGCAGCCGGGGCCGGCGTCCGGTCGTAGGAACGGCGACTGGCGGCTGTCCAGTTTCAGCTCGGTGCCGACGTGGGAGTAGGACCAGGTGGTCATCGCCCTCCCGACCGCGTCCCACCACCTGTCCTGATGCGCCGGCCGCTTCCCCTGCAGGGCCGCCCGCCACCAGCGCCGCCGCGCCTCTATGCGGCCGTCACCTTCCTCCGCCTTCTCCGCCGCTGGTTTGCCATCGCCGGCGAAGAGGCCGGGCATCCTCGTGACGACGTCGCGCTCGTTAACGACGCGGAGGACCTTTACCCCACGGCCATTGACCCGATCGGCAAATTCCTGGTTGCCGACATGGGGACTACCGAAGGAGAACACGGCGATGGGGGGGACCTCCTCCCCCAGGGGGGCGCAGTCCGCGAGCTCGTCGGCGACGAGCACCGCCAGGGCGGCGCCGAGGCTGTGGCCGGTGACGGTGATGCTGAGCTTCTCCCCCTTGTAGACCTCCATCACCCGCCGGACCTCCGCCACCACGGCGTCACGCAGGCTTACCGACTTATTTGACCCAGTCGTGAACAGGCTCCAGAAGCCGTGCTCCACTCTGGGCTCCGCCGCCTCCTTCTCGTCCTCCTCCGACTCCGACTCCGCCTCCGTGGCCTCCGCCGCCTCCGTGGCCTCCGCCGCCGCCGCGGCCTCCTTGGGCAGATTGACCATGGAGGCGCGGAAGTTCTCGGCCCACTCGAGGGCCGTGGCGGTGCCGCGGAGGGCGATCACCACGTCGCGGCGGCCCATCCGCTGGATCTCTCTCATGTCGTCGCAGACGGCGACGTACCCGAGCCAGCTCGTCCGCTGCCGCATCCACGGCGCCATCCCGTCAAGCCACCGCGGCATCTCGATGGAGGCGGTGGCGAAGAGCTCGCGCGTGACGCGGTAGGACCGGTCGGGGATGGGGATCCGGCCGGGCTCGGTGGGGCGCTTGGCGGGGTTCGAATGGAAGGCGTGGTAGGCCGCCTGCACGAACTCGCCGTAGCGGACAACCTCTCGCCGGAGGTCTTCATCCAGCGGATCGAGGAGCCCCGCCCAGTCGTTGGCTCCGTGGAGCTCGCGCCACCGCGGCCCAATGCTGCAGCGCGGCGACGACCGGACGTTGCCGGCGAGCAGCCGCTGGAGATTGGTCATGCTCCGTGGGGACATGTTATCGACCTTCCTCTCGAGGGGTAGCACGCCGGAGAGGTTCAGGGCGTTGAGCAGGCCCCAAGGGCTGCCCTCCAGGCCCTCCTCCCCATACGCCTCTCGCAGAGGTTGCGGCGGCAGAGGCGGCGTTCCGGCCTCCGGTGGCTTCTGGAGCAGGCGCTCGAGACTGGAGAGGTGGGTGCTTGATTTGGGCGGCGGCGGCGGCGCCGCCCTGGAGATCGCCGAGATGACGGTCACGTGCGCTCTGGCGGGGTTGAGCGCGGAAGGCCGCCTCAAGATCCCGGAGCTCCTCCCCGGCGAGATATGGCGCGGTGGCGCCGTCGCCGATTGCATCAGCAGAGGCTCCGATCGCCCGGAGAAGAACGAGGGAGAGAGAGGAGAGGAGAGAGTGAGAGAGAGAGAGAGAACTAGGCAACGCGATCTCCAGCTACCCGGCTTTAAGAGAGAGGAGAGAGCGAGAGAGAGCGACGGAGGGAGAAGGCCAGGAGTCACATGATAGCTTTCCTGGTAACCCCCTTATAATATAATAACTTCACGTGACTCCGACCGAACCGCGTTTCTCGTCGGGCGACCGAGCCTGGAGGGGTCTCGCTCGAAGCCGGTCGGTCTTCCCGGGCCTGCAGGTCTGTTTTAAATATAGCTAGCTGTCTGGTCCAGTAAGAAACCTAGACCGGGCCAGGAAAATAAAATTTTTCGGACGTGTGAACCCCCCTGTTGCTGTGTACCTTACCAGGTTCCTGATGGGACTCGGATTACTTAGGGTTATTTAGGTATGACCCCCATGTAATGACTATACTGAAAAGGATAAATCCCCCATCGTTTTGACTTGGCGCTGGAGGTGCCCCCTTGAACAAAGACCATAACTGTCCTATAAAGACCTTAGATTCACACCTACCTACCTACCTACCTCTCCCTCTAGCAGGTGCCCCCTTCTTCCCATCTCTACCACAAAAAGTCACGCCATATATACGCAATTACTATTTCTTAGCTTTGCTTCCTTGAAGTGATAAGAGGGCATTGTGGTCAGTTTTTAAAAAAATCAAACGAAATTGCTTCATTTTGAAAGGCTTAAATTATCTCAATTAGAAAATATTCGTCTCAGTCAACCTAAGAGGCAAAATCATAATTTCCAAGTAGTTTGATGGAGACAAATGGAGAGGAGGGAACTAGTCTCCACGTTAGATGGTTCACATATACCTATGCATAAATAAACCAACATTGTAGTATTAAAATAAAGTTTTCCATAAATAAGACTCTCATTGGTGTACTTGCCCATAAAAATTTGCACTCCTTTCATCATGTAAGTTAGTCAACAATAAGAGGGAATTGTTACCTAAATATATAGATAACATTCTTCTATGATTGACCCCAAAACATGTTAGTATCAATTGATTGAAGCAATTTTCCAAGTAGCCATAAGTCTACGCAAAATAATGAAGGATTCATCTATAATTGCCATAGATTGTGGGGATCTAGAACCAAATACCATTTTAACCATAACCTTTTATGAGTATGAATAGGCCAAGTAAACCCTCTACCTAAATCTACCATTTTATTTGGAATTGCACTCAAAAATCAACTAGAAACAAGAAAATTTAGCCTCATTTTTATTTATGTACTAAGTGAACCTTGGATTATCCTTTATAAGACACACCCAACTCTTTTCTTCTCTCTCCCTCTCTTTATCTCTCCATCTATTATCTTTGCTAAATATAAATATTTAAATAACAAGTTAGTGAGGAATATCTGCTGAATAAAGTTAGCAACCATTTTGTTAGATCGTATATAGTAAGATGATATATTCGTATGAGAAGAAGAGTATTTTATAAAAAGGAAATTAGTGAAAAAAAAAAAGTAAAATGGGGGGAGGTGTCTACCTTGGAAATTTATCTATATATCCTTGGGGAAGTTTGAAAGTACTTTGTAGCACCCGATTTCTTCTGAAATGTGAAACTGGAGAGGAACCAGATCACTGAAGTTGCATGTTCGAAGGAGGTCCGGTTCCCTCCGTTCCCCTGCGGATAGATAACCTGATCTCGGGGAGAGGGCGGGAGCTGGTCTTCCCACTCTCCCTCTCTTTCTCTTATCATAATCAGCTGGCGGCCGAGCCATGGCGCTGCTGGTGCTGCCGCTCGCGCTCTCCGCGGTGAAGTCCCGCGGGGCGGCTCATTTCGGACTCTTCGTCGCGGAGAGACAGAATCACAGCCGGTTGTGCAGGCCGTTCGGTCGACGCTACCGCTCGCTGCTACCGGGCAGAAGAGGAGTGAAGGCCATGAGCTTCTCCGCCGTGTCTCAGGCTCAGTCGAGGGACTCCAAACCCGAGGGCGCGCCCGCAGTCCTCACCTTCCAGCAGGCCATTCAGCGGCTTCAGGTGTGGCTTTCAACGTCTGAGCTTTATCTCGACTTGATTTGCACAATCTTGCTCGGATTGCGTGGCTTGAGTGCTAGAATTACTGGAATTTTCGTCACAAGTTGGAGACGCAGACAATGTGGAGTTGTTCCTTCATCTTTAGCAGATTTCCTGTACTCAACCGTGCTGCGACTTAATTGGATGTGCAACCCATTCTCCATTGTTTTTGACCTGGGCGATCCAATTCTTCAGCATGGGACAACCGTCTCAAATAGCGTTTTGCAACTTCCATAGTCTATCTGTCGGTCTGACAAAATCCGATTCCAGGCGGGCAAACTGATTGTAACGGTAACAATTCAATCTGTACAACCTTATGCAACTGAGTGTGGTGACTGCTCGATGGTTATAATTCACGTTAAAAACTTATCTGAAGAAGATCTATTATGCCGAATGACGAGTCATACTAGTTCAAGTACTTGGAAGTCTTACATTGGGAAGTTTGACAAAAGTATGCCGAAGGAAGAGAGAAAGAAAAGATTATTCTAAAACGAATGTTGCACAACGCCTGTCACTTTAAGAGAGGTTTCCAATATTTCGTAAGCTGAATTTAATTCGTAGTTACGGAAGAGGCATCCAAGCTTGGATTGGCAGGTCCAGTGTAGTTTGACAATAGTGAAAGTCTGCGTTTTGATCAAAGACAAAATTGTAAATGCTTGATATGGGGGGGGGAGCTGACTTATTTTTTCAACATCGTAAGGTAGCTAAGGCTCCTAGATCAACCCACATGTGCATGGATTTTTGAAGTTTTCAAGCAGTTCCTCCACCGTACACCAATGTTAGGCAAAATTCTGTATTAACCATCATATGGCATTGTACAGGTGCTCACGTGGTAGGTTAGAGTGATTTTAGCACTGATGTTTGTTTCGTGCGCCAGTGGAGATTTGAACTGATTATTGGAGGATAGTTTTCTTTGGTAACTGGGAGAGCCAAGATAACACAGAGACTTCCTAGATGGTTTATAAACGAGAAAAATGTCCATAAGATACATAGGCCATCCTAGGGTGCCTCTAGAGTTTTCTTGTCTCATTAAATGAGTGGGGCATTGACGTATTCAATTAAAATAGGAACTCCAGATGCTAAAAAATAATGTAGGCTGGGGTTGACCTAAGGAATTAGTCAGTGAGGGAATGTAAAAATCTGGTTTTGATGGTAAATGCCAAAAACTCGAACCATTTGAAGGATTGAATCACCTCATATTCTCTTGTATGTTAGAGTGCAGTTTATGCATATTTGGAATGCTACAAATAATACTTTACTTTACAAGTGTAATGTGATATAGGTAACCCTTGATTTTTCATATATGGGCAATTCTTACCTTAATCTAATCAAGCGATTGAACTTCAAACAGTCCAAAAAATGTTTAAATTGGTGTGAAGTTCACATCTTTCAAGACAAGTCCTGTATAGTTGTTTCTGTTAGTACGAATACGTTACCACAATTTTTTAGGTCTTTCTTTTGATTGTATCTTCTTTTCCTTTGTCTTAGATATTGAGCGAAAGTTTGTGTCTGATATCCTTGTTTGTTGGATAAAACACCCTTAATTATTTTTCAGTGCTGGTGCAGCTAAATGAATATAAGAGTGCTGTGAGATTCGTTCACGTTTTGGGTCCGTGGTGGAGTCTATATGAGTTCCTTTACTTTCTTCTGTTTCTCCTTCATTAGATGTGTAAGTCTGGGCCTTGATTTTGCGATACTGGTGACCAAACTCTTGACAACTTGCTTTGGATTCATGAGATGCTTCAAACTCCATAGTTATGAAACAGATTAACTGCTTTGGATTGGGACTTGGCATAGACTCGGGGTAACCTTGGGGTCACAATTTTTATTTCCAGTTTATTTTTTATTTATCTCATTTTTTGTCTGACGGTGTCATATTTCTGTTAAGGAAATTAATTATTTTGATTGTATATTGATAAACTGGAATTTGTTTATAGGAGTACTGGGCCTCCGTAGGATGTGCTGTAATGCAGTGTAGCAATACAGAGGTAATTGTCCTGCAAGACATCATTTCCTTCTATAATTGTTTATTCTGTCTTCTTATTCTTGTATATGTTTTCTTTTCCTTTCTTTTTTTCAATTGCTAGAAGCTTGACTTTAATTGTTGGAATTGTAACTAACAGCTCTTTGCCATTATATTCAAATAGTTTCTTGCATCAATATTTGATGGAGATGCACTGCATACACGCCCATGATATGTACACAGAAGTCATTGCATGCCATTCTTTTCTTTATAGAACTGTTTTAGTGTGACATTCGAAAAATATACTTAAAAAGTTTATACTAAAACAATATGTGTTGGATTCATAATTTCTCATTCATTCAATGGAATGGTGATGCTACCATCCTAATTCTTTTTGTTATTTTTGTTACCAGGTTGGAGCTGGGACAATGAATCCTTTGACTTTCTTAAGGGTTTTAGGCCCTGAACCATGGAATGTTGCGTAAGTATGCTGTGGAAGCGAAGATGCATATTTTCTGTCTGTGTTCATTTTTTTTATACAGCGCACAGGGATACCTTGGCATGCGAGAATGTGGAAAAATAGGAATTTATTATCTTGCTGACATCTAGGGCACTGAATGATGTCAGACGAGCTAAACAGTTTCCACATATGAAGTACTTGGTTCTCATAACGGTTACAAACTTGTGATAGCTTTGGGTCACTTATATACAATTTGATCTTTTAATTATTAAAATATTTTCATTGAGGGGATAAGTTGATAGGCTTGTGGATGCCAATCTCATGTTGATCACAAACATAATTTTCTTTGCTATCTTGGAGATTAGCAACCTGTTGCAATATGAAGGCATGAATTTTTTATTTCAATTGTATTATTCAATGGCACAGTAGTCAAATCGGAGTTGCACTGTTATTGGTGGAACGGGGTGCAGATTAAGTGCGTTTTTGCTCTGTTGAAGATTAAGTTATTATGATTATGATCACTTTCTGTAGGGAGAAAAGTAAATCCTTGAAGCAAGTTTAAATAGGTTTTGGCTATGTTGAAGAGTGAGGTACAAGGATTATAATTCCTTTCTATAAGGACAGAGTTCATTCATTGAAGCAAAAAAATCTGAACATTGTATTAGTAATATTCAAAAATTACCTAACCTAGGTTCGCCTTGTCTTGTTAGGTTATAACAGAAATCCTTAGGTCTTTCGAAGTTTGACATCTCTACATACTGTAGTACTGCCTTTCATACTATTGTGAATAACTTTACCCGGCCATGATTTCGTAAACTGGATTGCATTGGATACTTGATTAATATTTTCTCTTAGATTCCATTTCTTCCTCGTACATTATCCTTTTTTAGGACCTCTCCTGCATCTAGTATGCATTATTTTCGTTTTTAAAATAATGTTCCAAAGAACACAGTTGAAATTCACTGGGGTGCTGATTTGTTGCTGCATTAGGTGGTGCTAACCTTTGGAGATCTTTTTGTTATGATCAGTAATATAACCGTTCTTTGCTATGGCTATATGATATGGACATTTTTGCTCAAGGTATGTGGAGCCTAGCATACGACCAGATGACAGTCGTTACGGTGACAATCCAAATAGACTTCAGCGCCACACACAATTTCAGGTTCAAATGAACTTTGCAAGTTGCTTTCCTGCTTGTCTGCTCTTTCCAGTCTTTTATACCATCTTGGTCTTAGAAGTGATGTAGAACCTCACACTCTTTCCCAGGTTATATTGAAGCCTGATCCTGGAAACTCGCAGGACCTTTTCCTTCATAGCCTTTCAGCATTAGGTGAGGATTATTTTATATGAAAACTCAGTGGATAGTTTTGTGATTATAATCATTTTTTTATTACATCTTTTTATCCGAGCATGTGCTATAATATTTTTGATAGAATTCTGCTCCCAAAACCTATGTTCTTGGGCTCTTTTATGGTATCTTAGAAACAAGTCTTTATGAACAGGACACGTTATGCTCAACTATGGTCCCTAAACGCTAGACAAATGACCAATGGCTTGTTTCTTAATCTGAGCTATCTATATGTGGTTCAGTAATGTAGAACAAATTTACAAAATTCTTTCATTAAGAAGGTGAAGCTGCCATTACCTACTTCAATTGGACTGTCTATCATAATTTTTTGAGTAAGGGGATTATTTGAATGACATGGTTTACTGTAGGGAAATAGGAACATGAACTTACTCCGTAAATTTCTTTTAGTCAACCCTAAATGGCCATCCAATCAGTGATGGATCATATTATTCTTTTTTTGTTCTCATGGCGTATTGCCATCTGTAGCGAGAATATTTTAGGCATTTTAGATTTTTGTTAAACTTATTATCATTGTACTCACTTGTCTTTTCGTATTGTTAGGCATTACCAATGAATTTAAGAAGAAACTATAACCTTACATCGTATATGTTTCTATTGTCTCATAAAATTCTATCTTCATTTGAAATATTCATGGTGGGAAATTTTTGTGATGTTGAATTCTTATCCTTCTGCTTTTCTACAAGTTTTCTATTTTATAAGAATTTTGGATTCTTTGTTATTTTGTGAATTTTTGCACTTTCTAGTTTTTAAACTTTTCAATGTTTTCTTATTTTTATTGAGAAGATACGGATTTTAGGCACATGCTCTATTTCCCTTGGGGATTGTGCACGTTAATTTTTTTTAATATTTTTAAAAGCTGTCTGTATTTAGTTTGTTAAGTATAACTTTCAGTTTCTTGACCTTATAGAGGAATAACTTCCTTTTGTAGACGTATGAGACATGAGATCAATTTTTTCATCTTTTATCTTGGTAAAAATGATTCTTTCATAGAGTTGTGTTATATGACCCACTGCCATAATCTCTAATTTATTTTCTCATTTTTCATGCTGACCTTATTTTTGAAAGCTGGAATGACTATACTTTTTCACCTTCCTCTTGAAACGTTTTTCTATGCTTATCCTGGTATTCGAAACCTCACTTATGCCACAAGTCTTCAAATCGTTCAAGCTTTTTGTCTATTTCTGATATTTATTTTGAAGAATTCACTAGTTCATAAGATTCTTCTTTAACTTTAATACAATTTACTCATTCTCATTCACTAAGTTCTCATAAATCCTGTTGATTATTCCAGTTGATTTGTTGTCCACTTCATATGACCTCAGTTTACGCTAGTGATTCATGAACACATCCTGAATTGTATAACTTTTCTGTTAAAATTATAAAATATTTAGCCACTTTTTTATGTACAATTTTCTATTGTTACTTTCTTTAGGACGTTATGTCTGGTTTCTACGATTTCACACCTTTTTTATCTTTGTATTAGGTATTAATATTAATGACCACGACATTCGATTTGTTGAGGACAATTGGGAAAGTCCTGTAAGGATCTATTTTTATTGATACGATAGTCTGTTATAAAGACCCTCCCTGAGCTACGTTTTTAGTTAGTCTTATTTGTCTTTGCCATAACAATCTTTTGGATAAATGTTTTACAGGTACTGGGTGCCTGGGGACTGGGCTGGGAAGTTTGGATGGATGGGATGGAGATAACTCAGTTTACTTATTTCCAACAGGTAATGTTGTATTCTTGGCTATATGATCTCAAAAGCATCTGTTATAATGACTCTGTGATGTTGTTTTCTGTTTTATTGGAAGATCAACCTAATAGTTGCCTTTGTCTCAGTATATCTTGAATGTGTACGTCCAAATCAAGAGATGCCCACTGTCATAATCCACTTTTTTACTCATTTATGAGATTTTTCCGCTTTATTTTTTCAAAAATACGACAAGTAGGCAATGTTTCAGAATCTGCTTTCATGCCGGTGCATCTTTTACATAAATGAGGTATTCTTGTTTGAGCGCTGGTGACGAGTCAGAAATTTTATTCTCTTTCGTTTGTTTAACTTCTTTCTGTAGTTTTTTTTAATTTCAAGTTTGAATTAACTTTTCCTTCAAATATGCTTCATTATTATCTAAATTATTTTACTTATTCCGGAATATACTCTTTATTTTTTTCAGTCTGGAAGTCTGCAGTTGTCCCCAGTATCTGTAGAAATTACTTATGGTCTGGAGCGCATTCTTATGCTGCTTCAGGTAAAAGAAAACTTGCTTGATATTTTATTTTATGTCTTCTTAATTTGTTGGTATTATTTTTTTGATTCAAAGATTATTTGCAGGGTGTTGATCATTTCAAGAAAATCATGTACACTGATGGAATCACATATGGCGAACTTTTTCTTGAGAATGAGTATGCTTGCCGTGGCATTTTTCCCTTTAGTTCCATAACTCTTGCCAATTCTGTCCTATTTGGCTTTGCTTTTGATGCTACTAAATCTGTTCTTGAGATTATAGTCTGTTAGACTCTAAAACTTCATTGAAGTTTTTTTGTTTCACTCTTTATAGAATATCTTTCTCGAGTATCTAGAAAAGACCTTTACATGTCCTTCCTATGAATGTGAAGGCATTCAACAGTAGTGCGGTGCATCAGGGGTTCATCTTCTCAATACAATGCCTTTATGATGTGCCATTGTTTCATGCATTACTTCATGATGTCCTTTGAGGAGGTTAAAATTCAATTTGAGTATGGAAATGAATTGCTTACAGGCAAATTCTTGTTACAATGGTTCTATGGTATGCATATCGGTAGTATGAAATAGGAGTTCTATCACTTGCGCCCCACAAAATCAAAGAATTAATAAGAGTATGGAATGACTCTTTTTCTAGAATATACCTTGCCAACACTCAAATATTCAGGAAGCAGATTATTGTGGAATGGGATATTTAAGAGGCTGAAATAGGAGTAAACAGCTGACCTGCAGGAGATGAAAATGACTCATGGATAATGGTATTTTCTATAGGCAATGGATGTTGTTCATTTGATGACGACTGATTGAATTAAGGTACTGTTTCATGAAATGTTACATTCATAGAAGTAAATAATTTCCTAGTTGGAGGGTGGTAACACTTATAACCTTTTTGATTAATAGGATAACCAAGAAGATACATTTCAGTGATCTTGGTGCACGTTTTCCTTTACTCTGAGTATGATCATGAACAAAGGAAACGCATCCAAATATTCTTGGTTTAATTTTATTGTTAATTTGGTGGTGTGGGAAAAAATTGGCTAGGGAATCTATAGGATTGCGGAAGTCTAAGATTCTAGAAGGCATATGATTGATGAGGTATGTGGCTGTGAGGATACCCTCTCCCCAAAAAATGTTTTGCACATGATGTTGAAATAGAATGGATCTAGTTATCTCTAAAATATGTCAATTTTTCCTTTTGGCCGGGCCATTTTGCTGTGGAGTATATACACAAGAAGATTCGTGTATAATTCCTTCTGCTTTAAAGAATAAATTTAAACTTTGACTAAAATATTCTTTAACATTGTCCGATCTAAATTTTTTGATAGTTGTACCCAATTCATTCTTTATCATGGTACAAAAGAATTTAAGAACATCACATACATCAGATTTTTGTTTAAAAAGAAATACCCACATAAATCTTGTGCAGTCATCAATGAAGGTAACAAATCATTTTTTTACCACGAATATCATTAACAAGACACGGTCCCCAAATATTACTATGGATTCGGAAGAAAAGAATCACTCCTTTCTCCTTGAAATGAAATGAAGCCCGTGTGTGTTTAGAAAGCTCACACACATTACATTTGAGAGTGTCTAAGGACACTCTTTGAAACAAAGAAGGAAGAATATTCTTTAAGGTACAAAAGGAGGGATGGCCCATCCTTGATGAAGTAGATGAATCTTATTGGCAGCTTCTAGAGGTTCTATGCATTGATCTGCTTTCATGATATATATTTAGCTCAATTTTAGAAGATGAAGTCTATCATGTTCTTTAGCATCCTCCGATAATATACCTTATCAAATATTATACAAACATCTTTGTCAAAGAGGGCACGGTAAGGTGAGGCTCTCACAGGTTTATTAACAGAAATATGATTTGTGAATAATTTGGGAACATAAAGCACATTATGAAGAATGTCAAGGGGCTCAAGTCCAATATCTCCTGTACCTGCAACTGTTAGAAAAGATCCGTCTGCACTTGAGAAGAATTGGTCATATGGTTGGTTGCCCCTGGGTCCATTACCTAAGAGTTAGAAATATCTCTTGAAGAAGCTTTAACTCTGAGAGAGTGATGAAGCTTACCTTGCTGAACTCATGAGTATTGTGTCATTGTTGACTTCAATTTTTTCGATTCCACTTGAAGTCTTTCTATATCATTCATCTGATATGAAGGTGGGTGTTGTTTTTTGTTGAAATCTGTTGACTGATTTGTAGGTAACTTTGCTGTAAAATGTACTTGACTGCCATATTTTTCAGTGATAAAGTGTGGTGGTTTGCCATGTAATTTATAGCACCTGTCTCAAGTGTGATGTGGTTTTCTGCAGCATGTACACCATAACTTGTCTCTAGAGTCAGTTTTCTGATTCCTTGACCATGTTGAGGTGGTTTGGGTGGATCAACAGTCTTCTTCATATTGTTGCCCTTTTTTAATCATAGATGCAGAATTATTTATTTCTGGACCTGACATCATCAATTTCCTGTGACTTTTCTCATTTAAGATGATCGAAATAGCTTCATTTAACTCAACTTTCTTCTCACAGCTCAATATCTGTTGCCTGACCTGATCAAACATAGGATTAAGACCAACCAAGAATTTAAACTCTCCTGTCTATGAAATTTCGTAATGCAGTAATTTTAGTAGGTTTTTCGGTGTCAAGACTAAAATAATAGTCAAGTTCCACTTATAGATTCTTTAATTCTCCTGGATATTCCGTCACTATTTTACTCCCTTGCATTATTGACATTGACTTTGTCTCAAGTTCATATATGTGAGCTTCATTATTTTTCTGTGAGAATTTGGTGTGAACCATCTCCCACAAGTCCTCGATAGTGGCTAAGAACAAAAAATCATGGCTGATTTGTGGAATCATGGTTCCCCATAGCTAAGTTTTAATCAGGGAATCCTCTTCTCTCCATCTCTGAAATTCTCGTGACATTGGGTCTGGTTTCCCCTCTATCAAGTGGTGTATCATGCCTCTTCCAGTTAATACTTCATGTATATGTTCTAACCATTATATCAGATTATATCCTGTCAGTTTATACTCTAGAGGCATTGAGCAAGATTGAATAATCTTGTGCCTCCAAGAGCAAGATTAACCTCTCTTGTGGAGATTGAATCAACCCCAGAAGATGAAGCAACATCTCCTGTAGCTTCCATTTCAAGGAATAGCCGTCTACTTCACGAAAAAACTGATTTTGTGACCAAATATTGAACAGGAATATTCAAAGAACGGTGCGAGGACCATAATATCAGAATCACTAAGTGCAGAAGCGAATTAGAGCGATCGCACCTGTGTTCGCTCTTTGAAGAGACCACAGAGATGGTGTGTCCCACGCCAGACAGATGTGGTACCAACAGCAGTGGTACCTCCCTCACAGCTAACCATAGATCGTCAAGAGAGAGGGATTTGAAACCCTCACCTTGGCTCTGATACCATGTAGAATGGTAGTCCTCAATCTGGTGTGCTGGAGATCCCGCAACACCTTTGGAGAGGAAAGAAAAAATTTATTGAATGAAAAACAAGAATCCATTTTACAAGACAGATGGGGTCCAGTATTTATACTAGACACTTGTAAGTACATGATTACAAGTATTCAGGGGATATCTGCCGATGTAAAAGTACAGGGTATATTTGTAAAACCCTCACGACAACAGTTTGGGTATTGAATTGGTTTAACATTCAAATTGTCTCTCAAGTCCATAATGTATGGGGGCTGACATGAGGGCATGCGCTATCTTATTCCTATAGTTAATGAAAATGAACGCAAATAATGTGGTCTCGTGATGTCTTTTCAAGTAGCACATAACTAAAGTACCTCATCCAAAGCCTAAGCAAAAATCCCTGTTTCTTGAGGATTATGGCACACTTATCTTTGGCCTCCTGGAACAATGATGCATTATGAAAGTAGACTAGACTTACTAAATTATCTTGGGCCGGAATGCTGGTACCAAAAGGCATTGTTGTGGGGATGCTCATTTCTGATTTTTAAGATTTAGTTTCCTTTTCCTTTTTATTGATATGATCATTTTCGAATTGATGCTTTACTGATGTACCTTTAGTCTTGAAATGGAATTTTTTGTATAAAATCATAAAAAATTCCTCTAAATATTAATTAATTTGCAAGGCCAAAATATGAAGGTAATTAAGTAATTTGTAAGAATTCTACAATTTCGGTGTGACACTATGTTCAATTGATTCTTGCTCCACTTGTCTCTGGAATACCTTTGAATGTTATGACATCATTATACCATTTTTTAAGTTGGTTGGTTTGCATAAATTAGTATCTAGAAGAACTTGACTGTCTATCCTTCCTGCAGGAAGGAAATGAGTGCATATTATTTGGAACATGCTAGTGTTGAGCATATACAGAAACTATTTGACAATTTTGAGGAAGAAGCTTGTTCGCTACTTACACTTGGTCTCGCAATCCCTGCGTATGTATAAGATTTAGTTTTATCATATGACATGTTTTAGTGAGGACTGTACTTGGATATTTTCTTACAATGTAATTTTTTCCAATGTGCAGTTACGATCAACTTCTGAAGACCTCTCATACATTCAATATTTTAGATTCTAGGGGCTTTGTTGGTGTTACAGAACGTGCAAGATATTTTGCTCGCATGCGCAGGTGTTTTGCTACACTCATTTTTTTTGGTCCTAGTCACCCAACTGGTTGTGTATTGAGCATTGTAACACCATTTGTATCTCGTTCAGTCAGAGTAAAGATAAACAATTCTGGTTTCGTAATGCTTTCTAGCTGTATTCTAAGGTGTAGAAACAATCTAATCATCTCACAGATTAAAATGCCATGTATGATTAATGCTCCTGATAGAAAGCCATGATTTTTTTGTTTTTATTTCTTTTGATGCCAGTTGTTACACTGAGATATAAACTGTATATCATGCCAATTGTTTCTTTTGCATATCGAAGATATTCTTTGAAATACCATCTAATGTTTATGATTTATGTGAGTAGGGAATATTCTCTATTGGGAGAGGCCAGAGGAAAGGAATCAGATAGAAGTTCACTCAATTTTCTTCCCAGTTTGACGATTGATTACATTTGTGATAGAACCCTCATTTATCAGTGTCTCATCCATTCCAACACGTTAGGCTAAATACCTCTTGTATGATATTTGACGCAAACCAAACAAGAATAGTCAATGGGGAAAATTTTCAGTCTTATCGATTCGTAGAAAAATTTCTGGTCATATACAGTTACCCGACCTCAAAAAAGGAAAACTACGTGGGTTGAATCCCACAACTTATAGGATACTCAACCAAATTAGGAAACTGACCAGCAATTGAAAACTGGCCAAATTAGAAACTGACCAACAACCTAACCGTTAATTAAACGTTTTTTCGCACAATAATTCATTGGCTCATCTTCCTTACCAGTTTTCTAGAGCATCTTGCAAGTGATCTATTTATTGCAGCTATTGGACAAATGATATAGTGGTTATCACCAGTGTTCGTTACTACCACAGTGAAAATTGAAGTATCCTAGTTTATGACAATTTGCATTGTGTGGTGGCAGCATCAAGGCATTGAAACTGTTTTGTTCTTATCTGCTAAAAAAAATCCGAACTCCAATTACAACACAGACTGCAAGTCCAACCTATTTCATTGTTTTTTTCTCTGTCTGGTCGGATCTGTACATTCTCATTGTTCCTGTTTCTTTTTGCATGTTCAACTTTCTTATTTTGCCCTCTTACGCATTGCATTGCTTTCTTCTTTTTTTTTTCCCCTTTCGATTGATTCTCTTTCTTATAGGCTTCATTGATTTGTTTCTGCGTGATCTCTATTTACACATGGATTAGACGAGTCTTATTACAGAACCTGATCATTTTGGAGACGGACTTCCCTAGCCATTAGTAGAGAATTTGCCTTTCGTTTTATTGTAGATGAGGAGCCTTGTTGCTGTGTACTCCCAGACTGCTGCGCATGGGTTTTGTTAATCTATTCCATTGTTTGAAACAGTCAGCCTGTTGATGATTTGCTTAGAGTTACTGGTTCTCTTAGCTATGTTGTCCAAGGGTGAAGATTGTTTACATGTACTGGGGACTCCACAATGTTTTTTCATCTATATCTTTTAAATTGACCATTTTTGTTAGATAGGAACCAGTGTGGATTCACTGTTTTCCATCATAGATCGACTCATTTTCTTAAATTATTGAAATATGTTTGAGTGCCAGACTAAACTGTATTTTTGCATATACCCCTGAAATAATGAAGCGAGTGTGAGAAACAGGTTGAAGTTTGAATACATGTAACCTCATGCCCTCTGAAGGTTACATTTCTTGTCAAAGTTTTTTGACAAAGCATCTCAGTGGGTAGGATGTATTCTGACTATATCTCTAGGTTGCATTCGTTTTATACAAAACTTCTTCTTTTTTTTTCAATTTACCAAGTTACCTCGGGTATTATTGAATTTTTTCTCCTTACAACCTGATACCCAGTACAGTTGACATATGAAATTGCGTTTGGAAGTCAAGTCGTAGGTGTAACATCCCTGAGTACATGAATGATGAAATGATGTTTTGTGGTTTAGTCTAATGTACGGAAAAGTTTGTCTCATCTTTGGTGACCCTCCTCCCCCCTTTACCGAAAACTAGAACCAGTTGTTGAACTTTTCTGTTCTTGCTGTACCTTGGAATAGGTGAGAACCTAATCTAACCAAAGTGGGAGAATTATGGTGGATTTTGATATTATAACCTTGTGGGTCATACGTGTGTTCTCTTGCTCAAGAGTTTAATTTACTGTGATGTTTTGTTTATGAATTTTAGCAAGGTTTGTTAACCATCTATACCTTTTATAATTTTAAATGTGCAGGTTTGAAATGCTATCTACGTCTATGCCAACTTTATTCATTTTGTCTATAGTGATTTGTGGTAGTTATAATTTAGGCAGATATTATATCCATATTTTTCCTCAATCAGATTTTTCATCATAAAAGACGATGGTTAGTGTATTTACTGAGCAATAAATAATTTCATCAAGCAGTTTAGCTCGTCAATGCGCTCAGCTTTGGGTCAAAACAAGGGAGTCACTCGGGCATCCCTTGGGCATAGCTTCTGGAGCCGCTGAACTTTTGTTTCATAAAAATATTATTGAGACTGAATTAGGAAAGGTGAATTTTCATCAATTAAGTTTCTTTCAGTATCTATGAGCTTTCATTGACTTGTTCTTTTTCCTTTTCTATCCATGCTTTGTTATGTTCATTCGTTAACGTTTGGATGCCAATTATCTCAGATGTGAACTGGTTCCTTCAATTTCCTTATAAGTCTGTAGTGGTGCTTTTAAGAAGATCCTTATTCTTTCATCAATGGATTAATCATTATGGGTTTTGATATCTGGTATTCCAGATAAGAATTGAAGGATCTTCGACCATGAAATTCAGATCAATACAATTTTTTAAGAATTCATTATTAGCTATTTGCTCTCACAGACTTTGTAGAAGTCCGCACAAACAGATGTGTAAGAGATTTGATGTGAAGAAACAATAATTTCACGGACATACACCTGAATGTCCAAATTTGGGATACCTGAATCCATTTGCATATGCTTATGTTGACAATTGATCTTGATTGAGATTGGTGCGACTTGGAGAATGGAAGGAGTCGATCTTCACGATCCTCCTCTTCCAGGAAGATGAACCAGTCACCATTTCTTGGAGCAGGATTTCCTCAATCCGAAATTGAATACATCAGTTATCATGGTGTCCCGCTTAAGTACGGGTTACATGAGTAAATGGGCTAGGCTCATTACATTAGTCTTTAAATGGATCCGTTAACAGTCTAATGGATCCACTTAACACAGGGAATGACAGGAAAGGACGAGAATACAATGGAAAAGAAACATATAGAAAGGAAAAGCAATCCTAGAAAGTTCAACAGTTTATAATGCCAAAATTGGAGGATCTCCTCCATATTTTTCAGCTTCGTTCTCTTATAGAATCTAGTAGCAATGTACTATTGTGTTTTGTTGCGGAAAATCGTCAATGTACTATTTTTTTTTCTGCCCTGGATGGCCAATCGTTTAAATTTTTTCTGAACATTTCTGTTGCTCAGTTGTTTTTTTTTGTCGTGAATGGTGTTTTGTTCAAATATTGCCTCTGAGTTAAACTCTGTGGCAGGTGACAGAAAATCCTAGAGCCTTCGTTTTGGAGATTGGAACAGAAGAGATGCCACCGCATGATGTTACTGATGCTGGGCAACAAGTATATTCTCCTTACTTGCATAAACACATGGTTCTTATGTTCGAGTTCAATCCTGTTTCCTTATATAGGTATTACTAAGGGTAAAATAGTTCTGTACAATGTAGTTTTAATGTTCTGAGTAAATTTGTTGATGTTTTTCTTTAAATGAAAGAAAATCCTTGGTTGCTGACTAATGAAATTCGCATTTATTTTGGCAGATTAAAAGTCTGATTATAGAAGTACTAGCAAAGCGCAGAATAAACCATGGCGAAGTTTTGTCATGTGGTACTCCACGTCGCCTAGTGGTATTTTTTTTGGGATTCTTTATATGAGTTTATTTTTAATGTCATGATTGTCTAGACCTCTAGATTCTAATATCTGTTTTTGTTACATGCTAATTTTCATCAGTTAAATTGTGGCTTCTTTGTTTGCTTTCATAAAATTTCTTGGATTGAAATCACTTCAAATTGGTCACGCAAAGTTATTCGAATCGATGCTGTTTGGACTGTTTCTGTGGAAAATAAACAGTGCAAAGTATACATCTAATGTTTGGAGTTGTCTCTGTATTTGATGCATATAACTGTGTTATCAGTAGCTTCTGGTGGTCAGACTATAGGTGCCAGCGGCTTGGGGAAGTAATGAGTGAACCAGGAGGCAAATGATGGTGCACTGACTTTATAGGTGAAGAATCAGAGTTATAAAATAGATCTATGGAATTGGTGCTTGTGCATTGTGTTCATTTCACAAAATCTCATAAGAGTTTAATGGTGTGATGCGATGATATGAGGAAATAATCATTGAATGGCACGTGAAGAATGGCTGCTTCCAGTGAATAATCTTCCAGTTAATGAAAGTTTGTAGAAAGTCAGGGTCTGCATGGCACCTCTTTCTAGCCACTGTTATACTGTCGAATGCAGATGATGGGTTATGTCAAAGCCTACGGATGACCTGTTGTCAAAGTTCATATGAACTCATTCATCTCCAGAAATGGCACCATCTATGCGTTTACATAACATGTTCTCTTTATGTATTGTGCATGACAACTAAGAATTGGGTACATTTTCTGCTGAATAAGCAAAAACATGATACTTTTGTTTTCAGCTATGTAAATTGCTGTGATTTTATCACTGGAAAAAATAACCTATATGAAATCATATTTTAGGTGTATGAAATCATTATCTGATAAGACATTTTCTCATTGCATTATGGTTTGATTATATGCTTGGGGTCATCATTTAGCCTGACTATGATTTTGAAGCACCAATTCGTTAAAAGCACATTTTTTTAACATTACTGACTTATTGAGGGCTTTTGTTTCATCTTCTAGATTGTAACTTTCTAGTACTTGCCTATACTATGCTTTATGAGATCTAGAAAAGCCTCTTGTTACATTTTTCTTTGTCAAGTTTTTGTTTTATTTTGATATCTTCTTTGTCTTTAGTACAGTTTGTGCTTCTCTATTTTTCAAATTTATGAATAAATTTTACGATGTAGAGGAGATATCCTTAAAAGTTTTCCATATTTTTCAGATTTTTATTGAGAAGCTGAATTCTAAGCAGACAGAGAGTCAAATTGAGGTCCGTGGTCCTCCAGCAATGAAGGCCTATGATCAGAAAGGAAATCCTACTAAGGTCATTCCTCCATTGGTTGCTCTATTGCAAACCCCCCTCATCCTCCCCCCTCCCCTCCCCCTCCAAGATTCTTTTTCATTTTTGAAGTGGATGGTACGACATTAATTTCGAACGTATGATGGAGGAATCTACTAATTTACATTTAATTCAGCTCCCAAGGAAGTCTCCTAAAATAAAGCTAGAATGTGAATGATCTCAAGATGGTACAATCAGCCCCTTTCTTACTGCCTAGATTCTCACTCCCTATCAACTGATCACAAAGACAGATGCTGCCTACCAATTCAGTTTCATGCTTGAATTAGTCGTTTTCTGGTCATTGCAAGTGCCATAAAAGTTTGTATACAGGATGACTTGCTATACTTCACAGTTCCCTTTGAGTACCCTATCCAATTTTTAACTCCCAACGATTTTTGCTATTTGTTCCTTGTCAGGCTGCTGAGGGATTCTGCCGCAGATATAGCGTTTCTCTGGACTCTATTTATAAGAAAGTAGATGGTAAATCATTTAATCTAAACAATTGACTCAAAATTTATATTTATTTTTGTCTTTTTCCATACAAGTCAGTGGTCCTCAATTTCCATCTTTAGTTTTTCTTATTCTTGGTAATTAGCTTATTGTTTTGTTAATAGGATGTTCTAGTACTTTTAATGTTCATTTAAAGTATTTATATGGCTTTATAGGTCTAACCTCATTTTTTATGTTAATTTTTATCCGAGTGGAGTTTTACTGTAGAAAACTGATTTGGCTTATCTGAACATCATCCTGATCAGATCCACAATCCAGCTTCCTGATCTTATTAGAAACCCATTATCGCTATAAGTTTGCTGACAAAAGTCATCACCAAATATTGTCTCACCTAGTCAACTTGCCCTTTTGTCTATTGTCGTGAACAGCGGTGCAAATGTAGGAGAATATACAGAGGAAAAACACTAGTGTTCACATCATAGATGACTACTATATATAGGTTCCAGGCCCACAAAACAAGGAAGCTACCTAACAACTAGGAAACCAACAAAATAGGAAATGAACTAACTACTAGGAAACGGTCCAACTAAGAAACGAACCCCTAACTATGCATTTTTTCCAAATCTATACACCCTTATGCCTTGCACAATCTTTAGTTTTACAGACTTTGATAGGATAATTCTTGTATTTTTCCCATTTTGTTCCCCCTATTTCTAACGTTCAAACCTGTTAAGTAAATGGGAGATCCAATTTAAAACAAGTTGACAATGAATGGAGGAGGGTCTTTTGTTAAAACCCCTAGCTTTTTATTCTTTCAACAGAATGAGATTATCCCCAAAATACTTATTCATTATTAGGTCAATTCTTTTTGTTACTGTCACATGGACTACATAAATGAGGTGCACAAGCTCGGTACAGTACCTGAAGCAAACAAACTTCAGACATAAGCTGATCCTCTGATACTATGTTTAATAAGTGGCTTGTCCTTCTCCAAACAAATTCACAATAGGTGTAGGCCCGTGTATTTAAATCACAGGATTTTGTTTCCAATTGATATGGGTCTATTCCAACAATAGCAGTGTGGAACATACACAGTGGTTTCTGGGAATCCTCTCAACCTTTATGATTCCAGGGAACTTTGAGACTTAAGGATGAAAGAGGCTAGATGTTCCATAACTCTAGTGATGGTGCTTCGTTTTTGGTTATTTTAAAAAAAATAAAAGTAGTTCTATGTATGTCCTTCAGATTCAGTTACCCATAAATACTAAATTATAATTCTAAAAGTTTGACTCCATTCTTCCTCAATACAGACCCTGACACGCTGCTAAATGAAAATGATTCCCCTGTCCATTCTCATATCTTGATTCAAGAATTAGGCATTTGTGTTGACCTAGATTGAACTAGGTCTTGGTTTTGACCTAAATTAGGAATTGAAAAATTTAGTAGAATTGAGCTCTGCATGTTTGATCTATCTCTCACACATGCAGCTGTGTTTACTGTCTATATGAACTGAACTGCGTGGATTTATGTTGTAGGCAAGACGGAGTATGTTTATGCTCAAGTAAGGGAACCTGCACGATTTTCTGTGGAGGCATGTGTCTAATCTTTCCCCATTACACGCCCAATATCCATTTACTGTTTCCAGTTTGTATTTATGAATCACTATTGATAGGGATCTGATCATATTCTTCTGTCTCTCCTGATAATCCAGATAGGGATCAGATCTATTGATTTCCTTCGAATTATTTTTGACACGGATAATTTTTTATGTGAATCAGCTGATTTCGCAAACCACTATGAGCTTGCATCCTTGTTTATCTTGAACTTAACCATCATTTCTCTTCTTCCATGTCTGGTCATCTTCCTTTTTAGAAAGAGAATTTCAAAGATCGAAGAAAATAGACAATTTATGTTGAGATACAGATCATCCAAGTTTCTCCTAATATCATTGTGCATCATTCATGTTTCAATTTATGTTGAAACATGGTTTATCAACTATAGTCTGACCTGTATGAGTAATCAAGTTTTCACAGTTTCCATCATTGATAGATAATGGGATCAGTGAAGTGCAGTTTCAACATTTTAAAGAGAAGCTATGTTCTAAAGACGATGTAAATATATCAGCATAGTTGCAACTGAATTACTAGAATCTGACATGATATTTGCTTTTCAATCTTGATCGGAATTGAATTGGAAAAATCCGATTAGCAAATCTTTTTGATACCTCGTCAATGATGGCAAGATAATTTTTGAAAAATGACTATGACACCTGTGGATTTTTCAAAAGGAAAGAATGAAGTTCTCCAATGACTGTCTATAGTTGTACACTATTGATGTTTAAATTCAATGTTATCACGTAACATTATTGTACGTAGGAGACTGCTGCTGTCAAAGCGTGGTTCCTGCAAATTATTATCATATTTCTTATTGAATTTGATGGAAATCGATGCGTGAGATTCAACTTTTCATGAGGTTTTCAAAAAAAAAAGTGCATCTATACTATGTTGGAGTTGAATTCGAAGATAATTTGTGCCTGTGACTATACTTCCTTTACGCTGGTGACATGGTCATGACTGGAGATATTGCTAAATGAATTCAGCTACTGAAAGAAAATTTGACTAACGTCCTTGGCAGAACACTTGAAAACAGTTAATGGAATACTGTGATGTGCTATTTGAATGTTCCTCTACTTTTAGTTTCAGATTTCATTTCTATTACTGGTCTTCCTTCAGTTCCTCTAGTTTTTTATTTTGTCTCTATGAATAGCGCACTTTGTATATTTCTTTTTTTATCTTTTTCTCTGCTTTTTTCCTGGTTCACCTTCTTTCGTACTTTCGGTGTATTATCTGAGGTTTAAGCCAATTCAATGGGCATTCCTTGAAGAAAATAAGTTTTTTGTTCATCAAAGTTGAGTGTGCTCGACATTGAGAAATCGTCTTTACCTGTTGCCACTCATAAAAATGGGATTAGTGTGATCTGATTTTATTCTAATATATATACCTCTGGTGGAACTTCAGCATACAACCGCACAAACATTTTATGCTTTTATTTATGTTCATTTTGATTCATGCACCGTTATTGGATGATTTTTTGTGTTACCTGGATGAAAAAGGCATCCAGCCAACCTAGCTGGTTTTATTAGGTCTCATTCGCTTCTTCATTCCATTTGGCTGTTTGCCACTAATTTGCTACAAACCAAAAATTAATTGCTGCATGCTGGTAGCTCAGTGAGAACAATTCATTTCATGCAGTTCATAATGCGCTTTGACATCTGTGTGTGGGATCAAAATTGTCTGCGGATGATGTAGCTACTAGAGATTGTATATCATTTTTTACGGGTTTTTTACCTGTTGCTAATTAACTTGATGTTAATATATGCGGATAGGTGCATGTGTAAGTATTCAGAATTAGACTTTGCTGAAGTAGCTTGCATTGTCACCTATATAGGCAGTGGATTGTTGTCTTGATCGCTTTGGTCTTCTTAGAAACTATAGGGTATTACGTTTAACTGATTTGAATATCTTATCTTGACTTAATTTGTGAAAAATACTGCTGCAAAACTTCACTCTGATTGTGTACAGTCCTTCGCTCTCTTTGTCATGCCATGATGCTTAATGTTGAAGTGATGGTTTCCACTCATCAATATTCATGCCATAAATTTAACTGTGCTCCTTGGTTTTATTCTGTTTGTTTAGGTTTTAGCTGAGGACTTGCCAGAGATTATTGGAAAGATATCATTTCCGAAGTCCATGCGCTGGAACTCTCAAGTAGATGCATTCTCATTTCGTTTCTTTTTTATAATTTCAGAGCTGTGATATTTAATGTTCATAGACAACTCAGTTTTTTATCCTTTCTGTTAGTGGTGAAAATAGGGTAGCTTTGTCATTTTGTCTCATCTAATTATTTGCAAAATGTTGTTGCGTCCTTCGCCATTTTTTTAATATCCTTGTAGTGGTAGAAGGAAAGATAGTCTCTGAGTCCTGTTTGAATGTGATTTTTGACAACATGAAGAAAAGAACGACGTCATGCATAGATTCAAGAAAGCAAGGGATGTGAGAAAACTGGTGTATT
This sequence comes from Spirodela intermedia, assembly GCA_902729315.2. Taxonomy (NCBI): domain Eukaryota; kingdom Viridiplantae; phylum Streptophyta; class Magnoliopsida; order Alismatales; family Araceae; genus Spirodela; species Spirodela intermedia. The sequence continues at coordinate 2,892,277 of LR746273.1, forward strand.
TCTCTGTAACTGGTTCTTGAAGAAAAAATTGCGAAATAAGTGAGATTCACATATGTCCAGTAGTCAGTTATTTTCTCTGACATCTCAAAGGAAAGAGAATCTTCGGATCTCTGTGTGAGAGTGTCTAGATTATTATGATGATTGTTTCCGTTCTTAGTTAATAGACAATCAGATCCGAAAACTTCATGTTTCCTTTTTGAGTGAACAAAGAGTACCGCAGGCCTGCAAAGTCAGCGATGTTCTTGTATTTTTTTTTCAAGATAGTGAGTCGTCTAAAAGTTAAATGCATTTCGATTGATAGTATGTAAGGCCCTATTCTCCAGACACAGTTTGCTTAATTCAAAATGGTGTCATGTTCTTTGATCAAAGATGAACCAATCTCTGTTTATGGCATCTCACAAGATGCATGAACATTAACATATGTTGGGTAACTATTTGGTCCTCATGTCTGACGCCAAGTTCAGGCCAATAGAACCTGTTTCAAACAGGTTATAATTTTTTGATGGTTTTCTTAATCTTCATTTATTTGTTATATGGCTGACATCACTGGCATCATTGTAACCTAGATTCAAACACATATTCAATTTTTACTTTCAGCTTATGTTTAGTCGGCCAATCCGCTGGATTCTTGTACTTCATGGAAATGCAGTTGTTCCATTTTCGTTTGCAGGCCTCCCTAGGTAATTATGCTTTGGATTTCTAATCATTACCATTGTTTACTGGTCATGTCTATACAGTTGTAACTGCCAATAGTATTCTGGCTCTTAGATAAATGTATTTTGTTATTTTATTTCTTTCTAGATTCCTTTATTTGTATTTCAAATCATCTTGCCATGTTTTCGATTTTAATCTATGCCAGAACTTGCTTTGTTCAAGTTCTTCCCTTAAATGAAGAGTGTTTTTGCTTTATCTCCTTGTAAATACCTTACTTTGATTTAAGTTTGTCTTTTTTAGTGTTTTATATACCTTCTTCATATCATACATGCTCTTAGAAACAAGGGTCCTCCCCACTCAGTTAATGTATCCTACTTGTGAGAGCGTTTCCCTCCATATAAATCTTCTCTCCCTCTCTCTTTCACTAATTCTCTCACCTTCTCACTCCTCCACTCTCTTTATTAGACTAATTTTCTTAGATTTTCCTGTGTCCATCTCTAATGTTACTCCCCTTTACCCTCTCCCAATCATTCTCTGTCATGACTCCCCCACTTCTGCTCTTTGTTCCTCTCCATTTCTGTCTTTGGCTTTCCCACCACCTCTCCCTTTCACCTTTCCCTATTCCTGTTGTGGCATAAATTTTGGCTTAATCAAGTGGTGCAACAGAGCACATCCATTTCCTTGTTTTGTTTTTCTTGTTCTGAAAGTGGAGGGATGGGAGAGTGGGAAGGACGGTTTGTAGGGGTTGACTTGAAGAATGAGATGAGTGGGGGATGGGGACTAATCAGAAGGGGAGAGACGTGAGGAGGAAAATTTTATGCCCTTAGCAGGAGAGGTAAAAGTTTGAGAGATGGAGATTAATGCGAAGATCCTGAGGGATAGTGAAGAAAACAACCAGGAGAGGGGGCGGGAAGAGAGAGGGAGAAGAGAAACGGGGTTGAGGGGAAAGAACTGGAGAGAGGAAGGGCTCGGGATTTAATTCCTCAATGTTAATGGCCAGGAACTGGGGATCAACATGAAGAGTGGGAGGAATAGGACGGGGCCTATGAACTGGATAGGGAGGAGGAAAGCTGACGAGGGCAGGATGGAGGTATTATAATCAAATTTGAAAAAGTTAACTTAGTTGGACAGGTGGGGGCACATTTCTAAGGTTATATATGTTTTGGGGAGGTATAATTTTTATTGGAAATAAAGCTTGTAGATTGTGCGGAGTGTTCCCAAGTAGCTATAACCAAAATCTTTAAATGCTAGTTTATCTAATTGATGTGTGCTTTATGTTTTGATAGTGGAAAGATAACTTGTGGTCTCCGCAATTCACAGTCAGCAGCACTTGAGGTATAGCATTAGCCTTTTCTCATTTATTTTGATTATAAGGAGACTAATGGCTTTATTTCTTTGCCGTCTTTAATCTGCCATTGGTGACGTCAATGCTGTTTTTCTTGTTGTCAATGATGCATCTAATTTGCAATTGCTGGAAAGAACTATGTTCCATATCCTTTTCTAACTGTACGCCGGTGGTTTGTGTATGATTTGAAATCATGGTTTCATGAATCTGGACTCTCAACCTTTCAGAAGGGGCACAATCAAATACCATTTTCTAATTGGCTTTCAGAGGATCTCGAGTGGAATTGGTAGGACAATCTGATCTGTCAGAAGCAGTCTAGTGGGATGAGCACAATTCAGTGTTCGGCATACATTAATTTATATGCATTATACTGAAATATTTGGCTCCCTAATTCCTGACCATCCTTACTTTTTTGGAAAAGCATTTGAGTACGATGGGATGTTGGGATTGTAAATCATTGTCAAGAGACATTGTCACTTGGCATTGACACTAGGGAGGCAGTGCAAATAACTGGAGTCATAATTTTCCTTCAGTTTTCTTCTCTCTTCCTCTTTGCCATCTTCCATTGCCCTCAGTTGGGTATCTTGTTCTCGTTCTTCCTCTGATGCTGGCTAAAGAGCATTGGAAACTAGGTTATCCGACAATCCAAATCATGATAAATCTTTGGGTATAGATTCAATTTAAACTTGTCTCTTTCTTTTTCTGTTCTTGGGTGGCGGCTAAAAGATATGATGTGATTGGAAACTGGCTTACCCTAACTTCCGTATCATAGTCAGTCTTGGAGTATGAAATGCACATATGCGAGAAAAGTGCAAGAAATATATGCAGACATATTCTTAATATCAGTAGTAGAGCTACAGTTACGTATTCATTTGCAACAAAGTGCACGTCATGGAAATTTCTTGATAAGATGTTTGCTTATCTAGGTTATTAGCTTTAGGTTCACGATCTCCACTATAATCCTGCTCATCTCCCAAGAGCCAAAACCCGAGGGTACATTATTGCTTTAGAAAGTGGCTAGTTTGAAATACATGCTAGGAAAATTGATTACACATGAGTCCTGACATCAGCAAAGGAAGGGGTTGCAATGTATAGTTTGAGGGGGAAGGGACAAGTTTGTTAAGGTACCTGCACCTGAGGGTTCCTTTCGATGAGGCAATTGATTTAGATCTTTTTTTTTTTTTTTTAATTGATTTAGATCTTACACTAGATGATGATTGAGAATAAAAAGATACTTGAGAGTTTCTAGGGGAGAGAGAGTATTGTGCGTATATAGTTGTTGAAGTGTCCTGGTGAGCATGTAAGAAATTTGAGAGTCATGCAAATGATTTGACAACTATAGATGTAACATCCTTTCACTGAAGGATAAACTATTTTTTAACGTTGGCTAGGTGACAAGGTGACACAAAAGCCCAAGGCATTTAGGCTGTCTAAGTGAGTGGCCAATAATGGGCTTGGCCAGACCATATGAACTACAGCGGCAGGGTACTAGGGTTTGCGGAAGAAACTAATTTGATTGGAAACCACGGGGTTATGTGTCATGTACCATCTAATGCATTGCTTGAACATTTGATGCTGGAAAGGGTATTTTTGGAAGCATATTGAAGTAGACATCATTTTCTAGTCTTCATTCCTTATCCTATTGTATCCATTATAATGCGCTTGTGGCATAACACAAGTATCATTCCACTGTTAATTCGGAGACATTGATAGCAACAATGGTAGCAGGAGTGATGCCAGGGGGAGGCACCCTTTCTGATTTTCTGAAAGTTTTCTTCAATTAGTCTGGGTTAGACTGACGACAATGATTCACAATGATATCAGTGTGAATAATCTTTGATCAGCCAACTTCAAGCTTGCTTGATGCAATGGAATGAGGATCTAATCAAATCGAACTACCTAAATACATGCTGTCTCAAAGTGGCTAGATTGGAAACCCCTGGTTTTAAGTTTCCATTAAGCTTTTCTTCTATTTTGTGCCATTCTCCTTGGCACTTTCCCCCCTTTCAATTTGTATTGTTGAAGGGACACATCAGCTATGGCCTACCCATTATCCGTTGGTAACACATAAAACGTGGTGGAAACATTTAAGAGCCAGACGTTTAGGTCGTGGCTTTAAGAAAAGGTTTTCTTGGTGAGATGTACCTTTGGCTAATGTCACTGTTGTGTATAATCGCTTGTAACTGTTGAAGGAATTTCTGCTGGAAGAAGAAAGAGTCAAATTATGTGAGCTTTTGTTAGAAGGTTTCTTGTCATCTTACTTTGAAAGCATTATAAAAGCTGAAAAACTCTACTTAACCTAATTTATTATAGAAACTACCTAAGCTCTATTGATCTATTTTCATTGCACGTTCAAAAGATAAATTGCCTATTTAATTTCCAAGAAATAGTAGAAAAATATTATTTTTAATTAAATGCTTTATATAATTTTTATCAGTAAAATTCCTGTTAAATACTTAAAATTTGGAATCCCAAAAAAAATTCTATTTAATTGATAAATTATAGACAACAAAATCTCTGTTGAATTTTTCAACAGAGATTCCTAGTGCACTCTACAAAAATCAATTGAAGCAGTTGAACCCACCCCATTGGCGATGGTCCTACTCTAATTGTTGAAGGCCACAGATTTGTTCAAAGATTCAGGATTGTTTTGAATTGTGTCATCCATCTTCTTTTCTATTTTTTGTATTTTGTTGTTCCAGTACTTCTGCCGATGGAAAAGAAGTGAATATGAGTACATTCGGTCAAAAATTTACAGCTTTGGCGATCACACTTAAATTATTTAAACTGTAAAATTCTGAAAGGACTCAGGATTTTCGTGATTTCCTATTCTTGATTTTCTTTTGTAACAGCATTGGTCTTCATTCTTGCCCGTTAGACGTGCTTATTTCAGATGGTTTTCGATATTCTTTTGCAGATAGAAAATGCTGAGTCTTATATTGGTGTTATGGAGAAGACAGGGATCTTGACTAAAATTGAGGTAAGTTTGATTGTCTTTTGAGTTGCTTTTCTTATTGAAGTTTTCCTTCTTGCTGATATTATGCAAAAAGGACATCGTTTAAGCTGCTTTCCTGATGTTCTTTTTTTTAAATTTAATTTTGACCACGTGATCAGTGAAGAATGTGTTCAACTAATTCTATGGTGCGTCGATTCTACTTTTTGAAATCCCATCAAGAATTTCACATTGCTTTTTATCTTGTGTTCACATTGGTCTGGCGTTTTGTCATTCTTTAGAAATTAATTCATGGTGTCCTATCTGCTTGGTTAATGGCAACATTTGTTCCTTTTGGACACAAAATTAGTGTGACAATAAGGGTAACATATGTTTGGAAATTCCACTCGTGTTAGTTCCAATAGTAGTCGTTGAAAGTTTTCAGGGAGATATCTTGGATAGCCATTATAAAACTGGAAATTAGTTTGAATCCTGAACTGCTAAAGTTGAAGTCTAATACTTCCTTATATGCTACGATGTAACAGGAGCGCAAGCACAAAATCCTGCAGCAATCTAGTTCCTTAGCAGATAGTGTTGGTGGGCAGCTTCTGTATGATGATAGCTTACTTGAAGAGGTAAGCATTCACTTTTAAAATTTCCCCTTATTTCATTGAGTGTGATAAACGACATTGTTAAATCTGATAATTTATTGTATGTAGGTTTCAAATCTTGTTGAAGCGCCAGCTCCTATACTTGGGCAGTTTGATGAATCATTTTTAGAGCTTCCCGAAGAAATATTAATTATGGTAAATGATTTGAGTTATCAACTAAATATTAATCTGCAGATTTGGTTTTGAACTGTGTTTTTATGTAGTATTTTAGGCCTCAGACCATTTCCATATTAAAATGGCTTGGAGTTTCATTGGAAATACTTTACAACATCTATGACTAAATTCAAGAATCAACACCTACTGGAAGACGCATACGGTTGTGAAATTGACCGTTATGTTAAATCAGAGGCTTGAAAATCATTACATTCCTAATGGAAGATTTTGAGGACAAGATCTGCGTCCTGGAAGAAGCTTACCGAGGTAGTAGATGCCATGAGGACTACAAGTCTGGGAAAACCAGGGATTCACCCTAGTTTATCATAGATAAGTGTAAACTTTTTAATCAAAGCGGAATCTTGGATTACTCAGGTCTCACTAGATCTGGATTGAGATCAGATTGACGATAGCATCTTATCTGGCAAAATAGATGGATTCGAATAAATTTTAACGAAAAGGATCCTAATACAATTTTAAAGTATATGCATAAATAGATAAAATAAAAGAGTTTATTGGTACAAACAATTTTAATAGAGAACTACTATAGTGCAGCCCTTTCATAAAAGTCCTTGTTCTGCCCTGAACCTTGCCCATTTTGTAGGCGAGTGTTTGGTATTGGTCAGGTAGGTGGGTTAGAGTGCAGCCTGCTGTAGTGGTAGATTGTAGTGGATGGCATATTGTGGCAGCATGCAGTTTGGTTTTCAGAATTGGATTGCATCATTGTCTGTTAAGTGTCCCATTTGAATGGTAATCATATTAAGCAAATGAATCAGTTTAGGATAGAACCTCATCTGATATATAATTCGAAAAAGACATTCTTGCAATGTTCCAGAGGAGTATTTTCAAGATGGATTGGATTCGTTTGAATGTCTTCACTTCTGGCCTGTTGTGCTAACACAGGGTTTTGCACGTCGTCCCTTCATCAGGGGATGCACCATGTGTCTGGCTCTATGTGAAACTGATAATCCAAGGAAACTATTTAAAATGGGGAGAGAAACAACAAGAAAATGAAAATCCACCTGTTAGGTAACACCAAGCATGTCAACTATTTTCTCTTCAAGTCTCCTGGTGTCAGCCTATGGTGCTCCACCCACCCTCTGTCATTTTCTTCCCACTTCCTGTTCCGTTCTCTTTTGGCAAGTTGTATATGCGGTTCTTCCGTCCTTCACCTGGACAGTAGTGTTCTGGCCAGAAATGGTCGATCAAAATGAGCCCACCTAATTCTTCTCCTCCTATCCTCGATTGACAGAGATGGGGTGTTGCTTACCTCGATTCTCACTCGTCCTGTAGTGCCTCAAACAGTCCTGGAATCAGAGTGATCAATAAGAATCATGGGAGGGGGGGAGGATTTGAGGCACTAAAATTTGTTCAAACTTGGTTTGTTCCGATCCAAATCACCTCGTCTTGCTAAACGTGCTAGTAGTGGAACTACCAAGACTGGACAGGTTTTTGTGAACCACTCAGAGTAATCAGGAGGCTTCTTGATAAAGATATCATGCCATGTAAATACCATTTGACATCTGTTATCCCATCGATTGATACTTTAACAGCCAAACAAATTCAGGACAGGGATGCGAAGAGTTCAAGAAATTTAGCTGTCATAAATAAAACATGTAGCTTGACCAAGGACCTTAGACTCAGATAATCAACCTGGATAAGATAGTTTTTGTAGCTCCTCATTTATTCTACTATCTCAACGTAGCACCCAGATCTATATACGTGATCCAATCATGTTCTGTTCAAAGAAGAATTAAACACAGGTTTCTAACAGGACAGGAATATCTCCTCTCAGAAAGAAAGGAAAAACAAGGGAACTGCCTGTTGCAAGTTGGGGTGTGGTGGCGAGTCATGGTAAGCAACAATCTTTGTGGTGGGATGAAACTAAAGCCATTTCACAATGGTAAGGTTCATACGTTAGTTGACTAAAACGGAAGGTTTTTTAAGAATCGATAATTATAAACAAAGATCACCATTTTCTCCTCTCCCTTTTGGGGAGGAAATTTAAAACAGGATAGGAGCTGAAGTGGGTGTTTTCCCAGTTCATGAATATTGAACTGTATGTTTGCTGATATCAAACGAGCTTTCGTTCATCAAGTTTATGGATTTATACTGTCCTTAATGCTAGTGTTTCTTTCATATTGTTTGCTAAATCGTACTTGGACTTGAATTCTTTCTAGAAAGATCTAAACACTTATTGATCATGGTTGACTGAAATCCTTTGCGAACATCAATTTGATTATTATGGACCACTATATTTATCCTAGCTTTCAATGGTTTTCTGCCCCATAATTTTATAGTTCTTCTAACGGTCATTGTATTACCTAACAGGTTATGCGCAAACACCAGAAATACTTCCCTATAACAGATAAACTGACTGACAAACTTCTGCCATTCTTTATCTCAGTGAGGCCACTCTCTGCATATGAGACTTTCTTTTAATCTACACAATGTTTAAACTCTAAGATCACTGGAAAGTTCTGTCTATGATTGGCTCATGGATTCTGTTTTCCAGGTAGCAAATGGCGCAGTTAATGTCAAAGTTGTGAAGAAAGGAAATGAAGCTGTACTCAGGTTTGTTAACATCTGGTGTTCTTTTGCCAAATGCAAGGAGAGTATTGTAAACCAACACAAATGCCTCAAATGGTTGTTTCCAAAATAAATTCCTACCATCATGGATTTCGGCTCTTTAAATTTATGATTTTCGCAGGGCATTTTCTATAAATGCCATATGATTTTCAAATTAGCAATTTTGCTTTCTTGTCTTAGTGCAGACGCTTTGCAAACTGAGTCTGTCTCACCATTTGGACCTACTGAATCGTAATCTGCAATGAGTGTATAGCGTCCATTTGAGGAGTTGGGACTGCTCTAGTCTCGAGCCAACTCAGCATAGATTCCCAACTTGTGACAGATGACATTTATCCAATAATATTATCTAAAGTGAGTTTGAGCAACGTCAAGTTGGCTTGGATCCTCTTTGAAAGGGTGTTGGCTCACTATTAAAGTTTTGATGCGCCTAAAGTTTTGATCCCCTTAAATCATTTTGTTGAGATTCTATTTTAATGGAAGGTATTTCACATTAAGGTTTCAAATAAAGAGTGTTTTTTGTTGGCATTGATTCAATGAAATTATGCCATATCCTAAAAGTTTTAGGTGTGTGACTAACAAATTTGTACTATTTGTTGACCGATTTCAGTGGTTTATTTGGTACTGAATGGCTGGATCTAAATATGGTAAACATAAGCCTTTTTTATTTTAATTTTAACTTGAATCAATTCCGTTTTTCCGCTCCAAGACATACACATTTTGCCAACTTGGTGTCCCACTCGGAGGTCTTAAGGCTATAAAAAGGATTGGGTGATCTAGGTGGAGATTTAAAAAAGTTTAACTTCACAGGCCATGCCTTTAAAAGTTTATTTATGGATGTAACTCTGAAAAATATCTTTTTATGTAAAATGATCATTTCTATTTGTTTGAAACCTGAATTGGCTTTTCAGAAGAATTGGCTAATTGGGCTGATCCAATCCTCTTATGAATTTGGTCAGATTCCATTGATCCAAGATCCTGTTATATCTTCTTTAACAGTACATGTTTTGATGTTCAGTTAGTGTGATCAGAGAAAGGTTTTTCCACTGAAATTTAAACATGCTTTGGTGTTTGTTTTGGTTTGGGATGCTGTTGAATATTTGTGATTCACCTAAGACCGTTCACTATCCAGGATTTGAGTGCAGTATTCTTTCTTCCCCGTATTGAATGTATGCCCGCTTTGACAGTTCTAAACTGGTTTTTATCTGTCCTCAAACTTGTACTATCAATCTGCATATGCAGAGCCCGATATGAGGATGCGAAATTTTTCTACAAATTGGACACACAAAAAAGCCTTGCCGAATTTCGTACACATCTGAGTGGAATTCTCTTTCATGTAAGTAAATGTCCAGACAGCCTTCCAGGAACAATGCAGACTTGCTATAGATTCAATGTGGCGATTGTGAACTGAACAGGAAAAACTTGGGACTATGTTAGACAAGATGACGCGTATCCAACGGACAGTCTCTAAGTTGAGCTTTGCTTTGGGTATGGGTGAGAGTCTTGTTCCAGTTGTTGAGGATGCTGCTGCATTGGCGATGTCAGATCTTGCTACTTCTATTGTTACGGAATTTACATCACTGGCTGGAACAATGGCTCGCCACTATGCTTTGAGAGATGGTTCTCCTGAGCAGGTATTATCTTAATTATGCAACCGTATACTTTTTTTTACTAACAATTTGCATCTGCCTTATCTGTGTTATAAAATTTCTACCTCTCCCACGAAAATGTTGTGTTTAGGAATTTATGTCTAATAGAAGTCTTGGAGGTTTCCCGCTAGAGTCATGTATTGTCCAATATTTACCATAACCGTATGCCCCTGTTGATTCTTAAATGGTTTAAATTATGAGAATTAACATCCTGTTTGTGTACTCTGATATTTTTATTGATATCTTGCTATGGATTCTTCAATGGATCTCTAGAAAAAAAATCTAGTGCAGCAATCAGTAACTTGCAGGTTTTGTTACCTCAAATGAATCTTAATCAATTCATATACAAGTGGCGACGAATAAAAGGTGCTAGAAAAACTATAATGCCTCTTATTTTCTATGAGTAGATTATAAATCGCACATTTTATTTTTTAAATTTGTAAAATTAGTTACTTAGGTGAAAAAGTATTTTTTACTATTCGTCATTTGCCACTAGTTTATCTATATTTTTGTCTCTATAAAATACGAATGAAAATGCATTTTTTATGAAATCAGTTCCGATATGTGATTGGCTGTTGTCTCTCATACAAGTATACTTGTTGACTTTTCATGTCTTTCCCTGTTGAAGGTTGCAGAAGCCTTATATGAGATCACACTTCCCCGATTTTCTGGGGATGCCCTTCCGAAAACTGATGCGGGAATCATTTTGTCCATGGCTGACAGGTCCTTACTGATCGTTTTTCTTCAATGAACTATGATTTATATATGAAATTCAAAGTATTGAATCTATTTGTAGTTCTTTCCTCTTTTTCTTGTCAGACCTTAATTCGAATCCCCAAAAACACGATCTGCCTGAGGGAAACTTAAATATAATAAAAAACCATGTGGCATATCTATTGTTCTATGGAAAATTATGTATTTTAAACTTTTCTAGATTCTTTATCTACATACCTTTTTTCTAGATAAAAGTTGAATCATTTCTAGCTGTGAATTCTATGTCACAGAATATCAAAACAAAAGAACATATAAAGGCCCTGGTCTAACGGTGTTTTAGCAGGGCATTTATACTTACGCGATCAGCTATGTTTCAAGAAAGTTCTTTCACATCTTAATTCTCTGTATCGATATTTTTCATCCTGTTTACCTTTGGTTATTTTCATTGACCTAATGACCGTTGATTTGGGAGACATTCTGGTCACATAGCGGGGATTCTTCCCGGTTCAGTTTTTTTATTTTATTTTGCCAATGACACGGCCTGACCAGTGGCTAAAAATAATAATGGGTCTGAGGATAGTCTAGCTTGTGCAGGTCTCTGATTTCCTTCCCATTTGAAAAGCACATTCTGATATCTTTGTTAGACTGAAAAGCACACACGGTCCACTCTCCTTTGTACATTCCACAGTACATTAACTTTTTTTAAATACCTCGATGACGTGATTAGATTCATTTCAGCACAAGTATTCATGTAGGTTCTCGTTACTTTCAAGAATGTTATTTCTCTAGGAGCGTGTCTTTGAAATTTTCTGTACATATTAGGCTTATGGTAGAAGTAACCATAGCGTTATCGAATTGGGTCTTCCAACTGAAACTCCCTCCAATGAGCCCTGATTCTACAGCATTCTTCCTCAGCAATTATGTATTTAGCCTAAGAAAATGAAAGCCGCTGATTTAATTTGTCCGCATGGCTGTCCATTTCTGAGCATTCATATTACAGTTATCCTCGGTCAGCTTCTCTTGTTTTCCATTAGTGTTATTCTTGTCAAGTTGAGTTTTCCAATTTATTACAATAAATAGTCCTGCCGTTGCCTGTAAATGTACTAGACGTTAGCTTTCGTCTGTCTATGAAGGACAAACAGTGAACCACAAATATGCAATAAAGTATGACCCAAGCTTCCACATTGCTCGAAATGGAGTTAAATATACTGTCGGGAATTCAAGAGTTTTTTCTCTAAGTTTTTTGAAAACTCAAATCATATGTACTATTTGGACCGCTGCATGGGTAAATCTCTGTACAAATTTATGATATTTTTCTTTGGAGGAACCTAAAGCTAGTAGTAAATGCCTACTCTTTAATCATAATTTTATTTTCTTTTTCCGACCACCAATTCAAGAAGGATTCCATTTTTCATTGCTCTGTACAAATTTTTTACTCGACCATTTTTCATCATGCCTTCTTTTACTGTTTCGTCATGATATCTAAATATGGAATGATGCGATTGTTTCCTATGATATATAGATTAGATAGTCTTGTCGGACTGTTTGGTGTTGGTTGCCAGCCCACATCCACCAATGATCCGTTTGGATTGCGAAGGATCTCATATGGCCTTGTAAGTTCACAATGATATCCTTTTAGTTTATTCAAAAGATGCCGATCCGTGGGTTGAATCTTTTTTACATGCACTGACAGGTCCAGATATCAGTGGAAAATAAGAAGAAGTTTGATCTAAGAAATGCTTTGGAGCTAGCTGCAAATGTCCAACCTGTCAATGTGGATTCGAGTACTTTAAATGACGTGCGAATTGAATTGATATCGGTTCATATTTTTAGGTTTTCATCTTCGTAGTATAAGACGATTGGATTTTTTCAGGTACATCAATTTGTTACCCGAAGATTGGAACAATTTTTGGTATGTATCCCTGCAATGTCAAAATAAAGAATGCATCCAACTGATTGCTTACAATCTTCCTTCTAATTTTATCTCTTGACCCTCTTGGACTTGGTCTGTTTCTTCATTCTTGAGCATGGTTCTTATATGAGAAAAAAGCAGCCATAAGCACTCGAGAAATGGTCTTATAATATTTGTCTGAAATTATTTTTTGTAGTAAAGTCGTGTTTTCTCATTCAACATTTACATTTTCTGACAAAGTTTAAGATTAGTTTAAGCCTCTGGTTAAATTATTTGCATGGGCAACTCAGCAAGATCCTAGGGTGGAACGACTAGTCTGAATTTTACCCTTTCTTCTACGTTAGCTGATCTGACTTTTTTCTGTTCTTTCCGTGTGCTAGGTTGATAAAGGGATAAGTCCTGAAATTGTTCGTTCAGTGCTTCTAGAGCGTGCAAATTGCCCATATCTAGCTGCAGAATCAGCATTCGAGGTGAAACATGTTTATAACTTTAATATTGTATGGTTCACAGGTTTACAATCAAATACTTGTTTAAAAATCATCTGATCGTTTTACTACCAATTATATAGAAAAAATTGTCATCTCATTCGGCGAATATCATTTCCGTTATGCCACTTTCTGCGGGGATGTTCATCTCCATCCAGCATTTATTTAAAATATAGCTGTAATATTGCTCTTCAATCCAGTATTTTTATGTCATGAAAACTCCTGAGGCCCTTTTTTTTCCCTCTCAAAACAGCAGGGCGGATTCATAAGTTTTAGTTCTGGCTAGCCTTGCACGACTCAATTGCTGGTTCTTATGCTGTTGATGTATATTTCCAGATGGACATCCTATCCAGAGGTGACCTTTTGCCAAAAATTGTCGAAGCATATTCACGCCCAACCAGAATCATCCGAGGAAAGGACATCGATGCAGTTCTTGAGGTAACACAAGTTGCTACCTACAGTAACAATTTGTCTGAGTGACGAGGTTCGGTCCATTAAAAACCATATGGAGAGGCAATCTGATATAATTCACTGGTAAATTAGATCGTATTTTCAGCTGCTGATTTCCCTATATAGTTCTCATTTAGTATACACAGATGTGACGGATTACCCTTTTTGGTGTATCACGGATCAGCTGCTTTGCAGTTGTCCCTATCTTTTTTATTTTAGCCTTTGTTACCCAAGGGCAGTAGAGTGTCAATTGAGGAAAGGACTTTTCCTTAACTATGCTCGTGGATATTTCATTTCCCTACATACCCTACCCTTTCTACCCTCTTCTAGCTAGCCACATCGTTTCTTGCTGAACTAAATCCCCCTGGATCATATCCTGTTCTTCTTTTTCTGGCATACATAGGTCGATGATGCTGCCTTCGAGACGGAAGAGGAAAGAGCATTGTGGGATGCTTACTTGGTGGTAAAAACCAAAACACACCCGGGTACGCTTCATATAAACCAACCCCCCTCCCCAATATAATCTTCGGCCATGTCCTGATTTAGTAAGGCACTGCCACTTCATATTTCCCGGTGTCGTTAAACATTGGCTACAAAGTCTGCCTGTGTCGGGGGTCCCGGGATCCTTCACTCACACCCTCTGTCGATCCCCCAGGAGTCGACATCCATTCTTTTGTCGAGGCATCATCTGAATTGGTTCAGCCACTTGAGAACTTCTTCAACAACGTCTTCGTCATGGTGGTAAGTGTTCGCGCGTTTCTCGCCATTTTTAGTAACGTCTTCATTTGGCACTGGTAGGAGAGGCTCACCCAGTTCTTATGCCAAGCGATTGAAACCTACTGTTGGGCAGTAATAAATATATAGTTGACCTGCATTGAGTCCATTCCACGTGAAAAAAAAGGCATTCTTGAAGCTGCCATGTTCTTGGGTTGATGGACCTGGGCCTGGGTATTTTTAACTGCCGATTTAGTTCCTGAGAGAACTGCTTATTGATCGGAGGTGGTACAGGAAAAAAAATGTTTAAAACCCTAGAATGCTTGGTTTGATCTTGGGTTCTTTAAAAAAATGTTTAAAAACTGTTCTTGGGTTGATAGGAGGTGGCGGGGGGGATCGATCTTCCATCTCTTCGTATTACACTATCCGCATTCTTCATTGTATCTTTTGACCAGGAGAACAAACCCTAGAATTGATGGAGTTCGGCTTCTTGGTTTGGCAGGAGGACGAGAGAGTGAGGAATAACAGGTTCGCACTCCTCAAGAAGATCGCAGACCTCCCCAGAGGAATTGTAGATCTGTCTGTTCTTCCTGGGTTCTGAAAGCCCAGGGCAGAGCCGATGATCCCGAGTGCTGTACGGTCGCCGTGTTGTTTCCTCTGTTCGATCATCGTTCACTCGGAGGTCGCGCTATTTCTTCTTTTATTTTATTTTACCAGCTTCCAACGGCATTGGCTTCTCACTTGTTTTGCCAATTTTTATCCAAACTCCATTTTTTATTTACCCTTCTTTTGCTCTCTCTCTCTCTCTCTCTCTCATGTGTACCTTTTGCGGGGCTCTCTACAAATGTCGGCGAAGAGTCCCCACTAGAGAGAGTGATAATGAGTTAAAATGGTTATTAGGGATAAAAATGACGAGTTTTCCTGCGCCCCCTGTTGCTTTCTCTCTCCCGCTCTTTCACTCTCTAGCGAGAGAGAGAGAGAGAGAGAGAGAGAGAGAGAGGGAGAAATTGGGACAACTCCAAAGGGTTTTTCCTCAGGTGACGCAGCTCCGGCATCTTCCGCAGCCTGTTCGCCATGAGGCAGCAAGCTCCACATCACTATCTCACAGTAACAGGCCTTCGTCGTCGTCCTCAAGAATCATGCGGATTTGGTGTTGCATGCCGTAGGTAATCATCCCGCAGCGCTGCTGCATTCGTGGGTTCCATCTCAGTGGCAGTGGTCACCCACTATCACGCTACCAAAGCGAGGCGGCGCCGCCTGACGACCTGCCCGAACACAGGAAGCAGGAAGGAAAGAGAAGCCGGTGATGAAACTGGAGACTCCCCCGTGGAGGAAGAAATGTTGGCCCGCCACTGGAGACCGCCCTTCCCCCGCTGGTCCGTGCGGCTGGGCAGCGCCGCTGGTGCGGCGGTGCCCTCGAGCAACTGGGCGATCAGCCGGCTCGTCAGGGACGGGGATGTGGATTCCGCCCGGAGGCTGTTCGACGCAATGCCGGTGAAGAATCTCGTCTCCTGGAACCTGATGCTGGCGGCGTACTCCAAGAAGCCCGGCCGCCTGGCGGAGGCCCGGGAGCTCTTCGCCGAAATCCCCTCGCCGGACGTTGTTTCCTTCAACACGATGCTCTCCTGCCACTTCCGCAACGGCGACGCCGAAGGCGCTCGCCGCCTCTTCAACCAAATGCCCGCCAGGGACTGCGTCTCCTGGAACGCCATGATCTCCGGGCTGGCGGAGAACGGGGCGACGGATGAGGCGCGGGGGGTCTTCTCCGCCATGCCGGAGAAGAATCTCGTCTCCTGGAACACAATGATCGCCGGGCTGGTGCGGGCCGGGGATCTGGCCCTCGCCGAGAAGTACTTCCGGGAAGCTCCGGACAAGGACGACGTCGTCCTGCAGACGGTGATGATCAGCGGGTACATGGCCGCCGGAGAGGTCGACAGGGCGCGGTCCCTCTTCGACGGGATGCCCGCCAGGAATCCGGTGACTTGGAACGCCATGATCTCCGGCTTCGTCGACAACCAGCAACCGGAGAACGCGCTGAAGATCTTCCAGGCGGCACTGGGCGGCGGCTCTAGCCCCCGCCTCAGACCCAACTCCTCCACATTGAGCAGCGCACTCCTGGGCTGCAGCCATCTTTCTGCCCTCGAATTGGGCAAGCAAATCCATCAACTCGCCTGCAAGCTCCCCCTGATCCTCGACCCCGTCGTGGGGACGTCGCTCGTCAGCATGTACTGCAAGTGCGGCGATCTAGGCGCCGCACGCAAACTGTTCGAGGAAATGCCTCGAAGGGACGTCGTCACCTGGAACGCTATCATCTCCGGCCACGCCCTCCACGGCCGCGGCGGGGAGGCCCTCAAACTGTTCCACGAGATGACAAACAACCAGGGGATCCTCCCCAACTGGGTCACCTTTGTCGCCGCCCTCTCGGCCTGCGCCCACGCCGGCATGGTGGGCGCCGGCCGGCGCATCTTCCGCTCCATGAGGGAGCGGTACGGCGTGGATCCCCGCCCCGACCACTACTTCCCCATGGTGGACCTCCTCTGCAGGGCCGGCTTGCTGGCTGAGGCGGCGGAGCTGATCCGCCGATCACCCTTCCGTCCCCATGGAGCCCTCTTCGGGGCCCTCCTGGGGGCCTGCAGGGCGCAGAAAAACCCCGAGCTCGCGGAGTTCGCCGCCGGGAGGCTCCTCGAGCTCAACCCGAGGAGCGCTGGCGCCTACGTGCAGCTGGCCAACGTCTACGCCGCCGCCGGCCGGTGGGAGGACGTCTCCAGAGTCCGGCGGCTGATGAGGGAGGGGAAACTCGTCAAGGCCCCCGGGTGCAGCTGGATCGAGGCGAAGGGCGCTGTCCACGTATTCCGTTCAGGGGACCGCCGCCACCGGGAGCTGGAGGCCATATGGGCCAAGCTGGCGGAGCTGGAGGAGGCCATGAAGAGGGCTGGCCATGCGCCGCATCTCGGGTCGGCGGGTCACGACGTTGTGGTGGAGGAGAAGGAGCGGATGCTGCTAGGGCATAGCGAGAAGCTCGCCATCGCCTTCGGGCTGCTGGCCGTCCCCGCATGGGCGACGATCCGCGTGTTCAAGAACCTCAGGGTCTGCGTGGACTGCCACAACGCCACCAAGCTCATCTCCACTCTCGAAGGGAGAGAGATCGTCGTCAGGGATACCTCCAGATTCCACCATTTCAGGGATGGTTCCTGTTCCTGTGGGGACTTCTGGTGAGGAGGGAGAGGAAGATGAAGCCATGTTCCTACTCTGGAAAGGAAGATGGCGTACAGGCAGCCCTCCTACTCTGAACTAAAAAGCAGGAAAGATTAGAAATTTCTTTCCAGAGCGACTCGCCTGGTTTCTCCCTTGTGGGCTCTCTCTCTCTCTCTCTCTCTCTAAATTCTATCTCTACGAAATTTTAGATGCTAACCCCATCAATTACTGGGTTTCTAATCATTCCAAAAGATGAAGAGGGAGGGTAAAATTCAGCCCTTTCACGCAGGCAAAACGACGTAATTTATCTTAGGTTCATCAAGAATCAACAGGGGAACCCCATTGAGGTTCTTAAGGATTGCCTTTTTCTTCATATACACAGACTTCCTTCCACAGAGCCCGAACCCCGATGACAGACTCATCAGGATCTATTTGCATTCTCAGATGACGCGGAATCATAATAAGACATCCTTTGAATTCTTCTCACGTTTCAATGGAGAGAACAGAGGGAAAGAGGGAGGATACTAGCGAAAGTGGGTTGGTCCCCACGAGCACGACCAAAAAAAAAGAGACCCCATCGACCACCACACACCATCGTAACCTAGAGGAGGGAGAAAAAGATGAACTCTAAACAAGGCTCAGACAGTTCGCTTGAAAAAGGAAAAGAGACGACGCTGGGTCTGCGGTTGATTAGATTACCTTACAGGGAAAGAAAGAGATGGCGTCCTGAAGGGCTAAGACTGGATGGGCTTGATCTTGAAGTGGAGAGATATGAGAGAGAACACGAAGCACTTCAGGTCCTGCAACCACAAAAAAAAAGCAAAGAATTCAAGGGATTTCCATTGAGAGAGAATGCCCCTCTTCTTCCTTCCTCCTGAGCAGTGTGCATCAGAGCAAGATTTCCAGGTCCAGATAGAAAAGAAAAAGGAATAAAATAAGATCTTTGTTTGTTTTTTTTACATTTATTATAGACAAAAATGGTTACACTTCTCTCAAGTCAAACTTGGGTGCCACAAGAGATTTTCCCTTTCTAAAGGAGGGAATCATAAAAGATATCATCGAACTGAGGACCAGAATGCAAATCAGCACGTCTTAACTTGGGAAATCAAGGAAATCCAGACATTCATTAAGAGTCAGCGTATGGTATCACTAAGCAGAAGAGGCTAAAAAGTCAAAGTTTCGATGGATTGAAGTATTGACACTAATCTGACGAGGGAAAATGGTCAGAAACCTTCTGATGGGAAAAATAATTCGCATTAATCAGTGGCGTACGGAGGGTCTCTCCCATTATTCGAACTAAAACAATTTATCTATGGAACAGTATATTTATACATCTCTAGCCCTAGTTTATACATCCTCATATCACCAACCTTCTTAATTAGGTCTAAAGTTCACCAAATGGGAAACATTTAAGATGAAATCATAAAAGCGTCAAGACATTACTTTCTCGAGATCATCTTAATCTTCCATGCCCTGTCAGTCGATGAGCTCTTTAGCATCAATGACCAGTTCTTAGATTGATGATCACAGGCAATCCATGTCAAAGATGAATATAGACATGTCACCAATCAACAGACGAGCTTTAACATTCTGAAAATCCATTTTATGGAGTATTTATCAACGTTCTTCGTTTAGCCTAAGAACACTGCATTACTTGAAAATGTACAGGAGCAGAGTTTAAATGATTGCTTCAATTGGGCAAGGTCGCTCGCCCACGTTGATCAAGTAGACAAACAAGCGTAAATCAATGTCAAGGTGACTAAGATGAGTATAAACTTTCCTGAAGCTCCGAATAAGAGCAAGTTGGACCAAGCATAAATGGCCTGAAGAATTGCAGGATTCAGAAAGCTTTTTCGCTAAGAAATTTTCTCAGGGATCAAAGGGATAGAAAAACAAGCAGCAATCAATCCTGACACAAAAAACATGCTTGGAGGACGATATGTCAACAGACGACGGTTTCTTTCGCTTTTTAAAGGGATTTATGTTGGCATGGTGAAGGCGTTCGACGTTTCATGCACTTCATTAAGAAAGGACAATCGAAGTATCAAGCCAATTCAACAACTAGGCCATGTCTGAGATACACTAATGTTCTGCTACTTTCAAAACAAGGGGCAGCGGAAAAGTAAGCTCCTACTATCAAGACACTCCGCCCAAAGCAAGTAGGGTTGAGGATGATATTCTTAAACGAGGCAAGTAAGAAAGTTTGAACTTGAGCAGTAAAGATTCTTCGATTCTCCAAAAGGCACCCTATTTCCTGATAGAGTATAAGGAATAATCTTTGTTTATGCTCCTCTCAGATGGAATATGGTAAGCAACGGGTGCCCAGTCTTCTTTTGGGAGCATGTTTACTACAAGATACTAAATGAAGACAGACGAAGAAAAATGAAGAAAGGCCGTGAACTGTAACTCGAGCATCTGCACAGCTCATGGAATACTAGGGGACTCAATTGTGAGCGGTTTTCATGAAATAAAGCATTCAGACAGAAACTAGCTAAGACGTTTCGCGTTCATCAAAGCCCGGTTGATTGAACCTGTTACAGAAGGAACCTGGTAAAAATGTTAATCCACTCAATCTTCCGTAAAATAAGTTGTGGCCAGATCCTGAGGACAAAGAGTAGTAGGCACATATCATAAATTTGCGTTAAAAGGAGATTGGGAATGTGTTATCACACTGATGAGTTTTCACTAAGTAAAAATTCCTGGGGTCCTAACTAGTAGGGTAGACTAATGCAAGGAGAAGTGTTATAAGAAAAAATCATTACAGTTCCAGTTATAAGCGTCTGCTCAACAAGAAATATTATGCTCTTTCCATTTCAGAGCAGAAAAATATTTCACAATTTTTTCCGTAGGGTTCTACGCAGTCCGTGTTATTATCCTTCTTCTTAGCTAAATAATGTGACAGATTTTTCTGCTCAAGAAAGCCATATCCTGTTTTCTACACCATCAGCGATGGAGATTACCTCCTTCAGGATGCCACTAACTCACCTATAATTTATAATGAATGAAATACTGTCTTTAGAGAGAGAGAAAGACATGAATGAAAGTTTTCCAGTTACCAACAAACCTGGACAAGATAGTAGAAGATGCGAAGGCCCTCAGGATCACGGCTAGTTTGGACGTCGACGAGGGACCCAATCTTGGATGTGGTGAAGGAGATGTGTTCATTCCCCATCACAATCTCCAATTCCTGTCTACCAACTCTGTCTGGTTCGGGCCAGTTGTTGTCATCTTCTTTCATGATCTGTACCATCGACGGCCAAATCAGGAGCCAGAGCATGATGAGAGTCCACAGAAAAATACAAAAACAAAAACCAAAACTTACAAAGAAAAACACCAAAATCACCTAAAAATGTAAATCCCACCAAAAACCCTAAGACAAACAAAAACCCCAGCACTAAAATCACCAAAAAAATAGAGGGCAAGCGAGAAAGGAGGAAAGAGTACCTCGCTCTCCGCGATGATGCGGCGGCACTCGCGGATGACAGCGGGGGTCACGAAGAGCTCCTTCCGAATCATGGTGTCGTTCTTGTAGTTGGAGTTGTTGGCGTATCGAAGCTTGCCGTCGGGGCGGAACTCAAACTCCAGGAACTCATGACCGAACTTGCCCTTGTGCCCCACGTAGTAGCGGAGGTAGAACTCGTCTCCACCAGCTTGCTGCCCCCTCTCTTCGCCCCCCCTCGCCGTCATGGTTAACCTAGCTCTCCCTCTCCGGTTTTCTCTCTCCCTCAGCCTCCTCCACTGGTCTTTATAGTTCCGTCGAGGAAACTTGGGGCAGATGGCCGGGGTACGGAAGGGAAGCGCCGCCATCGATGTTTTAAGAACCGTATGAACCGGACCGGTGTAACCCACGAACCGGACCCGACGCCCGGTCCAATCTAGTCTTACTAAAGAACCCTTTGATTTCAAATGATGAAAGTGGTAATTATCCTGTTTATTTCGAGTGGTAATAAATTTTATTTATTTAAAATTATACGAATTTTTCATATAAAATACTATTTACAACCATTTCCGTAATATTATTATGTACATAATTGTATACGGTTCATAGTTATAATATTTAATTATATGTACGTAATGGATGGATGTCCCCTTGACTGCATGAGTCTAAGATAACACGGTTGTTCCCAAAGTCTTTAAAAACCCATTTAAAAAGAAAAAGTGATCTTCCAACATTCAAACGGATTAAAAATTACTTTCTTCTTTTTGTTGATTTTGGTAGAAAGTCAACGATCGTCTCAAAAATGCTATTAAAATGGCACTTGAAAATTTTCTTAAGAAGAAATGTTTACTATGATGACCATATATCCCAATAGAAAATCATAAGAATATATTAGGGTTTTTGCCGATTTCTTTATAAACCCATTTGAAAAAAAGTGATCTTCCAACATTCAAGCGAATTAAGATTTTCTTTCCTCTTTTGTTGATCTTGGTGGAAAGTCAACGATCGAGTCTCAAAATGCTATTAAAATGGCACTTGAATACTTGTTCAATGATAACCGTACATCCCGATACAAAATCATAAGAATATATCTCAATCCATTTAGAGTAAGCTGGTTTCTATCTTTAAATCTTCAGATATTGTACGGTGATTGGGGAGGCCATCCATCACTTATTATTTATATAAGATTGAGCGAAAGAAAAAAAAAGATTTATATATTTAAAGTTTCAAGATCAGTTTCTAAGAGCGAGCGAGTCATTAAGAGAGAGAGAGAGGGAGAGAGAGAGAGAGAGAGAGAGAGGTTTCTTTGTTTGGATTTGAGTACGATGGGTAATATGATTGCATTATCATAAAAGACTTTATTACCATGCAGTGGATTTGACAAAGAAGTAGCCCATTATTACCAACCATCCAACACTATCATCAAAAAGGGGAGGCGGCTTCAACCGTACCAAGTCTTTCAGGTTCATAGATAATTCGCCGCCCGCAAAGTTTTCCTCAGAAAGTCAACGACCAGCCCACTAGGCGAGGCCCCTCATGAAGCCTACAGTCCTGGCCGGTCACCACAGCATCAAACATGAAATCCCAGTTGTAGGCTAATCTGAGAACTCCGAGCAAGTCATCACTCTTTCACCTACAAGGGACCACCTTGCGCCACACCAACTCCTATCATCCCCTAATGGATGGCTAGACAAAGGTTGTCTATAGAGGTTTTGAAACTTGCTTCTAGTGTTTTGCAAGAGACCACCCCTGTTTAATGGTATTCAAACAGTGGGCTACAATTATTTTGCCAAATATACATAAATTGTACCCGAATTCTCCCACGTGCAGCAGCTTCCTGGAGCCTGAAGAAAGATAATGCCACAAGCAAGCATTAGAGAGAGAACGAAACGTAGAACGTGTTTCAAAAAACTTTCCTGCGTTGACTAAATTAGATCTAACATGGGGGAGTAGCGATACCATTAACGTCACTGAGGGACAGGATTGAAGTTTAGAGCTTCCCTCCATATGAGTTCCTTGATATTTTCCTCTGTGAATGAGGGCTGCTCGAAGTCAAAATTGAAAGCATGAGGGCAAACTGGCTCATCATTGAGGTCGTGGAGCGATGACAGGTATGGATGGCAGAGAGCTTGGTCAACTGCACAGCAAGAGTACAGCAGCTGAGACAGATTATCACAGATGGGGGAGACAACAGCGAGAGAGAGAGAGAGAGAGAGAGAGAGAGAGAAAATCGTAAATGATGAACATCAAACCTGTTATTCGCCTACTTGGGTCAAACACAAGCATTCTCTCGAGGAGGTCAACGGCTCCAGGAGACATGCGAGGAAACCTCCTCGCAAATTGCTGTTTTGGGTACTGTGGGAGCTGTCTGACATATCTTCGGGCATTATCACTCCGGAGAAAACCAAGGCTCAAGTCATCCGGTGATCCTATCAGCTTTCAAAAGTGAAGAGAATAAACAGGAGTCAAACTGAAGCTGAAAACACAGGAACTCGAGATTCAGCAAGATATTTATTTATTCGTTTATAAATTAAATGGAAACTATTTTGATAAATTAATTAAAAGAACCCAATTTTATAAGTTAGCATGGGCCAGTAAGGATCAGCCTGATCTCATTTCCAGTTGGCTCTCGTTAAAAGCATTCAAAGACCTGTCCAACTCAGAACTCCTCAGAAAGAAGAACACCATGGCATGAAAACCTATCTAGGGAAGGAAAATGAAGATGATATTTATAGGGTTCCTGGGAATTGACCATCGATTTGAAAAGGTTCTGCAGATGTGAGTGACGGAGTTCTGACGGCTGCAGCTTAACATCACATGGAAATCAGAAGATTGTGTTCCGTTCTAGTTTAGTCAACTGATGATTCATAAACTTCAGGTGATTGTAAAACTTTTGTGGGCCAAGAAGATCTGCAAGTTCCCACCAGGCATTTGAAACCGGACGATCCATCAAATTATTCAAAACATTTTGCTACAGGGTTTGACATCTGACCAGATTATTCAAAACCAGAGGAGATTGGATAGCAAATAAAAATAGGGAAGAAACTCACCGATTTCTCTATCAAAACATGAGTTCTTGAGCATCCATATTAAGTAAGATCCCGTAACTTACATTCCATGAAAAAGCTTAAATATAGGAACCATACCTCCGTAATGAGCTTCAGCTGATGGACATAGTCTCTGCCTGGAAAGAGCGGCTCCCGGGTTGCAATCTCACCTAGAATACATCCTACCGACCAAATGTCGATGGCGGCAGTGTACTCCGAACAATTTAGGAGTAGCTCAGGAGCACGGTACCAACGAGTGACAACGTACTCAGTCATGAAGTCTGTCTCGGAGGTCGTTCTCGCCAGCCCAAAATCTCCAATCTTTAGGTCACAGTTTGCATTCAGGAACAGATTGCCTGGTTTAAGGTCTCGATGCAAAACACTGGCAGAGTGCACGTATTTCAAACCGCGTAATAGCTGATATAGAAAATACTGCACGAAGAAAAAACCCATCACAGATATGCACCAAAAGGTATAAGAATACATCATATCATGACACCGTGCAGATGAAAGGAGACGAGATGAGGAACAGGAATTAGAAAACAATTCGAAGATAATCCAGACTCTCAATTCACTGACAATGACAGATTGAAATGTAATATGGCAAGATTGTCTTCAAGCATGTGAGATCAGAATGTTCCGATCTTATGTTGGAAACATGGGATTCCCTTATCATAGAAAATCTTTTGCAAACTCCAGAGCATATGCGGCTGTCATGGTTGGGTATTCTCTACCAATTCCAAGAACCGTTCACTAAGTTGTTATAGAAAATGCTATTTTCCATCCTGCATCTTGTTTTTATCAAAACCCATAAATGTCCCACAGCATCTTACAGCCAGATGCAATAAGAAATTTCAAAAAAGTAAACGCCAAGTATCAATATAATGAGACCGGCTCAAAGCCATTCAAATATTTGGACATATCATAGACCAGCGCTGAAAACATGTTATATCCCGTTTAGTGATGATCGAGGGATGAAAGACAAATGGAGTGGGAGAAGAATGATGAGACGGGGATTAATGCCCAAGTCGTATTTTATATTAAAACGCAATCTAGGTCACAAATAGTTGATGCAAGATTGAAAAACTGGAGATCATAAGGACATCATACTTAAGTCTAGATGCACTCCAAGAAGGCAAAGATACCCTAATCACAACAGGCTTGCACTAATTCGGAATACAATAGACATCTTAAGCGAATAATATACCATCATTAACGGGCAGTCACTGATTGAAACATTATACAGACGAAAAGTTTCCTCTTTTGGCATAAGCGATCAAGGACACTAAGCCTGTGATTTGGGCTTGGAAGGTCGCTGCTCCTGTAGTATTAGTTTCTTTATCTATATGATGAAGTTATAGTATTCGGTATGCATGCCTTCAGACAGAAAAGAGGCTTTAACATATTCAGAAAAAGGAAGAGAAAATTTAGGAGTTCTTCATGCAGATAAAGGCAAACAAACAAATATATAGTTTTCTCTTATTCGACGTTTTCTTGCGTATTTGAACAAAAAAGTATAATCCTATTACCATAAAAACCTTGAATTTTTTGTGGAGAAGAACGGTGTTCAATGAAAAAAAATTAGAAATGCAATGAATGAAGCTCTGCAGAAGAGGAGAAAGCAACAGTAGATCGTTGTCAAATACAAACCAAAAGGATCATTGGGTTAGAAAAAAATCGAGAGCATACAAAACAGAAAAAGATGCAAGAGACAAAGGGAAACAGAAGATGGAGGGGAAGTAGAGCATCGCTGCAGTGGACATCAGATAAAAAGAAACCAAGACACTGAAAGTGAATTGCTGTCTACTGGCAAATTCTGATACTTTCATCAAGTTCCTGGGGCCTACTTTACTAACTGAAGGACATTTCAAGTAACCCCGCAAGTCAGAAAACTCAAAAATAACAGCAAGACAGCCATGCTCCAACGTGCCTCAAATACCGAATAAAATATAGAAAGGCGTTTAAAGAGAAAGAAATAACAAAGAAAAGTAGCAGAAGCAGCATATGATGATTGAGACTTTCTGGAAACGTTCAAATTTATTAAGGTAACTATGGCTCGAGAAAGAAAACTAGAAATTGGGTCATGCTCCTTCATCTACCGTTATCACATTTTTCCCCCTACATTCGTATAGATACATCTCACAATCTGAGAAAATGGCAGACCGCATTGGTTGACGCATATGTGGAAGTAATCCCTTTTAAAATAAAACCGATAAACATCAAGTTGTGAACGTCGCAGCCAAGAAAATTTAAAGATGAAAATAAAATAGCCACGAGCATAAATTCTAGATAATATACAGATGAAAATTTAAGGTTCCTAGAAAAATATCTGGCACAAAACCTGGCAATGTTCATCTGTCAATGGCTGATTGGAGCGTATTATCTGCTGGAGATCGGTATCCATTAACTCATAGACAATGTAAACGTCATTGAAGTTTTCTCTTCTTGGAGGGCGTATGATATCTTTGATGCCAATCACCTGTGTATTGAAGAAAAATAGGCTCATCTTTATGGCATCAGAAGATTTCAAAAATGAAACAGAAAAATCTTTCAAAATGAAAGAAGATAGGCAACACAACAGTAAACCAGCTAAGCTCATCTCTGACGAAAACAGAACATACAGATCAGAATGCAACTTGTAAAACTCACAGCTGGCTTATTAGCCAACAGAAGCTGAAAACTAGCACATAATGATTTCTGACGAGACAAAAGTCAAATGGTTCAGGTTGATTTGCAGAGGATTGATCATACATCAGCGAAAATCTCAACTGAGTTAGGCCAGCATCTAAACGAGCTGAAGCCATTCCCGAAAATGCAGACCTGCTTAGCTTTTTCCTGACAGAGGAAAACTGACTCGGTCTATCTTCAAAATGATCATAACTCAGTAACCTGAAAAGCTGAGCCAGATCTTACGAGTCTGACTAAGTCAGCAGACCCTGGTTCAATTAGTATGGAGTGGTGGCACAGTCTACAATGAAAAAAGATCTATGAGATTTCTTGCTCACTAGATGGGTTGGATTTGATCCCTCTGTCAGCCTCAGAACCTGTGACGTCTGAACGAATAGACAAACCTTATCTGACTTCAAATTTATCAGAAAATAACTTATCAGAATGAAATCACATGGTACATAAACCAAAAGAAACTCCATTCTCATCTGACATGCTCCGTTGCATACCAACTTTTAAAACCTTTGGCAGTGAGGGCAAGAAAATAAAATGTATAGCGCAATATGTATTGCCCTAATTTTCAATATTTTTTTGAGGAATAAATAATCGACAAGGTAAAAAATGGAAAGTCTGAATTCTAGGCCAAATATAAAAACAAGGCACTTTCCAATAGTTGCCCCAACTTCTGACATAAAAGCAAAAGTTAGAAGAAGCAAAGAAAAATCCTGAAATTCATCATACTTAAAAAAAAAACGAAAAGTTAATCAAAGAAATTGGCGGACTTACATTTTCATGATCCATATGGAGGAGCAGTTTTATTTCTCTCAGAGTTCTTTTAGCATCAATCCTATTATCAAATGCATTGCCAATCTTCTTAATAGCAACCTCTTCACGAGTCTCAGAATTTATAGCAGCACTACAGAAAAGAAAATTGATACATTTATCATCTGATAATGAATGAAAGTCTATTTTACAAAACATAATAAGATTATAAAGTCCTCATCAAACATGGAAAAAAATAATATTCTGCAGAACATTACTTCCAAGCATTTGGTACGCACATCATTATTGAAACCTACTGTGGCTGTGAGTTTTCAAAATAATATGAAATTAAACTGCATAAAAAAAGTCAGTATCGATCAAACTGTAGTATGACTCTTATATGGCCTGTAATTATGTTTGACTAGTACATGCAATCTAAAATCCTTTCCCGTGGAATCAACAATTGAGAAAATGTGGATATTACAAAACAAAAGGCACAAGGGAGGAAAATAAATTGGGCAGCGCCAGAAAGAACCCAGGAAATATGAAGAGAAATAAAAAGATTGAAGCCAAATACAAAAGAGACCACGAGCTTTCAGATTTGTTAGGAGTGGGACGGCCAAGTAAATCTCCACCTATATGGCATTTCGACAGAGATTTTCTCCTTTTGGAGCGCCATCTAAAAGAAGTCATTTACAGAAGATAGTTCGATGAAGTTGCAGAAAAAATACTAAATTATTACGTCCTTGCAATTATGATAGTTCATGATCCAAATGGACGCGACAGACTTGCTCATAACAACACAGAAAGTAAGGAGCTCATCATAACCGATGTTAAAAGGAGCAGGCATCTTTCGTATTTGCCAACATACGTGCAAATTCTTTTTTTAACAAATACCTGGAGGCCTTTTTGTTTCTATTTTATTTTGACATTAATGGGTGCACAAAAACATGGCATTCGTACAGTTGATATTTTGACGGTCAGGGCAAGTTTGCGAGTACAGATATTACTTCTTCTTTTTTATCCGAGCAAATTGGGAACATGATACCTTACCTAGCAGATTGGCCCCATGACACCATTACATCGAAAGGAAAAAGGAGTACAAATAGATTCAAGTCACAACACTAAGGGCCATTTACGAAATGTAAGTAATATGTTTTGTATAATGAATCTCATTGCCAGGTCTACTGTATTGTTTATTTGGTGAGTTTTCTAACATGGACCAGCTGTATTTACAGGATAAAAACTATAAAACAGAAAAAATGGCGTAAAAATATGATAAATAAGTAATAAAGATACACATCAGCCATTAATAACTGAATAATTATGTTAACAAGGTATAACCCAGAAGACTAAAATCATAGCTTTCACCATCGTGAGAATCAAATTTGTAACTGTCCTAAATTAATCAAGTCATCTCCCAGTGAAAATTTAGGAAAAGATTGTTATGTATACAGGTAAGTCCGTGTTTATCACACTTGGGAAGTATGGAAGCTTGTGCCATTCATAACAATGACTTCAACCCGCTACAAGTTTTATTCATGAACTGTCCAATCACGAGGACGGACTAACGGTAGAAAATGTGTAATTCAATGCTTTCTTCATTAGAGGAAGTATAACGTATACTACAATAAGTTGAAATGATCTTCCAAGAGCTAGCATACTTTTTGGGCCTCTCCAAGCATCTGGTTCTACATCCGGCCCTTTGATATTCCCTCATAACTGCCAAAAGGTTTCAACTAATGTCTGCCACAATGGAGAGCCTAAGCCAGATGCGACACAAAAATAAACAACTAAGAAATAAACGATACATTTCAACCCCACAAAGGCCCTAAGAAGTGATTTTTTTGCCCCAATCCCAGGCTAATCGATCCTATGAACTCCATATTTTCCTTCTATGTTTGGAACACTAAAATTAAAATAAGTTTACAACATCCAATACTCATTTCCGGACTTGAGTCATCTGTAAATGGTCATCTCCTTTCTCTTTTTCTGGAACGAGCAATGTGAATTTTTCCATTAACTGTCATAAATCGTGTTTGACTTAAACTCTGAAAGGAGCAAATTAGAATTAATTATGGGTCGCGAACAGATTTTTGCGAATGCACTCCATTTCTTCCGTTCTTCATTTGAAAAGAAAGAACAATGGGATGGCACTGGTCCAGATATTTCTAACATCATAATAAATATTATCCACCTATGTTACATTTGCTATCCTGTACTGGTTTCAAAAACATTCTTCATCTCTGAATCACAGCACAGTTTCACATGCTTTTTTCGTTTTTCATTGTCAAGTAGTTTGGCCCAGATGCACCCAAATAAGCTGCCTCCCTATATTCTAAAAGGGCGGAAACCATCATCTCAAGTCCGGATGGTTTTAGTTAATGGAGACTAAGGAAAAAGGCATGGCTTGCAAATACAACAATATCTTCTCCGAGCATGAAAATTGCCTTGCTGGTGGCCAATTTCTCCTTTTTTTCGCAGAATCTCTCCCCTACATCCACCACAAAGTTTCACACCAAATCGAAAAGTAACTTGAGATAAGAGAACTTCAAAGTCAAGATACTTGATGTTGCTACATATCAAAGGATCCGGTCCGCCCCCGGGATAAATAGCCAGACCGAGACAGAAAAAGAAGAAAGGCAATTTCTTTATGATTAAGATGATAAAGACGATATGTCCAATTCTAATATTGCGATATGTTCTATCCAATGCAATTGTGCATACCAGTTGTGACAAGTACTCGAGCAAAAAACATGCAACGTACAGTGAATAGAGAGCGAGAGCGAGAAATAATAGGTAGGTGATCTACCAGACAATGCCATATGCGCCCCTGCCGACGGGCCGGATGGGCACGTACTTGTTGGATACTTCAAACAGGTTACCGCAGATGTTATACTGGACGTATTGGCCGCCGTGGGTAGGCACCCCTTTTACATGATGGGCGACGTCCCCGGAACCCGCACCCTCCATAGCCCGGCTCTACCGGCGTCCGAGAACAGCGGCGGAAGGTAGCTCCAAGCCCCTCTCACCTCCCGATCTGAAAGGAGAGAAGGACGAGGGAAGTGGAGGCACAGTTGACACGACGACGACGACGACGACGACGACGACGACGAAGAAGAAGAAGATGAAGAACAAGAAGAAGAGATGAATGGAGAGAGGGGGAGGACTTCGGAGGGCAGATCGTCGCCCAGAGGGGGGTAGATGAGTGGGAAATGGGGAAGGAACGATTGGGGACAAAAAAAAAGTCGATCTGGGAGCGTTAAACTGACTTTCCAGAACACGTGAAAAGTGTAAGATTCAGTCCTCTTTTCTCTCTCCTCCCTTCCCTGCCCCTTTGTTTCGAAAATATATCTCCCTCTGTCTCTCTCTCTCTCTCCTCAAGCTGTCGCAAGTCGAACCGTACGGTCATGAGGTTTTAGAGAAAGTTCTGAATAAAACTGAGTATTACAAGCGTACCCTGACTAGTTTTCAATTTCAATGCGTTTGTGAACAGTGAAGAGAAGAGCGATTACGCAAATCATATCAAAGCGGGGTTAAATTTAATAAGCAAAGATATTATTAAGGGGTTTCACGAAAAGTGCGAGCCTCACCAACTACCACTATTGGGCAAGAAGCCGTCAGAAATTAACCACCCGCCTCAACTTGCACGTCGGTCAACCAACTGGCGCGCGACGACTTTTCAACGAGGGCGCCGGGGTCTGCCGGTAAATTTCACGGATAAGGGGTCTTGTGACCGGAGAATTGCCACGTGGAAGGGAAATACGGCATCCACAGCGGGCCGGTTCGGGCCGAGCCTTCGGGTTTTGTTGGCCCGATGACCCGCAAATGAGAAGCGGGAAAACCACCACCATCACCTTCCGCAACTGAGAAGCATGAAAAATCCCGTTCTTCGTGAACTCCACGGAAAGAAGAGGAAGAATGGGGAGAAAGAGAAGAAGAAGACGGCGGCAACGGTGGTGGAGGAGATGGAGGGAGCAGAAGGCGTGGAGATCAGCATCACTTCCGGCCGCGAGACTTCGACTCGAAGTGGATGGCCTTCTTCTTCTTCTTGCGCACGACGACGGCGGGGCCGCCGCCTTCCCTGAACGGCATCCCCATGAGAGCGAGCAGCCGCTGGGCCTCGTTGTCGGTCTTGGCCGTGGTGGTGATGCAGACGTCCATCCCCCTCTGCTTGCCGAGCGCCTCGTACCTGATCTCCGGGAAGACGCTCTGGTCCCGCATTCCGATGCTGTAGTTCCCGTGGCCGTCGAAGCTGTTGGGATTGATGCCCTGGAAGTCCCTAGTCCGCGGCAGCCCCAGGTTTATCAGCCGGTCGAGGAAGTAGTACATCATCTGCGGACGGAAACCAGATCTCAGATCTACTCCTGCTGAGACAGAGCGTAGAACCCGGCGGTCGGAGACTCGACGAAACATTCAGTGGATCAATGCTTCTGCAGGTTTAGTTCATTCAAATCAAAGGGAGAGCCACCAGCACCGAAATGCCGGCGGCCACAGAATTTTGAAAAGGCAAGGTGAGGTCATTCGAACTCGTTATTAGATTTGCTTGAAGATATCGTATGGTTTCTACAGGGATAATCTTCTGGAAGCAATTCACCAGATAATAGACGGATAATCGGACTTTCTTTATATATTATTCCCCCAAATATGACACTTTCTGCGCATGAATCAACTAAGAATCTGCGTTCACCGTTGACTAAGTTCCCATCATGTCAGGAAATTCGATTTATATTTTTCATCCGACTGTTCTAATGTGGCTCTCTAAGAAGGATTTTCGTTCTGTTTCTGAAACTTGACACAGAATTTCTGCACACAATGGTGTTGTTCTGACACCGTGTACTAAAACATCCAAGCGCCGATTACCATTCAAGATTGCGGCAAAACACTGGGAAGAAGTCCTTCCCAGATACCAAAAAGACTAGGATCCAAGACTGAAACACTGTTCTACGAAAAACTAACGGATCGGTGAGTTCACTTTCACGAAGTATTCAGATAACACCATCACTACATTTTTCCATGAAATCTGCTGGTCAGTCTCGTTCTGATCGTGAACCCTAATAACTTCAACCAAATTTGGAGCCCCCCACCTAGCTTACTTCAGCACCCCCCTTAGTGCGCTCCCAAACCCTAGGAAGAAAAGGGGAAGAAAACAGGGAAAACCATCTTCTTTCACAAAAATGATAGCAGACGGATGAGGGCATTACCCAAGGAAACAAGAACAAAAAATCTATTTTCAGCCTTCATCTATGACCCAGCCCAACTAATTTGGTGGTATTAGCAGCCTATTTCAACATAAGAATGCATGTGGTTCGAGAGTATCAGAAAAAAGGCAATAGATACTATTATATCCAGCTTGTTCCAGATGAAATGAAGAACATGCGATGAACCAGAGAAAATTGAAGCCCGGCAGAAGGAAGAGAGAAGCTCGGAAAAGAAGAAGAAGAAGAAAGAAAAGAGGGAGGGGGAGGTGAATGGACGAACATTGCCGCGGAGTGTGACGGCGGCGCCGACGGTGGTGCCTTCCCGGAGCTTGAAGGTGGCGATTGACTTCTTCGCACGGGTCTTGGCCGGCCGCTGCCCGGTGATGAGCGCCAGGTCTCTTATGGCGGCCTCCAACCCTTTCGAGTTCTGCTCCGCGTCCCCCATCCCGCAGTTCACCACAATCTTCTCAATCTTCGGCACCTGCAGATCCGGAAACCCTAATTGGAGCCCCCAAGATCCCATCGGAGGAGGACGACGAGGAGGGGGAGGAGCAGAAGTGAAGATCTGAACCTCGTGGATGTTGGTGTAGCCGAACTCCTCCTTGAGGATGGGAACGATCCTCTCGAGATAGGCGGTCTTGAGGCGCTGCAGCTTGTCGGCCTCCGCCTTGTCGACGAGGACCGCCGCCTTCGTCGGCGTCGACCGGACGGGCGCCGTGGGGGGCTCCGCGGTGGCCGTCGCCTTCACGACGAGCCCCGCCACCCGGGCCCTGCCCCCGGCGGCCGCCCCTGCCGCCGCAGGGAGGGACCGGATGGGCAGCTGCGCGCGGGCCGTGAGGCGATTGGGAACTATCGCCGGCAAGGTCGCGGCGGCCATGGTGAGCTTGAAGTCTCAGGCCCCGTGCGGGGGAAGTGAGGAGATAAAAGAGAGAGAGAGAGAGAAAGAGAGAGAAAGAGAGAGGAAGAGAGAGATAAGGTTGGTCTCTGCAGATAGGGAAAGTGCTCCATACTCTGTTTGTCTCTGCTTTTAGGAAGCGATTCCGCCTCTCTCATCGTCGCCTCACACAAGACAATGGCGAGAAAGCAGCCTGATTTATGGTCAACGTTCAAGAGAAAAAATAATAGGAACACTAATAATCATAGATTTTGTAGATACAATCTCAAAAAAAGGGGAACATTACCTCTCAAGGAAGGTTATTAACGACATCATTAGAGTATAATTAGTTGGTTGCACTTTGGGGTCGGTCAACGTTGGATGATTATGCGTCAGTCATGTCATCAATGATTGATTAACATCATCACTAATTGTCAACGTATATTTCTCACACAATCTAAAGAAGATTTGGTCTATGTCTATAATACTCACTTTAGACTATAAGTCAACTCTTAAGATCGGTGTGGTAGGCCCCATTGAGGAACTTATTTCCACTATTGGTCACCAAAATAACACAAACATATGAAATCTTGGCCCGCAAGAATGAGGCTGACGAGATAGGACGATCCCAAAATCATTCACTTCCTTATAAACGTAGAGAACCCACCCCTGGTCAACTCAGTTCAGGCCTTCTTTCTTCACATGAGCTTCCTCAATATTCCAAGAAGGATGCGAGCCAAACGCTGCAAGGTCTTCATAGCGTGTGCCCACATGCCAGTATAGGACAATAAGAGCGGGAGGATCAGTGGCTTGACCCAATTCTTGTAGATGCTCATCACGAGTTGACCGATGGCACTGGATTTCTTCAAGAACTCTGCCGCATGAGCAATCGTTAGAATAATCTCATTTTAAGATAGTATAATAAGTATGTAATCCTGCTTTATAAAAATATGTCTTCCTGTGAAGTATGGGTCGATGGTCAAACACACGGGCCTAATAACCTCAACTTTTATCTGAAATTCGGTATATTATAATTATTAATTCCAAGGGAAGAATTATTCTTACCCTCAGCGAGGAGAGGGAACCTGTCGAAGGTAGAGGTAATGATCTTCAACACTTCCTGAAACCATGGTCAGATGAAGGTGAGGTTCATGGAGGTCCCCATGCTTGAGTGGGGACGAAAGAGGATGAACAGGGATGCTTACCACGGTGAGACCCCCGGCCTTGAGTGGCCACTCAACGGCCACAAGAGCTTTCCTGCACCAGCCGGAGCAGGGAATGGAGGATTCAGCGGGATTGAACAGTTTGAATCCATATTTGATGGAAACCAGAGGCCTCTTTACCTAATCCGCAGGCTGCCGCCGCCGGGTTCCTGGGAGAACTCATAGATGCCGCACCCCCTGGTGAAGGGTATCCTCTCCCCTTTCCACTCTGCAAAACGGGTGAGCACGGGTGGCAATGAGAGAATAGAGAGAAAGGGAAAGTAAGGAAGAAGGAGACATGGAAGGACAAAGAAGATCTCGATTTCTCTGGTGGTCGCTACCCAGATGCCAAACTGCCGCCGCCGCCGCCGCCGCCTCCTCTGCCGTCGTTGGCTTCCCCTCGTGGATGACCTCCAGGACCAGCTTGACGTTCTCCCCCATGGCTTCCGTCAGCTTCCCGAAGAAGCCCATCACCTCCTGCACCGCCCAGTGGAGGTCTGTTTCAGCGGTGGTCGTTGCCCAGTGGGATTGCTCCGGCGAGTTACCTTCCTTCCTTGAAATGGCCTGGAGGAGATGGAGAGGTCCTCGAGGAGGCAGTCGTCAGACCAGAGCTCCCCCAGCGTCTTCATGTCCTTGCCGTTCACAGAGGAGTGAAACCCACCGAGGATATCAGCCGGCGACCCTTCCGAGGCCCCGACGCAAGAGATCCCTCTGCGTCCCTCGCGGAAACGGCGTAGTCTGACCGCCGTCCCCGGAGAAGACGGTGGCGCCGCCGGGAGGGTGAGGCGTCGGAGGTTGGTCCGCAGTAACTGTCCGCCATGAGAAAAGCTTCCGGGGCGGCGCCGGCAGGAGAACGCTGAGGAGGGGAGGACGGCGGCGGCCATGGCTAGCGGGACCGCCGAGGAGGGCTCGCCGGAGAAGGTTAAAGAGGCAGCATTGCCGCCGTAGATTGCCTCCCGATGACTCCAGGAATCGGATCGACGTTGCATGGCCGCACAGCCATCTCCCCCACCCGCTTTCTCCCTCCCTACAAACGGATATCATTTGAGTCGATTTGCACCCATCTCGTGAGTTTCAAAAACAGGCTTCGTCTGCTCGCCACCTCGGATTCTGTGGGGGCCTGGCAGGGTGGCTATAGTTTATGGGCTTGTAGGTTTATGAGGTCTATGGGAGAGGTGATACAATCTTAGGATTATGAGGATTAGTGGGAATAGTTTTATTCAGGTTCCATATGGATAAATAAAGCACGTCAGGGAAGAAAAGTTGCTCGGAGAGTGTCCGCGAGTGGGAGCCCCAGTTCTCTTGTCTTCCACCTGGGACCTACGTGGCCTGGATAAACATTAAGTGAGGGTCCCACAGTCACGGTCGTCTATGTTTACCTTTTAAGAGACCACGGAGCAAATAAGCAAATATGCAAGTTGGAGGGATCTTTTATGAATGATTGTTAGGCTTGAAATATAAATATAACTTAATTTGCAAATTTTTTTTATCAAACTCAAATTCACAAGAAAAGATTTTGGCTTGATCAAGGAAGACATTGTTGTGACTTGTGTTGAAATCATGCCAACTTAGGTTGACTTTTTGTGTCTATCTAACACATATTCTGAATTCATAAGGTTAAACAAGGAATATGTGACCTTCTTTCATAACATGAATCTTGTAGCATAATGTCAAGAACTATATAAATGTACATATTATTTATACCATGGTGATGACAATTCAAGAAATATATTATTTACATGTTAAAATTAAAGCCCAACGTTAAGGGAAATAGGGCCAAAAGTTTAAGAAATAATCATCACATATGATATCATGTGAGATTCTTGTGCCATCTAGCTCAGAATTAACTTGAATATAGCTTCTTGTATGTGTCATTATGCTAATGGCACATTTGTTCAATCCATCTCTGATATGGACCAAGTGATGAATTGCATTTAGTTTAATTATATTTAATTTATTTCAACAAAATAAAAATAAACATCAAGCTTGATAGTTTTGTAACACTCCATATTCCCTCCCATGGATCCCCTCCATGAACATCCATATTGGGAAACATACTGGGGAGGGCATGTTCTTGAGAAGTCAAGGTTCATTCAGCAGGGCATACAGGAATAGGGAACAATCTAGCAAAGTCAACCACAAGAACATAGCACATCATATTGCTGACAAGAGTTCTTCTTAACATGGAGTGCGAGTCCCAGAGCCTTGGATGGTGAGCTCAAAGAACCGACCTTCACACAATCGCACACAAGGCAAAACCCATATCCTATGTACAAGCCTGTGAACCATGAAGATCAAAAGCCCCTGTAAAAGTCAACCTGGTGGCCCACAAGGCCGCCCCCAAGCATCCTATTGACGACTGCAGTTGCCGAGGTTCCCTTGTGAGGGAGGACCTCTCTTTGTGAGCCATCAGCAATCCGAAGAGAAGAGAGAGCCTCAGCCGCGATGTGGCCGACTGAGCTCTCCGCCAATTCCTTCTTCTCGCCTTGGAACCGCGGAGACCATCGCATTCCGAGGGCATTACACCCTTCTCCCTCATACGCCTCGAAGCTCTGATAACCCATGAAGAGGTCAATGCCACCAGAGTGATTCCAGGAGCCGAACTGGCCGTTGTCCTTCAGCATGATGCGGCGGGAATCATCAGAGTCTTCCCCGAGAAGAACGTGCAGGGCTACCGCCTCGGCTATGGCTGCGCCTTCCTCATCAAGGCGCTGTTGCTCCTCCTTCTTCTTCTGCTTCTTCTTCTCAAGTTCGGACCTTATGGCTGCAGAGGCCGCCAGGGCTTTCTCGAGGCGCCGCTTCTTCCTCTCAGCCTGCTTGAGGCGGTCCAGCTCGTCCTTGGCCTGCTTCTTCTTCTTCTCCTTCCTCAGAGCAGGACCTGACCGGCCACATTGAGCCTTCTCCATGGCCAAACTCTCCTCAAGTGGACACTCAAACCCAGTAAAAATGCTTTGCCGAGGGACAATGCGGATTAACTTGAAACATTTCCCACTATATCGTGACTCATTTTCTGTGATCTATGTAATTTATCTATAATTCAAACTCCACGATCCTATGCCTACACCCACTCAGGCTTGAAGGAATATCGCATCCTGCGGATGATGCAATCCCAGAAGGAAATGACGGGGGAGAGAAGGAGAGAGAAAATGTAGGCACTAGTGGATGCATTTCTAATGGCTATTTCTCCTAACTTCTCACTGCCTACACAACTCCCCATGTTCTTCCCTGCTGCAATAAAAAGATCCAGATGCTCAAACTCCAATGCGAAAAATCAACCAAAAAGACAGCATGGCTTCCTTGCTGGCAGAAAAAGAAAAATAGAGTAAAAAAGAAATTATTAATTCCAGGGGATGTAAAACTGCTAGTCGGAGAAGATACCTAAGTGAATGCAATGCCAACATGA
This sequence comes from Spirodela intermedia, assembly GCA_902729315.2. Classification (NCBI taxonomy): domain Eukaryota; kingdom Viridiplantae; phylum Streptophyta; class Magnoliopsida; order Alismatales; family Araceae; genus Spirodela; species Spirodela intermedia. The sequence continues at coordinate 2,930,332 of LR746273.1, forward strand.
ATCGACAGATAAAACTGACCCAAATCGCTGTTAAATCAGTAATAAAATAAATAAATACATAGCAACGAACCACTGTGCGGATCAGATGGCCTAATTTTTACCGGTCTGAAGAGCTCACAAAGAATGAATTTTTGGAATGTCTCTGGGAAAATTATGATACAATTTGAGAATGGCAGAAATACAAATGCTCCTACTCATTGTCCAAAAGGGATATTTACCCTTTAAGGATTCTCCTATGAACAAGAAAGATGCAATTTATGTCAAAACAAAATAAGCAGCAGAGGGCATGAACTGGGTGGGATCCGGTGTCACATCAAATTTTTAGTTTGTTGTATTTAACTAAGAGGATATAAGACTACGCCAGAAAAGATGGACAAGAAATCAAACTGCTAGCCAATTTGTGGGAACTCCAACTCAGAAGAAATTAAGGGAAAAAGGAATCAATGAAGCTACAGTACTTCAAATCCTGCATCTCAAGTTTAAGAGAGATGAAGTCAACTCCATGATGGATTTCAACACTCTCATTCTTCTGCCTCGTATTTGTGAATTCTTTGATCCTAGAGCCACATGATACGAGCAGTTCAATACACATAACTCATCAATGATGATAACCTGGAGAACCAACCACATTTGGTATCACATTATTTCCACGTTGGTTACAAGGTGGGTTGTCGGTAGGAAAGCATGGAAAGATCAGAAGTCAATCTTTCTCCTTCGGACCTTGCATGTATCTCAGATATTCAAAAGCAAAAAGACTCCTCTATCAATGGAATCCGGCAATAGAGGGAGCCTCGGGTCAGGAATGGCTTAACTAGGAGTCAACCACCGGAAAATAAGCATCATGCTTAATCTCAAAGAGGATATTTATTGACTGGTCGAATTAAGAATATCTTTTCTCGATATAAAATGTCAAAAATGTTAGCCCTCTATATATCTACCGTACACCTTGTCCGCTGTTACCATATGTAAGGCCCAGAGGAAATCCCCAACCAGATGCGAAAGATGCTGCATGAAAGGACATATACACCAGAGGACAAACAACGCTGCCAGGGAGCTAACCATTGAATCTCTGGAATAAAGGCTTGATGCAGCCTACTCTCCAAGATTAAAATTAACAGAGAGATGTCAACTGATACACCAAAGCGGGAGAAACAAGGAAGATACTCAATTTCTCGCGTGTATTATCACAGGCAAGTAAGATCGTCTGAGAAACCAGGGAAAAGGTTAAGTAATCAAAGTTTTGCACCAGCTCCCAAATATCATTAAGTTTTCAGAGGAAAAGAATTCGTTGATGGCGATTTCAAAACCCAATCAAGTCCAAAAGAAGAGCATGACAAAATCTTGAATCAGCCGGCGAAGAGGAAAAATGTGCAGAGATCCAACAAAGAAATCGGAACCGAGATTGTCGCTCAATCTGAATCATCAACCAAAAGCCCAGAGAAGCGAGTCCGAGAGAACGCATGCGACGGAAACTCTCTCGAAATGTGTTGAAATGAGGGCTTAGAGCCGGACCTGGACGGTGCTGAGTAAGGTGCCGTCGAGCCGATCCGGTCCCAGCAGATCCAGTTAATCAGGAAGGAGGTGCTGTTGGTCCGGGAGAACTCCCCGGCTGGTCACCTCAGCACCACCACCTTCCTGCTAACCCCGGTCCACTCAAGATCCGCCGGCGCTGCGCCCCTGCAGCCTACGCCCAACCCGGATACCAAATCGCAGGGAGGAGAGAGAGACGAACTCAGGCGAGGAGCTGGCCGATCCCTCCCTCTTCCCTCCTCTCTCTCTCTCTCTCTCTCTCTCCTCTCTCTCTCTCTCCCTCCTCTTGTGCTCGCTTTCACCGATCTCCACGATGAGCCCGTTGACATCTGGAGAGAGTCATCTCTCACCTTTGGCCGACGATTCTTTGGTCTGGGCCAACCCGGACTCATAGATCTCATAGACTTTCAGCCTCATAACTATTTTTCGGGCTTGATGCATGATCAGCACATGATTTGTTGACATCACGAACGTGGGCCCCAACTGTCTAGTTGTCACCCGTGGATTCATCGGGCATGTCGGCACCAGCTGTCCATTGCCACGTGGACCAGCCTGTCGGTATCTTCAGGACATGAGATTCTTGGCGGGGGTTAGTATTGGGCTGGGCTTGGGCCTTTTGAAGCCCAGACTGATGACTATTTTATATGGGATTTTCCTCCCTATTTGTGCCTAATATTGACCTACAGTCGTAGGCCCCACTCTATACTCAAGAGTTGACCGTATTCCAGTCAAACGTAGCAAATGTCAACTTATGCAGAAACTTGTGAGCTTAGTTCATACGAGTCAACTCTTGGTCAACCAATGGCAGACACCAAACGACTCTTGTAGATTTTTTGCACAAGTTGGTTATCTATTTGATTCAAGTCGCGAACAATAATCATCACTTAATTTTAACAGAAAGTAGCAAGCTCACATGTCTAAAGAGTTGACATGACACTCGTAGAGGTCAACTCAGGTGGTTGTTAAATGGCTATTCTTATCCAGAAAACAGATAGCTCAAAACACTGCAAATAGTGGCATTTTCTTAATGCACGAGCAAACTGACACATCTCTATGCAAATGGAAAGGACAACGGTCAGTATAAGATTCGATGGGTACCTTGTGGAGGTCAACATTGGCCCGTTGAGGCTCCTATTGACGGCCACTACAGTGGAGTCCACCTTGTCTTAGCAATGGCGAGGGACGTGGAGTCCACCTTATCTCACATAAGGGTGGGTACAAAGAATCGACGGACTATAATGCGGGCCGTGGGTCCCACAGATCGTATGAAACTCAAAGCCTATGACGTCTATGAGTCTGTGATGCGCGGGGGCGAATCGAGGGCCAAAGGGGGAAGACAATCTCTATGTCAACAACAACATCGTGGGGATCGGAGACATGAGCGCAAGGAGATTGGAGAGGGGGCAGAGAGAAGCGGAGAGGAAGAGAGAGAGAGAGAGAGAGAGAGAGAGAGAGAGAGAGAGAGAGAGAGAGAGAGAGAGAGAGAGAGAGAGAGAGAGAGAGAGAGAGAGAGAGAGAGAGAGAGAGAGAGAGAGAGAGAGAGAGAGAGGGAGGGAGAGGGAGAGCGAGAGAGAGAGGATGAGACAGTTCCTTGGCCCCGTACAAAGCACCCCGGCCATGCCAACTGCTGGCAGCGGCGAGTGAGATCACAGCTTCGAGGTACTCTGCTCCTCGTCTCAGACCGGCAATCTATTGGGGGAGCTCCCCGGTATCCGATCGGCGGCGGGCTGGGCGTAGACTGCTGGGGAGGGGCGGCGGCGGCGGCAGCGGACCTTAGGAGGACCGGAGGGGAAGAGGAAGGATGAAGGAGGTAGTTCTGCACGTGTATGACGTAACGAACAGTGGCTCCGCCAAGACCAACAACACCATCCTCCAGATTAATAGGATCTTTAAGGATCGCATCGGCCTCGGCGGGATCTTCCACAGCGCCGTCCAGGTCGGGTCGTAACCCTTTCGAATAATATTTGGACAGGGTTTCAGTTGATGCTCTCTCTCGGATTACTTTCTCAGGGTGTCCTGTTGATTAAGGGTTTTCTGTCAAAATTATCGTATTTTGGAACTGGAAATGATGCATTACTTGATTTCTCCTCTGATCTTATCTGCTTGTGACAGTACGTAGCAGGAATTGCTAATTTGTTTGGTTCCTCCTGCTTTGTTGTGTCATTTTGGTGCTTTCCTGTTGAGTACGTTCTTTTGGAGGAGGATCAAGCCTTTCTTTCAGAGGCACATTGTGTAGCTCGCTGGTTGTACGCTTATCTGTCCCCTGTGGTGTATGCTTTCCCGCAGTTTGTTCCTGATTGGTTTGGATTTTCTCCAGGACAATACAAGCTGTGGTAGTTAACAATGTGTGCCGTGGATATAAATAGAGCTTATGGTTATGGCGGGATACGTGCTAGATCGGAAGAAGAAAAATCTGTATTTGATCTTTCCTAGGGTTCATATGTACTACCCACTTAGGAACAAGTAAGTAAATAGCGTGATCCCAAATCTGGTTCCATTGGCTATCATCATTTATGAAACGCTGGCACTGAGCTGTGTATCGAGTGGAATTAGGATCAATTTGAGGGGTCAAAGAATCCACAAATTTTGGGGAAAAGTGTGTGGGCAAAACATCTTTCATTGAGTCGACCTCACTTTTCTTTAATTTAGGACGCAAGATATGAGTTATTGTCCATGAATTCCTGTTTCTTTCCTTTCTTTAAAGTATTTTTTCTGAATTGGAGTTCATTGAATGCGACAATCTCCTTCGTCTTGATTGCTCATGTATCTTTTCTGCTGAGGGTATACATCTAATGAAACAGCATTGTATATAGATCAATGATGAAAAATTAAACCATAACCTTTGCTGATTATTATGTTTGAACTCAAATAGCAAACCCTTCTGGTAAAAGGATCCCCAAGTTCAATTGCTCTTTTGGAGGTCAAGGTCATGAATGATAAGGTGGAGAAAATATAATTCTCTGTTCGTAGAGTATATCATAATTTTCTAAGAGACATTGCAAAAGTCATTCCGATCAAGCCATTCAAACCAGTGAAAACTAGACCGCTTTATGTGGACTTCTATCTTTTATTCCACTTATACTGGAGTTACATTCTATGTGAGTCAGTTTGATCTCTGTGTGTGATTCAAATCTCAAATTCAACTCGAAGTTTAGTTTTTTTTTTTTTTTGGTTGCTTTTCAAGCTCAATTTAGGTATCTGCTTTGATTAAATCTGTACTGTTAGAAATAGAGAAAAAACCTCGTCACAAAGGACAGAGGAGAGAACGGCGGAAACCACCTCAAGATTCATTCAACTGTAACCCCCATTATATCGGGAGTAATGATACACAACTTTTACCAAAACACCCTCAACTAATTACACTATTTCCCTACGACCTAGAACTTCCAACTCTCCCCCTCAAGATGAACTTTGAAAAATTCATCTTGACTAAATTGGTGATGACAAAAAATCTTGCCCTCTGAACATTCACTTGTTGGTGATGACAAAGATCTGTTGTCGCAGCAACTCTCCCTTTGATGGTAATCACAGATGACCGCCACTGAGTTTGTGGATTCGCCAACACCTTTGGCTCCTCTGATGTTGTCATGCCCCAAAGACAGCTCACCATGAATATGATAGCACCAAAAAACTGTGGCTTGATCATGATGATCACTGTCCCAGGGCTGTAGAGCCTGCCTTGGAGTCATGAGGTAGTTGACAGGGTAGCACCAAGCATGCGGAGAGTATCCCTCTCCATTCTCCATCAATCTGCCTCACACTGGGTGATTCCCTGAGTGCAGGAAGTGGTACTGAGATCACAACGTTGTGTAGATCAAACAGGTCACATGCTTCATATTCGATGTTGACAAAAGTCTCATTTCCAGAAACAGATGGCCAGCAATTTACAGTCAATGGTACAGCTGCCTCGTCCATGCCCTGGATTCTCCATTTCACAGTATTGCCTTTGATGAAGTTGTTCCTGATATTCACTCTTAAGTTTCTGTCCATTTTGAATACATTTAAGTATAAATCTATGAGCTGTAGTTGTTTTAGAGAATGACACTATTTTAATGTCAAAATCTTCTCTATCTGATCCCTGTCAACTCGTTCTCTGACGTCAAGGGACTCTGTGGTTACTCCCTGACTGCATGGTGTTTGGGTGGGCTTCCATCATACCATGGGCAGAGGCATCTTGCTTGCTGAATTTCGTCTCTAGTGCTCCACTGAGCAAATTCTTTGGGGATTGTATATTGCTTGTTGAATGCGGGTAGTACCACATACCATTTGGTAAAAGGAAGAAGTACATAACTATGCCGTATGTGAGCTCTCAGAGAACTCCCCATACATTGGTTGTGTTCTACACCCACCTGATGTAGGAGGGACTTAAATTCCAGTAAACCCAAAACGATATGATCCCCTGTTCCTCATTCTACGCAAATCTTATCCCTCTTTCATCATGTCCAAATTCCATATCAAGGCCTTAGGTGCTCCAGAAGTTCGCTTTACACCATATCTGTTTCTTTTCCATTTATTAGAGACTCACATTCGCTGGTTCCACCAACTTTATTGGAAGAATCAGCATGATTCATCATCATTGCTAGCTTGCTTTCATGTAGTGGAGTCATTTTGACATTTTTCTTGAGGGAACATACACCATACAGTCCCACATGATAGCTAAACAGCTTATTCCACACACTTGAAATGCATTCAGTTACTGGAGACAACAACTTAGATCCAATATACGTTCTGGACTTTCTGTTTAAACTCAAATTTTCAACACCCATTTTGGTTGTCGTTTTGAGAAACTACATACATTGGGCCGCCATACACGAATCAATTACTCACACGAATAAATGTGATAGTGGGTAGTAGCCGGACACTCTTCTGAGCAGACTATGGACGTTTTGCTGTCTTGTAAAATGCTGAGACCATCACTAATAAACAACACTTAGTTAACCTATGCAATCAAGACGAGTTCAGCCTGTGGAAGATCAGTCAGTGTAAGGACAGGGATATACTATCAGTGACTTAGGCTTGACAGCTCAGCAGGACCTCTTTCTCAGTGGGTAATGCTGCTGTTTGGATGTGTACAAATCCCTGTTAGATGTTCTAGTTCTTGAGCGACTCGGAAGGGACAAGCTTGGAGGGAAGGTAACTAGCGAGGGCTGTTTGGCTAGGGAAGGGGGTCTGTTATTTGTTAGCTTGAGTGTGACCAGAGATACCCCAGCTGGGACTTGGTAGTATCGATTATCAGTGTGGTACAGTGGTTGAGGGCCCCCCTATCAGTAATTGAGGGTTTTCATGTGTTGTATGGACTTTGACCATAGTTTTCCAGGCAAGACACACCATACATAGAACAACTCCCCTTCTCTAGCTTAACAGCTGTCAGTTACACGTTCTAGCTCTTGCACAACTAGAGAACTAGTGAGGGGTGTTGGACTAGGGAAGGGAGCTATTATTTGTATGGTATGTCTTGCCTGGAAAACTGTGGTTATAGACCGTACAACAGAAGACAAGCCTCAATTGCCACTACGGTGTCTCTTGAATGCTGTAGTGTAAAAAATAAAATGCTAATCAATAGATGGGGATCCTCAAACACTGTACCACATTGATAGTCGGTAGCCCCAAATCCCAGTTGGTGGATCCATGGTCACACTCAGGCCAAGATGTAAACCAAGCTATTAACCAATTTTTCTTATTCTGATTGAGATCGGAAAGCAGTAGTAGCAGAGAAGTGGTCTGTTGGCCATGTGTAAAGTTCACCTCATGAGGAAATTTCTATCCTAGGGTACATTGTAATGAGAAAACAGAGTTGTTTAAAATTTCCACATTTCTTCTAATCAATGCTTCAATTTGCGACCTTTGATTTATCAAATCTAAGAATAGTGTTGATGGTGCAGATTCATTCATTGCTAATCCTTTTAGAGCTTCTGAAATAAAAAGAGATTTCCATGTATTCGATGGTTTTCTAGTATGACTATTTTCTTTGTTGCGTTTTCAGAAAGGAGTCATTCTTTTTACGTGCGCTTTGTCTGGCAAAGCTTTGCCATTAGGAGGTGGTTCCATCACCCTCGTGAGAAAGAACATTTTCAGCTGACAATTAGCTCATTCTGTTCACTAAACGAACACTTTCAGGTGTATGGAGATGAAGAATGGTCATTTGGATTCTGTGAGGAGGGATCTGGCGTTTTTAGTTGTCCACCTGGAAAAAATCCAATGTACACATATAGGGAGTGTATTATTCTTGGAGAAACAGAGTGCTCAATATTCGAGGTAAATCGGATCTTAAGGGAACTGAGCAGGGAGTGGCTCGGAAACAGATATGACCTGCTATCTAAGAACTGCAATCACTTCTGTGATGTGTTTTGTGAAAGGCTTGGCGTGCCAAAGCTTCCAGGTACTACACATTTCTTCTTCACTGCACCTCGTTTTGCTCACAGTTGGTCTCGTCTTCTAATAGTCTGCTGCGCCTGTTTTGTCTAAGGGTTGACCTTGGAGTTATTTGACTCCATGGACTTGGAATCTGATGGCTGTGGTGCATTTATTTTGAATGTTTAATTGACCGTCTCTCTCTGTGAGAAAGAAATTTCACGAGATCTTTCTTTGAGCCTTTTATGTTTTCCTTCTCTGAGTGGAGAACAGTTGAAACTTTTCCTTTTCCTGATTCTCAGACTCTTTTCTCATAAGTCGCGGATGCGTTGAAGAGACCGAATAGCTTGGGATCATGCGAATTATCATTTCAAAGACAATTTCAATGTGTGGACTGATACTTGCCTCAGATGAAACTCGAGCATGAAGATGATCCGTGATATTTACGCTCATTTACTCTAATGTTTTCATGGTTTGAAGTTATGTCGATGGATTTATAACTAGTGATCTCTGGGGGGGTCCATATTTCTGTCTCATGGAGGGGTAATGATATATCAACTTTTACTATTTTTGTATGTGGTTTATTATTCTCTAATCGAGAGTTAAGATTGGGTCGTATGAGTGAGAAACCAATAGAACAATATATTTGTAATATTATTTTTCATTCAAATACTTGCAGCTTAAAATGAACGTACAACTTCATTCCATGCTTGCTCCTATCTTCAATAGCGTAGTTTCTCTCCTTTTGCAGCTTGGGTCAACAGGTTTGCCAACGCCGGTGATACTGCCGTGGAGATCGCAGGGACTACGGCGATGAAGGTGGGAATCTAACAAAAAATCCTTCTTTGTTTAAGAAAAATAAATAAATAGTAAAGATATATAGATAATTTGTTGGAAGTCTGATGGAAGACTGGCTTGGCGCTGCTGCTTGGGATTCACCCCTCGTCTTCCTGCGTGCTGCTGCAGCTCAGGCAGGCGAAGACGGAGATCGTCACGGCGAGCAGAGTGGCCTACAAGTTCCTCGCCGGAGTGGCCTCCAACACCCTGGCGGCGCCGGAGTCCCCCGGAAACCCCGGCCGGGGGTCCCCGAGATTTCAGGGGGCCTGGTTCAAGAACCTCATGACCGTCGGGGCCAAGCCCTCCAGCAGCAGCCCCCAGCTCCCCGGTGAGGAAGCCGCTCTCTCCCAAGAGGAGAAGCCCGACGGGCAATCGCGGCGGGGGCCAAGAGACGACCTCTGAGATGTGATGGGTGTATCGTATCGACTGCAATCTATTTCTTCGAACGAATCTGTAATTCCTTTGCTAATTGTTTATGCATCAGAGATGATAATTTGAAACATATACATCTTGCGAACACTGCCGGGTTCGGAATGAATGAATCTTCACGCCCGTTGTCCCTCCCCGTAGATGGGTTTCTGATCCGGGCGGCGGGTTGCCGTCGGCGCCGCTGCCCTGGCCAGCGCGGCGGCGATGGAGTTGAGCGCCGTGGCCGCGATCTGGGACTTGATCTGCCCGCGCCTCGGTATAGGCCCTCGTTCGCCGGAGCTCAGGAAGGTGAGGAGAGCGGAGGCCCCCTTGCTATCGCCCATCGTTCTGCTGTCGCTCGAGCCGACAAGTCTGAAAGCTGGTTCTGTATGGTTTGGGCTGACTAGCACGTCGATGGGTATTTATAGGACAGCGGGTGGAAACAGCAGCGCCCCGTTGGCGGCGGCTAGCCGTGGTTGCCATCGGCGCTACCGGCGCCGGGTCCGGCTGGGACAGCCCGCCGTCCCAGCGGCGGCACATTGGAAACCAGGTACTCCCTCTCTTTTTCTCTCTTTATTATTTTATTGTGGGAACGAATGGCGCGGATTCTGTTGGCGTCAGAGGACGTGGTTGACGCAGCTGAGTTTTGGGCCGATTACCTGTAGTTGACGGGAGAGTCAACCAGTGTCCCCTGGAACTCCTAGAAAGAGGTCCGAGGGTTTCTCTAGAAATCATCTCACGCCGCCATTCTCGGCCAACCTTGCATAGAGTCCACTCCATGACAAAGTCAGCATAACGTGGCTCCAAAACCTGGTTCAAACTTTCGTTTCTCCTGACATTGTCAACATACCACATCCAAATTTTACCATAATTCTTTTCATTTTCCCAACTTCCAGACAAAAAATATTATTTGCATTTTTAAAATGCTGGCGTTTAATTTAAAAGTGGGAATGTGTAAACTGAATCCTTTCTTTAATATTTTTCAGAAATAATCGAAACATTCAGACCACACATTTGAATGCAGTTGTGTTACTAAAAAGATAACGTCTTCAAATCATTCCAAAACTTTATAATTGAGAGAATAAAATAGATACTAAAATATTATATGCTTATGAAATTCCAAGGTTTCTCTCTCTCTCTCTCTCTCTCTCTCTCTCTCTCTCTCTATCTCCCTCCCCTCCTCCCGCCTCTCCTCCCTCCCTTCTCATTAACATACTTGGTAGACATCATAGCCATCACTTTCACGCCCCTTCATGTTTTCTTATGCTCTTTCTCTCTCTTTTTGCTTTCATGGTTTTGTGCATTGGTTCCTATTTCAAACATTCATTTGCTATATTGGGTTTTACTTGTGGAAGAGCGCTTGAGAGGTCTCAAATGTTGCTATATTTAAGATGTTTTACTTGATATCTCAGCCTTTGCTTTATTTGAGGGCCTCAACTTCACAGGGAAAGAGGAGCAAGATATCATCCTTAGCACTAGGTAAGATTTCTCTAGAATAAGGAGCATAGAAGAAGAGAGAGAAAAGACAAAGAGGAAGAAAACAATGGGTGATTATCTTCTTATTTCTTGGATAAAAGGTCATAAAGGGATAACACAAGGGTGACTACTACCATTTTGATGAACTCTTAGAGCTTTTCAAGTATTTAGGGAATGATATATAAAGTGATGTAAGCTATTGTAGTTATACAAAAAAATAAGCCATATGATGATGTGAAAAAATAAAAAATATTCCTTTATGTTACTGAACAGATCAGTGAAAGAGGCACCACTGGGACAGATCATTTGAAAGATGCAGATCATTATTTAATTATTCTTATATGATATGTTATCCAATGGATCATAGTGTGAAATGATTGAAGCTTACTTAGTTATAACTCATTAAAATTGTAAAAGTTAGTGAATAAAAATTAAAAACGTATACTGGATAAAAGTATGAATAATAAAACTTTGTACTTTTGAATTTCTAAGATTCCATCTGTGGAAATATTTCCTTTAAATTTGTTGATAATTTCTTGACTTAGTAGCTTTGACACTTAGATCCTAGTATTAACCTTTCTACATAGCTATAAAATGTGTTCCTATTAAAGACAAAGTTGTTTCAGACTTTAAAATAACCATAAACAATAGACAAATTATTGAGACATTAATGAAAAGTGTTGATACTTTTCTTAAAATAAAAGATAACAACTTAAAATTTTATAAGTTGGATTTAAAGAATATGTTCTAATGTTTTTCCATAATAAAAAAATATGTTGAGCCTTGACCCTCAATAATTTCACATACGTTAATGAATATTCAAATAATTAAAGAAAATCCACATGCTAAATAAGTACACGCACACTTCAAAGGTCAGGTTCTCCAGTAGATTAAGCCTTTGAGTCATGTATCTTGGCCATGTATGTTGTTCCATTTAGTTTATTCCACATAAACTTGTAATAAAAATGAAAAAAATTAGTGAAATTCTGCTGACATATTGAAGAACAATACGGCCTCTGACTGCATACCTTTTTACCCCTTTGCTTATGAGTTTATACTAATTGAGTACTTTAGATTCTTGAGAGGATTTAAGGAGCAGTATCTAGGAGAACTGTTGAAAAAGTGGAAAAACATTGTTGTGCATCTCTTCTCCTTCTTTTATTCCTCTTGGAAATAGCTATTGAATTATGTAAATCATGTCTAATATAAATTGAATTTCTTTTAAAATTCAGGGTCATATATAGACACACACATGTATGCATATGAATGGTAGATAAATGAATAGGCAAAGGAAAGGGGAAAGCATTACTGGGGTTAGGTGCAGAGGTGATGGTGGTTAGGAGAGAGAGGTAAGGGCAAAAAGAAAACCTAGGTCTGTTTATTCATTCCTAAAATTTGTAAAAATGTTGAAAATTTTGTTTGAAGCTACAATTGGAAGTAGTTTTAGAAATAAAATAGTGTCAAATGGAATTCGAGAAGGGCAAAAATGTTCCCTTGAAATGATAATTTTCTATCCTTGGGAGTTCTAAAAGACATGATTGAACCCTTTGCTTGATATTTTTGTTCAAATGTTAGGAAATATTTTTTGCTATAAATTTTTACAAATAATCTTCAACCTAAACAGAGTGGCAGAGTTGACACATTTATTTTTATTGGAATGTATAGATGAACGACGTTTTATATGCCAATGAAGGCAAATAAGACAATTCAAACCTGCTATTTGGGGTAGACACCTTGATTCGCACTGTAGGACAAATCTGGTTGAGCTTGGTTTATTTCGGTAATTACTTGTTGAAACTCTTGGCCTACCAAATGTTTATTACGAAATATGAGTGACATAAAATAGCTCTTGTTTTATCCTATTATATTATATTGTATTTTATTTTAGAAAATATAACCCAATTAAGGAAAGTCATAGTGGATGGTCTGTAATATAATTTAAAAAGATCTCAATGAGCACAAGAAATGTATTCAATAATTTGGGTGCTTTGAATATGTGTAACGCCTTACTTGACACTTAAGGGTGATATAATGATCTGAAACTTTTAGCTATTTGTTGCAAGAAGTTCGCCTTAAACAATTAGGAAAAAGTCCTTGATTACTTGAAAGATCATTTTTTGCAACATGCTTCTCGTAAATTTTTGGTGTCAAGAGTAGGATGTCTTATATTGGGATTTTAAAATGGTGTAGAATTTTGAGGTTGAAACTTTTACTCTTAAGGGAGCCACTACATGGGCCAAGAGAGATGGTGAATTGATCTTTTCACAATACGCATTGATTTTCAGATATCTTTTATCATGTTGGTAATTGTAGGGTTCTCTCTTTTCTGTTATAGAAAATTAATAGGAAGTTTTTCATATTAGATCATGTTGCTTATTCTAGTATTCTAAGGGCCTAAACTGCAAGTTTTACTTTTTTGTTTTCCCCAACGCAAGCGCCTCACTACCGTGACTTGGCCGAGCATTAGCAAAGTGTCATTTTTATAGCAAGGATCGATGTCTTCCAATTTCTGGCCTTTCACCGACCATCGAATGGACCAAATTCTCCAATCCAAATGGCAGAGAAGTTTCCAAACTACTAACTAATGTCCAATTGTTAAATATTAAGGTATTAGCTCTCTTCCAACTTTTGATTCTGATCCTTAAGGACGAACAAATAGCTTCATAATCATAGCTCATTACTCATTACTCATTTGCTCAATTACTTTTTGAAAAGAGAGGGTGATTACTTTCATTGGTTGTTTCTTACCTCTGGAACCAGTTTTTTTACCATTGGTGGAAACCAAGACTCTATAACATTGGATTTGGAGCTTACCTAAGTGTAAATTGGGGCGCCTATACACAGAAATTTGAGGCTTTTAATGGAGAAACTAATTTTCAGTAAATGCTTGCGATGTGAATGTTCAAGAAACGATCATCAAAATTTTTCATACCTAGGACACTAATGGTAACCTATTGATCACTTGGGGTCATTCCAACAAGGGAAAGGTGTGCATTGGTTTTCCAACTTTAATGTCTTTTCATCTTCGGATAATGATCCTAGCGTGCTTTATTATTTTTAGTCTTTTAAACATAGAGTCAACCATGAAACTAAATATATGTCAAAAATACAGAATATGAAATGTGAGAGCGTGGAGTGTACCAAGCGATGCAAGATATTTTCCCTATCCTTATAGGTTTCAGGAATCAAGGTTTCTCACATGGAAATCTTCGTCTATCGTGGTTGCTACGACGACCATAGAACGTTGTTAAGTCGAATATCTAATTCAGTCACTTTGCAAAACTTGTGTCAAGTGGGTGCTGAGGGGGACTGCAAATCGCTGTATAACATAACACACTATACCTTTAAACGTATGACGGAAGTTGACTTTCAAAAATTTATGACGTGCTTGGACAGCTTGTCACACCCCTACTCGGATAAGAAATTAGGAGTAAAATAACTCCACTTTTGTTTGATCTTATTTATGAAAAGTTCAAACCGCCCACGACCATGCTGCTTTAAACCGTGTTCACCAAGGTGCATCCGTATTTCGTGCCCCGACTACTTGAGCAGTCGTGGGTAGAATTTCGCTTCCAACTACCGAATAAAGACTGCAATTAGGGTTCTCTTCAAGGCAGGACTAGTACCCAAACTCAATGCTATCTAACCTGTGTTAAATGCTCCATTAGTCAGAGGCATTGAATTGTAGACCTGCGGAAATCCCGAGAATCATGCCTAAAGACATTTGAAGCTGTGGCTTGTTATCCTCGTCTTTTCTCCATCGTGAGTAACTTTGACTCTTGTATTGGTGAAACACTATCCAATGTTCTCGTGGATTGGCTCCGTTCATCAGACTACCGCTGCTTGGCAAGTGCAGTGATCGTACTAGTTCATCGAAAACCGAAGATGCATCCCTCTGTGGACACCCTCTTATTGTTTTTTTCTTCTAAGGAGAAAACTTCTCACGTCGGACTTCTTTTCTTCTAGGTTTCTGCCTAGTCAAGATAGATAATTCGACATGAAATGTGCAAATTTAAATTCTCAAGTGAGGAAAAGTTTAAATATTATGGCGTCAACGTCCGATTGGAGATATTGCATTCAATAGATGCTGTACTTTAGATAAAAGCAAATAAATTCGGTAGACTTCAGCTCCGGTTTCGCTCGCCAACCGCTTTTGTTTCACTTCAAGGCGAGAGGTAAAGGAGAGAAAGACAGAACGCGAGAGTTCCAGTGTCTAATTGATGACACTATAAAATGGTGTGAGGGTGATTATGGGCAAGGCGGCCATTGAGGTTGGTGACTATGGGTTCCTCAAGCAGTTCTCGCCATCTTCCCCTTCTTCTAGTTATCATCGTCATTTTCGTGGCGGGAACTTCTTCCGTGGATGGTTTTCGCCGTCTCTCTGGAGGTGAAGATGAAGAATCCCCTCGACCATCTCGAGCCAAGGCCCCTAAATCCCCTCCCCGACTACCGCCGTCTCCGGCACCTCGACCCAAGGGCCCTAAATCGCCTTGTCCGGCGCCTTCCCCACCACAGCCGGCTCCGCCGCCTCAAAACTTCAATTTCTCTCCGCCGCCTCAGACGTCACCAAGTCCTCCTGCTATCAACCTAATTGTTTAATGTTACTCCAAACGATCCCACGATCCACTCTCCACAACCTCTAACCCCTGGCTCAGCAAATCTCTTAGGTAAGCCTTCGGGCCACCTCCTCCTATCATCTCCTCCGCCACCACCACCAGCTATTACTCGGCATCACCCGACTCCAGCAATCCACGCTTCACTGCCAACGACCCCTCGCTCATGGTCAACTCCCGAAGCACGTCTCCGTGGATGTACCGTACTCGTATCTGCATGTTGTGTTGTTCGTAATTCTAGGCCACTACCGCGCATCTATGCTCCCCTGTCTATCCGGGTCATAATCTGATCGCTGGCTCTATCTTGTGTTTCCATGGAAAGATATCAATAATACTTGTGTTGTATTGTACTTCAAATAAGTGCAGAGTTCCAATAACTACCATAAGTTGAAAACGCATGGGAATGACTCTAAGAGTCAGGGGAGATGCCCTCTCATATTATTTGCCTTTCTCTCTCATCTCTACGTGCACACATATTTTTGTATCTAAGCAAATATATGGGGTTTCCCCAGATGAGACATAAGCACACTGTTGGTTTATTAGCTCTTTCACATACGAGATTAAAACGTTATTGTGACTCTGTGATGCCTTGTGAATGTATACACACTTCTTACCGTACGAGATCCAGGTGCTGCTGTTGCTAGTTTCCTACTAACGAGCTTCATCCACTCGTAGAAGCCTCTGACCACCTCCCATGCCACAATCATCTCCGATCCTGTGGTCGCCATTGATAAATATGAACTCAGACAGGGCCAGCAGTGATACATGATGCCGGAAATCTTCGGTCCCACTGGCGGCCTGAATCGGGTGGCCCTCAACGAGACATCCCCATTATACGTGACCCAGGAGGATTCGGAGGCGGCCAGCAAGCTGCCTATCATGTTCTTCCTTGAGACTCGGACATGGCCACCACACCCCAGCGGGGAGTGCTCTACGGCATGTTTGTCGTGTCTACATAGTTGCGAAAAATGTAGGAGATATACAAAGGGCAAAAAGGAAAATATAGTACTAATCAACTGATTTGAAATGAAGAAATAAATTCTGTTCTGAACTCTGATTCACTTTATTTCTGGATTCAGCCCATATAATAAAATTTTTAGCTTCTTATATCTCAACCTTTGCTAATTTTAGGTTCTTACGTCTCAACCTCTGCTATTTAACTTCAGCCCTGATCTCCTTTATTGTTCTTCCAAGGACAGTCTAACTCTACTATCCTTTATTGTTCTTCCAAGAACAGCCAAGCTCCTACTTCAGATTTCTCCTAGAATAGACTCTCTCTTAGAACAGATCTCCTTCGTGATAATTCTCTACCTCAGGTATTCAATTTCAGATATCCGACCGGCCATCGATATCCCTTGTCGTTATTCCAGGAACAGTCGAGCTCCGATTTCTTTTGCTGTTGTTCTAAGAACAATTAAGCTCCTCCTTCTGGTTTCTCCGAGAATGGCCTCAATCCAGTTGAATCCCTTCGTGATACCTGCAAGAGGAGACAACGCGATCATACTTTGCAAGAATGGGGAGAGGAGAGAACCGAGAACATAACTCACAAGAAAAAAGGAAAAACGGGAAAGCTAGATCTAGCTCTAATTCCTTACTCGGACACGAAAAAAATAGTTTTTATATCCCTCTGTTCATTTGAAGAGAATCATACAATTGCCTTGTTTGCAAGGGTTAAAAGTATTCCCCAACAGAGTACGCCACCCTCCTCTATTATTGAACCTATTCTCTGTCCAAGATTGCTGAGATATTTTACCATATTTGAACACCACTCTGGAGTCCACGGTGGGGAAAGTCGAGAACGATAATCTGACGCCCGGTGGATCCGTATCCCAGCGCGCTTAGTCCATACTGTACTAGGTTCGCAAGACATAAATCTGATGAATTCCCGAGATCGACCTACAATATCATGTCTTGCGCCTGCAGCCTCGATGTGGAGCGCTAATCCTACCGCGTTTGATGTTCACACGGTGGTTCACTGTTAATGCCGTTGTTTTTATGAAAGTTGATGCATGGGAAGAAGTGATCCGTTTCGAGGCGTAGAGGAGGGGCGCACCTCTCGCTTGCAAGTGAATAACGGGATCCTCAGAGACCGTCTTCTCGTGGGGTTCCTTGAAGAAATGAATAACAGGATACTCATTTACATGGATCTCTATTAGTCGAATTACGGTTTTCATTTTCTCTTAGTCAGATCTGAATTTTTTTTTAACCTTTAATCTGAACTCCTGTCCTCGGATAAGGTCAAATCTCAGTTCATTGAACTATGAGTGGTTGACCTTTCGCAGTCATTGAACACTTACCTTACTCTTCTAAAGATTGGGTGTCTTCTCTATATTCTACCGGTGGCCTCAATTAAAGCTTTATTTCCTCCCAGTTGGGGATTGCCCACTCGTCCAGGCGCTTCCTTTGGTTCTTTATCTAGTCGAACCCCACACGTTTTGTTCTCTCTCATAGTTCTCTCATCCCCCCACGGATTTGCATTCCACTCTTTACGTCCCGTCCGCAAACATTGGTGATAATAGTCTCCACCACCATGACGTTACGGTAAGGAAAACCTATCGTTCGACCTTTTTATTGTCAGCTTGAGAGAAGAATGAGGAAACCTGTCAAAGTTTGGTCTGCTAAGTTTGGGTAACTTACGGTGGCTTCAGTGCGTAGAAACGGCGGCCGGCAGGCAGGAGTTGATCGCTGGAGGCAGAGAAGATGATCGGTAGATGCGAGGCCATTCTGTTAAAAATGGATGAACACATCTGTCACATGGGAACCGGAGGAATCATCCGCCAGAGAAGTCACGGCGCTCCAAATGGAAACGTCTCTAGGCCATGCTTATTTCGGACAATGAGATAAGGGTCGAGAGTCTAAAAGTCATCGTGACGGACAGGGACTCGGTGTCTCCTCCAGCGCGCTTTCTAGACGGCCGTCCCAAACAGCATGGAGATTACTCGCCTCCAGCCAGGCTGAGAAGGCGGTAGGCAAATTGGACGGGTGCCTAGAGAGTACAATAGAACACCAAGGGTCTAGTACTCCGCTGCAACGGGAGAAAGAGTCCATCTCTCATCCTGTCTTCCTCCCCGTGTCTTTTTTTCTCTTCCTCTCCCTATGAGTTGCATAGACGCTGAAAATGAAAGAAGCTAATGAACGCAGTGGTGAGTCTACTGGAATGTCTCATCCATTTAAACAATAAATCATGGGAAAGGTTTCCAATTTTAGAATTATCGGACTCATACGAATATATGCCTGTGTGTTGCAAATCCACGCCGTAGATTTTCACCGAGAGTCTATATAAAATATCGTAAGATCCTCACTTTGGCAACGAGGATCAAGTAGGTGAGAAATCTCCTCGCACACAACACTTAGGAGAGAAAGTAGGGACAAGAAGAGAAGAAAATAGGAACAGAAAGTACATGAAACTCCACACTACGGAAATGAGAATACAGGATAGTTTTTAAAGAGATTGGCACGTAACGGCCATTACAAATAAAACTGTCCATTAAAAAGGAAAAAAACTGCTGCCGTTAAAGAAATAGCAACGGTTGATGAAACGCTCTTTATGGAGAGCGTTATCACGCTGAAGGAAGCACCGTTAGCACGGTGTAAATAGGGTTTCCGACGCCCAAAAGGCTGCTCAATTTTTCCGAGCTCTGCGAGATAATCATATCAGAAACAGAAAATTAGTATACCACTGGAACATACTGACATTTGCCATATTTAATCGGAAGGAGCTAATAAGAAGCTGCTGGGTTTTTCTCTGTCTTTCATTTGGGCTGACGGCGGGGAAGATTGTGCGACCCTCACTGCAGTCAGTCCCGCAAGGAAAGGTCGCCGCTCCGCAAGGCGAGGAAAGCAGGAAATAAGGCAAGAGGAAGGGGAGGCGCTTATTACGGCAAGAGGAAGTACATCAAATGGAATTTTGGAAGGAATCCCGGGGATCCAAAGCTCGATGCCATCTATAAAGCACAGTGGAATTGGATGAGGAGGGGGAGAAGTTCCACCGCAGGAGGCCAATCTCCTCGAGGCGATCACCGACCTTTGATGCTCTGCGGAGCTCGCTGTATTCATATACACGCTGCTGGGGAAGAAGGACGAAGCGCGGAAGCAGATCCAGAAGTATCGGGGTTTTCTTTGCCGGTTGTCGTGACGATCTCTCAGCGCAGAGATTTCTCTCGTCCTTGTTTCTCTCAGAGATTTTCTCCCCGCTGCTGTCGTGGGAGTCCTCGGGTGCGCCGGAGATTTGTCTGTCTCCTTGAATTTAAAGATCGGTCTTCTTCTCTTCCCGCGCAGCGGCGCTTCTTTGCCATTCGAATTTATCTCTTTTTGACTTTTCTCATCTACAAGCACGGGGCCGCATCAGAAGATCACCCTCCGTCATGACCTTGGAAGCGGCTGCCTTCTCTCTGTTATACGACAACGCCGGTCTTCATTTCTCATCTCCAGCTCTGGTCTTTTTCGTTCTGAGTCAACTTGCGAGGTGTGTAGAGGAAGTCGTTCAATTCTGGAAGAGATTGGATCACACGGAATCGTCTCCTTGCTTCCGCTACCACGATCTTTGATGCGGCCACCACCATGACCTCCCATGCTACCGTCACCGCGACCTCCAATGCTGCCTCCACCGCGATTTCCTTCTCGACGCCAGCCCGCCCACCGTCGGAATCTCTAGCCAATCGACGAAAGCCAATATCGAGACAATCAATCTATTCTTCATTACCACTGATGCTTCCCTGAGCGGAATCCTGACGCTAATCTCCATGTATTAATCTATCAGTACCTTGACCTTTTGATAACTCGGGTTCCTGAAGCTTCCTCCGACTCTCCATTATCTCAGTGTTTCCTCTGGGGTCATAAGTGAAGAGTATTGGGTCCACAAACCTTGTTACCGTGTCCCTCTTGAATCACTACGCACCTGTCTTTAACGTTCTGCGTACGAAAACTCTGGAGTTATTCATGTGGGCTCTTTCACATCGGTGATCCAGTATTTGCAGTAAAAAGAGTTTTCGCACCGATACGAAAGAGCCCAGTATTTGGAATGAAACAACCTTAATTCTTTTCAGAAAAAAACTTTAACTAGGAAAATTTAGGAATCAATATTAAATAATAATTTTATTGATTTAAAAGATTAATCAGTATGAATTGTACTTTGTATTTATTTTAAAAGCTTTTATTCATAGAAAAATAAATATTTTAATTACTAGAATTTACATTTATTAATTTTCCACACGATTAAAAGTTTTGACTTTTTGGGCTTTTGATTGATTAATCAAATGCGCTTGTCCATGCGACTAGTTCACTGCCAATTCTTATTGGAATTACAGCTGATGATTTTTGAGATGCTTTCATAAGTAGCTTTTTAAAGTCATGGTACATGAAGAGTTCAGAATAGACATGTGTAAGGGTCTTAGGCTCCATGGATTTAATATTAATATGAAAAATGATCGTTTAAACTAAAACTGCTGTACTAAATATAAGTAGAAATATAGTCACACTTTGAAGGATGAAGATGATGCAACTAATAGGGCCGCGAAATTTGAAGGCTCAAATTGATACTAAATATTCAAATTAATTTCTACATTATTTAGAAGGATTTCAGAAGTTTAATGTGAAAACTAATGGTCTGATTAGCTAGCAATCATTAGCCCTTTCATGAGACCACTGCAGCAGGACTTTGCCCTTACTTGACGAGGGGGAGAAGGATGTACTTAACGATTCATCTACCTGTCCGGTCACTCTGTGGATCCTATATTTGAATTGAGATCCCTAGAGATGTGAAGATAATTTGCTACTTGACACATTCACAGGAGCTATACCATAAGATCTTGATCCCCAAATCAATCAAGATACGATTATAACCATTTTAACATGCCAAAAACCCCAGCTAGATCCCATCTTGGCAGCCAACAGATAAGTCAATTTATCTAGCCACATCCTGTGATTTAATTTATTATTTCTGAAAATACTACGCTGGGCCTATTTTTAGCACTTTGGAATGAATTGTATCATATATTTACCCGACTTTGGCGGCACCCTGATTTGTATTAAGGGCTGGAGCTGTAAACCAATGGAGTTACAGCATTGTGAAAGTTTATTTGTTGAGCCAATGCCAAGAGAGTGAAAAATGGAGTGATTGCTGTAAAAGCAACTTTATTAGTATTCAGATGCAAACTTTAGAGAATCCTAAGGATTGAGGATCTCTTAGGACATAAGATGTATTCCACATGTTGGATCAGTTTAAATTTTTATGTGCATCTCTGTTTCTATTATTTAAGTCCACTGATTTTCTAAAGTTTGGACCATAATAACGAGAAAAAGTTATGTTAGCATCGTTTTAATATCCATTCCATATGTATAAACACTTTTGTTACTCTTATAGGTTAATTTATTTGAGTTTTATGTTTTCTAATCTTTGAATATAGTGTTAATATTTTTTATACATTGAATAATTGTACAAAACATAAGTATGTAGAAAATGTGATTTTTTAAGTCAAATTACTGCGTTGAATGCCATAAGCTGTGAGGTTTCCCTATGAATAATGTTCCCTTTTTACACAGCATACATGACTAGAAAAGGGGCTTTCTTCTTATCAAAGAACGTAAAATGATGTTTTTAATGAAAAAATAGCTCGTAAAAATTTTATAGTGCCCTTAATGATGTTTTATAGAAGTTTACAGAAATGCAGAAAATAGTGCCCTTAATGATGCGTTTGCTATATGGCTGGACACAATTTTAGAAGAGCTCAATGATTACGAGAATATATTCAGTAATTCGGATGCTTTGAATATGTGTAACATTTTACTACACACTTACAAGTGATACAATGATGTGAAACTTTTAGTTTTATGTTGCAAGAAGTTCACCTTAAAAAAATATAAAAATGTCCTTGATTACCAAAAAAATCATTTTTTCCAACGTACTTGTAAATGTTTGGTGTCATGATTATATTAATATTTTAGAATAGTGTAGAATTTTGAGGTTGAAACTTTTACTCTTAAGGGAACCGCTACTTGGGCCAAGAGAGATGGTGAATTGATCTTTTCACAATACATATTGGCTTTCAGGAATCTTTTATGATGTTGGTAATTTTAGGGTTCACTCTTTTCTGATATAGAAATTAATAGGAAGTTTTGCTGATCAGTTTATGTTGCTTATTCTACTATTCTAAGGGTCTAACCCACAAGTTTTACTAACTACTTATGTACAATCATTAAATATGAAGGTGTTAGCTCTCTTCCAACTTTTGATTTTCATCCTTAAGGGCCAACACAAGAACAACACAATCATAGCTCATTACTCATTTGCTCAATTAGTTTTTGAAGAGAGAGGCTGATTACTTCCATTGATGGCTTTTTTACCCCGTGGACCATTTTTAACTAGGAGACGTGGTAACCAAAACTCTGACATTGGATTTGGACCTTACCTTGGTGTAAAGTGGGACCCTTATATGTAGAAATTTGTTGTTTTCGTACTTAAGCCAGTAACCAGGACGCAAATGGTAATTTTTTGATCAATTAGGGTCGTTCCAAAAAGGCAAAAGGTATGTATTGGTCTTCCGACTTTTAACTTTTTTCCATCTTTGGATGATGATACCACTGTGCATTATTATTTTTAGTTTTCTAAACATAGAGTCAACCATGAAACTAAATATATGTCAAAAATACAGAATATGATATGTGAGAGCGTGCAGTGTACCAAGAGATGCAAGATATTTTCCCTATCCTTATAGGTTTCAGGAATCAAGGTTTCTCACATGGAAATCTTCGTCTATCGTGGTTGCTATGACGACCATATAACGTTGTTAAGTCGAATATCTAATTCAGCCACTTTCCAAAGTTGTGTCAAGTGGGTGCTGAGGGGGACTGCAAATCGCTGTATAACATAACACACTATACCTTTAAACGTATGACGGAAGTTGACTTTCAAAAATTTATGACGTGCTTGGACAGCTTGTCACACCCCTACTCGGATAAGAAATTAGAAGTAAAATAACTCCACTTTTGTTTGATCTTATTTATGAAAAGTTCAAACCGCCCACGACCATGCTGCTTTAAACCGTGTTCACCAAGGTGCATCCGTATTTCGTGCCCCGACTACTTGAGCAGTCGTGCCCGACTACCGAATAAAGACTGCAATTAGGGTTCTCTTCAAGGCAGGACTAGTACCCAAACTCAATGCTATCTAACCTGTGTTAAATGCTCCATTAGTCAGAGGCATTGAATTGTAGACCTGCGGAAATCCCGAGAATCATGCCTAAAGACATTTAAAGCTGTGGCTTGTTATCCTCGTCTTTTCTCCATCGTGAGTAACTTTGACTCTTGTATTGGTGAAACACTATCCAATGTTCTCGTGGATTGGCTCCGTTCATCAGACTACCGCTGCTTGGCAAGTGCAGTGATCGTACTAGTTCATCGAAAACCGAAGATGCATCCCTCTGTGGACACCCTCTTATTGTTTTTTTCTTCAAAGGAGAAAACTTCTCACGTCGGACTTCTTTTCTTCTAGGTTCCTGCCTAGTCAAGATAGATAATTCGACATGAAATGTGCAAATTTAAATTCGCAAGTGAGGAAAAGTTTAAATATTATGGCGTCAACGTCCGATTGGAGATATTGCATTCAATAGATGCTGTACTTTAGATAAAAGCAAATAAATTCGGTAGACTTCAGCTCCGGTTTCGCTCGCCAACCGCTTTTGTTTCACTTCAAGGCGAGAGGTAAAGGAGAGAAAGACAGAACGCGAGAGTTCCAGTGTCTAATTGATGACACTATAAAATGGTGTGAGGGTGATTATGGGCAAGGCGGCCATTGAGGTTGGTGACTATGGGTTCCTCAAGCAGTTCTCGCCATCTTCCCCTTCTTCTAGTTATCATCGTCATTTTCGTGGCGGGAACTTCTTCCGTGGATGGTTTTCGCCGTCTCTCTGGAGGTGAAGATGAAGAATCCCCTCGACCATCTCGAGCCAAGGCCCCTAAATCCCCTCCCCGACTACCGCCGTCTCCGGCACCTCGACCCAAGGGCCCTAAATCGCCTTGTCCGGCGCCTTCCCCACCACAGCCGGCTCCGCCGCCTCAAAACTTCAATTTCTCTCCGCCGCCTCAGACGTCACCAAGTCCTCCTGCTATCAACCTACTTGGTTAATGTTACTCCAAACGATCCCACGATCCATGCTCCACAATCTCTAACCCCTGGCTCAGCAAATCTCTTAGGTAAGCTTTCGGGCCACCTCCTCCTATCATCTCCTCCGCCACCACCACCAGCTATTACTCGGCATCACTCGACTCCAGCAATCCACGCTTCACTGCCAACGACCCCTCGCTCATGGTCAACTCTCGAAGCACGTCTCCGTGGATGTACCGTACTCGTATCTGCATGTTGTGTTGTTCGTAATTCTAGGCCACTACCGCGCATCTATGCTCCCCTGTCTATCCGGGTCATAATCTGATCGCTGGCTCTATCTTGTGTTTCCATGGAAAGATATCAATAATACTTGTGTTGTATTGTACTTCAAAATAAGTGCAGAGTTCCAATATTTACATGAATGCTTCAGAGTGATTCTAGAAACAGGAGAGAAACGACAGTAAATACACGAACGCCTGATTGAGCGAGAGGGACAGAAAGCAACAGAGAGGGAGTGCGAACGAGGGAGCGTGCGACATAGAAACACAGAGAGAGAGAGAGAGAGGAGAGAGAGGAAAAGTGCCTATAATTCTGTCAACATTTCTTGACCCTTGTTCACATGACTTGTGAGGGGTTTGATTTCCTTGGAGCTTGAGGGGTTTGACTTTTTTCAACCCCTCAAATCTTCTTTGGGGTTTGAGGGATCTTCTTTTTTTCCCTCCGGCGGGAGGGGATTTAAATCTGATATACCCATGTCATTTTCTTTCACGAATTTGCTACTTATGGGAGTCTCAGATCTTCATCGCTAGTTTTAATCATATAAATCCCTATTTTTATTTTTATTCGGTAATTAAAATCGACCTCCTCCTCCGCATGGTCTGCACGCGTTTGATGTGCCGTGGTGTGGCCACTGCCAGAGCCTTGCCCACTTCCTGGAGGCGGCGGTCGTCGCTCTCCAAGACGACCCGACGTGGTAATCGCTAAACTGGTAAACCCTCTCTCTCTCTCTATCTGTCTATCTGCCGTTTCTCTATCTTCCACGTGGCAGAGACTCTGTGGGCATTCCCTCTCCATCCCAAGTTTCGAAAATCTGACGAATGTGGTCATCGCCAAGCTGTCTTCAGTGACCCGTCGACTTCCGTTATTAATGGGCCGGGATGCCCAAAGCCCACTTAGCCCTGACCAGAGCCAGGAGGCCGTCCTCTCTATCCTCCACGTTGCACGGCCCCCCTGTGCGCACTCTCCCTCTATCATCCCACATTTCGAAAATTCTGGCTGACTTAGGGTGTCCCTTTGACTTCCATTCTTAATGGCCCCTCATGCCTAGAGACCACTAACTTTGACCAAACCAAGTGGCTCCTTCTCTGCCCTGCACGTGGCAGCTGCCGCTCCTATCCCAAAAATCTGGCTGACATGGCATTGTGGGGCCAAGGACGACTTCCACGGAGTACCCGACCATGTACTTCCGGTCGGCGAGGGGGAAGATGGTCGAGTACGACTCCGGCCGTAACAAGGAAGATATCATAGCCTTCATGCAAAAGCACCGCTACCCGGCACCTGTCCACTCCGCCGTCGAGTTCGCACCGGCTGAGCCAGTCAAGGACGACCTCTAATTTGGGGTAAACTAATCCCACCTCCCTCATCGCCACGTCTCCCCCTGTCTCTCTATCTATTTCTCACTACATTATAGGAATAAACACTGTTATTACTGGTCTTCGCCCGTTTTATCCGGGCCCACATTCTTGGGCTGAAAAGGCCCAGCTCGCGGATTCTCTCCGGGGCACTGTGAGGAAGGTGGGCGACACCTAAAAACGAAGGGGGGGTAGATGGTATATATAAGCTTGTTCTTAAAGAGATACACATCGCCGGAAGCCGCCGTTGCCGAAGAGAGGGAGGGCTTTTTCTGAAGGCTTCGGCTGCGGTTAGCCCACAGTTCCTTCCTCTGTACATTGCAGAGAGAGAGAGAGAGAGAGGAAACATTGCAGGGAGGTTTGGATGGGATGAACTGAAGATCCAAGGTCTGTGGATTGCTGTGTGCTGGTCACTGTTTCCCTCTCTCTCTCTCTCTCTCTCTCTCTGTGGTTGTGTAACCGAGGAGACGGAGCACAATGAAGGTCCAGAATCTACCTACAAGGGAGAAGGAGACATGAGGAGGGAGGATAAGAGGAGGAAGAAGCCACCACTGCCGCCAATCTCCAGTTGGACGCCACGCCGGGAATGACCTCTGCGTTTTTGCTCACAGAGTTTTAGTCCCACATCAATTATTTCTGAGATTTTTATGGGTGTATATCTCAGAGCACTCTACACATATTGACATTCCTACCCCCAGAAACAGAATGCTCATAACCACTCAGGGGGAGAGATAAGGTGATTCACCCAGGCATGTGTAACGAGATCATACCCTGACCCACATATCAACTCCCGCCAGTGACATGGAAGAGGAGTGAAACACGTCCTGCATGAGTACCATGTGAGCTGTCAGCTTGTGGTTCCTCACGGTCTAGGTTAGCATGCTTGAGCGGTCCCCTCTTGGTTAGGGGGGTTGACTGTTGAGTATCGACTGGCCGTCAGGTCCCCTCTTTTCTATTTTACTTTATTTTTTTTAATTTGATTTTTATCATAATAAACGCACAAAAACTCCTAAGAATTCCAAGAAATTCAGAAATAAATCTCAAAGATTATAGAAAATTTATAAAATATCTCAACACTCTCAAAAATCTAAATATTAAGTTTAACCATCATAACTCATGGTCACATTTAACTTTTTATTTTCAAAGAAATATCAATAAATGAATATAGAAAAATAAAGCTTCATTTTTCTAAAAATCATATCAATGTGTATTTTTTAACAAAAATAGAGCATACACATAGATAAAAATTGACATCTTAATAATGTAATCTGAGGATTATCAATCATCAAAAGGCTAAGCTACTGTTAAAGATCACTATCAACTCATAGTTTTCCTGTTGCCCTCAATGTCCTTACTAATGGTAAATCTAGAATAGGAAAATATAATGTAGTCATCATCATGTTCAGGTAGGATCTTCAACTTCGAACTTAGAAAGTAGGATCCATCACGAATCAAATAATCTATCAGCATTAGAGCATAAGAAATTATTAAGAAAGTGATCCAATCACTTTCTAGTATCTAGCAGCAAGTTCCTAGATGTCCAATAGTTACAACTTTTTTCAATGCTTATTGTTTTTAATCCTTAATACACATGAAAAACTAGTGATAGAAAAGTTGGGGGAACCTAGCAATTAAAATGTTCAACATGTGTGATTTCATCTCAATAAGGTGAGTGATGTAGGACATTATCGAGAAAATTTCAATTAAGGATTTAAACAATCGGATCAAGACAACTTAGTGAATTCTCAAATATTTAAGCAAAATTTAAAGGAAATGGTGATTCATTGAAATCTTTTAACTTTGAAAGAGAGGATCTTATTCATCTAACAATTAATATTTGACCTTATTTTTAAAATATCAGATCAATTTATGGATCACAAAATAGACAAATTATGGCTATCTTAGGTCACTCAATGTCAATTTGCAATAGAGATTTGAAATCAGATCATAAATCATTGAAATTAAACAAGTCAATGGTACCTTGATATGAATTATTGACATGAGAGAGAAAAACCATGGAATCAATGTAGTCTCAAAAGATAGAATGTATGACTCTTATATAGGAGAGATGAGAGATGAGAGATGAGAGATGAGAGATGAGAGAGAGACATAGATAATGGGTCCTAATGAGTCGAGAGTCTGATACCACTATCGAACACTCTTCCTCAAGTTGGAGCATATAAGTCAAACATGTCTAACTTGGTACATG
The DNA here is from genome assembly GCA_902729315.2 of Spirodela intermedia. NCBI lineage: Eukaryota > Viridiplantae > Streptophyta > Magnoliopsida > Alismatales > Araceae > Spirodela > Spirodela intermedia. The sequence goes on from LR746273.1 coordinate 2,958,487, forward strand.
TGGTGTCATAAGAGATGTCGGTTAAACTCTTTGTGAAGATGTCTACAAGCTGATGAAATAATACCACATGAGAAGTTGAGATAAGTCCAAACATAACTTTATCTCGAATGTAGTGATAGTTGATCTCAATATACTTCGTACGCTCATGAAAGGTGAGATTGCCAGCAATAAAAGTGATAACTTGATTGTTGCAATACATGGGCATTAGAGAGGGAGAAGCAATGTCAAGATTGTCGAGAAATGATCAAAGTCATACTATTTTCCTATGTTATTTCAGTCCTAGTTCAATATTCGGATTCTATATTGAAGTAGGACACCACCCTCTATTTTTGAGACCTTCAATTGATTAGGTTATTGCTGACATATGTGTAATAACTTGTAATAGACTTTCAATCGCCTTTGTCACTTGCATACCTAGCGTTAGAGTAGGCTGCAATTCACAGATGGTTGTGTCGCTGATAGATCAACCCTTTCCCTAGGGATTGCTTGATGTAGGTGAGTACTCGTAGAGTTCCCTCTTAATGAACTTGTCGAGGCTCCTACATGAATTGGCTCAAGGCACTAACCATGTACATGATGTTAGGACGAGTGATAGTCAGATATATCAACTTGTCCAACAATCACTGATATCGATTAGCATTCTTGAGTAAGGGAGATGAAGTGTCTCAAAACTATAGGCGAGCTTCTATAGGTGAAGTCTTCGACTTGCACCCAAGGAGACCTATCTTTTGAAACATGTCAAGGACATACTTCTGTTGAGTGAGAGTGAGCTTTCCGTCTTGATATGCAAACTCAATCCCAAAGAAATACCATGGAGTCTCCAAGTCATGAATGTTGAGGTGTTATAAGTAAGTTTTGGTGGCAGAGATGCCAGTCTCATCACTTTTAGTCACAAGAATATCATCGACATAGACTGCTAGAATGGAAAGGCCACCCTCTATTTTCTTTGTGAGGTTGGTGAGGTCCACAATGCAGGAGGTGAAGTCGAAAGTGGTAAATAAATTACTAAACTTGGCAAATCAACCACGTGGACTCTACTTGAGCCCATAAATAGTACGTTGCAAGAGACACACCTTCGATGACTCTCCTTGAGTAACATATCTAGGATTTTACTTCATAAAAATCTACTCTATGAGATCACCATAGAGAAAGACATTAGAAACATCTAACTGGTAGAGACATCATGCCTGATTGATAGCAAAAGAGAGGAGCATGTGGACAGAGTTGAGATAGATGACAAGAGAGAACATTTCAATGTAATCAATCTCATATGGCTATGTGAAGTCTCGAGTAATTAGACAAGCTTTGTGACGAGCAATGGAGCCATTTGAGTGATACTTGATGGTAAACATCTACTTGCACATCACAATATTGGCATTGGTCGAGTGTAGAACTAAATCCTAAGTCCCTTGAGCGACCAATGTAGTTACTTTTAAATCTATGACCACTTTTCATGTAGGTATATGTGCAACCTCAACATATGACTATGGAAGTGACTCGGATGCTATAGAGAAGGCCAAGGCACAAAAAGAGGGAGAAAGATAGTCATAGGAGACAAATTGAGAGATGGGATAGTGGGTGCAAGTATGTGTACCTTTGCAAAGGACAATAAGGAGATGAAGGTCATCAGGTAGAGCAGCGACTGAAGGCGTAGAGGTGATTGTAAGAGAGGAAGAAGATGATACTATATTCGGAGTAGGAGTCATGGGAGACACGGGCCAAAGAGAGACAAGTGTGGGTAATGACTCCAAAGAGAGTGGATAGGAAGGAAGAGAAGAGGGAGGGTCTACAAGAACCACCATGGGAGGGAACCCAAGTGAAGTAGATGTAGTGGCCTGAGGAAGAGGAGTCAAAATAGGAAAGAAGAAAGGAGACTCATGAAAAGTGACGTTGGTTGAGGAGACTCCTCATGAAAGGAGACCCCATAGCCTTTTTATGTGCAAGAGCAGTTGAGAAAGACTCCTTTAAGAGCATGAGAGGTGAGTTTAGAAAGAGAATGAGAGAAATCCTAGATGAAGGCAGTGCATCTAAAGACTCGAGGGAAAGAGAAAAATTAAGAGAATTAGGGATTAAGTGATGGAGAGTGATAAGTCTTCATTATCATGAGTTAATAATTAGTAAATAATATAGTTTTAGCCTTAACTCATGATAAATAAACTTATATTTATGTTAAAAATGTGAAAAGTAGTTTTTAGTTTGTTAACATAAATTTTTGAATAATTATATGATTTTATATAAATTTATATAATTTTTAAAGTCTTACTTTTGAGATAAATGAAGAAAAAGAAATTAAAATAAAAATAAGACAAAATGGGGGGGACTTGTTAGCCAGCCGGAAGCAAGTCGGAAGTGCAGTTGGGGAGTAGCCGCAAGTAGGGGCTCGAGCAGCTTGGACTGATGGGGCACGTGTGTGCAACTCCCCTTCCACGTCATTGGTGGCTAGCCGGCTGTGAGGTAAGGAGTGGTCGTACATGCACAAGAAAGGGACTTGATCGAAAATATAATATTACTATATATTCATCAAAAAATTTGGTGCACAATCGATGTGGGACTAAATCGGCATCACACCTTCTCTAGAAAGGGGCAGACAAACGATGTGGATTTGAATCCTCCTAGAGCCAAAACTCATATTTTTTATCTAATTATCATGACTTTCTTGCAAATCATCGGTGAAGGATTAAACGAATAAGCCGTCGTCAGGAAGAGGATGATTCGCGAGGAGACAAGTTGCCAATTCTTGAGAGCCTCCTCTTGTTGTGCAGACTTGAGAATGAAGCTCCTTAACACGTGCCCCACCTCCATTCAGCTCCTCTCTGTTGGGTGATAGCTGCCAAAGAGTTGCAAAGTCGCTGTTTTTTTGTTCTGCTGGGTGACAGCCGTTGAAAACGATTTGATGACCCATTTCATTGATCTCTAGACTTTGCAAGGAGATTTAAAGATTACCCACATCATCTTTGTCCAAGAAAAGCTTTCGAGGCCATGGACACTACACCACGATCCTCCTGAATGATTAGGATTTTGGTGCGTCGCCAGCACATCGCCGCCACAGTGCCAAAACTTTATTTTCCTGCCTTCAACTTACTTTTCACTTCATTTATTGATAATTTGTGTGATTTCAATTTATCAAGATATACTTCATTCCATTACAATTCTTTTGACTTTTACAGATCTTAATTTGATCAATTAAATCATTTGTAATCACTTATGTAAGAATCGTTAGGTAGAACTCTGTTTTTGCCTAATTCGTGTTCCTTGGGTGCTAATGTCATCTTGACATCCACACTCTTATTTCCCTTTTTTGTGAATTTTAAATATATATTTTTTCATTTCCTAATATAAAAATCATAAAAAATAGTATTCTTTGAGAAAAATTCTGAATAATTATCAGATATTATATTACATCCTTGTGATTGACTTAGAAAATTATCGCTATTTTTAGAAGTTTTATTGAATTATAATTGATATATTTATTTAGAAATACTTCTAAATATTTAAAAAATCATTTTTTTCTAGTTTTATAAATTTTAAATTTGTGTGATTTACTATACAACGACTAAGTCATGTCAAAGAGGAATGACCCTCCTAAGAGGAGGAGAAGAAAGTCGATTCTAGAGGTAATTGATAGTTAGAAAGACATCAACCTAGAGAGAGAGAGAGACATTCATCTCAAGAAGAAGTATGCGAATGATGTCAAGAAGCTAACAATGTTTGCGCTTAGCAACACCATTCTACTACGAAGTGTGAGAACATGTGGTCTTGTGAAGGATGCCACAATCACCATAGAAGGTGTGAAGAGATGCTTAAACAAATTCAAAAGTATTATTAGTATGTAGAATCTAGGGCGTAATTGTGTATTGGGTGATAACTTCAATGATGAAGTGGCTAACCACAGTGATGACCTTAGAATGGTCGTAGAGGAGGTAGACCCAATTCACACAAATGTAGTCATCAGAAAAATAATGTAATAATGATGGCTCGTGATGAAAGAAGTACAAGATAGACCCTATACATCGCAATGGATAAAGTCAAAGGGAGTAGAAGAGAGGATGTCATCATGACTAAGATAAGAAGCATGGTGATGTTTGTTTAGTTGACAAGACTCACACACAAACTTAGAGAGAGAAAACCATGGTAAAGTTTTTTGTAATTTAGAGAAACAAGGATGGCCTAAATAATGATATTATAAAAAAGAAGAAGTAGCCATAGAGGCATTAAAAAAGGTTGGAAGGCTAGATGAGGGTTCGTCATAAATGAGTTCGTAGACTATCTACCTGTTTTCACAGCCCAAACTAATCTTTTGTTCGGTATGTAGATTTTGGAAAATATAGTGAAAGGAAAAGAATGTGACTATATAAAGAAAGGGACGGGTAATAACATTGACGTAAAGAAAGTTAGTAGGAAAATTGAGAATGTAGAAAACTTGGGTAAGGTGAAGGGAGGGAGAAGCCGAGGTGGCACCATGACCTTTGACCAGACAGGTTCGGCCATTGGCAATGGTGACAAGGGAATAGGTTAGAGTAGGCTGATAGAAGGAGAGAATAGTAGGAATATCGGTCATATGAGTGGAGGCCCCTAAATTAATAATTCACAGCGCCAAAGAAAAAGTAAAGAGAGCATGTGTACCTAGTGTAGAGAAGGCCAAAAACAAAACGAGCTTGACAGAAGTGGAAGTGTTGGTACCATTGGAGCGGCAAAGGGTGTCATATTCTGCAAGCATTAAGGTCACATGGAAGGTAAGAGTTGGAACATGGGAAGGAGTGAGGAATGCTAGAGTCTGAAAAGTTATCGCCGACTGTGCAAAAGCAGGCTTATTGAACTACTTCCAACACTTAGTAGTTGAATGATTCTACTTCTCACAATAGAGACATGGAGGAAAGGTGTTGCGTCCACGTCTGCGAAGAATACAACCACTATTAGGGCAGGAAAGAGGGGTATCATCTCGAGCCTGTAGAGTAGCAACATCAAGAGTTAGGAGTAGAGGTGGTGCTTGGGGAGGAAGAAGAGAAGTGGACAAGCATACTAGTGGTGACCCGAAGGATTGTTGAGAAGATGGAGGCAAGATCAGGCATGCGATCCCTAGAGAGAATAGCCCCTTAGATCTAGGATGTGATAGATGGATGAAGTTTACTGAGATTAACCCTAGCATAAAACTCTTAATGATAGTGTTAGAGGGTTAGGAGGTCGATAATAGGGGGCTGATAGATATCAACCTCCTAGATGAGGGCGTAGAGGTGACCGTAGTGGGCATGAAGAGAGAGATCACCTTGTTTGTAGGAGAGAAAAGACTCGAAGATCTCCACAACTTAATCAATGTTCGTTCGGTTGATGTACATGGTCTTTATAGCAAGCCATAGGAGACGGGCCACGGTGATGCGTGCTAGCGGCTTGGCAATGTTGGGCTCGATGCTCTGAAGCATCCACATGATGGTGGCCGAGTCAAGCTACGATCTTGTCACATACGAGGGGTCCCAAAGGCTAAGTAAGTCATCTAAGAGGTGATGGAGGAGATTGTGAGATCTAAGGAAGAGCTTGGAGCCAAATGCCCATGATGCATAATTATGGTTGTTGAAGATGTATGCCAGTCGAGTAAGTTGCATCATGATGGAGTGACGAGTCAGAGGGGGATTGGAAAAGGCTCAAAGGGCTCAAAGGTAGGTGACGGAGGGGGGTGAGATGATGCCATGAGGCTAGGGGGTCCAGGCTAGAGGGACAAGTGGTGGGCTGAGCAGGTTGGGGCCTGGCGGGCTGATCTGGAGGGGCAGGCAAAACCAGAGGGCAAGCAGAGTTGGCTGGGGCCAGCTGGGGCTGGCTGGGCCGTGCTGGGCCTGCAGATCCGTGCGAGGCCAGTGGATCCACGCAGGATTGGCGGGTCCGGTGGGGCTAGTCCTAAGTGGGCTGGTCTAGAAGAAAACATTGGCTGGCTCGCTAGGAGATAGGCAAAACTCTAGTTGCCGTGACCAGATGGTGACGGCGCCTGCGACAGCAACAGTGAGGGCTGGGGTGTGACGGCAAGGGAGCAAAGGGAAGGGCGTGACAGCAAGGGCATGACGGCAAGGAGGGACCTCAACGGCAGCGGGTATGCCCTTAGCACCTGAGAACGACGGCACCTGTAACAATGTGACAGTGAGGGTGCAGCGGCGAGGAGGGGCCTCGATGGCGATGGCCATGGTGGAGATGTTGGAGAGGAGGAGAGTAATGGCACCAGTAATGGGCGACGACAGTGAGAAGGGCGGCGCTGAAAGGAGAAAGAGAGTGATGACAGAGATGACGATGCCGGAAGGAGAAGGAGAGCGACGACAAAGACGACGATGTCGAAAGAGGGAAGAGCAGCGATGCTAAAGAACCGTATGAGGACGGAAGAGGCCAGTGAAGAGGAGAGTAGCGCACCGGATACCTAGGGCTCTAGTACCATGTTAACACAAGAGAGGAACACCCTAGAATCCATGTAGTCTCAAAAGATAGAATACATGACTCTTATATAGGAGGGATGAGAGATGAGAGAGAGAGATAGCTAATAGGCCAAGAGTCCGATACTACTATCGAACGTGGATAAATGTAATCTCATGATTGTTGGTTTGTGAACTTCAAGATTGATCCTCAATGACTCCAAAACGTGATGAAAGATAGAATGAAAAGGTGAGAAAATAGATGGGTGAAATGAAAATGGTGGCTGACCCTCTTGACCTCCCTAAGGATACAACATTAACCCTCATGGCCGCTCCCTAAGGAATGATTGACACTCACAATTTCCCTCAAAGAAAAAGACAAAATTTGAAGAGAAACTCTCCAACATCAACTTCATTACTTCCTTCAAATAACACATGAAATATCTTTTTTATAAATATAATTTAAAGGTAGTTATGAGAGAGTGGAGAAGTTAGACAGAATCTAAGTGGTTGAGACCTCCTAGTTGAATGTCTTGGCATCTTTATTGCTCGCAATAGATGCCTCGTGAAATCCTCTGATCCTTGCTGTAATTTGATCCTTAATTAAGAATTAGATGCTCTACTTCAATCATATGACTCGTTCTCCTAAAGGTTATTTTGGTACTTATTGATGCCTTCCCAACAAGTGCCTTAGAAAGTTGCTTGAGAAAGAAAAAGAAGGGGTGAATATTCCTTTTTCTTTGGTCAATGATTTCTTTTGAAAGTAAGTCTGGCCTAGGCCCAATTCTCTTTTTGGATCAACCTTTCCTTGGTCCAAATTGGGCTGAATAAGATCTACATCCATCTTAGATCTCAATTGAGACCCATCACATCTATGAATGTTTGGGCTGTTGATCCCATCAGAGAGGGAGAGAGAGATTTTACTTAATATTATGTCACTTAATATGGTCTCAAGAAGGATCACTAAATATGTAGTCTATTATGGAGGCTAGTTTTGTTTTATACCCCACGAGAAAAATTTATGAAAAAGAAACTGTGGCACGTCTCCAAGATCATCTCCATACACTGCACCTATATTAATGGCTAGAGACGTGCTGCCCACGAGGGAGTCAGCCATTCTTCTTTTTCTTCTGTCAGTGTTCTTCTTTACCTTCTAAGCAACAACCACCTCTGATGTTGTCCCCGAGTTGCTCAATATTGATTTCTAAGTCAACTATGACGGTGTTGACTTTACATAACCTGTTTTAGCAACATGAACAGCGAGTGTAACAGGTTTTTTATGATATGTCACTTCATTTAATCATTTTTGGGTCATCTAAGTCAAGATTAATTTTAATTATGAGTATGGTAGACCCTCATTTGCAATCGAATGCTACTCAGGCTGTTTTAACGCGAATCAAATAACTCAAATCTGTCAATTGGTACGTTTCCTTCTGGCTCAACCTGCCACGTTGACCCTCATTAGCCTCATATCCAACCTTTCTAACGGTTCCCTCGCCACGTCATGTAAAGAAGATGACGTTCCTGTCTTATTCTCCGTCGCTTACTCTTCCTCCCATCTGGCCCCATGGACACCAGCAGCTGGGAATCTCACGCGGGCATAGCAGACGGCGTGTTCTCTCTCTCTTCTCTCTTTCCCTCCGTCCCGCCCACCCTCTCTCTCTCTCTCTCTCTCTCTCTCTCTCGCTGTCTGTCTGTCTGTCTGTCTGTGTCACTATTTATATATCCAGAGTATTACGTCGTGTTGGGCTTTCTCTCTTATCTCTGTGCATACATGTGTATCGAACTAAATCAGGTTATCGCAAAAAGGATGACATATGCGTAAAATTGGCAGTTCTCAACGCATGCCATTTGTGAACGCGTCAACCGACTAGCGTCTAACGGGTATTCAATGCCCTTAGTCTGACCACGTGCGTCCCTTTGTCCGCTTACCTGCAGAGGATAAGCCATCAGTGGTTGGCTTGATTCTCCAAGGCGGCCCACGTGGGAGACGATCTGTCATCAAGAGGGGCTGCGACCATGACGCCGTTTCCTGTCATCTTCCACATTATAGTTTATCATGTCTTCTGTGTTTCTGTGATGCCTCGAGAGAAGCTCCCCCAAACATATATAAATACCTCTCCGTACCCAGACCCAAGTGCTGCTGTGGCTAGTTTCCTATTAGCGAGCTTCATCCGATCTTACATGCCATGGACTTTGTCCTTCTCCTTCTGTCGTTCCTCCTGGCCACCTCCCATGCCGCGATCTACCCCGATCCTGTCCTTGACAGTAGAGGAAATGAGATCAAACGGGGGCATCAGTACTACGTACTGCCGGCGTTCTCCGGTCCCCTCGGCGGCGGCCTGAATCTGGTGTCCCTCAACGAGACGTGCCCACTGTATGTCGCACGGGAGGAATCGGAGGTCGCCAGTGGGCTTCCCGTCATGTTCTTCCCGGAGAACCCGGACAGGTCCGCCGTGCTCGAGGGGGGAACGTTCTACGCCATGTTTGCGGCGCCTACCCAGTGCACGGAGTCCACGGTGTGGAGAGCCAAGGTGGGAACCCTGACGACGGGCGGATCCGTATCCCAGAGCATTGGTCCTCACGATAGTAGGTTCGCCATACAAAAATCTGATGACCCCAAGTGGGCCTACGAGATCAGCTCTTGCCCGTGCAGTGTCGATGTGGACCGCGCATCCTGCCGCATGGGATGCTCAGTCGTTGATTCACTGCCTAAAGCTGTTGTCTTTATGAATGCTGCCGTGGAGGAAGTCGTTATTCGTTCCAAGGCGTAGAGGAGGGGGAGCACCTCTCGCTTGCAAGTGAATAACGGACTCCTCCGAAACTTGCCTTGTCATGTTGTTCCATGAATAAATGAATGAGGATCCTCATTGGCATGGTTTTCTGATTAATCGAATTACGATTCTCTTTCTCTATTACTCACAACAAACTTTTGTCTTGAACTTTACATTCTGAACACCTTCGGATATGAGTCATTGATCTTTCTCACTTAATGAAAGCTTCAAAAGCTTAGCATTGTACTTCTAAAGATGGGTTGGTCACTGAACCCGGCACATCGACTGTGCCTATATGATCGGGTCTATTGTCACAAAACAAACACTAACATCTTCAAGATGGGATGTAATAGCCATATCGCCTGTTATAGGTTTATTAAGCAACATGTATAATTATTTCATTTTTGTATCCCCTCATAACACTTAATATGGCTAATATTAATATAATATCGAACTTCTAACACCGGAAAGCTATTCTCCGTCTCCAACATCACTCTTTAAAGGTTCAACGTCACTCCTTATAGTTGAAGAAAAAAGATGGAGACTGCTGCTTTTCTTTGCTCTCTCTCTCTGTGTCTCTCTGTGTCTCTCTGTCTGTCTCTCTGTCTGTCTGTCTCTCTGTCTCTCTCTTTAAATATCTATCTGGCTTAAGGTTCAATATAGAGTTAAGACTTTGCAGTGCATGCATTCACCCTTAAAGTTTGGTTGTACTCTCTATGCCGTAATGTGTCCCTTTCTCTCCCTCATCCCATTTGCCTGTCCCCTTTTCTCCCTCGCTGGTGGCAAATGTTCATGTTGTTGGCGGCGGTCGTCTGAGATCTCGCCGGAGGAGTCACCAAGTTCCTCTCAATCACATTGACTTATAGACTCTCAGTGCCCGAAACAGACCCATTTCCATCCTGAACTCTGTAACTTCTCCGGCAGCTGATTCCTCCGGCTCCCAAGAGCCGGCGATGTTCCTCCATCTTTCAGAAAATGGCCTCGATTCTACCAATCATCTCCTCTGCCTCCTGCGGTCACCTCCTGTCTAGTGGCCGTCGTTCTTACTCACTGAAGCCTCCGGGAAGGCCGCCTAGCCCCTGCTTTAGTCAGTCCAACCTTCACATTTCCTGTCTGCTGCAATCGGTCGTCAACCGGAAGGCCATTGAACCCAGCAAGCAACTTCACGCTCATCTCATTGTCTCAGGCCTCGACTGCGACGCCATCTTGGTGACCAAATTGGTGAACCTTTATTCCGTCTCCCATTGCCTGGCTTGCCATTCATACCCTGTTTGACAGAAATCCCAAAAGGAACATTTTCCTCTGGAATGTCCTCACCTGGGGTTGCACGTGCGACGGTCCCCATGAGAGGGCTGTCGAGCTCTTCCAGCAGCTGCTCGACTGCGGCCTCAAGCTGGACAACTTCACCTTCTCCTTTGTCCTCAAGGCCTGCTGCGCCCTCTCCGACCTAGAGGTGGGGAGATGCATCCGCGACCAGGTGATGTGTTCCTAGGTCAAACAGTCTTTTCTTTAATTTGTAGACATGATTAGAGAAGTCTGAACTTTCAAATCCAGAATGTTGTTCACTACAAACTTCTTCTATTTAGAAAGTAATCTTAACATCCATTTGATATAATTTAAAATCAACGCACATGCGATAGATAATAAGATTCAAGTTAAATCTAATCTTACTACAGGGGCTTAAGTTTCATCGTAATCTATTCTTTCTTAAATAAATTCTTGAGCAACTAGTGCAGCCTTATTTTGAACCACTATTTCTTCTTCATTCAATTTATTTCTGAAAACCCATTTTGTTCTTATCAGATTTTGATGTTTAGGTCTAGGAACTCAATTACATACTATATTTATTTGGAAATCATCTAATTTTTCATGCATGAAACTCATCTAGTTATAGTCCATGATAACATCATCAATCTTTCATGGTTCAACCTAGGAAATAAATACTTTATGAGTATGTTCCTTTAATTTTGATCTAGTTCTAAGTTTGTTATTTATTTATTATCTGATAACATTATCAATGGGATAACTCTTAGTATCCCTCCATGTCTTAGATAAGTCCTTGAGATCATAATTTAGTTGTAGGTGATGTAATTCTTCTTCATTCTTTTCTAGATCCCCACTATTGTATTGTCAATGTGAACACATTCATCATCGCATAGTACAATTTTTTAAACACATGATTGTTCTAAAAATTTAATATAGATTAATTCTTCAACCACTAGAGTTCCTTTTTTGTATACTTTGTAAGCTTTAGATCTTTTAGAATATCCTAGAAAAATACCTTTCTCACTACTTTGATCAAAATTTTCTAGCTCTTTTGCCAATTATTGAGAAGGAAACATTTACATCCAAATGGTCTAATTAGTTACATTTTGGTTTTCTATTTTTCAGAACTTCATATGGAGCTTTTCTTAATCTTGATATGATAATCAATTTTTTTATGGTATAACAAACTGTGGATTAACCTTCAACCCATAAATATGTGGAAAGGTAATTTTCGGCCAACATTATCTTAGATATGTCGATTAGTGTTCTTTTTTTCCTTTTTATTAATCCATTTTTTAAGGAGTTCAAGTTGCTGAAAATCCATTTTTAATTCTTAGTTCCTCACAAAATTTTGAAAATATATTATTTTCAAATTCTACCCCATGTTCCCTTCTGATTTTCCTAACTTGTGTCTCTAGTTCAATTTATATTTCTTGGCAAACTTCATAAACAGATCAACAATTTCAATTATACGAGATAAGAGATACACCCAAATAAATTTCGAGAAAAGTCATCAACAATTACAAAACAATAAAATTTTCCTACCAAACTAGTAAATCTGATTCAGACCAAGTAAATCTAGATTGGTAAGTTTTATGGTAGAAATTTTTTCTTTTTATTTGAAGTGTTTCATAGTTTGTTTTCTTTTGATACAACTCTCACATGCGTAGCTTTTTCTGTTTATAATGTTTGGTAGACCTCTAACAAAGTTCAACTTATATAGTTTGTTAATTTTTTTAATGTTCACATGTATGAGGCTTCTATACCAAAGATTCATTTCTTTTTCATCTGCCTTAGTCACAAGACATACATTAGTTGGACTTATCATAGAGTTTTTAAGATCGAGTATACAGATTTCTCTTTTATCTCTAGTAAAAATTACTTCACCATTATTATCATTTAAGACAATATGTTTATCTTTCTCAAATATGACTTCTATGTCATTATCATAGAGTTAACTGGTACCAATCAGAGTACAATTTAGTCCATCAACTAGAGGTACACCCATTCTCCAAGTACCCTAGAAGATTCCTTTGAAAGACATGATCAAGTTCTCAGATGAGGAACTCAAATTACTTTGAGTTTATCTACCTATTTTTAGGTATCTAGATGAATCATGTTTAGGGTTCTATTCTAGTTCCACTAATTATTTTGATTTTATTTCTTAAATCATTTCTAGGTAGATTTATATTGTAGGCTAATCCTTCCTTTCTAAATGATGAATCTCACTCCCTAGTACTATGTCTAGTTCCATTTGACTTTCATATAATTTTTTGTAATATGTTATTAGATTAGAAAACTTGTTTTCCTATTTCATGTCCTATAGTGGATTGCTTGATCTCTATACTAAGATTCTAATGTGTCTTTTATTGAATATTTTCTATACTTAATTCAATGATCACCCTTTCATATATGTCACATGTTGTGGCTTGATAAGATGAGATTTTTGTAGATCTTTGGCTCCTAATTTTTTGATTTTCTTCTACCGTTTCTACTATTATAATAATTGATTTCTTTTCTTTTGTGACAATGGGTATCTTGGGATGTGACAATGTGTCCCCAAGTTCTCTCTCTAGTTTGACACCGTTCTGATTTTTTTATTTATTAAGTTTTTCGATTCTCTAAGTCTAAGGTTCTTTTACAAAGTCTTTGGTTTAAATCTGATATCTTCAAAATCATCTCTTAGTTTTTCTAAATTATCTTGCAATTGACTGCATGTAAGAGAGTCATCAAGATTGTATAGTCTTGAGATCCTTGCTATTAAGCATAGGTCTTTCTTTATTTCATGTTCATCATTTGTGCTGCAAATGCTGTCACTCCAAGGTGCTACCATCGGTCTTTGTTTTTTATTTGAATTCTTTTTCTTGTGTAGCGGGCAGTCAGGTTTGACATGTTTTGATTTTTTACACTCAAAGCACATGGTGTCAGAAGTTTCAAGAAGTTGAGTTCTACCTTTATTGCATAGAAATTACTTTTTCCCTTCCATAATTTAGATAATCATCTGGATAGGAAAACGATCTCTTCTGCATCATCATGTACTTCTGCTATTCTAAGAGTTATTTCTATGTTTTTCTTTCGTACAATTGCTCTTCTTTCAATGACATTTGCTTCATAGGTTAATAGTGATCCAATAATTTCATCTAAAGAGATCACATTAAGAGTATTTGATTCTACTATCACAGTTTTCTTGACCATCTAATCATTAATTAAAGCAAGAAACAATTTTTAGTTTACACCCTTATTGAGATTCTTTTTTCCTAGATTATGCATGCCATTAATGATATTGTCATACCTCTTGACAAAGTCAATGATAGATTCTCCCTCTTTAATATAAAATGATTCATACCTTTCTACTAGGATGTAGATTCTAATTTCCTTTATCTAGGACGTACCTTCATATGTTAGCTCTAACTTATCCTATATTTCTTTTGCTGTTTCACAACTAGACACATTGTTAGTATTAAGAAATATATTCATATATCTAGCATTCAATGTTGATATATGTTCTTCAGTAGCATCATCTGAGGCCTTTTGTAGACCATCTCTGATCATTTTTCAAACCTTTGACCCTTGAGATATAGCATAAATTATAACTCTAGTTTTTTAGAATGTATAATTTGTCCCATCAAACATAGGTGGTCTTGGGTTTGAGGATTCAATTGTTTCACTAACCATAGGATCTACTTATTAAGATGTGTTAATATCTTCTCATCAAGGTGGACTTTGATATCAATTGTTGGGTTTAATGTGGCTAAGTAAATTACTAAGGGATGAGTGAATTAGTTTTCCAAGTGTCAACACATGTTCTAAATCAGTTTATGAACTATATATGTAACTTAACCTAAGATTCTTGTCTATGTCATGGAGTTATTCTAATTTCTCTATCTCTCACTCCTAATGATGACGGATAAAGAGATTTTATATCAGTTCACCTTTTTCTAGGTTACATCTAGTATTTGATGATTCTTTATTTTTCACAAGCTCAACTCTCTCAACATAGTTGTTCGATCTCCACTAAGGACATCCATAGTTTGTTGTCATTATTGCATCATTATTTGCCACATTAAACTAAAAATTTCATTAAAATTAGGTTGACCTAAAATTTTCTGAATTAGTTGATGAGCTAATGATCCTCCTACTTTAATTTGAGCTAGTTGTTGCTTAGCAAAGTTATGTTGTTGAGATACAAGCTAATATGGAATTTGATTATGTTGTCTCTGATTTTGAAAATTTTGGGGTGTTAATTTGATTAGGAAAGTTAGAGGCTTGAGATGGTGATTGATCAATAGATGTAAATGCTGATTTTTCTATGAGAAATTATGATAATTTTTCCATCCAGGGTTATAGGATTATAGTATGGGCTATAGTTTGGCTTAAAATAACCTTGAGCAGCTTGAACTTGTTCTTGCATAGATGGTGAATATTGTACTAATGTAGGACACTCATTTTCCATATGGGTTTGACTAGTGCAAATGGAACATACTAGCCTAGGTTGTGGGGGATAAAATGATTCTTGAACTATTCTATTTTGTTTAGGTAAGTGCTCACTAAAATTATCAACATTTTTATGAATTTCACTCACTCAACCCTCAGCTCTTTATCTTCATATTTTCCTATTTCATATATTCCTTTACTAGGGAGTCCGTTACTCCTATCATAAGAAGATGAAGCATGATTCAATGAATTCTCACTTAAATCTTCAAGTAGTTGATATGCCTCATCTTCACTCTTATTGATAAATATTCCTCTACATGAAGTATCTACCATCTGTCTATATTACTCTAAATGTCCATCATAGAAAATTTACACTAATTGCCATTTAAGTGTTCTATGATGGGGAACATTTTCTCAACAGCCCTTTTAATCTTTCCCATGTTTCATGTAAGGGTTCTCCTTTAGTTTGGATAAATCCCATGATAGAATTTCTCATTGAATTATTCTATGGTCTAGGATAATATTTCCTTAGAAATTCTTATTGTATCTCTAACCATGTCCTTAAATCACTTTTTACTATGGATCACCAGTAGCTAGCCCTATCTTTCAAAGAAAATGAGAATAATGTAAGTCTTCAAGCATCATCCATGTCATCAATCATAGAGCAGACTCTTTAAAACTCTTTCAACTGCATATATAGTTTCTCATTAGAATGACTATAAAAAGATGATACATGTGAAAGATATTTGATTTAATATCTTGTATAGATACAGGATTTTGTAAAAAGTCCATTGATGGAGATGGATCGTGATAGTCCTTCAGTTGTCAAGGTCAGTTCAACACATCCTGATTTTTCATGTCTTCACTAGAATTTTTCGATATTGGATATAAATGTTTATCTGTTTCAGGATGACCTCTAATATTGGTGGGCTTTATGATCTCCAACCATGCATTTGATGAAAAGTATATTTTTTTCTTAATCTTTATATCAACAAAACAAACTAAAATACCAAAAATTAACAAACTTCTAAGTAACAAATGCAAATAGCAAAGAAATGTTTTCAATTAAAAAATGCAAATGTTTAAGAAATAAAACCATTTTTCTGTTTCTTTATTATTTTTCATTGTAACAAAATATGTCAATAGAGGAAAGAGAGGAGCTAAAAATAATATATTTGATAACAAGATAAATAGTATAATTACTTAATAAAAATATATAGATATAGATTAGATGAGAAAATTTCAATTTCTTAAGAAAAATACAAAACAAGTGAGCTCCTCCAACTCCACGACTTGTTTCATTAAATCGTCAACTTGTTCTTTTTCTAGGATCCTCCAACATTGAAATTGCTCAATTTTTTTTTGATACCTGAAGAAATAGAGAAATAAAATAAAAATTAATTCCTAACCATGCCAAGGAAAAAATAAATTAATGTTGTATTGATCACAACATCCGTGGAAATGATGCCAAAAATTTGATATCACTTTAGTCATTGTAAACAAAATGATTAAAAATTAAATATTTATAAACCAAATTCAAAGTAAGAATTTAAATTATTTTTTGTGAATTCAGGTCATTCACAAGGATGATAGTCAATATCAATATGAAATTCTTTTGTTCTAAATAATTGATTGAAATAAAAAAATAAAAAAGGAAAATAATACTTTTTGCACTTTAAATCTTCCAAACTTTTTTCAGCTCTAAATCTTCGAATTTTGATGTTTCCCCAAATTTAGAACTAATACGTGACTCAAGACCTGAAAATATTCATGATTACATTACAGAAAAAATCGCAAAAATAATAGAAATTAAAGGACGGAAATTACATCTTAAATTGGGAAAAATAAGGGAGGAGAGAGAAAATATTTTTTTTTGAGTTAAATGATGATAAATGTTAGGAAATAATTCAAAAGAAGTATAAAAAAATGATAGTACGACGATTTATTTTCACAAAAAATATTAAAATCGCAAGAAGAAGAACTAAAAGAAATGAAATAAATCAACAAACTTGTTTGTCTATCACTAAGGAACATAATGTCATTGTAGTAGAAAATGGAACAGAGAAATGATTAAAAATCAATAAAAATGCGGATTAAAGTAGTTAGTATCATAGTATTCTTGTCACCAAAATGATGAGTTAAGCTAAAACAAAAATAAAATCGAATCAAAATGGAAATCGAATTTGGAAACATTGTTCGATTAATCGAAAATAGAGTGCTGAAAAATGGATGTAAAAATATTGGAATGAAAGCTTTAATCCAATTTAGAATGAAAAAAAATGGATGCTTGTTATCCAAGTGATGGATTAAGAAGGAAGAAGAATAAAATTTAATTAAAAGAGACATTGAACTCACAAGTGCCCAACATTGCTTCACTTGTCTTTGGCTGTTGCCTAGAGAGAACTTGGCTTGAAAAGCTTGTAAATTCCACAAATATTCACAATTTTATCCCCCTATAAAGTTTTTTCCCTTTTCCTTATAACTTCTATAGGAATTTTATGTAATTATTAGAAGTTCTAAGTTGTAGGAAAATACTATAATTAATTGAGGGTGTTTTGGTAAAAGTTGTATATTGTTACTTGATAAGTCTTCATTATTATGAGTTAATAATTAGTAAATAATATATTTTTAGCCTTAACTCATGATAAATGGACTTATGTTTGTGTTAAAGTGTGAAAAGTGATTTTCAGTTGATTAACGTGAATTTTTGGGTAATTATGTGATTTTTCATAAATTTATATGATTTTTATAGTCTTATTTTTGAGATAAATAAAGAAAAATAAATAAAAAGAAAAATCTAACAAAATGGGGGGGCACTTGCCAGCCAATCGGGCCCACAAGTAGGTCAAAAGCATAGTGGAGTAAGAGCCGTGAGTAGGGGCTTGAGCAGCAAGGACCAATAGGGGCACATGTGTGCCACTCTCCTTCCACATCATTGGTGGCCAACTGACTGTGGGGCAAAGAGTGGTTGTACACGTGGGAGAAAGAGACTTACATGTAAATGCAATATTAGTATATATTCACCTGAAACTTCAACACATAAGTAATGTGAGACTAAGCTCACGTCACACTTTCCCCAAAAAGGCTTTGATGATTTTAATACCTACAATACCCCTTATTTATAACAAAGATATTATATGAGATGTCATTTTATAAGGATATTAGAGTACTTATTTCAATCTCTCTCATTTAAGTGGGCAACTGACATGGGTTCAAATATTCTCATAGCCAAAACTCATATTTTTTATTTGATTATCATGACTTTTTTACAGATTGCCAGTGAAGGATTAAGCCGTTAGAATTGTTAGATCATTGGCAAAAATTTCGTCAACACGATTTGCGGAGCATTGTTACTAAAATTATTGAACAATTTGTGATAAAAAGATTGCAAATCTATTGAGTAAAGTATCTCCGATTGATCAACAAACAAGTCGTCGTTGGGAAAAGGATGATCTGTTGGGAGATAAGTCGCCACCTCTTGAGAGTTTATCGAATACGATAAAGAGCCTTCTCTTGCTTTGCAGACTTGAGGATGAAGCTCCCTGACACACGCCCCACCTCCATCTAGCTCTTCTTTGTTAGGTGACAGCTGCTAGAGAGCCGCAAAGTAGTCATTTTTTCGCTTCACCAAGTGACAGCTACTGGAGATGATTCAACGACCCATTTCATTGATCTCTAGACTTCGCTAGGAGATCTAAAGATTGCCCATATCGTCTTTGTCCAAGGAGAGCCTTTGAGACTGTGAACATTATATGCCGATCTTCTTGAACACTCAAGATTCTAGTACATCGCTGACACATTGCCGCGGCGACATTGGAACTCTATTTTCTTACTTTCAACTTAATTTTCACTTCATTAAGTGATAATTGATGTGATTTAAATTTATCAAGCTATACTTCATTCAATTATGATTTTTCTAGCTTTTACATATCTTAATTTGATCAATTAAATCATTTATAATTGCTTATGTAAGAATCATCAGGCAGAACTCTTTTTCATGAATTTTAAATATATTTTATTTTCATTTTCTAGTATAAAATTTATAGAATATAATATTCTTTGAAAAAAAAATTAAATAATTACGTGATGTTATATTATATCCTTGTTATCGACCTAAAAAATTATCATTATTTTTGGAAGTTCATTAGATTATAATTGATATATTTGTTCATAAATACTTCTAAATATCTGAAAATTCATATTTTTTAGTTTTATAAATTTTAAATTTACATGATTTACTATACAACGACTAAGTCACGTCATTATTCTATATATAATGAGGGCTAGAGTTGAATGAATCTTGAGGTGGTTTCTGCCGTTCTCCCCTCAATCTTTCTTGATGAGGTTTTTTCTCCATTTTACAACATGGTATCAAATTAGGTTTGTTCCATTAGGTTCGTCAACTTTATTCAACGTTTGTTGTTTGGGGGAGTGCTATCATCACCACCATTAGAGTTTGATGGTATCTAACGTCTTCTTTCTGCTGCTGTCATCTCTATCTGATGTAAGTCTTGCCTAACATTTCTTATATGGGGGAGCATCGATGCCACCATCATTGGCATCTAGTGATAGACATGTTACATGTTAGGGTTTCATACCCTCTTTGTTTGACAAGGCCTTCTGTCTCTACTAAGAACCTTTTTGGCAAGGCATTCCATCTTTGCTGAGTATCTTTCTAGTGAAGCACTCTACCTCTACCAAGTGTCTTTTTGGTGAGGCCTTCCACCTCTACTAAGTTTTTTTTGACAGCATCTTGATGCACTTACTGTGCCATGTGTTATCTTTCTGCCATTTGTAGACGTTGTACACAAAGAGAATATGTATTGCTAGGGAAATATGAGGGGTACATGTCTCCATATATAGAGAGGAGGAAGATGAAGAGGAGGAAGACGAAGAGCCAAAGGAAAATGAATACTAAGAGACACAAAAGGGTGAAGAAGGTGAGGAGTCAAGGGATGCAGAAAGGCCAAGAGGAGTTAAGGGATGCGGGAAGGCTAAGAGCCCTATAGTGGGCCTTCGTACTCACATTTCCCCTCAAGCTAGAGTGTAGATGTTAAGCTCAGCTTGCGTGAGAAGGTATCACATGATGCAACCCACAGACCTTTGGTAAAGATGTCTGCAAGTTGCTTTGAAGATGCCACATGTGGAGTGCAGATAAGCCCATTCAAAAGTTGATGGTAGATGACATGGCATGCAATCTCAATGACGTGACTTAGTCGTTATACATTAAATCACACAAATCTAAAATTTATAAAACTAGAAAATATGAATTTTTGAATATTTAGAAATATTTCTAAATAAATATATCAATTATAATTCAATAAAACTTTCAAAAATAGTGGTAATTTTCAAGGTCGATCATAAAGATGTAATATAATATATGGTAATTATTCAGAACTTTTCTCAATGAATATAATTTTCTATAAATTTTATACTAGGAAATGAAAAGGAATTATATTTAAAATTCACAAAAAAGGGAAATAAGGGTGCAGACGTCAAGATGACATCAGTGCCCGGCAAATGCGAATTAGACAAAAATAGTATTTTGCCCGATGATTCTTACATAAGTGATTACAGATGATTTAATTAATCAAATTAAGATTTGTAAAAGTCAAAAGAATCGTAAAAGAACAAAGTATATTTTGGTAAATTAAAATCACAAAAATTAACACTAAATGAAGTGTAAAGTAAGTTGAAAGTAGAAAAATAGAGTTTTGACATTGCGACGGCGATGCGTCGGCGATGCACTGGAATCCTGAGCATTTGAGAGGATGGTCGCATAGTGTCCATGACCTTGAAGGCTCTCCTTGGACAAAGATGATGTGAGCAATCTTTAGATCTCTTTACAAAGTTTAGAGATTAATGAAATGGGTCGTTGAATCATCTCTAGTGGCTGTCACCTGGTGGAGTGGAAAAACGACGACTTTGCGGCTCTCTGGCAGCTATCACCCAACAAAGAAGAGCTGAATGGAGGTAGGGCGTGTGTTAGGGAGCTTCATCCTCAGGTTCACGCAGTAATAAGAGGCTCTTCATCGCATCTAGTATGTTGTAAGGAGGTGGCAACTCGTCTCCCAGCAGATCGTCCTCTTCCCGATGACGGCTTGTTCGTCGATCAATCGGAGATGATTTATATGATGGATTCGTGATCCTTTTATCGTGAATTGTTCAGCAATCTTAGTAGCATTGCTTCACGAATCACGTTGACGAGATTTTTGCCGATGATCCAGCAATTCTTGTTACTTAATCCTTCACCAATGATTTGCAGAAAAGTCGTGATAATTAGATAAAAATATATAACTTTTAACTCTGGAAGGACTCAAACCCGTGCTAGTTGGTCGTGCGCCGATTTCTCAAGCGAATATATAGTAATATTATATTTTAAAGCAAAGTTCCTTCTCTCATGTGTACAACCACTCCTTGCCCCATAGCTGGCAAGCCATCGGTGACGTGGAAAGGGAATGGCACACACATGCCCCTATTTGTCCAAGCCACTTGAGCCCTTGCTCGCGGCTACTCTCTGACTGAGCTTTCAACCCACTTGCGGGCCTAGCTGGCCAGCAGGTCCCCCTCATTTTTGTCTTATTTTTATTTTTTATTTCTTTTTCTTTATTTATCTCAAAAGCAAAATTGTAAAAATCATATAAATTCATGTAAAATCACATAATTACCTAAAAATTCACATTAACTAATTGAAAACCACTTTTCACACTTTAATATAAATATAAGTCTATTTATCATGAGTTAAGGCTAAAACTATATTATTTACTAATTATTAACTCATGATAATGAAGATTTATCACTAGATATGCATGGTTCACAAATGAAACATTAGATTATTTGCTATGAAGATCACCACCTAATTATCATAGTACATAAGCATAACACCTTACACTAGATAACCCAACTCTTGAAGTAGGTTGTGCACCCAAGGTATGCACGACAACATATCCATCATGGGTCAATATTTGACCTCAACATTAGAGAAGCAAGGGACCCATTGCTTGTGACTAGATCATGTCACAAGATTTCTTCTAACATAGATATAATAGCCCATGGTAGACTTCCAATCTACATAATTGTCGACCAGATTAGAGCCTGAGTAGTCAACCATGGGAAGATGTTTATGGCAGTGAAAAGTGATTCCTAGTCCAAGAGCATATTTGAGATAGGTGAGAAGTTTGAGGGCAGCCTCCCAATGATTGTATTAGGGTTCATGCATAGCTTGTCTAAGAATAACTGTATAGGTAATGTCAAGTCGTGTGATAGTGAGATAAATGAGCTTTCTAACAAGATGTTGATATGGGTGAGGATTGGTAAAGAGAGACAAAGTCGAGTCCTAGAAATTTGTCTAACTTTCGATTAGAGATGCATGTAGCTTGCATCCGAGTAGTCTCATTTCTTGCAAAAGACCAAGTACATACTTGAGTTAGTCAAGGACATTCTCTCCTAGGCAGAAGGCAAACTCTATGCCCAAAAATTACTTGGGAGTCCTCAAGTCCCCAATATCTAGATGTTCCTGAAGAAACATCTTGATATCTTAAATACTGGCCATATCACTCCTCATGACAATCATATCATCCATGTAGGCGGCAAGAATAGTACATCTATTTGTGGTGGCCTTGTGAAAAACTATAAGCTCCACTTTGCACTTCGAGAAATCACATTGCCAAACGAGGGTGCTGAATTTGGTGAACCAAGCTCAAAGACTATGTTCGAGATCATAGATGGCTTTGTGAAGATGAAATACTTTGACAGATTTTGCCTTGATCATGTAGTTGGGAGATTGCACCATATAAACTTCTTTGTCGAGATCTCCATAGAAAAAAGTATTAGAGACATCTAGTTGGTGTGGAGGTCAGTCAAGGTTGACTATCATAGAAACAATGATACGTACCGAACTTATATGGACTACAAGAAAGAAGGTCTCCTCGTAGTTGATGCCATACTGTTGAGAAAAGCCGCATGTCACTAGTCGAGTTTTATAGTAATGAATAGTGCCATCTGGAAGATCCTTCTAGGTGTAAACCTATCTACAAGAAACAATGTTAGTATCACGTGGTTGAGGAATGATCTTGATGGATGAAGGCCACATATTCCTCATCCATGGCCGCCTTCCAATGAGGTACTGCCATAGCATCCATGTGAGACTTGGGTATTGATTTAGTAGCCAATGATAGGACAAAGGCCTGATAAAATATAGAAAAAAGATCATAAGAGATAGAAGAAGAAATGAGTGAAGAGTGTAGGAGCGTGTACCTTTTCGAAGAGCAATAGGCAGATGAAGATCATCTAGAACCACTAGATTTGTAGATAGCATTGTGGATTGATTGGGTTCTTATAGAGAGATTGGTCTAAGAGTTGCTACCGATGAGTCTTCTCGAGGTGGTAATGATAAGGAGATAGTGATGTTTGGTGAAGTGTTAGAATTAGACAAGGATGAAGATGAGGTGTCCTTTGGTTGAGGTATGAATGGAAGCGCCAAAGAGGGCACTCTAATAAAGTACTTGAACTCCTCATGGAAGTTAGCATCCATTGACACCAAATACTTCTACTCTCAAGGAAGATAGACACGATACCCTTTTTGTGTTCGTGAGTAGCCAACGAATACACCTTTTAGTGCACGAGGGGCAAGCTTAAACTTGTTTAGGGTATGGTCGTGTATAAATACCACACAATCAAAAACTTGTGGGGGTAGAGAGAAGAGGTCACTATTGGGATTGAGATGACAAAGGAGAATTTTGCTGCCTAAGAGAGATGACAAAAAGTGGTTCATGAGGTATGTGGATGTGAGGACAATGTTGGCCCATAGGTAATTAGGAACTCCCATTTCAAGCATGATGGTATAAGTCATGTCTAAGATATGCTAGTGCTTTCGTTCTGCTACTCTATTTTGTTGGGACGTATGTTGACATATTGTTTGATGAATGATTCCAAGTAATTTGTAGAGCTTTTGAATTGTAGATTATGTAAACTCAAGAGTGTTATCCATTCAAAAGATTTTAGGCGTAGTGTTCCACTAGGTTCATACTTCTTGAAAGAATTCTCAAAGATGGGGAAGGACTGCAGTTTGATCCATAAGGAGGTAGACCCATAAGGCACATGAGAAATCGTCAATTAAGACCATGTAGTAGCAAAAACTAGAAATCAAAGCGACGCATGCAAGCCCCCAAACATCACAATAAATCAATTCAAATGGCTGGTCGCATGATGGTGAATCGCATTGATGGTATGTCGAATGAAAATATTTTCCAAGTTCATAAGATTCACATTTAAAATGAGATAGAGAAAGTCTAAGTAAGGCCTCATGTAATTTCAAACAGTTTGGATGGCCAAAATAATAATGCCACATAAGTAAAGAACTCTTTGTAGATAGTAGGCATAATAGACCAATAGTTGGAGTATTCGGAATAGGCTCATATAGGCCTCAACCAATCTCTTTATTCAAACTAATCCACACCTTAGTCTGCAAAGCTTGAAAAATATAATGATAGGAAAAAAATTGAATAGAGTAATAAAGAGCTTTAGTAATTGCACTAATAGAGAGGAGGTTGATGTCACAATTAGAGACATAAAAGACGTTAGATAGGGAGATGAAAGAAGTAGGTTTAAGAGAGGAGGTTGACGTCAAGGTTAGGGACATAGAGGATGTTAAACAGGGACATGGAAGAAGTAGGTTTAGCATCTCCTTTTCTGGTGACAAATAGAGATGACTATGAATGATCATGATAGTTTTGGGGTAGGTCAGATTCTAGAGTCGGGAAAGGAGAGATAAGATACTTGACATGTGAGCAGATGCCCCTAAATCAATAATCCAAGTCTTAGATTTAGCAACGGATGTTAGAAAGACAGTACCTATGTTGGAAGATGAAGTGTGGTGCAATATGTGGTGCGATGCGTGGTGTAATGTGTGGGAAGTCAAAGCCACCTCTTTACGACATATCCACTAATCATACTCCTCACGAGACATAGAGATTTCGGTTACCTATGCAAGAGTTAGAGCTAGTCTTGAAAAGGATCCTTGTTAGGGTGAAGAGATAGTAACTAGTAATGAAAAGGTGGCACAGTGTGCATAGAACCCACTTGAAATAAGTGGGCCCAACCACTTAGATGGATAACTAAACTTTTTGTAGTGCTTAGTCACCCAATGATTGATTGATGTGACTTAGTCGTTGTATAGTAAATCACGTAAATTTAAAATTTATATAACTAGAAAATATGAATTTTCAGATATTTAGAAGTATTTCAAAATAAATATATCAATTATAATTCAATATAACTTTCAAAAATAGTAGTAATTTTTCAGGTCAATCACAAGGATGTAATATAATATCAAGTAATTATTTAGAATTTTTCCTCAAAGAATAATATTTTCTATGAATTTTATACTAATAAAAAATGAAAAAAGTTATATTTAAAATTCACAAAAAAGAGAAATAAGGGTGCGGACGTTAGAATGACATTAGCTCCTGGTGAATGCAAATCAGGCAAAAATAGAGTTCTGCTTGGTGATTCTTATGTAAGTGATTACAGATAATTTAATTAATCAAATTAAGATTTGTAAAAGTCGAAAGAGTTGTAATTGAATGAAGTATATCTTGGTAAATTTAAATCACACAAATTATCACTAAATGAAGCGTAAAGTAAGTTGAAAGCAAGATAAAAGAGTTTTGGCATCATGGTGGTAATGTGTCGGTGATGCACCAAAATCCTAAGCATTCAAGAGGATTGTCGTGTAATGTCTATGGCTTTGTAGGCTCTCCTTGGACAAGGATGATGTGGGCAATCTTTAGATCTCCTTGCAAAGTCTAGAGATCAATGAAATAGGTTGTTGAATCATCTTTGGTAGTTGTCACCCGACGGAGCAGAAAAATGACTACTTTGTGACTCTTTAGCAGTTGTCACTCGATGGAGAGGAGTTGAATAGAGGTGAGGCGCATGTCAAAGAGCTTTATCCTCAAGTCCGCACAATAAGATGAGGTTCTTCATTGTATCTGGTAAACTCTTCAAAGGTGGAGACTCATCTCTTAGTGGATCGTCCTCTTCCTAACTACAGCTTGTTCATTGATCAATCAAAGATGCTTTACTCGATGGATTCACGATTCTTTTAACATGAATCGTTTAGTAATTTTAGTAACAATACTCTACGAATTATGTTGATGAGATTTTCGCTGATGATCTAGCGATTCTAGTGACTTAATCCTTTATCGACAATTTGTAGGAAAGTCACAATAATTAGATAAAAAATATGAGCTTTGCCTCTAAGAGGATTTGAACCTACATTGGTTGCTTGTCTATATGAGAGAGATTGACATAAGTATTCTAATGCCTTTATAAAATAACGTCATCATAATATATCTCTATTATGAATAAGGGGTATTATAAGTATTAAAATTATCAAAGCCTTTTCAGGAAAGGTGTGACGTAGGTTTAGTCCCACATTATTTGTGCACTGAAGTTTTAAGCGAATATATACTAATATTATATTTACAAGCAAGTCCCTTTCTCCCGCATGTACGACCACTCCTTGTCTCACAACTAGCTGGCCACTAATGATGTGGAAGGGGAGTGGTGCACACGTGCCCCTATTAGTCCTTGTCGCTCAAGCCCCTATTTGCGGCTCCTACCCGACTACACTTTTGACTCGCTTGTGAGCCCAGTTGGCTGGCGAGTGCCCTCCTATTTTGCTATATTTTTATTTTTATTTCTTTTTCTTCATTTATCTCAAAAGTAAGACTATAAAAATCATATAAATTCATATAAAATTGACTAATTACCTAAAAATTCACATTAATCAACTAAAAATCACTTTTCACACTTTAACACAAGTATAAGTCTATTTATCATGAGTTAAGGCTAAAAAAATATTATTTACTAATTATTAACTCATGATAATAAAGACTTATCATTGGTCCTCCCACAATGTTTGTATAGAGGAAGGTGACCCCTACTCAAAGAAGCTCCATAGCCATTCTTCCCTTTCTCGCCACGAGGGGTAAGGCCCCTTCTTCATCCTACTTCTTGAGTAGTAAGTTTCATAGTCAAAACTTCGAAGACGGGTGATGATATCTTCAATGATACTAGAGTCAATGGGGAGACGAGAGGAGCTACTCATTCGACTATGTTAAAGGTCTCCACTAATGTTAGAGAGGTCATGCCATTTAATATAGAGCCTTGTACATGAGAAGCTAGAGTTGGATCAATCACATTGAGATATGTAGTTACTAGAAATTCTTGGCGATAGCACCATTGATTGGCCGTGTCTGTCATCACGGATTGGTACTGATCAAGCAGATTGCCAAGCTTTTGTATGGTGAGAATAATGGTGTGAAAAGGAGAGGCGGTGCATGCATCTTCATGATGTTTCCAAAAATATTCATCGTAAAGGCAATGCTAGGTCGAACATAGAGAGATTGATTAATCTACCGTGAAAACTAATTTAGTTTATATATAAAGTGATTTTAATATTTTATTAATATTTAGTTGGAATAAGAAAATAGAATGATGAGGTGAGGAGAATAAAGGAAGGAAAGTGGAGAAAAGGAAGGAGGAAAAGAGAGAGAAGAAAGAGAGAAGAGAAAGCTATCATGAGAGAGAGAAGGAATGAGATCTCTTGTGAAAGAGAGAGAAAGAGAGAGGAGGAGAGAGAACTCTCACAAGAGAGAGAAGGGATGAGATTTCTTGCAAAAGGAAGAGAAAGAGAGAGGAGGAGAGAAATCTCATGTGAGACGAAGAGAGAGAAAGGTCTCAGGAGAGAGAGAGAGAGAAGGAGAGAGAGGGAGATCAATTGAGAGAGAGAAAGAGAAGGAGAGAGAGGGAGATCAATTGAGAGAGAGAAAGAGAAGGAGATCAATTGAGAGAAAGGGAGAGAAAGGAAGAGATCTTACAAGAGATGGAGAGAGAAGAGAGGTCTCATGAGAGAGGGAGAGAGAGAAATAAGACAAAAATGAAGAAAGAGAGAAATACGATCAACCCATTTTCTCGCATGAATGTGTGCTCGAG
Organism: Spirodela intermedia; assembly: GCA_902729315.2. NCBI lineage: Eukaryota > Viridiplantae > Streptophyta > Magnoliopsida > Alismatales > Araceae > Spirodela > Spirodela intermedia. Next base: position 2,986,346 of record LR746273.1, read on the forward strand.
GATTCACACACATGACATGAGGTCAGCCGTGAATGTCTCCAACTTATTTTATATTCCAAAATAGAAAAATACTCGTTATTCGTGAATGCTAAGAACATGAATACGTCAAGATTCGATTGTGAAAAATAGTAGAAAATAAGTTATGAACAATTTTAACATGATCTTAGATGAGTTTTAGAGGATTGAGAAGAAGAATGAAGATCATTCATCAAGTTTTGAATTAGTTCTACTCATTTCAATCGAAATGTACATGAAATAGAAAAAACTTGCTGTAAAATATAAAAAAATGGCAAAAGTAGGTAAGTAAATACTGAAAACTTGAAATAAATCATTGCCCAAGTTTAGTTTGCCTCTTAGACGACTAGAGACACTGGTGTAGCGGCTTGATTTTGTTCAGACATGCCATACCACATCAGAAGTCGCGGAAGTATCATCCAAATGTGCTACACTGCTTGTTCGAGAGACCCGCTGAAAGAGAGGTCAACCATGCTATCACTGTCATCTAGGGAGAGAAAGGAAGAGCTGACCACTCATCGAAGGCCTTGAGTGGAGTCGGGGGAGGAAGGAACGAGCTTGCCAATCACTAGAGACATCGATCACGCAAGAGGAGAGAAGAACAGATTATGTATTCATGACCACCATTGGGATTTTAAAGATAATCAAACTAGTATCATGGTGGTTCTCTAGCCATAGGATCAGGCTAATTAGATGACCTGGCTCTCTACATACCACTAGATCACTCAGCGCTCTAGATGGTTGCACTGAAATAGATGAAAATGTTTAGTCCCACATCAAAAATATTTTGAACCATATGCCAAATATAAACTAAAGCTATGGTCTCTCAGCAAAGATCTCTTCTCTCAAAATAAAATAATGTCCATGACCATCTTGGAAGAAGGTAATAAGGTGGTCTACCCTTGCACATGCATGTGTGTATAAGCACTCCTTACCTTATGATCGGTTGGCCACTAGGACGTAGAAGGGGAGCAATGCACACGTGTGCAGAATGAGGTCTTTGCCATTGAAACCCAGCTCGTGGCTCCCCTAGTCTGGGTCTACCCACTCAACTCCCCCCTCTAGGTCAACTGCCAAGTGTCGGCTTGCTAGTGGGTGGAAGATATTTTTATATTTTATTATTTTTATTTTAATAATAAAAAATTATGTTAAGCATTTTAACTTTAGAATTTTAAAATTAACAATATATCCTATATTTATTTTATAATTTTAAAAAATAAAATCAAATAATAAAACTAATTAAAACACATAAATTTAGTTTTAACAAGTACCAAAAGCTCTATTGAGAGTATCCCACATTTCTTTAGTCGTGTCGAGAAATTCGATGTTGGCAAAGAGAGCTGTCCACATAGGGCAATGAGGATCTTTCTTGGGAGGAAGATCAATGAGGTATTGCCGGCACCCTTGAACATCGAGAAAATGACCAAAGTTATGTGCCCATTAAAGGTAATTCGTACCTCCTTCCTCAGCACCAGACAAGGATTTTGGAGCTGAGTTTGAACTCTGGTGGGTAGGACATGAGCAATTGCAAGTGGATCAACTAAGGTTGTGCCAGCATCGGTCGGTGGATTCAGTTGAGGTGCAGAAGAGTCTAAGTTGGCCATGACGCCAGGCGGTCATGTTGCAAGGCAGAAGTCGCCAGATGAGAAGATGAATAGTCTCCTCCCACGGTAAGGAGAGTCGCCACCTAGAGATCCACCGGCTGGGAGATTCAGTTGGAAAACAAGAGATTCTGATGCTCAAGGTGTCAAAAGACAATGCTCAAGGTGTTGAGAGTTGTTACACAAGGCATCAGAAGGCTATCACTGCCAAGAGGAGAAGGGCGCCACTGGCTTGCTCTAAAAATGTACGGAGTGCTGTGAGTCGATGAGTGGGGTGTCGGTAGTTGACGAACAAGCATCAAAAGGCTAGCACCGCCAAGAGGAGAAGGGTGTTGCTGGCTTGCTTTGATGGCGCACAGAGCACCATGAGTCGATGCACAGGGTGTTGGCGGTCGACGCATGTGGCATCAGAAGGCTAGTGCTGCCGAGAGGAGAAGGACACAGCTGGCTTGCCTTGACAACACATGGAGCACTATGAGTTGATGTGCAGGCGTCAGGAGTTGACGCACAGGTGTCGAAGGCTAGCGCTACTGAGAGCTGAAGGGTGCCACTGGCTTGGAACCAAGAAGAAATGTGGAGATGGTATCGTAGATGAGGCGGAGCAGAACCTGGCACTTTGATACCATGTACACAAGTAGAATATGTAATGCTTAAGGAAATAGGACGGGTACATGTCTCCATATATAGAGAGAAGGAGGAAGATGAAGAGGAGGAAGAGGAAGAGCCAAAGGAAGATGAATACTAAGGGACATAGAGGGTTGAAGAAGGTGAGGAGCCAAGAGCCATATAGTGGGCCTTCGTAGCAAGTTCATTGTCATCTACTCTTTTGGTGGCATTCTCTGCTAGTGAGGCAGTTCTACAACAAGAGAGCACTGATCTTCATCTATCATTTGACACTATATTTGAGTTCATTAGTAGCAAGTTTGTCAATGACATCTTCAAATTCATTGGCATCATTTCTGTCTATATCAAGCTTTATGTCTAGAGGCTGAAATATCTAGGTCCATTACTATTGTTTCCACCTTCAAGGTAAATATGTTGGTGTTGGAATTTAGTTACTGATACTTTGAAATAAGGCCCTTTAAATGGTGGAATAATGCATGCTTGATAGCTTCAGGAGCCTTAGTTGTTTCAATATTGATCACAACACATGGAGGATAGTTTTGTCAAATGACTAAGAATAGAATTGCATATATTAATAGGCTCATAGATGTTCCACATTATCATGTTATGACGTTTATGTGTTTGGATTGAGACTGAATTGATAATTACTAAATAATCCTAAGGAAGTTTGTTCAAAGGGATTGAAAAACTTGTATGCCTAGATTGGACTATTGCTCTCTAAAATATCATTATAGAATATTTCTGTACTTTACTCAAGTTATTTCAAGTAATTGCTTATTAGGAAAGAGGTACATAGGTTATCAGACTTAAGTCAAGGGTCTCACAAATGTTTTATTGGCCCACCCATTGAGAACAACTGAAGAGATTAGCAGAATTATTCATCAGTTGTATTTGATCATGTTCAGTTCCGGATCATGTTATTGGAGACTCCATTAATGTTACCAGATGGGTTGATAGAGGTACTGCCAAGTGCCTATAGTGGACAGCTGATTTGTCAAATATCATTGTAAAATTTTTCTGTAAGTTACTCTGACTTATTTCAGGTAATAACTTTTGAGAAAAGAATATAGGTTATTGGACTAGTCTAAGAAGTCACGGATCTTGTTATTAGGGCGTTAGATAGGAGTAACTGAACAAGGTAATGGAGCTATTTGATATAGATTAAACGTTTTCGATCTTGATGCTGGAGCTCTCCATTAAATGTGACTAGAGGAGTGAAGGATCTACCCATAAGGTGTGTAGGATTGAATCTTTGAAAAACTGCAATATTGGTTTAGATCTCGTTATTGGAAGTATTCAATTAATGTATCTACACTGATTGAGGGAGCTACCTATCAGGTGTGTTAGATTGGATCATTGGCAAGCTAGCAATCTTACTATCTACTGAGTTCGCAGATCCAGAATCATCAAGATATTATGGAGGCGTTGGTTACTAGGTAAATGAATCTACCCGTTACTTAGTGAATCTAGAATTGATCAACCCTAAAAAAGGGGTGGACAATCAAGTAAATAGATCCATCTATTATTTTGGGCTATCTTTGATAAAATGAGAAATGGACTGTTGTCTTTCTATTGGAGGCAGTTTGTTCAAACTCAATATGCACGATGGGTACATAAATGCTGGAAAATCAGATAAACCATAATTAGATGAAAGCAGGGGTTAAACAAGTTTTGTGAAAATTAAACTCAAAGAAGAAAGATAGACAGAGAGTTAAAAAGCCACGAGAGAAAACGTGTCAACTTGAGCTTACACGGAAGAAGAAATCTACCGAAAAAGTTTACAGTAACCTCCTCCATCAACAAGCTTCAGTTTCGTCCAGATTGAAGTAGAAGCCTCAAGAAGCTTGTAGATGCATGGGTGGATCATTTAATTTTTTGTATCGATACTATTGTTTAACTAGGCCAACCTAGAGCTTTGTATCAATAAGAGAGTAGTTGATTCCCCTCTGGTTGGGCAACCTAATGATGATCATTTATGGGTGAAATCCTGATTTGGCTGGAGCTGTGAAGTCTAGAAGGTTGCTATAGCCCTGAGTTCATCATCTAAATCACTAAGGACTTGGCAGAGTCCTGGGATGTTGTCTTTAAAATATTGCGCATATCATTAAGATAGAAAAATCATGAATCATCGTGTTTGACTTACTGTCTCTCAAACAAAGAGTGAATAAGTTGTGTGAGGAAGAAAAATGAACAAACACAAATTCACCCTCTCCCCCATTTTATACGATGCTGCCATATACAAACTATCAGAGCTAAAACACTCTGAAAATCTAATAATTTTGTGATATTGAAAAAAGGGTTATGTTAATCCAATTTGTGAAGACCACATGCAAATGAGATACTAATCCAAACTAATTAATTTCCCCCCTTTATTCCTATTAGAAACTTATTTCGACTAAGAAATGTATATAATAAGGGTACGTTTCATTAATAAAGCCTAAGAGTTTTGTAATTAAATTTTAAAAGAATACACAATAAGTGGCAGAATCTAATTAATATAAAAATATTATTTCATATTATTCTAATGTTATAACACTGAATTTGAATGAGAATAATCTGATTAATAAGCTAAGTTATCATAGGTCACTCGATAATAAAAAAGGAATGATCTTGACGATAAATAATCAAAAATTTTATGTTCATTACATTGATTGCAATGCTTTCCTTCATAATATTGTCTTTAAAAAAGGATCTTGGATGTATTTTACCATTTCCTCGAAAAGATATTGAAAACTATCAACTTCACGAATTTACATTGGCATATAGGGAAGGGAAGCCTTGCAAAAGGTTGAATACAAATGTATCTGAAGTAATGGTTTCAAGAAATGAATTCTAAATAAATCCTTTGGCAAAAGAGAATTAGAAATGATGAAATGTGCAAGAATACTTGAGTGGAGGTTTTTGTTTAAAGAGACTCCAAGATACCCTTTTCTATTTTGAGGACTTTGCAAAGCATTAGGTCAATTTCAATAGACACCACTGGGACTTCAAGTTAGGTCTCACGATACTGGCTGCCCGTTATTAGGGATTTATGTTTTCTTATAAACGTTCAAAGCCATCTTAAATATTTCTTCATTCTAGCCGATAATCATAGCAGCAGAATTTATCGCACAATGGACTCGACAGACCTTCGCACAATTGTCTAGGAAAGTAGAAGCTCGGCAACTCGCTTCATTTTGCTGATTCGACAGAGCAGAGCTCGGTTGACTTGGAGGAAATTGGTCCGATACACCCACCATCACGATTGCTTTGAATCCCCATTGAGAGATATCGTACTAGAGGCTCAAGGTTGTCAAATCATGAATTGACACTGCAGACCAGGTTTGGGGAAATATGAAGAAGGGCTACGCCACCTGTGGCCTCTAATTATACATGGAAATGCTGCTGGATTAGTTTTAGGCGATCATCTGATCTGCACTGTTAGACAATGTGACTTGGGAGATGATTTTGCTTTCTTTGTAGCACCAGTTGTAACGACGGGAGCTAGACGGACCTGGGGACGCGGGACCCAATCAAACTCCCGGTCGGAGAAAGAGGAAGACGCCTCGAGGAGGACTCGGCGCCGGCCGGTTGAATAGCAACAGGCGCCCTCGCGGGAGCAGGAGACAGCGGCAATGGAGTCCGCAGCCCGGCGGGCAGCTCGCCAGACGATCTGGCACGGAAGTTTGACGAAGCACCAAAGAAGGGCGAGCGGGCAACAGACGCACAGCACGCACGCTGTCGCCGCGCACTCGGCCGGCGTCAGGCCGTTGCGTTGCACCACCCAGGAACTAGAATCTAAGTAGAGGGAGGAAGGACGGCGGAATGTCGAGGGCCCAAAGGCCGCGGCTTTCCTTCTGATGCCTGCTCTTCCCATCGATGGACGAATAAACCTCTGGACTAGGAATGCGTTGCCTGTCGCGTAGTTTAGGTCTCTTCTGTTAGAATCTCGCTGTCTTTGTCTGTGTTTCTTTCGGTTGCCTGCCGCGTGGTTTAGGTTTCTTCGGTTCGCCGTCATCTACAGCCGTGGAATGCCAATGGTGGTTGGCGGCCTATGGCAATCGGTTGGATGCTTACCGCTGCCTCCTCAACTCGCACCTTCTTCCCGACAGATGGAGAGAATGTCAACGGCGAAGGTGTCAGATGTTTTTCATTTCGGAGAATATCTTTTAGAATCGGTCCAACATGTTCACCTAATTTTCTAGGGTTTCTATGATCTCGGGAAAAGGTACCATTGAATTCTTCTGGGTTACAATACAAAAGTCAAGTTTGACGGGAAAATTAAGTTCGTCTTGCGTTGCCTGATTTCTTGTCACCCGGCACTGTCCACACAATCTTTCAACCGGACGGCCGAGATCTCTCTCTCTCTCTCTCTCTCTCTCACCCCGTCTGCCTTTCCGACGCGTGTAAGAAATGGGCCAGAGATCATAAAGGCATGTCCCACGGCTCACTTTCCAGCCGTCTGAAAGAGGTTTGTCTCTAGGTGGGTTTAGAGGAGCCCGGGACCTTTATGTTCATGGACTACCCTAATTCTTACATGGTGATAGTTAAAAAATGAGTTTAGTCTTACACAGCATAGTCCGTTCGTAGGATACGACTGTTTGTCTTTCCTGCATCCAGTGCAACGTCCTCAACCAATCTTCGTGATACTGCTGGGATTCAACCCTACGCAAGAGCCAAGGTACACATCAAAATATTGAAACATTGTCCTACTATTATGGTATTCTCAAAAACATATCGGCCATAATTAAATAATTGATTTATGTCAAATGCTATAGACATTTAGGATGTTGGTCTTATTGAATGATACGTGGCTTACCTATTACAGCTTAGTTTAAAGAAATTAAATGGTCCCGTAGTCTTTGGATTTTATTCATAATTTGGATGACCAGGTAGGGATCTAACATAAGACTCCTCTTTTAACGAGGATACCCAAAAATGTCTCTTTTCCATATTATAAAGAAACCTAACTGTAAATCTAGAATAGGAAATATAACCTAGTCATAGTCATGCTCATGCAAGATCTTGAATTTCAGGCTTAGGATATCCATTAGGAATAAAATAATTCATCAGCATGAGAACCCTCGAAATGATTGACAAACTCATTCAAGGACATTGAGGACAAAATGAAGACTATGAATTGACAACGACTTTTAATGCTAGTTACGACTTTTAATGCTAGTTAAGATTTATGATGATCCACAGAGAATAAACATATTTAATTGTTTTAATGGCGTAATATATCCTATTCCTAGACATAGGATGTAAAACATGCGTTCTACAGATTATCGCTAGTAGTTTATAAAATGTGGTAATGAAAAAGGTACCTACTGAATTAGTATAATGTGTTGTTTGTGGTTGACACTCATGATCGTCAAAACTGTATATCATCATAACGAATTATAGTGGGCATAATGAAAGATTTAGTTTTCAGGAAAACCAAATCTCTTCAATAGATCATACAGATCATGAAATTATCATTCTGCTACTAGTGATACCATGAATAGACTAGGAAATCTATATTACTTACTAGTTCTAATGAATCACCTAATTGGAAAAATGAGTAGTTCATTTCTCCCAGAGGAAAACTAAGTTTTGTTAATTTTCAGAAACATGACGAGTGTCAAGTCCATCAATAGTTAAGCTTGAAACTTTGAACCGTCAATTATTTTCCCGCACTGATTCTGTGTCGCTCTAGCAATCTTGACATCCCCCATGCTGTTATTTGAGGGCACCCTCTACGTTGCCAGTCTCAGCCATTGGTTCCACACAAAAATCAAATGGTTCCCATCATATGGTCATTATGATCATAGTTTACCTTCATTTCATCAATAAAGAACTAGTACACCTCGGAGTAAGGATAATGATTAACTGTTGAATCATTGGGTTATCCGAGTAGAAACTGTGGAATAATCCTTTATGGGCACAAGTTTATTGGGTGTCCAATTTTCTGTTTTATTTTTTTTAACACGCATTGTTTTTAGTGCTCAACACACATACGACAGACTAGCGAGAGAGAAAGCGTGGGAGACTACATCTCGGCAATTAAAATCTCCATTGTGCGTGATAGCATCTCCATAGGGTGAAAGACCTAGAGCGAGGGTGAGAGAGAGAGAGAGAGAGAGAGAGATTTTCCTTAAAACTACACGTCTCACATGCCATTCAACCTGATCCCAAGGAGGATCGTCAGATAAGTCCATTGTGGTGGCTAGTCTTATGTGATGCCCATGGTCCAAGCGTTGATGAAACAGGAAACTGTGGCACATTTTCGAGACCATCTCCATACGCAAGACTTTAATGAACGCCTAGAGACGTGCTGTCCCCGATGGAGTCGGCCGTTCTTTTTTGACGCAGGACGGGGGCCCACTCTGGACTCAGCTGGCCCACATGAGGATTCAAGCTTGGTCCAGGCATCCGCCCACAATCGAAGGATTTCATTTACTATTAGATGCCTCTCACTTAATGAGACTTTTATTTATTTTCATTACTTTATTTTGCTTTGTAAAGCCTTTGAAAGGCCGGTCCTTAGAGAACAACCAGAGTTTGAAGAATAGTTTGCCTTTGCAGAAGCTCCATTGCCTACTGCTGGTCGTGAGACCCCGTCGCCCCGGTCAAGGTTCGTCATGAGGACCCCATCGCCCCAGTCAGGATCGGTCGTGAGGACCCCGTCGCCCTGGTTAGGGTTGGTCGTGAGGACCCCGTCGCCCCGGTAGGGTTGGTCGCGGCCATCCATCGCCGTTGCCGCCGGTCCTCTTCTGTCCGCCACCACTGTTGTCGCCCCCTCCGACGCCACCGTCACCCTTCTGCTGCCCATTGTCGACCTCTCCCTCTATCGCCGCCGTGCAACCGTCAGGTCGCCTCCATCGACGCCTTCTCGCTCCATCGCCGCCATTAGCCTTCCGCCAGCCACTATCGCCACCGTCTCGCCCCAGCCGCCTCTATTAACACCGTTCCCCTCTGTCGTCGTCGCCACTCTCCCGCCCCTGTCTCCTACGTCTCCGCCTTCGCCGCCGACGACGAACCTCCTCCCGGCCAGCTCTGCCCTCATCTCCTCTCTCCTCCCCTATCGTCCGTCCGTTTCCCTCACCGACGCTCTCGCTTACAGAATCAGCCGCCGGTTCGGCGTTCTTGGAACAGCTAGGGCCTAAAGTCGACGAGCGGTTTTTGGTCCGCCTTTCCCCAGGCCCATTACTGGAGTTATTCCCTTCGCCACTCACCGGGTCACCTCTGCGTTGGGTCCAAACCCGCCAGCCAGTTCCATCGGGCCCGAGCCATAGTCGACCAGCAGACAGCCCTCTGTTTGCTCAACATTCAACGGCTTCAGCGCGGACAATGGGCAACGGTCACTGGTCAACGACGCCTCTGGCCAATGGTCAATGATCGACCCCTCTCTTAATCAGGTCTCTCTATTGACTTCTTTCCTCGACTAGTTCTCTTGTTTCTTGCACTTGGTATTCCCTACTCCTTTAATATATTTTTTGTATCATCATCACCGTGAGTGTTCTTATAAGATAACCACTATTTTAATACATTATGTGATCTTTTTCCTGTGATAATTTAGATCTGTATTGTTAATTATGAGCACTCTACATTTGACGGTTTGCCTGAACCGTCCGGTTCTAAGCTCACTTCCCTGACCATGGATGATTATTATCCAGGCTTGAATTTCTCTTTCTTCTATTTCTATTAGTGTTTGTGATTTCTGCATCGTTTATTTGACTTATATTTCATTCTCATTTTCATCCCCATCACTTTTTCTTCTGTCAGTTCTCTTCTTCACCTTGTATGTAGCAGCCAACTCCGATGTCGTCTCTGACATACTCGATATTGATTCGCAATGCTTTGCACAATTTGTCATTTAAACTATGCTGTAAGTAGTAGTCTCTTCCAGCCATGAAATGATTCGACTATAAATCAACTATGACAGTGTTGATTTTAAAACATAACCTATTTAAGCTACTTGGCAGAAACTATGATAGTCTCAAATCTGTCAGCAGTTTCTACCTTACATTTCGCTCTGGCTCAGCCTACCACGTTGCGCTCATTTGCCCTCCTGTTCTTCAATCTTTCTGACGGTTCCCTCACCATGTCATGTAAAGAAGATGAGGTTACTGTCTTCTTCTCCGTCACTTACTCTTCTACTCATCTGCCTCTGTGGACACCAGGAGGAGGGAGTCTGATGGAATCCTCCCATTTTCACAAAGGCGTGAGACCTTCCCGACAATCACCAGAGGAATAGGTCGATTTCTCCGTTCAAGAACAAGATGATACATAGATTTCTCTCAGCGGAGAAAAACAGAATCAAGAATCAGAACAGAAAAAGTGAAAGACGCTAAAGAAAACACAAGAGAGGCCTAAGGCTCGATTCTCATCTTCTTCTCCCCCCGTCGTCCGGTATCGAGTCCGCTTTTCCATCTCGAATCTTCCTCTCCCTACGGAAGGTTGTTATGCTCGTTATGTTTTCGGGCTTTCTGGAACGGCCCGAGAATAAGGAGCTCACTTGATCCAGACCCCGTGTGAGTTGGGCCTTATTAAGATCTTGCTGATCCATATCCTTTGAGCCCAGTAAAGCTTCGGGTCCATTTCCTGGCCATTTTAATAGTCCCCTGCTTCGGTGACTAATTGCTGATAATAGCCCATCAGAATCTCACGCCAGCATAGCACACATGTAATACTTCAATTTAGGCAAATAACCCCTTCCTCACTCTCTCTCTCTCGTTCTCTCTCTCGCTCTCTCTCTCTCTCCCTCCTCCTCCCCCTTCCCTCCCTCCCTCTCTCTCTCTCTCTCTCTCTCTCCCTCCTCCTCCCCCTTCCCTCCCTCCTCTCTCTCTCTCTCTCTCTCGCTCTCTTTCTCTCTCCTCCCTCCCTTCTCAACCACCCACTCTCTTTCTTTCTTTCTCCTCCCACCCACTCCCCTCGCTCTCTCTCTCTCTCTCCTCCCTTCCCTCCTCCTCTCTCTCTCTCTCTCTCTCTCTCTCTCTCTCTCTCTCTCTCTCTCTCTCTCTCCTCCCTCTCTCTCTCCCTCCCTCTCTCGCTCGCTCTCTTCTCTCTCCCTCTCCCTCTCCAACCACCCACTCTTTTCTTTCTTTCTTTCTCCTCCCACCCACCCTCCCTCTCGCTCTCTCTCTCTCTCTCCGTCTATATGTGTAACTGTTTATGTATCGAGAGTATTAACTCGTAATGGGATTTCCCTCTGATCTATGTGCCTGCATCTAAATAGATGTAGTTATCTAAAACTGATTGCATATGCATCGTGTTGGCCGTTCTCGACGCACTCCATTTTTTAAGGCCGTCAACCGGCGAGCCTTAGACTGGTGTTCAACGCTTTTAGATTGGCCTCGTGGATCCCTTTGTCGCTTACCTGCATGGATAAGGCGTATGCGGTTGGCCTATCCTCCAAGGCCACGTGGAAGATCTGTCAACGATTGGGGCGGCTACCGTGACGCCGTTCCTGTCATCTTCCACATTAGAGCTTATCACGTCATCCTTCTTCCCGTCATTCCTTCACAGAAGCTCCCCCAAACATGTATAAATACCGCTTCATGGCCAGACCCAAAGTGCTGCTACAGCTAGTTTTCTATTAGCGAGCTTCATCCGCTCTTATATGCCATGGAGTTTGTCCTTCTCTTTACGCTCCTCCTGGCTACCTCCCATGCCGCGATTATCTCCGATCCAGTCCTTGACAGTAACGGAAATGAGCTCAAACGGGGTCGCCAGTACTACGTGCTGCCGGCGATTTTCGGTCCCACCGGCGGGGGCCTGAAGCTGGTGTCCCTCAACGAGACCTGTCCCCTGTCCGTGGCCCGGGAGGAATCGGAGGTCGCCTGGGGGCTGTCCGTCATGTTCTTCCCGGAGAACCCGGACACGTCCACCGTGGTCGAGGGGGCCACGTTCTACGCCATGTTTGCGGCGCCTACCCAGTGCACGGAGTCCACGGTGTGGAGAGCCAAGGAGGGGACCCTGACGACGGGCGGATCCGTATCCCAGAGCATTGCTCCTCATGATAGTAGGTTCGCCATACATAAATCTGATGAATTCCCGAGATCCGCCTACAAGATCAGCTTTTGCCCGTGCAGCGTCGATGTAGAGCGCCCATCCTGCCGCGTTGGATGCTCAGTCGTTGATTCACTGCCTAATACTGTTGTCTTTATGAATGCTGAGGCGGATGAAGCCGTTATCCGTTCCAAGGCGTAGACGAGGGAACCACCTCTCGATTGCAGGTGAATAATGGGCTCCTCGGAGACCTGCCATGTCGTGGTGTTCCTTGAATAAATGAATGAGAGAGTTCTCATTTACATCGATATCTGATTAATCCAATTATGGCTCTCCTTCTCGGACTTTAGTATATAAATTCATAATCTCAACTGCTGCCCTTGAACTATGGGTTGTTGATCTTTCTAACTTAATGAAACACTTCAAAAATTAGTCTATGCTTCTAAAGATGGGGGAATGTCTTCTCTACATTCTGCCGTGGCCTCAGTTAATCCTTTATTCTCTCCCTGTTGCCTATACTTTGGCTCTCACACATAGTCTTCGCTCCCGTAGTTCTCTCATTCCACACGGATTCGCATTCCACTCTAATGTCTCGTCCACAAACACCGCTGACAGTGTTCTCGCTGACCATGACGTGACGGTAAAGGAAGCCCCCCTATCGTTCAACCCCTTTGTCAACTTGCGGAAAGAATGAGGAAACCTACCAGTGTTTCGTCGACTTACGGCAGCTTCACTGCGTAGAAACGGTGGCCGCCAGACAGGAAGGCGGAGGCAGAGAAGCTGACTGATAGATGCGAGCCTGTTTTCTGAAAAATTGATGAGCACCTCGAGCCAGGCAGAGAAGGCGGTAGGAAAATGGGACGGGTGCGTAGAGGCCTCCGTAGTAAAGCGTGGAGTCCATCTCTCATTCTGCCTTTCTGCCCCTCTGTCACGGTCCCTCTCCTTCTCCCTTTGACTTGAATAGCGCCAATAAATGAAACAAGCTAATGAGTACGAAGGGGACAATTTAAACATTCAACTAGGAGAAATCTTTTCAACTGACTTACAGAAATGTCTGCCTGTGTAAAGGGGCCTGCCAAGCACAAAATGTGGCACCATTTTTTAAGCTCTTGCCAAATAATCATGTCCGAAACAGAATAAGTATAAAACTTGTCGTATTTAATCCGAAGCTGTCTTTCTCTATCTTTTACTAGGGCCGACAGCGGGGAAGATTACCTTCCTCCGGCGTGACCTTGGAGGGGGGCTGTCTTCTCTCTTGTATACGATCACCGCCGGTCTCTATTTCTGATCTCCCGCCCTGGTTTGTCGAGATTGATTCCTGCGGAATCCTCTCCTTGCTTCCGCTCATGTTTGACGATTAATACCTTTTCTCCGGCAATCTCCTCTATAAGTCAAATTGACTTATAGACTCTCGCCCCATCTCTCGGTGCCCGAAACGGACATGGGCAGGAGCCGTTTCCATTTTGAGCTCTGTAACTTCTCCGGCAGATGATTCCTCTGGCTCCCATGAGCCGGCGATGTTCATCCATCTTTCAGAAAACGGCCTCGCTTCTACCAATCATCTCCTCTGCCTCTGGCGGTCACCTCCTGTCTGGCGGCCGTCGTCCTTACTCACTGAACTCACTGAAGCCTCCGAGAAGGCCGCCCAGCCCCTGCCTGCTTTAGCCAATCATACCTTCACATTTCTTCTCTGCTGCAATCGTTCGTCAACCGGAAGGCAATTGGACCCGGCAAGCAGCTCCACGCTCTTCTCATCGTCGCGGGCCTCGGCTGCGACGCCGTCTTGGCGACCAAACAGGTGAACCTCTACTCCGTCTACTGTTCTCTGGCTTACGCTCAGGCCCTGCCCGAGAGAATTCCCAAAAGGAACATCTTCCTCTGGAACGTCCTCATCCGGGGTTACGCTTGGGACGGTCCCCATGAGAGGGCTGTCGAGCACTTCCAGCAAATGTTCGACTGAGGGCTCGAGCCGGACAACTACACCTTCGCCCTCGTCCTCAAAGCCTGCTCCGCCGTGTCTAATACAGAGGCGAGGAGGTGCATCCACGACCGGATGATGCGTTCCCGGTGGCGGACGGATGCTGTTCGTCGGCGCAGGGCTCATCCACATGTTCGCAAAATGGGGATACTTGAGCGAAGCCCAGTTAACGTTCGACAGAATGCCGGCTAGATATGCCGTGTTCTGGAACTCCATGATCGCCGCCTACGCTCACAACGCCTACCCTCTGTGGGCGCTCGCGCTGTGCCGCGGAATGGTCTTGAATGGCTTTACGGCGACCGATACGATGCTCGTGACGGCCATCTCAGCATCAGCCAATGCCTCGGCGCTGCCAAAGGGGCGAGAGATCCACGGCTTGAGCTGGAGGGTTGGCTTCCACCTCCCTGACAAGGTGAAGACTGACACGTATGCCAAGGGTGGATGGGTCCCTGTGGCGAGGACTATCTTCGATCAACTAACGGAGAAGAGGGTCGTATCCTGGAATGTAATGATCTCTGGGTAATCCATGCATGGCCACGCCGGTGAAGTGCTTGAATTGTTGGAGTAGATGTAGGAAGAAGGCTGGTCAAAATGGTTGGTTGCGGACCATTTTAAATATTTTTCTAATTATCTTATCTCACTAAATTTATGATTTTATATATTGTGATAGCTTTTAATGCCAATTTGATTCTCATATTTCTTTTAGGTGATTTGATAAAAAGGTATTATATTTTTTGAGATGTATTATTTTTTTATGTTTCAGTGATAATAGGTCATTATTGAAATAGTTGTATTGATAAATTTTGATTCTCATATATGTAGTTAGCTAACAATCATGTGCATTACTTTCTTTTAAGATATCTGAACTTTAACTTGCCATCTCATATTACTTTCTAGCTGTTCAAGTATTTAACAAATTTTGGAATTTGTTAAGATATCATAGAAAACACGAGGCTTTAGAATTGTAGTCCTCTATGAGTTGAACATCTCCAATGGCTAATTAGTTTTGAACGTTCATCTCTTACCTCTCTTAGATTAGGAGTATTTTTCTATTACTTTTTCAAATAATGTTATGTGAATTTAAGATATCTTCTTTCTGTGGTCAAACGTTAACAAAACAACTTGTTAACAAACAAAATTTATGTCATACATGATCTTCCTTGTTCATATTGATCACCCAATACCTTCAAAAATTATCCAAGTTAGTAATGTAATGAGGTCAGAAAAATTAAGATTGAACCATTGCTGTCTTAATTCAATTTCTAACAGACATCAAGTGAACACCATCATCCAAAAATAGCTTACAGTGAAATCTTTCCTTATTTTTAAGTGAAAGCCTTGTGATAAAAATTCTCATGTAATCTCGTATGTAATTAGTCACAGGTTCCTTAAAATAATGAATTTAGAAGAAAATTTGGGGTAAAATTTTATGATAGATAAGCTCAATAATCAATGGTTGTGCATGTTAAACATTTAATTTAACGAAACCAAAGAGCAGGTGTTGTTTAAAACTTGATAGAGGTAGGGGGATAAATCACGATAACTAGGATTCAGGAGTAATAGGATTCCAGATCACAAGAAAGAGCTCATAAATTTTGGAGTGGACCAAAAGTCAAAATTAGAATCTAATGAATTCAACCCTTAGTGTTAACTGAAGTGCATCCTAAAATTCAATAGAACTTAGAGACATTGTCCTTAAAAAGTAGAGTATCTCTCAAATACAGTATGTAAGAGTGTCCAAATGACAAAAATGAGCATTTGGATAAAGTGAAAGGCCTCTAGACGGAGAGAGAGAGAGAAAGAGAAAGAAAGATTTTCGTTAAAACATACTTCCCACGTGCCGTTTAAAGTGGTCCCTAGGAGGATCGTCAGATATATTTTTTACATGACTAGTGTTATGTGCTGCCCCACCGCCTAAGGAGGAAACCGCGGTACATTATCATCTCTCTCTCTCTCTCTCCCTCTCTCTGTCATGCTGTCTGGTTGTCTGAATGTCTCACTATTTATATATCCATATTGTTAGGTCCTGTTGGGCTTTCCATCTCATCTCTATGTACATACGTACGTGTGTAATAAGAGGGGTTATCCCATAAATGATCAAATATGCATAATGTTCGCTGTTATCCACGCACTGAATTTCTGAACAGCTCAAACGACGAGTGCTAAACGTGTGTTAAACGCTGTTAGTTTGACCACGCGGATCCCTTTGGTCCGTACCTGCATGGGATAAGGCATCTGTTGTCGGCCTGATCCTCAAAGAAGGCCCACGTGGGAATACGATCCGTCATCAACTGGGGCAGCGACCATGACGCCGTTTCCTGTCATCTTCCACATAAGAGCTTGTCACGCGACTTCCGTTTCAGTAATGCGTCTACAGAAGCTTCCCCAAACAACTATAAATACCGCTTCGTACCCGGACCCAAGTGCTGCTATAACTAGTTTTCTATTAACTAGCTTCATCCGCTCTTACATTCCATGGAGTTTGTCCTTCTCCTTACGCTCCTCCTGGCCACCTCCCATGCCGCGATCATCTCCGATCCAGTCCTCGACTCTAGCGGAAATGAGCTCAAACGGGGTCACCAGTATTACGTGCTCCCGGCGATCTTCGGTCCCCTCGGCGGCGGCTTGAATCTGATGTCCCTCAATGAGACGTGCCCACTCTATGTGACCCGGGAGATATCGGAGATGGCCAGGGGGCTGCCCGTCATGTTCTTCCCGGAGAACCCGGACCGCTCCACCGTGCGCGAGGGGGGGACGTTCAACGCCATGTTTGCCGCGCCTACCCAGTGTACGGAGTCTACGGTGTGGACAGTCAAAGAGGGGACCCTGGCGACGGGTGGAACCGTATCCCAGAGCATTGGTCCTCACTATAGTAGGTTCGCCATATATAAATCTGATGAATTCCCGAGATCTGCCTACAAGATCAGGTCTTGCCCGTGCAGCGTAGATGTGCCGCGCGCAGCCTGCCTGATGGGATGCTTAGAGGGTGGTTCACTGCCTAATGCTGTCAACTTTGTGAGTGCCGACAAATGGGGAGCCGTGATCGGTTCCAAGGCATACTAGTAGGGAGCACCTCTCCTTTGAATGTGAATAACGGGGTTCTCTAAGACCTGGCTTGTAATGTTGTTTCGTGAATAAATGAATGAGACGATCTTGATTCACATGGTTTTCTATGTAATCTAATTATGGTTCTCCTTCACACTTAATAATCACTTAAAAAGCTTGGCCTGCGTTTTTAAAGTTGGGTGATGTGCCATTTTCGTTATGTTTAAATACACATCATCTAATAATATTTATAATTAAGACTTAATAAACTATTAGTATAAAAGTAAGTCTCAAGTCAAATATATAGAGATTGATTAATCTGTTGTGAAAATTAATTTAGTTTATATATAAAGTGATTTTAATATTTTATCAATATTTAACAGAAATAATAAAATAGAAGGGTGAGGTGAGAAAAATAAAGGAAGGGAAGTAAAGAAAAGGAAGAAAAGAGAGTAAGAAAAAAGAGAGAGCTGTCACAAAGGATGAGAGAAGAGATCTCTTGTGAAAGAGAGAGAAAGAGAGAGGAGGAAATCTCCTGTGAGATGGAGAAAGAGAAAGGTCTCATGAGAGAGAGGGAGATCGATTGAGAAAGAGAAAGAGAAAGAGATCGATTGAGCGAGAGGGAGAGAAAGGGAGAAATCTCATGAGAGACGAAGAGAGAAGAAGTGGTCTCATGAGAGAAGGAGAGAGAAATAAGATGATAATAAAGAAAGAGAGAAATATTGTTAATTCGTTTTCACAGTGAACATTATTTTCAGACGAATGTGTGCTCAAAAATTCACACACAACATGAGGTTAGCTATGAATGTCTCCACATTATTTTAACAATTCAATGATCATTAAATAGCCTTTAACCTCACTAATTTTTTATTAAAAAATAAAAAAGTATCTATTATTTATAGAACACTCAGAACATGAATACGTCAAGATTTGACTACAAACATCAATAAAAAATAAGTTAAAAATAATCTTAGTTTAATCTTAAATGAGTTTTGGAAGATTCAGAAGAAGAACAAAAATCATTCATCAAGTTTTAAATTAGTTCTACTCATTTTAATCAAAACATGCATGAAATGAAAATAACTTGTCATAAAATATAAATAAATGACAAAAGTAGGTAAGTAAATGTTGAATGTAGGAAATAAATCATTGCCCAAGCTTAGTCTGTTTCTTGGGCAACTAGAAACACTAGAGTGGCAGCTTAGTTTCTTCTGGACATGTCACACCACGTTAAAAGTCATAGAAGTATCATCTAGAAGCATTGCACTGTTTGCTGGAGAGATATGCCGAAAGAGGGGTGACCATGTTGTCATCGTTGTCTAGGGGGAGAAGGGAAGAGCTGACCACTCATTGGAGGCCTTGAGTGCAATCAAGGGAGGAAGGAATGAACTTGCCAATCGTAGAGACGTTGATTGCATTAAAGGAGGGAGAAAATAGATTACTATATTTCAGACTATCATCGGGATTTTTAAGATAATTGATCATGTCTATTTTACCAAATAATAATTGATTATTATCTTCATATCCCTAATATTGATATGTGTGAGAGCTTAAGTTCTTGGTATTATGGTGCATCACGAGCCACTGGACCAGATATATTTAGTCACATGGCGCATTGAGTGACGCAAGATCAACTTGCCACGAACCGTTGCCAATCGAGAACTTAAGTTCTTGGTATTGTGGCACCTTATTAGCTATCAAATCATCATTTAAGGCTACATGCATGTTGAGTGGCATCGGATTTTTGAACTGTCGATGGATTACTTTTCACATCTGGTATTGTGGCATCTCACCCACTACAAGATTTGACTTATTTGATGATGTGACTCATTGAATATTGCTGGATCACACTACGCTCGAGATGGCTGCCCTAAGACACACGAAAAGGATTAGTCCCACATTGAAAATATTTTGGTACACGAGCCGAATATAAATCAAAGCTATGATCTCTCATCAGAGATCCCTTCTCCTGAAATAAAATAATGCCTAGGACCATCTTAGGAGAAGGTAAAAAGGTTGCCCACCCTTGCATGTGCACGTGTGTATGACACTCCTTGCTCCATGATGGGTTAGCCACTGAGACATGGCAAGGGACTAACGCACACATGCATGGAGTGAGTCCTTCACCACTCGAGCCCAGCTTATGGCTCCCCTAGTTTAGGTCTACTCACTCAACCGTAGGGTCCCTCTAAGTTAGTTGTCAAGTGCTAGCTTGCTAGTGGGTGGAATATTTTTTCTTTTATATTTTTAAATAATCAAAAAATATGTTAAGTATTTTAACTTTAGACTTCTAAACTTAAAAATATATTCTATATTTATTCTGCAAGTTAACAAAATAAAATAAAATAATAAAACATTAAAACACAAAAATCTTGCTTTAACATTGGGTATGCCTTCCTTGAACTCTATCATGCCCTTATTTATAGGCACCACGATCATCTTCAAAATCCAAAAACCTGCCTTGAGATAGATGGTTTCCATATTAGGCTTCACAATGTGATTTTATCACTTCAATATCTTTAATATTCTTTGCTACTATCAAAATTTCATCAACATATAGTAGGAGATACATGAAAGATCCTTCTAGAAATTTGAAATAGAGACAATTATCATATTAACAACATTTGAAATCGAGAATGAGAATGAAAGAATAGAACCATTTGTACCACTAATGGGGTGACTATTTTAGTCCATAGAGTGGTCTATTCAATTTACAGACAAGGTTGTTACACTCATTGTCAATGAATCCTTCTAGCTATACCAAATATATTTCTTCTTCAAGTTTGCCATGTAAAAATACTATTTTAACATCTATTTGTTCTAATTCACAATCATAATATGCTGTGAGGCTCCAAATCGCACATATGGAGACATGTTTGACCACAAGAGAGAAAATGTCATTGTAGTCAACACAAGAGATTTGGCTAAATCTCTTAGCAACCAATTGTGCCTTATACTAAGGTTCTTTAACACTTGGAATGCCCTTTGAATTTGAATACCTATTTACCCTAAATGGGTTTTTTGTTTCTTCATAATTCTATCAAATCCAAATGCATTTCTTTCAAAGTGCCTCCATTGTCTCGTACATTGTGGTAATCCATTTTACTAAGTCATTGTACTTGATTGCCTCAGTAAAAGAATCCAATTCATTCATATTCTCAATTTTTCTGCAATGACTAAGGCATATGCAATGTAGTCAATGTGTGTATCAAGCTGAAGGTTGTGTCTCTCGCCTTGGTCTATCTCTTGCAATTGAATACCTAGATGCTCTATTCATGTGTCAACAATTGGTAATGGTGGTGAGTTAATAGAGGATGGTACCTCAATCTCAATTGAAGAATGTTAAAATAAATTGATATATTCATGTTGAGGATTGACACCCTGGCCTTATTCAGACAAGTTTTCAAGAGTTGAAACTTGGTTTGACTTGGATGTCTTTAGTAGAGCAGATTCATCAAAGATAACGTCTTTCCTGTAGATAATTTTTTGATCCTTAGGATGACATAATTTATATCATTTGACTTTTGGCTTGAATTCGAGAAATATATAGTTAACTGATCATGGTTCAAGCTTCCCATTGTTGACATGAATATAGGTTGGGCATCCAAAAACTTTAAGAAAAGAATAATGAACGGGAGAGCTAGACCATATCTCTTGTGGAGTTTTCTTTTCAATGGCAATTAACTAAGATCTGTTGATAAGATAAGTTACCATAGAGGCAGCTTCCGCCCAAAAGATTTTGGTAGACCAATATTGGAGAGAAGACATTGTACTTTCTCAAGAATAGTCCGATTCATGTGCTTCACTACACCATTTTATTGTGGTGTGTGACAAATGGTAAGATGATGCAGTATTCCTTTAGACTTTAAAAAATCAATAAATTGATTTGAACAGAATTTTATCCAATTGTTAGTTTGAAGAACCTTGATGCATCAGTCAGTCTATTTTTCAATGAGAAACTTTCATTCTTTGAAATGATGAAAAACATTAGATTTTTGTTTTAATAAATATACCCATACTTTTCTTGAATAATCCTTGATGAAGGTTAACATATATAAAGCACCACCATGGGATGGAACACTTGCTGGCCCTCATAGATCTAAGTGAACATAGTCTAGAATTCTATTGATTTGTGTTGACTTATTGGAAAACTAAAATGAGTATGCTTGTCATAAATGTAATGCTCACATAATTCTAAAGTTTTTGACCTAGGTTGATCAATGAGACCTTGTTGACTTAGCTCAACCAACCTTTGTTCTCCCATATGTCCCAATCGCATATGTCATAATCTAATTTTCTCTTATACAGGTAAGGATAAGATTGTAACCATAATATCACCCATTATTGTATTCCCTTCAAAAACATATAGGTTAGCAGTTTTCTGATGCCCTTTCATCACAACAAGGGCCCCTTTACATACCTTCACGATACCATCATCATTGACAAAGTGGTAGCCTTGAGAGTCAATCATGCTTAGTGAAATGTGATTTCTTTTCAGTTTTAGAACATGTCAAACATTGCTTAGAGTGTGGATTTTCCCAGTAAACATTTTGAGGGGAACATTCCCAATTTCTTCACTTTTGCAAGATGAGTTATTGCCCATTAAGGTGACTATAGTTGATGATGGAGTATATGTCACAAAAGCCTCATGTCTAAAGCAAACATGAAATGTGCATGTAGAGTCAAGAATCTATTCATCAGAAGATTTTGACTCACACTCAGTGACAATAGGTAATTCACCAAAATTGGAGCTTTGAGTGACATTGACAACAATTGATTGATCAACTGGTGGATAAGACTTTGAGCAAGATTGTTTCCTCTTATTCTTGTTTTGAAGCTTACAGCATTTAAACTTAATTCGACCCTTCTTTTTGCAGTAATTGTAGGCTTTATCAAGATGTCGAGACTTGGACCTTCCTCTTGATCTTTGTTTTGACTTTCTTTCTAGGTCACGACCATGAGTTATAAGGCCTTTTGTTAGAGCAGACAAAGAAGAATCTGAAATTTACTCATACTTTCCTTTGTAGAAAGTGATTCATATAAAACCTCTAAAGAAAGCTTTTTTGACCCATAAAATAAAATATTACAAAAGCTCGAATAAGATGTCAGAAGTGACATAAGTAGTAGGGAACATAGCTCTTTGTCAGTAAAGGTATTAGCATCTAGAGCCTCTAGCTCTATGAGTATATCTTTAAATAGGGCAAGATGAAACTCTAATGGAGTACCTTCTGACATATGAAGACCAAATAATCATTACTTGACTAAGTTTCATCAAGTGACAATTTTAGCTAGGCATAACTCTTCAAGCTTCTGCCATAATTTATAAGCCTCAATCTCCTTCTTGACGTCATTGCATAGGATGTCATTTGAGAGATGTCATTGGATTTGGGTTAAGGCCTTGTAATTGACCCATTTCATCTTATCCTCGTCCCAAGATTAAGGCATCGTGGGAAAGAGAGCATCCTCCAGATCGAGCTAGGCCAAAATGGCCCGTATCTTGATATGTCATAACATAAAATTTATCTTCCTATTGAACTGAAGTTCCACCTTCGTTGATGTCATGAGATCTTCGAACTAGCTTTGATACCACTTGTTACAAGAACAAAATGAATGTGTTGAAGGTTGATAGAAGTGATCACAAGAAGAAGATAGACTCCAAGATAAAAGACAATCTCAATAAGAAATAGAGTTCATACAATGATAAAATAAGACAAAGTTCAAGAGTTAACGACCAAAAGAAAAGTGTTCCAAGAGAAATAACAATGCCTCAATAATAGAGGAATTGAAATAGGAATCTCTCAAAGTACGAGGAAACATCAATGAAAAAACATGTTCACAATAATGATGGCCTTTACTCCATTTATAGGCACCACAGTCAAAATCCTAAAAATCTACCTTGAGATAGATGGTTTCTGTATTAGACATCATAATGTGTGCTCCGTCATTCCACTTCGTAATGTATGCTATCATTCCACTTTGTTGAAATGGTCAGATTAATTAATTCAAAACACTTCTTTCTAGCTCTTTCACTACAAGCAGATTTGCACTTTAGTTTGACATCTCGTCTATAGACAATGTTCATAGTGTTCTTGTTCACAATATGGGAAGCCCTATTGTTCATCTCATTTCCTGTCAATTTGTGACAAGAATGCACTAACTAATGGATCTCAAAGAACACAATTCCCTACCTACCATGAGAATCTCTCCTCCCCTGGCCACCACAAGGTTTCTAGAGCACCACTGATATTCATGGGTACACAATTACATTGTCCTCTACTAAAAGTAACAACTCGATTGAATTTGGATGCCTCAGTAGCACGATGGTTACACAATTACAGTGTAGTGTTTAACAAAAAGACATCCCTTCTTTTGAGGGGGGAAGGTGCTTTGGATCTAGAGTGTGGGGCTACACTAGGTACTAAAGTCTTTCTCGCTTTCTATCTCATTTATATCCTGAGCTAATTTTATGTTACCCTCATTTCCCTTCCCACATTGTTTCTCTTAAATGGGTATTATTGATGTATTATCCTTCATAAGTTAGTAGTTGGTTTGTCATACAATAGTGAGAAGGTTTTTGTCATGCCTGCTTCAACGTAGCGAAAGAATCTGTCATCCAGCATCATCATCATGCTGTCATCTACGGTAGTCAATCATTAGTCCTCCCATTCTCTCTCTCTCTCTCTCTCTCTCTCTCTCTCTCTCTCTCTCTCTCTATCTTCTTATGTTAATTGTTTATGCATCTTTCAAACATCAAGAAATATCATTCTTCCACTATAGCTCATTCTGACAAAATTAGAGTTCTATCATTCTTGCATAAGTGCGAACTCTTTCAATACTCTAGAGACTCATATCTCATGGCTCAAAATAATGGTACATACTGCTTTGACAATGACATTGACGACTTCTGGTCAGATTTTCGTCAACTTTTGACCATCGAACAATAATTTGTCCAATTTAGAGAAATGGAAGGTTGTGTTGATGACCGTCTTCAATCATTGGAATAATAGTCGACTGCTCATTGTATTGGTGACGGAACTTAAATAGGTTGTGACTCTCCTCACAACCCGCTCCACTTTCCCAGTAGTAGGCCAAGAAGAGACAGCACATGGTCGATCTTCATCAAATCTTCGCAACAATGGTAAAACCCATAGTCTCTTCCCAGCTAGTTCGGATGGAAATCTTTTTTGCCTACTTAGACCAACTACCGAGCAATAGATCTCTTGAAATATGTCGATTCTTTAGGCACAACTCATAGGACTGAGTTTATCTTGAGAAGCTTTATTTTTCCTTGCATCAACTTACACAAATAGGTCAATTGGATTTCAAAACTCTTGTTGGGGATCATAGATGACCTCTCTGATGAAATTCAGTGAGAGATATTTGTCAAATAGTTAAGCTTGACATTTGTGCAGAAATTTGCCTTCTAGAACCAGCAAGCCTTAAACCATAATGAAGATTTCCCAGTGAGTTAAAGACAGGAGCTCTATGTTTCATCGTCAAACACATTGCCATTCACACCTTCAACTTCTACTCTGTTAGCAACCCAAGTGATTAGACACCCTCTAAAGAACTTGGGACATTGTGTCTGTTGACTTTCCAAGTACTCCTCACTGAGGCTGTTTCATTTGACAATACATCAATCAGAAAAAATTAAAAATAGAAACTTGCCATGCCAAAGGTGTATGTTTCTCCTGTAAGGATAAATATAGATTGGGTCAAGTCTATAAGAAAGAGTTGGAAATTATGCATGTCTCTAATGTAGCCACATCTCCTAATGACACGGATGCAACTCTGATCTAGCCACATAATGATGCTTCCCTCGACCAACCCAAATAAGTCAAATCCTCCCTCAACATTGTGCTTAGTTTCACAAACCCAAGAACAATTAAATAAAAGAGAACACTTCTGATCCACATCATGACAGTTATCATCAACATCAGGGGCCACACAAAACTTTATTTCCTCCAATCTTGTCAACAAAATGCATCTCTCCAATCCACAAATGTCCAATTATGGAGTTGCCATAGGCACCTATCTCTCTATTCTTCATAAAGATTTAAGTGAAGTTATTTTACTAAAATTTTGAGACATCATTGTTCAAGATAGGTTTGTTTGTATACCATCAAGTGAATGTTGACAATATCCTTGATGTACAATGGCTCCACACATTGGGGTCTTTGGAATCTGATTACTGTGCATTTTATACTCATAAGATCACGCTCAAGGGAGACCCTAGTCTCACAAAATCGGGAGTTTCTTTAAGATCTATGGAATGGGCACTAACTCATGACACCGGGGTTTTGATCAACTCAATCACATTGTAAGTGCCTCAAAAAGCTTGATGCCTACTTTGTCCAACCTAACAACTCTTCTTCCACAATAGTTCTTGGTAGTTTTCACAGTTCTAGACGGATTACTTTCACAACAAAACATTGACCATGCCATCAAGTTTCACGTTGGAACTCTTCTGATCTAGATGAGACCATATTGACATCTGCATTTCCAAAAATCTAAAATGAAACAAATAATCAAGGAAATGTGTGCACAGACATCATACAACCATTGATCAGCCTATTTAAAGCTTTTCTCTATTAGTTAAAATGAAGGATGACAGCTGGAGGTTTTGTGTGCACTATCAATGGCTCTAAATTGCACCAATATTCTGAATAATTTTCTAGTTCTAGTGGTTGAAAGGCTTCTTGACAAATTACATGTTTTGACAATATTTTCCAAAATCAATTTTCACTTATGGTAACATCAAATATGCATGCAATTGTTTCCACAAAAAGGATAATGAGAGCAATTAAAAATTTATCACCATGATCTTTAAGCTAAGCTACTTTGGTCACTCAATCTCTATAGAGGGTGCATCGGTCGACCAAGACATCATCATTGTTGTCAAAGGTTGGCCCTTTCTAACAATGCATCACTTTTATGTCATAAATAACACATAATAAGTATATTGGGTGCATAGTTCATGCAAAACTTTATATATTTAATGAAAATTTAAATAAAACATACTTTAGCCTAATTGCATGAAATACATAATGTATGATTCTTACATACTTTAACATCATGTTTATATTTCGAATATTCATTGATTATTTGTTAATATGCTTTAATTGATATTTTTACCTTTCAAAATGTCATTGTAAATAGGTCATTTTATTTGATTAAATATTTTTTCCAATTTTTTTCATTTTTTACAACATTTATGGAATATGTGTTGATTTATACAAGAATTATGAGCTCATTGAGGAAACCAATTAATAAATATTTTTTGGTTTATTTAATTAAATTAGAATGATTTCAGAAATAAAGGGAAAAGGGTGAAAACATCTAGACATAGTTGGAAAAAATGGAAAATTGGGGAAACGATTAAAGAAATGGAACCTGATTCTCAATGTAAATCAAATATAATTTACTGCAAGCTTGTGATTGATTCTAGGCCGTATGGGAATATTAAACTTTTGATTTAGGGCAAAAAAAAACTCTTTCTTCCTCTTTCCATCAAGTGACAGATCTTAGTGTTCTTTGACTTTTTCATCAATTTCTCACATTACTTTTGATAAAAATCTGATCTTTATGTCATTTGAATTCTTTTCTTTGATTCATTCAGGTGACATGTGAATAAATCAAAGAAATAATCAATGTCTAAGGATTTTATTCAGAATTTATCTCTTCTCATTTGTCCACATGTCTCAATGTCTAATTAATCAATTCATTTAAAAATAGACACTCTAAAAAAAATCAATTGATTTGTTATAGATTTACAATTTGTTTGTTCCACTAATCCTCATTGTAAAAGGGGGATTTGTCTGTTCCACTGATTCTAAACTTATTTGCGATCCCTTATAATATTTAGTGTATTTTTATATTTTTTTCTGAATAAATTGTTCATCTATTTGTCAATGAGAGAACTCGCGAGCAAAGCCTTTTCTCTTTTTATTTCCTCTCCTCTCTCTCTCTTCTCTCTTATTTTCTTTATGATCCATAAATTAGGTTAATTAAATTTATTTTCTTATTTTACCACAAATTAACAAATTCAATAGTTATAACATAATGGAGAAGTTAATTTGGTTGTAGCTGACTGAACATATCTTGTTTATTCCGCATTTCGATTTTTATTATTATTTTAATTTAATTTTTTATTTAGAGTTAGATTTATTTCAAGAACAAAAGAGATTATCAATATTTCTTATCTTCCCACATAGACTCGACCTTAACTCACTAACATTATTTTATTTATTTTAAAGTGAAATTAGTTTTATAAATTTAAAATTTGGCATCTCTTAATGCAATGACTAAGAGACAATCACTCTCCAATCAGCATTAAGAAGCTTGAGAGATTCTTGATTTAATGGATTATTCTAGAAAATTCATCATGAATTGTTGGACCATTGTATGGCCTCTCATGCAAGAATTACGAAAAAATATTTTCTATGGAATGAAGATGAAGAAAAAGGCTTTTCACAATTAAAACTCACACTTAGTTAGATTCTTATCTTGGCTCATCTGAATTTTGGTCAGAAATTTAAATTTGGGGCTGATACCTCTAAATAGGAATTGCCTTTCATTGCCTGAAATCTATTTACAAATGAGAATTGATGGTAATTATTATAGTCATCCAAAAGAGGTGATAGTATCTTTTGGACCACTTGTTTACCATTCATAAAAATCAAACGAGTTTCAACATTCTCATGGAGTAACAAAAAATTATCACTTAATATTAATGATTTCTCATCAAGTTGATCAGATATAAATTCAAAATCAAATTCATGGTTGGAGTTAAAAATAAGGTCATTCATGGTTTATGGATAATTCTAGGGAGCCTTCTCAAATAAATAGTTCTCCTTTCCTCATCTTGTGGATTATTGGCAATTCAACTAAGAAATGCACATGTCACCTCGATTATCTTGGATCATCAACAATCTACATGAGAACACAAACAGTTGGTCTAAGTATTCTCTTCATCATGATCTAATTGATCTATTGCATGATTCTAATTTCATCCCTAAAATTCTCAAATAATATCATGCTTCTTCAATTGAAGGTCACGTAGGCTTCCTAAATACCTACAAACATATCAGATGAGATCTCTATTAGAATGAGATCAAAACTTTCCATCTTCAAAACTTTCAAAACTTTCATCAACCAATGTCACATTTGTCAACAATATGAATATGATACATATATGGGAAGAAATCTCAATGAACTTGGTGAAAGGATTTTCTAAAGGGGAAGATTATTTGAGTATCATGGTGGTTTTAAATAGACTAGACCAAGTAAATTCGTTCATTTTCCTCCACTCCTGACATTGCTCATATCTTCCTCAAAGGCATGGTTAAGTTACACTCAACTATTATCTCAAATCATAATAAAGTATTTTTTAGCACCTTCTGGATCAAACTATTTCACTTGTAGGGGTATGCAACTCCTTCATAGTATTGCATATCAGCAACAAAATAATAGACAATCTAAGATGAATTACCACTGCTTCAAACTTACTTTTGATGCTTTGGCAACAAGTACTCGTGAACATGATTTATTGGCTACCTTTAGGCAGAATTCTAATACAACACTACTTTTTGTTCTGCCACCAGGGCAACACTTTTCCAAGTTTTGTATGCCCTCCTCCTCCAGTCTACTTTTGCTCATAAATTACCCTAATCACGTCCATCAAATAATTACTACAGACTTAAGATATCATTCTCAATCAGCTCAAAACATACTTGGCTCATAGTGAAGCATACATGAGAACCTATCATGAAAAATGTTGATGAGATCTCTCCTTCAATGTGAAGGATACAACACATCTTAAACTTCAAATTTATTTTTTTCAAACCCCTATTTAATGGTGAAATGAGATGTTAGGTCCTTAGTTTTTTTAAGTCCTTACCATATTTTGGAACAAATCAAGCAAGTAGCTTACAAACCCAATGGCCCTTGACATTCACACATCCATCTAGTGTTCCATATTTCACAGCTTTACAGAGTAAAAGGGGTCACTCAAATCACTCAATTCATTTGCACTATTTTGGACGATAGGTTGACCTGGGCCATTGGACCTCTTGCCATTCTTAACACTAAATATACCAACTTTGGTTATGAACTACTTGCCAAAGGCAGGGACCTTCTAGATTTCAAATCCTCCTAGGAACAAGCTGCTCTCT
The DNA here is from genome assembly GCA_902729315.2 of Spirodela intermedia. Taxonomy (NCBI): domain Eukaryota; kingdom Viridiplantae; phylum Streptophyta; class Magnoliopsida; order Alismatales; family Araceae; genus Spirodela; species Spirodela intermedia. The sequence goes on from LR746273.1 coordinate 3,015,754, forward strand.
TCTAACAATAATTTCATATCTTTCACCTTGAGGACAAGGTGACTTCCTTAGAGGAGAGAATTGATAGATCCTTAGGAATATAGTCCCCCTCCTATAATAATTGTTCCTCTTGTGAGAACAAACTTCATGTCCACAACATAACCAATATCTATGGCACCACTATAGCATCTTTCCTTACCAAAACTAACAATAACTCTAAAGAACACAGATGCATCAACAGGACAATGGCCACTCATGCCATAAATTGAACTACATGTACTCCTATAGGAAATGACATGGAGTGATATTAAAGGAGAAGAAATCCTCCCTCTAAAGGAGGGAAGATTTCTTTGGAACTAGAGTGTGTGTCATTCTAAGTGACTGAGTCTTTCTTCTTTTTTACATCATTTTAGTTATCTCTCTATTTTCTATTGTCTGCATTTATGTTCTTGATGTACACTTGTCATTGTGTTTAAATGCACATTATCTAATAATATTTAGAACTAAGACTTAATAAAATATTAGTATAGAAGTAAGTCTCAAGTCAAACACAGGGAGATTGATTAATCCATTGTAAAAACTAATTTAGTATATATATAGAGTGATTTTAATATTTTATTACTATTAAATAGAAATAAAAAAATAGGATGGTGAGGTGAAAAGAATAAAAGAAGAGAAATAGAGAAAAGAAAGAGAGAAGAGAAAGCTCTCACAAGAGAAAGAAGGGATGAGATCTCTTGCAAAAGAGAGAGAAATCTCACATGAGACAGAGAGAGAAACATCTCACGAGAGAGAGCAAGATTGATTGATGGGTAGAAAGAGCGATAAATCAATTGAGAGAGAGAGAGAAAAATCTCACATGAGATAGAGAGAGAGAAAGAGAGAGGGAGATCTCACAAGAGACAAAGAGAGAAGAAAAGGTCTCACAAGATGGGAGAGAGAGAAATAAGATGATAATCAAGAAAGAGAGAAACACGATCAAGTCATTTTTACAGTGACCATGATTCTCGAATGAATGTGTGCTTGAGAATTCACACACATGACATAATGTCAGTCATGAATATCCCCACCTTGTTTGAATAAATCAATGCTCATTAATCAGCCTTTAATCTCATTGGTTTCGCGTTTGAAAATAAAAAGATACTTATTATGTGTAGAATGCCGAGAACACGATTATATCAAGATTTAATTATAAAAATTAATGGAAGACAAGTTAAAAATAATCTTAGCATGATCTCAAACAAGTTTAAGAGGATTCAAAAGAAGAACAAAGATTATTCATCAAGTTTTAAATTAGTTCTACTCATTACAATCGAAATATGTATGAAATGGAAATAATTTGCCATAAAATATAAATAAATATTGAAAACACGTAAATAAATAACAAAAGTAGGAAATAAATCATTGCCCAAATTTAGTCTACTTCTTGGGCAATTGAAGACACTAGTGTGGTGGCTTAGTTTCATCCAAGTGTGCCACATCATAGTACTAGAAGTCGCAAAAGTATCATCTGAAAATGCTATGCCATTTGCCAGAGAGATCTACTAAAAAGAAGGATCAACTACATTGTCACCATTGTATGAAAGGAGAAGGGAAGAGCTGACCACTCACTAGAGGCCTTGAGTGCAGTTAGGAGAGGAAGGAATGAGCTCATTGATTGCCAAAGGTGTTGATCGCATGAAAGGAGGGAGGAAACGGATTGCCATATTTGTGACTATCTTTAAGATTTTAAAGATAATCAATAATATAAATTTTACCAGATGATAATTAATTATTATCTTTATATCCCTAATAGTGATACGTGTGAGAACTTAAGTTCCTAATATTGTGACACTTTGTGAGCTACTAGATCATATGTGCTTAGTCATGTGGCGCGTTGAGCGATGTAGGATCAACCTGCCATGAACCGCTGCCAACCGGGAACTTTAGTCCTTGGTATCATGGCACCTCCTTAGCCATTAGATCATCATTTATGACCATGTGCATATTAAGTGGCTTCGAATTCATGAACTGTCGATAGATTGCTTTACGCATCTAGTATCGTGGTGTCTCGTCCACTACAAGATCTGGCTCATCTAATGATGTGGCTTGCTAAATGTCGTTGGACACCATGCTCTAGACAACTAGCCTAAAACACATGAGAAACTTTAGTCCCATATCGGAAATATTTCAGCAACTAACCTGAATATAAATCAAAGTTACATTCCCTCAGCAAAGATCCCTTCTCCCAAAATAAGATAACACCTAGGATCATCTTGGGAAAAGGTAAAAAGGTGGTCCATCGTTGTACACACGTGTGTACGACACTCCTTGCTCCACAACCGATTGGCCACTAGATGTGACAAGGGAGTGATGCACACATGCACGAAGTAGTCCCTCACCACTTGAGCCCAGCTCATGCCTCCCCCAATTTAGGTCTACCTACTCAACTGCAGCTCCCCTCCAAGTTAGCTGCCCAAGTGTTGGCTTGCCAATGAGCCGTGATATTTTTATCTTTTATTTTTTATAAATAATCAAAAATTATGCTAAATATTTTAACTAAAACTTTTAAAAATAAAAATATATTCCTATATTTATTCTACAAGTTAAAAAAATAAAATAAAATAATAAAACTAATTAAAACACTAAAATTTAGCTTTAATAGCTCCCTTGCTATTTCTCTCAAAGTTGTTAGGTAGTTTTAATTTGTTGTCTTTATTAAGTTTGGGATGGATTCATCATATTATAATAAGAGGATCTTGGTTGGGCCTTCTAAGATGTAGTAGAAGAATTTGTCTTCTAGTAACATCACTCTATTGTTATCTATAATAGTCACACACTAGTTCTCTCTCTCTCTCTCTCTTCTTATTTTAATCACTGATGACTCTCATTAATTAAATAATTACATTTTTAATATTTTATAATTTATTATTTAATTTTTCATAAATATTTGTGAATTACTTTAATCTAGAAAAAATGATATTAAACTTATTTATGTAATTATCTTGTTAAGTTTGAGAAATTAGATGATGAAATTGACTATGAAATAATTTGATAGATTTTACCAATGATTACTATTATTATCAAAATACTTCTATGCTAATTGTATTTATTTTTAAATTTTCCCTATATTTTACTAAGCTTATTACAATAAATAGTAATATAATAATAATAAAATTAGAATACAATAAGAAATATAGTGGATGATTCGACAAAATCGACAAAAGTAATACACAAGAAGATGATAGAAAAATGCTAAGAGAGGAAGAATGGACCATCTTTGATCAATCTATTGCTCCCCATAGCTATTTTCCCTCTCCTCTAATGGCAACAAACATCAGATTCACCTAAATCATTCATCTGATACAAATGATAGATTTCATCTCGATTTGTCCCTAATTCAATTGCTACAGAAACTTAAATTCATTCATGAACTTGTACCATTTTTCTCCTAATACAAAGGGCAAAAAAATTCTTTCAAGGTCATGCTCTAGATGTCACAAATGCTCAATCAATTCTAGCAAGTGACAATTGTTGAGATCGTTATTCATTTATTGTGGATTGTATAGGAATCCATTGAATGCACTGCTCATGAACAAATCGATCGAATTCAGGTAGAAATTTGATCGACGACCACTCTGCTCATTCTTCCATAAAACTCAAATTTAGGGGTGTTCTTCATGAGGTGATGTCAACTGATGTCGTAATCTTTAATTAAAAATATAACTAATTAATTTTTTATCTTCCTTGTGTTTGATCTAGAAAACCCTTATAAAATTATATTATTTTAAATTGGCTTATTTTTTAGCATTTATAAATTGTAAATTTAATGAATTTTCTTTACAACAATAGAAAATATTTAGTCCTACATCTCAACATCTCAACATCCCCAAAAACTATTCTTCCATTATAGTAAACTTGGGTCCTACAAGAAACCATTAATATTTGGTTGCTTATTGTAGCTTCATTGGGTAGAAACAATAATGGCTAGATAAGAGATGCTGACTAAAGGTAGAGAATAAAATTGATGGAACATATGCCATTTTCTGAAAAATGGATGAACATCACTTTCTCATGGGAACCCTAAGAATCAATCACCATACAAGTCACAAAGATCTAGAAGTAAACAGGTCCATTTCATGACCATTTCACACACTAAGAGGTGGGAGAAGAGTCAATAAGTTAATGTGACAAAGAGTAACTTGGCGTCTCCTTCGGCGAGCTTTCATACATTTGCTGCCAATATCATGAACATTATTTGCCTCTAGTGAGGTAGAGAAGGCAGTAAGCAAATAAGACTGGAGCATAGAGAGTACAATAGAACACCATGGTTGATGGCCTCCACTATGGAAAGCGTAGTCCATCTTTCATTCTGTCTTTCTACTCATCTATCTCTATCTCTCTCCTTCTCCCTCTAACTTGTTCATTAATTCACAAATAAGCAGAATAGCTACATTGGCCCAAAATTACTTTAAACATCGTGGGAATAGTCTTATACAATGTGCCCCCTCAAATGGTATCATGTTTTCTTTTTTGATTACCATGTTCTGCTATGTAGTATATGACCTAGTTAAATGATAAATTATCTCTTCTTATAGGCAAAATCCTGAAATTCTTTTGGGGTGTACTCTTTGCTATTGTTGGTAGGTAAAACTTGAACCAATTCTCCATTCTATTTTTAAAACTTAACCTCCTAAGATTAAATGAATTAAGCACATCTTAACTATGTTTCAAAACATCAACACATACTTGAAAAAGTTACCAATAACGGTAATAAAATATCAAAACCACATATACATAACAATAATCTTACTTATCTTACTAGTAGTAAATTTAGTTATACACTATTAGTTAAAAATAAAATTTATAAAAATGAAGCTTGTACTATTTTATATCTCCAAATAATTTTACTTATTTAATTACATCATCTCCCTCTTGCTCATATGATTGTGTCTACTGTGACAAAACAAGTGACACCAAAATCATCAAAGATGGGATGCAATCGTCACATCGCTTGCTATAGGTTTATTAAGCAGCCTGTATAATGATTCAATTTCCTATCCCTTATTAACAGTTAATATTGCTATCATTAACATAACAACAAGTATATAAAAGTGATAAACTATTTTATCAGGCTCCAAAATCACTATAAATTAAATAAAGTAGAAGAAAAAATTGGAGATTACTACGTCCTTTCTTTGCTCTCTCTCCTCTCTCTCTCTCTCTCTCTCTCTCTCTCTCTCTCGATATCTTTCTGTCCGACTTAAAGTTTGAAAACAGAATTGAGAGAGATAGATGGGTCGGTCTCTTCGCAACGCATGCTTTCACCATCGGTTTCGGATGCACTCTCTATGCCACCCTGTGTCCCTCTTTCCACCCTTGTCCCATTTGCCTCCTCCGCCTCGCTGGAGGCGAAAGTCCATGCTGTTGGCGGCAGCCGTCTGAAAGCTCGCCGGAGGAGACACCGAGTTCGTCTCCGTCACGTTGACTTATAGACTCTCGCCCCTTCTCTCAGTGCCCGAAACGGACATGGGCAGGAGCCGTTTCCATCCTGAGCTCTGTAACTTCTCCGGCAGATGATTCCTCTGGCTCCCATGAGCCGGCGATGTTCATCCATTTTTCAGAAAACGGGCTCGCTTCTACCAATCATCTCCTCTGCCTCCGGTGGTCACCTCCTGTCTGGTGGCCGTCGTCCTTACTCACTGAAGCCTCCGGGAAGGTCGTCCAGCCCCTGCTTTAGCCAATCCTACCTTCACATTTCTTCTCTGCTGCAATCGTTCGTCAACCGGAAGGCCATTGAACCCGGCAAGCAGCTCCACGCTCATCTCATCGTCTCGGGCCTCGGTTGCGACGCCGTCTTGGCGACCAAACTGGTGAACATCTACTCCGTCTCCCATTCTTTAGCTTACGCTCAGGCCCTGTTCGACATAATTCCCAAAGGAAACATCTTCCTCTGGAACGTCCTCATCCGGGGTTATGCCTGGGACGGTCCCCATGAGAGGGCTGTCGAGCTCTTTCAGCAGATGCTCGACAGCGGGCTCGAGCCGGACAACTTCACCTTCCCGTTTGTCCTCAAGGCCTGCTCCGCCCTCTCCAATATAGAGGTGGGGAGGTGCATCCACGACCGGGTGATGCGTTCCCGGTGGCAGACCGACGTGTTCGTCGGCGCAGGGCTCATCGATATGTTCGCCAAATGCGGCTACGTAAGCGAAGCCCAGGAGGTGTTCGACAGAATGCCGGCTAGAGACGCCGTGCTGTGGAACTCCATGATCGCCGCCTATGCTCACAACGCCTACCCTCTGCGGGCGCTGGCCCTGTGCCGCGGCATGGTTTTCAACAGCTTTAAGCCAACAGAGGCGACGCTGGTGACGGCCATCTCAGCCTCCGCCGATGCCTCAGCGCTGCCTAAGGGGCGAGAGATCCACGGCTTCAGCTGGAGGGTTGGCTTTCACACCCACGACAAGGTTAAGACTGCCCTCATTGATATGTACGCCAAGGGCGGATGGGTCCGGGCTGCGAAGACTCTCTTTGATCAGCTCACGGAGAAGAGGGTCGTCTCCTGGAACGCAATGATTTCTGGGTACTCCATGCACGGCTACGCTTATGAAGCGCTCGAATTGTTCGAGAGAATGAAAGAAGAAGGCCGGTCAAAATGGTTAGTTCCCGATCACATCACCTTCGTCGGGGTCCTCTCGGCCTGCCGCCATGGCGGCCTCTTGGAGCTCGGGTGGGACTTGTTCAACTCCATGGCCAAAGATTACTCGATCACACCTACAATTCAGCATTACACCTGCATGATCGATCTCCTCGGCCACTCCGGGAGTCTGGAGAAAGCGTACGACCTCATCGGGAAGATGCCCATCAGGCCGGACTCCGGCGTCTGGGGCTCTCTGCTCAACGCGTGCAAGATTCACAGGAACGTTGCGCTTGGCGAGGTGGCTCTTCAAAAGCTGATAGAACTCGAACCGGACGATGCCGGGAACTACGTCATCCTGTCTAACCTCTACTCCATTGCCGGGAACTGGGAAGGAGCCACCAGGATGAGAAAGATGATGAAGGAGAGAGGGCTGAAGAAGGCCATCGCTTGCAGCTGGATCGAGATCAAGAACGAGGTCCACACCTTCGTCGTGGGGGACAAATCCCACCCTCGGTCGGCGGAGATATACGCGGAGCTCGAGGTTCTTGAAGGGCTGGTTAAGAAGACCGGCTACGTCGCGTACACCATGCCTGTCTTCCACGATGTCGAGGACGACGAGAAGGCCGACATGGTCCGTTGCCACAGCGAACGGCTGGCCATCGCCTTCGGCCTTATAAGCACGCCTCCGAGGACGAGGCTCCTGGTCACCAAGAACCTCCGTGTCTGCGAGGATTGCCACGAGGTCATCAAACTGGTGTCTAGGATCGTAGAGAGGGAGATCATTCTCAGAGATGTGAACAGGTACCACACCTTCAGGGAGGGCAATTGCTCTTGTGGTGACTATTGGTAAGGCAGGCACCAGCTGGATACATCGGGTTTTGTCCTCTCCTTGAATTAATTGCAGATGACCCCTTGTTTCTCTATAGGTCTCTTCAAACATGATTGTGTTACACAATGTCTGGAGGAAAATGCATAGAATTTACCTACGTAGGGGGAAGGCAGCAGGGGAGACCAAAGGTCGATTTATTAGTGTTTTCTCATAAGAGAGTTTTATTATCCTTGAAGTAAGAGCTCACTATAAGTTTCAATATACTTCATGAATTTACATTTCTATGCTGGGAAGTGTAGCCTCGCAAAGGGTCGAATATAAACATAGAAGAAGTAATCGCTTCATGGAATGGAATATGAGCAAGTTTTATAGGAAAGAATAATTACAAAATATGAAATGAACGAAAATACTTAAGTGGAGGTTTTTCTTTTAAAAGATTCTCAAGATACCATCTTCCATTCTGAAGGCCGTGTTTACGCCAACTCTAGTAATCATCGCTGGGGATTCAACTTGGGTCTCATTATGCTGGCTGCTCGTTCATTAGTGCCTTCTCTTTCATACAAACATTGAAACCCACAAAGATTTCGTCATCATAGCTAATAATCATGGTGACAGAATTTTTCTCAAGAACATGGAGTCGGCAGACCTCCATAGAACGGTTTTGAGTAGAAGCTCCATAAATCTCTTCCATTTGCTGATACTTCGTCGACAGACTAGGGATCCGTTGACTGGGAAGAAATATGCACCCACTATTACGGTTCCTTTGAATCACATTTGAGATATATTGTTCTAAAGGCTCAAGGATGACAAATCATGAATCGATACCAGACCCCAAGTGTGGAAAAATATGTAGAAGGTTACGCCACCTGTGGCCTCCAATTATAGATGGAAATTCTTCTGTCCTCGATTGAGCTGGAAGCTGCGGCAACAGATTCCGTCGACCGTCGGCCAGCTTGCCAGATGATATTGCACGAAAGTTTGACGAAGCACCAAAGGCGGGCGAGCGGGCAACAGACGGACAGCACGCACGCTATCGCCGCGAAGTAGGCTGGCGCCTGGCCACTATGTTGCACCACCCAGGAGCTAGAACCTAAGCAGGAAGGTGAAGGATAAAAACTCTAGGAAAGGATTTCTTTGCCTCCCGCGTGGTTTAGGCTCCGGTTAGAATCTCGCTATTTTCTTCTTTTTGTTTTTTTGTCTGTTTGGCGTCATTAACAGTTGTATGCCTTTGGTTGTTGACGGCGTACGGCAATTCGTCCGATCCCTTCTTCCGCATGCTCAACTCAGTCCCGTCTTCCCCTCTCGGGCCTTGGCCTCCTAAACTCGGAAATTCAGTTTTGTTAATTTGCAGAAACATTTATTCCTGGAAAAGAGGGTTCCTTTCTAGTTCTCCGTCTTTTACTCTTCAAGCCATCTGCCCCCGTTGCCACCATGGCTGGGAACGTCCTTCGGCCATAGCACACTGCCTGTAATACTTGAACTTAAGCAGATACCTCTCTGTCTCTCTCAGTGTCTTTGTCTTTCTGTCTGCCTGGATATTTATATTTTCAGAGTATTATGTCGCTTCGGGATTTCTCTCAGCTCTACGTACATAAATACCTACGTATTTGTACCCAAGGAAATATATCGGGTTAATCTAAAAGGAATTACATAAGCGTAACGTTATTTGTTGTCGACGCACTCCATTTATGACCGCCTCAACCGATGTGCGATAAACTGGTGTTCAACGCTTTTAGTCTGACAGCATATCGACAATTTCCTACTTTTTGATATTTTTCTTAACATAACCATAGGGGGCTACCCTAAAGGATTAGGTCCGAAGATTTTCTTTCTCCCTTCTCCAACGCGCCGCCTCTCAGCAGGCAGTCCTCGCCTCCTCCGCCTCAGCTCGTCTACCCACCTCCTCAATAGGCTGCAGAGTCATCTCGCCGCTGACTCGATAGACCGCAGGCTCCTCTCGCCATCACCTCAAAAGGCTGCAACTCTTCTCGCCATCGCTTCATCTCACCACTAGCCCGACTCGCCGCCGTTTTCCTCATCTTCACCCTCGTAGCCTCAGTTCATCCTCGACTCACTTTTCTTCTATCACATACTCCGTTTGTCGGTTACCTGCATAGAGTAAAACAGACATGGTTTGACTGATCCTCCAAGAGAGCCTATGTGTGAAGGCAATCTATCATCAAGTGCGGCGGTTACCGTGACTCCGTTTCCTGTCATCTTCCACATTAGAGCTTATCACGTTCTTCTGTCCCTCTATAACTCCTCAGCAATGCATAAATACCGCATGCCCTACCAGACCGAAGTGCCGTTGTACCTTGATTCCTAAAACCGAGATTCATCCGCTCTTGAGAGCCACGGAGTTTGTCCTTCTCCTTCTGTCGCTCAAACAGGGCTTTTGATTGATGCTATTTTTTGTGATGGTCAAATTTTGGGCTGTTAGTGACTATCTAACAGCTCAAAATTTTGAGCTGTTACTACACGTGTTATAAGACTATTAATGTACTCTATAATAGGAACTTTTCCCTCACCTAGGGACAGAAGGAGAAAATGAGGTGAAAAGAGAGATATGCAAGGAGAGCTTTAAAAACGTTTGTCCATCTACATCAGCCAATTTGGTGAGCCAAGAGCCCACATAGAAAGAATTGATGTCAATATTCAACACATTCTCGAGAGCTGAAGATTTCAAAAAAAGGGTTATCATCAAGATCATTATCTAATAAAAAATAATAGAAAACTTGGCCAAATGGAATGGTAAATCCCTTTAATGCATTCTGATGGGTGTGTCTGATAACTTAAGATACAATCACCTTTTAATTCCAATGATTTAAATTTTTCAAGGACTACAAGGTTGGAAATTCGTCTACATGAAGACTTACAGGTAATAATCACTCAGATCCAGTGAATACTATCACGGTTTGTGAAACCTTAAACAAAATAGGTTAGAATAAGAAGCGCTCCATAGAATTCATATTTTTATTTTAGTATTAAACATTTTCATTTTAATGCCTAAATCATGTTTTATGAAAAGATCGACAAATCTGTTTGTGTACGTCAATAAGCTTAATTCGAATTGAAATAATTACCAAAAACATGTCAAAAATAATAAAATTTTATAAACATGATTTTCACCTAAATATTTCATTTTCATGATAATCATGCGACATTTACATTATTTTTACTTTACATATGAAAATGGAACATTATCAACGACCATAAATTTCTCATAATTTAAGAAGTAAAATTTTATATTTGCAGAACTTTCTCTTTATTGTGATCGGATCTAAAAATAAAATCAAAAATCACATCTGAAGATAGAGTGAGAGAGGAAGAGAGAGAGAGAGAGAGAGAGGTTTTTCTTAGTTGGAATGAAAGACATCATATAGTTTAACATATATATAGATATGTTGATGATAGAAAAATAAATTTTACTTTCTCAATTATCACATACATAGTCAAATTCAGTCCAAGTCATGTATAAATAGGGATAGTTAATTACCTATGTTAGTTCAATTTTGGTGAGTAGACTGATTTTGAAGACAAAGGAACCCCCCAAGACTTTTATAGTAATTCAGATTTAATATAGTTCACTCTTTTAAGTGCATCTTAAGTTTCATTACTCTCTTGAACTACACTTATGGAAGACAAAATGCATTGACTTACATTTACATTGCTATATTCATCATTTTACACCACTTGATAATATAGACTAAATACGAGCTCATCATTATAGGTTAATAGCTATAAATTTAGCATGTTTAAGAGGAGCAGATGCTTCTAGTGATAAATTTTCATCACCATGAACCCTCAGAATAAGTGAAAATTTGAAGCATATAGATTTATTAAAAGTAACTTCTTTATAGTGTGTAGACAGCAAAAAGGATGAAAACTTAGTTTTTGGGTGCAATCACAAGTTTCTTGTTTCTTTCAGTGAGCACCATTTTCATTTTAAGTGCATTATTTCGTTCGTTTCAAAATTATAACTTTTATATAAGAAGAGAATTCTTTTTCATTGTAATAACTGTTTAGAAATCCACCTCTTATATCAATTCCAGTGGTAATCTACCAAGACAGAATTACTAGTTTGTATTTACTATATCAATTGTGCCAGTATCCTTACTTATCATTCAGTACCAGACCAATTTATTTGTGATTTAGTTAGTCAAAATAATTGGATTCTTTTCAGGCAGCTATTTTCCTTAGACACAAAGATATCAATATTATATTGATTCAGTCATGATTTTCTCTGAAAAAATTAGTAGTTAGAATAGAATAATGTCATAAATAAAACACTAGAATAGTGATGATATATTGAGATCAAATAACTATTTTATCCTATCAAAATAATAAATTCAAGGAAAGAAATATATTCATATTCATATATATATATATAGATATAGATATAGATATGTCTAGGTGCATTATACACTGTCTATATCATATACTCGTTATTCACCGTGTAGGTGTATATATGTATATATAGATAGATGCATAAAGAAATAAGTATTTTATTAATTACTTCACAAGGATGTCACTGTTCACATCGAGTTCATCCTAGGGACATTTCGTAACTATCGTAATCAGGGCAGGAGACGGCTTCCCAGCGGCTGAGTTTGGACTATTCCTGGTACAAAAGGAGTCATCCGCTAATGACTTTGACCCACAGCTGCAGAGTCTGTGGCAAGTCACCATCCAAAGAGTCGCCGATCTGTTATTCCTCTACGATCTCAGGACGACTTGGTAAGCACTTGGACCCTTTCCAAGAGGACCCCTTCCAAGAAAACCATTTCCAAGAGTTCTCTCTCTGGACTACTGTGTTACCCGTTCGTAGAGTGACAGGAATCAGCAGGTTGTCTATGATAACTTTCTTTCCCAGTTTTCGTTCAACTACCTCCATCAAGTCCGTATTTCCATTAATATAAGGCCAAACCTGTGATTTTAAACATGGACACCACACACAGTAACATATGCAGATATAATCAAAACCATGACTCTTCTTTATAATCGTAGGTTGATTCTATATTTATGATTGTTGAGGTATTACGAAGATACAAGATGTAGTACAAAACGAATAACCTTATTAATGCTCTGAAGAAACTCCACCAGAGGAAAAGGGGCAAATATTCCCGTCAGAACCCATTTTGACCTCATCAACCTGGTCGTCCTTGGCATGTTATACACATTTATGCGCGCAATATATAATACAAACTCGCGTTCGGTGGTCCACCAGGAGGTGAACTTCACGGCGCCGCCGCTGGCGATGGGTTTCCCACCGTAGACGACTAAGGCGACGCCGTCTTGGCGGAACATCTTCGGGTCCACCCACTTCTGGCTAGCGAACCCAGGGGCGTTCATTCTCACTCTCGCCTCGGAGGGGGCGCAGGCGTTCTTGATCTCCACCTCAAACTGGAAGTCTAGCCCTTGGCGCACTTTGATGGAGCGCTTACTGACACGGATGCCAGGCTACTCTATTCACCCACAAAAAAACGAGGAAATAATGAAACCATGGGATAAGAAAATACGAGTTCATCAGGGAGGAGGGGGACATCAAATGGATAACCCCTAAAGGAAAATGGGCCGCACCCTGAGAAAGGATGATGAGTAGTCGCAAAAGAATGTAAAACAGCTTGAATGGACTACCCGTGTCTTACCGGACTCTCAGTTGCTTTCACTGGTGTAGCCGAGCTCACGATTTGCATTCGAAAATCTCTATTCCACGCCGAGTAACTTCTTTCCTCACATTATGACTTATGAATCTCTTGCCAGAAAATTCTGCCAAGCTTCCGAGTAACTTCTTCACATGTTAGTTCCCACTGAAACTACGCCGGCTTTCTCAGGGGCAGTAACGAGTTCAACAGGGCTACCTGCACCTAGGACCTTAATTGTCTGAAAACTCAGCGGGCCACATGTCTACTTATTACATGGTGATCAATTTGAAGCGAAAATGAGATTGTACTGGCTCAGTGAATATTTTGGCATAGATTATACATTAATAGCTTTATCAGTCAGTGAAAATGATTTAGTTCGGATATTCTTGCGCCAAAAGTAGGGATGATGGAAGATCTATGCTCACATGGGGATTGACTCCTCTTAATGCCGACACATTACAAGTGGAAACCGAACCATTGAAGTATTGACCCGTCAACTCTTAGCAGAGGCTTATTTCTCAAAGGGACTCCTTTCTTCTGCAATCCATTCCTTCTTAAATATCGATTTGTTTTAGATAAAATATCAACTAGCGCTCAAATATTACGGGCGTTAACGGGCCTGGAAGTGTAGAACTCCGTTCGAGTAGATCCGGAATAGTGGCACAAACACAACCCCAGGGATATAAATAGACCGGATACAGTCCCACCCACTGCTTCGAAGTCAATATGGAAATAAACTGAAGTTTCGGAAATGCATCAGAGTATTAAAATTGACGATGGCTTCGTAGAAGCTTTTTATTGTTTTTGGTGGTGTAACGATCTATATCCAGGTCCTTTATTGACGTTGACTTTCAGTCAACGTCCTCTGTTTTTCTGACTTCGGAATGTGTTCCCTCCTGACTACCCCTTTGATCGGTAGTAATTGAAGTTCGAATAAAACTGCAAACAGTTTCATGATACTGTTTCAGGCGGATAAGAATGAAACTTGCAAGGAAGAAATGAGTTTAGGAAATCTCCTATGAAGAAACTAAGAAACTAGGGCACCTGATAATTTTCAGGAAAACGAGTCTAATAGAGACTTTCCCTTTGAGATATCGACCTATGTATATAAGCTCGAATTTGTGAGGATATTGTATCCACAAAATCTTCGTACATCTGTCTGTTACCATGCCTTTTATAACGTCATACGTAAAACCTATCTCTCTCAGTCAAAAGTCCGCCCATATCTATCAACGCGGGCCGATGGATTGGTAGGATATTAAAACGTAACGAGTACTTCCGCAAACATTCTTCAACAACCATGGTATAACAGGTACCTATTCCCTCCTTAGGAGATTTAGTTTTATTCGCCGACTTACTTTACAGATATCTCGCTAAAAATCGTATCCATATTATAAGACATCTACTAATAATAATTTGATTAGAATTGCTCTACTCACATAGCAACTTCCATGCAAACACATGTAAATCCAACCGGGATGAGCATTGCCCTACTCAGAGAGCACCTTCCATGAAGACATGTAAATCCAGCCGGTTGTACCAGGAGGCTTCTGAGGACCCTCGTGACTATTCGACCTTGGGTGATAAGGGAGGAGACCACATCCCGCCTTTAGTTTAAAAGGATACCGTACTCGACGAAGAAGTTAACGTCTAGCTGCAGCTGCGTACAAGGAAGAAAACTTAAACCACATAGTTTCTTGTACGAGCTTAGCTATCAGCCGGTATTTCAAGGGCTTTACTCGTCCACAATGGGACAAGGATCGTAATCTCGACGAGGACCAATTCAAGTCGTTGTTTATTTACTATTAATAACCACTTAAGGACCACATGTTGAGAAGACCCGATATCTCGCCCGAATATTTCTACGAACAACGTTACTCCAGGACCTCAATTTACTACGGACTAACAACGAACTCACAGCTTATTTTAGGAGGCGCACTGGTAAGTTTGGACTCATGGACGCATGGTATTGGACAGACGTCATCAGCAGGCAGGCAGTGATCCAGCGAGAGAGAAGTGCGCTGCATGATCCCACCAATAGGTGAACTTCACAGCGCCACCGCCGGGGATCGGGTTCCCGCCGTTGACAAGGAAGGCGGTTCCGTCCCGGCGGAAAATTTTGGGTTCCACTAGCTTCTGGCTAGCGAATCCGGGGGCGTCAATCCGCACCCCCCTCTGAGCGCAGGTACAGACGTTCTTGATCTCCACCTCGAACTCGAGGTCCAAACCCTGGCGTGCTCCGGTGGTGCGCAGGTTGGTTTGGATGCATGGCTGTCCAGATACTACACAACCAGAAAGAAAGAACGAAGCCACAGAAGGAGGTGAGGGCTAATTATAAGCTGAACGCCTTTCGATAATAGAAACGACTGACTGTTAGAGGTTGAATTAAGGACGAAGATTCAGAGGGAAGATGTAGGAATGAGTAGGCCAAGAGCATGTGTACGTACCCTGAGAAGTGATAGCTAGAAGAAGAAGGAAGAGCATCCTAGGAACACCGGCCATCTCTCTTCCCCCGCGCTAGACTGCAGTCTCCGAGGTGGCTAGACTGCTTTTATACGGTAAAATGGGGTTAGCGTGGAAGCCTGCCGATTCAATCGCGGTGAAGAAGCCCGGTTGTGGCGGCAGAAGCTTGGAGCTTTCCACAGACCTACCGCGTCTTGTTCCGATGTTCACATTACCGAAAGTCGTCTGAAGTTTCTCGTCCGCGGCGGCGACATACCGGTGATGTCACGTCCCACCTCCAGGTTCGATTCCCAAATTTCCCCGAAGGCTGCTGCCACCTTCCTAGATCCCTCAAGATGGGATTAGGGGATACAAAAAACATACCGGAGCACATGTTATTTTAATATGAAGTTGTAAAAGATTATGGGCTTTTTCATTTTACATTTTTCATACATTGCTCTCTAAAATTAGTAATATTTAACCTATAACTTAACATGAAAGCATTAAATGAAACTCATAATCATATCCTCTCGCAACCTGTCTATGTCAGCGACCCGGAGAGCGGGAAGAGGCTGACGGGGGCAGGTACTGTCCGCGTAGATGAACGAGTCAGTTCTTTCTCCTCTGGACCACCGGACTGTGTCCACAGTCGGCCTTCTCCTCTTGATTGTCGGCACAACTGTACCATCAGAGACTGCAGCGAGAAAACAGGGCCAGCACGTTTCTACCATGACTGGCAAGCAACAGAGAAATGCAGCAAATACGGAGAGATATGATTATGATGATAATTATTTTTATACATTAATTTATAAGTCAATTAAAATAACCAGATCGATAGGCTAAAAACTGAAAGAAAATCGTTTTTGGTGACGCAGCAATTCAGCTAAACAACGAAAATACGTAAGTATATATTCCGTTCATTTGTGGGGAGATAAAAGTAAAGAAACGGATTAACCATACAAATATAATATTTATAAAATGTCAACTTCAATGACATTATTTTCTATCTATGCCATACACAACAGCTCAGTGAGAGTAGCATAGTTATGAGATGGGCTTGGCAGCTGTCTCTGATGGGTGGTGGTGGTTCAAGGATTTCTTTCTTTTGCTATCCATCATTATTTACCTTGTTTTCATTCACCACTGATGGACAATAAACCTTTTTTAAAACCAATGAGACAGAATGATCTTCAGACCTAAAATTTCCTCTTTTATAAGGTCAAAGAGTGAATGCAAATAATCTAGACTTCAACATATTTGCAATGAACCACAGCAAAGGACTTCAACTAGCCTCAAAAGAAGAGGACAATAGATAAAGTGGCAATCCACCGATTTCATTTGACCTTCTTAATAAAGAAATCCTTTCACAACCTGTTCCTAAATTTATCTCTGTTGGGATATATTGAGAAGTCAATCAAAGTCCTCTCTGAGACTGTATAGAAGATCTACAGTCTTCACCAAGTTTCCTTCACCTATTATGTCAATCTCAATAGTACAAGCCTTAAGTACAAAAGGGGCTAGGTGAAACACCAAGAGGGGGTGAATTATATTTCTTCTGACTTTTGTCAATTATCATTTTCTAACTCCCAACATATGCATTGACATGGATTCTCTCATAGCTCTCTCTTTTTCAATCTACAATCTCTCAAGACTGATTTTCTTAAGGTTCTTTTCTTATCACCAAAAATAGTAAAACCTTTTATATTGATTCGTTCATCACCTAGCTATTTTCAGTCCCAGAAGAATGTTTCTACCAGAGTTTAGTATTTTTTTCGAAAATACACACTGATTTTCACACGATCAACCACCCAATCACATAAGTTCTATCCCCTCATAGACCTCACCATTCAAGGGCTCAACTAGATTATTAGCACTTCATGCTTTTGCTCACATACATCTCTCTTCACCACCCAAATATCTTAGGACTTGATGGAGAACATTAGCCTTTGAGATAGATATTTCTTAGATCACCAATGTAGAATGAAGATTGGATGCTGCATTTGTACTTCATTGAAGCTCATAGTGGCTGAATCGTGAGAGAGAGAAGTGAAGATAGTCTCTAGAGTCTATGTTATCTTCTCAAGCTTTCTCCTTTTTCTATTGTCCACATTTTTTACTCATTTGTTTTAAGAGAGGTCAACCAATTTTCAAAAATATTTCCATTGTATAGAATGCACCCAATGACCTCTATTTTTTTTTGTGCTTCAAAGCTCTCTATTCTCTTGTCTATTTAATTTAAAATTTGAACTTAAAATTTATTTCTTGTCAATTAATAACTTTTCTGTTGAGGTTTAATCTAAATAAACACATATGATCCATCATTGTCTTCACATAGTCTATTGATATACCATTGTCTCAATTACAAGTTAGAGACTTACACATGACTTTGATATTTCGTAATTTTTAAAATATTTCCTCATTTGAGTTGATATTAAACTTCTTATACTTATGTATGAAATCTAAGATGCAGGATTTCAAGGTTAGTTCCAATATACATAAGAAATCAAATAATTTCAAAGATTAACTTTTTAGATTTACTTGTTAGCCATAGAATCATGAGATCATTTAAAGATCATACATATTTACTAATCTTAAAGATATTAAATATTTAAGACAAACTCTCATCATATATGAAATTTAATACATATTCAATAAATTATTTTTCACATTATATTATCAAAACCAAAGGCATCAACAAGCCTCTCTATTCTCTTAAAGCTCCTAATCCTACAACATCAAAGTCATTCCATCTCCATGAAACATATATGCCTATCAACATGATTTGAATGGCCTTATATAAGCTTTTCTTGTTATAATAAAAAAAACCTAGTAAAATAATATGTATCAATCTACTCTTTCAACATGGCATTATCCACTAGGTTAATGTTTGAAAATTTCTCCCAAACCTTTTAATCAAGGACATTATTTTTTCTTCACACATGATTAGGTGATCACTTGTCATCAAAATTGAAGCTTAAATTCTTCCTTCAATGTTATCTCCATTAAATATATTACTATCTTGTGAAGTATTGAGTAATAGTCATTTCAATAAAACTAGCATTAAGGAAATTTCATTAGATTCCTTTAAAGGTTTAATCATGACATATGTAAAGTTATGTTCTCAAATAATATCCTAACAACATTGTATATGTACATTTTAGTTGATTCTCATTAATTTTTATTTTAGTATAAAGTATATTTAATTAACTTTTATAAATAATATTCTATTTTAATTCATCTAATGGCCCTTTTGTAGTTATATATAGGGAGCATCTAGAACCAAGAAAAGAGTAAATATGTTATTGTGCACAAATTATGCCTAATCTAACTTAGGTGCAAGTTCTCACAAGCAAAGTCACATACTTCACTTCTTTTGTAGGATAAAATGCACAACAAGATTTTAATAGCAATTACATTTCACCATACTCTAATGTAAGTATCATATGTCATCCGTTCTAACCTCCAAACATTCAATAGTGTAGTTCAACTCAATTCCATAATTGATTCGTAACTAAATCAACCTATGATTAAAAATTTAGCATCAAATCATTATAGACTATCATATCCAGAAAAGGTCATGTGATAATTATTTATTAAAATAGGCCCACTAGGCCCACTAGGCCCATTTTAGACTTATTCTCTTCATGTCTTTATTCTTCCTCCACGATCTCCACTTCTCCTCTCTCTCTTTCTTCTCTTCTTCTATATAACATCATGTACTCCTCTTCTTCAATCATCTATTCTAGGGTTTTCTCTTCTTCTCGTCAACATGATATGAGAACCCTAGGGTTTCTCAGACACCGCTACTCTACCTCCTTTCTTGACATCACTTATCTTCTCCCAATGTAATCTTCTGCAGCACCACTTGGTGTGCCTACCTAATGCCTAGTCTGCATAGCCCTACACACCTATCATCTCATCTCTCATAATCTTGATCGATGGATATGGTGAGTGAATCCTTGATGTCTCATGCACCTCTTCTACTAGTTTTTCAACCAACTGTCACTCTTCCTCTGATCAAGTCAACTACTCCACGACACTCTATCATGGTGCAACTCAATTGTCCGACATATGTCTCAAATAGACATAATTATGTATTGTGGGCCTCTGGATTCGGTACTTTTTGATGTCGCACAACTTTCTCCACCACTTGTTGACTAATTCACTCAGCCTCATTGATCCGTCATTTGCTTCATAGTCTTAACTCAATTCAGTCATCCTTACCTAAATGTTTCAAAATATTACGTCAAGTATTGTCGAGCCTCTCACTCGGATTCACCTTACACAACAACTCTAGACGACATTGGAGAACATGTATGCCAATTAAATGAATACCAATTGCACAGTCAAGATCTTTGAGTCATTTTTTACCTACAAGTAGGGTGACTCCTCACTTCATGCTCATTTTGGTCCTCTTCAGGCCTTGAAATAGGAACTTATCATCTATCAACCTCTGATCACTGACCTTCGAACATTTGAGCACTACTATTATGAATTTCTTGTCATAGTCTATTTGAGTGGACTTCACTCATCGATTACTTCTCAGATCGTGGGACGTTTCTCTCTGAAGACTAGGTACCTTATATCTTTCACCTTTTTTCTATTACACTTTGTGTGAGTACAGACACTCCTCTTGTTATCTAATGACACATCTACTCCTTCGGCGATAGTCGCCTCCACTCTTCTAGTGCCACATGACACTCCTGCTTCAAGGCCAAACAATGGCCATCTGCCATAGAAGAAGGGTCGCAATTCTTTTCCTCCATGCATCTACTATGGTAAATAGAACCACTTGTCCGATAAATGTTGAAAATAGTTCATGAAGCCCAACTCTGTCCAACTAGTTCTCTTACCTCCTTCACCAATTTCTAGTGTCCCATCTCTAACTTTTCAAGTGACATTGACCTCTACCAAATATGAAGCATTACATCACTCTAGTGATACCATAGCTCCCTCCTCAACCAATCTAACCTCGTTTTTGAATCCTTTCACATCAAGTACACATACTCTCCTTACATCTTCATCTTCACTATAGATTATTAACTCAGGAGCCTCCACTCATATGACCAGCACACCCATTATTTTATCATCATACTAGCCTACCCCTCATCATTCACTAGTTACCATTGTCAATGATTGGACTTGATTGATCAACGGACATGATAATATTGTTGTTATCCCGAGTATTCATCTCACCAAAGTTCTCTATGTTCTTAGATTTTCTACTAACTTATTATCTATCAATGCCATTACTCAAGTCACCTTCTAGAATTTGTATATCGAGTGGATGATTAAATTGGTGCGTGAGAATGGACCAGATGTCTACAAACTAATTTTTGATGAACTTTTTTCTAGCCTTAAAACACTTTTTATTTTCTCTAGCCTTCATCTCTTTTGTGACATCGTCGTTTAGGACATCTTTATTTTGATAAGTTTCAAAAACCATTACTTTGACTTTCTCTTAATAAGTTTGTGTGTGAGTCATGCCAATTATGCAAACATCATCATGGTTCATACTCGAGTCGAGACAAGATTCTATCCATTGTACTCTTTGACCTCATTCATTATGATATTTGAGGTCCTTCTCATACTTCATCTGTCTCGGGCCATTACTACTACATTGTCTTTGTTGATGACTACACTCAAGTGAGTTGAGTCTATCTTCTCTAAGATCGTACTCAAGTTTACATTATTATTGTTTACTTTATTACTAAGGTCATCACTAAGTATTCTACTATATCCAAGTTCTTCACATCAATTATACTTTGAAACTGATCCAAGATTCATTTTGCATATTTTGCGTTGATCGTGGTATTTTTCAGCAGATCGTGTTCACATACATCCCAACAAAATAATATTACCGAAAAAAAATATCACCAACTACTTGACATTATTCGCACACTACTTATTGAGATAAATGTTCTTCATTATTTGTGATTTGATGCTCTCCTAATAGCTACATATCTCCAAAATCAACCTTCTTTGGCTCCACTTGCTAAGATCATTTCACTTCATCATCTTTCACCCGATTCTTTTTTCTTTTTTTATCCCTTTGTATCTTTAGATGCATTGCTTTCATCTAAGACCACTCTCCTTTTCTTTCTAAACTAGCCTCTCGTGCTTTCAAAAATATATTTGTTGGTTACTCACAGACATAAAAGGGTTATTGAGTCTATTTTCCTAATACTTCTTACTATGTGACATCAGTTGATGTTACCTTTTATGAGGATTCTCTCTTCTTTTCTCCACCATTGACTCCTCATCAATCTATTGTATCTTCACCACCTTGTTTTCCTCCTATGGTGATCATTGCAGATCCCTCTCTTACTCTTCTTATTTATCTAGTTTCTCCCTCGTCAACTTCTCTTTTGACACCTTCGGCTTCGTCACCATCTAACTCTTCTGCTCTAAGATCAAATTAATCTTCACCCTCTACTAAGAAGCCTCCTTTGGTCGTCTCTTAGGACATTCAAGTGGATGACTTTCATCTTTCTATTGCTCTCCACTAAACACTCCATTTCTCATTTTATTTTCTACAACTATCTTTCTCCTTTCTTTTACACCTTTGTCCTTTTCATGGCCTTCAAGTTAATTCTATAGTCGTATGTTAAGGTTGCACAAATATCTAAATAGAAGGCAGCTATGTACTTAGAGGTGGATGCCTTAGTGTCTCGAAGAACTTAGACACTTGTATCTTGTCCACACGATGCCAACATCATCACATGCAAGTGAGTTTTCACACTAAAGAATAATCTAAATCAATCTATTACATGTCACAAGGCTCGTTTGGTTGCTCGTGGATTCACATTGGCATATAGTATTGACTACATTGAGACATTTTCTCTAGTGGTTTGATTCAACTCTATTCAAGTGATACTTTCTCTAGCAATGAATTAGGCATGATCTTTATATCAATTTAATGTTTTTAATACCTTTCTCTATAGTAACTTTAAAAAACAAATGTTTATGAAGCAAACTCTTAGATATGTTGCTTATGGGGAGTCATCGAAGGTGTGTCTTTTGCAACACGCTATTTGCAAACTTAGGTAAAGTCTACGTGCCTGATTTACCAAGTTCAATGGTCTTCAAACGTAATTCAAATTCTCACCGTCTTGCGGATCTTATAGTACTTACAAAGACTACTAAATTCAACTTATCATCCTACATATTTATATAAATGACATTCTTATAATAGGAAGTAATGAAGCAGACATTCAAGCTACTAAATCATACTTGTAATAGCATTTCAGTATACAAGATCTGAAGGTTCCACAATACTTCCTTAGGATTGAGTTCGCCCATTAGGATGGCAAACTCATTCTCTCTCAGCGAAAGTATGTTCTTGATATACTTCAAAAAATTAGACTACTTAGGTGTAAGCCAGAGTTGTCACTTATGGAAACACGCCCATGCTTCTGAGATATGTTGTCTCTGCTACTAGAAGAAGCAAATCGGTACAAACATTTATTAGAGAAGATGATTTACCTTACCATCACTCGCTCCAATATTGTGTAGGCGATTAATGTCTATAGTCAATTCATGTATGAACCTTGACAAGTTCACTAGAAGAAAGCTTTACAAGTTCTAACATACATCAAAAGAACTCTTGAAAGAGGGCTTATCTATTGAAGACATTGACATCTTTAGATTAAAGCTTACTCAAATGTAAAATATGTTGGTGACAAGAGAGGTCGTAAATCCACTATTAGTTATTGCACATATGTGGGTGGCAATCTTATCATGTGGCACTTTATGAAGCAGAAGGTGGTACCTTACTATAATACTAAGTTTGAGTATCGTGTCATGGTTGGGATGGCATGAGAAATGATGTGGCTTTGTTCACTCTTCAAAGAATTTGACATCTCGTCTCTTACATCAATGCCTTTATATTATGATAATCAAGTTGTCATCTTTATTATTAAAAATCCTACATTTCATAAGCGGATGAAACACATTGAGATTGACTATTATTACATCCAGGATAAAATAATGTCAGGTGTTATCTCTACTCCACACATTGTCTCATCTCATCAGCTTGCAAACATCTTTATCAAAAGTTTTGTGAAAATCTCTTATGAGGTAATGTGCACCAAGTTAGGCATGTTTAACTTGTATGTTGTAACTTGAGGAGGAGTGTTAGAGTAGGTCCATTGGGCCCACTAGGCCCATTTTGGACTTATTCTCTCCTCATCCCTATTCTTTCTCTATGATCTCCACTTCTCCTTCTCTCTCTTTCTTCTCTTCTTTCATATTACCTCATGTACTCCTCTTCTTCAATCATCTATTCTAAGGTTTTCTCTTTCTCTTGTCAACATTATTAATACTAGACTCTCGAAATAGAAAATAAAAAAAATCACCCACAATTCTGAGGTTCTTTTGACAAATAACTCTCAAAATCTATAATTTTTTTCTACTAGTGAAATAGGTATCAAATTATAAAATGAATCAATTCATAAGGGATGAGTTTCACACTATCATAGGAGTAGTATATGAGAATAAAAAAAGGTTAGCTCCTTCAATACTTCATCTGGGGTTGCTATAATAATCGGTATTAGTCTTGCATAGCTATTTAATGTGTGTAAAACTTTATGACTTAAGCAAATTTATTCGATTCAAACCTTTTTCTAAAACATAAGAGAATAGCAAAACACCATTAATTTAATCAAATATAATGGGCTAGGAAAAAATAATAATATCATTAATGCAAGGATATGTCACAATTTTGTGAGATATCAAAACACTAGTAATTCAAAAGTAAACTTATTTTTTAATTGTCAAATTAATTTGGTCAATATCAAATGAGTGGTCTTCCAACAAAATTGTGTAACGATGGGAAATTAACTCTTATGAGTGCCATCAAAACTCTTTCATGACAACATCCAAGAATGAATACATGTTATCAATATTCTTGGCACTAAATTTCTTTTTTTTTTCCATGAGTCTTGAGTGCAGAAATAAAAATTTAAGAATATATAAAAAGGCTAAATAATGAATTAAATATCAAGATTGATACTCCAAGGTTATTTGTCAAAATATTTATAAAATAAGATCTTTTTTGTTAATAAATGAAAACCATAACACAGAATGTTAAACCTAGTGATCACAACAACTAGAAAAAAGTAAGTTTACCCTAAAAAGAAGTGTAAACACCTACATAAAAATAGGAACTAGAAAATAGAAAGGTTGATCACTACATTATGTTAAGTGTCAACTTCCCAAGAAACGAAAATGTAAAAAACTTATAAACTTATGCCCTGATTGGAGAAAATCTAAACCCCTCATACATCTAGTAGACTAAATGTTCAAAGCATGACTTTGAAATGACGATTTTGCTTGGGCTGAAAAAGTGTAAAAAGCTTCTAATGAGACTACTTTGTAGCTATTGGAGCAAAGCTTTTTGCAATGGCTATAAGAAAACATTTAACTATTTAATATTAAAAATAAAGGCAGATTCTCAAGATTCCATGAATCAATCTTGTAAACCCCAAAAGCAATCTTGAACCAACAAAGTTTCAAGGCATCTAAAGTCTGAGGATTTTGGGCTTGTCCCAACATCTTTGTGTATAAAGGAGCTATAGGTAACATTTTTTACACGTGGCTACCTTGCTATTGAGCACTACATAAAAGGTTTCTATGTACTTTGAGAAAGCTATATTGGTGGCACAAAGTTTAACTCACACATAAGAAACCCAATATTTATAGGTTTGGAACAAGCCTAGTCAAAATACAAAAAAAATCTTGGAGAGTAAAGTGTGCCAATATTTAGTATGTTTATTTGAGCATAAAGCAACATATCCTTGTTATTCGCATGCCTTGATTTTTTCCAGAATAGGCAACTGATCCAACAATATGATTGTAAGAACCAGTCGTATCTTATGTTACCTGATGATTAGCCAAAAAATAAGATTACGGGAATTGGAGAATTTGATTCTCTAATCTTACAAATTTAAAGTTTTTGTTGACAATGCATGGGAAATAAAGGTTCATATTTATATTACATTAATTTTCAATAGCTCATAAATTAAATCCATATGTCAGTCCTAGCTCTGAGCAATGACTAAGAACATGATACCTTCTGAATGTCCTCATAAGCTCAGAAAGTCCTCGAACTAGACTAAAGAATGATTGACATAGAAACAACCTTCATGGATATCAATGAGCCCAAGAGAAGAAAAGATAGGATCAGAGAATAAAATAGGACTTTAGAAGAGTCGTAGATGAGAAGAGGATAGCACAACGATGACCCATGACGTCTTCCATCCTCTTCCTCTGGTATCGCCTTCACTAGCAGTCCATCTCACCTTGAATTTAAAATCGTCGGTTGCGGTCTAAGAGGCGGAGGAGGGGGGGGAAGAAAGAGAGAGGGAGAGAGACAGAGGAGGAGGGAATAGAACTCTAAGTGGTGAGTTAATTGATGCAATGGTAGGAGAATTCCTCTGGTAAAATCAGACGATCCCCGCTTAGTGAATTTTGCCTACTCGAGTTAAGACTATTTTCCTAGAGATTATTGCTTGCAGCAAATAGGCTCCGAGAGAGATTGCCTCACCCTCATCCCTTCAGCCCGTCGCTTTCCGTTTGCTTCGTTTTGGTGAGATCGAGATCTCCGATCAACCCGTTTAATCCTCGAAGAGCCAGGAAGTTCCCGCCGTATACCCTCCGCCTCGTCTGAAACAGCTAACTTTCTGGGCAAGCTCCGCTCCTTTCGGCATATATACCGACCAGAGCCACCCTAGTGGAGACCATCGCCGGAGCTGGAGAGGAGAACATGGCGGATCCTGCTGCTGCTCTCAAGTTCTTCTTCCTTCTTCTACTCCCCGCCTCCTCTCTGGGTAACCCCATCTTCTTTCTTCACGATTCCTCTGCATCCTCCTCCGTTAGAGCTTCATAGCCATCTTTCTTCCCTTCTTACTTTCTCTTTCTTTCTCTCTTTCTTCGTTTCTTTCTTTCTTTCTTTCCTTCTTTCATGGTGAACGTAAAAATGTGTAGGATTAGAGCAGCCGGGTTGCATCCAAGTCAATCAGAGGACGACGGGAGCCTTCCAGGGATTCGACTTCGAGTTCGAGGTAGAGATCGAGAACGCCTGCGCCTGCGCGCAGAGAAACGTGAGGGTCGACGCCCCGGGCTTCATGACGCAGCGGCCGGTGGATCCGGCGGCGCTCCGGCGAAACGGCGAAGGCTTCCTTGTCGCCGGCGGGGATCCCATCGCCGGCGGCGCCGCGGTGAGGTTCACCTACTGGTGGGACCACGCAACCTTCTTCATCCCTGCCGGCTCTCTCCCCGCCTGCTGATCAGCTGGGCCCCAAGCTCACGGCCTGCCGGAGAATCCTACGTACTCCGACGCCCATAGAATCTGTGTTTAATATATATATATATACAAGCACGTATATGCATATGTAACGCGTGGTTTAACTTTTCCCTTCAATGTGAAAAAGTAGTGTTTCGGAAAACTGGAGATCTAAGGGCTCTCCGATCCTCTCTGATGGAGATTTGTAGGCACTACTTGCCCTACTTGAGATTTCCCCTCTTTCCTGTTGTAATGTGTGTATGAGAGAGAAAGACATTTACAGGATCCCATTTAAATTTAACGCTCTTTATTCCTCGGATGGATAGGTAAGAGAGAGAGAGAGAAATAAGAGCAGACAGGCAGACAGACAGGGACTGCTTCCTAAGAAAGAAATTGACGGATAATGGCATCCTATGAGAGATTTTTAGACTCCAACTCTCTTAGAACTCTACCCTCTTTCTACCTCATACAGACGAGAGAGACAGAGAGAGTCTCTAAAATATTTGAGTGACTAAAAAACCTGAATCAATTGATTGGCGCAACATCTAAGAACTTAAGAAAAAATGAGACTTTCACAAGGTTATAAGGAGCCAGACAAAAACATTCTGACAGAAACAGACACAGATGAAGCGGCTCTTAGAGAAAAACAAACCTTGGACACAGAGACGCGTTTAAGGAAACCTTGGACCCCATGTCAGAGACCAATATTTAAAAACAGAGCTAGAGAGAGAGAGAGCAAGAGAGAGAGAGAGAGGAGGGGAAGGGATAACGATTATCTTCGCAGGCATATTTCTTCAATTAGTACCTTCCATCTCAAACCTCAGAGGAAGTGATGCCAAAAGTTGTCCAGGCTGAGGTAAGCAGGCCACCTCCTTCTGTCTCCTCTCCAGTAAAGAGGCCGAAAGCAAGACAATCTCACTGTTATACCAACCTTAATGGGATACAAGGAACATCAATGGAGAAAATCTCATACTAGGAAGCCGTATCTCTCTATAGATGATATCATCCCCTAGGTTTCCTTAACAAGCTGTAAGACTGGTAAAATACACCAAGAGAGGTCAAATCCTAAGCAGGTTAGAGGATCATAGCAGCAAGTCGTTGTCAGCTCACACTAGACGCAACCAGCAAGAACTCAACAAAGATGGTTGGAACCCAGAAAAAAGAGGCCTCCTTTTCTGATGATTTGAAAGTTTTTTAATGAAAGACGACTAATTCCCCTTAGTTTATTAAGTCTCCACTTCATCTTCCCCACTTACCCCAGCAGAGCCAAGATCTTCTACCTCTGCAATCACGGTCGTATAGTCCCAATCTCTCTTCGCTACTGCCCAACCATATGTTCGAGCTAAGTTTCTAACGCTCATCGTTGCCCTTTGAGCACCTAGGTCACCCAGACGGTGAAACATCTCTGGTCGCCGTGAGTTCCCTGAGCTTCCCCTAGACAGCTTCCTTTCCATTCATCAGTTGCACCAAGATGCACAACAGTCACGTTTAGTGTTCTGGTATCTACTCATTGGCAGATGATGAACAATTTTTTTCACTCCCCAACCCCTGCAGAGATGAAAAAGCTCTGCAGGGTAGATAACACCAGCTGAGGAATAGAAGAAAAAAGAAGAAGATGCTCCAATGAGCTTCAAATGGCAACGGAAGGTAAATAGGAACAGGTAAATAGGAACAAGAATAGACCCAACGCATTCAGATCAAATCTCATGCTGACCATGTTGATTACCCATCAGATACCAAGCTCATTGATACCAAGGCTTTCACCTTCAATGTGCTCCGAAAATTGACCAATTCTGACAGAGAGAAGCAACCAGATACTGGCACGGGAGACGTTTCCAACTTCAGATGGAAAAGTCAATGAAACGATTCCGTAGTGGTAATGTTGTGAGTTAAAAGAGAATATTATGCAAAGATCAGCAGTAGCCAGTGAGCGAAAGGTGCTAAGGGTTAGAACCTTGTAGATTATTTCCTTAGAAGATATACTGTTTGAGGGTGGGTGCTTTATTGATAAGACGAATTTTTCATAAAAAACTTACTTATGACAGAAGTTATGATGATGGTTCAGAAAAAGTATTCAGCAAGCGTTTTTCTTATGCCCCGCAGGACCTGTTTACAAGAGGTATCTTACATCCTGTACCACTTGTTGTACTGCCCCAAGGAAAACTGAACTATGGCCAGTTCATAGAGAAACTTCACAAACACAACAGAATTTGCACAATTAATTAATGCAGTAGCTAAAACACGCTTGCAATCATCAAAAATAGATTTCCAACTGGTGAAGTATCTGGAACTTGACCCCTTCGTAGGCTAAAGTTAAAGTTATCCTAAAGATTACTATAAATATATCATGGGCAACCATCAAAATTCCATTGTTTCCTGCTCTGCCCCACCACCACATAAATTGCAAGTTGCAGGAAACACGAGAACTTGTCTGTCAGCTCCAGTTGTTAATAGACTTCCACACAAAGAAAAGAAAGCAAACCTTCAGCCTGTATGGAAAAGCTAAAGCAGGAGTCTGGACAGTTAAAGAGTACTAATTAGCTGCGGATCATCATCTAATTCACATGTTAAATGAAATTACACTAAAATTATTGTAAACGCTAAGAAGTGAGGAACACAATGGATGGAAGGGGGAGAAGGTCACGAAAGATGGACAGATGGTACCCTTTTTTTGAGCCTGAGCATGAAGTAGGCAATGAAAAGTAAGTAAAGTTGAATCCCTGGGATATATGTTAAACCAAAAGTAAAGTTCCAACCGGATTCCCCATCCAACAGCTGAATCAACGAGATGGCGCACTCTAGGCCAGTAAAAAGGGTATCGTCATGGCATCAACCATCAGTTCATCAGAGCAGTGTTTAGAACAAGGTGTTGACTGAGGAGAACATTAGTCAACCAATTTCTATGACTGAGAGTTGAGCTATGATGTTGATGTCAACTGT
The DNA here is from genome assembly GCA_902729315.2 of Spirodela intermedia. NCBI lineage: Eukaryota > Viridiplantae > Streptophyta > Magnoliopsida > Alismatales > Araceae > Spirodela > Spirodela intermedia. The sequence continues at coordinate 3,045,489 of LR746273.1, forward strand.
TGATTACTGTGGCACCCATGTTATTGAAATAAGACAGATAATTCCTCAAATTTATGTGTCTGGATGTAGGCACTGCCAGAGGTATTTATCAGAGCAGGATAAAATGTATATTACATAGGATAGATTTCAGACCTACGTTATCATCAGATGATAACTTGTACCTTGTTTACTGTTCAAGGGTTAAGGCTTTAATGATGAGGTGGAGAGACAAATAAGATAAAAGAGGGTGTTTTTGTGGGAGGCAGAGAGCAGTACATGAAGTGGTCTAGTTAGAGGAGGTTGAGAAACAATTTTTCACTATATATGATTTGGGAAACCTAGCCAGAATTTTCATTTTCAAATGAATTTTCTCTATCAAGCTAATAGTATTGCACCCAATTTGTAGTCTAGTTACATCAACTACACATAAGGCGTTTGTCCATATGAAAATCCACTGATGTTAGATTCCAAAAGTCTTATTTCAACTAAGAACTCATCAAGCAATAAACCTAAGAAATATGAACTTTAGCCATCCACTACATCTCATTGAAATAGATAGTATATTCTTTATTCAACATGTGGAGGTCATAAATTTTAAAATAGGTAAAAGGAAAAGTGTCCCTTGTGCAACCAAGAAAACATGCCCTTTTCTCTCATATAGTTTTAACTTTGACGTCCATAAACCATGGAAATGTCATGACAACAACATCAAATTGTTCATAATAACCAAAATGACTTCCATACTTAAATGCACAATCTTCACGAGGAGTCTTATGTGCCAATTCACGAAGGTGTATCACCATTCCCATGTGGAGGAGCACAAACGCTGTGAACATGGTACATGACTTCACCAAGACCTTAATTAAGTAAAGATGTACGTCATTCATACAGAAATATTGTTATTACTTTTTTCAATGCGAGTGGATGTCTATGCAGAAGCATAACCCCAATGCGTATTTACAGACAAAACATGATTTTTCAGAGATACGCATCTAAATAAGCAACTTGCATGTGGATGAAGAAACATCACCGGCCCTTTTGTGGTAAACAATTTAACTAATGTTGTACAGAGCGAAGAATACATTATGCCTACAATGTAAAAATAGAAGACGCCCATTATAATTCCATCAGTACCAAGGATTACTCACCCCATACTTCTATAAAATGATCTATTTATGCTTTCTGATTGACAGCCTTGGTCACAAAGCTTCCGTTATCTCGGATTTCAAAAAGAGTTAACTCCAAATACATTCAGTGGTCTTCAATACGACAATACAACTATGTACACTGTGTAATTGTTCACAACGCACACGAACTTCTTTAGAATTTCAGCAAGTTCCGTAGAGGATTAACCTCTAGAAATCAGTAAAACAAGACTAAGTATACAACCCGACAAAGGGATGATGTTATCAGTCACTGCACTGTCTTACCTGAAGTAATGGGAATTTCACGCATCAGTTTTCTTTCCTCAGCATCAACAGGCAAAGGCAACCATGCCACAGGGCTCCTGGTCTCCGTCCTCAACCATTGCACCAACATAAATGCGACAGCAATCAAGCTTATGAAAGTGAAACCGCATAATAGTGAACGAAGGAACATGAAAAAATTTCCTTTCGTGTGATCCTCCAAAATTTCATGTGCCAACACCGTCCCATCAAGACTCCCAACTGTGTTATTGATCTTGAAGATTTCCAAGCCGTTCAACAAGCCCAAATTGTTCGCTGGAAAACCAAGCCTAGAAGAACTGATCCCAACTGTTAAGAATCTCGTGTTGTCCAGCCTCACAACGAAGTCAATGTAAAAAGGAGAAGCCAGAGATTGGTCGGTGGCTTTTGAGAGGTCAAAATTATCATAGACAACCTTCCCGTTGATCATGATGTCGAAGTATAATTGGTTGAGGGCCAAACTAACGATGTCGCAGAAATGCATCCGAGCAAGGTACTTGTAACCAGGATTCAAATGGAACACCCAAGTCAAATTGGAATCTGTCACCCTGGAAGTGGCATACACATGGTCAGGGGCTACCTCACGGCTAGCACCACCTTCCCTGTAATTTACCCGGCCACTGAAGGCGACAGTTCTTGACGTGGAGATCCCTGACTTGAGGAAGTCGGCATCATCAGCCTTCCAAGTCCTCCACAGGGTATCGTTAAATGAAGTCACCTTGGCACCACCAACGTTGATCCTGTACAAAGTCTCCAAGGCCTGCCCCGACAGACCCCAATTCTTGTAGTCATTATCTGCCTCTGACCACGCAAGATCGGAAATGAGGTCTGTCGGCCCAGAGAAGACCTCGATAGCATTAACAAATGCCAACGAAGAAGCATCGGCCGGAGCGAACGTGATCACGAGGTAATCGGATTCCACCGTAAAAATGTATTCCTTCAGCAGGGGACCGCCGTCAACACTCACCAGGCTGAAATTGCTGAGGAGGACGAAGCGACCCGCCACGACATGGAAACGCGCCGCGGAGAGGTTGTGCGACGGGGACGAGAAGGACCGGAAGTGGAGGCGGACGAGGTGGGCGGCGCCCCTGTCCCTGATGCGGAAGCGGTACGACGTAGGCGCCGAGAAGATCCTAGCCGTGCGGTAGAGGTCGGAGACGGCGGCAGTGGAAGGGTTGGGATCTTCAACGGGGGTTGAATCCTGGGAAGAGAGGAGGGCGAAGGAGGAGGTGGATGTCGAGGAGCAATCGTCGGGGAGGAAGACACGGCGGTCGTCGAGCGTAGTCGGGGAGGTGGCGCCGCAATCGAGGAGGTATTTGTCCGCTGGGGCGAAGACGATGGCCGAGCTCCGGAGGACGGCGGCGGCGAGGAAGAGGAGGAGGCAGCCGCAGATCTGAAGATTCCCCATTCCGACGAAAACTCACGGCGAAGACGGATTTCTCGTTCTCCCCCAATTATTTCTATATGTCGAGGTTTAACGGCGGTGAGAAAAGATCGAGAGTTTTCCACCGGGTGGGCCAGGTCAGTGTTGACGTCACCGCCAGCTGGAACGCGCTCGGACATAGAAGCGCGTTGGGCCCTGTTGGAGGCTCCTATGGGCCCATTAATTATATTTCCAAATAGAACGACCAGCCCACCCAGTCCCCAGTAAATATTTTATTGAAAAAATATCCCGAGTAGTAAATACTACTTAGTGAATATTTATAAATATTTGAAAAAAATGAATATAAATATATGAGATAAGCATAACATAAACCTTATCTGTTGAAGATTATAGAAATTCAGTAAAAAACTAAAAAAAATCAGCGGTCACCGAAAGTCTGAGAGAGTAACGGCGGATAGCGGCGGCACCTCCATCGTGGGTCCGGCCCTTTCCGTGGTGGGGTCCTCCGTCGTCGTCTTCCTCCTCCGGCTGCTGCCAAGAAATGAACGGCGGCGGCGGCATTTCGAAGGGTCGCGGGGCGATGGGCTGCGATGGCAACACTGGCGCCGGAGAATGACGCAGAGGAAAGAAACGGTGGCGATTTGTAAAGTTCCATTCTTACCATGAAATCGGATCGAAAACGACCGATCTGGATAGATCCGCAGGAGAATTTTTACAGTTATTACAGATGTTCTTCGGATTGATTCAAGCGAGAGAAATCCCGAAAGGAAATCTCTTGGAAGCGGGTAGCGTAGAAATTTATCGATTCAGAGAGAGGATTGGAGAAGAGAAGATAGATGGAGTAGCTTCTCGATCAATTATCTGCCCTCGTGAGTGATCAGCTGGGAGAAGGCCTTGCTGGCGGTGAAGTCCATCTGGTCGGCGTCGAGCCCTTCCACCGGTGCGAAGGGGGCGGCGTCATCGTCCTCTTGTTCCTCGCCGATCGTCCCGCCGGCCGACGGCACAGGCCGGAGCGGCAGCGCCGCCGGAAACTGCGTCTCGCAGACGCCGCTGTCCTCGTAGGCCTCCCTCTTGATCTCCGTCTGCTGGAGTTGCAGGCAGTACTCGAGGTTCCAGAGCACATCTCCAATGGCGGGGCGGTCGTCGCCGAAGGGCTCCAGGCACCTCATCGCCGTCTCGCCAAATTTCCTCAGGGAAGCGGCGTTGATCTCCCCTCTGAGACGGGGGTCGACGATCTGCTCGAGCTGGCCCCTTCGGTGGCTCATCGCCGCCCACTCGGCGAGGTTGAGCTGGTCGCCGGCGAGCTGCGGGTCGATCACTGGCCTGGCACAGAGCACCTCCAGGAGCACCACGCCGAAGGAGTAGACGTCGGACTTGTCGGTGAGCTGCTGGGTCTTGAAGTACTCCGGGTCGAGGTAGCCGAAGCTGCCCTTGACGGCGGTGCTGACGTGGGTCTTCCCCACCGCCGGGCCCATGCGGGAGAGCCCGAAGTCGGAGACCTTGGCGGTGAGGTCCTCGTCGAGGAGGATGTTGGAGGTCTTCAGATCCCTGTGGATGATCGCCTGCGAATCCCCGGTGTGGAGGTAGTGGATCCCCCTGGCGGCGCCGATGCAGATCTCCAGCCGCTGCTTCCAAGACAGGCAGGGCTCGCCGGCGGCGCCGCCGTCGTAGAGGACCCCCTTGAGGGTGCCCTTCTCCATGAACTCGTACACCAGGATCATCTCCGACTTCTCCTCGCAGTAGCCGACGAGGGAGACGAGGTGGCGGTGGCGGATCTTCGACAGCAGCAGCACCTCCGCCTGAAACTCCGGGTAACCCTGCGACGAACCCGGCATACCCCGCTTGACGGCGACATTGGTGCCGTTCCTCAGCACCCCCCTGTAGACATTCCCGAACCCGCCGGAGCCGATGATGAGCTCGTCGTCGAAGCCCTTCGTCGCCGAGAGGATTTCGTCGAAGGAGATGTGGAGGCCCAGGTTCATCTCCTGCCGCGTCCATCCCGGCCCGGTGGCGGTGGCGCCCTCGCTGACCTTGCTGCGGGAGACGGCGGAGTGCCCCGGCAGGGGCGACCACCACGACGTCCCCGTCTCCTTCCTTTCCGGCGGCAGCAGCGTCCGGCCCTTCCGCCCGCGGCGGAAGGAGAGGACCAGAAATCCCACCACCAGCAGGAGCAGAGCGAGGCCTCCCACGACGGAACCGATCAGGATGCTGGTGGTTCCCTTGTTCGATTCCCCGCCGCCGCCGGACCCGATCGCCGAGCTGTTCAACACCTTCATGATCTCCAGTCCGTTCAACAGGGCATCGGCCGTCGTGGCCGTGCTCATGTCCGACCGCCCGACGGTGACCTCCATGATCCTCGAGCTACCCTCGGCGCCGCCGCCGTCGGCGACGTATGACTGAGAGTAGTAGGGGGCGGTGGTCTTGTCGAAAACTTCATTAGACAGTTGCAGATTCCGGTAGAAGTCCTTCCTGTCGACGTAGGAGTTGAAGACGAGCTGCGAGGATATGGTAGTGACGATGTCGCAGAAGTGCATCCTCACGAGATGGATGTCGCCGGTGGAGACGTTGAACCGCCAGGTGATGTTGATCCAGGGATCTTGGAGCCCTTTCTTGTTCATCGCCTGCGCCGTGCTGTAAACCCTGCTCGGCGCGACCTCCTCGGTCGGTCCGCTACCGTCGCTGGGATAATTGATCGTCGCCGACGAGTCAACGATCGTGGCGGTGCTACTATCGAGTAGGAAGTCGCCGTCGGGAATCCAGCTCCTCCACAGGGAATCGTTGGAGGGGGTGATCAGAGGTCCCCCCATGTTTATGCGGTGGACGGTCTCCAGCGCCAGCTGCGCCGTAAGACCACCCCACCGGGCGTCGCTGCGGAGGAGCTCCACAGGTGCGGTGAAGACCTCAACGGCGCTGACGAAGGCCACCGCCGATGACGGTGTGAAGGCGATGACGAACTTGCCCGAGTCCACCCGGAGGAAGAACTCCTTGACGACGGGGGAGGCGGCGCCGCCCCTGGGGACGGAGAAGTTCTTCAGTAGCTCGAACCTGTCGAGGGCGGAGACGGTGAACACGGCGGAGAAGAGATCGTAATTGGCGGAGGAGAAGGGGGCGAAGTGGAGCCGGAGCACGTGGTTGCCGGTGGAGGCGACGCTGAACTCGTAGGACATGCGGCCCGTGGCGACCCTCGCTGTCTGGTACAGGGCAGCACCGCTGTAGGAGCTGCTATTCGAATCGACGACCTCGACGGAGCTGCCGGAGAGAGAGACGGAGTTCGCTGTAGAGTCGGGGAGAAAGGGGCGGTTGTCGTTGGGCGGCGTTGCGCTGTCCCTGGAGCCGCAGTTCAGGAGGATCCTGGTGGCGGGTTCGAAGGCCGCGGAGGATAGCTGCGGCAGGACCAGGAGGGCAACCATGAGCGGCGACCAGGCCGCCGCCGCCCCTCCGCCGTGGAAGCGGCAGCGCCGCCGAGGAGGATCCATGGGAGGCTAGAGAAAGGATTTGGATTCCCCAAGATGATAATTTATTCCCCTTAGAATCGATAAGAGGGGGGGAAGAAGACGCGCATCAGAAGAAGCTAGTAAAGTCAAAGACCGGATTATTTTTTTCCTCCGAGAAAGGGTAGGAAAAACGAAGAGACGGCCAGTTCACGCCACACCGGTAGCCTTTTATTATCACCTCCGCTGTCGGGCGAGAGTCACCGTGGTCCCTACCGGCGGGCCACCGTCGGAGCCGCCGCCGCACGGTGGCCCTGAGGTGGGCAAGACCATGCTCCCCGCCGCATCAAAAATATCTGCGCCGCAAACTCTTCCCGTCTCCCCTCCCACTCTCATCAAAAATATCTGCGCCCCCGTGAGCTACTTTTGTCCGGCGAGCAGACACGCAGAGGGGCGAGGCGGCGGAGCGAGATCCTCCGAGCCGGGCGGGGGGAAGGTTCGCCGGCGGCGGTGGGCGACGTCGAGAGCAGCTCCGTCTCCCACCCCCGTCGCTGTCGTGGACCGTGTCTAGAACGAAAAAGGCTCGGCCTCTTCGAAGCGCTTTCAAAAGGGATGGGCTCGGCAGCGCTATCCGAATTGGATACGCTCCGACGGCCGAACGAGTCTCATGATGCCCCGTCAGAGATAAATGTAGTATAAGGTAGTATTGATTTGATCAACAAAAACAGTCAAATAGTGGGACACAGATCGCCTAGCGTACCTCTCTGTCACCAACTGAAGACCAAATTAAGAAAAGTCAACCCATGAGAGAGAGTCTGGGTGTGTATGTGTGTGTAATCAAACTGAAAGCCTGGTAAATTAGACCGTGGGACCAAGCCGTGGTTAACCGAGTTACTACTGAACGGGTATTAAACCAGCCCTTTGGCCCTGCGTCTGTCTTCTTCTCTTCTTCTCGCCCGCTTCCTCCAATCCAAGTCAAAGCCAGTAGCAACATCCCATGTGTGGCCACTTGGCCAGTGGCCCCCCGACCGGCCAGTAAGCTCCAGTCTTCAAAAGAGAACCCCACCTGCAGGGTCAAAGTCTCGACGACAGGCGTGTCATTGCTAGCGTATAAAACGAGGGCGTCTGGTCAGTCTACTCAAATATACTGAAAATGAAGCAAATCATGTGTGTATATATAATCGTGGGTATTACTAGTAATAGTAGTCAAACATTTGACTGTCTTAAGACCTCCTGGTTTGATGTCTACTAGAGGATGTCGTACTTTCCGAGCTTTTGTGAATAAAAAGATGCGATCATAATTTAAAGCAAGATGAAACGGACCGAAATGGATAAGAGATCATGGTGCAGTTTGCGGCTGCTGACAGGTTAGGCGGGGAAGAGGGGGCTTCTTCAGCACCTGATGAAGGCGGAGTTGGAGGCATTGGAGACCTGGATGAGAGTGTTTGGGTGGACACGAGGAGGCACTAGGAGGGAAAAAGACGAAGTGGCATGGGTTCTGAAGAAAAAAAATGAAACTTTTTGTTCATTTTCATCGTCGATTACAAGTTCTCAAACCCTAGAGCAGATTTCGCATTGCCAGGATATATTAGTTATCATTCGTGGTGTGCTCAATACAAAGGAAAATTTGATTGATGTATCTATACTCTTACAAAATATTATTTTTCATACATTTGTTTAAGAATTCTACTATTATTTAAATGACGTCACAATTTGTAAATTGTATAATTTCATCTTTTTTTTGATATAGACCATCCATTGAGTCCTCATTTTATGCATCATTCAAATATGCAAGATTTATTTTTTGTGTCACAGAACTTATATGAGATCATTATGGTTTGTGGTGTCAAGTAACGTTATTACTTTATATGTGAAAAAAAAATCGAATTTGTTGACAAATTTGTTGATTGTTCAATATCCAAATCAATCAATTTAGATATCACTCTCTTTTCATCATAGATTTGAAATAATAATATGATTATCTATTATATTTTAAATAAAATTTCTTGATAAATTTCAGTTAGTACTCTTTCTTCAAATTCTTCATAAGAAATCTCAAAAAAGTTAAGAGGGATTTCAATTAATTAATGGTCCCATTTTTTTCCACCACATGACAAAATGATCTTTTGTGAGATTGTATAGATATGTCAATTAAATTCTCTTTTGTATTGAACACACCACCAATGGGAATTATTACCTTTAGGATGATAAATTTGCGTTTAAGAACTTTTTCTTAGAACATGGCTGAGAAAAATGTCATTGATTGATTTCTCAGTCCTCACCAGCCTCGAGCCCTATAGCACCACAAATCAATCTTCGTTCTCTAGAAGTTGAATGCATCATCCAATGTAAATTGATGCCAATGATAATCATAGACGTTGAATACGCCATTAGAGTTTTGGTTATCTCAGGCCAAAAGAAGATTTCTAGTGAGAAGAATTCTTTCGCGAGAAGAAGATAATCACATTGTTTTTGGGATTACAGGCCTACGGAACTTGAAATGATGTCGGAGATGCCCTAATAGTGGAGGAGATCAGATTGAGTCAATTTATGGATCAACCCCAACATCCCCAGCTAACAATATATGGTATACTTCGATATCTCAAGTCAACTCCTAGTCAGAGGTTATTGTACCTTACCTCATCCTCTTAATAAATCAAGAAATTATTGGAAATGAACTAGACTGCTAGTTTCAATTCCAGTTAATCAATCACGAAGTTTTGCACTTTTTTGGAGACATTGGTTTTTTAAAAAGCAAAGAAACAATCGATAATACATAGGTCATCTACGAAAACTAAATATCAAACATTGGCCGTTATTACTACAAAAATTATCTAGTTACAATAGTGAATGCATGACTTTTACATCAAAGTGCCTCCTTTATCACTTTTGTTTTGAGATAACAAGATGTTGCTCATAGTACTTCTAATCCAACCTTCCATAATGTATGCCGCATATGCCGTAGATGCCGCAAGCAGCATGCAATGCTTATGCCACTGATGTGGGCTTGTTGATAAAACTAGGTGCCCCCGTTATGAAGTCATCACAAAGACTCTCACTAACCTCACACGTGTGCACTCGCAAGTGTAGGGCATATAATGTATGAGATAGATAATGACTTCAACATCAATTTTAGATCGGACGTAATAAGCTGTCATCAATGACGAGACGGCCTGTGTTGATGAACAACGTAACAGCTGCCGGCGTCGCTGAACGTGTTCTCCGGCTTGAGGACCAATGCCAGGCCCTAATGCGTGGCAGTCGTCAGCCTCGGGACTGGCATTTAAGGTGACCGAGTTGACGGAGCCGAGATCGCCCCATCCGCCGTGTTTCAGGGACTTGCCGCCTTGGGCACCAGTACCTGCCAGTAAGGCCCCTTGGAGTCGTCGGCGTCGGAGGGGCAGCCGATGAGCGGCTGCCCCAACGAGGAGAGGATCCTGTCCGTAGGGTGGTCGAAGCTCTGCCAGATGATCTTCGCCTTCTTGCCGTGGAAAACGATGTTGCCGTCAAGAAGGAAGACGACGACGGTCACGCACGCACCTTGTCAGTGTGCCGCACGAGGCTCCCGTCGGTGTCCCCGAGCACCACATCGCCGCCGTCCCGGCCGAAGGAGAGGGTGGCGTCCTCGCCGACGAAGTTGGCACGGTAGCTGGCGTGATAACTAGACGACGACGTACCCGCCGAAATCCCCATCGTTCTACATTGTTGAAGTGGCCAACGGGGGGACACGAGCCTCGGAGAAGGCGGCGCGCTGAGATGGGATTATAATATACGCCGAAAGTGGGGTGGGGGACGAGCCGTCGGGTTTGACTGAAGCGCGTAGACCAGCGGCTGCCTCTCAATCTACCGACTAGACCAAAGGCAAGCACGTGATCCTCCGGTCAAAATAGGGATAGAGAAAACCCACCGACGTCTGCTGGAGGATCAAGGATGTGAATTTCCGGTCGAATCCCGAGAGAAGCGCAATAAGTTGCTCGGCGAACCAAACGTTTATCCAGGATAGGATGGGTAACCCGCCTGGGGCGCTCACTTGACGACAGCCCATCACGACACACAACGAAGAGGTCAACGTAGCTAGTTCAAGTATCGATCAAAGTCCTAATTATGAAATATTCAATACTTTAAAAAAAATAAATTAGCGACCAGAAAAGTAGTCAACATAATTTAATCATATTATATATTATTCAACCTACGACTATTCCTTGTGTGACCCCGTTCAGGTTCGACCTCAAACATTCGCTAACAAGCAAGCCGGTTTATAAAGTTCAATAATTAGCGTCACTTAGATCTAAAAACATTTTGAATGTATCATTGTCACTTATAGTAAGTTTTCTTATGCCAAAGAACTTCATAATTCGTCATCATAGTAATTACCCCACTAGGCAAGATGTTTTTAGTAAAATCTTAAAAGGGAAGGATTCTTTGTGAAAAAAATTACCTTATAGTATTTGCGAGTCCAAGCTTAACAGTCCTACTCATTACCTGCTGCCAATGGATCAATAAATAAATAATAGAAATGCATAGTTTTAAAACTAATCCAAGTTTCTAGACCTTGTTAAGTTATATTCATGAGGGTATTTCATTTAATGTTCGAACATTTTCTTAAGTTCATGAATCCATGGTTTCTACATGGCATCAATGTTCTCATATACCCATTTTGCAAGAATTCTAAATTACAGTCTGATAATGTTGTATTAATTATAAACATGAATGGCTAATAATAAGCCTGATTTTATGAATGGTCTCCTAGGCATGATTATTAAGATATTTTAAGGTCTAGTTGAATCTACCTTCACAAGACCTACTACGAAATAACTCTTATAATGTGTCAACAAAATGAAGAAATGACAATTGTAGGGATTAATGATGTTCATCCTACTCATTCAATCAACTCCCTCTCTCTCTCTCATTCATCACACCTTCACCTTTGCAGAACAATAGATTAAAATTCATCTTAACTAATGTAAGAAACTGGTTGATCCTGAGAAGAATATTCATCTTAACTAATATTAGATGTTTTCAATGCAATTTGGAAGAATTCTGACCCTTGCCTAATCTTGCTGTCCATCATTATCTTATCTATCACCACAATATCTTTTGATGCTCTAGCATCGCCACTGCTGCTACCTCCTTCAAATCACTTGGATCATTTTTACACTAGCCAGAAGAAATGGACAGCATTGGGAAATCAGAAAGGAAAGATGCTAGATTGAGTATAGATATCTGAGGTGCTAGATTGAGAGGAAGAGGAACGATGCGATGATGAACGGAGGCAAGGTAGGGGGAAGCCAAATGACCAAGATTGGGAATGGCGGCAGAAATAGGGAGAAGGCCAATCAAGAATACTTTGGATATGAAGCCCTCCCATAAAACAAGCTTGGGCACGCTAGGAAATAAGGTGTAGCTTAACAATCAATGGCCTTAAGAAGAGATAAATAGTAGATTGAATGCAGTCATGTTTATGTAATTATTTTTCATCAATGGGAGGCAACACTTGACCTTAGTAGAAGGTCTAATGAAGTGAGGTCAAATGAAGTCATACATTCATTCTGTATAATAGAACATAGTAGCGTTCAAAATATTTTGATTAAGACCTCACAATTTTTTTGGTTAAACTACTCAGGATTTTAATGAATCTGAAGCCAAATTTGTATGTATTGAATCATGTTTAATGCTCACATATCAAAGACATTATAAAAGATTAATGAAACATCCAAGATGTTTTCACAGGAAAATAATGGATATAATAACAATTATCCCATAATCTAAGAAAAAAATGTAAACATTAAAAAACTGTAAAATTAAAATTGTTGATCTCAAAAGTTTCTAGTATCCACAATGAGTACCTAAAAAGATTATTAATCTATTTGTTAGAACCCAATACAAGGGATGAAACAATATAATTTTTTGATCAAGAGAAGGTTTGTTTTAAGCTTGGGTTTTTACACATAAGGTAGATCAACTCTTGAATTGAATCCTTTCTATGATATGAGAAAGACAATGCATTTTATTGTGCCTATATCTCTTGAAAAAAAATTCTTGTATAATCTCCCTCTGGCCGTCCTAACTCCATGAGAATAGAATGATAAATCAATATGTTAAATTATATATTTTTTAAAAAATTAAGTCTCTAAGAGACCACCACATTAGGCTTACCACATTGGTTTGCCATTTCTAAATTAGATACTCAATATCCTCGATTCTTTTACATTATTTTTTTGTGATAATTGAGTTATCTCCTCAAGCTGACTCCTTTTCTTCATATATGAAAATAATTTAAAATTAGAAGTGTTCAATCCCAATGTTCATCTAATGTTTGCAATGGTTATTATCTAAATACATGTCATCTTTTTACTGTAATATTGATTTTATATAACGTAAAAGTATTATTTTATTACGATTATATCTTAATATTAAAAAATAGAACTTTAAACTCTACAAAAATTAATCACATAGAAAATTATAATATCATAGTAGTTTTGGGTCTTACAAAGATCATGAAGGGAGGTTAAGTTGATCTAATCATATCTATTTTGATAAATTGATATTTTCCTTGACTTTTAAAATCATCAATTAATTCAATATCAAAATTATTTGAAAATAATAATCTAATACCATGAGCACAAAGTAGACTTAGCAAGCTTTCATGTCCATATTTTTCTTCAATGATGCTTATTTATTTGACTGCATCAATCATTACTTTATAATTATCTTATATTCTTTAAATATTAATAGTTTCCACAATAAGATGCAAGATTATGATTGTATAGAATGAAATCAATTAGATTTACGAATTCAACAATACTAGTCATAAATATAGCTAATGAAAGATCATCTATATATTTAAGAACATTAGGTATAACACTTTCATGTTTAGCCTTATACCAAGTAGTTAAACATAATTTAATATTTTCATTGATCTTTTAACTATTTGTCATCACCAAAACATCATGTATTTAATACTTAAATAGACTACTTTTTTGGTGAGGGAAAAACGTACAATTCAAATGTAGTTTCTTTGTTTAAAATATTTTATATACAATTCAAAACATTTAAGAATGTGTGTGTATTTAGAATTTAATATAGGTCAATGTAATACTTACTATTTATGTTACTAGTTCAGACAGTGAAATTAAAAAGTAGAATATTTCAAGCTAAGTCTAAGCATTACATTCCACAAATTTAGAATTCAAAACATTGAAGCCAATCATAAACAACACAAGAGTGTAATAGTTTTTTTTTATAGTTTCTCTCCCCCTCACTCTATGCACCCCTTTCTTCTATGCTTCCCTATTTTTCTTTCCCCATCCTTTTAACAACTTCAACGTTCTCCCCTTGAATGACATGTGTTTCATTTGTGTTATTTCTCTCATTTTTTGTTAACAACAAAAGGAGAATATCACAAAGATATGCTGATAATGCTCTAGCAATGATTGGGCTTTAATCAGCATTGCCAACGAATAGAGAGACCATAGGAAGGGGGTTGAAATTTAAAATTTTCAATCAAAGTAGATTGGTTCGCATAAATTTCCCCTTGCAAAGAAATAGACCATATTCTGAGAGACAAAGGGCTCTAATTCCAAAATACATTCCTTCATTATGTCAGAAATCCAAAAAGGAATCCCAGGCCTTAACTTCCTTTGCCTGTCGCCTAGAGAACGCCCCAACAAAGAAAGAAACGGGAGAGAGGAGAATAAGAGGGAGCAGGGCTTGGCTTCTTCCATCTGTTATCCAGAGAACGCCCCAACCAAGAGAGAAGGGAGAAAGATGGGGGGAAATGAGAGGGAGAGAGAGAGAACGGGAGGGAAAAGGAGAGAACGGGATAGAAAAGGAGAGAAAGGGAGAGAGAGGAGAACGAGAGAACGGGAGACAGGAGAGAAAGAGAGAGAGAAGGAGAGAATGGGAGAGAGAGGGGAACAGGAGAGAAGGAGAGAACGGGAGAGAGGAGAGAAAAGGAGAGAGGAGAACGAGAGAGAGAATGGGAGAGAGCAGGAGAGAGGTGGGAAAACGTGGGAGGGAGAAAGGGGGAAACGGGAGAGATAGGTGGGAAAACGTGGGAGACGAAAAGTGGAAAATATAGGAGAGAGAAGAAAGGGGAAAATATGAGAGAGGAAAGATGATGTCCCCTCCTCCTCCACCTGCTTTGTTTCCTAACCATCATTACTAGTTTTTAGTGTCATCAAAACAAAAAATTGAGGTGGCGTCCAGCAAGTCACCATGCACGTAACTGTGCACTGATGTGGCTCATGAAGCATACACTTCACAAATATTGCATCTCATAAAATACATAATTAAAATTCAAAAAAATCGCAGAAAATAATGTACTCTTGATTATACTGAATTATCACTTTAATAACGCATAATTAACTCATAAGAAAAAACCCTTCAAGGTTATCCACCTTAGACAATCATGTTGGAACATAATTTAGAATCTCAACCAAAATAAATTCAAAATAATGTAAATTTAAATAAAAATTCATAAAAGTAATTAAAGAATCATTTGAACATTTTTTTATCCGATTTATTACTTCTAAAATTAGTTATTGTGACATCTACCATCATTTTATCTTGATTAACATACAAGGATGATGCATTAACAAGACTTCACCATGGAAATAGTGAAATCATGATCTTCTTGTTTGTCTTATTGAAGAAATTTTCATCCTAAACTTCTAGATCATCCATAATGTTAGTAAATCTGTCATACAATTCTAAGATGGTCTCATTTTCATTCATCATAAATATTTCAATCGATGAACAAGTTTCTAGATTTTTTATGACTTATGTGGTGGTTCTTTTATGAATCACCTATAATATATCTCATACTTCTTGAACAAATTCACAAGTCATGACCTAATTAAATTATTTAGCATCTAAACTACAAATTAAAGTACTATTAACTCTAGTATTTATTGATCAAATTTTCTACATTGTTCTATATGTAAAACTGTATTTTCCTGAAATGGTCTATCCATAATAGTTTATCATGATTGATAATCTAAATCTTGCATAAATATTTCAATATTTTTGAAAGTACATAATTCAATCCATGAACAAGGGTATTTATAAGTTTTTTACTTCCAAATAATATAATGATGTGCTAGTCATTGGATCTATTCAACAAAGAAATTACACTTTTTATAAAAAATAGAGTTTGATGCTATTTGTTTAGATTTAAGGTGTACTTAGATCAATAACAGATGAGTTAAATTGATCTCATTTATAATTGTCAATAAGATAAGATCTCTTTTGATAAATCAACCTTCTCTTTGAATTCTCAAATCCTATGATATTTTTAAATTAACAATTGTAAGATTGAAGGATTTTAAAGTAATTGGATCTACTACCTACATCTACTCTCCAAGAAAAAACCATGTTCTTAGGTTCCACTAACTATATCATTTAAACTTAAATTTTGATTATGATCATTAGCTCTTTAATAATTTCTCTTAAAATTTCTTCTATGAATTAATGATTCTAAGTAGGTATTGTTGATTAACAAGTTCAACTCTCTCACATGAGTAAAGTAGGTATTAATCGTAAGTTTGTCTCATAAAAAATAGGAATGATTTACCATGAGAAAATTTCTCAAGATTGTGTAGATTGAAAGTATGTTCGAAGTTATGACCAAGATGATGAAGCTTGATACTTCATTTTTGTTGTCCTTTACTTGTAAGAATACTAGTAAATAATAAAAGGCAATGTAGTTTTAAGCAAGTCAAGAATTATCACAAGATGTTTGACGACTATTCATTGACTTAATACCTTTGCAAATTTTGACTAATGAGCAAAGACCTTTTATTTCACTCTAGATTTTATGTGGAGGAAAATATGAAACTTGAAGTTGTGGATGAGATAAGAATTATTTTTCTCTCTTGCTTAGCCATTGGAAGCTTGTAACATTTATACATAAATCACATACACAAATCTTCTCATATTTCTATAATATTCTAACATATATTTTTCTTGGAATAAATTGAAGTTCGAATGATGAAGAGACAAATACAATATATCAATTAAATAAATCGGATATCCTTCGACAAAACCAATATGTGATCATGGTAAGATTCACCATAGTTATCAAAATTGTGTTGAATTAAATCATTCATATGAGGATTTGATAGTGTGAACTCAAAATTGGTGATATATCATGTATCAAAACAATAGTTTAGTAATCAAAACTAATTTAAATCGACTCAAATAAAATATTACTATCAAAAAACATATTAAATCATAATTTTTATGTTTATAATCATAGTTGAATTTTACTTAAAATATTTTAAAATATTTTTTAAAGAACATTCATTGATATTCAAAAAATATTCAATCAATTAATTTTATATTAAAAATATTCAAAAGTAATCATCTCACATCATGAACATATAGTAAACTACATAACTTTATTACATTTTACTTTAAGAAGATTCTTGTTAATCATTATTTTCGCACTATGGTATATTCTATAAATATGAACAATTTTCTAGAGCAATATTCAACATAATTTCATATGATGAAAGTACTTAGCTATATGGATTCAATATTATTATACATAAGTATGTTTAATAAAATGTGATATGAATATTCTAATAATAGTTTATATAAATAGTTTCACATTTAGTTTTATATCAAGTAAATTCAAAATTAGGTATAATTAAATCTTTTAATTGATCTTAAAATTATTTTCCATCATCAAAACATAATGTATTTAATATTCCAACACATGAATGAAAGAGATAGTATGATCAAAATAGATAAATCATACAACAAACAAAACAATGTAAATTACATGTTAACCAAAAGATCATCAATTATCATCATGTTAGAAGGTGACCTTCACATTTCATTCACACTATTATTATGAAAAATATTAAATGAAGAGACTAATCTTTTAAGAAGATAAATTAGGTTCTTAATAATAAGATGTTCTATGATAAAAATGTTAAGAGTGTCAATCAATGAGCTAAATAAATAAAGTTATCTCAAATGCACCATAATAAATGACAGTAGTTGATGCCAATCAATGACATTAACTACTATCATTTTTCTTTCAAATTGAAAGCTAGCTAACTTTAATTAGTCAGTCATGCTTGAAGGTATTTTTCCATCTTATGACTTGTCTTTAATTCTAAGATAACATTGCTTTGCAATGTTCTAAGGGTCATATGACAAATAGGTGAAGTCATATTACATAATTAGTATAAAGAATATTAATTAATAATATTATCACGATAATAAAGAAGATTGATGGTCTTAAAATTCATAAATATGAATTTTACCTAAAGCCAATTGACCATTGAGAAAGAGATTAAAAAATTATATTTATAATCATTTAAATTAATTGAACATCATATGTTTTTAATACACAAGTGCTAGTGGAAATTGTCATTTTTTTTTTTCATAATCTGCCCCATCATGTTGTATATGATGTGCTTTTTTATAGTGATGGGATACTTCATCATTTCTAGATAAATATATAATGATATACAATACATGATGCTCAAAAATGTAAAAAATAATTTCTTTTATTTATAACACATGAGTGATACTCAATATTAGTATTTATTGAAAAATGTAACTCATGCTTTCTTATATATTGTTTCAGCCTTGTTAGTTTCAAATAGGGTAGAATATAAGCCAAGAGATGGGATTAGTTGATATGTTCTCATTAGCTAATGTTTGGTCAGATTTTATTTTCAGCTATCATAGGATTAAATAGTGAACTTCTTTGGTCAAGTCCTTCTAAGGGCAACAAGTGAACACATTTTTTTATAGTTATTCAATTCTTAACAAACAAACAAAAAAATTGCCTTTGTACTTTGGGCCGAACTTCCCAAAGGTCACCTGCTATAGAGTTTCCCTGAGCATGCTTAACTATAGAGTTTCCTTGTGACGGTCAACCCACAAGTTTTTAACATAATCTTAAACGCTCTTCCATTAGGTTATATTACTTTTTCAAGATACAAATATTGAACACCATGGTGTCAACCCACCAATGCATTATTTTAACTCTTGGTACCACAATGTTAGATTTTTAATACTATATCATTAATTTTTTTAACATCTAGGAAAGCCCAGCTAATACTTCTATTGATACTCTTAATATCACTAATAAACATAACAACAACGAAAAATAATCATTAATAAAATGAAGAAATAATATTAATTTGGTCATTACTATGTGACCCTTGGCGAATAAGGGATTTTTGGCATTATTAATGTACCTAGTTGTCTGGGATAATAATGCTCTAAAGATGTTTTTGTTTCAAGCAAGTGGGATAGGTTTTTAATGTTCAACTTTATATGTTGATTTGGTAGATTTCTTTTAAATTTTTTGACCTTAACAAGATTCAAAAGCCAGTTTTTGTCCTTATTTTAAAAGTTAAATGTGAAAACTCAGTAGTCTAGTAATGGTGCCGCAATAGTGTGAATTAATTAGGACCAGATTTCTCAATTACTTCTCAAACGTTAGAAAAACTTGAATGAGATAAAAATGAAAGCAATCTAATTTTCTGCCTTAGAGCACCTGAAGGATTAAATTTTAACTAAATTAAAATTTTCTGGGAGATTTGAGACTCCCATTTCTCTCTGTACCCAAGAATCTGGAGCTACTTTTCTCCTTTCTAGGATATCTGGTTCAACATACGGGCGAGACGAAAACAGAGTAGAGGATAAGAGTAGATACGGAGACCGGAGAGAGAGAGAGAGAGAGATTAACGTCGGCATTGGATTCCTTTGAGGTTTCTTCAGATATGAAGACAACGTTACGACGCCGTCACTATAATGACATCGTCGGTGTCAGGTATTATGGACTATAATGACATCGACTTTCCGTGTGTCTAAGCCGAACAGCTCTATCGTGATCTCCTATGCTTCCCCCCACCCCGGATTCGGCCTATTGGTATGCCGGGGAAGTAGGACAAGATGTTAGTCGCCACTTAGCACAGGACAATCAGAGCTGAAGACGACTGATGACCTCTGTTATTCTATTAATTTGAGTACTCGTACCTCGTTCCTTTGTCAGTTACTTATGCACAGCTGCTAATCTATTTGTGAATCTCATCTTGTGGATCTGATAATCGTCCGTGATGCCATTCATTTACCTCCCAGTTAAAGAACAAGGCCTTTGTTAATTCCTTCATTCTTCGCCCAGCGATTCCCATCTCTCTCTCTCTCTCTCTCTCTCTCTCTCTCTCTGCGTACCCTATTCTGAAAAGGCAACCCCTTTGCGAGGTGGAGAACCCCCGGCCATCACAGGAGTTTGGGGGCAAGCCTTTGGCCTTATCCTGCTGACGAGAGCTTAGAAGGAAGTAATGCCAATGTCTTCCAAGCGGTGGCTGGGATTTTTAAGTCATCCATAAACTAAGCCATTAGAACGCCGACCAACGGCAGATTACCAGATCGCTAGTTCGGTAAGCCATTACATCAGGTTAATAATTCCACAACTCTGAGAATCTCAGGTTAATGGACAAATAGAGCGGTCCAGCTCGTCGGAGATCCCATTCTTAATCTGCCTTCGCCTCTGCGACCGCCAGAGACGGTGGACCAGAAAGCATTAGTTTGCGCAGAGATCGAGAGAGAGAGAGAGACCGCGCTATATGGCACGGACCATCAGTTGATCAACCAATCGAGAAACCATTAAATTACAACTATCACTACGAATGATAGTTCGTCACTATATAACTCAAGCTGACGGCTGCATCAGGCGCCAACTGGCTGCGTTCGATTGGGAACAAAATATCCTTTACTGTTTAATTAACTTCCTTCGTGTTGATCCGATTCGGCGGGTGGTGGATATTAGGTTTCTAATAAAAAATGACGGAGGTTTCTCCCTTCGGACAAGAAC
Source organism: Spirodela intermedia (assembly GCA_902729315.2). NCBI lineage: Eukaryota > Viridiplantae > Streptophyta > Magnoliopsida > Alismatales > Araceae > Spirodela > Spirodela intermedia. The sequence goes on from LR746273.1 coordinate 3,065,571, forward strand.
GGAAATGAAGTTGATTTGCTTAGTTCTTCATCTTTCATAAATAAAGGCAAGGGTCATAATTTGAGACTCCCGCATGTCTCCCCACACAGTTATTTAGTGCAAGAGATTAACGCTCGAAGTATTGTTCATCATCTGGACTTCCCTCGTCATCTTCAACCCTAGATGGTTGAATCATTGAATGAAAAGGGTTGAGCCCACATCCTATATCCGGCAATATGCCAATTCCGATAAAGCCGAAATAATGTGGCCTTGGGCTCAGGTTTGAACACCCGTATCAAAATCAGAAATGGAAAGCCTTCCAGCCACCACAAGCATTAACCATACGGCACGTATCAGTCGAAGCTGATCAGAGCATGTGAAAAGTCCAAGCATCACTCACCGTTGTCACTAGAATGGTCTCCCTTGTTCTGTAGCCAGGCCAACGTCTTCTTCAATCCCGTCGCGTCAAAATGTATAAAGTAATCTAAAAACGTACAAAACTTATTTAGACATTAAAATCACATGGTGGCCCTCTGAACAATTGGCCGGCAGAGAGGGAGACTTGATGGAGCGTAGAACATGGTGGCCCTCATGTATGTTCCACATGCCAGTTATCTCTCGCAGGAAGGAAGGGGAGGAGGCGGTGGCGGGCTCACACTCAGTCACAGGCACCGTACATCTTTAAATGGACGGTAGCTCATGTTCGCATCTTAATCACTGTCACTTCATGTCGAGTGTCCCACCACTAAGGGAAAATATGGCGCCTTCTATGCCGAGCGTTTATGGCCCCTTCTATCGAGGAACAGTGTCGTATAGGCCGTTCTCCTGGGACTGTAGACCAGCTAATGCAGATGCCCACAGATTCCTTCTTCCTCGCCTCTGTTAGCCCTAGAACCATGGCAGTTACAAGGACATTTATTCTCTCACAGACACGTCATGTTTGGTGTTTACTTGGAGCTAACCCTCGCAAGATTCTCTTCCCCCGTTAATTCTGTCGAACGCTTCAGGTTTGATTCATCTGGGTTCCCATAATTTCTACCCAGACTCTCTGAGCCCAGGAGCCAGGGGATTTGTTCCTTCTCGATCTCAAAACAGCTTCACGGGTTTTCATTAGTTTCTCATGAAGGTCAACCAGCTGCTATTTAAGGCTGCCTTCTCTGAACCGTCGAACTCGAATCGATCAGCCATGAATTCGCCTTCACGTGACAGGATTCGTGTTTTTTCTTTTCATAATCCGGTCGTGAGGAGGGCCCGGAAAGAAAACTAATTTGGTTCTCATCACCTGGGAGATACTGACGTCATCTCTCTTCTTGCTAGGTCCTACATGACGTGGTAGCTACACTACATTTTCTTGCACGACCCTCTCTCCTCTCTCTCTCTCTCTCTCTCTCCCGGCTCACTTCTACCCTCCTTTTCTCCGCACGCCTGGAAAGGTTTCTTTTCTTTAGCGGTACTATCTGATTTGAAATCCCGGCACTCCTCAGGCAACACCTTGTCTCGTTCTCGGATGACACAACCGATTCCCCCCCCCCTCTCTCTCTCTCTCTCTCTCTCTCTCTCTCTATGTATCTATCAATGTATCTATCTTATTTCTCTCTCTCCCCGTCCGTCACTCGCCAGCTCCTACGGCAGGGTCGGAAGCTGTCGGCATGCGGATGGTGACGGCTGTCCGGCCTCGTGTTCCTCCTCTTCACTCATTCCCCGCAGCCTCCTCCACATCAATCTTCAGTGATTATGCTCTAGGGAGCACCTCCCAGCAGCAAGTGGCGGGACTCTGCACAGAGAGAGAGAGAGAGAGAGAGAGATAGAGATTCGCAGACAAAAGGCACCGCCATGCCGCCACCTTCGTCCAGAATAGACCCCCCTCCGCCCCCTCTAGTCCACCCTAGTTCCGCATCATGGGACATCCTAGAGAAAGAACCTCACACGCCAATCAACCTCCACGGGTTTCACACATTCCTTCGCTCGTTAACGGGCGGATCTTGACCAGCATAGAGCTATGAATTCTAGCGCCGTCGAGGGGAAAACCAGCCGTCTCCATCGTCTCAGGTTCACTCCTAATATTAATCAACGCATCCGTCGCCATGGATTTACTTTTTATAGTAACTCATCCTGGGACTAAAATGTCGGCCTGTGCACCTGCTCGGGCGGGGCCGGGGCTTTAAGAGTGCATCCCCGAAAAGGAATATTCTTTGTAATTTGCCCGTCCCCGCTGACTGCATAGTTTCTGAAAATATGCCTTCAGATTTTAATAAAACGGCGCGGGATTTATAGTTTGATCTCTGCATCCGGAGGAGATCCTCCTCGGGAGGAGGCCTGGGAGGACGTCGATGGATGACGATGACGATGGCTACACGTGCAGCGCCGGAGAACAGGCCGTGGTGCACTTTCTTCTTCCCAGCGCCAGCGAGAGACGGATGAGAGAAAGAGAGGGTAGAGAGATAGTGTGTGTGTGTGTGTGTGTGTGTGTGTGTGTGTGAGAGAGAGAGAGAGAGAGAGGATGAAGCATTCTCCGGCGAGATCAACGTCGCAGACTCCATCCTTCTGTGGATTACCCTGAATAAGAGAGTGGGAACATGACGACCAGAAACGGAGGAGAGAAGGGTGAAGCGAAGAGATTAGATTGAGAGGGAAGAGAGGGGGGGGGAGAGAGAGGGAGAGGGAGAGGGGACTCTGCGGCTATTTTGGAGTTCCCGGCGCCTACCCTTCAGTGGATTATGCCGAATACAATACCGGGAACATGACGACCAGAAACAGAGTGGAGAGATCGAGGAACAAAGCGCGCGCGCGCGAGAGAGAGAGAGAGAGAGAGAGAGAGAGAGAGGAGAGAGGAAAACCCTGCAGGAGGTACTTGTTCTGGCTGAGTTTTCTTTCTATTTTAAGATTGGCTCAGGATAAGATCGAACCAGGCGGCAAACAGCCTGATCTTTGCCTCCGGATTAGGCCGGCGGCTATCGATTGGATCTACTCCGTGTGCCCATTTTTTTGTATAGCCCCCCTAAACTCCTGCATTCTTGCGTTCAGGCACCCAATCCGTCCCTTTTTCCTCTTGCAGTCCGAGGAACAGGATTAAAAGTCCACTATCACCTGGTCAGCCCCCGTCGACGTCATCGGGGCATCTCGTCAAATCTGGACAATTCTCAATAAAGCCCTTGAGAGAGAAAGTCACGTGCTGCACGAAAGCCCGCCGACGGCGCCGACCGCGAGCATCCGGCTCTCTCTCTCACTCTCTCTCTGTACCAGAACGTTGACTTGACGGCCTGCCCCACAAAATAAAGGAACGGCCAAGATCTAACCTCCCCCGGGGCGCCGCCGCAACGGTCCGAATTCGGCCGGGTCGGCGGCGCTCGGCGAGGACATCCTCCTTTCACGGGTGGCGGCGGCGGCTTTCTTTTCCCAGCTGGAAATCCCAAGAATAGCGACAACTCCCTGCTTCCGTGTAACACCCGGCGCCGACCGTCGTCGCAACTGGCGGCGGTAACGTCATCGCCGCCGCCGCCGCTGTCGCTCCCCTCAGAATGGAGGCAAGCAAATGAGGAACATCCGTGAGCGTGACGGATCCGGCGGGCAGGGGTACACGTTTCAAAATGTGGTGCATATAGACGAAGGATTGTAAATTCATAAACTTTACCGGATTTTTTCATAAAACGTCCCCGTAGGAGTAGCTTCCGCCAAGCTGGGGTGGGGCCCATGCACTGGGACCATCCCGGTCCACTACATGGCCCACGCTCTTCGGTGGGACCCGCGAGCCGCTACGTTTAGCGAATGAAACAACTTGACTCAGAGGCGGGGCCCAATTTGATTAGCAGTCTGGCGGCATCTCATAGGTCCACGTACCCTCCGTGGACAATAATTGTAGATATGCCACGCTGAATTCCGGGCTGGGCAGGGTCTTTCTCGAATAATGGTGGTTGGTAGTCAGATAACAACTAATTAATATATTTGGGGGGTAAGGGGAAGAAAAAGAAAAAAAAACTAATCCAATGACCAGAGGAGGGAGGGGGGAGGAAGTCTCCGCGGAGGCCATAATAGTTATTTTCCAAAGTTTAGAGGTTTTTTGAAACTCTTGAAGCCTATAAAGTGGCACCTCTCCGCCACCGTGTAGACACGCTTCGCCGTGACCGGGTCAAACTTCGTCGGCGGCCAGGGAAGCAACCGCCGCCTCCGCCTGCCCCCACCACCACCACCACCACCGCCATCACTTCCGCCTCCTTCTCTCCTCCATCTCCCCGAGGAAGAGGAGGAAGGTCAGCAGAAGGTTTCCCCTTTTCCCTCTCTCAGTCAATCTCCATTCCTGCGGCTACTTATTCCGGCAGTGCGGGAGTGGCCACCGGCGACAGCGGCGGAGATGGGATTTCCGGTGGGATATTCCGAGTTTCTGCTCCCGAAGGTGTGCCTACACCTTGTCTTCCTGCTGGGGCACATCCGGCGACTGATCTCCTGGATCTTCGAGGCCCTGGGGCTGGGTGATCTCCTTCTTGACGCGGAGATCTCTCCGTCAGCGCGGGCGGCGGCGAGGGATTACTCCGCCGCGGCCGCCTCGGAGCGCCACCGCGGCCGGCAGGGCCACGGCGGGGGGGAGATCCAGTCGGCGGCAGCGGCGGCGCTGATTCAGGAGATGCTGCCTGTTGCACGGGTGGAGGAGCTGAGGGCGGAGGGTTGGGACATCCCCGAGGACTGCGCAGTGTGCTTACAGGAGTTCGCCGCCGGCGACGAGGCCCGTCGGCCGGGGAACTGCCGCCATGTCTTCCACCGGTGCTGCCTCGACCGGTGGACGGAGCACGACCAGAGGACCTGCCCTCTCTGCAGGACGCCGCTCGTCCCCGAGGAGCTGCAGGAGGCCTTCGACGGCCGAATCTGGGCCGCCGCCGGCGAGGTTCCTCCCTTCGTCCACTACTACGGTGACGGCGAGGGGTTCGAGTACGACTCCGCCGCTGTCGACCTGTTCCGCCAGTACTCGCCGTCCCCCTTGGCGTCGGCGGCGGCGGCGGCGGCGGCGGCTTCCTCGTAGCAGCTTTCCTCGTCTCCGGCGGCGGCCGTGACGGTCACAACTGTACATAGAGATCTCGCGTTTGCCTCGGAAATCCGAGCGTGGAATAGAGAGAGGAGAAGAAGAAGAAGATCACACCTCCGAATCCTTGCAGCCTCTCGTCGGCCCTGTTCTTTCAAGAATTTCCCCCACTGTCCATCGTTGGATCGTCATATTCTCATTCTTTCATTCGTTGCCTCTCCATCCACTCTGCCCTGTTCGTCTCCGATCCATCGATCGACGCTCCTTCCTCCCCCCGCTCGTTCAGTCGCTTCCGGATTGATTGACTGGTTGATAGATAGATAGATTGATTCATTGATTGATTTGAGATTGGAGCCGCAAGAAAGGGGATCCGCCATTGGAGGAGCCGTCCGATCCGCAGGGTACCATATAGCCAGTGTGCTCCGTCGTCCTCTCCCCAGACCAAGCTGAGCCGCTCCAGACTTACGCCGGCCACCCTCACTCCATATCCCAGAGGGAGATGGAGTGAGGGTTCTCTGCAATCCTCAAAACACCAGAGATCATGCTGATGCCCTAGGAGCTCGGGAAGAAGAAGAAGACGACCGCAATCCCCTTCTCTCTCCGCCGCCCTTGATGATCTCCCCCACTTCTCTCTCTCCCTCTCTTGCAGACCCAACGTTATGGGCCTCGCCTTGGTAGCCATTTTGGGCCTCCCAAAGCCGGCCCGTCCTATTTCTATTCAAATATGAACCACAAACACCACTCTCTCTCTCTCTCTCTCTCTCTCTCTCTCTCCATCTCTATCCGCCACTGGGGAGTAGGGAGGGAGTCGGTGCACCGATGAGTGGCCGCCATTAATGGCGGAAGGTTCAGGACTGAACCAACCAGAGTCTATGCAATCACACTCAGAGACAACACGGGATGGAAAGAAACTCTATAAGATCTTGTTCTATGGAAAATTATATATATATGATGAGGATCATGAATAATGTAGGGAGGGAGGGAGAGAATTCGCCCAGCTGAAAACGGGCTCAGGTGAAATATGATTAGGTGATATCTATCTTACCATAAAAGAGGATGAGGGAACTAAGCTAGCTGCTAAAGGCAAAACTCGCCGGCGATGGTGAGAGGACGGCTACTTCTTTACAGCAATGGTGAGTGAACATTCAGACGCCCTCCTCCTCCTTTACCATAAAAGAGGGGGTGAGGATCTGTTGGGGGGAGGGGGGGAAGCAGATGAGAGTCTTCTTCTTCTTCTTCTTCTTCTTTCTCACAAGAACCAGGAAAGCTGGATTTTCAAGAATGCCTTCTCCTCCGGGGCTTATCTCCGCCGCCGCCGCCGCTATCGCATTCCCGGAGGCTGTAGGACTTGAAGCCCATCTTATCCTTGTCGTCCCGGCCATTGTACCTGAAGTGAGCCATCTCCGCCTTTGCCGTACTGCCGCGGGTGGCGAAGCCCCTGGGTGCCTCCCTCTCGGGGAAATTCGGGCCACCATCCTTGGCATGGCTGCCGGGCCGCCGGAAATCTTCCTCGGCCTCATACCGCGCACGCTTCGCGTCGCCGGCAATGTCGTAACGTCTGGCCGAGGGGTGGATTTCGTACCTGCCGTCGCCAGCCTGCCTCCGGTCGCCGCCGCCTCCACCGCCAAAGGCAGGGAACCTGTCGGGCTCGATCGGCCGGTAGAATTCATCAGGCTTCAACCCGTCCTGAGAGTCCACAAGGTTGAACCTGGTATGTCTTCGAGAGAGCAGCTTCTTCGGCGGGGACTGGTTCCTCCCTGGGTACCTCCGGTGGTCCCCGTCCGGGAAGCGCTGCTCCGCCGGGCCCTTCCTCTCGTCCACCCACCGGGACGCCCGCAAAGGAGGAGAGGCGCGAACCCTCGGGGATGGAGCAAAGCCGCCCGTGCGCTCCCCAAAGCTGAGGCGGACCCCATGGGGAGACCGTGCCCTGCCGACTCTGAAGTCGGGTGGGGATCGCGACCGCCGCTGCCGCACACCGTTGCTGATCGCACCGCTCCGCCGTCGAGGAGAAGCCCAGCCATGCGGGGAATGGGACCTGGAGCGCGACTGGGATCTTGTATGGGACCTTGACAGCTGTACCGGCGGTGGCGGCCTTGCCGGAGGCGAGAAGCTTCTGTCCCTCCGGGAGAAGGGGGGGTGCTGCGCCACCAGGGAGGGCCCAACTCCGTCGTCGGGGATGAAACCATATCTGTCTCTGTTCCCCTTGCCGACAATCTTCGGTCGGTACTTGCTGGGCCGGCCGAGGCCGATGCTCATCTCTCTCGGAGGTCCCAGATCCAATTCATCTCTCTCAGCCAGCGGTGACCCCCTGCACCTCAGCGCATGGCAGCCACTCGGAGAGGAAGAATTTGCGGATCGCTGAGGAGGAAGAACCGACGGCCCTGCACTGCTGGCCTCCAAGACCGTCCCATCAGGGGCAACCACAAAGCCATTGCTCTCCACCTTGGCGATAGACACTGCCGCAGCATCCTTTGACCCAGGAAGCGTGAAGCCCGAATGGTTGAAGTAACCGGAAGAATCCTGGCGGTCGGGACCCTGGCGGCGGGACGACTCCACCCACCGGTCTCCTTTCCCCCTGCAGCGCATGCGCACAGATGATCCATCCCTTCTGATCGATCGGCCCAGCTCGGCACCTTGCTCAATGCCGTGACGCATGTTATCAGAATGGTCTGGATTCCTGGATCCCAATCAACATCACGGAACAACAGTTAGCAGGGAGTGAGAATCGACGAACATCAGTCAGCGCACAGGAGCGAGAAGAACGCTGGAATGTTACCTGGTTCCCTGGAAGTATGCTCTATCTTTCCTCAGCGGCATATCAGGCATCTTGTGCCTTCCAACCTGGGACACTAGCTCCCTTCTGAATGTAGATCCAGCCATCCTTGCAGAATCCTCGGCGCTGATCCCTCTCGAGGGAATATCACTGAAACTCCCCTCGGAGGCATCGACCCTCGAATCAGCCACTGCTGCCCCATCTCCAGAGCTTCTGCGGCCTCCAGGCAGCCTGTCCCAACCGGATGCTTTCACCCTGAAACTTGCAGAACGAATCCATCTTGCACCGTCACCTGCCACCACAAATTCCTTCTTCTCCATAACCTTTTCGTTGGGCAGACCAGCGGCATCCGATGCATCCCTCGTACTCTTTTCCCATTTATTGATCACATATCTCCTGGTGGAGTGTCCTACACTCGGGCTCTTCTTCACTACACTGGCCATCCTCTTGTATGACGTTTCAATGTCGGAATCAGTCGATGCTGATGATGAAACGTTTCTGTGTTCAGCCATCTGCTCGCCCAGATTGGGCTCTTCTGGGGGATGTGCGGCTTCCACTCGCCCTCCACTGTCGCCATCGAAGCTTTCATCAACCTGGGAAGGAATGTTTGATGCAGGATAGTCAGGAACAGATTCAAAATTGTTGGTTTCTCTATTGTCCGACCCATAGTCCACATGCTCAGCTTCACCGTCATCACACCCATCTGTTTCCCAGCCATGCACAGATGACTCTCTGAATTCGCCATCCTCATACTGAGATTCATCGTCGGCCACCTGCTCAACCTTTTCAATCTCACCCACCTGTTCATGTTGGGAAACATCTGAATAAGATTCACTATCTGAATGACCATCCCGAGCAATTTCCCCAGGATTGTCTCCAAGATTGCCCCCAGATCCTTTATCCATGTCATCGGGTGCATCCATTGGCGGAGGCCCGATAACAGTATTTGGTGCTGTGGAATCCTTGGAGTCAACATAGGTGGGATGATCTGGTTGCACAGCATCTTGATCTTCATAAGTTAAAATAATACTAGCATCTTTCAATCGGGGTTCTAAATTTGCCCGTTCATTCTCAGCTATGCATCCACCCAAAGTTTCTTCGCGATTAGAAAAACCACACGGTGCAAGAACAAAAGATTCTGATCTGCAAGCATCACTTCGAGATTCTGTGGGCTGATCGACAGTCTCAGATTTCACCTCACTTGGGGCTTCCATTTGTTCTGCATCACCGGGTGTCTTTTCTTCGTCTGTAGCCATCTTACTCTGGTCTAAATTGTTCATAATATCAGAATCCTTTGGAAAAGAAGGTACAACATCACCACCATCAGCTCTGCCAGCATCTTGACCGGGGTCTCCTACCATCTCATCAGCTTTCATAGTTTCATAAGTTCGCACATCAACCGAACCACATTCATCTGAAGACTCACAAAAGTCAACACCAGATCCTGTAGATGCCTTCTCTTTAAAGATCGTTTCAATAGATATGACCACTGAGGTAGGCTGTTGTTCAGTCATGCATGGGAGATGCGCACCATCAGTACCTCCATTGGCATGCAAATTTGTCTGGCTTTCAGTTAGAGAATGTAAACCTAGGTTGTTTGGGTCCGCCTTTTCTTCCTCGGAAGCACAAACATCTGCCAAGACAGAATCCCTCATAGGATTGGGAGGAAATTCAGGTAGAGGACACTCACCACTAGGCCCAATATAACTTGAGATATTTGCCTTTTCAGCAGTTTCTGGCAAAGGAACAGTAGCACAGCTCTTTGGACGTTCTAGCACTAGACCATCGTGGCTATTTGAAATACTGCACGGAGAATCAGATTTTTCTACTTTATCGCTTTCATATTTACATACCTCTGCCTTATCCATGTTTTTCTCTAAAGTTTGGGAGCAACTTTCCATGGCCTTTTCCTCGCGAGATTCCTGCTTTGGTACCTTTTCTTCACTGCTAGCATTAGATGCAGCTGGTTGAGAGTCTGTCAAGGCAGGTCTGAAAGGGCTCTCCCAAGCTTCCATTACAGTATTGAGGTCCCAATGTAGCCTCTCATCCCGTGATGATCCCGTCCCACCTGAACTTCCATTAACATTGTGGCTAGGTGCAATAAACGGAGAACTCAAAGAATCCTCCATTAAATGAGAAGTGCTCTTGTTATTAGCTGCATCACACCCCTGGGGGCTGAACTTGCCAGCCTCAACCAAATGTGTGTTCATCTCACCATCCAAAACGTCTGAAACACTGAACGTTTTCCCTTCAATTAATTTATTCTCAGACCCAATCTGTAGTGAAGAACTGTCTCTCTTGAGCTGACATTGTTTGGAATCTAGGCTTTCAGTGCTCAGGCCATCATCAGCAGAACTACTGTCGCATGCAGCAGCAGCAAGGATAGAAATACCAGAGAAATCTACACTTTCGCCAGACTCTTCTTCTACATCATTTAAATTAACCTTTCTATCAGCAATAATTATGTCCCCAGCTATTCCTGATTTGTAGTTCTTCAGTGAGCCGTGTCTTGTATTTGGCTCCTGCCCAGTTCCACTTTGGCGTGAAACAGCCTCCTCTTTGACAAGTGGAGTGGAAGGTGGGGGTGATGGAGACCGAAAAAGAAATCTCCTTTTCTTGATAGGAACGCTTTCAATGGCGTCACCAAATCGCTGTCCAAGGATGGCTACGCCAACCTGCAAATATAAGATCACATAAGATATGCTATTTCTATGAAAATAATAACCGCATAAAATAAGGATCCTCTCAAGATTAAAGTAAGAAAAAAACCTTTTCAGATTCAGAGACTGGCATCGCCCTTGACCTCTTTGGCTCCTTGATGAGATCTTCCCTCTCTGCTCGACCCTTTTCTAAGGGTTTTCTTTCTATGATACTAGTAAATGAAGTTCTGGCTCGCCTTACAGCCCTAGGTTTACCCTTCGAAGCTGTCCTCCAGTTCAACTGAGGATCAATAACTCTAGAGACCTCTAAATCTAAGTTGCCAAGCATATTCCCATTAACCACTGGTTTGCCGCCACAGATCTTGCATGAACTTGAAACTTCTTGATGCTTTGGAATGTCCAGTTTAGAGGCTGAAACCCCAGTGCAACCACACAGATGATTCTGTGAGACGAAAAATGGAATAAGTCAGCTAACATCTAGATGTGCAACTATCGCCATTAAAAAACTACACAGGCCTAACCAACTTAAATTATTTGTCCTTGAGGGAAACATCTTAAACGATATAACAAATTATAACATAGGCTCATCAATAACGATCAACGTGTGATAATACCCTCCAACACTCTGATGAGAGCCGTCAAAAACTCAAGGACAAATCAAATAGGAAAAAAAAATTAAAAAAAATCGACCAACCATTAGCATGGAGCCTTCATGTCTACTGGTCCATAGGATAGAGAAACCAGCTATTTCCTAATCACCCTCCGGAAGTAAAAATCACCAACCAATATCACCTGCAAAACAACAAGTACAACATCAATTCCTTCATCACTGCTCAAAGCCCACAACATCTTTGCAGCCTAAAGGAAGAAATCAAGTCAGTCTGAAAAAGCTGGCAACAAACTGCCAGCATTTGCCACCAATGGCTATTACCTTGGGGCAGATTCTGTTAACGAGCCTAACAAGCAGCTCTTCTTTCTTGGATGACATTGCAAATTGAAACCACAAAATGAATACTCAAATAGGATGAAGATTCCTCCAACCATAAGAGAGCAGTCATTGGAGAAAACTTCAACGAAAAGCGTGGTGAAAAAGCAGGACCGAGCCCCTTTATTGGGAGGGGGACAGCCCATATGGGAAGACAAGGCAAGGGTTCCAGTTCAACGCCTCCCCATCTCATGGCCCAAGTGCCCTTCGACTTTGCATCTTGCACAACAAACTACAAACAGCATGCCATCACAGACTTGAAAACAGAGTTCCGAAAATTGAAAATCATCTGACAATCAAAGTGGCCACCACAAGGTCTAAAACCATGGCCACAGTAATTCAAAATTTCCTTATCCACAGCTCTTCCCGGTAACAACTTTTGGAAAGGATGCACCAGCAAGCTAATGTTCAATAGAGTGCAATCAGAAAGAAAAGCAAAATTGGATGACCGACGTAGGTCTACAGGTAAACATGCTTTCTGGATGGCTGAACTGGTCCACAAGCCAATCTGCTTTATCCGTGGCTGAACTAGGTCCACAAGCCAACCTGCTTTCTGGATGGGCGAACAAGGGCCAGAAATTAACCTGTTTTCTGAATGACTGGACTAGGACCCGAAGTTCACCTGCTTTTCCTGAGTCTAGCATTTGGGTAGCCAAGTCACCGTCTTCCTCAAGGATATATCAGAGGAAGCTGCAGCACTTTCACAGCAGCATAACGAAGAGCTGATTCAGAGTATTTAGGATCCAAAATAAAGAAGGGCGATGGGCAGATTCAGGCTCCCTATAGGCATCCAAGTAAGAAAGCCATGAACTATAAATTTGAATCGCCTGCTACGAAAATTAGATTCAGGCTACTTCTTCACCACACGCGAAACTGATGACAAGATGTAATATCCATGAGGGCACCGTCTCTTCTCAGACGAGCAGATGAGCCTTAAACATGACTAAGCACCAAAATCGACAGATGCAGATCCACTCATCGAATAGAAACGTACGAGCCAAGAATACGGACTGCAAGCCCTGGAAGTTAATTGTGAACAAAAATCCAGGATGCAGATGACTTCACTTCCTTGATCGTGAGTAAATCAGATCACAGAGAAGGCCAAACCGTGGACAGACGTAGACCAAGATCCAAAGAGAAGACAACTCCATCTGTGGAGGATCCTTTTATTTTTTACACGGCCTCTTGTGGTTCTTCCAATGGGATCTGGAAACCCTAGCCAAGGGCATGGCAGAAAACTAGAGAATCCTAGCTGCGGTGCCATAGCATCGGTAAGATCCTGTCAACCTTCCTCACGAAATATAACACCTGAATCCACCGTCCAGTTCTGCTTCTTTCTCACACCTTGGCCTTCCGGCTCCAACAGACCGTCCACCTGTTCCTGATCAGGATCTAGACCGCATCCAGGAGAGAAAAATTGGGGGATCCGGCAAGGCGACGGAACCTGTAGAACCCCTGCCCTGTATCCCATGGCTGCCGCGCCACCCCTCTGACGGATAGATCCCGAAGAAAAACAACCAAAAAACGGAGAACAAATCAAGAGCTAGGTTTTTCAGTACCTGTATATAAATCCCGTAGTCGCCCTTTCGTCGAAGAACACCCTCCAATCCCCCAAAGAGGGGTGGGCACAAAACAACAACACAACGGGGACAACTGGCGGCACCACCGAAAACGAATCAACGCCCCCGAATCTCACAAGACCTGCACAATAGAGCGCCTAGGACGCGGCGGTCTCCGCCCTGCGATATATATATATAAGTATCCACTGCCCTGACGTTCCACCCCTGAAAAGCCTCCCACAGATCCTCCTGTTTTGCCAGACGTCCCTCCTGCTGCTGCTCCTGCGGCAGCGGCGGCGGCGGCGGCTGTGGGTCGAAAGGCTCGCTCTGTCGTCTCACTCCTCGCCGCCTCCGTCCTGGTCTTCTTCACACGCACGAAGATCCTCCTCCGATCTTTCTCCTCCTCCCGCACGGCGATCCCCTTCCCTTCTTCAAGCCGTCCTCTACTTTTCCTCTTCCTCCTTCCTCCTCCCCCAGGCGGTCGCCTCTTCCGGCCGCTCCACCGTCCTCCTGGTTCCCACGGGCCACATACTCCTTTCCTCTCCACCTCTCTAAACGTATTTATTCCCCATCCGATCTACTTTACCCCTCAAACTTGTTTGAATTACTGATGTACCAGTCCAATGGGACCCACTTGAATAGCTGGATCCTACGCCAACGTACCGGAATCATGTCCGTTGATTTACTCACCCGATGGTCGTCATCGTCCATCCGATGATGCTCGTCCAGCCCGATAAGGATCCGAATTAGTTGACCCTCAGCCGCGCGTAAAGAGCGCCCGCTTTCCATAACTCCGCCATAAAGTCGGGCTTCTCTTGACCTTGTCATTGAATAGCCAATAGGGGGGGAGAGAACTATGGGTCCCACTCTCGGACATCTCAACCGTCCGATTGACTGCGAATCCAGTGGGGCTGCAGAGGAAGCGACGGGGAGGCATCCAAACCGTTCATGTCGATCGTGAGCCGACCTGTTTTCTCGAGATGTGCTCCGTGATGAAAGACCGTCGGATCTGTCAGGGTTTGACTGACAATGGACGGGCGGAGGAGATCTCTCCTGGATTTGCGATCTACGAATGGGCGAGGAGGTGGGGCGGCTTGCCCTTTCCCGATAAAACGAACCAATGACGATAAATTCCCGTCACGTTTATCTCGCGATATTTTGTCAACTCGTTTTTCTAATTTTATTCGTTAAAATTACCGATTACCCATTACCCCTTCTCTTTAACAACACGCTGAAAGTGCTTATTTATTTATTTATCTCATTTTATCTGCAATATAACTATTTAAAAATTCAATGTATTTAGCCGGCACATGAATCTGAAACTGGGTTGACCCAACACAGAGTCAACCCATAAATTTCGAAATATGGGCCTTAAACCAGGCCAAAAACCAAAACTGAAAACCCCCCCCCTTTGGGCTAAGATTAACCGAAGCCCAGTATTCCTCTCTCTCCCTATCTCTGGGGTTGTGGAGGGTATTTTGGGGAATATGAAAAAAGTGATACAAGTATCGGAGAGAGGGTATGCGAGAGAAGTGCATATTTTAATGGGGGGTGATGAGTTGTGGTTGGTCAGCACGGCAAGGAAGCGGCTGTGGAACCCGTCGGAGGCTCCAATGAATGGCTGAGGAGGTCGAAGCGTGTGAACGGAATCAAAGGGCCTGCTAATATAAATACATTTTATCTTGTATATAATTATTTGTATGCATATATATGGAGAAAGAAGAGAGAGAGAGAGAAAGCGAGAGGTATATGATGACGAGAGGAGGAGAGAGAATGGGGGGTTAGAGAAATGGAGGGGGAGAAATTGGGAGATAGATGAGGAATAGAGATAGACGGACGGGGGATTGGAGGGGGAGAGAGAAAGACGAAAGAGAGAATGAATGAATGATAGAGAGAGAGAGAGGGAGGATTGTTGTTGAGAGAGGAATAACGAAGTATAGAAAGGGAGAGAGCGAGTGAATGAGGAGAGAGAGAGAGAGAGAGAGTAAGAGAACGAATTAGATAAACATTGTGTGTGAGTGTGTGTGTGTGAGAGAGAGAGAGAGATAGACATAGGATAGATGGCGAGATAAATAATAAAGGAAATGGAGAAAGAAAGAACGAGATTGAGAGAGAGAGAGAGAGAGAGAGACAGACAGACAGACAGAAATATGATAGTCTAACAGAAAGAGAGAGGAAGAGAAAGATGATAGAGTCTAACAGAAAGAGAGAGGAAGAGAGAGCGAGAGAAAGAGAGAGAGAGAGAGAGAGAGGAGATGACCTGAAGAACTAAAAAATGACAGGTAGATCACCAAAGGTGTAGGTGGAGCATCAGCACATCACTTTGTCAGGGAGAATGGGTTGACCTTTCCCCGCCACCACCAATCCAGGCTGGCACAAGAATCTCTCCATCTCTCCCTGCCCCTCTCTTCCCTGTCCATCTTTCCCCTCCGTCTACCTTGATTTCGGCTGCTTTTCGCTGGAAGAGAGATTCTTCCTCCGTCACTCTTCTTCTCTTGTTAAGCCTATTCTTCCATCTGTGACCCGAGAGGTAGAGAGAGAGAGACCCAGCTGGGATGCAGACCGAAGCCGTGATGAACGTAATTGAGGCTCTTGGTTTACCTAACCCATTAAAATAAAATCTAATTAGCATGCATTATTCTATTAATAAGGCCTTAAATTTCATAGAAATAAAAAAGTAATTTCCAATGTTATCAATCTTGAGGATTATTCATGAATGAGAATGTACGTTGCTTGAGGAACACGTTAAGAGAAGCCCATCTCGAGATCTATGTGAACGTATGCCTTGGTAGTCACTATTTTTTTTCTATTGAGTTCTATGGAAAGGATACTAAATTATATCTTCGAGTTTTTTATGGCAAAAATTGTGTTATTTGGCTTAAATATCCCCACAAAAACCGCCAGAATTATAGAAAAACCCTTTTTTTCACTTGGCCTGTTGGGTCCTTGCAAATTAGATATCATTGAGGTTCCATTAGATATTATAATGGAGTTGGATATAATTGAAGCTGGTTGATATATAATTCGAAAAATAAATGGACTAGATTTTCTCACATTAGTTGTCTAGGCATTTTTCTCCAAAAACCCCAAAATTTTGTACCCATCTCTCTCTCTCTCTCTCTCTCTCTCTCTCTCTCTCTCTCTCTCTCTCTCTCTCTCTCTCTCTCCTTATTTGTATGTTTGTCTTTCTATTTGTCTATCTATCTCTCCCCCCTTTATGTCTATTAAAAATATTTTTACCAAAATAAAATAAAATAGAAATATATGTATAACTATATAAATGGATATCTCAAGTTTTATTGAATATTATGTGTACAATAGAAATTGAAAGTAGGTGATAAATATTATGTGTATAACATTGTGTAGGCATGAAAAGACCTAGGCAAAAACAGGAATAGATTTATAACTGAAGTATTTACAACGTTCAAACACTAAATAAACTTAAATTTTCATTTTATGTATTTTTAATACATGTATGAAATATTATATACATTTCTTATATTTTCATAATGATATCTTAACCCATTTAAACTTAAAAATTATTTTAAAACAACTCAAATGTTGAATATTATTATAACATATTTTTATCCATATACCATAAAAAAAACATTTTTTTGACCTTTTAAACTTGTATAAATAAAATATTATTGATATTAATTCGTAGATATCAAGTGCCCATGTTAAAATAAGTTTATGACAAAAATCATACCAAAGATATTAATGCTTCTGATTATTTTTTGTGTTGGCTCTATAAATTTTCCAATAAGATTAAAATTTAATATGTGTCCACTAGTTAGTTATACCAAAAATTGTGCTATTCATCTTTGTGGTTTCCATATTTTCATGAATAATTAGTTAAACCAAGTTCAAGATTATTCATCCTTTTTCTGAAAAATATTTAAATACCTTAAAAGTAATGAATTTATGTCGCCATTTGGGTCCCAATTCTTCATAGGACGCCATAATTTTCCAATTCTCATATTATAAGCATCGTATAGTTCCTCTGATGACGACAGGCCCACGCAAACGGAACTTTGTAGAAAAAACTATGATGCCCCTGCCCCAGGCCCAACAAAGATAGTCCGGCCCAATCTTATATGGAAACGGGTTATCCAGTACAGATCGGGATTTGGCCCAATAAAAACCTTCCCCCAGACAGAGAGAGAGAGAGAGAGAGAGAGAGAGAGGACCCTTTAGCAGGTTCTTCTTCCTCTTGGTCCTATGAGGCTGAAACATAAATAAATTGTTCGACGAGGATGGAAAAGAAATTATCCAGAAGCCCTGTCTCGAACCAACGGTGGGCCCCCAGGGCCTATCTAATTACTCGCTCACTGTTCCCTCTTGCGTGTGGATCCGGCTTCCGTAAATAAGACGGATCGGTATTATTAATACGAATCTTCGTTGGGCCGAAAAATAAGCCCCGATATATTTTTTTTGTGCTATTATTAATTCGTTTCATGGAAAATATTTCCCTTGTTTTTCAATAAAAAAAACCATTTTTATTGAAAATGGTAACGAGCATGGTCTAGACAAGGTCATTATTTTATTAATTTGCGGTCATAATATAAATATTAAGCCTATTTTATGCCTGCAGAAGAGTTTATTTTTAATTTCATAATATTCATGAATTCTTATCTTTAAGCCCAAAAAAATATTTAAACCTAGTTTTCACTTTCTAAGTCTTCGCAGGGTTTATTTGCGAATAAATAAGTGCGGCAGATTATTCCCCAAGCTGCGAGATATGACTAAAGAATTCATACATTAGTACCCGAACAAGTACTAAGATCGTCAATACTCGATTAGAGAGGCCGTACTTTGCGCTTATGGAATTACATGAGGGCTATTCTGAAAATAGACAGGGAAAAAATCGAACCACACTTGGCGCGGGCTCTGCGTGACCCCCTACAGCGACTCCCCTTCCTTCCTTTGCCTCCTCCGCCGCCGGCGACCAGTGGCCCCGCCGCATTCATATGGTACGGAAAACGAGATTTGAGAGGTTTTACGGCGGTTCCCGGTGGGGCTCACTGATCTCTCCGGCCCGGCAGAGGCCCACCTCCACCGCCATCACCGGCCTCTCGCCTCCTGCCCGCCGCACTCTGCAGCAGTTCCTCCTCGGCGCCTGTCAGCAACAAGTTTCAGAAGGTGGCGGCGGCGATGGAGGAAGAGGAAGAAGAAGAGGAAGAGGATTGATTGATTACCCGGTCCCAGAGGTGAGGGTCGACGCGCTTGTAGACGACGACCCTCTTGACGGCGGAGGGCTCCGCCATCTTCCACCGGCAGAGCGGGTGGGGGCGCTCCCCGGGGTACCTAGCGTAGTGGGTCACCGTGGTGGTGGTGGTGGCGGCGGCGGCGGCGGTGCCGTTGGAGGCGGCGGAGGTGAGGTAGAAGACGAAGGGCTTCTGGCAGGGGTTCCGGGCCACGGGGCGGGTGTTGAAGGCGTAGGCCTTGTAGTCCTCCCTGCGGTACCAGTTCAGGAAGGTCCTCGTCGGCATCTCCACCTCCCTCGGGGACATCTCCCCCCTTATCACCTGCACGACGTAGCCCCATGCCACCGCCACCGTCCACCGCCTCTCGCCGTCGTAGCAGATGCTCTGCTGCATCAGCGCCGCAGCGTCCAGCCTCGCCGGTCCGTCGAAGAGCTGCTTCAGCGCCGCCACCCGCGACCTCCCGGGTAGCACCGGCTCCACTACATCGAGGTGGTGCAGCGACACCAGCGGCGCCACCGGGTGCGCCGCCAGCAGCCCCAGCAGGCTGCCATAGACGTCGTACTGGTGGAACCCCGGCTCTCTGGTGAGGGGCACGCCGAGCTCCGCCATGCAGGCCTGGATGCGGTCGTCGCTGCCGTAGAGGGCCGGGTAGCGGGAGAGGCAGCCGTCCTGCATCGCCGCCAGCTCCTCCGCCAGCGGGCGGCTGACAGCGAACCCGCCGCCGCCGTAGGCCATGCCGTAGGAGAAGAAGATGTTCTGGAGGTGGCTCTCGGAGACGGCGCCGATGTAGTAGTGCTGGCGGTGGTCGTACTTGGAGAGGACCCGGAGGAGGTTCTCGGGGAAGAAGACGGTGTCATCGTCGCCCATGATGAACCAGCGGGCCTCTGCGGGGAGCTCGGGGAGGCGCAGAGTCTCGGAGATGATGCGGGAGATACGGACGGCGGAGCGACGGCCTCCGCGGTGGGTGTAGGGGAAGCGGGAGGTGTCACCGGAGAGGCGGAGGGTGGGGAGCAGCGCCGCCTCCCGGCGGTGGGTCTTCACCGGTTTGTCGAGCCAGACGGAGCCGGTCATCTCCCCGGGGCGCCACCAGAGCTTGATGTAGTCCTTGCGCTTCCCCCAAAGCCGCGCCGACGCCGCGATGCCGAAGACGATGTGCCGGAACGACGTCGCCGCCGCCACCGCCGCCGCCGGAGGAGGAGGAGGAGGAGGAGGAGAAGGAAAAAGAAGAAGAAGAGGGCTTGCGGGTAAGGCGGCGGCGGGGGCAGGGGCGTTATTGGCGGAGCTGTGAGCGTCCGCCGCCCGGTGGAGGCGGCGGGGGGGATGGAGGCGGCAGCGGGAGGGGAGAAGACGGAGGAGGTAGAGTCCGTAGGCGGCGCAGAGGAGGACAGCGGCGCAGAGGGCTGCCCTCTTGAGGAGCCCCCAAGCGGGCGGCTGCACCGGCGAGGAATACGAGGGAAATCCGCCCTTCAGGCCTCTCTTCTTGCAGTCGTCGGCGTCCTTCTTCCGGCGAGCCGCCGGAGGAGCGGCGCCCGTCCCTGCGCCGCACCCTTTCATGCCTGGAAACCCACCACCTTCCCCTTCCTCCTCCTTCCTCGCCGCCCTCTGTACCTTCTTCTTTCTCTTCTTCTTCCCGCAGAAACCCTCCCGCAGGGGAGGCGGAGGAGGGAGGCAGTACCCCTTGAAGGATCGATCGAGGCCGAAAAAGATGACGTCTCTTGGGAGGGTTCCTACCAGAGGCGAGACGATTTGAGACCAGAGAATAGAGGTCCAGACAGAGAGAGGGAGAGAGAGAGAGAGAGAGAGAGAGAGAGAGAGAGAGAGGAAAGGAGAGAGATAGGAGGCGCATGCAGTTGCGACAGGTTGCACCTCCTCGTGTACGACCCGCCCGAGCTGACCACTCACACGCCTCGGCGTTCTGCGAAATGGAAATTTATGTATTGCTCCTTGTGGAAAGCTTTACTTTCAAGTGTACCTCCATTTGTAAGAATAGAGTATAATACTAATTAGGAGAACGGCCTGGAGGAGGCCCGTTTGCCCGAAATAGAGGGGGCAAGCTCCACCAGCCGCGCCTATTCCTTCGCCCTTCGGTCGCGGGGCATGAATCTGAATAGAAAGCCCGGCGAGTCCAAATAGAAAAATGATGATAATTGTCTGCCCCATCAGTAAATTTTCCTAGAAAATATAAAAATAGCAAGTCTATATACATCTATGTACATTATTGTTATATACACGCAAATATATGGTGCCTCTAAAAGTCTAGAAAATAGAAAACGGTGACAATCACCCACGCCGAAAGGAGGATTTGCTTCAAGGTAAAGATAATAGATGTGTATATATGCATACACAATTTAATAGATGTGTATATTTGCTTCAAGGATTTGCACATAAATTGCTTTTAAATACCCAAAAATAAAAAAAATCACAATTTAACCTTGTCAAATGAGAATTCCGATTTAATCTATAGATGTACCTAGTGTCATTTATTTCTCTCTAGGCTTACATGCATCACTTTATGTAAGGATTATTATAAATTCTTGGAGAAATATGTGCTTTCAATTGTTTCATGGTGATGATTAGTTAATAAAAAAAAATTCATGGACATGAAAATTTCATTTCAAAGCACCATACGTAACCTAAGTGCCTCTTTATTTGTGTATCATGTGCAGAGTAAGAGAGGGCCTTACATTTCCAAATAAGGTCAATAGCTATAATACTTGACTCTTTCTAGAAGATTTTGACTTTGCCAATGTAGTCGTTGTAGAATTCTCATTGGTTGATGATTATATTCATGTAATGTAGGGGAGTGGATATCCATCCCTCATTGAACTATGTGTTTAATGCATTGACAATAAGATCAGGTTGGGATGCTCAAGAAAATACATGCAAATTTAATTTGACCAATTCAAGAGTAAAAGAGGAAGAGGGAAGAAGATGCCTTGTGAGTTCTCTTAGAGAGGATGGGTTGATTTAATTAGGTAAGTGAGGAATGCCACAATGATGATGAGGGCCCTACTAAAGATGATAGGATGAGATTTTTAGGGTTTGATCATATAAGAATTGATTTCTTTCCTTTCAAATAAGCAAGGTGTAATGATTCTGCTTGGGTATAATTGTGGACAATGTAAAAATAAGGGAAGCATTCCTTGGTCAACCTCATGAAAAGAGAAAAAAAATCCAAGCTAGTGTTAGTTTTCACCTTGGTGATTGCTATGATTTGTTGATCAATATTGAGCTATTTGAGGTAAGGTTCCACTTATGATAATATTTTTGGTCAACTCCTCTGGAATCAAGTTGACTTGGGTACTTTTACCCACAACAAACCCCCCACCTGCTTGCACATTTAGATTGGACCTTGGGAGTTATCTTTAGATCATGTATTTCATAAATTTCCCTTTTAATATGCATGGGAGTGGGATTAGTTGACTTAACAATTGACATAAGGAAGTTGATGAGTGTACTACTCAACCTCATAATGGTGTATTCTTGGAATTATGCTCCCCTTTTGTCATTGATGTTATTCCAAAGACTAGTTGCTAAGATATTCCCACTTCCTCCGAACACTTTGGGTCAATAGGGATTTAGTTGTCTCTTGCAATCTTTTTGGTCAAATAATATGTCTTTCATGGCCTTGCTGACCCAAATCAAACACTAGGTTTGATGTCACTCACAATTTGGTCAAAAGTGAGGTATTTGACTTAGCCTTGTTCAAAGCCTACCCTAGTCCTATTCAGATTGACCAAATCTAGAAGACTAAGAGTACGTACATGAGCTTTGAGCCTTATTGATTATAAGATACATAGAATATGGCAAACGATTGGAAGGATATTGGCTATATCCTTAATGATGCTTGCGAACTCACTAGTAATGTACTGCCACAATTATTTCAAATTTTATCAATACTTGTTGTTGTGCTCTTGTTAAGACTTCTTCAATGCCAATTAGTGAAGACTAATTTTCATTTTTTTTTATAAAACTTGAACTATAGTTCTTGAATACCCATAGACCTTAGGTTTTCTATTAAAACTATATTAAAATGATTTTTGTATTAAAATTTATTTATTAATCAATATATTAAAATTGGGTATTACCATATTTTTTGAGTTAGATCATATTGGATAAAGTTGTATTACGGTATTCCAAATATTTTTAGAATTTACCATTATGCTTATTTTGAGGCCATTTTATTGATATAATACAGTATCAATGAATGTTTAAAATAATAAATAATTTAATTAATTTAATGAATCATAAGATAATCTGACCTTAGGTTGTTGAATGGAGCATGCGTTTATTTTCTTTTAGGGCCGAGTTTGAAGGCAGAAGTCGGAAGAGATCGGCTGGGCCGGGCGGAGGTTAACATCTGGGTACGCCTCCATGGGTTTCAGGGGGCCGGCCCAGTCCGCTCTGTTGGTTTGCAGGGAAGGACGCGCGTAGTGGGCAGGAGAGGGCGTGGTGAGGGAGGCGGTGAGCAGCCGATCCAGTGTCCCTCTTGTTCTCCTGGTCAAAGCCTCAGTGAGCGACTGAGGCGCGGAGAGTGGCTTCCTGATACTACGTCTCCTCGGCGACCACCGCGGTAAGCGACTCTGTGCATCACTCTGTTGGCGTGTTGAGGGAAATGAAGTTGAATACGAAAAGAGGAGCGGGGGAAAGGTTGGGATCAGGTCGTGGTGGAGGTTAACTTCTTGTGCACTGTGATCCGATGGCAAACGGGTTTTGTTTTTTATTTATTGGATTCTTGTCATCGACATTATTTTTTTGTAATTGTCGCGGGGAATCCAAATTTTATGAACATTTGGATCGAAGATTGAATGAGTTTTTTTTCGATGGCTTTGTATTGCCTGTAGGATTTTTTTTCTTCATTTGATTGGCAAGGTGCGGGGTTCGTTTTCCTCTTTTCAGGAAAAAGAAATATTAATCAACAATAGAGGGAGCGCGATTGCCCCCCCTCTCTGTTTCATCTGTGGTGCTATTTCACTTATGCATCCCTTTTTTAGTTGTGTTTTCGTCTCCCTTGGATTTGACGATATTTCATCCTTGACTCTGCTAACAGTTTTCATCACTTTTCAAGTAATTGGGCATTGCATTTTCTGTATTTTAGTTCATCATTGGTTCCGAAGATAATGAATTGCACCAGTAGTCTAAGCTTGCCATCTGTCATGTGGCTGAAAGCAACATATTCGTGTCTCAAGGGTTGTAAATTCCAAATAAAAATCAAAGCTACTAATGGATTTGTTTCGAAAGAGGATTAGAAAGGTGACAACAAACATGACTTATTTAATGTGATGATACAAAGAAATAGCTTAACAGAGGGAAGCAGTAGCGGATTTCCCAAAAAACTATTAGCCAACTAGTGATTAAAAGAATTCTGATGTCGAGCATTTTTGGGGAATCCATAGAAAGCAAAACCATTCCATAAAATGCTTGCTGTCGGTCTCGATTCATTCTCTTTTCAATTGTGTTCATGGAATGTGTCACGCTCATCTATTCTGCTTTATTATTGAGTTTCTTGTCTTCCCAAGAGTCCCCGGAGGTTGGGAATTTCACTGATTTCTCTTAGATGAACGGTTTACAATGCCTCAAATATATAAATATATGGCTGTACGAGCACATGCATTCAAGGCTGCCAGTGAATCCCGACTGTTTATTGATTTTTTGTTTCTTAGGACATCTTTCTCTTTCTCCTATATAAGGTACATTTGGATAGTCTCGATGTATTTGGATATTAATATGAATCTAAAAAGATAGATTGCAATTTTGGCAGTTAGAAATTTATTTATTTATCTTTTCCTTTAGCCTTTAACATTAGTATTTGAAATATATTACTAGTATTTAGAAATCAAATAATGTCTGAGTTGCATCATGTGAATGATGTTTATTATTTTGGTGATGTATATTAGGACATATCTCCCATCCGTAGATTTCATCTTTTGCTCTGGTTTTCAAAAACTGCTGCAATTATAAGTGATTTTCTCGTTAGTGACAATATGCCTAAGTTTTTAATCTAGAGTTAGCAATTTTTGGATGTTTGACTGTCTTTTGTCTCTTATTTGTCCTAATGTGCTTACGTTAGCCTTTCCCCCCCTTGTTGCAGAGCAAAATGTCTCCTTTTTGTGTCATCATACAGTGACGGAATGTATTTGGTGAACATAACGTGTTGAACGTGGACATTACAGAACACAATGATGTCTACGGTTACAACCCTGAAATCATTTCAGACCATAAGATGTAGAGTTTCTACTATTTATTGTGCAACATATTACAGTTTCTCTGTAGATGCCTCAAAATTCAGTTTCAGACATCTTCCTCGAGCTTTAGGTTTCACTGCATTTGATAGAGACAATGTGAGGGAATGGCCTACACTTCGGAGTCCAGAAAGGAGGCAGCAGAAAATAGTACCTCATCATAGCTACAATTCTGGGACAATGTCCTGCTCGGCTCTTCAAAATACTGGCACAATGAATGATTTGGTACATTCTGGGAGAATTTTATTTCCTGCATCTGTAAGTCAAACATTCACCTATCGAGCGTACTCTTCACCTACAGGTAACAATCGTGATTCTGTAGAATTTACACCAGCATCCTCCAAGGCAGAATTTCCTATACAAAGCACTGAGGCTGGAGGTAACGAGTGGGTTGATATCTTTAATCGAGCTTACCAGTCTGCTTTGGATGCTGCCACTAACACTCAGAGGATGGCTAAAGAAGCATCTGATGAGGTGGTTCCTTATATTGATCGGCTGTTTGAATCACATCCGTATCTGAAAGAAATTGTTATTCCTGTCGGTTGGACTTTATCAGCGACAGTTTTGGCTTGGCTTGTGCTTCCAAGGCTTCTGAGGAGACTTCACCATTATGTCAATCAAACTTCTATTGCGTTATTATCAGGAGGATCACCTCAGGAATCTGTTCCATATGAGAAAAGCCTGTGGGGTTCTTTGGAAGATCCTGCAAGATATCTGATTACGTTTATTGCTTTCTCACAGCTGTGAGTTCCTCTTATGATACGCATGCTCGTATGTCTTTCATGTTGGATTTCGGATTTTTCTGCTTGATTTATAATGGATTTTTCATCTATAACGTGGATGTGATTTGCTACTAACAACTATGGAAGGTTTTCAGTAAGACTGGTAATGCCTTTTTCTAGTGTTTCTTCAGTTAGAATGCTGCTTTACGGGTTGTGAATGCATTACAGAAAAAGGCAGCATTACTATTTCACATTGAAGCATTCTAACATCTCTTCGGTTAGAATGCCTTTTTCACTCGTCTCTTCATTGATTTTAAGCCTAATTTAGTAGCTAGTTTTGGGAAATTGTGCAATCATAATATCATTAAAACATTTTTTGAGATATCACCCGTAAATCAGACAGACTGGAACTGACCTTTGAACTCGAGTGCTCTAAAATAACTTAGTCTTTGATAAATTAGGTTCCATCCTATCTATTGAACACTTTGTGCGGTAAAAGCCTTTTTTGAATAACATTATCCAATATGTCTTGTTTTCGTTTCTCATGAATGAGAAAAGTCTTGAGTAAAGGAAATTGTTTCATGTTCTGTCTTTGTGGCAGTTTAGGTGGTAAACATTGACGATCCAGAATATTCTCAGACTTAATATCGAAGAGGAAAAATGTAAACTGTTTACATGGAATTGCCTCTTTGAAAGCCCTATGACACATTTTGAGTTTTTTTCTCATCAGGTTGCACTTGAGGAATGACATCATGGAGGCATACACATGAAAGTATTCTGTAAAGATGCTAAGATCATCATTCACATAACGTTGGCATGTGTACTTTTTAATATGAATGATGTCGAAAAAATGTGAAGCACTAGTGATCCATATTCTTACATTCGACCATAGACCAAGGAGATTTGTCAACTGTTTTTCTGTTTGAAAAGTCTGACACAATCCGTGATCATGAACTCGCAACATTCATCTGTCACCTGCACGCAAAGGATTCATATCATTTCATTCATCTAACAGGTTATGTAAGCATGGATCATACTGTGAATCAAGCACGGCTGAATTATGTATCACGAGAATCATTATCTCACTGTTATAATACTAGAGAGTTATCTTGATACCCTGATCCATACGTGTTATAATTATTTAAAGTAATAGTTATAAACAACCATTGTTGTGATCGTTCAACTATGTATATCAAGCACATCATTTACTGTGAATCGAAGGAGTCATGCCATTTAATTATTATGTAAATCATTATAGCCCTTCTTTTATGATCGACTTTGCATGCCATTATGGATCATGTAAATGTGTGATAAGGATTACAATTATAGTCGTGTGAAATCATATCCTTGGGCCAACGTCCTTAGTCCATTGTTGTAAACGTTTATCTCATCACTTGGATCTTGTATGCTCATAATAGTTATGAAATATACAAATCTATTGAAATCATACGATATCATGTCATGTCATATATTTTTACATTGTTGTTATTAATGTGAGAAATGTGAAAGATCTATGAATAATAGTTCTTTGCCTTTCTTGTACAGGGGTGTTTTCATTGCACCAACTACTTCCCAATATCTTTCTCAAGCATGGAGGGGTGCACTTGTCCTTTCAGTTGTTTGGTTTCTGCATAGGTGGAAGACAAACATATTTTCCCTTGGACTCACAAAACGAGTGACATTAGGGTTGGATCGTGATAGGTTGGTAGCTTTGGACAAGTTATCATCTGTAGGCTTAATTATACTTGGCATGATGGCGTTAGCTGAGGCTTGTGGCATAGCTGTGCAATCAATTTTAACTGTTGGTGGGATAGGAGGTATATTTATGTTATTGCGTCTTGCAGTTAGTAGGAAAATAATGTTCAATCTTTAAGCTTTACTGTCTTCCTGAAACCACAATTCTACAACAAGCTTACAGTTAGCCATTTTCCTTTCAAGTACACTTGGGGGATATATTCCTGATGTGGTGGTCTTTACTTTTTGGCAGTGTTGAGGGGATTGGAGAACACCAAACACATTTTCTCAGTCGATATGATCTAACTATAATTAAGCCTGAAGCCACGCCTTGCCCAGTCAGATAGTATTCGGTTTTAAGGCTTAAAATTACGTCTGGAAAGAATAATTGATCTAACCCTTTCCATATGTGGACCAAATTAGGCTTCATAAGCCCGGAACCTTTTTAAAATTGTAATGAGCGAGTCCCATGGCTACTCATGTGGCAGCTAGTCTTCCTCCCTTACACTCTTGCTCTCCAGTGCGACCTGTTGACTATTTGAATTGTTGGGATTTGAAGATACTGGATCTTTTCTTCTGCCCGAACCCAGAACTCCTTCATGCTTAAACTCACTGTGGTCCCAACATTAAGATTTTGCTGACTGGATTTCAGTGACTGCTTTGACGTCAAATGTCACTCATTGAATAGTTATATCATGTTGAATTTATTTTACTTACGAAAAAAAAACAGAGCCATAATTCATGAATGAGCTGATTCGTGTTTTGTCTATGGAACTTCTCTCTTTAATTCAGGATAATCTGCCAACATGATGACGGGGTTCTCTTATTGGCCTCTCTTTTTCACTTCCAGAAGCTTTTATTTGTTAATTTTGTCTTTCTACAATGAAAGTTGCTTAGTTATGGATTCCTGATTTTTAAAGTTGTCTTTGAGAATGACCATTGTTTTTGGTGATCTTTCTCGGAGTTGTAGATTTTCTAAATTTTGTTAATTTTTAAAATCTTTGAAACCATGTTCGAATCCTGAACTTCATTAATATCTCTTCTAAATATTTGAATACATTTTTCTAATTTCTTTGAATCATTTTTGATGATGTAATAGCATAGAAAACATAGAGGAAAGGAAACATTGGAAAGTTGCTGAGGTATGGGTTCCTTTTCCAAGATGTGTAGGATTTAGATAAACCATGCACGTTGGATTGATTCAGACGGAGATCTCCTTTTACCTTACAAACTTAATGGAAAGTCCTGCAAGTAAGATATCTACGGCTGCAAATTTTTGCAAAATGGTCATATCTGATTTTTCGGGGAGTTTGGAAGACTTTCAGATCGTGGGGAAAGCTCTAGTGATGAATTTGTTTGCAGACAAACACGTGAGTCTTATTTTCCGATAACAACAACACACCCAAAAACAACCAACGTGGAAAAAAACCCCTCTCAATTCTGCTGCCAATTAAGAACCCCACGAGATGAGGGGTGTTAGGAAGAATAGGGCAGCCATGTTCTGATACTATGCTGGACACATGAAATGTAGATGGACAAAATGTGATTTCCATCTTATTACTAGTGCCAGAGGCTAATAAATGCATACAAGAGATGCCCCCGCTAGAATGCCTGACAATGCCACATTTGAATACAGTATGCACAAAAGTTCTATGCACTTGGATGATAATTCCACAAGAGAAGCTTTTCTGATTTGTAAAATCTTCTGCCTGTCAGAGGTTTTATTTGCCTTAATGGATCGAATTACTGAGGCACTCATTGGTGTGATTCCCTGAAGTTGTGCTTTTGAAGGATTAATATGAATAGGACATAGCCATCATCTTTCTCTAACATAAATTACAGCTAAGAGAATCTTCATTGATGCAGGGGTGGCCACTGCTTTTGCTGCTAAAGATATCCTTGGCAATCTTCTCAGCGGCCTTTCTTTACAGTTTTCACATCCCTTCTCAATTGGTGATAGTATTAAGGTATCTTGGCTACTTCTTACATTTGCTGTGGACTTTTCCTCTTTCCCCGGATTACTTCACATGATGGTGATTTAGTTACTGTGTTTTGGCTATCAAACTGGGAATTTGCATACCCATGATAAGATCCCAATTTTGTACCCTAGTGTAGTGGCTCTGAAAGTATAGATAATACCTTTCTTCGCAGACTGCACTATAAGGACCATCTTTTAATTAAGTTCTTTATAAGTTACTAAACCGTACCAGGACTTTATGCAGATTCAAAAATATTACAGTAGGCATAGTAGTGCTAGGAAAAAAATTGCGAGAGACCAACTGAAGGTTCTGTTTTCTTGTGAAGTATCAGAATCACAATAGGTCTCCATCCAGCATTTCTTGCACTCTTATTAGTTTTTATGAATTCCTGATTCAGAATAAATCATTTGTGTTTTCCATCATACGAAGTTGGGATGAAACTTGTGATGGATCACAGGTTGTGCTCCTCTGCCATCTTGGTTATTCAATATCTAGAATTTTGTTTAAGGCATAGGTACACTTGATGCTCTGTTGCCTGCTTAATTCTATTCCTTTTCCTATTTGGCCCAGTCCCATTTGTAAGATGAAAGCATATCTTGTAAGATGAAAACCTTCAATTCAATGATCCTGGATTGGCCAATCCAATCGGGGTTCGATTTAGGTGAATTGTGTTTATCCCAAGTCATTCAATATTCACGTGATATGAAATACATGAAACCCATGCTCTGGTGTCTACATAGTTTTACAAGAAACAATGAAAGGTTGTAATAATGTTTTTCCATCAGTCATGGGGGTGACGGTCGCAAACTGGTTTGCATTCTGTCATAGTGTACCTTTTTCCCTTGCACGTGCCAAAACAAACCATATGAATCCATGCACCAAAGATACCCAAATGCATATTTAGATCATAATATATGGCTTTCTGAATGTTTGTGCAATATCCTTCGTATTCACAATGCTTTTGATTGCGTTTGTACCTGTGTGTCACCAATTCCTGGCTATCTATTCTACCGATGATCTTTCATTGTTGTTTATTATTATAGTTTTGGCAGATGGGCGTTCCTGATTGTTTGTTTTGATTTTCTTGAACCATTACTTACCTTTTCATTCGCTGGACTCAATTTGTAAATTTTCTGTGATTTTTCCTGCTCCATCTTATTATTCTCTCATGGTGGTCAACAAGTGCATTGGCATTACTTTCTGTCTTTGATGTTCAAACTTCATTATACTATGGTTATCATTCAAGAATCATTTATAGGCTGGATCAATAGAGGGCCGAGTGGTGGAAATGGGTCTCACAACCACGTCTTTGATTAATCAAGAGAACTTCCCTATCATTGTCCCAAATTCACTCTTTTCCAGCCAGGTATGTTTTTCTCTTCTTTCATGTAGTCTTGGTCCAGTAAATATTTCTGGACTACCAATTGATATTAGGTATTGTCAAATTCAGATGTTTTATCTCTGTGATATAGTTCATATCTCAGATGCAATTATCTTGATAATAAGCACATTCAATTTTATTTCCATTGTCCTATTAGGTCACCAGCCTGACTTTGTTTATCTATATTTCGATTCATGGTATCATGATAGAGGCTGAGTGGTCCATTCGTTGAGGTTAGACACTGATACTACCAGATGGAAAAGAGCAAAATGAAGAGCTGGAGAATGGTGAACTAAAACACCAAGAGGGAGGGAACTATATTAGAATTTCAATTATGATATTCATGCAAAAATGTCTACAATTAGATTGAGATTTTTCTTCAATGAGAGAGGGGGCCTGGAACAAAACGACAAGGAGACCTGAGACTAATGGAAAATTGCTCTGAAAGCGTAAAGATGTTAGGAAGTTGACCCTCTAAGGGTTGACGACTTTTGAGGAAATTATTAAGATAATTGCAAGTTTTCCTTTTGAAGAAAGGACAGTTAACTAAATTGGTAATTTCTCAAAGAAAGGAAATTCTGAACGAAAGAATAAATTTTTTCAAGTTGTGAAACGATACCCCTAATTTCACCAGATCTAAGTGCACAACGTATGATCTTCAATGGTTGATCATGAAACGAAGATAAAAATGTGAAAGAAAAATTTATTCTCAGCTGATGGTTGGTTTTCAATCAGCTATCCATTCTGAGAAGATGGCTACTTCCGTATGCTGTCGTATTATTGTAATAATGATCTTAATCGCCAAAAGAAAAGAGCAAATTAAGTGTTTGTAGGAAAATTAGTGAACCGGAGTATCAGTCAATAGAGAAGGTGAAGATTAGTGAACAAAAAACATCGACAGGAAGAGAAGGAATTGGTTTCTATTTCATCATAATAATTTAGATACTATATGGGTCAAGCCCCTTTTAAAGAGAAAACAACTTGACCATTGTGAAGCCTTTTTAAAATTATTTTGGCTTTTAAAGAACGTTTAATAAATTGAAAAGTAAAGTTTCTAAGAAGATAACAAGTTGTTCTTATGAATGGCTATCAACTAAAAGTGAAACTTCTAAAGAAATGACAAGTTAGCATTTTAAACAAGGATCAAGTAATCAAAGGAAATCTCTTAAGGAAATAAAGGAAAGCAAATACTCACGGATATATCTGATTCCCTTGATCATGTCAAAACTGTAAGCAAATCCAGTTCTAGATCAAATTGCTTAATGGAAGATCGTTTAGGAAAATGCATATGTAAATTAGGAATAGGGACGAGCTCATATTCAAATTTGTTGACTATACAACTCGTTGTTGACTATAGAGGAGGCTAATAATGCTGGTAAAATTTGGTCAACACCGAGTGGTCCTGATTCATTTCAGGAGGGGAATCTTGAGCCTCATGAAAATTTTCTGTTAATTGGCCAATGTCACTTGGATTCGCTGATTTTGGGCCAGGTAGGTCCTTTAAGGTTCACTGCGGCCTTCTTTTGGCCTGAGAATGAATAGCATAAAAAGATGCTTCGCTTCTTTAGGAAGCCAGAAAATCCTTTCCTAAAAGCATTTGGTGGTCAATCCTTTCCGAAAAGCATAAGCAATTTTTTTCCACTCCTATCTCAGAGCACTTAGGATCTATAAATAAAAATAAAAAAGCGAAAATCCCCATCTCTCGCTCCTTCTTTCCCATTTTGGGTGCATTTCATTATTTTTTCTCTCTTGGTTATTTGTTGCTTGAATTCCAGTCAATTTCCATTGCAATTGGAGAAATAATCTAGCATCTCTTTAGGATGAATGGTCTGACTAAGAAAGATTCATGTACAGATTGGGCGACTTCTGGAAGTTCTCATCTCATTTTTTGTGGCTTCCGGATACAAATTGGAGTTCATCCTGACGGAGAGGTTTTAACATTTCGATGAAAGGATAAATTGTGCTTGGGTTTGTGCCTTGGTTATTTAGGAGGAAAACTGATGGTGCTGGTGGCTGATTCACTTTTTTTCTTTCTAGACATGCTCTTTCCATATTACTTCTCTGATTAAAGAGCTCAAAACACACAGGTGTAGAATATATTGTCATCTGGGTTGTGATCCGCAATTGTTTTCTTGTTTGGAGCGCTATCTGTAGTACTTTTGTTATGCCATTTGTTGTGGCATTCCTTGGATCATTGATGCCATCTACATTATTGAATGCGTGATTGAATAGAACGACATTGCATTTATATCTTTAGCTCGACTGTAGAGCGCCTTAAAATTTTGTCTGGATTATTTTGCCACATGTTAATAAAGATGGCAGTTTATTCGTGATCTGTTATGGATGTGGAGAACAAGTACACTGGTTTAATTGTGCTTTACAACATAAATCTGTAGGTAATCGTAAACAAAACGCGTGCTCAGTTCCGTGCATTAGTGAAAACAATACCTTTCTGCATTGACGACTTGGAAAAGATTCCAGACGTTTCAGAAAGTGTAAAGTCCATGTTGAAGGGTCATCCAGCAGTTATCTTCGAAAGGGAGGTTCCTTACTGTTTCCTGTCACGAATAGAGGATTCATATGCTGAATTAACACTTGGATGCACTCTCAGAAATAAGGTAAATGCTTTCCCACTGTCTACAGGTTTAGTGGAATCTTAGATATTTTTGCCCTTTCTCTTTTTTCAATTAATATTTCTTGTGGGATGAATGTAGTACTTAATTTATTGAAACCTTGATCTGAATGTCACCTGCAGAATGCTTGGATAACTCTCGTACTCTTTCTTCTGCGTTCCTGTTCAACAGAATTTCATTCTTTTTTTTTTTAATTTTTTTCTTCTTCCATTTATTTCTTAGTGACAATCTGCCCCCTTTAAGTCATCAATCTGTGGCACAATCATTTGGGACTTGCGGACATAATAATCTATGCGCAGTCTTGTAAACGACTTTTTATCTTTTTTATGAACAGCACTTGAGCTCCATATGGAATAACGCCTTCTATAGTTTTACAATAATATTCATCGAAATCTTGTCGATTACGTACGACTGCACTCCATACATAGTTTATTTTTTTGATTTCGTGGTTGTGTGCTTCTGTTTATATGTTTGGTGTAGCAAAATGATTAAAAATTGCACAGAAGGGACGAGTTTTTGATCATGTGGTTAAATATATAGGTGTACTTTTCTCATAACCAAATGGATCATAACTCTAAAGATCGAGTCCTAACTTTAAATATATAGGTGTAATGCGCATCCAGGTCGTGCTGCTGTCCACATGAAAATTTGTCAATTGGTTGACTCGAATTCGTGGGGAAATTGAGAGATGACAGGGGCCAGATTGTCATTGCAAGTCCCTCCAAGTACTCATATTGAAGTCCATGCATTGACTCAGATAAAACCTTTTGCCTTATAAGTGATAGAACGTCTCAGAATGCCATTTTTGCGCCAAATATTGAGTGTGAACGAGTGCTTCTTCGCTTATAGTCTTTTTAGTTCTGAACCTGAAGTCTTGATTTTTCTCTGCTTTAAGAAAACCATTCGACTGAATCCTTGTGTTTTATCTTCTACTAGACGTTGACTTTTGAGGATGCTTCAGGAAGAGTTATTGTTCTTGATGTTGTTGACAATTTCAGAGCTTTTTCCCCACTTGGGGTAATTTCTGAAGAAAAAATATGCAGCCTTTTTGTTGGAGAAATCCCTTAGATTAGATCTTGTTTCATAATTCGAAACTGGGTTCGATTTAATAATCCAGGCTTTAATAACCATGTTTTTGTGAGTAATTAACAGGGGAAGGCCGAGTTGTACGCCACAGAGCAGGACATATTGCTGCAGGTGACCCAGATCATCAGGCAACATGGCGCCAGACTGGGGAGCACTCTGAACAGCCTTAATAGCCGCTGATTTCCCCCCCAAAACAAGTGTAAAGCTCAGTAGTCTTCCTCCTCCTCTTCATTTCAAGCGAATTTGTATAAAATCATATGCATTTCAGGAATCGTTTTATGGATTCGCGCTTGATTTGTTCACCCGTCGGTTATTTCTTCCATGTGATTTTATTAGTCTCCTTGTTTTCAGGTGGCAAACAGGAGTTGGTTGACCTGTATTCAGATCCCTCATGAACACGTGAGTCAGAAATTCCTCATTCTGGTTTGACCATACGGCCGAAATTCCTTTGACTAGGGTCCGAGGGGATGCTCTTCATTCGTTAACTTTTGTCAAAAACTTCCAAGTTAAAATCTTCTCGGCGCTTAGCGTAAATGACTTAAAATCTGGGCAGGGTTTAATCTCTTTTACCGATTAAATTAAGCCATTTGTTTGTTATTTATTTGGTTAGAGAACATGAAAAACACAAAAAGCCTTTGCCTGATGAGTGTAGTCGTTTGACTTTTGACGACATGATGCTGAATGCCCTTTGAATGTTCTTATCTGCTTACTAAAATAGGGAAAAATGATAAGGATTATTGGTTGAACTAAAGCTCAGTCAATAAATGCCGGCTTCATCTTCATCTTGTCCCGATTTTCTTCTTAACAAGACCCACAGACTTCCTCTCTCTCTCTCTCTCTCTCTCTCTCTCTCTCTCTGTTCGCAACCAAAAGGCGGCGGACAGGAAACAGTGGATCGCGTAGACTTGCAGGGGAGGAAACGCTACGCAAAGACAAGGAGTGGGGCTCGTCGGGAGCCGCCAGACTTGCAGGCCGGCGGCAGCTGCGCCTGGACGGCGATTCTCACTGGGGCCCACGGCCTCGATCAGCCCCCCCTGGAGATTCCAGATTCCCCCCTCGGGGCTCTCAATCTTTCTGTATAACCCCCAGTCTCAACAATTTCCTTTCCAAGCCAGACGGTCCCCTCCCCCGCGGGACCACGTTTGGTCGAGTACCACCCCGTTGGACCCCCCAGGACCCCTCGCGCTCTCTCCGTCTGCGCCCCGCCGTGGTGTGGGGGCTCGGCCGCGACGGGTAGGTTGGGGCGGCGTTACGGCGCCGGTTAAAGCGCGGAGGAGCGGCTGGAGTAATTGTGACTGCAACCCGACCCCCACTTCTTGTGGCAGCATCCGCCCCGCTGGAAACTCAGACCCACCTCCACCGCCCTAAATCCAAGCGCCGTCCTCTCCCTCCTCCTCTTCGTCCCCATCAACATCACCACCACCATCACCCCGCCGGTCGTCGCGCCGGAGGGCGCCTGGTGCTGCGCCACCGCCAAGCAGAAGCCCCAGCCCTCGCCGGGGGCGGCGGCGGCCGTGATTTCTCTGCCGGAGGCGGAGGAGGGAGAGGAGGAGACTTGTTCAGTGGGCTCCGGCGGGGGGTTCCCTGGGATGGACGCGGCAGCGCCCACTCCCCCGCCGGCGGGGACGGGGACGGGGACGGCGGCGGCGGCGGCGGCCGTGTTCCCGCCGTTCCCGGCGGGGTACAGCAAGTTCAACTCGGCACTCAACGCGGGACTCCTCAACCCCATGTCGCCGCCGCCGCCGCCCATCGACAGGATCCGCTCCAGCCCCACGCTCTTCGAGATGATGGCCAACGAGCAGGACTGCCACCCCCGCAACCAGATCCCACCGCTGCCGGCGCTCCCCGCTCCACCGGGGGCCGGCCGGCAGCAGCAGCAGCACCACCACCATCCGCAGCTGATGACGGCGCCGCCACTGTCGGCGCAGGAGCGCCAGCTGCTGCTGCAGGAGCGGGTGGCGGAGATCCTCGGCAGCTGCAGCCCCGGTAACCAGCTCGGGGACCAGGAGACCGGCGACGTGCGGCTGACCCTCACCTCCAGGGACGGGCTGACGGTGTCCATGGCGGTGCACCGCCAGGTCCTCGTTGCCCACAGCCGGTTCTTCGCCGCCAAGCTCTCCGACCGCTGGGCGAAGCAGCAGCAGCCACAGCCGGCGCCACCGCAGCGTGGCGGCGCCACCGCCGCCGCCCCCCACCACGTTATCGAGATCTCCGATTGCGACGACGTCGAGGTCTACGTGGAGACCCTCCGCCTCATGTATTGCCAAGACCTCCGCCGCCGCCTCATGCGGGAAGACGTCCCCAAGGTCCTCGCCATCCTCAAGGTAAGAACCCCACCCTGCAGCCTGCGACATCATCTTCCCCCTCTTCTGCTGATCGATCACCTACCCACTCTCTTCATCGTCATCACCATCATCATCATCATCCTTCATCATCTTCTTCTTCTTCTTCTTCTTCTTCTTCTTTGAGAGGGTAGGTGTCATCGGCGATTGGATTCGACGGGGGGATTCTGTCGTGCCTGGAGTACCTGGAGGCGGCGCCGTGGGCTGAGGACGAGGAGGAGAAGGTGGCGGCGCTGCTGTCGCAGCTCCGCCTGGAGAACTCCGGCGCGGGGGAGGTGCTGAAGAGGGTCTCCCTGGAGGTGGTCCCTCTGGCGGCGGACGAGAGAGGGACCGCCGGCACCGGCGGGGAGGAGGTCCTCGTCCGCCTCCTGCAGGTGGTCCTCGAGGGCAAGGACGAGAAGGCCCGACGGGAGATGAAGAGGCTCGTCTCCAAGATGCTCCGCGAGAACAACAGCGGCTGCGGCGGCGGGGCCGCCGGCCACGGCGGCCACGGCGGCGGCGATCTGAGCAAGGAGTCCCTCTACGCCGCCTGCGAGAGCAGCCTCCGGCAGCTCCGCCACCACTTCCTCCGCGTCGCCGGGTCCGACCTCGCCGAGGCGGCGCAGATCTCCCGGCAGGCCGACAACCTCCACTGGCTGCTGGACATCCTCGTGGACCGGCAGATGGCGGAGGAGCTGCTGCAAATCTGGGCGGCTCAGGCGGAGCTCGCGGCGGCGCACCCGCGCGTTCCGGCGATCCACCGCTACGAAGTGAGCCGCGTGACGGCGAGGCTGCTGGTGGGTGTGGGCAAAGGGCAGATCTTGGTGGGGAAGGAGGCGAGGTGCCAGCTGCTTCAGACATGGCTGGAGCCCTTCTACGAGGACTTTGGGTGGATGAGGAGGGCCTGCAAGGGCCTGGACCGGCACCTGGTGGAGGACGGCCTGGCCAACACCATCCTCACCCTCCCGCTAGGCCTGCAGCAGGAGATCCTCCTCTCCTGGTTCGATCGCTTCCTCAACTCCGGCGACGACTGCCCCAACATTCAGAGGGGCTTCGAGGTCTGGTGGCGGAGGGCCTTCTGGCGGCGCAACGGCGACCCCGACCGTCCCCCGCGCCAGCTACGGATCGTCGCCGCCACCTCGCCATAGCCGCCGTGCCCACCATCTTCTCTTCCCTCTCTCTCTCTCTCTCTCTCTCTGTCTCTTTCTCTCTTCTTCTTCTTCTTCTTCTTCTTCTTCTTCTTCTCTTATTCGTCTTCTTCAGAAGCAACGCTGATTTAGGCTTTTAGCGCAGGCTGATCCTGTCTCATCGTCACCTTGGGATCGATCGATCGATCGATCGATCGAAGAAGATTGATCGTTAATCTTAGCGCTGACCGAATCTCCATCGGACCACCTCGAAACCACCAAGTTTCTTGGAGTGCCGGGAGCAATTGAACAGAGAGAATCCTTCTCGGACAATTTGAATGGACTACTAGCCTAGCCTGCTGAATGATTTCCTTAAGAGGAAAATCAAAATCCCTGCAAACCCGATATAAATCATCCAACCTCATAAATAGAAGACCATCATATCGACATTCTATACATGCTTCGTGAAATCATTGCCAAGGCGAGATCAGCACGAAATTAATCCGAAAGTTTTGTGCTTTTTAGGCACTCTGTTTCCTGAATATAATGTACTTCAGTCTATACTTCATGATATCGATGCCAATGCGAGATCAGCACAAAATTATCCGACGCCCGCGATTTTTGAATGGCACGATATGTTCCGAAAGTTTAGTGCTTTCTAGCAACCCGGTTTCCCTGAATGGAATGTACTTATTATGCCTCATCATCTCGATCATCTCCTCATTTCCTGGAGAAAATTTCTCAGCCAAACTGTAATCTACCGTCCGACACCTTTCCATTTGTAGTTCATGTCCATCGCCTTCCTCTCACTTGTTCCCTTTGGAGGTGGGCCTTCGTCGTCTCTTATCCCTCCCTATTCCGAGGTGAGGATATCGATCTCGTATCCCCCTCCACTGGTCAGCCACCGTCTCTTGTCATTTCAAGGAACATGTGTGGTACCTCTCTCTCCCTCATTTTCTTGACCGCCCATCATCTCCGTTCCTTTTCTGTTTCCTTCTCAACCCCAGCCTCTCTCTTATCCTACCGCATTTCACGGTGACATTCGCTCTCTCTCTCTCTCTCTCAAGTGATCTGCTGCCGTCCCCTTTCCGTTCTCCTGGGACATATTGTATAGTCTCTCATGATTACCGACGTAAGCCTCTCTCTTGTTCCGACCCACTGTCTGCACATCTGTGGGTCTCCAAGTTGATATCGTCACCCATCTGCCTCCATTTTTTCCGCAATCCGCTTCCGGTCCCTCCATGTTTTTTCCTGGTCAACTGACATCTTCGGCTGGATTAGTAGGTTCACCCGTGTTCACTCCCTTTTCCTCTCTTGGTTGACCAGCTTTGATCTCTCCAGCATTCTTGAACAACGCAGTTGTAACTTTAATTACAGTTACTTTCAATTGTGTCAAATCAGAGTACTTATAATATGCCAATCTTCCACCAAATGGGTCCCCTAATAAATAACAAACACTTCAGCTTTTAGCTCAAATTAGATAGAAAGAAATGACGATGGGATCAATATGATATTCCAAAGTTTTGTCATCGGTTAAACATAGTTGACTTTATCTCTTACTAATATCCTATAAAGTTTTAAAACATGCTTACTACGGTTCATACTAGATAGATGACAAAGGAGAGCACCTAATTAAAATATGGCGTGCCCTAAAAAATTCCTAGACAATTTAAATTTGATCTCAGCATCATTGATTTTCACCTTTTCTTCATCTACTCTATCTCACCTCCATGTCTAATGGGTCAGCCTCATACTATTCCCTCTAATAGTAGAGAGGTGTTGGAGCTCATATACAAGTGATTAGGCATGCATGGTAAACCTTTCTTCTCTTAAACCTCACAATTATTTCTAAGGTATGTCATCTTAAGGTGTTAATAGATTGATAGGTCTTATCGATGCCCAACTTTCTTAGTTCTCTTTTATCTCTTTTATTTTATTAAAGAAAATGTCTTATCCACAAAGTACATATTCTACTTTTGGAGGTTGCCTCATTGGTATCAAGTAGTTGAAAAGAGGAACTAAGAAGTTGGGAAGTGTGGGGAGAGTGGTGTTGATGCCATTGGTTTTGATAACTATGAGTGAATTTATCGATAAGTAATTATTAAAATTTTAATATTATTTATATATGTCTAGAGTATGTTTTAAATATTTAGTATATTTTAAATAGTTATTAAATGAATTATATTTATTTATTTTATGGTCTTATCACTAGTGATCAAATTTAAAGTATTATTCCTTGATATTAAGTGAATATCTACTTTATGAATACTTGATCAACAAAGAATGTTAGTTAAAGGATTGTCTTCAAATTAAAGGATAAGTATATGACTAAATGGGTATAAGTTGAAGTAAATCATACTATGTTATCTTTAATTATATTATTATCTAACTATATTATCTAGCATTTGGTATTTCAAAATGATAATAGACATTTTCTCTAAGATTTTTTATGGAGCCATGGAGTTGGCTTCAAGAGAGGGAAAGGAGGATGGGTAAAAAAGAGAGACTATAAGGGGTGTATTACTCGGCTAACAAAAGAAGACAAAAGCAAAGGAGGGAGAGGTAAGGAGAGAACATAGAAAATAGAGTAAAGGATAGATAGAAGGGACCTTGAGAGGGCCCTATAAGGGAACCGATTTGAGATGGCTAATTTTCACTTCTCCACTCAATGATACATGGCTCAAAGTAACTCACTACCCCTCCGTAGTGGATGGGGAGTTTTCTTATAGCCATAATGACCTTCATCATGCACTCCTTCCACTCGATTGCCTCTACATTATCTCTTAGTTCTAGTTTTAGTAGACCAACCTCTATGTTGCCCTTCTCTAAGCCATTGTTAATAGACTGCCCCATGGTCTCTTGTCAATTGTTGTGATCTCTTCTCATGTCGGTGAGGGGTAGAGATGAGTGCCTCAACAATCTCACATAGATAAAAAGTCATACTAAACTTGATGATTTATTCAAGGTAAATATTTAACTATTCGTAGAAAATTTAGGGAGCTTTAGCTTAAGGTTGAACAAAAATGACCATGAGAATTAGGAGACTCAAAGATTGGAAAGTTCAAAGTTGTTGACGCACATTTTGAAAAATGATAAATTTTTAGACATATTTTGAATGTTAGAAATCCAATAAATTTGGAAATATGTTAAAGGACAAAGACTTACTTATGAGAGAGGCCTTTTAGATTGAAAATTAGTTATTTAAACG
Organism: Spirodela intermedia; assembly: GCA_902729315.2. Taxonomy (NCBI): domain Eukaryota; kingdom Viridiplantae; phylum Streptophyta; class Magnoliopsida; order Alismatales; family Araceae; genus Spirodela; species Spirodela intermedia. Next base: position 3,106,178 of record LR746273.1, read on the forward strand.
TTCAAGGCTGAATATTAAGCTCTTGTTGCTACACATCACTGATGCATGATAACACTATATCATCCTTAATAGTTGATTTTAAAAAAAAGACAATTCAACAATCATGATGTCTCAATTTGACTCTAAGGTAACTAGGTAGTGAGGAGAGAATGTTTTGAGTGAAAAGAGAAGATGTCCATAGTCATATTTTGCTTGAGAGGAGCTAGATTACAAAGGAGATGAACTTGATGTGTTTATGGCATCTGAACTCATAAATATCAATATGTAATTGCTAAAATAATTAGTAAATACTAGAGGATAATTCCCTCTAGGATTGGAAGTAACTAGGTGAGGGTAATCTAGTATAAAATTCTCTGAACTTTTTGTGAGAGAGAATTGGGAGGTCTTATTGTACTACATGTGTCAACACATCCGATGACATATAAACAAACTTAAATCCAAAACTCAACAGAAATTTCATGAACCTCAATTCATCCCACTCTTTTGGAGTTTCACCTAGCCCTATAACTCTATAGAGGGGAGGTTGGGTCTACAAATATAAGATAGGTCAACTCCTTTGTAACGTATAATTATTATTTTAATTTTTATAGCAGTTAGAATTTATTTTATATTATATTCTTCTAAGGGTCTTAGTGTATGTTTTGCAAACTCTTTCATAAATTAAAGCTTTTCTCTTTAGAATCACAATTCTAAATGAACCTACTAGACATTTAATGCTAGGTCACTAGTTTAGATTAACAACTTTATATTAATAATTTGACATTGGGCATTAGTTCACTTGCTCTTATTTAATCGTAGATGTATTTCTATACTCATAAAGATTTTTACAAGAAGGTAATAAGAGTAAATCTTATAGCTCTAAAAGAATAAAGGTTCTTTGGGTTGGCTTACTACCATAAAATTCTAAGATTGATTGAATTTGACACATTAAGTTTCCACCAATAAAGTGTGAAAATTTTGTTTCATTTGATAACAAACAAATGCTCAAGTTAATCTATTTTGAGGAAATTCTTTTCATTTTTTCTGCTCACAAAGTCAAAAGATGTCTATCAATAGTAGTTCTAATAGCTATTTTCCAATTACTGATGGTTAATTTGAATATGGTAGTATTCTATCTTCTGTCTTTTTTTATTTTTTAATTAAGTATATTTGACTTCAATATGTGTTGTATCTTTACACAACTCTATTTTAGGCATTTTCTTGGATCATAAAAGATGACAATATACAAAATTGATCTCAAAATTCTTATAACACTACCAAAAGTTTGTAAGTAGATATATTATCATTTCTGCCTAAGAAATATTAAATTAATAAATATTTTAAATGAATAAATTAGTAGTGACTTCATAAGTGAAGAATGTTACCTTAACTGAATAGAACCTTAGCATCTAGGGTAATGGAGAAAAAAGAGTGATAGTAGATTGTATGCACCAAGACTAGTTGATAATCAAAGACTAGTTGTAGAACATTAAATTTCTCTCTCTCTCTCTCTCTCTCTCTCTCTCTATCTCTCTTTGTGGGTCCTTGCTAGGTTATAATCAAAGACAATAACATATGATAAGTTTTTATAGACATCTATTCGACCAAATGGTCTAATTATGACTTGGGGCTATGATGAAATAAATAAGAATCAAACATTGATTTTTATTTTTTAATTTATTACTACAGATCATAAGAGAATGTAAAATAAAGGAGAGGTCACATGTCTTGGCTTTTTTTTATTTAACAATTTTAGTTTCTCTCCCTATATATTATTTACCTTTCCTCTATGACCTTCATGCTCTTTTTTCAAGTTTTTCAAATGTATCAAATGTTCAGTAGTGGTAAAAACTATATCATTTATATAGACATGTCCACAAATACCATGTTCGATTGATGCAAAAGTTGAACAATCACCACTAGACCTATTATATATATCAAAAGAGACATCTCATATGAATAAATGGGATGAAGTCAATTGCTTCAAAGGGAGTAGGTTTAGATATTGATTCTAAGTCATGTATAATCTAAACAAATATGATTACATAATCTTATGGATGATAGTTTTGTATAGCTCAACTGAAGGAAACTTTAATGAGGACAAGCTTTATTTGTGCTATATCAATAGTCAATATGCCATGAACTTGACATATTTGAAGGATTTGAGTCCATTTATAAGTCTACATTTACATTTTAGTAGTAATTTAATTTTAAATAAAAAAAGAATGGCCATTGCATCAATGATGATATATGATATCATCAATGATGATATATGATATATAATATCATCATTGACTTGTACAAATTATAATTTCATAAGATGTTTTAGTTAATTAGAAATCAAATGACTTGATGATTTGAAATGTAATCAAGTCATATTACACTATGACTAGTCTTTTATGGTTTGTCTTTTCACATTAAATTCCTTGTGTTAGAATGAAAAAAGAGAGGGGTATTGTTGGGTAAAACTTAGGTGTGAAAGACATCAGCTAAAAATGTGTAAGTAGTATTGAGGGAACAATTTTTATACTTTAATGTGTTTTGTCTTAGTGTGTTGTAACATTGGAGGCTTGAAAGTAGATGCCCTTGAACAAATTACATTGAACATGTGATGAAGTAGAATTCAATTTAAGTGATGAGAAGTAGACTTTTAGGTTTGTAACATCTAAATGAGTGTGCGATAAGCCTTCATTATCAGGAGTTAATAATTAGTAAATAATATATATTTCACCTTAACTCATGATAAATAGATTTATATTTATGTCAAAGTGTGAAAAGTAGTTTTCAGTTGATTAATGTAAATTTTTGGCTAATTATGTATTTTTTTTAATGATTTTTAATGAATTTTATAATCTTATTTTTGAGATAAATAAATAAATAAATAAATAAAAATATAACAAAATAAGGGGAGGACCTACCAGTCAACTGGGCCTACAAGTAGGTCGAAAGTACAATTAGAGAGGAGCTACGAGCAAGGACTCAATTGGCTAGGACTGACACTTGATATACCATGATGACGTCACTTGATAAGGGCATTAGAGTACTTATTTCAATCTCTTATGTAGGCAGAAAGCTGGTGCGGGTTCAAATCTTCTTAGAGCTAAAACTCATATTATCTAATTATTGTGACTTTCTTGTAGATCACCGGTGAAGGATTAAGTTGTTAGAATTGTTGGATCATCGACGAAAATTTTGTCAACGTGATTCACAAAGCATTGTTACAAAAATTACTGAATGATTCCCGATAAAAGGATCGCGAATCCATCAAGTAAATCATCTTCAATTGATTGATGACAAGTCGTCATTAGGAAGAGGATGATTTGTTAGGAGATGAGTTGTCACCTCCTAAGAGCATATCAGATGCAATGAAGAGCCTTCTCTTGATGCGTAGACCTGAGGATGAAGCTCCTTGACATGTGCTCTACCTCCATCTAGCTATTCTCTATCGGGTGACAACCACTGAAGAGTCACAAAGTCGTCATTTTTTTGCTCTATTAGGTGACAGCTGTCGGAAATAATTCGACAACCCATTTCATTGATTTCTAAACTTTACAAGGAGATCTAGAGATTGCTCATGTCATCTTTGTCTAAGGAGAGTCTTTGATGCTGTGAACACTACACTCAATCCTTTCGAACACTTAGGATTCTGATACATCACTAACACATCACTATCGCGACGCCAAAACTCTATTTTCTTACTTTCAACTTAATTTTTACTTCATTTAGTGATAATTTATGTGATTTAAATTTACCAAGTTATACTTCATTCAACTGTAATTCTTTTGGCTTTTACAAATCTTAATTTGATCAATTAAATTGTTTGTAATTACTTACATAAGAATCGCCAAGCGGAACTCTGTTTTCGCCCGATTTGTGTTTGTCAGACGCTAACATCATCCTAATGTCTACTCCCTTATTTTTCTTTTTGTAAATTTTAAATATATTTAATTTTTATTTCTTAGGATATAATTAATAGAAAATCATATTTTCTATTATATCCCTATGATCAATCTAGAAAATTACTACTATTTTGTTTTACTTTTATTGAATTATGATTGATATATTTTTTCAGAAATACTTCTAAATATTTGAAAATTGGGATTTTCTAGTTTTATAAATTTTAAATTTACGTGATTTACTATACAATGACTAAGTCACGTTAGTAGAAAAGTATAAATAATTTTAAGATTTGAAATAAGTGTGAGAAACATCCACTATTAAATGTGTAGAAAATAAATGGACATGAGTATATTAATAACTCTAGTGAGGAAATCATGAAATTATTAACATAGTATGCTCGTAGTTTTTAAGAATTTTGAAGGCCAACTCCCTTAATGGAAGTATAATCATGGAGTGCCAATAGGAATAAAGTGAAACAAGATAAAGAGGAAGAGTTAGTTGAATGCATTTTATTCTCCATTTTTCTCTCCCACACTCTTAGATGACTCCAATTATGATCCCATGTTTTTATTGCAAGAGCATTCTTGGTCTTAGCTTCTTGTTTGACATAAAATTAAATTTAGTACTAATATTGCATGTGGAGTTATGTAAAGCCCTATTAATTGCCTTGGTTCAAAGTTCACACAGGTAAACTTGGGGGTACTCATAAGAGGGGGTATCATATTATCTACCTTATGAGGATTTCTCCTAATTCTATCATAAAACAGAACACTAGTGTAGCAGTTTCAATTCAATCCTTAAAATTAGGAGCATGTTATATAATTTTAAATGGACATAGCCTTCACATTAGGGGTGAAGCACAATAAATTTTACATGTCACTTTTCCTTACATATACACTTTCTCAAGTTTTGCTTGCTTGTATAGGTATGTTAATAATAATTGGCACCTGAAGTTTGGTTCAAGGGAGACCAATGAAAGGAGAAGTTGGTATAAGGCCTTTTGAAAAAATGATAGCACTGAACTTTTCGTTCAAAGAATAAAACGTTAAGATGATATTTCAAGTTAGAAGATGCATCAACTGAACCTTCTTTAAGATAATGATTGAAGTCCTTAGATTCACAACATCTAGAGTCAATGAGTTGAAGATTTCCAAGAACATGGCACAAAAAAATTAGGAAGAAAAGATAACAAAAGGCTTATGAACACTTTATTAGGTACTTGTAAAAATCTCTCTACAAATGATAGTATCTCTCAAAATTTTTGCTTGATTTCAACATGAGGGAAATCATGTAAGTGGTGAAACACATGGAAGAGTTTAATACAATTATTAATGTAAACAATGAATTAGTGATGTTATTTGTGTCCTACTTTTTTCCTCTTTACTAAATAGTTGAGTACATACAAGACTGATGATTAGAAAGTTAATTGGTAATACAAATATTATGATCATATTGAATGATTTAGGCATGATTTTTATGATAAAGTTGGTAGGAAGGTGAAAGTTTGTCATCAAATAAAATCCTAAATGATCTCTTAAATGTTTCAATCATATGTTCAAGGTAGGAAGTTGGAGGAAATTAGAAAGTAATTCTAATTGAGCCCAAGGTAGAAAGAAGTTAAAGAATGGAAAAAATAACTCTACTAAAGGGCATTATTTTTCACCATTGTACAGTAAAAATTGTTGAAAACATATTCTTTTGAAAATTATGAGAACATGTGCTTGGGTTTGGAAAATTCTTGAATATGTGACATTTGATTGAAAATGCCAAATGATTGTGTGAAAGGTAAAAAAGAAGGTATGTATGAAAACAAATCAATACTCTAATCTCTATATGAGAAATTGATAATGAGTGATATTGCATGCTTTTTGCAAGTATGTTTCGATATTCACAAAAAATGTGGTTTAAACCACATGGATTATAATTTTAGAGACACAACTACCATTATGGATATTGATATCAACTCAAACATATAACATTACTTGAACGTATGATTGAGAAGGTAATGAAAAAATTTAAATCAAAATATACTATCTTGATTGACATTAGCTGAAGGCATGATACCTGACGTGACTCAGTCGTTGTATATTAAATCACACAAATATAAAATTTATAAAACTAGAAAATACAAATTTTCAGATATTTAGAAGTATTTCTAAATAAATATATCAATTATAATTCAATAAAAATTCCAAAAATAGCGGTAATTTTTCAGGTCGATCAGGGATGTAATATAATATCTGGTAATTATTCAGAATTTTTCTCAATGAATACGATTTTCTTATGAATTTTATATTAGGAAATAAAAAGGAAATATATTTAAAATTCACGAAAAAAAGGAAATAAGGGTGCGGGCGTCAGGATGACGTCAGTGCCTGGCGAACGCGAATCAGGCGGAAACAGAGTTCCGCCCGACGATTCTTACGTAAGCGATTATAGATGACTTAATTAATCAAATTAAGATCTGTAAAAGCCGGAAGAATCGTAATTTAACGAAGTATAGTTTGGTAAATTAAAATCACACAAAGTATCACTAAATGAAGCGTAAATTAAATTGAAAGTAGGAAAACAGAGTTCCGGCGTCACGACGACGATGCGTCGGCGATGCACCGGAATCTTGAACGTTCGAGAGGATCGTCGTGTAGTGTCCATGGCCTCGAAGGCTCTCCTTGGACAAAGACGATGTGGGCAATCTCTAGATCTTCTCATGAAGTCTAGAGATCAATGAAGTGGGTCGTCGAATCATCTCCGGCGGCTGTCACCCGGCGGAGCGGAAAAATGGCGACTTTGCGGCTCTCCGGCGGCTGTCACCCGAAGGAGAAGAGCTGGATGGAGGTGGGGCGCGTGTTAGCGAGCTTCATCCTCAGGTCCGCGCAGCAAGAAGAGGCTCTTCATCGCATCTGGTACGCTCTCAGGAGGTGGCGACTGGTCTCCTGGCGGATCGTCCTCTTCTCAACGACGGCTTGTTCGTCGATCAATCAGAGATGATTTACTCGATGGATTCGCGATCCTTTTATCGCGAATCATTTAGCAATTTTAGTAGCAATGCTCCGCGAATCGCGTTGACGAGATTTTGCCGATGATCCAGCGATTCTCGTTGCTTAATCCTTCACCGGCGATCTACAGGAATGTCGCGATAATCAGATAAAAATATATGAATTTTGACTCTGGGAGGATTCGAACCTGCGCCAGTCGCCCCGCCTCTTCTGAGGAAGGTGTGACGGGGGTTTAGTCCCACATCGGTTGTACGCTGATTTTTCGGGCGAATATATAGTAATGCTAGCCTTGTGAGCATAGTCCCTTCTCGCGCGTGTATGACCACTCCTTGCCCCACAGCTGGCTGGCCAATGGTGACGTGGAAAGGGAGAGGCATACGCGTGCCCTGTCGGTCCCCAAGCCAAGCCACTCGAGCCCCTGCTCGTGACTTACTCCCCGACTGCACTTCCGACCCGCTTGTGGGCTTGGCTGGCCGGCAGGTCCCCCCATTTTTGCAATATTTTTATTTTTATTTCTTGTTCTTCATATATCTCAAAAGTAAGACTGTAAAAATCGTATAAAATCACATAATTACCCAAAAAGTCACGTTAATCAATTGAAAATCAAAAATCATTCTTTAACACAAATATAAGTCTATTTATCATGAGTTAAGGCTAAAATTATATTATTTACTAATTATTAACTCATGATAATGAAGACTTATTAGTACCTAAGAATCATATCTCTACCAGAAAAGAAGTTTAGGTGATCATCAAAATTAGAGGAATTAGAGTTGGTTCATATTGATGAGTGGTCCTTTGGTTGCTATGCCACTATGATGCTAAATGTACTATGGGGTATTTATAATTGACTCAAGTAGAGCTTTGTGAGTTTATTTCTTACAAAATATGTAATAGTTTTGTTTCCAAAAAATAGGAAGTTATGGCTGATAATGAGATAAATTTTGTGATAGTAAAATGTTTGAAAAGGCCAGTAATTGAATACAATGATTGGAAAGTAAGAAATCATATCTTTTAGTGAAATAAAAATGAAAAAGATCTTCCATGAGACAAATTTTAAATGATATTGATAAGAAAATAATCGAAAGTTAAATCAATGGGGTAGTGAGTATGATATTACATGCAAGTTTCCAAGTTTATTTTGGGTAGAGATAGTGAGTAGGTTGCATAGATAAAAAAAAAGGTTCTTGTGTACCATTAAATTGAAAAACAAAATGGATTTTTTTTTGAAACTATTTGATTGAATCTCTTACACTCGTGTTGATTTAAGCTCAGGAAGCAAATTGAAAATAAATCAATTAGAAGTTCTCTATTGGCTATGATAATATGGTTGGTGATTGACTTAATATGATCAAAGTCAAAAGAATATCGAGTAAATATGTTATATTTATTTTCTGAAAAAAATTCAAATTTGAGATATAAGATAGAAGCATACATTTTTAATAAAAAGTAATTTTAATTCAACTTAAGGACATCTTAGTAAATAAATTATTAAATAATGACACAACATCAAGCATAATGTGTTAATATATAAAAAACGTTGCAAAATAGAGGAGTATACCAGTGTATAGCAAGCTAAATTGCAAAATTGAGGAGTATGCTAATTTAATATGTAAATATACTACCTAAACATTGATATCTTAATACATGAAGATGTTGTTGCAGAAAATTAATATAAAACTTGGAAGGATTATTTCGGTACATGATAATTATGTTTTAAAATAACATAGGAAATGATGTGGTGTGAAATATTTCACATAGAATTTACAATGATATAAGGCAACATGGAAAAATTTATATTTATATCTCTAAATAAATTAGCATACAATCACAAGAATTAGAATGTATGCATAGAATCTCAAGAGCACAAAGTAGTAACAACACAAAACTTACCCATTATTGTGTAATAGATAAATATCTAATCGATAAATATGGTAGAAACATAAAAAAATGATTTAAATATATTATTGTTGGAAGGAAAAAAAAAATAGTTGTGTTTATTGTGAATGAATCTATAAATGAAGCGAGGTTCATAAACATTAATAGAAATGTTCAAATAAAAAATAAAATAGCTGATATAGATGAATACATAAATAAAGTGAGGTTCTTAAAATTTAATAGAAATGTTAAAATATAGAATAGAATAACTAATATATATATATAGATATACCTAAATTAACATTTTAAATAAATATTTTTAATAGAATTTAACACCTCTACAATAACAAGAACACACTTCAAAGCCAAATCTCCATTAAAATCGTTTTTAGGTGTTGGAGTAGTGAGAACACTTTAGATTCCAAGACATTATATAAATCTAGGAAAGTTTTGAACTCTCTAAATAAACTTCTCAATTTGGTAGAAGGGGAGTGGTGCACACGTGCCTCTATCGGTCCAAGCCAAGCTGCTCGAGCCCCTACTTGCAGCTACTCCCCGACTACGCTTCCGACCCACTTATGGGCTCGACTGGCCAGCAGGCCCCTCATTTTGCAATATTTTTATTTTTATTTTTATTTTTTTATTTATCTCAAAAGTAAGACTGTAAAAATCATATAAAATCACATAATTACCCAAAAATTCACGTTAATCAACTAAAAATCACTTTGCACATTTAACACAAACATAAGTATATTTATCATGAGTTAAGGCTAAAAATATATTATTTAATAATTATTAACTCATGATAATGAAGACTTATCACACCTCCCAACTTAAATCATTGCTAGTCCCTTAGCAATGGAATTATGAAAACAAAATTTTACAAATCTCAAACATCATATTTCAATACAGAAAGAAAAAATATAATTAAAAATGATATACCTTTAAACACTTTAGATTCTTATATCAAGTATTTAAGAATGATGTCAAGCACTTAAATGTTTAAACATTCTTTGGAATAACAATTTATACTTCACTTCTTCTATTCACATCTTTATCACTTCTTCACTCATAGATGTATTTACAAGATGTTTCAATTATCAATACTCATACAAAAATAATATTGATATTACATTTCCCTTTTTCTATGACTTGATTTTTGAAGTTTGCACTATATTGCTTCCTTCTCTTCTTTTTTTTTATTTATATATATAGTGGATAAGTAACTTTTCCTATAGATAAATTTCAACAATAAGAATGATGTCTCACACCCTCTATGTGTACTCTTCATTTTCAAGGCTTTTACTTTATCCACTTATTTTGCAACAAGTGTTTTTCTATGCATGATTTTCGATAATGAGAATGATGTCTCACACCCTCCATGTGCACTCTTTATTTCTAGATTTTTCACATTGCTCTTTCTTTTTTTTTTTTTTCGAAATAAGTGATTTCTCCTCACAAGCTATAGATCAAGATGCAAAAATCTCTATTAAACTCAAATGATCAATCAAATTTTCACATCAAGTAAATACTATCCATCAAGATCATGAAGTGAAAATCTGTAAAATCAAATCCATGTTATCTATCATGTATCCAAGGAGTATTCCAACATTTCATGCTACTAGATCATTCTTTTGACTCAATAATAATCTTCCTAGTATCTTTTGATATCAATCAATCTAACTGATTTAATTTTTCGTACATGTAATATGATGTAAGGATTTGTACATTAGATAGTTCTAACAATTCTGTTTTCTATTTTCAGTTCTATTTTTAGCAGCAATAAATTTTTCAAAAATAAATCAAAATTATCCTTTTTATAGCTGTAATTTCGAATTTTAGTAATATATATTTAGGGGATTGAAATGTGAGAAAAGGGTCTTCTAAAATTTCAAATTTTGGGCTGTTTTTGTCTGCTGTTTTTTACAGTTTGTTGTTTCTGATAGAAAACCAGAAAATAGATGTTGCAATTTTTCTGAATTTTATTTTATTTTATTTTATTTTTTTAGTTACTGTTCTAAGTTGAATAAAATGCAAACACATGTTCTTAATCGTCCTACAACATAAATTAATAATAAATACTTCACTCCCCAACTTAAAAATGACATTGTCCTCAATGACATAGAAAAATCGAAATAGAATATGCAGAAAATATAATTTTCAAGTGAAGCATAGATATGTGCAAAGTTAAATATTAAAAATATTTTCGTAAATGATAAAGCTCAGAAAGACATCACTTCAACCTCGTTTTTAATTTTCCATTTCATCTTACACTCCTCCTGCACTTTTTCGAAAAAACAAATACAGGAACAAGTACTTCAAAATTCTAAGAAAAATAGAGCTTAAAAAAAAATCAAATAGAATGAAATAAAAACCATAGGTTGCCTCCCATACAGTGCTGAATTTAATGTCTTCAGCTGGACAGCTCTTAGATCATATAAGATGATCTATGGCCATCAAAATATATTTGTATCCCAAGGTATGCTTCATGATATTCTTTTTCAGATTTAGTATAAATTCATATACTTCATATATATACCTTGACATATTTTCAGCCAAAACAAAATGCATATAAGGCTCTCATAAATACTTCATAAATTAATAATAAAATTTTCCCAAAAATAATATTTCTATTTTGAAAAGAATCTTTCCTTATTTCTATCTTGTTTTGTAAGGCTCTCATTCATTAATAAATACTTTCTATTAATAGATCATAAAATGTGGTCAAGTCATATAATTTTCGAATTAGCTCTTACCCAATCTAAATTTTTTTCATTTAAATTGATATCTCTAATTCTTCTATTCATCTATTTCTTAATGTCTTCTTTTATTTGTATAGTCTTTCCCTGCTCCATTTTATCTTTCATACATACTTGTTCAATTTGCAAGGGGTGAAATATTTCAAGCTTAGAAATAATTCTAATGGGCTGTGGGTTTTGAAGGATGGAAGGATTGTCTTCTTTAATCATAGATCTAATGAATTCAGTAAAATTCAAATTTTCTCCTCCAAAATTATCTCTATATTCATATCCATTATTTTCATTTCTTCCTATTAGTTGAATCAACTCTTTTTCTAGCTTTTCGTTTCTCAACTTGTCAAATTCTTCATCTTCCCAAGAGCTATATTTTAATTTCGGTATATAATATACATCATCATCCTCACAATCAACATCCATGGGTGCAAAATTATGATTAGATCATTCATTTTGTCTCCTACGTCTCCCAAATCAATTGATTTTCCCTCACTTGAAATATGCTTTTCTTCATTTCTGTCCTTACTCCCTTCTACTAAAATTTGGATGATTTTTCTATGATCAGCTTCTGTTTCTCCATCTAAGGGCTCTTTCTCCTCATCATCCTCACTATATTCATTCATCAACTATGAGTAATAAATTATTTTATTCAAATTTTCTATTACTATATTTTCAGCCTTAATATTCTCATTTATTTCTAATGGCTCATCAATTTCTTCTAATAATTAGAAATAAGGATCAGGTAAAATATTCTCACTCAATGTATTCACTATCCTAACATTTTTATTTCGTGGGTTTTTTTCTAAATTTATCCAACTAGATTCTCCTTGTTGAAATCCTACTGTTGGATAGTTTCTTGAATTTTTTATGGACTGACTAGGTAGCTGTCCCTCTTCTCTCTTATTCCCAAGAGCCTCTATAATTTGTTTCTGGTGCAGCATCATTTGATTCATAATTTTTTGTATTATTTGGCTCATAGTTTGTTGCATCATTTGACTCATTTGCTGCATCATTTGTTTAGTATCATGTTGGGTTTGAGAGAGTTGATTTTTTTGAAATCTGTTTTCTTATTTTGGACGAAATTCAGAGTTTGAATTAGATCTAAGTGCTTCTAGATTTTAAATATTATTTGGGTTTCTCCACGAAAAATTATTCCCCCAATTAAGATTATAAGAATTAGAAAAATATTCTCTATTTTTACTAAAATCATGGGGTACTTACACTTGTTCTTGCCTAGGATGATACTAAAATTCGAAATGATCATTTTCACCATACATAGTATGTATACTATTTGAATTAAATTGAGGGTTAAGAGGGTTTTTAATATTGTCAATAAGTAAATCAAGTTTTTATAATCTTTGATTAATCTGATTAACCTCATTTTTAAATTTAGAATCATCATCATGATGCAATTCATAAATTACTCTCTTCTTATCTTTGTCATATAATTCAAAAGAGGCTTGATCTCTAAAATTTTCACTTAAATTTTCATAAAGACTGTAAATCTCATCAGGAGTTTTCTCCATAAAAGTTCCTCCACATATAGAATCAATCATATTTTTATGTTGTTCTAATAATCTATCATAAAAATTCTATTGAGCTACTACTTGGGTATTGCATAATGAGAACACTTTCTAAGTAAATCTTTAAATATTTTCCATGTCTCATGTAAAGTTTTTCTTGGTCTTTGAGAAAAATTTCATATATGTTTTCTCATATTTTGAGTGTTTCTTCATGGATAAAATTTTCGAAAAAAGATTTGTTCTATGTCTTTCCAACTAGTTAATTCTCTATCTAATGTAGATAGCCAATGACTAGCTTTGTCCTTAAGTGTATGAGGAAATAATTTTATCTTAATAATTTTTGGTGTAACTTGAGGGAGATTAACTAAATCACAGATCATATAAAAATTTTCTAAGTGCTGATGAGGTTCCTCTAAAGACAGTCCATGAAAATTAGGGAGCATTTGAAAATTTTCTCAATTTATTTCGAATTTAACACTGGGTGTTAATGGGACTATAATATTGGATGCTATTTGAAATGAATATGAGATATAATAATTTTTCATGGCCATAAGATTGTTCTCAGTTTGACCTGTACTTCCCTCAGGATCCATCAAAATTAATTTCTTTCAGATTTTTATTTTTGAATGAAATAATGAAAGGATTTTCTAGCCTTGGATGCAAGGATCTTCTATCATACATAAAAATCAATAAATTCAAAAGAAAAATTTAATAATTGTTACCCTCCTTCAGTATGCTCCATTCCTTGCCTTGCTTCTTTTCGTTCCCTTTTTCTAAAAAAAATTAGCAAAAAGAAAATAAAACAAGAGTTAAATTTTTTTGTGTACTTTAAGAGAAAAACAGAAAATACTAAATATTATGCAATACATTCTTGGCAATGGTACCAAAATTTGATGTCACTCAGTCATTGTATATTAAATCATGCAAATATAAAATTTATAAAACTAGAAAATATGAAAGTTTGAATATTTAGAAGTATTTATAAATAAACATATCAATTATAATTCCATAAAACTTTCAAAAATAGTGGTAATTTTCCAGGTCAATCACAGGGATGTAAAATAATATCTGGTAATTATTCAGAATTTTTCTCAATGAATACGATTTTCTATGAATTTTATACTAGAAAATAAAAAGAAAATATATTTAAAATTCACGAAAAAGGGAAATAAGGGTGCGAACGTCAAGATGACATCAGCACCCAGTGAACACAAATCAGTAAGAAACAGAATTCCGCCGATGATTCTTACGTAAACGATTACAGATGATTTAATTAATCAAATTAAGATCTATAAAAGCCGGAAGAATTGTAATTGAATAGAGTATATTTTAGTAAATTAAAATCACAAAAACTATCACTAAATGAAGCATAAAGTAAGTTGAAAGCAGGAAAACAGAGTTCTGGCGTCACGACGGTGATGCGTCGGTGATGCACCGGAATCTTAAGTGTTCAAGAGGATCATTGTGCAGTGTCTACAGCCTCGAAGGCTCTCCTTGGACAAAGACGACATGGGCAATCTCTAGATCTTCTCATGAAGTCTAGAGATTAATGAAATGGGTCGTCAAGTCGTCTTTGGTGGCTGTCACCTGACAGAGTGGAAAAACGGTGACTTTGTGGCTCTCTAGCAGTTGTCACCTGACGGAGAGGAGTTGGATGGAGGTGGGGTGCATGTTAGGGAGTTTCATCCTCAGGTCTTCACAGCAATAAGAGGCTCTTCATCACATCTGGTACGCTCTCGAGAGGTGGCGACTTGTCTCTCGGCAGATCGTCCTCTTCCTGACGACGGCTTGTTTGTCGATCAATCGGAGATGATTTACTCGATGGATTCGCGATCTTTTTATCGCAAATCGTTCAACAATTTTAGTAGCAATGCTCCACGAATCGCATTGACGAGATTTTCACTGATGATCTAGTGATTCTCATTGCTTAATCCTTCACCGGCGATCTGTAGGAAAGTCGTAATAATTAGATAAAAATATATGAATTTTGACTCTAGGAGGATTCGAACCCGTGTTGGTTGCTCGCCTCTTCTGAGGAAGGTGTGATGCTGGTTTAGTCCCACATTAGTTGTGCGCTGATTTTTCGGATGAATATATAATAATGTTAGCTTTCTAAGCAAAGTCCCTTCTCTCGCGTGTACGACCACTCCTTGCCCCATAGTCGGTTGGCCACTGGTGACATGAAAGGGGAGTGGCGCACACGTGCCTCTATTGGTCCAAGCCAAGCTGCTTGAGCCCCTACCCGTGGCTACTCCCCTACCTTTATTTTGCAATATTTTTATTTTTATTTTTTATTTTTCATTTATCTGAAAAGTAAATTGTAAAATCATATAAAATCACATAATTCTCTAAAAATTCACGTTAATCAACTGAAAACCACTTTGCACACTTTAACACAAACATAAGTCTATTTATCATGAGTTAAGGCTCAAACTATATTATTTAATAATTATTAACTCATGATAATGAAGACTTATAAGATCTCTCACCCACCCCTTGAATGACCAAGAGATGGGGGAGAGAGAGAGAATGAAGACAACAATTGAAATTCAACCATTGCCTAGAATATAGAAAATTTTGTCAAAAGATATTTTTTTCATAATTATTTTAAAAATATATTAAAAACTAAAATAAAACCCATAAAATTAAGAATTATAAACATTTTAAATCATAATTTAGACATTAAATATAATTTATTTTATAATTATTGAAGTGAAACATATAAATAAATATATATGTAATAATTCTTCATATTATGAGTTAATAATTAATTAATAATATGTTTTAAGTTTTAAATTATAAAAAATAGACTTATATTTATGTTAAATTGTGAAAAGTGATTTTTGATTGATTAATATGAAAATTTGACTGATTACATAATTTTATGTGTATTTATATAATTATAATCATATTTTTGAGATAAATAAAGAGAAAAAAATAAAAAATAAGGGACTTATTAGCCTACTAGGCCTGCAAATGAGTCAGAAGTACAATCTGGAAAGCCACAAGTAAGGAGCTCAAGTAGCTAAAGACCAATAAGTAGGGAGCACACGTGCATTACTCTCCTTCCATGTTATCAATGGCTAGCCACATGTGAGATAAAGAGTAGTCATACACATGTGAGGAGAGTATATTGATGACATAAATGTATATCACTATTGATGTGACTTAGTCATTGTATAGTAAATCATGTAAATTTAAAATTTATAAAACTAGAAAATACTAATTTTTAGGTATTTAAAAGTATTTCTAAAAAAATAAATCAATTATAATTTAATAAAACTTCTAACAATAGTGGTAATTTTCCAAGTCATTCACAGGGATATAATATAATATCAAATAATTATTCAGAATTTTTCTCAAAGAATATTATTTTATATGAATTTTATATTAAAAATTAAAAATAAAATATATTTAAAATTTATAAAAAAGAGAAATGAAGGTGCGGACATCAAGATGATGTCAGCACCCAACGAATACAAATTGGGTGAAAATAAAGTTCAATATGATGATTCTTATGTAAGCGATTACAGATGATTTAATTAATCAAATTAAAGTCTGTAAAAGTAGGAAGAATCGTAATTGAATGAAATATAGCTTGATAAATTTAAATCACACAAATTATCACTAAATGAAGCATAAATTAAGTTGAAAGTAGGAAAACAAAATTCTAGCGTCGTGGTGACAATGTGTCAATGATGCACTGAAATTTTGAGTGTTTAAAAGGATTGTCATGTAGTGTCCACAATCTTGAAAGCTCTTCTTAGAGAAGGATGATACAAGTAATGTCTAGATCTCTTTACAAAATCTAGAGATCAATAAAATGGGTCGTTGAATCATCTCCGACAATTGTCACCCAGTAGAGTGAAAAAATAACGATTTTGTGGCTGTCACCCGACGAAGAAAAGTTGGATGAAGTTGGGGCACATGTCAAGAAGCTTCATCCTCAGGTCTATGCAGCAAGAGAAGGCTCTTCATAACATTTAATATGCTCTTAGGAGGTGGCGACTCATCTCTTAGTGGATCATCCTCTTCCTGACGATGGCTTGTTTGTTGATCAATCGAAGATGATTTACTTGATGGATTCGTGATCCTTTTATCGTGAATCATTTAACAATTTTAGTAACAATACTCTATGAATCGCATTGATGAGATTTTTGCCGATGATCTAGTAATTTTGACAACTTAATCCTTCACTAGTGATCTGCAGAAAAGTCATGATAATTAGATGAAAATATGAGTTTTGACTCTAGAAGGATTTCAACCCACGTTAGTTACCCGCCTACATAAGAGAGATTGAAATAAGTACTCTAATGCTTTTATAAAGTGATGTCATCATGTTATATCTCTATTATAACAAAGGGGTAGTTTAGGTATTAAAATTTTCGAACACATTAAAATAAACTTTTATTTGTGTTTAATTTTTGAACCCATGTTAAAATTTTAATACCTAAACTACCCCTTTGTTATAATAGAGATATAACACGATGACGTCACTTTATAAAAGACTAAAAAGCCTTTAAGGCTGTGGACATTACATGATAATCATTTCGAACACATAAAATTTCGGCAATCACTATGACAAAGTCAAAACTTTATCTTTTTTACTTAAAACTTAATATTTAATTAATTTAATAATAATTTATATGATTAATCTTTTTCATTTAATTATGATTCTTTTAGATTTTTCAGATCTTAATTTGAGCAATTAAAATATCTATAATCACTTATATAAGAATCATTAAGGAGAACTTTATTTCTATCTAAATCACATTCATCAGGGCACTCTGTCATCCTCACGCTTGCATCCTTATTTCTCTTTTCAAAAATATTTAAATATATTTTTATTTATAATTTAGTCTAAAAAAATTTAAAAAGTATTATTTGAGGAAAAATCTAAAATATTACTAGATATCATCTTACATTAATGTAATCGACTTGAAAATTTCTCACTATTTTAATTTTTTTATTGAATTATAATTAATTTATTTATCATAAAATATTTCAAAAAATCTAAAAATTAGTATTTTTTAGTTTTATAAATTTTAAATTTGTGTGATTTATTATAAAACGATTAGATCATGTCAACATGCTGTAAAAAATATGAAAAAAATTATTTGTTTAAAACATTGATTACAAATTATGATGGACTTATTTTAGATATAATTAAATGTCATTTTGTATAAAATTAAGCTCTAATTATCTAAATTATGTCATGCTTGACATGTGGCATTCACATGTTATCACAAACTACAGGGAGAATTGGTCTAAGTCCAAGCCTAAGATCATGATGAAACGGCATAGGTCCAAGCGTAGGCCCAAGGTGAAGAGGCCCACATAAAGGTGGCATCCAAGCCCACCTCTTCTCTCTCCTCCCACTGGCCCATTAAGACACCCTTTGATTAAGTGCCTCTAACTGTCCCTCTAGTCCCCATAACTACCTCTAATTCACATTCAAAGCCACCCTTGGACAAGAGAGAAGTTAAAAGGTTGAGGGTTGATAAGGATACCTCTTCAAAGCATTCCTTGGGGAAACTAATACCCCATAAATAGTCAACAAAGAAACACTTTAAGCCTTGAATTCTATTTTTAATAATTTTCTAACCCATGTAATTGCCCCAAAAATTCCTATAAATAAGAAGCACAAGCTCTTGTGATGAATATTAGAATTTGACTTGACTTTGAAATGAATTTCTTAACTTTTCCTTCACTCTTTAAGGGAGAGGCTAAGAGCGTTAAAATCGTCCCTTAGGGGGAGCCCAAAAAGTCAAATTCCACTCTATCTTCTATTTCAATTCCTTCTTCCTCTTCCATGTAATCTTCTTCTTCTTTTCAATATCCTATTTATGCAGTTGTGAATTGGATAATATGAATTGAAGTGTGGAGGCATCAATTTTTATACTCAAGGTACACATTGGCTCTCTATTTTTAATTGTTTCTGATTCAATTTCGAAACTAGTTGAAATTACCTCTTAAGTGAACATATAATAGTCACTAAATTTCATAGTTGGTGTTCCTTAAAACCCTAATTGAAATTAGATTCAAATTTATTAGATCTAGACATCCCTATTTCAGTGGCTGATAAGATCTTTTTTCTTCAAGTTGTGATATTAATCTGATGTTAGAACAAATTTCCCTACTGACTTTCATTTTAAGAGTGAATTTCATCCTTGGTCCTGCAGCACAAGTGAGACAAACCTTATCATCCTCTCATGCATAGAGAGAGTTTTCAATAAAATATTACTAATACAAGAAAATAACAATGTGATATTATAAAATAGTTTATAATCTAGTTTTTACATAAGAAAAATTAGTATTATATTTTAACAACTTAACTTATATTTTAATACTTCATTAATGAAATTATCTCTAGTGATATTCATGCTAGAACAAGAATGACAAGATTTGCATTTGCATTTAGTGGTACTATTGTTGGTTAGGCTTTCAAGTTGTTGAAAATCATGTTGGAATTATATGGCTAGGTGAAACTGCACTGGGGAGAGGGCAGGGGTGAATTAAGTTTCTAAGATCTATGGGGATGTTTTTTATCTAACCTATGCCTATGTGTATGTCTCAATGCACATGTAGTTTTTTTATGTTTTTCATCTCTCTCACCAAGAACACAAATGATTTTCATACCAGCTTGCCTTCATTATTTTCAGTACCAGAGAGCTTTCATTTAATATTTTATTGATTCTCTTATGAATTACCTACTAACATTCATAGGCTTAGGCACCCAACCATCTTGAGTACATCTCCTTAGAAACTCATTCATTAATGGGTCAAATATGACTACTAATACCTCATGTTTTTGCCAAAAATACTCTCCCCTCACAATCTAGCTACCTTAGGGCTTGATGGAGACTCAAATTCATGAAGATGAAGTTGATTGCGTTGCCAAAATCAACTGAAAAAAAGATGCAACATTCTCGTACATCGTTGATGTGTACAATCAGAAGATCTTGATGTTCTTACATCAATCTTTGTGTGTTTGAATAGTTTCTGATCCAAAAACCTTATCTCATTAGTTAACCTTTGTACTTTAACAGTTTCTTGATTTTACTAGATCTCAAACATTTGAGAAGTTTGTTCAAAAAATTGTTGGGTTTCAAAATTGATAGTAACAATCCTTGAACCATTCAATCCTTGAATCTCCTCATTATTTTTTGTTCAAACTTAATGTGAAGTTTTCTAACTTGATGGACAAAAATTGGATGTCCAGTTCTGATCCAAATCATAAAGTTTACTTCAACCTTTGCCTATATAGGCAGTTGATGTGTCACTATTGAGATGCCTTGTTTGAAATTTGAATTTCTCTTTCATTGTTTTTTATTCTTAATGATTTAATTTGTAAAATCTTAGGGAACCTATCCATCTTTATCTAAAAAAACTAAATATTAGATAATATGGTTAAAGAAATATATAATCAAAGCTAAGATAATTTGAGGATTTGTCTATATCAATTTAACTATAAACTTATCTTTTCATATGAAGATGATTCTTTAGCTAATATTATTTATTAACTAATTTTTTTAATATGGAGAATCACTTAATCTCAAGGATTAGCACATCATATTATTTATTTAATGATAAGATCATAAAATTATTATACTTAATTCATATAATAACTATGTAGATTATATTGAATATTTAAGGCATTCGTGACATATATAAATAACTATCAATAACCAATAATTACTACATATCAATAAATTTAAACTTATAATTGTTGAAGAGAACGGTATCAACAAATCATTGAAATCTATGATGGATGTTGAATATGTTTGATTAAATTAACCAAAAAGGAAAATGATTTAGTAGTGAAATTTCTTAAGGAGTTAGGCCAAACATGTTGGAAGAGTACTTTGCATTGTGATAGTCAAAGTGGCATTAATCTTTTCTAAAATACTGTTCACCATGGTAGAACGAAATATACAAGTTTGAAATCACCATAGTTGTTCAAATCTAGAAGATGGAGATTGAGTTATAACCAAGGTAACACATTAAAAAAAATTCAAATTGCATAAAACTTCAGCATCCATAGTTAAGGCATTAAGTATTATTTTTCTTACTAAGGGTTCCCATGAAGGACATTACTGTGGCAGCCATCATTTATTGATAATTGATATAGTTATCTAGAGTTGATGATACATTTTACAGTAGTTGGTGGACATAGTAGTAATAACAAAGTGGAACCACTGTGAATCTTATGTGACACTTTCTCTCTTTTGGTGCTCAGATTTGTGTTGATTAAATCTTAACTTTGGTTAAGTTTTTACATTATTTGATCTAAGATAGGAAAATTTTAACATCATAGTGAATTTACTACCATTGCTGTCACTAATTGCAGCTGTTAACCCCAATAATCAACAATACATTTTATGGGGGCATCTAGATTTATTAGTCATTATGGGGAGTGTGATGGCATCTAGAGAGAGAGAGAGAGAGAGAGAGAGAGAGAGAGAGAGAGAGAGAGAGAGAGAGAGAGAGATCTTGTTAAACCATATGTACTTTTAGAGGGCTTAATCTATAAATATAATTATATCAAGATAAATCTAATGCTTTTGTGTTTATGTTGTCTTTTTTACTGTCAAATTGACATTTTAAAGTAGACAAACAATTTTATTGGTGGATGATGAATGGATGATTTTCTAAAACCAATTAGTCAAATAAATGGGACAAAATAGTAACACAAACTTCTCATCTTGCATGTCTACATAATTTCTTCGAAAGGGATTATAAAGAGGTTAATTGCAGAGATTATGAAGGATGTTATCTACATCATTCAATGACAAAGTCGAATAAAATTTATAAAAACAGATGAAAAATTGATTAATTTTGAACTATTATGAAAATCAAGATGAGTCATATAAAATGTAATATATATTTTTACAGATAGCTTTAGAGCGTGTCCACACATATGTACACAAGGGTTCATTTATGTCTTCAAGTTTGGTGTATGAGTTGATGGTGGTTTTCAATTGACTCCTACATGGCAATGATAAAACAATAACTATTTTCATCTAAAGCTGATGGTTGACAATAAATTTTTAATTAGCATCGTTATTTGTTCCTAGAAATTGCAATGATTGATCAATAAGATGAACAAAACGTTCACTAATTGAATAACAATTTTTCGTGCATTAAGCTTAGGAATACATTTATTTGCTAATATGATGGCCGGTCATAGTTCAGTAAAGATTGTAAGTGGGTTTGCTTGGACTATGCTATGTATGTAGTCAGGATGAGACCACCTATCCCGAGAAGGGGACCTTTGAATTTGATCCACTTATTTGATGTTCTTTTTAGTTTAAAACAAGATCAAGGTGACTCATTGGAGATATGCGAGGGAAACTAGTACAAATTGATGTTAAAAAATAAATTATATTAAACGGATTAATGAAGCAGGTTTTTTGTGTCATTTCAATGGGACTGACAGCGACTTGTAAGGAAAAATCTGAGCGTCGTCCGTTGGGTCGATGATCAGATGCCCCGTCCATGTCAAGTAACTTATTGGAAATACAGTAGTTAATGGGTTTTCTTCAAGAAAGCATCTCCCCCTAGACTGCGAGGGCAACAAGTAGCGATATCGCTGCCAGACCATTATAGAGATGCAAACGTAGAGATGAGCCGTAGAACCCTGTCTTTAATGCCCTAAAAGAGGGCAGCACCCAATAGAACTACCCTGACATGGCTTCTGTCGTGAGCATTAGCATCCAGAAAATTGAGAGGAATACTAATCAATGGTAGTATGTAATTGTACTCTTCTCTTCCCATTGTTGTATAAGATAGAGCATTAAGATGCCTGCATACACGTGTTGGTCTATAAATACCATGTTTTTCTTTCTACTTTCATTGGAAGCTCCCCTCGAAACGGGGTTCATCTGTCCCTCCTAATCTTGAAAGTCTTGAAGAACTTGCGGACCACCCATGAGGTTCCTGTAGGGCGGGTTCTGGGTGTCCCCCTCCAAGATGGAGAATTGCACCGGCTGGCAACCCTCCATGGGCGTCTCCTTGGAGAAGAAGAGGCTGTTTTGGGATCCGGGGGAGAAGCAGAGGCTCACTCCTCCTCCATTGTGCTGCTGGAGGCCCAGAGTCAACGACACGCCGTTGCCGAAACCCTGCTGGCTGCCGCACTCGCTGTAGGATGAGAAGTCAACGTCCACCAGGCCGAAGTTGTGGTCGGGCCGGGCCAGATGCTGTAATGGGTTGTACTGGCGTGGCGGAGGGCCGTAGAGGGGGTTCTTCCCGGACATGGCAGGATCGCCACGATCGGAGTTGTGACTGCTGTTGACGACGGAGGAGAGGGAATCCTCGTCGCTGCCGCCAAGTTGCAACGGGCGAGAATTTTGCTCGTCTTGCAGCTGGAGGTGTTGGATCCCAAGAGCATTGGGGTTCTGAGATTGGCCCGTCTGGCTGGCTCCCTGTTGCACCATGTTCCCTCTTGAGGACTGGTTCTCCAGTTTCTCCTTCGTCTCCTCCAAGTACATCTCCTCCACCATGGGTTTCCACAGCCTTACTCGTGCGTTTATGAACCAGTTGCAGACCTGTGTGTACACCATCCGTGAGTTGAGGACGCATAATTCAGCTATTTTTGTTATCTGATGTATTTTAGAGACTGGAGTCGTACAAGGTAACTAAATCATGAAATCGAAGACGTGTCAATAATTTGAACGAAATGGTTTCGTGGGTCCTCTGCAATGAAACTAGGATTTATTTACGGTGTTGGGGCGTAGTTGTAAGATCATAATGGTGAGATAGGGACGTGCCTGGCTCCGGGAGAGTCCCGTCTGCCTGGCCAAGATGTGCTTATCGACGTCGCTTGGGTACCTGCCACCAGATAGTATGATTAATTTTGTTAGTTCAAGATCTCAAAATGTCATGCATTTTAATCCTTGAGAGCGATAACTCAAAATGGAATGAGCATTTCAAAACCCAGCAACGAAATGAAGATGCATTTTAACAATTATGAACATAGTAGATTAAAACATAAGATTACTAAGCTAAATGATGGGACTTCTGTAAAACTGGGCAAAAACCCAGATAAAGGCAGGGTGGATATCAGTGAGAAAAAGTTCTTCATTAAAACCCAGAAATAAATGAGTGTAAATCGATAAAAAATGGGAAACGGTGAGATGAATGCATCAGGTAACAATTGTATATGATGGTGTCTCGGTGAAGATTTCTAAAGCTGACGCATATGGGAATAGTGGAGCGGTGGGTGCTTGAATACGACTGATAAACAAACGCTCCACAATCAAATCACATCACTTCTTTCCCTTTCACCACCCCTTTCTTCTTCTCAGTTGTCTTTTCCTCGGCCATCTCTCATAATGGAAAGATGTTTCATTTCTTTCAGGGCCCATTCTACTAGGGATCAATTGTTCTCTCCTAAAAGATGCCTGATCCAACAATTGAGGTCTAGTTCAGGCAAACTACTGTGTTAAGGTTCTGATGAAAGTCCCATCTATTGGCTGTTTCTCTGAGTCAGCAGAGTGATTCAATACTGATGTGTGTCTGTGGGAGAGAGAGACAAAGAGATAAAAAAGAGAGGTGGATAGAGAGAGAGAGAGAGAGAGAGAGAGAGAGAGAGAGAGATAGAAAGGGGAGATACGATATATATAAGGAGAGAGAGCGCGCGCGCACGGGAGAGAGAGATAGATAGAAAGGAGAGATACGATATATATAGAGAGAGCGCGCTCGCGCGCGAGAGAGAGAGAGATCAAAAGTCAATATCTTGATGTTGAATAAGTCATTGAATTCGAGAGGGGGGGAAAAGGAGGGTTTTAGAAGTCTGGTTCTGAGGTTGTTTCTTTGATCGGAACAGTAGTGTCTGTGTTTGCGAGAGAGAAAGAGAGCGCGAGAGAGTGAGGGAGGGAGAGAGAGATAGAGAGAGCAATAGAGTGGAGAGAGAGAGAGAGAGAGAGAGAGAGAGAGAGCGCGAGCGTGTGTGTGTGAGAGAGAGAGAGAGAAGAGAGAGAGAGAATTACGGATGCAGGAAGTGTTCGAAGAGCCAAGCTCGGAGAACCGACACCGAGCGCTCGGGGAGGCCCCTCTGGGGACGCCAAGGATGGGGCTCCATCGCACCGGACTGCTGGAACGCCTTCTGCTGGCGGAGGTGATGATCGAGCAACCGTAGCCGTGGGGTCTCTCCTCTGCTGGCTCCCGGTGCAACGGCATCCTTATCTCCCGTTGCCTTCTTTATCTCCTTCATCTGCCCCGCTATCCCATCCCTTAGGCACCTGAAATGCCTAGACATGGCCTTCATCGCCAGCGTTGAGTAGACTTTGGCGGCGCCTTCTCCAGCCGCCACCTCGAAACCCGATACCACTGCCCTCATCTGTTCACAGTACCTCCTGTATCTCCTATCAAGCTGAAAGAGATCATAAGAAGAGAAAAATAGCAGCATAAATCGTAAAGTTTTGCGAGGACAAATAAACGTCTAGAATGCAGATAAACGAGTGCAGTGTGGGACTATTCCAATAGAATAATCTTAGATCAACGATAGGAGATTTTTACTCGTGGAAATCTAGGTTAACATGTGGACACGAAGTGTGGTGATTTTGCAGACAAACTTGGGTTTATCTGTGGAAGATTCTGAGGGTTAGACTTGTAGGCACAGTTACAGCGGTGGGCAGAAAAGGAAACTGAAGCACAGTTGCCTTCTGTGGCCTTCGATATTTAATCTTGAAACAGGCTGCTAGGGTTTTAGGTTTCCATGCCCGTCATGGCAATAGAGGTTTCCAAAAGTAAGTGGCAAGCCCCGAATTGTCGATCTGTCCCTGGCCGATCTCAGCACAGCATTAACGGCAGCTTCAAAAAATTTGAAGGCTGAATCAAGTAGAGATGAGTTCTCCCCGCTAATTGTGGACCAAATCATCAGTCCAAGTGATTAATTTTCTAAAGGAAGGGGAGGTTGGGAGGGAAGGGAGAGGAGAGCTGACCTCCTCCAGCATGGAAACCAGCTGAGTGTAGCGCCTCTTCAGCTCCGAAATGTCCAGTGAGGACAGAGTCTGGTTCCACAGGCTGGAGGAAGTCGATGAGGCACCCTCCTCGCGGAGGCCAGTGGCTGCCTTTCTCTTGGGTTCACCGGCATTTTTGCCCGCTCCGAGACTGCAGAGCTCATTCAGAAGCTCCTGGACGGGTTCCAAATACCTGGAGCTTCTCAGCTGGTGGTGCGGTGGCGGGAAGAAATTTCCCTCCTGTACGAGTGGCTGACTGTGAAAGGCCATCGCTGGCCTAACGTCGGCGGACTTATTGAAAAGGGATAAGGAAAGACCCGGTCTTGGCTGGGCGACTCCGGCGCCGGGGAAGAGGCACCGTAGAGAGGAGTCATCCACTAGCTTGCCCACCTGCCAAGCCTCGTCTGGGGCGACCATTAGAGCTTCGCCCGACGTTGGTGCAACAGTGAAGGGACCGTGCTGGTAGAATTCCCCGGGGGGGTGTGGGACGGCGGTTTTTGGAGAGTGTCTGCTGTCGATGAAGGGCCTCCATCCTCCTGTGGGTACCCCACCGAGGTCCCTCAGCGAGATGCCCGCTTGCTGTGGAGTGAAAAGATTGTAACTTGGTTCGAATCCGGGTTGCATCTTGGAGCTGCTGGTGGAGTAGAAACCACGTGGGTGCTCTGGTGCTTCCGCGGCTGCTCAGGAGAGATGACAAAATGAGGACTTGGATGAGGGAATTGTTAGAGATAGAGGGTCGCTGAACCAACGGAAAGTGAGTACTGTGCTAACACTCCTACAGTCACATATACACAGGCAGAAGCGGATCGCTAGATAGATCGGTCTGGAGGGGAGAGAGAGAGAGAGAGAGAGAGCTTGGACCAACATGTCCAAATACACATACAGACCTTAGGATAAGAGCGTGAGAGAGACGAGAATTATGCTAACAGATATACGACAGATCGAGAGAAAAGGATAGGATCCGTAACTCAATTCCGACAACTTTTGGACTCGAGGCGCTAGAAGTAGAAATAAAGTGCCGTTAGAGGGAGGTGAGGATTGGGGTTTTGGGGGCGGCAAAGTCTCTTGTGCATGTTCCCCCTGCTCGCATCATAGAACTAGGGATAAGAAAAAGGAAAAACTTTCAATTTTTTTTTAATTTTTCTACCGTGGATCCCCTTAGTGTCGTGACGGAGGCAAGAGCAAGAAGAGAGATAAAAGAGACAGGCGAGGAACGGAGATAGGAAACAAGAGGGAGGGAGAGAGAATGAGAAAGAGAGAGAGAGAGAGAGAGAGAGAGAGAGAGAGAGAGAGAGAGAGAGAGAGAGAGAGAGGCTGACATCTTACCGGTTAAGGGAAGGGTTGGGGATTGTAAATGCCCTTTTTGATATGCGAGTCCCGGAAGCAGGCGACGCAGAAAAGGAAAGAGATGGGGTAGGTCTCTGCAATCTGCTGCAGCTGCTCACGCTTTTCTTGATGCTGCAGTTGCTCTTCCTGTTGACGCTGCCGTTCCTTCCTGATTCTTTGGGTCTGGATGGAGCTTTGTAACCGCTTCTCTACGAGGTGATCTGATGACAACGACGATGAATATAGGATTTTGGTTCTCTCATGTCTCTTTTTCTCTCTCTATCGATCTACTGGTTCTTCGTGGGGGAAAATAATTGTACAATTCTCTATTCGCTTGTAGGGAATATTAATACCCCGTGTCGGCGTTACTGGTGTACGAAGTACGAACCGGTAGTTTACTACTTTATCTCATTAGATCTCCTTCCGGAACTCACATCAATACCTATTCCCCAACCTCTCTCTCTCTCTCTCTCTCTAAACCTTACAGCTGACGATATCAGAGAGAATAAAAAACCCAGAAAATCATCGGATCGAAGAACGGCCTCTGAGGTGATGGTAGGTTCAGCCGCCGATGCTTGTTCTTTCCCCTGCGTGCATCTGGAAAGGCGAGAATTCCTTTAAAATCATATATCGTTCGCAGAAATAATAATTGGAAAGGGTGAGAGGTGGCTGAAGAGGCGTTGGAGGGACCCTAGATGGGAAGGAAGCGTGAGTCCCGGCATCCTCCGAACTCAAGTTTTATTACACAACTCCTTTTCAGACAGGATCCTGCTGTCTCTGCCCTGATCAGAACTCTTCAGAGAAAGGTTGGAGAGAGAGAGTTAGAGGGAGGGAGAGGGTGGGGACGGGGAGTGATGGGCTTACGGTTCCGAGGAGATCTGCGACCCGGCTGCGGCTACGCTAGTACATCTGCTTCTCGCAGTACTCATGCACTCAGAGACTATGTAGAAGAGAGATGGGAAGAGAGAGAGAGATACTAGGAAGATTAGTTCTCAGGGAAGCCTAGCTAGACCCTGCCGGAGCCGCGTTCAGCAGCTGCAGCAGACCAGGAAAGGGAAGGGGGTTGAGAGGAGGGAGATGAGGCCGGGGAAGAGAAAGGAAGCCACACAGTGGGAGTCCCATGGGAGAGAGAGAAAGATAGAGCTCTCCCCCTCTGTCTAGAGCGATGGAGAGAGAATTAGATGCGCCTGGAAAATATTCCGAAAATAGCGGCTGGAACCGACTGAGGGATCGGGTGGAGGCCTGGTCCCCTCAGGCCCCCTGACCAGTTCCCGTTTTATAAAGAAACAATACCGAGGAAGGAGCAGCAGAAGAACGACGGGGAAGGTGGGCCCGTCACCGCCAGCTGGGTCCCCCCATAATTCAGTCTTTTATTCATGCGGACATTTTTAGAATGATTTTCCTATTGTAGGAGACGCGTCACCTCTTCGTCGTTGACACCTAAGGCTTTGTTTATTTTCTTTATTATATCGTTTTTAGTACGAATGGATCCTTGACAGTGCCTAATTATGGATAATCCATTAGTTATAAACTATACCAATCGATCCATCAACTCCCAGCGCCCATTATCTGTCCAACAGCTGATCTTATTTTTCGTCCATTCAATATGGCTCTATAGTTGTATAATCTTTAAGTAATTTTAATTTCCCTTTCTTGAAACGATAGTCAAACTTCTAGTTAGCGCTGACTTCCGATACTTTTAGATATTTCACGGAAATTGTTTTATATCTTGTTTTAAAAGAGTCTTCGGAAAAAATAGGATCATTAAATAAAGGCCCGGATAGTTTTTTTCTTCGAAACACCTTATGTTTCCTTGAGGATATCAGGATTTAATATCTTTTGTCCAAGGTTAGAAATACCTAAAATTTTGATTATGTATGTATAACACGTTAGTTCTAATGTCTAGTTAATCCTAACAAGTTGATGATTAAAGCTCGAAGATTCTCGTTCGTGGGGTATTCACCGCGCATCAAGAACAGACCATTATCCTGATTCATGCCTGCAAGAGGTCCTCTGGGGGTGCTCTCCTCTATCTCTCAGCCTCTTCCTCAAGGTTCTGTGTACGTCACTGACTAGGCATATCCCCAGCTGGTCAAAGGTCCTTTGTAACAGGAAACAACTTTGGCCTTTTCATGTTTTTTGCCTACGGGGACGATCACATTCTTGGGTTGCAGGTTTGTCTAGTATTACCGAGTAGATGCGGTTTAGACCTTTGTTATTCCGTCTTTATAAAATATGCTACCAGCACATCCTTACTGATTTGCCTCTAGGAGAGACCCGTCGTTATGGGACGGAGATGGAGTGGGAATGCGATCATTAATAGAGAGAGACTCACGCTTTGGGAAGTTTAGTTTAGCGCGTATCAATTCAGACTAGTATATTGATATTTTCTTTGATCCAAAGGAAAAGTAAAATTACATGCTGCTTCTTCGGATTCCTCACCCAATCCTGATTAGTTTGCAATAAAGTCAATGGGACTGTAACGATTTCTGATTGGTTCAAACGGTGGGATACTCGACCAATCTCTCTCCCTCACAACAGCCATGATTCTCGGTGTATATTTTAACCCAATCGAGCTAACTTCATGATGCACACGTACAAGGAGGGAAGGAATATACACGTGCGGTCATCCACTTTGATAAAAAACATAGGCTGATGAGGGATAGTTCCTACTGATTGGTAGGGGCTTGATATAATTACAAATTATCTATCAGAAATAAAAGTTTTGAAAGAAGAGGGCTGCCCAGTACATGCTGCAATTTCCATATCAAGTACAAGAAAGAATCTTGTGGGATCATCGCCGCGAAGTATGAATACCTTCTCAGCTTTCAACGTCATCCCTTTACAAATGGTAAATCTTGAATGCCGTAAAACTATCTCCACGGGCGCCACAATTATTTGAGAAAAGAAAGGAGAAGATAAAGTCAAAAGGAGTGATGCTTCCTTCATAAGGTGGAGAGAGAGAAAAAAAACCTCTCTTTTCCCTCAACCGATACGGCCTTTTCCTACGTCCTCATGAGTGGTCCTGTGGGAAATTATCATGGCAGCATTAACTACGTCATATATCATCATTAGATTCTGCATCTACCGTACCCCTCGTGGCCTCATGTGGAGAGGAATCCGCGCAGAAGAAGTGGGGCGACCATTTCTCTCTAGCATTCAGAGGAGGTTAATTATAACCATGGAGAAAGAGGCAGCTGTTTATGGATCTTAATCATGTTCCCTTATTCCTAGGAAGTTTCCACAAGGGAAAGGCTATCCACACCAGTTGCACCCCTAGTTATTGCTCTTAATTGCTGCGTTTAGTTCTCCTCAAAGGGAAACCGTCCCATCGGAAGCTCCTTTATGTAGAGATCATAAGAAGATACGAATAAATTGTATTCCCATATACTTTATCGAACCCATGTTTATCAAGGTTCTCTGATAGAAAATTTACGAAGATGTTTTACTAATTTGCTAGCCCATTTCTTCTCCTCGCCCGTGTACGGCTTTGAGGGCTGGCACTTGAGTGCATGGGCAGGTGATGGCATATCCTCCACTTCTACGACATTAAATAAGATACCCAGTATGTCTCTCCTTGAATCGGTAGATGAAGATAAGAACGTAGGGTTTACGTGGTTGCCTTAACCGGTTTGTCGCCTGAGGTAACTCTTGTGTAGGAGATCTCTGTAGCCCCAGAAGAGGTCTTGAGAGAACCAGGTGACCTAGGGAAGCATCTACAAAGGAAACATGAGATAACCATAGACATCTTAGAAAATGAGAAAAAAAGCAACTGGATTATCTTGTTGAAGATACTTTATGGTGAGAATTTTACCGAATTGTCATAAACAGATGAGAAGGAGTTGGGACGGTTTCGTTCTTAGTTTCGTGGGGATTTTCCAAATCGAAGTTTATGTGGATGAGGTAAAAGGCTAGGGACGAATCCAGAATATGCATAACGGACTACCAAAGGATGATTTTGGGACTGTCTAAGCTCATCCATTCTAAGGAATGACTTGCTCGCTACACCCTAAATAGACACGTGGGATTCGCCACCTAACACCTCCAAGAGATGATCCTAGGCTCACTCGATCTACAATACCACTATATGGAGATGTCTACAAGAAATAGATGAAGGAGATGGCGTTTGCTTGAAGAAACATCCATTCACAGATCTTCCAACATGAAAGATGGAAAAAGTTGTGGAAAACCTAAACAACACAGAAGTCGAGAGGATGCGTCAGGACATAAAGATGAATATAGACGAGAGAGAGAGAGAGACAAAAGAACCAGAGAAGGCGAGGGGGCAGAAGAGGTTTATAAATATCTATACGGATAGAAAGCGTGTTAAGAAAAGAGGAGGGAGATAGGGGAGAGAGAGAGGGGAGAGAAGGAGAAAGGGGAGAGAAAGAGAGAGGGAGAGAGGGAGAGAGAGAGAAAGGGGGGAGAGAGAGAGAGAGAGAGGGAGGAGACAAAGGAACAGAATGTGGACTCTTCTCCGTTTACTATTCAAGAGTCTCCTCTCTCCAAGTGACGGTTCGGAGGGGCTTATCAGGTGGATCTAGCCTGGGACCCACAGAGATTCCGGGAAGTGGGACCCACCGTCAGAACTACGACGATGTGGGAGTTCCTCTCCCGCTGAATGCGCCCTCCCATCACTGCCAGCGGCGAAGGTGGAGGACGAAAGATGGAGACCCTCACACCGTCGTGTTCTCCCCCCCCCCGCCCTCAGTGGTCCAAAGGCACGCAAGAGGAACACGTGTGTTCATGAAGGGAGGCTGATGGCCCAGCCGACCATGGACCCGCGCACGGCACCGGAGATACGAAGGAGAAGAGAAGGGAAAGATTGTTTGAAATGTGCATCATGTTTATATTTGAATTTATTTCTGTCCCTCTCTAGGACGAAAGCGCACGTGTCAGCTTTGAGTTACACCCTTTAATTGCTCTTCGGGAGTAAGAAGCTAGCTTTTGCCCACATAGTCAACGAGGTAGGGCATGAAATGAAAATAAAAGAATATCTTTCGTTGGCATGACTTCAGCTTTCCATCGAAACATCTTATATGTTCAGAAATATTGGGTTTCAATTATCATCCACGGAAAAAACATTTTCATCGTTTCAAATTCCAATAAGAAAATGACCCAAACATGGTTGAACACAGGAGTATTATATAAACTAACGTAAACTCACGTCATGGATGCTGTTGAGTTCTACGCCTCATGTAAATTTTAGATTTATTAATGGGAAATATGAGGAAAAAGTCAAAGACGAATGCATTGTAAAGAGTCTTGCCTTCTGCACAATGGTTGACCTCGTTGATTTCAAAAGCAATAAGGCCTCAGCGCTTTGATCATTCCTTTGCTTTGATGAAGACACCCAAGATAATGAATAACTATTTACGGGTAGACGGTACTTGAAAAGGGACGAATAACATCAACAGTGGGGACCTAAATCAAGAGTGGACGCACATCAAACCATGACATCTCGTATCTAAGTACGAATGAGAATGAGTGAACACTATTAACGAACGTTTAGATCATCTTCCTCCACGCCGTCAATTGGCCGCGTTCTTGTTGTTCCCTGCGCTGCAATAAACTTGATGGAAAGCAATTGCTCCAAAAGTAGAGGGAGCGTCGCCCATTGCTATGGGCTCCTTCACGAGCCCATCCATCACATGTTGTTGGAGACTTTCTCTTCCTCCCTTCATCTAACAAAACTCTCTCTCTCTCTCTCTCTCTCTCTCTCTCTCTATCTCCATTTATATATGCATATATTTTCTGTCGTACCGTCAATTGACCGAGGTTGAAAAGTCATTGTACATTTATAGGGCCTGCTGTCATTTGGAAAATGGAGTCGTCGAACGATATTTTATTGTGTAATTACTTTTTAACCAATCCATGGACAATCACAGCGTTACGTATCCGCAGCAGTCGATCTTTTTTCACCCTTTTTGAAAGAAGATACCCTCGCTCATGCTCTTCATGGAGGGAAGGCATGCAAGGTCGTCCTTCATGACCACGTCTTTAATACCGTGTGAATCAAATGTGGAAAAATTAAAATGAATTTACCACCGGTGGAGCATGCGATATAATAAAATAATCCGTTTTTATTAATTAAGCAATTATTTTAACGCATACGCGGACGATTGATGGATGATCATGTTGGTTTCGGAAATATACTCATGGTCTTCTTACCCCTTCCACGATGCTATTATCCATCAGAGCTGTGAGGACAGAGACAAGTCTGAAAACTATGAAGAAGTCACCGGCGTGTACGACGACCAGGAGTCCTTCCTAGGGGACGACTGATGCTATTCAATCAAAAGTGAGATCCGTACGATTCTTGCGCGTTCAGAATTCCGAGTGCAACTGCGGCTGACGGCCTGCTCGTCACCTATCGACGGTCTTCTGAGTTCACAATAATAATATACTGGACGATCCTCCTAACGGGCCCCGTCCCGACAAGAACGTCTGAATAGCGATGGAGATTTTGAAACCGACGAACACTCCAGAGGGAGAGGAGAAATTAGAGAGAGAGAGGAGGGGGGTGTGTTTCCGCATTTTAAAAGGCCCCAAGAGCCCCACGAGGGCACTCCTGGACAACCCGAGAGGCGTCATATCGTGCAGCGTATCTCGAGACAAGATAAGATTGCCGACCTGAAATGAAAGAGCTTTGACAGTGGTTATTAAGGCGACCCGAGCGACTGATGTGAGATGCCACCCATACCGTCCACGTCGTGCAACAAGGAGTGGGCCTGCCGGGCCAAAAAAATCTGCATCTGGTGTCGAGACGTTTGCTGTGGCCTTTGACTAAGCTCCAGGAGGTTTTCCGGGGGGACGGGCGAGCAGGTTTCAGCCGTCCATGGCGTAGAGTTCTCCCTCTTCTCCCCCGATCTCTATCTTCCGATCTGTATCTTTATTTCGGGGGAGATATAATCGAAGGATCTCCGCCGAAATGGTTTCGAGGTATCGTTGTAGGCTACTTTGTTCTGAACTACGGGACCAGAAAGGTTTCATGGCCCTTAGGGCCGAGGTTTCGCAGGTTGGAGAAACAGATAAGGTTTCGAAATTCAATGATTTTTATGCCGGGGGGTCTGTTAATGATAAATGATAGAAAAACATACCCATGATGTCCCCTTTCTCCTTTTCTAACTTATACTCTAGTTCGCAAGCACCTGCGATTGATTGAAATGAGGAGATAAAAATAATCCAAGAATGTTCTAGGAGTGAATTACCTTTTCACACTAAAAATCGCGACTTTCAAGGTGTATCTATTTCTAATTTATTAAACCAAATCGCGGAAACTACCGAACGGAGTGCGCTGGCAGTGAATACTAGAAGCTCCGGGAATAATCTTAGTCTGTGACGAACAAAACTGTTAAGCATCGATCAAAATTTTAGATCGGCAATTTTTAATCAAAATGCCTAAGAAGGGATTAAAAAAATAGTAGGGGACGAAAATTTGAAAGGCTTTCTAATCATGTAATTCCTTAGCATAGATTAATGGATAATTAAGCCTACTTTTAGTTATTTTTCAATAAAAAAATTAAGTCAACGTCATTCTTCTCCCAGAATATCCATCAATATCTATGAATGCCTCAGAATATAATCCTAACCACAAAAATAAATAATTCATCATTAGATTATACGACACTACATCTATATGTTTTACATTTTTGATGAATAAAATGCATAATTCGCAGGATCAATGTCCCTAAAAGGTCTTTGACTCATTAAAAGTGCTCCAAGGTTATGTGTCATCATGTTAATTTAGACTAAATAATTTTAGATTGGTACTTGATTGAATTCTATTTTGGATTTTCTACTTGTCAATACTAAAATTGGGAGTAAATTGGGACAGAATTGAGAGCCATATTAAATTGATAAAGGAACTTGAAAAGCTTTAGAAAGTTGCAATTCTTGGAAATTTTACATCTCTAACCGATGGAAGAAAGAAAACGGAAAAGACATAAAATGATTTCAACATCCTGACCATTTATCTCCATCTGATTAGCGTATTTATGCTGGTTTTAAGGTTTGGAACCCAAAGATAAGCGTGAAAACAAATTTCTCAGAGCTTCAATGAGGTTGAATGGTCTCAATCTGTGATTTCCATTATATTTTGTCAAAATGTCACGAAGGTGTTTCTAATGTTGAAGGCGGAAGCAATGCGTTTTCTCCTGTTGTCTTAAATTCAGAGATAAACGGATAGGTGTAAAAGTCCAATTAGATGTGTACTATCGGACTATAGAAAAAAACTACAATCAAATTTTATTCATTGCATAAAGCATCAGGTGAAAGTATTTATTTATTCACATTATTAGAAGTTCACAGAATTACACTGTGAAGGAAGTTACGTTAGCTTCCAGAACTACAAAATAATCATAAAAGTAATAGATCATCTACCACTGTTAAGAGTTTTTTTAAAACTGATGAACAAAAGACATCGATTTAGATTACACAAGTGGCAATCTTTTATATTCATTTGAAGTGGGTAGAAAGGGAAGAACAATGATTTTCGGATGAAGCTCGAAGAAATATTCTTAGTGGTTTCAGTGCATTTTTCATAATACCTCAAGCGAATCAAAGTATATAAAATGATTTCATCTTTCACTTTATATATTGTGAAAGAAAGCTAGAGCAGCCAAAAGGAATTGGAAAGAAATAATGAACGTGGAAGACTTTTTCAACTTTCTAGGTTTCAAAGAATTTCAATTCCATTGTTTTACATGTGTTGTGTATGTTCATTATTGATTAATATTATTTTTCACTGAACATATATGGATTGAAAGAGCTTTCTTGTTTGTCTATTCGTGTTATGCTATCTTTTTTGCTTTCGTTGGTTTTATAAACGCGAAAAGCACAAATATTAATGAATATGAAGGTCGTCATCAAAGTCTTAGTAATATTTGTATGAAGAATATTGTACATTCTAGTTGTATGACAAAAACTTAGTTCAAGAGTTTATGCACTAACTTGCTCTTGGCATTGACCACCATATTCAAACGTTTCTGCAACCTAAGATAACTGTTGTCCATCAAGATTTGTATTTTCCTTGGTGAAGCTCATTGATCATACCATTGATCTATATTTTATATCTTAATGTGAAAATCGCACCAATGACCAAAAATCGAAAACATGCAAATCGTACTATTTTAGACTAAGACCTGAAAATAAACAAACCATTGTTGTGAAAGACGAATATTAACACCATATTTTGAACCTTAGTGTGATTTGTCAATGTGCCACTTGATGACTTTAGGAACCCAAAGCAAAGTTTTCCTTAACTAGGCGATGGCAGAATTACCCATGTGTATCAAGTGGTGTCAAGCTCATTGGCTATGGAGATACCAGGCTCCCGATTGGAGAGGTCAACCCAACTATTCTACACTGAAAAGCTGACACAACTCTTAGGAGACCATTCAATTGGATCCCCAAAATTAGATCAAGCAAAAGGCAATGTTCAAGCTATAAATATGAATATTTAAGAAATTTATACGTAGTGGCATTTGATCGTACAAGCTATAAGTACTGTGGAGTGGGGACAGAAAGACAGAAATACTGAAAAGAAAAAACAAGGCCCATTCAGTCAATTCATCTAAGAACCAATTCCAATGCCTCCAAGACTGACGGGCAAGGAGCATCCAAGACTATTGCCAAATTTGGTAAGTTTCAGTAACCTGTGATGAACCTCTTCAATGGAGGAACTCTAAGGGGAGGGGAGGGGCGTCATCAGATCCGGTCATCCTTCCAAAGACATAACCACATACATGCATGCATGTATACATATGGACATGGTCCACAGGGATGTGGGTGAGAAACAGCTTATAGTTCCCCAGAATCATCAGAGATTTCCCCGGCATTGTATAAGAAATCAGCATTCTCGCAGACTAAATGTGAGATGCTGGGTAGCCTCCAAGGTTCTTGAGTATGCTGATTAACCTGCTAACAACTGGGTGTAAGAAGGGGAGTAAAGAACAAGAGAAAAGAAAGGGTGGTGACCAAAAGACCCTCCCCCCCTCCTTCCCACTCTCTCTCCTTCACACCTTTGGCGAGAGAATCACGATGAACCAAATGATACAAGCCTTTTGACTTCCTTGTTTACCATAATCTTAGCCCCTTTTGACTGGTCTCTGAACGTAGGACTTGTTTGGATCTTCTGTCTTCAGCTTTGGTGGTCGAATCTCCCCCTTCTTACCCTGAGTGAAGAAGAACCAAATCCTGGGTCAGCCTTCTTTTTTTTTTCTTCTTTTTTTTTTAAGAACCCTGTAAATAAGCTTTCTGCAAGAGTAATCACCTTCTTGCCTGCCTTCATGAAATCCCTCCAGCTAGAAACCTAAGAAAATTATAGGGATGCAAACATCAGGATCTGGCATTTCGATTTCCAGATACAGATCAAAATAATAAATAATTTCAGAATATTTGTCTCAAGGAAATCGGTCGCTTTTAGAAGGAAAAAAACTCTAAGAAGGCACTGTTCAAAGTTTATGTGCGAGTAAAAACTAAAGAATCTTGTGTGTGAAGAAAAAATTGCAGATCTTTGCACGCTCAAAATTATACCAGAGAATCTATCTGATCGAGTTATATCGTTACCTAATTTGATAAATGGAACGTAGCTCACAATCTAAGTTCACTATAGGGAAGTATGTTTCCTCCTCGAAAAAGGTTCAATAATGGTTGACTGGAATCCAACATACACAGAGCAGAGCAGAGCTCAGACAAACTCTGAACAAATGGACAAGGATCAGGGTATATGATGGGTGGTCAACAATATGCCATCCGTATACTCTGAGTCCTCATTGAAGAAGTACCTTGAAACTATAGGGAACTATGGTGAGGAACAGGTCAAAAGAAGAATTTCTGAGCTTATCGATTTTTCATTGAATGCTTTCAAACAAGGAGAGTTTTTCTCACTAAATATCTCATGTATCCGGCACACAGAAGGATTTATGCATACAACCACCGCGGATTGAAGGGTATGCGCCAAACTTGAGCTTCTAGTTTATGTTAGCAAGATCTTGATTGGAAAAAACTGAATATCTGGGCGTCAAAAGCTTTCTATTCGGAGAGTACCCTGATGAGATACGCAAATCAGAAATTAACTGATAACGAGGAAAAGAAATCATCCAGTATGGCTGTTTCGGGTTTTTTCTTAATACATCAATTATGTTATAAAGCAAGGGGTTAGTTAGCAAAGGGACACAGGTTTAACAACTTGCCAGATTGCAAAAATTATTTCCGTCAAATATCTCCAATGTCAGAATCAAGCCCACTATAAACACATCTACCACAGAGAGTTTCGATTAGGGGGAGAGATTTCGACAACAGAAGTGAAGATTAGAGTACTGGGTCAGCTTCTTCCATGCCTTCTTCTGAGGGGCCAACGTAACAACGTAAAATTATGTTAACATAATTTTCACATGTCTAAAAATAAAATTTAAATATTACCCAGATATGAATATTAAGCACATTTACATAATAATCAATATATAATATGATAGAAAGCAGCACGGTAAATATTTCTGATTTAGAGAAAGATCTACAAAGTTGTGAAGCGTAGAGTGGAATAAGATGAAACTGAACAAACCCGTTCCTCTCTGGTTCCTTCCCATTGCTCCTCATGCTCACGCTTTCTTTTCCACATTTCCTTGGTTTCTTCTTCGTCCTTCTTTAATCTTCCTTCTTCCTCTGAAATCTGCGGATCGAACAATGAAATGTGCACATAAATAAAAACTATTAATTATTATCCAATAGACAATCAAGTTGTATGTTATGTCACCCTCATTTGCATTTTTCTCCGACGCCATTCTTGATCTGTTAATAGCTCACGAACTTTCTGTTTTAACAAGAGCAGGAATTCTTCTGATTGCTCGTACTGTTGCTCATATTTTCCCTGAAACAACAGGCAAATTTATCAGTTAATTAAACTAAAACGATATATTGTGCATACCTACAGTAGAAAGTCAAATAAAACCAATAAGAATGCAACTGTAAAATACATAAGAAAATTTACACCCTTGCCATACAGGATGCCACCACATGAGTAAAGACATTTGCTACAGGCACAGAATAATAAGTCCAATCAGTCTGATACAAGTATCAATATCTGCCAAGAGATGCCAAAATATTACCATTTATCATCTATTCAACAAAAAGAATGCTCAATTCAGTTGATATTGAGTTGGCTATGATTTTGATGACACAGTATAGAAATTTTCACCCATCTTCGATGACCAATAGATCATGATCTCATGAAGAACCGAGTTCCTTCATCAACGTTTGATAGAATTCTTGTTCTGACAATAAATTGTAAGGCGTGGAGAATGAGGCCCCTCCTCTGGAAGCTGACGAATCGCTGCTCCTCTTTCATTATGCCATCCAAAAATTAGCATAATTCCAACCGTATCTGATTAAAAATGTGTCCTATCGTCTCATAAAAATCAAACAACTATATAACCTATGAAATCATATAATAGAAGCACAATCTTCACAATACCAAACAAGTTCCTCCCACTAAGAACGAGTTATGTCTATCTTTACAATATGCATTCCTCCACATTAGGCCCAAGTGTTTGAGATACCTAGGTTTCATCAACCATACATCCTCCAGATCAACAAGGCCACGAGCTGACATGCTGAAGCCACTTCCCTGACCATCTATCTTGCACCTACTTCCTTCTTGTGCCCAACCATCTACTGTGCACCGAGATCACCAAGATACTCGCTACTCTGCACAGCCTTCAAAAAGAATTAATGTTCTCAAATCGCATTGTTTTGCAATATAGTTTCAACCATCCCCATCAGCAAGATTATTTAACATTTGGATGCAATCTTATCTCCGAGTAGATGAAGATGTGATACATCAGAAGAGAACTTCATTATCACATCCATTCCAATGCCATGTGTCACTATTGACAACCAAAGTTTTATCACTCTTAAGCGAGGAGGTGACGACTTCGTCAAATTCATTGGCATGAGAAGATGCATCAAACATTTAAAATTCCACACACTAGTAATATGGAAGCTATAATCTTTGACATAAACATGTCCTCTGAGAGCAACCACAAGGACTGAGAATTTCCAATTAATCTTGAAAGCCAATCCAAGAAACATAATGTAACACAACCTAACTGTCCAGAAAATGAAAGATCAGCATGAAACTAATACCCATTAGAAACTATCTCAATGTAGGGAAACTAATGTCTGAAGAATTACATTCTCTTCTCACATTTATTTCGCTCGTGAAGCCATATTATAGGCTATAATATAAGTCTCACCTTCCCACACAAGTCAAACAGCTCCAAATACATTTTCCCCCTTACCTTAAAATATGCAAACTGCAAACCGTTCCTAAAAGTTGCAAATACTTGATGAGATCTACCTTAAACGTATTCTGAAATGAACTTCTCAGAGTGTTATGGAGAATAGTAATGCTGGATAGGTTCGTAAGGTAGATTTCACAGCAAATATTTCCTTTCATACATGCACACCAAAGACTGTTGAAGTGAAACAAATTTCACCAGAAGATAGCTAAGATACAGGCTGGTTGATCCCTTCAGAGTCATGCAACATAGATGCAACTCAATAACAGTGATTATGCTGGCAAAATCAGCGTTCAGTTCCAGAAGCATTCAAGTAACGGATATCCGTCTTTGATTCACCATCTACAAACATAACGACCCCACAAAACTACAAACCTGAAACGAGACAAGTGCATGACATAAACTCAAAAAATCAAGTTAAACTCACACCCTGAACCAGAAGAAAAGGAGGACAGCAAAAAAGAATCGTTTGTCAATCCAACAGAGTTTAACAGAGAATAGAACTGGTCATGCTTCAGTTTGATGGTTTAACCAGTTCCTACAAACCCCAGACTTATTGAAGGATAGTGAATAAGTCCAGCTGAGATTTGGAGAAGGATAACAATGGGAAGAAGGGAATAGAGAGTTACACCCAGGTGAAAAAAATCATAATGGGAGATTTAGCGCCAATGATGTTAACATATATAAGGGAAACATTGAATAAATGAGAGAGAAAAAAAAGAACGAAGTTAATTTCTGAGAAAAGGTAAAGAGAAAACAGGGGAAAACAATAATTACAGAAAAGAGGTTAACATCAGATATTTGGAAAAGAATCATTAGCTGAGGAAGTTTGCAGATCTATCACCCGGAGGGTATTGACGGTAGGAGTTGGGCATATATAGCAAGAGAGGGAATGCAAAGAAGATGTCCTCGAACCCCTTTAAATATGATAACCTCTCCACTGGTAAACAAATTGATCCAGGTTTGATCCTGTTTGATAGGTAGGAAATTACATGACCATAAAGCGGGTTAGATGATCTAAACACCTAACATAACTGCTACTTTCTGCACATGGTGTCAGTGCCTCATTCATATATAGAAGATGGATTGAGCCAACATTGGTAAACGCCGAGAAGGTCAAGCCATAAAATACAAGAGAACAACAGGGAAATCTGACAATCAAATAATTCTCTTGGAGGTAGAAGAGGAAGATCAACTGATATGGGATACATACATTCACAAGACAGCTTAACTGGACCAAGGAAAACCAGAAATCGAGCATATACCAAGAAACTTTGGAACTTGTGGACAAAGTTAAATGAGAATAAAAGTTTACAAAACTTGAATCAAAGTTAAATGAGAATAAAAGTTTACAAAACTTGAATCAAAGTTAAATGAGAATAAAAGTTTACAAAACTTGAATCAAAGTAAAAATAATTTTTTGAGTTGATCACAAATTAAAGTAATTGATTCATATGAAAAGATCTTCGAAATATGAATCCAAATATTCCTATTCGCAAGAAAGCAAACCAGGGAGACAACTTATGAGCAATAATTGTCAGGTGTATACAAATCTTACCTCATCAACCAATGATTTTATTTTAGAGGCATTGTCTTTTTTCAACTGCCTCTTTCTCTTTACTCGTAGTTCTTCTGCATTATAAAAAATCA
The DNA here is from genome assembly GCA_902729315.2 of Spirodela intermedia. Taxonomy (NCBI): domain Eukaryota; kingdom Viridiplantae; phylum Streptophyta; class Magnoliopsida; order Alismatales; family Araceae; genus Spirodela; species Spirodela intermedia. The sequence continues at coordinate 3,148,443 of LR746273.1, forward strand.
ACCATTATGTCCAGGTAGAAGAATTTCATTAATAAAATGACACAAGAATAGTCAAAACGTCGATTCTTCACACAGGTTAAACGTACTGTGGTACGAAAAATAAATAATAAGACTCTTACATGGACGAAGATAGAATACTTGATAATATGCAAATAATTTTGTGACTCTGGGACGAAGAGAACATATATCTTCCCCAGGCACTTAAATATATAGATAGGTAAATATATATACAGATAATACATGGAGAATAGGAGAGTACTACAACATGGCTGCTTCTAGAAGGATGAAGGAAACAACATGCGTGAGCTCTGTGGAGAGAGAGATGATAGGACAAGCTATGAAAATGAGGGCTAATTGACGAGAGGGGGAAGATGGGGCTCTTTCACCTCCTTAGCCCCTACCTTTCCTCCATAGACGTCAGCAATCATGCAAGACAGAGAGTAAGATGCAGACAGCCAACATTGGTGAGCCATCTCCTTGATCACATATTTTTTTCAACTTTTTCTCCAACTGTGCTCTCATGGATAAGGAAGAGCTCCGTTTCTTAACTTTCTGTCAAACCAGGATCTTGATCTTCTTGATCAAGTCTTCACCCTCCCTTCCCACTAGAGCCGCCTAGAAAATCCCATTAGAATAGATTCACGAAAGGTCTTAATTCAAATCACCTCTACACCAGTTTAAACACCAGTTACATCTATAGTGGGCCAAGCCCTCTTATTTTGAAGAAAGAAAGGGAGAACCCATTAAGTAGTCCATAATTAACTCACTTAAGGGTCCAAATAGAAGAGAGACACTACAATAATGAGATCCTAGCTTGTCTAACACCACCCTAAAAGTTGGGTGTGGATGTTAGACATGCCCAACTTGAATACAAGCTTCTGTAGAGTTGGTCCTGGCAGCCCCTTTGATGAATATATCTGCCACTTGATTAAAAGAATTGATAAACAACAAGTTTATCATCCCTTCTTTAATATTTTCCTTGATAAAATGGTGATCTAATTCAATATGCTTTGTCCTATCATGCTGGACTGGATTAGGGGCAATGGCGATAGCTGATTGATTGTCATGGTACAACTTGATACAACCTTGAGAATACAGATGTAGATCTTCAATTAGTATTTTTATCTCTATTGCTTTACATATACCTTGAGCCATAACTCTAAACTTAGCTCCTGCACTAGATCTAGACACCACATTTTTCTTCTTACTTCTCCATGAGACTAGATTTCCACCGATGAAGGAACAACATCCAGATGTCGACCTCTTGTCACTTACTGATCCTACATAACCTGTGTCTGTATATATACAGTACTATCACCACCTCGTGAAAATAATAGGCCTTGTCCTACAGCATTCTTCAAATATTCTAGAATACGATATGCTGCCTATAAGTGAATTTCTCTTGGGTCATTTATGAATTGACTCAAGGAACTCACAACATGCCACATCTTGTCTGGTATGATTCAGATAAATCAATTTTTTAATCAACCTTTGGAAGGAACCCTCATTTATTGGAGGACTGTCACCTCCTGCTCCAAGTTTCACATTTATATCCACTAGTGTGACTGTTGGTTTACAAGCAAGTTGTCCAGTTTCTTGAAGGAGATTAACAGTATATTTATGTTGAGAAATAAAGATACCTTCTTTCAAGTGTGCCACCTCAATACCAAGAAAATACCTTAATCTCCCAAGAGACTTAATATCAAACTCTTGTAAGAGGTTTTAACTCAAATTTTGGATTTCATTTTTGTCATCACCTGTGAACAATATATCATTGACATATATAATTAATATAGTCATACATCCACACGAATTATGTTTGATGAACAAAGTATGATCTGCATTATTCTGTTTATATCCTTGACTTTTCATTGTCTTGGTGAACCTCTCAAACCAAGCTCGAGGAGACTGTTTGAGACCATAGAGGGCTTTATTTAGTCTACAAGCCACTCCTGATTGATTGAATAGTAGATATCCTGGGGGTATAGTCATGTAGACTTCTTCCAGTTCTCCATGTAGAAATGTATTTTTGATATCAAATTGATGTATTTCCCAATTCAACTTAGCTGCCAGAGAAATCAATATTCTCACGATGTTAACCTTAAAAACTGGAGCAAAGGTCTCGAGATAGTCAATCCCATATGATTGAGTATAGCCTTTTGCGACCAATCATGCCTTATATCTTTCAAGCGACCCATCTATATTGAATTTCGGGGTATATACCCATTTACACCCCACAGCCTTCTTACCAACTGTAAGGACCTTATGTGACCTATTTATCATTAAATAATTAATGAATCTGGAGATATTTGGTATCATGTGATCTGTGGCACCAATATCAATAATCCAATGTATTCTAATAGCATTATTGAAAAATACTTTGTTTTCACCTGAGCATGCAAATGAAGTAGAACTCAACATGTTTTTGAGTCAATCTAGTTCTTCCGTTATCTCCATAAGTTCCCCCCCACATTCATGAGCAGGCTCTCCTGTTTGCTCCTTCAACTACCCTTGTTCTCCACCTTCATGACTTTGCGAAGTGGCAACATATACCTTTCGATTTTGTTAGGGCTTACCGTGCAACTTCCAACAGGTTTTTCTAGTATGTCTTTTGCATTTGCAAAAAGAACACCAAAGACTATCCTTATAGTCATTTGCGGCCCTCTATCCTTGATTAGTTGAATTCTTCTTATCTTGCTAAACTTCTTGGCTTAATTTTTTTTCAGTTTTCTTGGTGAAAAACGCAATTGGGCTAGGCCTTGATGGATCTGAGAGTAGACACAGTCTCTTCCTCCATAAAAATACCGATGGCTTCATCCAAATTTGGTGCCCTCTCTCTAGGATCTAACTCCAAAGACTCTCATATTTTGGATTGAAAGTCATTGGGAAGGTAAACATTCTCTGCTTCAATATGTAATTTCTTTCTTCAAAGTGAGGATTCGTCATAGGCCAATAATGATCAATCTCACGCCATATACCCTTCAACTCACATGATAACTCCATGATTGTCTTCTCCCCTTGTATTACCCTCACTATTTTGGAATTCAGCCTATAGATCTTTCAATCATTCTGCTGTTTAGAGCAATTCTTGTGGACTTCACTCCACAATTCTTTCACAGTAACCATATAAAGAAAGTTATCACACATATTTGTTGTCATGGTTCCAGGAAGCCATGAATGAATAAGGGCTTCCTCGTATTTCCAAATTTTGTAATTCAGATCATTCATACCAATAGGATCATCAATTAGATGCTCCGAAAAACCTCTCCCAAGGAAAGTTAACTCCACAAATTTCTCCCATTTGTACAGATTGATACGATTAAATTTCAAGCGCTCATGCATACCTAGCAGCGCATACATTGTCTTGTCTCAGCCACCAACAATTGCTGTCATGACTGAGTTGGAGGCAGAAGTTTCTTGCCCCATTGACATCTCCTGTTTCTTGATTCTTGAAATCAAGAATTGCTCTCAACTGACCTCCCGAATGCTTGCTTCCAATTGCTGGAAGGCATGTCCTTGTCCTTGCGATGCTTCACACCTTGACCAGCTCTAATACCATGTCAAACCAGGATCTTGATCTTCTTGATCAGGTCTTCGCCCTCCCTTCTCACTGGAGTCGCCTAGAAAATCCCATTGGAGTAGATTCACGAAAAGTCTTACTTCAATTCACCTCTACACCGGTTTAAAATACTAGTTACATCTATAGTGGGCCAAGCCCTTTTATTTTGAAGAAAGAAAGGGAAAGCCCATTAAGTAGTCCATAATTGATTCACTTAAGGGCCCAAATAGAAGAAGATACTACAATAACGAAATCCTAGCTTGTATGACACTTTTGTACTTCAAAACATCCCTTTTTACTTACAAGGTTGTCTGATACTCTCTGATTTAGTGGAACAGGCAATAGTGACTTGCTCCATGAGTATGCCTCTAATTTCAAAATGATGCACGAGTCCACTCGATTTTAAGATCAAATCAAAACAGACCCTTCAGGCACATTGACTACACCTAGACCTTCAGCTATAGAATATAAGTCCAGCTGTAATGGACCTTTACAGGTCAACTCTAAAGTGATAATATAATTGATCATAAATCTAGCCCCAAACATTTCTATGATTGTAAAGATGGTCCTAGGAAAGGCCTTATTAGTAGCATCTCAACAACAATTACACATTCCATTTTAGATATGCTCTTACTGTCCCTTAAATTGTAGACATGGCCCAACAAAGACCATTACAGAAGTTTTAATTATCAGTATAGTCCTCAGAAGATCTTACCACATCCTTACGATACTAATGTCTTCCATTGGCAAAATATTCTTAATTGACGCATTTTGGGTACATTATTAATGTCCGTAATGTCTGGGAAACTTTAATGCACTTCAAAAAGAAGATTGAGGCATCATAGAATGAAGTTATTAAGATATTTTAAAAGGACATAATAAAAATTGCAATTCTTACAAATAATTGGTGGAACAAAGAGCATTAAAGTTACAATTTGTGTTACCTTTTGCAGAATTGACTTGGCTTATAAGATATTCTCTTTCCTGGGAATCCAGTAGCAACTGCTGAGCTTTAGCCAAAGCTGACACATATATAATTGGTAATCAAGAACTATCATTGGTTAAAATAAACAAGAAAAAAGTTGGTTAAGGTGAAATACAAACTTATTTTTAATAAAAAACAAAAAAGAGCTTTAAATTAATAAAATAATTGTACAAAGAGCATCAATTGGGCTAAAGCTGACAGTCTACAATGAAAGATTTTCCCCTAAAGCTGCCACACACACAGCTTTCAATCAACATATATCATTACTAAACATATACAAGAAAGAAGACGCTTCAGATGGAACACAAAATGATTTATTAAAAAATAAAGCACAAAAGGCTTATAATTATAAAAAAAATCATAAAAAAGCATAATTATTTATTGGGCTGCAATAATGGTGACAGAACGTAATAGAAGATTTTATATTCCCCCAAAAAGTTGTCAAAAACTTCAACAATTGAATAAGTTAAGGAAAGCAAACTCTCAAAGGCTGAGAAGAATTCTCTCTATTTCATTTAAAGAATATGGAATTGAAGTTTGATGGAAATGGACTCTAAGATAGACATCTTGGAAAAATATTCCTCTCTGGAAAAAGGTCAATGTATTGGACGATTCCATTACCTGGCTTAGTCAAGAAACTACATGCAGAAAAGAAACTACATGGAAAAAGGTCAATGTATTGGTCTCATGTTTTTCACAGAATGCAAAATCCTACTTCCCAATGATCCATACATCAGGTAATGACATCCTATTTTTGGATGAGCTGCTTTTTTTATCGCCCTTGAATTTTGTAATAAATCTACTAGATTTCTGCAAATCAGTTGAAATGATATGTCGTTTGGAAAATGATATTTACATTTGATCACTCATAAGAATCTCTGTAACAGTTAGACACAATACCTCCGAAGGCCTCCTTAGCTTGTGGATGCTTGCATTTATCAGGGTGAACAAGCAATGACAACTGCAAGTTTTAATATTTTAACCATAAGGTAATATGAGCAGGAAAAAGTACACAATTACGTTCAACATCAGTACACAATGATGGAAAGAAAAGAAAAAGTTACTTGACCTTTCGGTATTGCCTCTTCACATCATCCAATGAGGAATCAAATGACAGGTTTAGATGCTCAAAAGGATTTAATTTAAAGCATGAAAGTATCCTGCAGTTTCCAAAGAAAATCTGTTAAACAATCCTAATTTATTGACAAGATAGGTATGTGATAACGAGCTCAAGTATGCATGCTACAATGGCTAGGACTTATTTCAAATTTATAACAATTCCATTGCTCAAAAACTTTTAGGTGAAGACGAGGCCTATGTCTGGAACCAGGGTGAGAATTTTGCGATAGTAATAGAGAATAGAAAGACCATCATCTAGCAAGATAGTTCTCAGCTACTTTTGTCAGACATTGGGATGTGAAGAATAATTTCTCATTCATCCACACTTAAAAAGCGTTTTCCAAGTTTTTATTGCACTTACTGGTGAAGGAGAAATCCAAGAATAGGCTTGATCCATTTATTAACGACCAAAACTTCCGTGAATTAATAATTAGTTCCTCATAAAGGTCAGCAGCAGACATTTCCCAACAGGTTTTCCAACATCCATGGAGAAAGGCTACATTCACCACAGGCGTCAGAAACATATTCTCATCACCGAAATGGGTACTGTTTCATATAATCAGTTTCCCAAAAAGCAACACCAAGGGGAAACTTACGTGCATTTTCAAGGTTTCTGTAATAAATGTGATAGAAGTAGCTAAAAATTGTGATTCCATCGAACAATGTGCATCTGGTCGCCTGGGTATTAAACAATAGTTACAAGCCTATCCTCACAGCAGAATAGAGCTCCAACAAAAGAAAAAAAGGATTCTCCAAAATGCCTGCCATAGAATTTCAAGGCAATTTGTCGTTGAGATTTTCCAAGAGGACCGATGGCCGACGCAGTGAAAATCACCGGGAAATTACGGGTACAACTCAATATTTTTTCCATCGTTACACAACCAACGCATATATCGAACCCAAAAACAAAAGGAGAACTCAAAGCACACGGCACCAAGACGAAGGAAGACGAGAAGCAAAATCGAGAGTAAAATCAGTTACGTCGGAGAGATTAGACGAAATGGACGGCATCCGTTCAGCAAAGAAACAAAAAGGAGGGCAGCTCACACCTGATGACCTCGTTATCCCTCTCAACCTCGCTGACCTCGGCAAGGAAGCCCTTCAGCAGCAAATCCTCCTCCTGCTTCTGCTTCAGATTCCTATCACTCTCCGCTCTGGACGCCGCCAACGCGTCCGCTGCGGTGGTGCTCCCTGCCGCAGCCATCCCCGTCGCCGACCACACGCACACGCAGAGAATGCAGGGCCTCCAACAACGGGCAGTCGCCGACGCCGGGAGGATCCAGCACCGGAGCCAGTCGATTATATACAGGCAAATCGAAAACCGATAAGAATCCGACGCTTTGGATCCATAACCAAGGCCGAAATGCAATCAGGCAAATTAGGAACCGCTACGGGATCCGAAAAGTGCGATGCTGTAATTGGGCCGGCTGGTTTCCGCCCACATCCACATAAAATCGGATTTTGGAAGCCGGATCTATCCAGATTCCAGCAAATTATATTACACTTAATTGCAAAAATCGATTTCCCTAAAATCACTTTAAAATATTCTTTATTCCAACTGGGCCCCGTTGTACGTGGGCCCTAAATCGATGGCCAGGCCAAGGTCAAGGCCTAAACTTGAGATATTACCTCTCTCTCTCTCTCTCTCATATCACCACCCTGCCGCCCTTCTCTCTCTACCTTCTAGAGCAACCCATCTGGCAATAGATGGTGTGGAGAACTAAACATATAAAGATTTTCGAGGGAGAAGGAGAGAGAGAGAGAGATGGAGCTTTGATTGCATCAAAGACTGCGCATAAGCAGTACAGGTGCTGAGTGATAGGATCTGGCGGCGAAGCAGAGAGAGAGAGAGAGAGAGAGAGAGAGAGAGAGAGAGAGAGAGAGGGGGGGTAGAAAAATTGGTCCACAATCAGCTGCCAGACTAAGCATGAGCTACCCGTCCCCATCTGAGCTGTCATCACTGGGGCCCAGCTCCATGGAGGGCAAGGCTGCGCAGCAGAAGGAATCTCGGTCTCGGAGATGAAGGCAGCTGCCATCTGGGCTCCACCGGAGGTCGGAGACGAGAAAATTACTGAGGGGGACGGTGACGGAGCAGGCCCCCCGCAGGCCCCACATGTACACGTGGCGAGTCCCGGTACACAGGACGACACGCGGCCCTGATGGGTCCCACACGGCGGCCCTGATGGGTTCCTTCTGCACCAGGACGGCGACTAGCTCTAGGTGGCAGATGTCCCAGATCCAGAGGACCGCCGGCATGCTGTCGTTCCGGGTGAAGAGATACTGGCTGTCGTGGCTCCATGACAGGAGACCTGGAAAAGAGGTCGGAAAGTCAACCCCCATGCACAGTCTAAAAAAAGCATATTTGTTATTTTTCATCTCTCTAAAATCTCCCTGAAACCCATTAATGGAAAGAGCAAAAAAGAACAGCAGCTGTCTGAAAGCGGAGGGAAACTCACCAACCTACATCCATGAAGGATCTTAGATAGGACAAAGGGCACGTGAAGAGTCAACGAGTAAGACACAGAACGTACGATTTGAGGGGAGAGAGAGAGAGAGAGAGAGAGAGAGAGAGAGAGAGAGAGAGACTGACCGATTCCTTGTTTTGGGTTGGGCTTGTCCAGGGGAGGCTTCTGAGAAGGCAAGCTGGTGGGGAAATCCATCACCTTGTACTTGACGCGGGAATGGCTTTCAGCAATGTTTTCTAGGACGGAAGCAAGCAGGGGCATGGTGTAAATGACTCGAAATAGAAATCATCAGAACAAATGAAATGAAAAAAAATTAAACGCATTGACTTACTGAATGAGGAAGTCGTCGAGTAGAATGATACTATTTATAAAAAAAACAAATAAAAAAGGTACTTTAATCTCATTTATGAATCTTCAGAGAGTTGACTAAGATTCATAACATATTGTCCCCTTCATGAATGAGCAAATCTAATCTCCAAAGGTCAGGGAGAACAGCTGGGTTCAGCTCACTCCAATGAGAATCAGAATACTGAATCACACCGATGAGAAGAACATGATTTTCAACTGAAAAAATAATCATAATCCACCCAACCCCATCACTGCTCTTGATCCAATTTCGGCAATCAAAACCAATCGGACCATAGTTTCTACAACACTAATTCATTACTTAAACAATGTTCAAGATCAAGGCTAGAAATCTACAAGGTAGCACAAGAACATAGCAATTGGTTCGCACATAAATCCCATGGATCTCAAAAAAAAAAAAACAAAAAAACAAAATCAGCCAATAACATCCCATTATGAATAGCAGGTTATTCCAGAGCTCACTCACCAGGACAACTCCCCTGCACCGTATTCGAAAGCTCATTGCTCAATTGCAAGCCCGACATATCAAGTTGCAGAGCCTCATCCACTTCCTGAAAAGGGAAGAAGGTCCTTCGAGAACCACGACGGCAGGCAATCTCGTGGTGGAAAAGGGTGACGAAGTGGGGAATTCCTTGCCTTGAAGATGACAGCCCTAGAGGGGCCACGAATGGCAGGCACGTGCATAAACTCAGCGAAGATCTTCCAGGTGAGGCGGTTCAGCACACGCAGCATCTGATCAAAGCTGCCGACAGCTAGAAACTGCCCACATGGTGACCACGCAATGGATTTTACACCCAGGCCGCTCTCATATGCACTGTACTTGAAGAGGCACCTCCCATCAGGAGAATAAATGAGCACCTGGGTGAAAGAGGGCAGTAATCAAGCACCTCATGTTGATGAAAAATTAAGGCAAGCAACAATTTAGAGATGATCAATGGATAGAGGAATCCATGCTTTTGACATAGCAAGGATAGATCTGAGTGCTGAAGACATCTGCACCAAAGTGTGCGAGGGATTGAACTACCATGCAGTAAAAACCATGGAAGCAACATTAATGTGGTGTGCCAGCTGATCAAATGTTAAAAAGGGGAAAGAAAGGAGAATGTTTGATGGAATTTGACTGTGTCAGATGTAAACTAGATATGGGACAGCTTCAATTATCTGTTCACTAATGAATCACTGATGGGCAAGGAGGAACAAAGCAAAGCCATGGTCAAAGAAAATCTAAATCAATAGAAACCGACGTGGAAAAAACTTATGCCCTTTGCTATTTCTGGCTATTCATTTCATGGTATAGAGATTCAATCGTTGTATTCAACACATTCTCTAATATAGATTCTATATTCTTATTTTTTATCTTGGTTCTTCTGAACATTAAATGACCAGTAAATATTTTAGATTCTATCAATGAGGAGCTATACTTGCTTTCTATCAAAAAGCTGGATTTTCTTGCCATCCCGATAACCTCATTCTCAAGAAATTGAGAATTCGGGTTTGACTGCTGGAAGCTTTGAGAAGTAAACGTAAGCAGCAATCACCGCTGGACATGCGGCATGAACTCATAACACAGCATGTTTACACGATAGTATCTCAGACTAACGCAAAGTTGGCCAACCAGAGGAGAACATCAGAGAAACATTCACCATCAGCAATGATCAGCCATGAAAGCGAAACACTAAGACACTGGCAGAGGTTGACCTTGAAACGCAGAGCAGGGATCAATAAGATTGGCATATGTAAGCAGTTTCACACGTCAAACCATCCGAGAAAGGTCTTGGGATCCTTGCCCAGGTATTTTGATGAGAAATCATCAGCCAAGCTTCTCCCACAGCTGATTTCCACCCCAGGAAAACAATGTGAAACAAATAAAATTGCATGACAAGTGATTAATTATCAATAGTATTCTAGTCCACTGCCCCATATGTTTTTTCTTGAAAGAGTGAAAATGAAATGTGCTACGTATAACTTTCAACTACTCTCACAATCTTCAGCAATGCCAAATTTATTTTTTATCCATATATTGGGAATTTAAAAGGAATTTTATTCTGATATTAGTTTAAATTATATTCTTACTTTCAGGAGTCACATAGATTCATCCATCCCGGTTAGTAGAATGCTCTTCTACAAGAACAAATACAATATTCTGATAGTCTTCCCCAATAATGGCCGGCCTAATGCGTTTCTTCCACATAGAAAATAGGAGCTGTGGAAAGACAAAGAACAACTAATGAAAACGGAACGGAAATGGTGGTGATAGTGTACATCAGACAAAAGCAACTTATTCCCCCTTTTATCTTCTTTTATCTCATGCTTCCCTTCTCCTCCCTTTAGTTCACCTTTGCCTTCTTTTATTTCCTTAGTTTTCCTTTGCCTTTGATAGACTGAATAAAGAGTAAGAACAGATTCAATAGGTTAGCCACTAAATATCAATAATCTATCAACTAATCCTTAATATGATTTCTTTTGACACAATAATTGACTAGGATCATAACTGACGTATCTTAAAAAGGTTAGATAAAAAAATGTCAGACAAGCTAGGATCTTGTTATTGTAGTGTCTCTCTTCTATTTAGGCCCTTAAGTGAGTCAGTTATGGACTACTTAATGGGATCTCCCTTTCTTTCTTCAAAATAAGAGGGGTTGGCCACTATAGATGTAATCGGTATTTAAACCGGTGTAGAGGTGAATTGAAGTAAGACTTTTCGTGAATCTACTCCAATGGGATTTTCTAGGCAGCTCCAGTGAGAAGGGAGGGTGAAGACCTGATCAAGAAGATCAAGACCCTGGTTTGACACAAAACATGTCAACAATAATTCGTTTTTCCAAACAACAGTGAAAGATGGTCAATCTAGCCAAGGCTTTGCCGTTAACTTGACAAAAAGCAAGACATTAGCAGGTTTCTTCAAGAAAATCATCACTCGCCCTTCAGGAGCAATAGATATGGCCCAATGGAGAAACATAAAGCAGAATCAGGCCTCTAAGATAACAATGCAGCGAATTGATGTCAGCCATAAATTCACACGTTGTTAAACACATTTACTCTGATTAATCATTAGGAAAAAAAAATTGAGAAACTTTGTCTCTTCTTCCATTCGCCAACTACTTACACATCTGATTTATCTCATGCAGTTTATCTAACCACTGAAGAATTCAGTTTCGTCAATAATGATAAAAGATGCATATTAGCCCTGGCACAAGAACCAAAAAAGACTGGACCTTTCTCTACAATGATGACGAAAAAATACACATACCCACTGGAATATATAAAGTATGAAGGGAATTTAAAGTTGATGCTGAGCCCAAAGCTAGGTACCTTGTATTCCAAAGGTGAATCCCAGATCACTATTGCACTGTCATCTGGTGACCATTCAATACCTGCTAAATCCATGGTATCGACAGCAAAGGAGCCCATGATCTCCCATGTCTGGCAGGAGAGAAGAATTATATGATCCTTGCACTCGCGTCTTGTGCAAACAGCAGCAAACTTTCCATCCTGAGTGAAGGAAACGACTTTCGAAATCTGCTTTGGCCATTGTACATGAACGCAGGCAGTATTCACCAGGGACCAAACAGTTAGACGCAGCTGGAAATCGGACGTTGTGAGAATATGTCGGCTGTCAGGGCTCCACCTGGCATTAGAAATGCCAGCTGGGCCTTCATCTATCTTGCAAGTCCACTCTGGCTGGGTCAGCGACCACACCTGAACCATTGGCCTCTTGTACAGGCCGCAAAGTATGTATTCAGAATCGAGGGCCCATTCGACATAGTTTATCTTGTCAACACAGGAGTACAACTGCACAACCTACAAGCAGAATCAGAGACAAGTGGGGGACAATGAGGATGGAAGTCAAAGGAATCGAAGATCAAACCACGAAGGATTCAAAATAAACGCCCACAGGCTGATGCATGCCTCCACCACTGGGCAACATGAACATTAAGATTGGGTCTATAACCATTTCCTTGGAATGAAGTAGACTAACACACCAATCAGGAACCTTTTTGGCATACAAAGTTGTATCTTCAAAAAAAACAAATCAATGCCATCAATATATAAATACATATATCCAGTTGCTTTGCACCGAAAAACTCAAAGATAGTAAGACGGCAGAGCAGTAGAATCATTCTGAAAGAACTAAATAGTTTAAGGGCTCAGTGTCCCTTCGGAAACAGTTACCTGAAGGGTACTGTATGATAGATAAAGTATTCAATCATGCCATCCTAAAAACGCAGAAAACTTTTTGGGTGGTGAGCAGTAATTGTAATATCTAATGTGGACCTCAGCATGCTCACTGCTCCCAACCCCAAATATCATGACAGAACTAATTTAACAGCCACGGCAGCATGTTTTCATCAAAAATCCGAATCATAGCAGGATGATCCACAAAGCTTACGCCAATCAGAAAATGTCCTACATCTCAACTTAAGCATTTTTTATATCCAAGCATTCTATAGGAAATAGAATAGGCAGTGCTCAAATCCAGTTTATCAGTAAAACAGCCTTTCGAATAAAACCATGTTGGTCGTGGCCCCCTGACACTCCATTGGAGACAAATAAAGAAAAACCCTAAAAAAAAGTTGCTCATGCCCATGGAAGAAAGCACAATGAACAAGGGGATAGAAGGAATTCATCTTTTCTGATCTCTCTCCTTGATCATTACTCAACGAATCGATCTCATCTAAGCCGAATCAATATTTTCGAATTACTGAATTCAAAGGCCAAGTTGGTATCTCATTATCAGTTAAAAAAAACGGCTGTTTTTCTTCTCCATTGATCGTACCATCAATCCCAACTCTGGGAAAAGGAAGAAAGTTTCTATCAAAAGCAGCACTTGGTAATGCATACGTCAAGGTATCGTTCACAGTCATGGTTTCCAACTTCAAACCGTTGGGCCCTAAAATCAGTTTTTTGACGAAAAAGATTCCAGACTTTCATTCACGCGCCTTGTATCTCTAAAAGAGAAATGAACGGCACTCCATCATCTACATTTATCAGCTTAAGCTTCAGTCCCGCATTTCGCTTCAAGACACCTCGTTGCAAATGAGGTTGCAGTATGCTAGGTGCTACATCCCTGACGAAAAGGATAAGCTACCTTCATCTTTGTGTTCGTTTTGTATTGCTACAGCTCTCACTTCCTTCCCACACACTAAAACCACAAGCGGAACCAAACAAAACACCCACGCGCAGACAAAAGGGCAGGCGCGAAGGCTGACGACGCAGGGAAGAGAGAGTAGGCAGAGGAGGTTCGGTGGAGAGATAAAGAGGGAGAGAGGCGACGGAGGGCACTCGGCTGCCTACCTTGAGAGAAGCAACGTCACGGATGACAAGGCGGTAGTCGACGGCAATGGCAAGGAAGCGGGAGTTGGGGGAGAAGCAGCAGGGCCCCGTCTGCTTGTAGGCTTCCGTGAAATCCATCACCTGGGGCAGACAGTGCAGTGGAGCGAAATGCCTGCTACATAGAGTGTTCGATCATCTCTACGGACAGGAGACGCCGCCACTCCGACCTCCACTGCCACTCTGACCCTGATCCTACGAGCGGCCGGAGCGGTAGATTGCCGTGCAAAAGTAGACACTACTGTAGAGAGAGAGAGAGAGTGAGAGAGCTAGAGAGCGAGAGAGGTTTATTCAGGCGAATCATTTTTGTTCTAAAATACGTATAATAATATAGTAAAACACGTGATATTAATTAGAGGGTTATTTAGCTTAAAACCCCTATAAAATAAGTAAATTAGTACAAAGTACACGTCGGAACTTGATTAGAGAGTATTAAAGCTGTATATTTTTAAAAACAAGTCCTTCCAAGTATGGCCCGTTACCCCAATCTTCATCAAATGTAAATTCTTGTGGTTATCCTTTATTTCAATAAAGATGGGAGCATTTATTAAATTCAGATATTTTAAGGAACTTAAACCAGATTACCCTTAACCTTTCTTTCTTTTGGTTTGCATGGCCTAGCCTAGATGCAGGTAAAGCCTCCCTCCCTCCCCTCTCTCCTCTCTCTCTCCCCTCTCCCCTCTCTCTCTCCCCTCTCCCCTCTCTCTCCCCTCTCCCCTCTCTCCTCTCTCCCCTCTCTCTCTCCCCTCTCCCCGCTCCCCTCTCCCTCTCTCCTCTCTCTCAACACACAATTTTCCCTCGCCTTATGTTAGTAAGGTTTTACTAGCCTCAACTCACACTACAAGTAGGTGGGTGGTGATAGAGTTCATCAAACCACAAGCAATCAACATCCCTAAATTATTTCACCACCCCATTGAAACTGGTTCAATTATTTTTTCAAAATATCTGAATAATTATATATATTGTTGTCCTCAAATAGTGAAGCTACAAGATGAGAGGAAGATGAGAATGATTCCCAAGTGGATCCATTGAATGAGATTAATATGATTCAGATGAAGAGAGGGGGGGGGATGTTTGCCCACAACTCAAGAGTTCCCCATGGTCATGAGAAGGGTTTTAATGGGGGCTACTTTGACTTTACTTTTTATATTTCAATTTTATGCCTTTAAAATTGAAATAAATATAGATTATTTTTACAAAAATTCAAAACAATCTATAACATAACTAGATCAAGTTGTTTCAATGGTTTAAAAATCATTAAACATAAAGGCTTTCCACAAAGTTAATCACCATGGTAGATATTAGTGGTCATACTATCATGCACAAAATTTCCATTAATACTACATATTATCTCGAAATAAACACTTCGTGATGTTAATCCTAAAGATTTATACGGGTTTGATCATTTTGAAGATTTTTGGCCATATTTTTAACATTTCTACCTGGAAAACTCAAAAGAGAACACTAGTCAACTGAGAGGTCTCATTATAGGACACTAGCAAGTCTCATTATTCTTTTGTCATGAAGAGTTTAAAACTTAATTAAAAAACTTCATAAAGTGAAGAAGAAAACATATCACCTAACATTGTAACATCAGTGCCTCTTAATCAAGAAATAATTTCTTACAATGAGATCCTTGTAAGGGAGCAAATCAATGGACATTTGTGTTGTTGATGTTTAGCTATCAATCTTAGAATAAGATTAAAAGGAGAAAATTTACTTGAAAACCCAAATGTGGTAACTGAACTTATATGCCAAATATGTTTAAATTAAAATGGTCCCATTCAAAGCTTATGATACTACAATTAGTTTGTGGGAATTGCTGGTCCTTGGAAAAAAAATAAAAATTATTCACTACTAATCCTAGAAAACTAAGGTCTATTGTCGAAGTTGTCAGTCCTCTGAAAATCTTGCTTTGTACACTTTTGTAGTTGTGAAAACTGTGGCATGTGAGAGCAGGATAGATTCGATGACCTTAGTGGGTCTTTTGGGCTTTGGTCCCATAATATGTTCTATAAAATTAGGGGATAAGATTAATACCCATCTAGCCATTAGGGGTATGAACTGTTAAGTGTAGGGGGCTGGTCCCTTGTGGTATGGCCATTAGGGTGGAACAAGATGAGGGGATAACCTACCTTCATCATCCCAAAGTGTAAAGGGTGATTAGGGTTTACTACTTACTCATCACTAGTCCTCACCCACTCCTTCCCATCTCCTCCTCCAATGAGTACCCTATCCTTTATTTCTTTTCACAGTCAAGTTTCTTTTTAGCAAACTTTTTGTGACCTTGTTTTCTTTCCTTGTCATTGGTGAACCATCATCTCCTTTAGAGTCAATGTCAAAGTCTATCTTGAGGATGTAAATTAACATGATGCCCTCTTTACACAAGCTCACTCCTTCCAAGCCTTTCCACTTTTTCTAAGTTATAATTTAACCTTATACTATTTAACTTTTTCCCCAAAATATTAGGAATCACTAACTATTGAGAAAAATTTCTTATTATGAAAATAAAAATAACTTTGTCTAGATATTATTTTCCCACTTGATGAAAAACTAAGCATTTACAAGGTCTATGCTTATAGAATGATGACATTGACATTTTAATAACTTGGGATTAAAAATTATTATTTTGAGTTGACTTTCTATTGATTCATTGATTATTTTTATTTTTTCTTACCTAAGAGCATGGTCATTGATGAATTCCACTTTCATGTTGTATAGTATCAAACATATTTGAAATAGCAATGCCTCATAATAGACTCATGTATGAGGCTTTTGGTATTTGTATAACTATTACCATTTATTTTTTGGAAAGCACAAAAACATCAGCTTTTAGCATGATAGTTGGTGTCATGTGCAGGTTTTAGAGATTGTTTGTGTGAGATGAGGCAAAATATTCAACTAACTATGGAATTTGGGTCTCCAAGTAGGAGGTTACTAATGTGAATTGGAGTTTAAATGTGCTAAAATAAATATTATATAACTTCCATGTCTATGTCTATTAATAAATTGATTATGAGTAAAGATATGGTATGGCCCTTTGATTACTATTTTACCATTATTTTATCAATGACTTTACCACTATTTACCAAATATTTATTAGCATAAATTTTTGATAGGATTCAATGCCTCTATTCTTCTTTCTTCACATGTTCAAAGAAAGGAATGGGTTTGTGTTCTTCCCTTGCAAGGCCAGACATGTTATGAACTAAATTCATATGGATATTAGGTTGCATTCCTAAATTAGCACATTTGCTTATAATCCTTCAAAGTAAATTTGAAACCTTGTGACTGAAACGCTTTAAATTTAGCTTTGTTTGGAGCTCAAAATGTAAAGGCATAATGAATCCAACAATAAGCAAATATGCAATCACATTCATTACCCATCAAGAACTTTCATATTCTCCTAAAACTAATGCACATTTTTTGTATATGGGGGGAGATTTATAGAATATACATTGCTTATATTCTCAAATATGCAATTGTAGAGTTCAAAAATTCCATCTTCTTCTTAAATGTGTTGTCAACTTTCTCTTTTAGTTTTCCATATGCCATGCATAGGAATGCAATATATTGGCAACTAATTGAGATTTTCAAATGATCATGCCAACTAATTGGCCATTGATAATAGGATGAACTAAGGGTTACTAAGTTCCTAGCAATCTTGCTAACCATGCAATAATTGTAAGATTGATAAATAGAAATATATTCTACATTAAAATTGTTTCACAATGGGGCACAATTTACAATTGACAGGCTTTATTCATGCAAAAATAAAATTATAATTTCATTGTTCCTTTGAAAAAATAAGTGAAAATAAGAAATAAATCATAAAATGCTTCTCATTATTACTTAGTAGTTAATTCTTATCAATACAATGTATCCTTATGCACTACATTTATTTTGGATGCTAGTAGATTATGTGTGTTCTATTAGGTTGTAAACCTTGCTTCTTACCTTGCCAGCCCAGCTAGAACAAGTAACAATCATTCTTCATATCAGGAATATACTTTCAATGAATCTAGGCATCAATAATATGCTTCACTAAATATACTATCATGATCTTCAAGCATACAATTACCATTGTACTCTTCCATCATATTGGAATCTTACACTAGAGTGCTCATAATTTAATGAATGAGGATATTGGTGGGCAGCAAGGACCGAATTGAGATGAGATATACGCATGTGGATTATGTATCTAAATGTTCACTATTAATATGAAAAATTAAGCTAATGTCTTGTACTATGAACTGAGATAAAATTCTCCTTTGATCATCATCTTCATACATTCCACTATATTAAGCTCATTGTTTAATGTGTATATGCAGATGATCACTATATATTGACCAATAACTCATCTTTGGAACATCTACCTCCACATAATTCATGTTCTTGATTGAATTCTTAGTGGGTGGAGCTGATCCTCTAACCTTTTGATTAGAATAAACTTCTCCTTCATACATTCCACTATATTAAGCTCATTGTTTAATGTGTACATGCAGATGATCACCATACATTGACCAATAACTCATCTTTGGAACATTTCAGTCCACATCATTCATGTTCTTGATTGAATGCTCTAACCTTTCAATTAGAATATAGTTCTCCTTCATAGTATCTTCATAGGGTCGGCTTGGTCTTAGTATTCATGCAACAGTATTTCAAGGTGGCATTGCAAGGAAGCAATTTTTTCTTGAACCATCCAGCCCATGGCATAGTAAAAGCCCTTCAATATCCCAAGAAGTAGAAAGAAGTTGTAATGGCACCAAGAGCTCATTCTGTAGGAATCATGATCTTGGGGCATCGCTCACAAATGCGGCCCGGAGCAACTCCCAATTACCCCTCCCAAACATAATTAGAGGGGCTGATTACCCCCCTCGGACCGATCCTTATAAGCCATCTCTCCCTTCACGTCTTCTCCTCAGTTCTGTTGCCGGGTAGGGGGCGGGAGTAGATCCATCGCAGAAAGGGATCCAGGGTTTTCCGCCGGAGTCCCTCGCCCACCTCCGTCTGCCCTGGTCTCCCCCTTCCTGCCGCTGCTTGACCCCTGGGGGGTCTTAATTTGGGGAGTAATGGCGGTGATTCCAGTCGCCTCCGGGTCCCTCTCCTCTTCGCTTCTCCGCTCTGCCTTCTTGTAGGGTTAGTGTCGGGGACGTGAGGGGAGGCGAGGTGAGAGCTTCTTCAGGTGCGTAGAACCTCCCCCTCTTGGTCCAACCATTGGAATCCATTCGGACGGGAAAGGAGTTGTTTCTTTCCGGGAAATTTCGCTACGCATTGCAGCCATTGCCCTGTCAATCCCCTCCTACTCTTACGTGTGTAGAGGATAGGGAGAGTTGAGGAATTTGATGCGCCGATTACGAGGGCTTCTGCTTCCTTTCGGGCATTGACGGAATTCTCTGACGCCTTCCCAATCTACACCTTATTCCTCCTTAAAGTTCTTGTTTTTCTTCAATTTGTGACCCAGATTCATTTGGATGATGATTTGTGGTTAATTTCTGTCGCAGAGATGAGTCGGAGGCTGAGGAGGAAGGGTCTCCAATCCAGAGATAACGAGAAAGGCCTCGCCATCTACCAAGCTGTCCCATGCTGTTCTGATGGCGTCTCAGAGGTGTATGAGGTGGTCAACTTTCCCCCCTCTGTGGCCGCCATGAACGCTGATCCCGACATTCAGCCCAGGAAGAGGGCCGCAGCCACCTGCCATGGTTCTGTCACCTCATCCTCTGGGCTTGGCTCTGTGTCTTCTCAAGCGGTCCCTGTGGACTGGACCAGCCTTCCCGATGACACAGTCATCCAGATCTTTTCTCGCCTCAACTATCGGGACCGTGCCAGTCTTGCCTCCACCTGCCGTGCTTGGCGCATCATTGGTTGTCTGCCATTCCTGTGGCAAGCTCTTGACCTCCGAGCCCACCGGTGTGATGCAGCCACAGCCCTATCACTTGCTTCCCGCTGCTCAACCAACCTTCGAAGCCTCCACTTTCGTGGGTCTGAGGCAGCTGCCTCTGTCATGAACCTCCAGGCCCGGGGCCTCCGTGAGATCAGCGGTGATTTCTGTCGAGACATCACTGATGCTATTCTATCTGTGATGGCTGCACGGCATGAACTCTTGGAAAGCCTTCAGATTGGCCCCGACCCATGTGAGAAGATCAGTAGCGATGCCATCAGGGCAATTGCTCTCTGCTGCCCCAAGCTTAGGTGCCTGCGTCTCTCGGGGGTGCACCAAGTCGACGAAGAAGCTCTCAATGCCCTTGGCAGGCACTGCAAGTCCTTGGAGGAAGTTGCCTTCATGGACTGTGGGAACATCAATGAGGCTGCACTTGGGAGTCTGGCATCTATGCGGTTCCTCTCAGTTGCGGGCACAAAGAACATGAGTTGGGCTGCCGCTTCACTCACATGGAGCAACCAGCTCTGCAATTTGGTTGGGTTGGATGTTTCAAGGACTGATATCTCCCCTACTGCAATGTCGAGGCTCCTCACATCTTCAAAGAGCCTGAAAGTCTTGTGCACGCTCAATTGCCCATTTATCGATGAGGAAGGCTCCAATGGGACCTCTGTGTTAACCAGCACGAAGGGCAAGGTGTTGCTTAATTTCTCCTCGGACATATTCAAGGGGGTAGCTGCATTATTGCATGATGCCCCTGCTGCCGAGGCCTCTGCAATAAAGGACTTTAGGAATGTGTTTAGAGAGTGGAGGACTTGGAAACACAAGAATGGTGGTGGCAAGTATGTTGAGGAAGTCATGAATTGGCTGGAATGGATTCTCTCTCACACCCTCCTGCGTATTGCCGAGACAAACCCCCCAAGGATGGACGAATTCTGGTTAAGGCAAGGGTCAAGCCTGCTGCTCAGCTTGGTGAAAAGCTCACAAGAGGATGTCCAGGAAAGGGCAGCAACTGGACTTGCCACGTTTGTAGTCATTGATGATGAGAATGCTACAGTGGATCCTGCCAGGGCAGAGGCAGTTATGAGGGATGGAGGGATACCTCTACTTTTGGATCTTGCAAGGTCTTTCAGGGAGGGTATTCAATCAGAAGCTGCGAAGGTAACGGGTCTAACTAAGATGACATCTTACTTCTTATTTGATACGCGATTCATTTTTGTGCTTTTTATTTCTTGGTTCATACATTATTCTCAATTGGTTGTGCAGGCCATCGCTAATTTGTCTGTGAATACGAAAGTGGCTAAAACAGTTGCTGATGAAGGAGGAATTGGGATACTATCTGATCTAGCGAGATCCATGAATAGACTGGTTGCTGAAGAGGCTGCCGGAGGGTTGTGGAACCTTTCTGTTGGTGAAGAGCACAAGGTTTGCAACGATCTTCAACTTGATTTTTTATTATTATTATTGTTATTTTATTTATTTATTTTGGTATGTGTGGAAGTGTTGATGTTTATGGCTTCATTTTTTTTTTCTAGGGTGCCATTGCTGAAGCTGGTGGGATTAAAGCTCTTGTTGATCTTATCTTCAAGTGGCCATCTGGCATTGATGGAGTTCTTGTATGAATAATTTTTACTCCTCTGAACCTTTTACAATGTTTCTTTTTCTTCAACAAATACTAAGCTTTGTTTCCAAATTGTTTATTTATTAAAACAGGAGCGTGCTGCTGGCGCACTTGCAAACTTAGCTGCTGACGACAAGTGCAGCATGGAGGTTGCCATGGCCGGTGGTGTCCATGCATTAGTGATGCTTGCTCGTACTTGCAAGGTTGAAGGAGTACAGGAGCAGGTATTTCTGTCTGTAATATCTGTCCGAGTTTTGTATGATCAATTGCACCTTGCTCTGGTCCATATGAAAATCTTCTGTGAATTAGATTCGATATGCATACAATAGCACTGTCCATAGTTGCCAGTTAATGTTGGCATTGCATACGGCCTACTGTTAGCATCTGGATCTCGAATGCGCTTGCTCTCTTCATTGTTCTTAGTTTATCTCCACTTAGTTTATACCATGCCAGAAAGTATTCCAAGCTACCTTTATATTCTCTCCATTACTCTTTATTCGGTTTCTTTTAATGACATAGTTGCATTCTCCTGTACATCAATGTTTAGTGTTGTGCACCACAATGTTGTGACTTAGGCCGTAATGATATGCTGTGGGATGTCCATAGTGCTAAAATTGAATATGGATTTCACATGTTTTATGACGTGAAGAAATTAGCTCTGCACCGCTGGAAACCAGTGGAGGATAATGATAATTGCACATGGTTTTTTCTTTCCCTCATCTTTTTATTAATTCGAGCTTTTGATTAATGGATTTGCTTCTTCTTCATCCTTTACAGGCTGCTCGAGCTTTAGCAAATTTGGCTGCTCATGGTGATAGTAATAGCAATAATGCTGCCGTTGGTCAAGAAACAGGTGCACTAGAGGCTCTAGTTCAACTAACTTGTTCCCAAAATGAAGGTGTAAGGTACTACATTTTCTCAATATGAAAATGTATTTGATATTTGGTGATCTACCAGATTTGTCCTTGTTATTTGTTTTCTTGTCTTTTCTGGTAATGTTCATATCATCACAAATTAGTTAGGCACGTCCACACAAATCTAGCTAAGCGTGCTGTTTTCATCTTTCTTTCTTTATTTGAAGCAAATCATAGTTTCACAGTGTAAATGTTCTTTTCTTTGTTAGATAGTTTTTTTAGGTGAGATCCTGTATCTATTGCAGAATTATGCACATGAATATCTCTGCATCCCTTGTAAGGCCGTTTCTTGTCAAGTTTTCAAGTTTTATTTCATGGTTTAGATCATGCTCCAGGAAATCTGATTTGCGGCCAGCTTTTGACCTGCTCTTGATTTGGGTAGTTTTGTCTCACTTGTGATATTATATTTCCTGGTCTTTAACATGTTCGTTCTGTCTCGTGCATCTACAAAATAGACAAGAAGCTGCGGGTGCCTTGTGGAACCTATCATTCGATGACAGAAATCGGGAGGCAATTGCTGCAGCTGGTGGTGTGGAAGCGTTGGTATTTCTCTTCTTCTTTCTTGAAAGTGGATACTATTTTCAACCTCTTTCCTGGAATTATTATCGCTATTTGAGTTCGTTATATTTCTTTCTTTATTTGTAAATTGTGCAGAGATCCTAATAAGCAGTTTTACTCGTTTAAATTGACCATAAAAGATCAAGGTGTTTTTAATGGTATAATAGAAAAGAGGGATGTAGTTAAATTTGAAGCGATATTAATGTAGAATATAATCGTGGGAAATGAGGAGGCCCAAAAGAGTGTGGCTCAAAGAGCTAGAACGAGTGAAGCTTGGACATCTCAAGTGCTGCAGCATCTTCTCTACACCAGATGCTTCATTCTAGACTATTTTGAATGTATTTTTCTTTTTTCTAGGGGAGCATTTCTTTCTTTTGTTAGTTGATTCTATTTTTTGGGGGATCTAGAACTAGTTTGTAACTATCTAGGACTGTTATGGTTTCCCGACCCAAATCATTATTTTTCTCTATTTCTATCCTTTGGTATTCAAGCATACTCTTTTTATTCCTCTTGGAACCAAAAGGCCCCGTCTTTTATACAAATTGGAAGTCCTTTCATATGCAGATGCTCGATTGTCAATAGGTCTAATCTATTTTATTTGTGTGTGTGTGTGTGTGTGTGTGTTCTTTACCAGACACAATTTAACGAATCGCTACAAGTGTATTTTGATGTACAGTGTCCCAATCTAATTAGACTGTAAAAGTTGTAGTTTTGGACATTCAAAAAGTTGTATTTCTTGATGATGGATTTGGGTGAATCATAGATTACCATATTTTCAGATCTCTTCAGGTTCTAATTTCCCATGTGCCCTAAACATGAAATTTATTTCGAGACCAAGATGCAGAAGTGGAGTGGCGAAGAATAGGAAGATAGAGGAATAGGCCAGGGATAGGCGATGTTTGAGTGATAATGCTTGTAAATAGGGCCAGGGATTTTGCTGTGTTTTCTTACTGGCAGATTAGATTTTGGTTGAGAGTTAAGTTCATTAGCTATAACTTGTGCTCAGGTAAAGGCAAGAGTGTCTAATTTTTCAGACCTGATTTATTCTATCTAGACGCATAGGAACTTTATGACAATAAATTGGAAGTTCTCATCTTCAACGAGACTATGAAGATGTGAGGGAAAATGGTTCTTGCTGAGACTACTTGCAGTTTTCTTGAAGATATTTCCTCAAGTGACAAGATGAAGAACTTTAATTGCTTTGGTCAACTTCTTTGATTATTTTTTATTACCATTTATTAGTCAGTTGTGCACTATATGTTCAATATTACACTACGGAGTCATTTAGACTAGCATTCTCGAAATGGGCCTGAAATGGCAGAGGCAATTGTTTTCTTTTCTTATATGGTGGGGCCATAAATTTAACCTGGTGGTTCTTGCTACTATGCTGCTATGGTACTACAAACTGTGTGCGGTACGAGAAAAGTTGAAGAAAGTTTCAGATGTCTATACAACACCAACAGGGGTGTTGACTGGTATTGTCAGTGTTTCCAGGGGAGCCGTGTATATCGAGAGAGACACTAGGGTAGAAGTCTTTCAGCTAATTATCTTTCAGCGGGAACATTAACATCCTCATTTATAACCAAGTGATGGCGGTTGTTTCTCTGCTTCCTGTGCCCTAATTTTGTGTTTGCTTTTGTTGGGGGGAGGATTGGGTGGGTTGGGGTGCATAATGATATTGTTTGCAGAAGAGCTCGTTCGTTTTATTGCAGAAATTAATTGTCGCTGTAAATCTGCAAATTCCTCTTGTGCTGAGACGGAGCCTTGGTTTGGAATCATATCTTTCAATGGACCTTAAATTTTCCACTGTCTATTCCTTGATGCTTTGTGTCCTTTTCTGTTCTGAGTCTTTTGGGCTGTTATTTTGTTTCTTTTTCCTCCAAGGGGTTGCATTCATCTAATCCTGGAGCTTATTTTGCCTGTATTTTGGCCTTACTTTTTATAACCCTGTCAAAAGTGCATCTCAAGACCTGAATCACAAGTTATTTCTTTGAATTTATGTATTAATTGGTGTGAATTTATTAGGTGGCTCTTGCTCAGTCGTGCTCAAATGCTTCTCAAGGCCTTCAAGAGAGGGCTGCTGGAGCTTTGTGGGGATTGTCGGTGTCAGAAGCTAATAGGTATCTAGTTTTTAAAAATTGATTTCATTGGTAACATGCTACTTTACTTTCTCTCTCCTATTTTTTTCTGCACAACTGTGGTCGTATCTTCAAAGTATCATCAGGAGCTTGAATGAGTCTAAGTATTAGTTTTGTCTCGGTTATCTGTTTTTGTCGCTGTCAATCTCCTGGTATATTATCTGTTCATGTGCCTCTGCAAAAGGTATCTTGCAGATGATTGGGTTTTTCATAACTCAGTTATGAGAGTTGGAGATATGGGTGTAATATGATATTGGATTTACATATATTTCTTATGAAGGGATGGGGGCTCATTGACAAGGAGTTCGTAGAAATGTCTACAGGATCAGTTGAAATAAATCTCCAATCTGGTCGTATCAACATGTGTCTCGCCAGAATCAGCCAGTAATGGAGTGTTTTCTTTCTTCTTCCCACATAATTGGCATATTACTGCAATGACGTTTAGCACATCCCAGCCTAGACGTGGTCAAATATAACAATATTTGAGGTTTAACGCTTTAGTATTATGATCTCCTTCCACCACTTGGCCCTCTATATTTGGCACTTTATTGCTTGGCTCAGGGTAGAGGAGATAAACTAATGGACTCAGCCTTCGTTAGGACGACTTTCTAAGCCATATAGTTGCCAACAGGTCAATGCTTTCACCATCATTTGACAGACTAGCATGATTTTAAAAGACCAAATCGATAACTGGGAGAAGGGAAAGGTACTTCCAGATCTTTGTTTCAATTTTTGAACTAAAATCAGCAGATTCTTGTTGGCATGGCTGTTTCTATTCAATTTTAACAAAAATCCCAAAAAGGTTTAAAAGTAGAAATATAAGTAGAAGGGACAAAGGGGATAAACTGCTAAACAAGTACAGGGGAATTTGTTTTAGGTATTGTTAAAATCTGCGACAACTGATAAGAACTATGACTAGTTTGGCTTCTGAGAACAGATAAAAGAAAGGAAATGAAGACATTGTTAAATGAACAATGCATTGAAGCATCTAATGAGAATCTTAAGGTTTTGTTCTAGATATACCGAGTACAATGAGAGTACTCGGTATTTTAAATGGTGGAAGACAGGTAATTTCTTCGTATAGAAGGTCTTGATTAATAGGGCCCTTCCTGCTTCCTTGATGGTTGATGTCTCATTGAAGGTTTTAGGCATACAAATTAGTGTCTCTGGCTTCAAGATAGTGGAACGGCTACCAATTTCTTTGGAGATAGTGTCCCATCGATGGATGATACTGTATGGACAGTTTTTAGCCACACAACTTACCATGTTTTTGGTGTTGAGGTGGCCCAGACGTCCAAATTGTTGAGGGCAACAAGGAGAGATGTTGGCACTCGAACACCAGTGTGTCCGTGTGATGACACATTTTTGTGCACATATTAACGCATCTGCATGGGATTAATGAGTTCTGGCATGGGTCGTATTTGTGTGGCAATATCCATTATTAATAACAGTACATCTGTTGTATGCACAGCTGAAAGTTGTTTTCAAACACTGGTGTGCTCTTGTGTTTGATCATGTGGTTAGTTGAATTTGCACATATAAGTATCTTATGCCAGTTAATGATTTACATTTTATTACTTGTATTTTAAATACGAGAAGATTGGAAAATACTAGTATTCATTTGATCTTGAGACTAATTCATTTGGAGATTAATAAACTAAGACATTCAGTGGTTCATTTAATATTTTCCAATATTCATCTGTTGATTGGAAAAGGCAAGTTCATGCTCTCGATCGTGAAGCCTATTCATTTGTCAGGGGATTCTCCGCAGGTGCGGAGAGTATTTAGTGATTTAATCAACACAGAATAGTATGAAAGGCTGTAAAATTAGTTACACATGATTAATTGATAAGTATTCCTTTTTTCTACCTTAAATTCTCAAACTCCAAAAATATGAGTAAATCCAGGAAAATATGTCACAGACTTAGTAGGTGTTACAAGAAGAGGATTGCATAAATCAGGTCATTGCTACTGGTATTTCCAATGTCCTAAAAATGAACAAACTTGATCTTGGGTTTAGTTCATACATTCCAGGTTAGTCTTTAATGTTTACTCTGGAAAGAAGCATCATCCCACTTCTTGATGTTCGAGAGACAGCTGTGGTAGTCGCCAAAGAAAACATATAAGTGCTTGTCTGAGTTAATTTTTTAGGAGAAAGCGAATGTCATCATGAGTACATGTTTACTGGGAGATAGTATCCTAGATGCGAAATTGATTGTGTAATTGGGATGCTGGTGAAATGGCCTGATTTTTCTAACTTGGATTGACAAATAGATTGGGGCGGAGGTTGTGCGGAAGTTGGTTGTGTGTGGATAGGAGGGAAGGTGGAAGAAGAGTTGAGGAAGGAAAGAAGAAGGGAGAAACAGATAACTTTGATGACGGCCCATGTGGCTGTTTGTATGTGACGGCAAGTAGGAGGCAAGTAGGAGGACAGTGATGGTGTTTAGGATTTTGAAGTGAAAGAATGGTATTGAGGCATGGAAACTCATTTTGTTGTCCACAATGCGAGCATATATCACCTTATTGTCTTCCGTGTCTCCTGATCATTATGTTATCATTGTCATGATTCATGGAAATCATTCCTGGTTCTTTACTTGCTTTGTTTACTTTTCAGTATTGCCATTGGGCGAGAAGGAGGTGTTGCACCACTGATTGCATTGGCATGCTCAGATGCTGAAGTAAGGATATAAGCTCTATTTTTTATGCCACTCATAGAGATTTCTTATCTCTAACTTTTCTATTGAACCCCTTCTTTACTTTGCTTGTCGTTTGTTGGATATCAGTGTATGTGTTGACTGGGCTCCCGGATTATTTTGTTTTGAATTAATTTGATTTCATGTCCAGTTCAGTTATATAGCTGGTCTCGTGAACATCTCATTGACTCATTAATTTCTTTTCATTTACATGTACCTATTTCAGATTTATTTTTTTTTGTTGTGTATTCCTTGGAGCTTTTTTCTATACACTATTATGCCGTTGTTCAAGCCACAGTTTCTGCCACCCATTGGTAGAAACTGTGCGTCCAATTGACATTGTGCGTCATCTGTCCATTGATTGTCAGAATGTGATCTCTGTTCATTTTATTGCGCTGAAAATTTCCCATCTGTTTTGCTTCCTATTGTTTAGTGAACCATCATGCTGATCTGCTGTGTTACGTGTCATGAGTCTCAATTCTCTCTTCAGAGGAATTTCCCAGAAATTGTAAGATTTTTCTTAAGAAAAATGTCCACATTCATATTTCACAATATCCGGCGTTAGTTAAACCTTATTGACTGGAATTGGGGATTACCTTTTATTCCTACATCACATATAATTGAATATGCCTCTGAAAAACATACATGTGGTGGATCTGAATCAGGTGTTGATTATTTTTGTTTGCCAGTTCTGCCATCAATAGTTTATTTCATTTTCTTGTTGGTTTGTGTATTGAAAGGACTTGAATTCTAGGTTGATTCATCACAGTACCTATATAGTGCATGAATGTGGTTGCCTGTTTTATCTCAAGATGAAATACACGCTTGCAGGACGTTCACGAGACTGCCGCAGGGGCCCTTTGGAATCTGGCCTTCAATCCGGGCAATGCTCGTCGAATTGTGGAAGAAGGGGGAGTGCCTGCCCTTGTTCATCTTTGTTCTTCATCAGGATCAAAAATGGCCCGCTTCATGGCTGCTCTGGCTCTGGCTTACATGTTCGATGGAAGGTTGATCCTTTGCAAATTTTCATAATCTGTTTCCTCAAGTTGGACTCTTGGTGGCATCTCTACTCTTCATTGATGTCCTCATGCATTGCTTTCATGCTCCATTTCAAACACTCTTCAGAATTATGGGTTGTAACCACATTATGGTTTCTTAAATTGCCTTCTTATTTCTCTGGAATATGCTCCTTCCTGGTAAGTTCAACCATGAAACTTGCTAGGTTTTCGTATTCAGGATTCTAATGTACTGTGCTTGCAAGGTAATTGTAGGCATCTTGATTTGCTTGGAGTCTCAAATATAAAGATCAGGCTCCGGACGGGTTGCTATTGTTAATAAGAACAGTTTCAGTAATGCCTTAGAGATTATGCTAGAAGCTGGTTGACAATTTGTTGGAGCCTCTGAGTTTCCTGTAAAAGGATTATTAATTCATATTATTGGAGAAATGATATGATCGAAATTCAGATATGAATATGAATTAGTCAACCTTCGATAAATTCATACGGTTTCTCTTGTCCCTGAAGTGTTTTAGATGATATAATCATTTGATAAATCCCTTTAGTATTCTTTCCTCTAAAATTTATCTTCCTGGTGCATATAGAATGGACGGAGTTGCGTTGGTTGGCCCATCTTCTTCAGAAGGAACTGCGAAGAGCATAAGCTTGGATGGCGCCAAGAGAATGGCCATGAAGCACATTGAAGCCTTTGTCCTTTCGTTTTCTGACCCACAAGTGTTCTCCATGGCTGCTCTCTCCTCGGCTCCTGCTTCCCTGGTCCACATAGCTGAATCAGCACGCATCCAAGAGGCGGGCAACCTACGTTGCAGGTATCTGATTTACTTCTTTAAATTATCTGACCCACAACCTAGCCCTTATTTTCTGACTCAATTACTATGTTGCTGGTGGTATAATGGCTACAACCCATATACCGTAGGAAGCAGAAAAAATAGAATCTAAATAGAATCTTTGGGAAAATCTTTCTTCTTGATCTGTGGTGACTGATGATGACTCCGGTGAATTTTCAGCGGAGCTGAAATCGGGAGATTCGTTCTCATGCTCCGAAATTCCTCCTCGGTTCTTCGGGTCTGTGCAGCTTTTGCTCTTCTTCAGGTAAACTCCGGCATTTCTCGTTCATCTTCTAGATTTGGGTTTCTACTGCAGATGAATGGCAGAAGCTTTCTAATTGTGGGAGCCTTTTTAATGCTGCCCTCAATTTGCGTGTGTGAGTTGGAACTCTCAATCCGCTGGTGCAGAATTTCCATTAAATAAGTGGGTTCGTGCATTGCATAATTATTTCCTGTAGGAATATTTTATATGGTTTTCTTGTGTATATATATATATAGGTATGTGCTCTATATAGTTAGTGGTCTAAATTGGGGAAGAATCCTCATATGTTTCCTGGTTCTTTTGCTTGAAATGTCTTCTGTGAGCAGTTCACCATCCCCGGGGGTCGCCATGCCATGCACCATGCTGGGCTCCTCCAGAAGGCCAGAGCGACTCGAGTCCTCCGTGCGGCAGCAGCGGCGGCGACATCGCCCATGGAGGCGAAGATCTTCGCCAGAATCGTCCTGAGGAATCTCGAGCAGCACCACCAGCTCGAGACTTCCATCTGAACAAGGAGGGACCCACTTGGAAGAAACCCCCCAGGGATGGGTGCTGCTCTCTCCAGGCTTCCAAAGGTGTTTAGAAGAACGTAGCAGATCCAGCCCTCTCTCTCTCTCTCTCTCTCTTTCTCTCTCTCTCTCTCTACTCTATTTTTTCTTACTTGGATTAGTTATTTGTAGAAGGATGAATTGATCTAGGATAAGTTGGTAAGGTGGAAGGTGTGGATGGGCGTCTCCAGTTTTGGATGATGTATTCTAGTATCTGTCGACGAGATCTCTCTCTCTCTTTGCCATGGATTGAGAATTAGTTTGAGACGGGGAATGTAATTCTCGAACATTATATTTTCCAAAGTATGAATAAGCTGTACTTGTACAAATGCTGATCTCATTGAAGTTCCCCTTGTCATCACGCTCTTTCCCGCGGTATTGGCTTCCCTTTATCCATCTATCTCTGGAATCGAGAGAGAGAGAGGGGTACACAGCGATTATCGTTAAAGCACTACGAGTTGGGACGGGCTCTCTCTCTCTCTCTAACCAGAAGCTACTGGGATGATTTTGATATGGTGGAGACTGGGAAGCATTACTCTAGGTCACATGATTGCCATTGGCGGAGCGGGCATTCACTGCAGGTCACGAGAATACCCGCTGCTCTGGCCGTCTCCTCCGCGTAGAGTCCCCCATTAAAGTTGCACCCTCATTGAATGATCATCGAAGTCCTCCCAGGGACCTTCGAGTATACCAGCTCCCTCCCTCCCTCTCGCTTTCTTTCCCTGCGTTCCTCTCTGATCTGATTACGAACCATCTCCGAGAACACATCGAGGCTGCTCAAACCATCCGTGTTATTCTCGTGGTTCCCACTGCCTAAGGCCAGCTCAATCAGCCTCAACCTTAGTGCAGAGAAAGAGGAAGTAGCGAAACGGAGAGAGAGAGATGGGTCTGTAGGTTAGCCATGGGAAGGGAGTGGTGCCGGAGCCGATCCCTGGGGAAGGCGAAGGAGAGAAGAGCAGTGGAGAAGCCACCTGGGTGCATGAAAGGGATCCTGCATCTTCTGCATTTCCGCCGGTCCCTACTCTTCTCATCCCTTAACCTCCATCACCTTGACGATCGACGCACCGGTGGAATAGAGAGGGACTCATCGCCAAACGGTGAGCAGGCCTTCGCCACCCTTCTCTCATCGTCGTCTTCCTCATTCGCCATTGACGGCTATTGGCCCTTCTCTCTCTGCTGACCCCCCCTATGAACTGTTTCAGGCATCAGAGGCGTCCATGGGATCTACCAGTCCTTCGCATCCCTCCTCTCTGAATCAAGAGATGATAATCCGGTGAGTACAGATCTCCAGAGAAGAAGAAGAAGAAGAGCAACGAAATCTGATCTAATATCTTTTGACTCACCTGTTTTTATGTAGACTCACTCGGGAAAAGGATCTAAAAGCCACCTCTCGCAGGAGAAGAACGACGAAAGCCAGAAGGAGAAGGTTATCCCCTCCGACGACAGTACGGACCAGCAAGCGGAGACCCCCAGGACGTCCAACGTCGTCGCCTGTCTCATGGGACTCGAAGCGCTGCCCCTTACTTCACCGGCGCCGGTTCCGTCTCTGCGGCCATCCTCCCTCCACAACCAGAAAGAGAACGACGGCGAGGACAGGCGGCGGCGAGGGAAAGTCACCAACCCAGCGCCGCCGCAGACCAGACGGAAACCCCTAACTGTGAGGAGCACCAACATCCCTGACCTAAAGAGCTCCAAGTCTTTGCCGGAAACGCCGAGGATATCGACTTCTGGTAGGAGGAGGTCCTGCGATGGAGAGACCCCGCGGTTCTCCCTGCAGCTCCATAGGGTGGCCATGGAGGAATTCGACTGCCTCTGTGAAGTAGTCCACGAGGGCTCTCTGATCTCTGTTCCTCGAACGCGTTCTTCTTCTTCTTCCTCCCAGGGTAAACGTGCCCTGCGGCCGCGGCTTCACGGAGAAAATAAAAGTGTAGAGAAAGGACCTCCTGCCACACAAGCTGTAGCCAAGAGAGCCACCGTACGTCGCAGCGATGGTAATGCTGAGAATATCTCCAGTAGGAGAAGACCGATGAACGAGAAGAAGCGCCGGCCAACGGCCACTGAGCTTCCCGGCGAGAGGTTACCAGAGATGAATCAGGCGACATCAGACAAAGTCGATGAGATAGACGGAGGAGACCTCAACAGGTTCTCATCGTCATCCTCGCCATTCCAACTAGATGGAGCTTCTGAGAGGAAGACATCGAAGACGTCGAAGTTGGCGCAGACGAGTTTGGCGAGACTCACGGAGAAACCTAAGAATCCTCCGGCCGCCAAGACCGCGGTCCTCGGCGGCGCTTCAAGAGCTGCAAGCGGTGAACATCCGCCCTTCAATCGTCCAACATGGCGCAGGACCTCTTCATCCTCGGTCAATCAATCAGACCAGAGAGAAAGTAAGCTGCCGTCGCGGCCTTCGTCGCCGTCTCCACCGCAGAAAACCCTAGAGAGTGCTCCCCGCTCGAGGCAAAGTCGAGAGCCGGTACTTCCACTTCATAGTTCTCTCCCCATTGTCTGTTTTACTCGATACCCATTTTCAGTCTTAAAATAAAATTATCAACGCAAGAATTTAAATAAGGAAAATCAAATGACAATACACAAAATTGCATTTTCTTCCGAGCTTCCAATTTTCTAAAATTCCATACTTTTTCTTTTAAATACTTCAATATTTTTGTAAATAAAAAAAAAATGAAATGGTGTTTGATTCGTTCCATTGAAGGTTTCCTGCAGGCCAGGGAATGAGCCGTCGCCCCCCCGCAGCAGCGGCGAGAGCAGAAGCACCCCCAGGGACGGTGAAGACTCGCCAGAGTTTCGTTACCTGAGGATGATCCTGGAGGGCGTGGGCCTCCTCGGCAAGATCCGCAGTGGGCTTCCGGCGACGCTGGCGAGGTGGCACCTGCCATCCCACCCACTCGACCCCGCGGGCTTCCACCGGCTCGAGCTCTCCCTGCTGGAGGAAGAGGACGAGTTGCGAAGTCTCGGCCATCTAAGCCGACGGTGCAACCGCAAGCTGCTCTACGATCTGGTGGACGAGGCCGTGGAGAGAGTCCTCCGGCCGTGCCTCGGTATCAAACCGTGGGAACATTACCGAGCCGGGAATTCAAGAGCGGTGGTGACGATCATGAGGAAGAAGGACGGAGGGGAGGCTCTCCTCTGGCACCTCTGGTCTCGTCTCCGTGGCTTCCAGCAGGAGGGCAAGGGCATGACTCAGCTGGAGACCTTACACCTCGTGGAAGATTTCGAAGACTGGAACGGAGTTCGCTGCTTCGCTTCCCATCCCCCAGTGAGGAAGGAGATGGAGGCTGTAGTGGCCTTCCTCGAGGCTGCCATCGTCGACTCGCTGGTGGAGGAGGAATGTCATGGTCTAGACCTGAATCTGAATAACATGCTGTACAACGAATGGGATCTTTGATGGTCTCGCTGAGTCCAAACAGTCACATGTGTTGGCCAAGTAGCATGAGGGAAGGTGAGATCTAATGGCTCTCACACTAAGTATGAAATCCATCGACACAGAGAGAGAGAGAGAGAGAGAGAGAGAGAATCCGGGGCTGTCTTGAGGGTGGTGTGCTCGTGTGCATTACTAACCTGTGCAGCTGAGGATGGGTGGCCGAGAAAATGGGCGCAGAACCTTGAACAAGTATAGAGATTCAGCTTCTAAATGACTACAAAACTTCTGAGTATCAAGGGTCCAACCTGGAAAAAAGACAGAAAATTGGCTTCAAACAAGATCATCCCTCATGCGAAGCCAAGACCCAACTTTCAAAGCTACCAAAATCATAAGTTCGGGGGGAGGGGCATCTTTCGGAGAAAGCATGCATTGTGGACGAAAATGGGTGCAAAAACTGTACTTTTAGATATGGCCACCAACAAGCGCTTCCTCTCCTGACTTATTGGCCGAAGGTGTGCAATTGGGGGGTGTTTGAGTTGTGGACAGTGATCTACTGGACTCTAGTGAGCTCTAGTGGGCTCTAATGGTCAATGATCCACGGCGAGTACATGGATCCAACTCGATTAGGGCATGTGTGAGGGTCCATTGTGTGAGCAATATGTGCTGCTGCACCGAGGTCTGTAAGATGATTCTCTGCTTTCGAAGGAACAATATTCTTGTGCGACCGTGGATGTAGGAGGATTCTCTAAATCACGTTAAATCTGGTGTGTCCCTTTGTTCTCGCCTCTCTCCTTCTCTTTCTCATGCGATTGGTACTAGTAGCACGATTGTCTTCTCCTAATAGGGTATCATTCATAAGAAAAATCACATAATGAGGTGAGAGGGAATCAGATGATGCTTGAGAGATTTCTAGTGTTGCTGCCACTCTTAGGCCTGCTCAATGGTGGAAGAATTTTATACGCATTACCCATTAAATAAGTTTGAATGGCATGATGTTCTGGCCAAAGGAAATTCAGCTTCTTGGAGCCCACAACCCTTTCACTCCTCCATTAGATGAAATCACATTCCGATGGCTCTATTAAACAATGTAAAGCCCGTCAGATTGCCAGTGGCTGTGTACCCATGTCAAAGACTTTGAACGCGTGGCCTCTCTCTCGCTGCTGTAAAAGACTGGGGCCCCGTCAAGCTCACGATGGCAATACCTCTCCCAAGATGATCCCAACGAGGAGAATTCTGTGAGCCTCAACAATGGCCATTCTCCAAGCTTCGCGGAGCAAGCTGCATGAAGCTATTTCAGACTATCTTTTTACCAATACTAAGATCGTACTTCTGCTCTTGTTGTTCTTGGCACGTCACCTCAAAGTCCAACCAAAGTGGGCGGCGTTTCATTCATTGGGTCAAAGGTTAGCTGTGACGATTTTAGGCTGTCGTTTCCTACTTACTTCCTACACGTTGGAAATGGTTCTCTTCATTTCGTGCAGAGGTCCGAGTTGGTTATCTTTGACATATTCTGCAGCCCTAGAATTTTCTCCATGCCCAACGCCAAGGGTCGGTTCCTTCCTTCAATCTATGGCGACCATTTAGGTTTAACTCCGACCTCCTTGTGCACGTTAGAACGGGGACCCAGGTATCCTCGAGGGCCGCGTGCCAAATAGATGTTGGCTGCTACCGACGACATTTTCCTGGAAATCTCGTGCTGCACAACAGAGTTAGTCGTAAGTAATGTCGACATGGTGTCGGCTGCTCAGAGAGGAAAACTACGGGACGAAATGTGTGCCTTCTATCGCCATCCAGTGACGACCAGAAGACAGCTAGCATACGGTTAAGGCAGAAAGTTCAACCCCCCATCTCTCTCTCTCTCTCTCCCTCTCTCTCTCTCTCCCCCTTTATTCTCTCACTCTCTCTTCCCTTCTCCCTTTCTCCCCCCTTTATTCCCTCTCCTTCTCTCCCTCCCTCCCTACTCTTCCTTGACTCGCGATTGAATACCGTCGAGCCTAGTTCACCCCAAGAATCTGTAGTTGTCACCGACATGACTTTCTCGTACTGCGAGAATCATCTCGATCGGACTCGTTTGACGAAATTTGCTTGGCTGTAGACTTTGCCACTACGCAAAACGGCGGATTCAAGAGATAATATATTATTAAACTCCATGTAAAACATCAGATATTGCTCAAATACTGAGAGCAAGAGTTGGGAAGGGAGTAAAAGTATTTAGCATATGAGAAATAGTGGAAATCAAATCCCTCCAAATTTATTTCATGATAGCCATTCTAGTATATTATCACATAGTGTCAACGCATTGAGATCTTCCCAGCATTGCAATCTAGTCAAAATTTTCTTAGAACGATGGTCAACTGTGGCCGACCCAATTCATCTGAGCTAATCCTTTTACACCATGATAAGATTGAGATTGCTGATAGCCGATTTGAGTCAGCTGGGATCGTCCTGCCCGCCACAATCAGATCGAGATCACTATCCGTCGATTTGATCTCCCCCAGCATCCACCCCACCAGATTAGATGGGAGAAGATGGGGGGTTCCTCCTTAGATCAAGGTCAACTGTAGCTGCCAGGGTTCGGCGGCTCATCCTGCCCAGCTTCAGATTCGATGGACCACCCAACAGTGGTGGATCTAATTCGAGCCAAATCCAGTTCAATCCCCACATTGCCTTGTTCTTGATCGGATGGTCCTACTTATAATTAGGATGGTCCCAAGGGGTCACGTGTCTGCCAATGCGCCATGCACATGGGCGCGTTCCCCCCCGGCCATCGCTCTCCCCCACCGCCTCGCCGGCCGCCGCGTCCGGCGGCGACCGTTCTACTATTAGCTCTTGAGATCCCTTCTGACAAAAGTGTAAGGAAAATGGGGGTTCCTTTTCGGAAACTCCTCTCATCACAGCCACGAGTTTGATATAATAAACGAATTTTGTGAAATAATTGTGTTCGAGGCGTACAAGCTAAGTCCTTTCGACAGCTATGGCTATTGTTACAGATGGAGACCGCCGGCCCCGCCGAACCCGCGGTCGCTCCTCCGCTGCTTTCAGGTTCCCCTTCCATGGCGGTTCCGGCGAGAACACCGCTGCCGCCGCCGGCCACGGCGATTTACATAAGCGGGACCCGCCGCCCATCTACCCTTTCTGTACAGGACGGCGATGACCCAGGAAGATTTCCGCCGCCGTCCGGTGGATCAATCACGCCTGGGGCTGCTGCTGGCCGCCGGCGATGGCCTGCGGCTGCTCGAATTCCTGCGGCCATGGTATCAGGCTTTGGGGAGGGAAGCAGCAGCTGCAGTTAGCCGGACATTTGCGGGGCATGGCCGACGGCGGCGCGCCGGCGGAAGGGGAGGAAGCGGCGGCGGCGGCGGCGGCGGCGGCGGCGGCGGCGGCGGCGGCGGCGGAATGGCCGCCATGGCCGGGGGAGGCAGCTTCATGAAGGGGCCCCCAACACTCGACCTTGTTATATTCGGGGAGGCTGGAGTGGAAGTAGACCCAGACGAGGGCCTCCTCCAGCTCCGGGTGGGCTCTGAACAGCGTCTCGTCCCCGTGGACGAAGGCCTTCAGCACCTGCGCCGAGGGAGGCAAAACCCTAACCCTAATCAGCGCCTGTTCTTGGCCATTTCACGCATAGATAATCAAGAACTCGATCTGTAATTGCGTACCACGGGGAGCTCCTTGGAGAAGATGTAGTAGCGGAGCTTGGCGATGAAGTCGAGCAGGAAGTGGCCGCCGCTGATATGACAGTGGACGTGAAGCGACATGTGGCCCTGCACCTTCTTCCACTCCGCCACCACCTCATCCCGCTGCAGCCGGTTGTACCATCCCTGCAGCTGCAGCCACCGCCCCACAGAAATTAGAAACCCCCTGAACACTATCACCATCGCCGGAGGAGGAGGAAGAAGAAGAAGAAGAAGAAGAAGAAGAAGAAGAAGAAGAAGAAGAAGGGAAGATCGCCCACCTGTGAGCGGTTGATGGTTTGGGAGACGGCGAGGGTGATCTTGGCGGTGATGTCGCTGTGGGTGAGCGTGTACGCCCTTGGGAGATGCCCCGGATGCTTCTCCTGGTCCACCCCAAGGAAGAGGACCTTCAGCTTGGAGGCCTCGAAGATCGCCGGCCCGAACAGCCTCGCCACCACCGCCTAAAACCAACCATCCCACAGATCAGTACTTGCTCCGATAATCTATCTAGATGATCTCTAAAGTCCCGAAGATCCTGGGGAAGAAGATGATGGCACCTACCGGAGAACCCTGCCGGTGGGGCCTCCTCCCCTTCCTTCCGCAAATTAGGGAGCTCCTCCTCTTCAGCTCCGCCGCGGAGGAGCCGCCGATCTGCGTCCCCGGCGGCAGAAACAGCGCCGCCGCTGCATATCCCATGATCCTCAATCTCCTCTCTGAGAGTCACCACACAGAGAGAGAAGAGAGGGAGAGAGAAAGCGGCGGCTTGAGCGGATCTCCTACTGGCTGTTAAATGCCGGCGTCTTCCTCCTTCCAAAGTCTCCTGTCGGCGGCGATGGCGTTGTATACGACGGCACGACTCTTCCTCTGCTTCACGCTCCCCCCCTCCCCCCCCCACCTTCCTTCCTCCGGACATCTTTTATAACAAATACATATAATTAAGTATTTACGATTTATTTCCTGAAAAATATCCCATGACTTGGGAGACGCGCCTTATGATTTATTCCCATCCCAATCACGGTAAGAGCGGCGAAGCGAAGGGGGGTGACGGTATCAACTACGGTCTTACTCGCTCTACGGACATATAAACCGGCGCGTAACGACAATAGGAGGTGGCAGAGGCGTGTGGCAATCGTGTCTGAACGCCGTGGCCAGCCTCTGCGGTGAAACGTGGCGCATTTTGGAAGAGGGGAAGGTAAGATGGGTACGCATGAGTGGTGGGTTACCGCGGCGTGCACGGAAGGCGGTTGAGGTGGGATGCGCACAAGCTGCTTGCTTGTAGACCGAGGAGAGTATTCTTGACCTTTGGGTATCCTAGAAAGTAAAAAATTATTTTTTAATTAATATTATAGATACTAACGATAAAATTCTCTGCTGTATTCATCCCGAAGTTGGTGTCCGCCGTCAAATCATG
This sequence comes from Spirodela intermedia, assembly GCA_902729315.2. Lineage (NCBI taxonomy): Eukaryota > Viridiplantae > Streptophyta > Magnoliopsida > Alismatales > Araceae > Spirodela > Spirodela intermedia. Next base: position 3,187,184 of record LR746273.1, read on the forward strand.
AACCATGTTTGGTAGATGGTAATTAAGCTTGAAGAATATAAATATATTATAATTAATATAAAACGTGATTTATATTTTGTAAACCTTCCTAAATCTTCTGGTTTATCAAGAAAAATTACCCAATTTTATATTATTGTTTTAAATAATTGGTACATGATCCGATCATAAGAGGGGAAGGGGAGTTAAGAAATGATAATAGCTTGCTTAAGTTTCTGAAATAATACCTTATCCAAATGGATAAATAAACAAAGTTGTGAGTTATTTATCTATATTTAGTATATTTATGGATCAAAAAGTGAGCATCTTCCACATCAAAATAATATGTGTGGATTTTTTATCATGATAATAGAAAACACTAATGATGGCAACATAATTAAATTAATCCAGCCATAAATGGCACACATTAATACATTTTTCTCACCATCATTTAATGTAATCGTGGCTCTTCAAAATTTTATAGATTCCATAACCTTCTATCATACATGTTTTGTAAAATTGGGAAAATAGTTGGTTATATTGCATACAATGATCAGTTTTCTATGAAAAATTTGAGAATTTATTGGGAATAACATGATAAATATAAAATTTAAGAATTAGTTTCATGTGAATCATTGTTGTACATCTTATTATTTGAAAATACATATAATAATGTAATAGGTACGTTTACACTAATAATTGAGTGTATAATTGATATCTAATTATGACACATTTAGTATTTTTTTTTAATCCCGGATGCATTGCCGTTTTTGTGTTTATAAGCTCAAAAACGTTTGGGTTATTACATTATTTATAATCCCACGTATTGGGGTAATTAAGGTCTCATCGTCTTTTGACAAACTATCACGCCTGATATTGTTTAGTCATATGGTTTAATAAACCACAAACGGAAATTTCTAATGATCTTGCGTGTTGTGACAGGGAAATTCAATTAAAATTTATATTTTCATTGAACTGGCCATCTTCTGTAGGGTGAGTAGGTGGTGACGGAGTCGGATAGCACTGCCACGGATGATTGCCACGTGGGGCTCTCTCCTTTGGGTTTGACCAGCAATGATGAGAGAGGACGGATGTAGGGTAATCTTGGAGGGGTCTAATCGATGAGGGTGATATCGTGTCTAATTAATGAGAATGATGAAAGAAGATGGGGATAGCATGCCCCCCCATCTATTAATGATGAAATGGGGCGAAAAGGGGTTGCTCCGTCTCTCTCTCTCTCTCTCTCCTCTTTGTTTTGCGTACGCGCATCCGGCTTACCCACGAAAACTCCTGTTTTCTTACTCTCTCTCTATCTCTCTTATATCTCTGAGCCCACCTTTGCCTCACTCTCCTTTCTTTCGTGTACGCGTATTCCCGCCTGCCCATGACAACGCCGCTTTCTCTCTCTCTCTCTCTCTCTCTCTCTAATAATCAACCTTTCAACTGGCTCCTCTCTCTCTCTCTCTCTCTCTCTAATAATCAACCTTTCAACTGGCTCCTCTCTCTCTCTCTCTCTCTCTCTCTCTCTCTCTCTAACTCTCGTCTCCTGGTCTACGTCAAAGTAGCCCATCTGGCCGAGTCACAGCGAAGTCTACGGCTTCCAATTCCGTCAAGGTCTCCATCGGCATCTCCCGTGCCGGAAGCCACTCCCAGTCAACGCTTCCCCATTAGCTGCCACGCCGCCGCCGGAAACGTGTGCCAACGTCCTCCACCTAAGCCGCCGGCGAATTCGGAGCCCACGTCCGCGCAGGCCGTTCCATCCGCCCCAGCCGTCCGCTCCCCCTTTGCAACGGGCATAATTATTCAAAAAATATAAATGACTAGAATCGAAAAAGCCCGAAAAATATGGAATTCGGCCCGAGGCCCAATTATTCTCGGCCCGGTAAATATGATCCCTCGAAAGCTCACCGGAGACTACTTCGAGAGTCGGGGTTTCGGGCTTTGGACTTGAGCCCGACTTTTGACTTTTTATTTTGCGTTTCGAAAAATGCTCATCAATCAAATAATTTCATGTCACGTGGAAGCCGTCGTATGCTTTTAGGTTGTTTCCCACGTGAGGAAATAGCAGCCAAACATCCCACGTGATCCGGGCCCCACGGGCTCCGGTCGGCTCAAAACATAATGAAGGGCTGAGCTCATCTTCCGCACGTTCTAACTTACTATAATACCTAGTCCACTAAATTATTGGGTCTTTTAAATTCACCCCATTAAAACTTTGTAAGCTAGTAAAAAACCTTCATCTTTCTCGAATTTAATTAAAGGCCTCAAGAACCAGTTGCTTATTGATTAGAAATCCTTGGTACATATACAACTAACATTTTACCCTTCTTAAGTAAACTATTTCTCATCCCACCTCTCTCTCTCTCGCTAAAACTCCCTCGTCCATGAATCTAACGAAGGGCGGTATTTTAAGGGGTTTAAAGCCGGTCCCGCATTATTTGGGTAACAACCTCTCTAAACTTATTATTTACAATTACTCCCTCGATATTCGAAATCTGTCTTACTCCGAGAAATCTCCTCGGGAATTTCGCCCATTCAGTCTTCAGACATTGTCGGTAACGCGTGCCGAAATGAGACATGCCGCCGTTCTCCCCTCTTGCCGGGTTACTCTCACGGGTCCAGTTCGCTCGGTTGTGGGCCACTAAAAGCCCATCTTAGGTTGGGCCTGCAAGGTGGGCTTCTCCCATACTTGCTAGAAAAAAAAAAGAAAAAGTATCGGTGCTCTCTACGTACTAACTCTCTCCAATATTAAATATAATTATTTTATTTATTATTTATTCTCTCCTATTTTATCTTTAAATTTTTTATCTAGTAATTTCCTCTTTTAGATATTACTCTGGTAAAGAAAAAGGGGAAAAATCTTGTAATCATAGTATGAATAAATATGCTACTAATCTCTGAATTTTTCACTTGGTACTCCTCAACTATAAATATCAATCCCTGTGTTATTAGCATCTATAATGTTACACATTATCCCAGAAGAGATTTGTATAAAAATCACTAAATTATTTATAAATATATTTTACAAAAAAATTACCCCCCCCACCACGCAACCTTAAATAAATATATCGAAGCTGTAAATTACCCTGAACATCGATCTTTACATTGCGCAATCTATGAATTTTTTCAGTACCATCCCAGAGCTTAGATATTATTCTTTCTTCCTCACTGTTCTTACCAAAAATGCCTTGATTTCTGCCCACTACCCCCATGATGTTGGTCATATATCTTGCTCATAGGGGCTCCGTTCTATTATAGTCTTTGATTTTTTTCCATAATTAGTAGCAAAGATCCCAATCATAGAAAATATTTTTCTAAAAATATTTTTCTGGGAAACAACTTTGGGTTCCACAGTAATCATTTTTCTGGGCAAATAATCTGTATATTTTTAAAAAAATTGCCAATTATAGAACTGCAAGAGCATTCCATGTGGGCGTACATTTTTCTCAAAACAGACCAATTCTTGATAAATGCACATTTACGGGCATGTTAAAATTATTTATTTTTAGCCCCATAAACCCTTCAGATCCCACGAACTCTATGAACATTCATGCACTATTTCATTTCTGTTCAAACAAAAAATCCCTCGTTGGTGAGAGATGTTGGGCTCACTCACTCACTCCTCACTCACTCACTCACTCACTCACTCACTCACTCACCCTCCCCCTTGTGAACATAAATATCTGTAAATATAAAATTAAATAGACATTTCTGTATCTGTATGCATGCGGACTTGCACGTGCGAGGATGAAAAAAGAAAAGAAAAGAATTGATGAACCTGTATGCTTCTGTACATCATAATCTCGGCTGATCATGGTCCAAATGAGACGCACATCCTTCATTTCTTGAAGGCATAATCACTGCACGGAATGATTTCTTGGTCTTCCATCACTTTAACAGCCCTCCACGCCGAATCTTCCTGTTTAAGAGAGAGAAGAGCCATTAGAGGAAATCATATGGGATTCTGAAAGAGTGCTGCATTCTACGTCTGCAAGCGTGCATCATTGTTTTCGTTTCTCATAATAGAAACAAATGTGGACAGAAAAAAAAAAAAAAACCCTTTTTCGTCAGGGAAAAAATAGTGATATTTGCGGTGAACATCTATATATATATATATATATATATATATATATCTAATAAAGTTTTTTGTGTATGGTTATCACGTATATAACAATGTCCCTGAATTTTGGGTAGATAACATAGTGATGTGATATAATACCTTGATTTTCCTTTGGGCTGGTTCCTCTGGAGGATAAAGAAAACAGTAGGATATCCCTTCCTTTTCAATTGGACAGCTTGCTGTAGTTTGAGAATGCTCCTTTGTATGCTGAAACCTGCAAAATCGTCTGTATTATTAGCTTGGTGAGCAAACCACATTCTTCAGAACATCAGGAACTGCATTATTCCCTCTAGAAATCATAATTCTTCGAACCATAAGATATATATACACATTTGGGGGACGACCCAGAGCGTTGACTTATACATCGAAGGCCATTTCAAACGGCTTTGACAGGTGAACCCGCCCAGAGATGGAGATTTGATTCCAATCGCGTAAAATCAAACGGGCAAGACAAAAATATTCTCATTGGGAGACATGAATAGGCCGAACTTGTCTAGTAAATCAGGTGTGAAGCTCAATTCACTGGAAGAACATCAGCAGCACTTCGTACCTTACAGCATAATTGTAGTCAGAAGGGTCAACTCATGGGGATCCAATGGTTTTTACTTCCTCAAGGAGTTCACAAGATGCTGAGGTGGACTGTCTGACCAGGGATGAAGATTCCTTCGGCCCCAAGAATGTTGGAATAGAAAGGGGCCATGTGGAACTCATCCGTTGCCCCACGGTTTTGTCTCTATAATGTCGCCATCGCCAGGAAGATGCAGAGGATGGAGACAGAAAGAGAGAGAGAGAGAGAGAGAGAGAGAGATGATGCCACGGTTTAAAATGAGAGACATGATAAACAACAGGGAAGCTTGTGATGATGCCACACAGGTGGGGCCAAAGCATGTGGCGAATCTGGTGTGGGTTTACTCAGATTGTCTCAGGGCACTGAACTCACCCTGCTCAAACATTCACGAGCACCAGTCAATATAATCCAGGGAAAACAGTAGAAGGGAGTTTCTGCTGATGCTGCCCAAACTTTCTTCGGGAAGAACTACCTTGCTGTGTTTTCATGGCGTTTCCTGATCCACCAACTGTCTTCATCTTTTCCCGATTAGTATTTTAGGGCAACAACTGAAGGATGACTCCGTGTTTCTTAAGTATGAAAGGTTGATACTCAGTGCGGTTTAAAAATCAGGAACCAGGAACTAGAGTCGGATCGAGCAATGAGACCAGGTGTTTTTGACCGAGGGTAATCGATGCAAGGGGAGTAGGGTTTCGGAAACGTCGTAAAGAACAACTGAATTCTTCTTCATGCGAGATAAAAGAGATCTGAACGAATGAAGGAGGAGGAAAAGAATAGGAAGGAGAAATTTCGAATATTTGAATGAAGTGAGAGAGAGCGCTAATGCGGCTGGATTGTCGAGAGGGATGGATTCTGTAACTTACAGCTTCGAGATCGATCCTGTAGACGACAAGCTTCCGTCTCTCACGGCAATTCGTCCGGTAGGCGACCGCCATATGAGCAACTGCCAGCGCCCACGAGCTCAAGAACAAGGCATCCGAGGCCATCGGCTCCCTCCGCATCAGGTCAACAGCCGAAGCGGACGCGGCGGCGCCTGCACGGTGCCACTGGCCCATCCCGGCGGCTACACAGGCCTTCACAAAGACGAAGGTCGCCGACGACAAGGAGCAGATCACGGTGATCACAAGGTAGGGCCACCGGGACAGAGCAGGCCCTTGAAAAAGGCAATAGACACCTGCGGCAACATAAACCAAAGGATCCCCAAAGATCAAACGATTATCCAATCCGTCTACACACGAATCTCATCCGAACGCAAGGAATAGTCGATGCGCGCACGTACAGATGATGACGAGGGATCGGGCGATGGAGAGCAGCGGCAAGTCAACGAGGGATGCACGGAAGTCGTATGCCCGCAGCTGGGAGGCCAGGGATTCGGGAGAGAGAGGGGCGACGAAGGCGGAGAGAACCGCCGAGGGCAGCAGCATGTCCAGGGCCGCCACGAGGAGCGGAGTCGAGAAGAAGAGGAGCGACGCCACCATCGCCGCCAGGAAGAAGAGCGTCTTCATCCCCCTTCGGATCCGCTGCAGCGGCAGACACGGCGTCGGCTTCGCCTTCGGGGACGTCGTCCTCTTCTCCATCCTCCCAAGATCAATCACAGAGACCACAGAGAAAGAGAGAGAGAGAGAGAGAGAGAGAGAGAGAGCGAGAGAGAGAGAGAGAGTCTGAGTTTCAGGCAGAATCGGCCTTCTGAAGAGAGAAATGTGAAGAGAACCTTATTCCGCCGCCGGCTCTTCGCCAGAGTGGGCCCCAGGAGAAAGCCGTCATGTAGAAACTTCGCAGTGGTCAACGCCAAGTTTCCGCGATGAGAATTTTCCCTTCAGAGGTCACGAGATTTCGCAGCAGCCAATCGCATTGTGCCACGCGAGAAGACATCTAGAAGTGCTTCCAGTCAACGCTGGAGGAAGACCAAACCGTTACCGTCACGGAGACGTTTGCCTCTATCTTCGTTTCCCATCGCCTTCTTCGATTCCGTCGGCAATGACGCGTCCACTCCGCGTGTTTTCCACATGTTTCTGGTCACCTTCGCGTTGCGTGTTGACTAGGTTTTCCTCCTCCGAAGAAAGGTGGAGGATAGATTCTCCTTGCGGTCACCGCCGTCTGGGCTGACTTCGAAAAACTTCCTCCAGTTATCGTAAAAAAATTATAAAATTAGAAATGTCAACGGCTGGAGCCTTATCCTAACCCAGCTCGAGCCCTATCGGCTCTCTAGAAGGCTTTTGACTTGGAGAGAAGGTGAGAAATTGGGCAGCTAGCTCATTTTGATATATTTCTAAAAATGGTCTTTGTGCTCAAGAAAATGGGTGGTTATTGACTAATTGATGAATAAATTATTGGGCTTAATTTTGAGGGAAAAAAAAATTAGGATGAGGCATGTAAGAGGCGTCAATGACATGTTAGAAGATGTTGATATAAATAGTAATTATTCATTAAAACATACGAGTCATCTTGATTCTACAAGATGCCACAATGGGTGCATCACTAGACTCTTTTCTTGATCATAAATGTTCTAAGGAGTTCATAGAGCATATAGTTTTTGTCGTGATTTTGATAAATTGTGTGATCAAATTTATTGATTGCTTTTATCTGCATATAATGGTTTATAATTTAACATTTTAGGAAATATAATTTTTTTCAATTGATTTTATATTTAAATTTCAAAAATATGGAAATGAATTATTTTTTTCTATCTTTTCCGTGACTAGAGTTTTCAATGCCATTAACACGAAGTTATTTCAAAGAAACAGTCATTACACATGTTATCAAGTACTTTGAAGCCCAATTAAAGGGCTTTTGGGAAAAAAAAAATTGAACACTAATTGAGGTTTTGCTAATACAATCATTTGATATTATCCATTCAAATCAATTTAGTTTTATAAATATATTTCACTGATCATATATTATAAGAAGTGTTGGGATAATTCAATGACTATTGTAAAGATTGTACTAATGAGATCCATATCCCAAAAGTATTCCTAAAAAGTGTGAAATTAGTGATTAGTTCAAAAATATGTAGAAGAATGATGAGGAAATGAAGGTAGATATATATATTTTTTATTATTTCCATGTAGTATGCCAGATATTACATTTTGATAAATATCTTATATCCCAAGAAAACCATCATAATCATTGCTTTTTTCACTATAACAATTTTTATAAATATTAGTGATTTCAATAGTAAGATAAAAAAATTCACATGCTGAAATCAACCAAATAAAGCAATTCAACATAATAGGTCATAAATACATTAAATGAGTTAACATTTGGATAGATGACATTATTGTTGAGAATTATTTCTGAATTCACATTCACTTAAATGAATATTCATGTCCAATATCATATATCACATATATTAAAACTTTAGTATGATTCAATCTTTTTAATTCATCTTATATGTGTTTGTCATCATCAAAAGAATATAAATTTAATGCTCCAATAAGTTCCTCATCACCTTCTCCTAGTATGTCAAAATTGAAATGAAAATTGAAAATTGATATAAAAACTCTTTAAAAAGTTTGCTCTTGACAATCATTTACATGGTCTTGAAATGTCTTCACTATTGGTAGATTTTCGATGAAAAGAGTAAAGGAATATTATCTAACATCTCATGAATCTACATTATGTTGGCATGTGCTGGTGGACAATAAAAATAGAATTTAAATTAATTTCAATGGGTAAAGATAATAAAAAAATATGGATCCCCAGTGAGTCAAAAATTAATTGAAGATGGGGCAATTTGAACTTCTGAATAATACTTCTAAATATTACTTCTAAATATAAGTGGTTGACATTATAACAATCCAAGAAGTTTCATGGGCTAAAATCGTAGAAAATGAGGTGAGAACTTGTCTTATACTACTAGATACTAAATAGTAGCTTGTTGATTTAAATTTATAACTCTAAATGATGCATATATTAGGCATAAAGTATTGAGTTGTTCTTCCACACTATTATCAGTTTTATGCACAAATATTTCCTATTTAATTATTATCAGTAACCTTATCATAAGGTGGATGAAGAACTCAATTCTAGTGTCACATCTCTCAACTTATAGCCACCTTTGACCAATAACCCTTATTATCATATCAATATAAGTTGTACAAGATTTATGACTAGAGCTTAAATCATAGCATTTCATATGCTATCTTGAATGTAATCAATTGAAAGTGATCCATCAAATATTTATCATTTTCTTCTTCAACAAATGCCATAATAAATATATGAAAATATTTGTGGAATTAGCCAAATACTAAGTGCTTATGCTGCCATATCCATATGGATATTGACCTCAAGGTTCTGAACTCTTTAATGACCAATAGATGGCTGGTTCATGAGAAAATGCTCAACAGGAAATTATAGAATTTTAGTAGTTGCGTCACATTTGGTATTCATTCATAGATGGTGAGTCAATTTTCTAAGTTCACTCATTTCTTAAAACCATGTGAAGATAAAAGAATAACTATTTTTAAATATCAACATGAAAAGAATTAAACATTTACTCCTACTTTATGCATCAAAGAAGATTTTATATAAGGTAAAAAAAATCACTTCATTATAATTTATCTAAATCATTTAAAATATAATTAACACAAACTAATATATTTAAAAATATATATTTTTTTTTGCTACAAGACTCCATTCGTGTACTCAAGAGTAACAACATCCAAAAAACCTTTCATCTCATCAAGATGGCATCAAAGGACAAAGTGTAAGTAAGAGAACCATGAGGTGAACACCATCAAGCTTCCAGAATTCATATATATATATATATATGATTCTTAGTAAGGATTTTCCTCGTCTGAATTATTGCAAAAGTTTCATTATACATGTGATTTCATTGATAGATGTACTTTACACACATTATACTAATTAATTGATGCCTAATATTTCTCAAAAAATATAATGTGTTATTTCTTATAGTTTAATAAATAATTTAGATATCAAAGAATGGATATTAGATCATTTAACTTTTTAACCTAAATATTTAAAAATTAAGTTGCCACATTGTTCCAATCTAGAGGCACCCATATTCCACCATGAGCCATAGTTCATAATAAATGTTATGAAACGTATTTTATGTTCTAGATCTCACTATATAACTCCTATTAAATGTAATAAAATACTATTTTATCAATTTTTAGGCTTCATTTTTTAGTATATACTCCACCACCTTGTCCTTTTTGAAAAGTGTTTACCACTTGAGGTTATAATAAATAAAGTTTTCCAAAAAACATAAGTATACATTTTTTATGTTTCCCTTAAAATTAGTGAATTTTTTATCTAAGATTGATCAAATTATCATTTGAGGGATCACTTGAAATAATTATGATTACATCAAATTCATCTACTCAATGACAATAATGTTGCAAGGTCTTGAGTGTGAAATTATAGTCATTGAGTATTTGATCCATGACCTCAATTGTTTTATAATGAATTCATTTGACAAAACTTTTACAAAAACCACAGTCCCTCATCATCTTGAAAAACTTGAATAAAACTTGAATATTTGAAAGGATTGAACTCAAACATACTAAGATTGCATGATGATTTAGACCTTGTCCTCCAACATACTAAATCTCATTAATGTTGGATTTTAAATGAGAACATGGTATCAAGAGGGGGTTGAATTGGTCTTTTTATTCCTTTTTATCTTATTTTTTAGGATCTACATGGAAAGATAAATATTCAATTACACTCACTCCACTCTCAAATACAAAGTATGTCATGGAGAAAATTTAAAGATAATATTCCACTAAAATTCTCAATAAATTTCATAAATTATTGTAGATTAATGAAATTATCCCAAACATTTTCAAAGGTCACCAGAATATTCATTTTAGCTTGTAATGTGAAATTATTATTTTACTTTTGATCCTGACTTTATGTAATTAAAGGCTTTCCTCAATAGCAATAATCAAGATCATCAAAATGTTTTATTTTACAAACATAATATTTATCAAATTATTCTTCCATATGTTATGATCAACATCAAAACATGTAGGAATCCTTAAGCAAAAATGAAAATATAGTGAAGTAGAAAATAAAATGCACCACTACACTTTAGAAGTCTAGGAATGATATTTTAAACTACCATCATTTGTCCTTCTATAAATATTTGCCACCTATAAAGTACATTGTTTCTATTATCTCTCTCTCTCTCCATCTATCTAGTTATGTATCATTCTTTCTTCCTTTCTATTTCTTCATCTATCTACTGATTTTTTTCACCCTTAACTTACTCTCCTTGAACTCTGCCCCGCATACATGTATTATTGAGCAAGCTTGTTGGTGATAGTTTGATACATGCATGGTAGATACGACATTAGATCAAAGTATAGTGCCATGAAAGGGTACAATAGTGAGAGTGGGAAGGTCAAATGCACACGATGTAAATGGGTGACCTATAGTAGCATGCTGGTATATGACTATGGGTGTGAGCAAGGTGCATGAAAGCTTAATATAGTGAGTATGAAGGGCATCTAAGTGGCAATCAACATCACCATAGTAATGCATTAGTAGCATCATCCATGAGCACAATAATGGGCATCTGAATTCAAAAGTCTAATGCAAGAAGTATGTTAGTTGGTTTGTGCCTTGGGTATGCACAATTAATGCAATAGTAAGTGTAGCAACGAAGCAATGGTCACAACTTTTGTATAAGCTTCATGCCAGATTATGAGTGCATGAGCACAATGCTAGGCAAGACGAATGAAAAACTATGGCAAAGACCATTTGTGCAACACTACATGGGTCATGCCTCATGTAACATTGATTCATTAGGTATAGTGGTGCTATAATGACCATCTTGATTACAATCAAGACTACAAATTATGCATTTTTTGAGTTTTAAAAAATATCATAAATCACTTTTTGAGCTTTAAGTAAAGGAGTCAATCTGGTAATTCTTAAAAATAAAATCTGAAATGGTGTAATTTTATTTTTTTGAAATTCTTTGAAGTTTCCCTTTGGGTTTCCATTAAACAATGATTTCAAATTCCATTGAATACGGCACCAAGAATGACAACCATAACAAGTAGCATTAGCACAACACATGCATGATTGAAGGTGCAACAATGATCAGAGTGTGGTGAGATACCAGAGAACAACTCAAGCGTGCGCAATGGGCATGGTAAGTTAGCGTTGCTATGGTCTGCATGGAACATGGAAGGGAGTGAGAGAAAGTAATTTAGATGAGTCGTGAGAAATTGGACCCAGCTTTTTTCTTGTTGACATTCTCCTAGAAGAAGGGTTTTTTGCTCGGAACCTGGGTTCGAATAAAAATTAGAGCTTTTGGAAAAATGAAATTACCCACGAATAGTTCCTTCTCGTGGAGAATCCGCATTCATTAGGTGACTGAGAAAGCCAGCCGATTAACTTTTACATTATTTTTTTGGTCAATTGCGACTCGTTCCCTTCCGCGTCTCTCTCTCTCTCTCTCTCTCTCTATTTGTGTATCTGTCAATTTGTCTTCTTTCTCTTCTTGCGGGGTGACAGTAGAAGGGTTGGACCGCTTGGCTCATTCGTCTTGTTCCTGGTTTCTTCTTCTCCTCCGGTTCACGGGAGCTGCAGGCTGGGGCGATGGCGTCAAAGGAGAGCCTGGAGAAGATGAAAGGACGGCAGGAGTACCGGAATCTCTGGCACACCGACCTGCTCAGTACCGCCTCTGCCGACTTCCCCTGTAAGATTCTCGACACTGTCTTCTTCTTCGGTGAATGACGGGATCGCTGATTCAAGTGTCCTCTTTCTTCATCCTCTCTGCCGCAGTCTGCTGCCTCTCCTTCTGGTGGTGAGTGTTCTACTCCGATTTGGTCGAATGTTTCGTTTCTTTAAATGTGTAAATAGATGGGCGAGCGCCTAGATCTTCGTCTGTCGTCTCATGGTTATTGTGATCGGGGTGCTCAGCACGTTTGCTGGCGTTGGTTCTACATTAAAGCTCCTTGAAATCGTGTACAGATTTACTGATTTTCCCTCATTCTGCTTAGATGCATATCGAGTGGTAGCGTGTGATCCCGGATATGTTTGCTATTTTTCCGTGTTGTTATCAGTTCTCTTTGCTCGGAAATCGAAATTTATAAGCATAAGACAGAAATTTTATTTTGGGTGTCTCCATGTGAGTTTGATCTCTTTAATTCTTGTAGCCCTCAGTGGCCAAGTTATGGCTCATCTTGTTCATAAAGCCTTCCGTTCGCTCATCATTCTACTGTTCACTGGAATCCCCAATTGTTCTATAAGAAACAAAAAACTCCCAATAATTGGTGTTGGCGAAAGCAAAGAATAAAAAGCCCGATTCCTATTCGATAATTAGCTATTTTTTTGAGATACTTTTCGAAATGTAATCTCAGTGAAATTTATCTGACGATTCTCAATTAATCCAGCGACAGATGATCTATACGACTATGAGAGATCTATGCACTTATCATTTGTTTCTTCCTTGTCCCATCTGTGGAATTAAGCGTTTCTTTGATTTTCGTTTCATCAATTTTTAAGATTTGGCAGAAGATGTGTTTTGATGCATGCCTTCTTGATGAGACTACCTCAAAGAGTTTTGAAGTGTTGAAGAACAGTACCTGCGAACTCAACATGAGAAAATGCACTCGAACTGTTTATTATGCTTTTTGTGCTTGATGCTGGATATTTTTGACATCTTTTATATCTTTATCCTCGGACTATATTTTATCTGTTTGATATATTTTTTAAAAGTTTGCATATTTTTTATTTTTCTTTAGCATATAAGTTTTATTAGTTGTGCGCTTGTTTTATTGTAGCGGACCGTGCATCTCATACCACCTACGGAAAAGGGCTCTTTACAATGATATGTCTAGGTAGTGTCTTTTTCTTCCCCAGTTTTACCCGTTGTGCTATGACTTGAACTTTTCTTTGTAAATTCATTCAACATGCTGGTATGTCTGCCCATGTAGGTATGTTTGCTGTGCTGGGTATATTCCATGCAGTGGCAAGTGTGGAGAACGCAAATGTCCCGAGTTGTGCCTTTGCACAGAGGTTACTGTGATTTTCCGAATTCTTTTTCTTTGGCATTATTGTGCGCATGAAGCCGAGAGACATTACCTTCAACCCATTGAGTTCCTTGGTGGCCCATATTTATAAGTTTCGTTGGAAATTTTTTGCTTCCGAGGATGTTGCATAGAAAACCATACTTTAGATGATAGGCCATTTTTATACTCTTGGCTTTTTTCAAGATTAGGTTCATTCACTGCAAATGCGTGGTCAGCTTCTTGAATTTATGTTCTTTTGGGTAATTTTCAGTTTTAAAAAAATAACATTAAATAGAAAGATTTGGAACATAGATTACACTTACGTTATTTACTTCTGTGCACAGTAGAACAGCATGAAGTAGAAAGTAGTTCGCCATTTTCCTATTTTCAGAACTGTGATCAGTACACTTTGTTCCTATTTCCTGTCACTATTTATTGGTGGAAAAATAAATGTGGGGGGCTCTTCCCTGAATCTATGTTGTAGTTCGCCATTTACTTAATAGGAGCCATATGAATGAGGCACATGGTTCGTACAGCATGTAATGATGAGTTCACAGGACAAAACCAGTACGTGATTCAGTAACCTTTCACAAGTCAAACCCGGATACTGTCAATTGACTTTATCCATTCGGATACTATTTGCCGTTGCCACTGATGATTCGCCATCCATTCCCCTCACCACCCCTACTTTCTTTTATGTCACTAGGCATTGCAGGCCGAGCATAGTCCCTCTTTCAACTTGTAACTGGTTCTAAGAGGAACCCAGGTTGAGTCACTTAAACAAATTCTCAATCCACTGAATGCAGGACAGTCCAGAATTTCCTAGAATTTGGTAATCAATCGCTTCTCATAACGTGTAACCAAATCTGTGAAGAGTCCTTATGATATCTCTTCAGTTTCTCTAAATCACTGGTGGCCTACCAAATTTCCCTATATAAGGGAAGCCTTCCGACTTGCATGTTCCAAGTGACAAGTGGAGCATGTCGTGCTCAGTCTCTTACATTGTTTCTACTGCTCAGATTTTACCATTGGTTGTTTTCATCATATGAGGATCGAGTGGCTGAAAAGGAACTATGTTAGAGAAATTGAATATGGCAGTATTCAGCTTCCTTGTATAGTAAATTGGATGCGGATGTCTTAATCGCATCACTTCACAGTCTGAGTTGCAAAATAACGAGCAAGAATGATGTCTGAGGATGGTTTAATGTTTGGTCTTCCTAATTTAGTTGAGCCTACAACATCACCTCTGCCAGTGTAGCCATAATTCATCAACTGGAGCCACCAGTTCATATCCATTTCTAATTGCAATGTAAACTCGTCTGAGGTAATGCTGAAAATTTATGGAATCATTGGCAATCATGGATACTAGTTTAATAAACCTTTTGTCTTATAATTTATTGTAAAAATTAACCATATTTCGTTCATATCATTTCCTTAGTCAATTTTAAATGTTTTTGCAAATCCGTTTTCTAGCATATGGGAAATAATGCCGCTTGCAACTCTATCATATCAGATGAGGAACAGGAATAAAGTAAGTTTAGTAAGTGTGTGATTTTGCCACTGAGGAGTCTAGTTTGGCTAATCATGGAATGCACGCTTCTGCCATTCATGAGAGGAAAGAAATGCAATATCACGTGAGAACAAACATAGAGATGTAAATTTGTTTCTTGACATCTTTTATACAAGTGTAGAAGAACTTGTTTTACTGGCTGAATGAAACGCTACTGAAACTAAAAAAATTACTGAAGGAGACACCATTGTAGAATGGGACAAGAGAAGCCTTCAAAAGAAAAAATATTTCTGCAAAATCCCAGTGAATGAAGTCAATACGTCAGTGATAAAATACGATGAATAGAATATGTACATTAGAAAATCACCATTATGTTATTCTTAGTTTTAGAATGATGTCAGCAGCAAGTTAATGAGCGATACCATGAAGCTTTGGGTAAGAAG
This sequence comes from Spirodela intermedia, assembly GCA_902729315.2. NCBI lineage: Eukaryota > Viridiplantae > Streptophyta > Magnoliopsida > Alismatales > Araceae > Spirodela > Spirodela intermedia. The sequence continues at coordinate 3,202,791 of LR746273.1, forward strand.
ACTTGAAAATGGCAATGGTGTTGGATAATCAGTCTTTCTTTTAAGCCGTGAAGCTTGTGTTTTTTGTTGATTTCCTGTTTGGATAATGCTTCCAGTAATTCCAGGGATAGATGATATCGGTATCGCTTTTACGAAATTTAGAACGTTCTGGCCTTAATTATCAACGAAATTACCCAGTTATTCTTTCTTCTTACCACAAGAAACTTCTTGGTTTTTTTGTCCATACAGTTAACTGTCGTGTTGCAAAACCAAAACACCCAATTTTATTAGTTGCTCATTCTCAGGCAATCCTGAAGGTCTTGGTGAATCCCTTCAGAATAAAATTGAGTCTTCCCCTTCCCTTGAGATAATTTGGATTTAGGGAATACACTTGCATGCTCTGAATGTAAAGGTTGATAAAATCAATTCGGTTAATGTACCATTAAACTTTCCATATATAGTTTGTCAAAATATGGAAGTCTCAAATATAGTTCTTGGAATGGAATAGTCGCTGTTCGCCATTAGTTAGACCAAGATAGAACTGCTCTGAACATATGAAGAGTGGTTGCGTACTAGATTCTTGTGATCTAATCAGATGGCTGAACCAATTATTTGTCTACTAGATTGTAGTAATGGCTTGCTTTATTTTGGATTCTAAGTCAGCATTATTGTTGAAAATAGAGAAAAAACCTCGTCACAAAGGACAGAGCAGAGAATGGCAGAAACCGTCTCAAGATTCATTCAACTGTAACCCCCATTATATAGGGAGTAACGATACCCAACTTTTACCCAAAAACCCTCAACTAATTACACTATTTTCCCTACGACCTAGAACTTCCAACAATTATGCTTAGTTCTCCCAGAATCAAATTTGTCAAAATATGCACTTTATTATCAACCATTACTAAAAATTTCAAGGCGTATTTCAGTTTTCAAGAAATTGCTTCATTCTAGTCCATGCAAAGTTCCTTTGATTGTAACTTTTGAAATCTTCCTCTTTCCAGATCTCTTTGACTATGTTGAAGCCTATCTGATTTGAGAACTGACGGGAGAAAAGGATAGCAAATGTGCATTCGTTTATCGCTAGAAAGGCATTCTTGACCCATGTCTTTCTTTCATTCTTCTTCTCTCCTCTTCTTTTTCAAAGAGATAGAGTCTTAGTTATTTTAAGAACCTGTGAGTTGTTGTACAATGTGATCAAGATGATATTCGTTTGATGGAAGTCCATTCAATGGGGATCCTCATATCTGAAGAAGTCCTTCAAAGATCTCATTCTTATGCCCCTTTTCTGAAACATATTCATATCACCCTTTAGAATTAGTATGATGCGTGTGCCCTTGATTATTTTGTAAGAGTTATTAGGCTGGATGAGTGATTGTCCCAAGTGATTCTAATTTAAGGTTAGGGGTATCAATCTTTGTAAGCATCAAGTTGGTTCTCGATATCGAAAGGGTAAAGTGTGGCTAAAACTTCACTTTAGGTATAAAACTGTACCCTTTCATCTCAGCAATTGGTTATAACTCACTATAATTCATTTATTTTCACTTTTGTTTACATTTATGGGATGAACTTTTCCTTAAGAAGTAAAGTTTCTTCGTAGAATATTAATTGAAAAGCCCTTTGACGATTCAAGCTGCTACTAAGGCTAGTCAAACTCCTGCCATTATCAATGTTTCATACGGTTTTCGGTGTCCACTGAACTTGTCATTGCCTTGTTGATCCTGCGTGATAGGTGGTCCTCTGCTTTGGAAATTCAGTTGCTTCCACCCGGTGGTTGCTGCAAGATGAGTTCAACATTCAGACTACAAAATGCGACAACTGCATCATTGTGAGTCCCCTACCCTCTCTCTCTCTCTCTCTCTCTCTCTCTCTCTCTCTCTCTCTCTCTCTCTCTCTCTCTCTCTCTCTGAAACCACCTGGAATCTCCTTTCCAATGATTTTAATCTAGCTTTATTTCTGCTCGGATTATTGGGCTACTCCAGACACTAACTGGCTTCTTCACATGTTTTAGTGTTGCATGATCGGTCTCCAACAACTGGCCTGCATTTTCTCTATCGTTGCCATGTGTGTCGGAGGCGATGAGCTGGGAGATGCTGCCCAGATCCTGAACTGTTTAGCTGATGCTGTATACTTGACGTACGTTCATCTCTCCCATCCTCTTGCTCTCGTAGGGGATATTTTGTCCCACATTCACCTAAAAATTAACGTTTTTTTCTTGATTTTTATTGCAGTGTGTGCGCCTGCATGCAGGTAATGGCAACCAGCTCGGATCCCCTTCTTGAAAATTATCTCTGACTTGATTTTTTTTTTTTTCCTCTTATTTACCGCACAAGTTGGATGGATTCATCATCCCCAATTGCAGACCCAACATAAGATTGAAATGGACAAGAGGGACGGTAAATTCGGGCAGCCTTCCGTGATGGCTGTGCCGGCAGTCCAGCAGATGTCACGCATAAACCAGCCGATCCCTCCTGCTGCTGGGTATCCTCCGCCGGCGTATGGGCAGGCCTATGCATATGGACCTCCTCAGGGTGCTAACCCGCCACCAGGTTACCCTCCTCAGGGCGCCTACCCGCCGCCAGGTTACCCTCCTCAGGGTGCCTACCCGCCACCGGGTTACCCACCGCGGAGTTAAGGTCAGACTCCTGCACCCTTCTATTCCTGGTCATTTGTGGCATCTGAAGGTGAGAATGGTTCTTGCTGATGAACCATGTGCTTGTTGATATTAGACCTGTAAGATTGTGAACTGGGGTTTCTGCAATTACCCTCTGCCATCTGGATCATCAGTTTCTTGTGTGGTCATCAGAGAGATGATTGAAGCCTGGACTCGATGTGTTGTTACTTTTGTGGAGGATCAATGCTTGTTGTTTGTGTTTGGCGATGAATCGTGTGCATTTTCTCCTAAGTTATGTAGACAACTATCATTTATGTGGCCATTATGGAGTTCAATTCTCTCAGTTGTTGTTGTTGTCATCTGTTTCCCAAATCATAGTTAGAGAGAGAGAGAATGAATGTGAATCTGATATTTCCTGTTTTAGGATGGGCTGAAGAACCTGGCCATCCCCCTTTCATTTATTTTCTAAAGTGCTTGCTGCAGAATCTGTTTTCCATGTCTTGATTATGATCTTATCTTTGCTCTGTGACTTTGAACTTTTTATGACCGACCCATTTTTATTTTTCATATCCTGTCAAAAAAATATATTTTTTTTCAATTGCCCACAAAAAAAATAAAAATGTTCAGGGTTGATCAATACGGCTTATGCAGTGGTGATGGAGGTCGCCCCAAACCCTGGGTTCTTTAGGGTTCATGGCCCCATTTTTCCAGACTTGGCAAATTTCTGCATGATCCCCGATGAAATAGAACAATGAGATTCATCAACTGCCAATCCCTAATTAGTAAAGATGGGTCCAAACGAGGGGGATAATCTAAGTGTTTGCCCCTTTTTCTTCTCTTTTTTTTGGTTAAATCTCGTCATTTTTGAGGCCTATATCTCAAGGTTAAAGAAGCCCATCTCTCTCTCTCTCTCTCTCTCTCTCTCTCTCTGTCTGTCTCTCTTCATATCTTAGAATTGTTGGGTATGGTATCTTGGCATATCGTGCCTTTATTGCAAAGTGGTGACGGTGCATTTTTGGTAAATGAGCCAGAAAAGGCATTAAATCACTTCGGATTATATGCTTAATAGAAAATTTTGAGGCAATTATGTTGATCATTACGATGGAGACGCCTTCAAAATTGGCTCCATGCACATCTCACCATGAATCAAGGGTAAAATAGACTTTTCCGGTAAAAATATTTGTTATTTCTTGAATAAAAATAATAAAGACAACGGATCATAATCATGAAATTAGCTGATTATGATGACGACGGTATTTGGGAATTTAATTTTTTATTTACTTAAATATATTTAAAAAATAATATATTTCCCACCTCTTTTTTGACTTAGTCCGGGGCTTTCATTTTATCTCCATCTTATTTTGAAGGCTAAATCAAGTAACTGTATTGTAGAAAATACCTTCAACTAATTATATTGTGGTAATGTACAAGCGCCCAAAGGATAGTTTATCCCTTTAATAAAGAGCTTGACTGATGAAAAAATTATGAATTTTATTTTAAATAATAAAATAATCCTCAGCTTTCAGATATAGAATTATTTAAAAATAATCAACTACCCAAAAAGGAAAAAAAATCGATTTATCATTGATGGGAACTGGTTATCGGGAAGAACGGAATTATATTCCAATATATAAAAGATTCGGGTATTATTGCAAATCTTCCTGGTTTCCTCTTCCCGTTCTTCGTCTTCTTTCTTCGTCCCCGTGGTCTCGTCCTTCCCCGCTCTCCTCCACCTGTCTCTGCCACTTCTGGTCGCCCATACAGAGCCCGGCCTCTGGATGCGCGGCAATGGAGGACCGTCAAAGGGCCGCGGCATCCTCCTCTTCTCCTTCTTCCCTCGCTTCCCCCGCCCCCTCGTCTTCGCAGCTCAATCTGCCGTCGTCCTCAATGTCGCGAGGACGCCTCCTCCAGGAGAGCTCGCCGGCGCCGTCGTTTCTGCCGTCTTCATCCTCCACTCCTCGGATAATTTACAGTGACAGGTTTATTCCTAGCCGGACAGGGTCGAACTTCGCCCTATTCGATCTCTGCCCCCCTCCGCGCCCTTCACCGTCCACATCTACTTCGTCCCCCCACCACTCGCCTGCTGCAGCGGGGGAGGGGAGAGGCGGCGGAAGGGAGGACGTTTCTGGGGCCTATTCCGCTCTGCTCCGATCCGTCCTCTTTGGCCCCGATCACGGCGGCATTGTCCCCCCCGCTACTCCAGACAGGGCTATGGCCGGAAGGGTGTCTGTCTTGGCGTCTCCTCCCTCCGGGAGCGCCGGTGACTCGTCCTCCTCAGCTTCCTCCTCTTCGCCGATGAGTCCGTTTGGGAGGAACATCTTCAGGTTCAAGACTGAAGTGCGCAGGGTATCCCTATTCCCTGATGGTCAAGATGGAGGATTATCGGGCGCCATCGCAAGTCCTCCCAAGGCCCCCAGGAAGGTCCCCCGTTCTCCTTACAAGGCGAGTTTACTCGGAATCTCTTCCGTCCACTGCTTGACACCGCGTTCTCGTTCAGTTTTGAGAGCTCTCGCGTTGCAATGACTGATCTATTCTGCTCATTCCTATACAGGTGCTGGATGCGCCTGCTTTACAAGACGACTTCTACTTGAACCTCGTGGACTGGTCGCCGAACAATATGTTGGCCGTGGGGTTGGGAAACTGTGTGTATCTCTGGAATGCTTACAGCAGCAAGGCGAGACTTTCTACCATGAATTTCTTTATTTTCAGCGGCTCGAACCCCTTGCATTGTGGCATTTGCATAGTCTTAACGGGTTTCTGCAAAATTTGTCCAGGTGACGACACTGTGCGACCTGGGCATCGATGACAGCGTCTGTTCTGTGGCCTGGGCTCAGCGTGGCACTCACTTGGCAGTGGGGACGAGCTTGGGAAAAGTGCAGGTTTGGGACCCACCCATGCTTGAACTTCTCTCTCTGTTTGGGGTTGCAATAATGCCAGGAGAGTAGTTTGCGTAATTGCTGTGAGCACTTCTGTCTATAAAGCTTTGGCATCTGAAGCAATGGCTTGGGTAGAAGACGGTTTTAATATACGTGAACGTTTTGAAGAAACATGGTGCAGAGAATACTTTTCGAAGATGGAGAGATGCAAATTCTAGAGATTTTCCCTTAGTTTCTCGCAGATTTTCTCGAGTAGTGAAGGAGTGTAGTTAATGTTGGACCTGAAACGTCCTTAAGATTGAGTCATGAGTGGTGAATGCAAGTTGAACAGAAAAAGTCATTTGAAGACGACTGAGCATGATTGCCATTGTCTGTCTGGCAATTAATGTTTGCTTATCGTTGTCTGCCTGCTGGACTCTGTGATCATTTTTTTTTTTTCTAAACTTAATAATTTCTAGCAACCTTCCACTTTTGTAGATTTGGGATGTATCTCCATGTCGGAGGATAAGGATAATGGAGGGCCATCGCCTACGTGTTGGTGCCCTGGCATGGAGTTCCTCGACCTTATCATCTGGGAGCAGAGACAAGATAATTCTTCAACGTGATATTCGCGCTCAAGAAGATTTCGTCAGCAAACTCACTGGGCACAAATCAGAGGTCAGAATAATCTACATTTCGAATGGGCTACCGGGCACATATCCCTTTGTTCCATTGGGCTCTCTGTTCCTTATGATTTGCAGCATATCTTGTCAGGAATCATTTCTCCATCATTTATTGTTATTTTGGTTCCGTTCGATTATCTCTTCCTTATCCTGGGAAATTTACATTATCAGGCATCATTTCTCTGTCACTAATTTAAGCACTGAACATTTTGTGTGTTTCTGTTGCATATTTGCATTTGTTTAGGTTTGTGGGTTGAAGTGGTCTTATGACAATCGTGAATTGGCATCTGGAGGGAACGACAACAGAGTAAGCTGGAACTGGTCCTATGTTTCCTATTTATCTTCAGCAGTTTGTTCTCGTGAACAAATTGGAAGGTTGGTCTTTCGTTTTTCTTATTGCGGCTGCTGCCTTCATTTGTCTGGACATAGCTTTTCGTATGGAATCAACACTCGACACAGCCTGTGCTGAAGTACTGTGAGCACACCGCAGCTGTAAAAGCCATCGCCTGGTCCCCTCATTTGCATGGTCTGCTTGCATCTGGAGGGGGAACAGCAGACCGTTGCATTCGTTTCTGGAATACAACTACCAACACTCACTTAAGCTGTGTGGACACCGGCAGTCAGGTATTTTGCCATTTTTTCTTCGGTCCTTTTTCTAGGTTTATCTTCTCCAAAAGCTTCCAGGGCTTATACTATCTGTCAAGGTTATGACAATGTAAAGTAATTTAGAATGTCTCCATTTTGGGGTATTATTCAGACCCAAACTCGCAAGGAATCTTTATGGGAAAATATATACTTTCAATTATGAAGTATAAATCATTAGTAAAACGTTGTCATCAAGTTGTTCAGTGAACTTAACCTGGCTTATTATTTGCTGGCCCAAATTGCGGAATATTTGTTCTTGCACTTCTGTAAGCTGCGTTCTCTGCCATAAAAGAGGCTTTTGTTGTGCTACTGGAATAGGTCGCCTTGCATCTGTGTTTATTTCTAGAAACATTTCTGAGTTTAAGACTTGAACTGGTGATGAGCCCTCATTGCAGACTTTATTTGCCAAACATCAGACGAGGTCTTTGGATACTTGGGCAGGAGGTGTTTCGTTCTCCAGAGATATGCCAACACTAAAGAAGGTTAACTAGGAGATTATTTTATTAACCTAGAGGGAAACTGAGAGAGATGGGACCTGTTTAGAAAGGTTCTTTGGAACATCAATCAATAATGCACAGTGAAATGTTTTAGAAAAGGTCCTTTGATCTCTCTTGCTTCTGACAGTGAAGTCTGAGTGAGAATTTAGCAACCCGAAAGGGATAATGTAAAACAGAAGAACAAATGGCCTGGTGTCATGGAACAATCATATTTGGATATAGGGGATGAGTAAAATATGCATGCTCCTGAAAGTTTCCTGGTAGCCAGAATGGTATCTGCGGAAATTCCAATGAGGCATTTTTAGTTGAATATTATGAAGAAGGCGAAGCTAGCTAGTTTGTACAATGGTTTATCCATGGGTTTATCCTAATCACAGGTTGTATGATCTCCGATCAAGGGATTCCTAAAACCTCTTGCTGACAGTGGACCGGTGTTCTTAGGATAGTGATGACACAAATAGGGATGATGTTTGGACAAAAGTTGGTGATGAGGATTTTACTTGGGATCAGGTGTACAGGTTGCAGCAACAAGAGCTGGAGGTTTGAGTCGGATATGGGATGTAAGAATGGAACTGCCGTACTGCCCCCGTGCAGTTTGATTCTAAAGGGAACGAACTGAAGAAAGTACCTTACAGGGAAAACGAAGATTGGCTTAGAAGTATTCTTGGAAAAATGAACCATTTAGACGTTTTACATTAGAGTACGAAAGGGCAGGGATTAGAATTAAATAAAGGGAGCTCAATTTTATCTAGAGAACACAATGTTTAATTGCCAAAGGGGGAAAATTAACCTATAGAAAAGGTAATATGGAGTTGTTTGAAAACAAGGGGACTTATCACGTCTGCGTATAGACCCTCACTCAGTTAACCAACTTAATTTCAGTTTTTTTTATGTTTTTTGGACTTCTGACTTGATATTCTCTTACGTTTGCTGTGTACTGTTGATCTACCGACCTGAATAAAATATCCATGCACAACATTTCAAACATTTTATGTGAACATGAGATGTCTATTAGGGCTATACCGTTCTGTTTTAAGCACATTTTGGATGATATAGGAAATCTCTTAGACTGTTGGGATATTTGAGTTGAGGGAACAGCGATGTTCCATCTCCTAGCCAACCATCAGGAACATACATCCTTCTTGCACCAGTTTGGATATCCATGAAACCATATAATCGTGGCAAATGATCAACCAGTTCCATATCCAAGTGGTGATGATGGCGACAAGATTTGTAGTTTAAATGGCCGCATCCCTTTTTCTCTGGCATTTCGAGTGTCATGGAGATTCATTCCTTTTGCCATCAGGTTTCTTAACAAAAGTTGGAACTGTTGCTTTTACATAATGTTACTAAAGTTGGTTTTTTTGTCATCATGGTGGCTGACTGATGTGCATTTGATGTTTACTATGTTGAACTTAACATCCATAAGAAGGGGGATTTGCCGCTGACAGAGCATGCCTTTATGCATCAAGTGCTGCCCTTGTGCATGCATTTGCGATCGATTACCCCTTGTAGTTATGAAATGCAAGATGAAAGCTTTAACCGATTAGTTCTGAGGTGTTAATGGCTAGTGAAAACTAAAAGCAACTTGGGCTAAGAGAGGACAATTAATTTTTCTTGAAACTTTCTCCATTAGTCATCAGTCTGTGACTGAATCCATTTGATTCCCTCTCAGCCTGTGACTGCTGGATTTTCTTTTCCACGAATAGTTTGGCTCTTCTGATGTTTACCTTCTTCATGTATACCGTGTTTGGTTCTTGTGGCAGCACTATGACCTATGGTACTCGTATTCTCACTGCCACAGATTTGCTAAGAAGGATATGTATTTAACTGAAATTTATAAACTAATTTCCTTATCTGGTGATGCATTTCATAGTTGGTGTGTTTTTAAGTTTAAATTTAATGGTAACATTTTACCATGTGAGTTCTCATGAAATATTTCTGGACATTCTTGGGAAACTAGTTGACAAATCTCTTCTCTTGACTCACGTAGGTGTGCAATCTAGTCTGGTCAAAGAATGTCAATGAACTAGTTAGCACCCATGGCTACTCTCAGAATCAGATAATTGTTTGGCGATATCCTTCCATGTCGAAGGTATTATACCACTTGATCATGTTAATTGTTAAAACATAAGCACTTTAGATGGGTCCAGGAACTTCTTGCTGACTCTTGCTATGCTACAGCTTGCAACACTCATCGGCCATACAATGCGAGTCCTATACCTTGCTATATCTCCTGATGGACAAGTAAACAGCTCCCTCCCACAGTTTTTTTCTTTTTTGGTGTTTTTTTTTTTTTTTTTTTTTTTGGAGGGGAAGCAATCTTTAATGGGATTTTTTGCTTAATAATTTTCCTTTTATTTCAGACAATTGTGACGGGAGCTGGTGATGAAACACTGAGATTCTGGAATGTCTTTCCTTCGCCTAAATTTCAGGTATGGGATACATTCAGACCCTTTGATATCTCGTAATGTCTGTAGCACCCCTTCTCCTTATGAACTTAAACCTTTTTTTCTTCGTCTTTGAAACTGCTTCAACCTTGATGGTATGCTCACAAGTCATAGGATCGCTCTTGAATGTGTTTCTGAGAACCATCTTGCAATGCTTAATCCTTGATTCTTCAATCTGGGTTCAATGTTCTTTGGGTTTCTTTAATAGCGCTAGAAAAATCTGATTTCAGCTTTTTGATCAATCTTTTTCCATAAAACCATGGTGATTACAGAGCAATGAAAGTGATATTGGGTCGACATCTCTTGGAAGAACGCAGATTCGATAACGTGCGATTCCCAGAGGTACAAAGAATCTAAAACCCTCATGTCCACTGGAAGCATCAAATTTTCCGATATTCTACAAAATCAAAGCTCTCAGAATCCCACGGGCCCGAAAACACTCGAAAACCAGAAAGATTGAACAGAACAGGAGAGGAGCTTACCCCCACCTGCCTCAAATTCTGCGTATCTTTCTCTTCGGGTGGGCATTCCTGTGTATATTGTTATTCTATATGGGGCTGATCCGTGCTAAAGCTGGCAGTTCCCTCCGTCTCATCATAGAAAGAGGCCGATTGAACAGAAACTGCAATGTCTTGCTCTTCTTTTATTATAGCAGTTTATCATTCTCCTCTCACAACATTCGGTCACAGAATGTGAATTTTGGTCATAGATAGTTAAAAATATGGAATTCGCGAAAATTCCAAATTACAGGTTTCTAAATCGGGGAACTTATCTTGTTTAATTTCTTGTACTTTTTATTCTGTTTTATTGGATGAATTCCCATTTTTTTTAATTTATTGGCTTTCTCAGTTCAAAGTTAGTACCAATATTACCACATTGAGAGGTGAACCATTTGCTTGCCTCATCTGATTTCCTCCTGGATCAGCCAATATGTTAAAAGCTGTATTCAAAAGTTTTTGATCTCATCTCCAAAACTTGATTCATTACATAGGTGAGAAATAAATTTAATAAATGATAATTGTGTGAAGGGCATATGCGTTCATTATGGTGTTAAATAGCTAATAATTGGCAAAGATATTTAATGATCATTAGATGTCTCCATGTGAGGGCATCCAATGCTCTTCAAATATACTAAAATAAAAATAAAAATCGTTCAATATCTCTTAAGTTATGAGTGGGGCCCCTTCAGGAATAGTATTTTTCATCAATGGGAATGAATGAGGACGTGACCCTAAATATATCAAACTTGAGTAAAACATGGAAATTAAGAAGCCCATGTTCCTATTACATGATTTCTTCATTTTATTGTAGCTTCTTCTTATTTTTATTTGCCTCATTCTATTTGCTTAGTTTTTAGTTATCTCCTTGTGTGGTTTAGTTTAGCTAATGCTGACTTTCTCGATTACCATCACTATTACCGCTTCATTTTCTTTCATTTTTTATGTATCTTCCTTTGTTCATGATCATCATTATCTTCAATGTTCATGTTCATCTTGTCTTTGCCATTATAATTAAGTACTATTTTCTCTCTACGTTGATAAAACACTAAGGAAAAATAATTACCATTCTATATTGTTATTATAGCCTACCTTATTGTTTAATTGACAATCATCCATAATTATGGACGTTCATATCATGATATTCGTATTCCCATTCTTTTATTCTAAACTAATTTGTTGAAAATTCTCAATGCCCTTGAAATATTATGTGGGTTTGTTCTACATATTAAAAAGGAAAACATACCAAAATAACTAAATGGATGCTCAATTCTATTATATATGTATTGGATATAAAATGAAAGTTATATCAGCATCAGCTTATATAGCTTTTGTAATAAAATTAGAAATTAGTTCTTAAATAGTAAAGTTAAATGTTTGTCCTAAAAGACGGAGCCTTTAGCCAATTTTATATATTACTTGTGATGTCAATCGATTAAACAAATGACATCAATAGATGGCCCTACTAAAATCATATTATCAATATTTAGATATTTCGTACATCAATTCAACTACAATTTTACATGGAAGTAAAAATCTACAGTTCAAATTTTTCTCCAATTAATAGTTCCAATTTAGAAAAAAAATTTCTAGTGCTATGTACTATTGCCATGTTGCTCAATTAATAATGAAATTATCTTTGATAATTAATGTGATGATTATGCTTTATGATTTTTTATGAAGCCCACGTTTGTGGCTCAATGTTATGTAAATATAAGGGATTAGGTGAGAAAAAAGAAAGAGATATCTCAGGTGATATAAATTAAATAAAAATAGTTAATGGTGATCAAGTACATGTTAAATCGCATATTATATCACAGGATTAGTGCAAAATATCCTCAATAACGATACAAAGTTTAGCTAGCAAAGTAAATATAAATCCTAAATAATAAAATATTTCAATCTTATTCTTTGCTTCAGAAAACATCATATACATCCCCTGATTAGGACATAAACTCTTGACAAAGAGTAATGAAGGGAATATAAATTTAATGGCACAATGTCCTCATCCCTTGTGAATGACCATAGTTGGAAACCTATGAACAGTGTAAATTGTGCATGTCATATAGAATGATAGCATCTATATAGTCACAATAACTATTTTTGCTTTCTTATTTAGAACTATAAATAGTCCTTGTTGTTGATTTCAATCATTCTATTAATAAAGGAATAACTTTTATGTTTTATTTAAAATGAATATGGAACCTCTCTTGGTATCTTTTGATTGAATGATGGTACAAACCTAGTGAACCCACCTTCTCCCTGTAACCAAAAGGGGCACACATTTTTTATGGCTTCATATTATCATGGTTTTCTTTTTTAAAATTTAAATGTATAAATTATATTTTTTATGCTTAAATTAACAAGATGTTACATTACAAATGCCCATGTTTTAAGTACCAATCATGTAGTAGAATTCCAATAAAGATAGACATAAAGTCAATTAAGTGACATAAGTTTTTGTCTATTCTATTTGGATGATCAATAAGAGCAAACATAATCAACCAAAGGAATAAACATTACAAAAAAACACATAAAAAATGAGGTTCTATAGAAAAGCTAATGATAGAAAATGATAGAAAATAATGGAAAATGACTTCAATCATGTCTAGTATTTTATGAAGTTTTGAAAGATGCAAATAGTTCCCATGCCTAGTTTTTGCATTTTAATGACTTATGAAAAAAACATGCATACTTTCCTATTGAGTTGATGAAAAATGATTGTGATGTGCTCATCTATGCATGTGCTCATCAAAAGCATATGGTAAGATGTTAATCCACACAATTTTATTTTTTAAAGTGATAATATTAAGTAATAGTGGTCCTTCCACTTCTATGAGTTTACACTATTATTTTATGTGAGCCCAATTTTCCACATACCAAACTTTAAGATTATTTGACAGGGAAAATATTGCACCCAATAGAAATCGTTCACCATCAAATACATAGAAAACTTCATGCAGTAAATCATAGCTATGTCTGTACAAGTTAATTTAACCTTAGTTGCAAGTTAAGATCATTGAATATTTTAGTGGCAAAAAACAATACTATCTTAGATTTAGAGGCGTCTTAGAGTGTAGCCGCATCTCAAATCATAGCTATGTCTCATTAACATAAGGTGAGTTGGATAGGCATCTCATTGGAGAGACTAAAAATTATTCAATGGTAGATATCAACATATAGTCTGACCATAATTAACTTTGACTTGTCAAATATGAATGCACAATAACTAAATTGATTACAACTCTTAAAGTACTAATTTGGATTATCTTCACTAAATTAATTATGTTGGACCGTTTCCATAATCATTGGTTAATTCTAACTTAAATGACCAGATTATGCACAATCAGCAACTATTCACAATTTTCAGATCCGTTGACTTTTGGGTGACATTTGGCATGAGATGATACACACCTCTACCATTGGATGAGACCCATTACCAAAAGATTTCAAGTGATGTTTGCTACTAAGATTATATTGTTCCTCACCGTTCAAGACTTTCCCATTTAAAATAGACATCTCTATAGGGGGACACAGCACCTTGACTCCTAAGGAATTGTGCTGGCCGACAATGTCAATCAGTGGCCTATAATTGGGTCAACCCATCATCAGTCTTGATATCCTAATTGGGTCAACGTTTGAGTCTGGCCGGCCAGGGATCTTGATCTAATAAGGCTGGGTGGTTCCTCAAAAGACGAGTCTTGATCATGAAGTCTTACCTTCAAAGCACGCGTCAGCAGGAATCTTCATCATCTGCGAAGCTTCCTCCGGAGAAAGCCGCCAGCGGGAACTGGGGCCCACAAGAGTCTTGGTCACGTGAGGCCCACAGTTATGGGCACGGCAAGCCACCAAGGGACACGCACCCCATCGGGGACTCCTGGGCCCGGCTAATCATTGGGCGGAAAGAGCCCCCCGGCCCCACCTCGTCCGCTCTTTACGCCCACATGCTTTAATTCCTGGAGCGAATTTAGAACTTTTTTATTTATTATTGTCCACAAACCATGACTATTGCGTATGAGCCCCCCGGAATTATTAAAGGAATAGAAGGTACTCAATCGTGGAAGGCTATAAATTATATTTATATCCCTTCTGACCAGGCGTGACGCTTCGTAGAGTACATCGTTAATCATTATGGAATTTTACAAAATAGCCCAAATATGCTAAATTTTCAGGATTTCGTTTTAGTCGAAAGTGGGTACATACATAGGGAAAAAATGAAAAATTCTAGACATTTTTCACTCATATCCCCACATTTTCTCAGAAATTTTAGCTCATGAATTACGTAAATATATCGTTTACATGAATCCCTTATGGGCTAATGACAAATGGCATTAACGTACTGTTTACTGGGCATTAACTAACTGCTAATTTCTCACACGAGGGCGTAAGCAAAATAATTAAACAAGTGAGGCTTTCCTGTCCCCTCCTCCTTCCACTTTAATAGCGAGAAGGCTGTCTAGGGTCGGTGTGGCCATTCGGGTCCACGAAAACCCGATTGGATCCGACTTTATATACCGGCGGTTAAGGCTACCGACTAGTCGGATCGTTGACCCCACCCGGATGTGACCGCATTCGACGAATCTGACCCGTGCCACGTGTATATAGTGAGTCCGTTACGCCGTCATGTCATGTCTCAAAGCGGGGCCCGCTCCGGTAATCCTCACCGTTCACCGGCCGCGGGCCCGATCAATCTAGGGTGAAGATTCATCTATCGGACACGTCGGGGCCAGAGAGCCAGAACGTGGCACGTGGCGACAACTTCGACAGCTGTGTCCATTTGACAGTAACGGCAGCCCGTTTGAGCCCTCCTGATGTGAGGGAACACGTAATCGACGGCGAAGATCTGGAGAAATTTAAATATTATATCGGGGAAAGTTGGGAATTAAGATAAAGGAAAATTATATTTTATTATTATTATTGTGGTGGGGATTATTGCACAGGTTCACCCATCTAACCACCTGTTGGTGGGCCACCAAGGATTTATTAGACCGGAGACAACTCCCGGCGGTGCTGCACCGCCACCAAGCGCCAACTGGTCCCGTCGCCGTCATCACCACCGTCATCGCTCTCTCCCTCCCTCCCTCTCTCTCTCTCCCTCCCTCCCTCTCTCTCTCTCTCTCTCTCTCTCTCTCGCTCTCTCTTTCTCTGTCTATCAATCTCTTTCTTCATCTTCCTCTCTCTCTCTATCTCTCTCTTTCTCTCTCTCTCCCTCTTGCTGTGTTGGGGGGATTTATCAACAGTGAAGGGTGTACGATAAAGGGTACGAGCTGATCTCCAGGGAGGGGGTTGATCCGAAGGGAGAATTGGGGAATTGGTGGGTGGGGGGGGGGGGAAGGGGATGGAGATCGGCGGCGGCGGCGGCGGTGGCGGCGGCGGCGGGGGGGGGGAGACGGGGGAGGAGCAGCAGCGGCAGCTTCTGAAGGCGGAGATCGCCGTACACCCGCTGTACGAGCAGCTGCTGGCGGCGCACGTCGGGTGCCTGCGGGTGGCAACGCCGATCGACCACCTGCCGCTCATCGACGCGCAGCTGGCTCAGTCCCACGGTCTGCTCCGCTCCTACGCCGCCCAGCACCGCCCCGTTCTCTCCCCTCACGAGAAGCACGACCTTGATAACTTCCTGGTCAGCTCCCCATCTCTCTCTACTCTCCTCTCTCTCTCCTCTCTCTCTCTCTCTCTATTCTCTCTCTTCTGTTTTCTCCCTAATGAAAGGGGGTTTGGTGGGGATGGCAGACGCAGTACTTGCTGGTGCTATGCTCTTTCAAGGAGCAGCTGCAGCAGCACGTCCGAGTGCACGCCGTGGAGGCGGTGATGGCCTGCCGGGAGATCGAGCAGACCCTGCAAGACCTCACAGGTACCATATTCCGCGCAAGCTTTCCAATTCTGACCTTCTCCATCTTCATGCACGCATCCGACTGCAGATTATCTCCGAAGCTATGTTCGTTGGTTGAATTATTGCTCCGTTGACTTCTTTTCTTTCGAAACTCTTTCCGCTATGGTTCATGTCAGACATATATAAATATATAGGTATATATATATATCTAGCGAGAGAGAGAGAGAGAGAGAGGGAGGGAGGGAGGGAGGGAGGTAGTCTGAGAGAGAGCGAGAGGGAGGTAGTCTGAGGGAGAGAGAGAGGGAGGCAGTCTGAGGGAGAGAGAGAGGGAGGTAGTCGGAGAAAGAAAGAGAGGGAGGGTTAGAGAGAAGAAGGAAGAGAGGCAAGGAGAGATGCTGGTGGGGAGTGGGTGGGTATGGTAGTTGAGTTAGGTAGGGGAAGGTGACAGCAGCCCTCTAGAGGGTGCAGCCTCACATAGTCACATGTGGGGACTCTCAATCTCTCCTGGCATCGTCGCTTGTTACCATCCACTTCTTCACTTACCCGTCAATCCTAGCCCTCAGAATTTGCTGGCTTTCCACGCCATCAATAATTACATGAGGACCCTCTCTCTCTCTCTCTCTCTCTCTCTCCCTCCCCCCCCCTTCTCCCCCCCTCCCTCCCTCTCTCTCTTTCTGTCATTTGTTCTTGTACATCCTTTTATTTACCAAGGCTAGGTTTTTCTTGGGTTGCATTTCAAGTTTTCGAATAAAGTCAATGAAACTCTTGGGAAATAATTAAATGTGAAATGTAGAATGAGAAAACGGAGGAAGGAGGATGGGATGTTAGAAGGTTAGGCATGCTGTTGATTTTAAACCAGAAGAAATTCATGGGGAGGACTATTGAAGAGTCTTGTGTAGAAATTATTAATGAGCTCCACATTAAATTAATCAAGAATTGGTAAAGCTTGAAATTATGGAGGAAGCTGCGTTTGTGGACAAATAATGTTGAATATGAAGAAGAAGACTTCTGTAACTGTTTTGTTTGGACGAGGGACATGATACTCAATTATTAGCGGCCCAAGAAGTTGACTCGTAAATAGTATTTTAGAATTTGACTATCATATCACTTGAGCAAACCTTTAATGTGGTCAACTCATCAATATTTTATTATTTTTGAAAAATCATACATTCAAAGAATATCAATGGCACGCTCTACTTGAATACCCAAATTAAAACACTTTTATTGGAACATTTAATATATGAATGAGATTTATCATATTCTTAAAATTTTAGAAAGCAAGTTCATTTCTACTAAGAATGACTTAAATTGTTAGATACTAGAGCACAATATTAGATTATTCACGAGGGTTCTTGAGATGATCTGTATGTTAGGTTATGTGCTTCACAATTTGAATGTTTTGGATGAGAAATCAATTAAAGATCTGAAATAAGTGGTAAACACTTCACAAATAAATGTTATTTTTCTAGTATAGATGTTAAAATACTGATATATCAAACCAAATATTGATCTTTATGGAGAAATTTTCATCATAAAGCTAACTTGAGTATTGAAGAAACAAATTGTTGTCACTACCTTTTTCCTTACGATTGCCATGCTGATTTAACACCGTTTACACTATCTTGTAATTTTATAATATCTTGATATACTCAATTTTTGTTTTATAGATGCATATTAGTTCTTGAAATGTCTAGTTAATCAATTCGTAATGGAATTTGTGTGGCCTTAGTTGTGTGAAATGACTTTGTTTTCTGAGATCATAAAAGATGAAGTCTTCAAGAAAATAGTAAGAAATGATGACATGACATCTAGAATAATTCATATTAGAGAAATATAAAACCTGTAAGATTAAGATTTAGATATCTAATCTTCATTAAGTTTTATTTATCAAGTAATTTAATGTGAAATTTAGAATATTAAAAGCATAAGTTTACACTCTAAATTCTTGAAGTGTGAATGAAGGGTAGACTAAAGTATCAAAAAGAATGAGATTTTTTTCAAGAATTTATTGTAGCTTTTTTTGGGTGAAAAAATTGAAATATGTACTGATAAAATAAGAATTAAATATCATATAAAAAATATGAAGGTAAATTTTTATAAACCTTTGAATGAGTGGATTACTTCTATACTTCCTTAGTGGCCAAGGATTAAAAACTTAGAGATGAAATGGGCACATGAAAGGTGTGCATTGAATTCCTTAGAGGCACTAGAAAATTGAATTTTTATTATGTTTTGTGTAAGGTTTAATCATTAAGTACCAATATATTATTCTAACATTGTAGAAGGCTCTTGATAATTTTGGGGCATTGATATATCATAATGATTAAATTATAACATAAATAAAAATCATGTTAGATTACAATATTATCTCAATTTGTATCTTTTAAAGTTTTTTTAAAAAGTTTTAGTTTTTTTAGTAACCAATTGATACAATTGCCATTAAACTCAACCACATGTTGTTCTTTTCAACTTTTATTTTATTAAAAATTAAAGTGTATCAAAGCATATGCGTGTGGTAAACTAAAAGTCTTGATGATCAATACACAATAGAATTTATATTTTTATAGATTATGAATGATAAATATTATGGAAATAGAATATATTTTTTGTATCTTTAGTGAGATGGAAGGGTTATAAATATGGTGTAGATATGTTGTACCTTCTCCATTGAAATAAATAATTCATCATGAATGGAATGCTCTACGTTGGTTTTGTAATAAAAACAAGCATCTAGTAGTGTATTTTTCATGGCTGGTTACGATGCTTGTGTCCCTTACAATAAAGCTTGAATCGAATAATATTTTGATGTTGTATTCTATATGTGAGAAAACTGAAAATTATTGAGAGAAAAGGTAGCCTATTTACAATAAAGTGTAATCCTTTTGTATGATCTTGTAGGTGTGACCCTTGAAGAAGGAATAGGAGCAACAATGTCAGATGATGAAGATGAACTACAACTAGATTATGGCCTTGATGGTGATAATGAAATACATGACATGACAGGATTTGGTCCACTAATGCCAACGGAGTCTGAAAGAACTTTAATGGAAAGAGTTCGTCAAGAATTAAAGACTGAGCTAAAACAAGTAAATTGTTTTGCTATAATTACTTGATTCTCTTTACTTATCTTAAATTATTCATGTTAACCACATGAGGTCTTTTTCTCAATTTAATATTCAAGGGTTTTAGATCAAGAATTGAAGATGTGAGAGAGGAAATTCTAAGGAAGAGAAGAGCAGGAAAACTCCCTGGGGATACAACTTCTATATTGAAGCAATGGTGGCAACAACATTCCAAGTGGCCCTATCCAACTGTAAGTTTTTTGTTTCATTCTCAATTCTCATTGTGGATGGAAGCGAAAAATAGGACTTTTGACATAATTTTATGATTTTATTTTGAAAACCTTTTCAACTTTCTACGATTAAAATATTTTTTCCTTTATAATAAAATTTCAATATCTAATATGTGCATGAAATAGTGCACAATCTCACGTTCCATGTTATTTAACAACGAAATGATATTTTGGAAATATTTTTTTATGAAATGGTTTATACTTTATTGCCAAGCCATGATAACACAAAGGTCTAAGTATAATATTCACAATTTTGAATGCTTATTTATCTTTCAATAAGCATTGTAGCTTGTAAAATTATGTTTCAATGACTGATTTATGATTTTATAATATATTTGATAGAAGATGTTTAGATTACTCTTCCCATCAAAGGTATTTTCAAACATTCAATAAATATTAGATAGTGATCCAATCATTGGTCGTTTGTAAAAATTCCTATTCAATCGTTTTATATAGATATTAGATGATGAAATATTATAGTAAGGTCATCATTTTTATATCCTTATTTCTAGATGTAACTATTCAATGAACTTTGATTTGAATTTCATTACAACATGAATTTATGTAATAGATATATAACTTCATATGTGATATGAGATTCAAATCATAGCTTCTCATTGCAATATTCTATGTAAGAAGATAATCCTATAATTGCACTTGCCATTTCTAATTCATCATCATGTCTCATATTTTTTATGAATCCTTGAAACAAATAGATGTTTACTCTAATTTTATGTTGTGTAGGAAGATGATAAGGCAAAATTAGTTGAGGAAACAGGCCTTCAATTGAAGCAAATCAACAATTGGTTCATCAACCAGCGAAAGCGTAATTGGCATAGTAACTCTCAATCTGCAACAACACTGAAGTCAAAACGAAAAAGGTAAATACAAACATTGCAACTATGTAAAAAAATTTGCAAAATAAATGACACAGTTTTGTTTCAGGTGAAAAACATCAGAGTCAAGAACAATATTCGATTCAATCTAGCAAAACAACTTAATGTGGAAGGTGACAATGGATGTGTCATAGAAATCAGGATAAATAGTAAATATATTGTGTACTGATTTAAATGACAAACAATCTATAATTTAACTTGTGTAATTGAATTCTATTTTGTATTAACATTTGTTATACATATATATATATGTTGTCTTGTGGAAAGCTTCCTAGAATAATTTTATCAGACTTTGTATGTGCATGAAACTGAAATCAAGATGGGGTCTTTCTTTCTAAAGGAAGATCATAAGCTTATCTTTATCTAATGTGCTGATAACAAGACATTGAATTGGAGGTTTTGTTGTATATCCTCTTAAAATCACCCATGATTTAAATTATCTTTCTAAGGTTTTATTGAATTTTTAAGTGTTTAACACTTAAGAACTTAAAATTTTTTTATAAATCAAAATAAATAAAACTTATAAACGAAAGTTCTAGCATGTGAATGCATGTGCATTGTTGGCTTTGAACCAACAAATGGTGCATTTTTTCCCTGAATAACTAAGATGGCCAAGCATTCACTTTTACCTAAGTTTCATGGGAAGCATTGACTGAATAATTAGATAGCAGCAAGTTGACAATCTCCAATGACAAGATTCCCAATTCTTGAGGTAGATATTTGGTTACCCTTTACTGCATTATTTTATTTAGTCTACTATCCAAATATTAGGTGACCAAATGGGTGAATATCAATTTAGACTCCAACTATTAACAAAAATATGAAAGAAATAGTAGAGCAAGTGATGTGAATCACATAAAGAAATACAAGAAAAACATGGCAAGATCTCCAAGTATAGAACATAACTACGAGTGGTTACTAAAGTAGTAACAGTCCAAAATGTTCCTCATATTTTATCTTTATAAAACACTTAATTATGGCCCTCCGATATCATTTAAGGACCAAACATTGGTCACGTAGTTTCATAAATATTAACTCACATGGCTTCTGAAAGGTATAATAGGGTAAGTAGAACAAAAAAATAGATCATGTCTGAAGCATAGCTAGTTATTTCTCTAATTTAGTCATTTTTCCTTGGCACACTAAGTATTTAATAACAATGTTGGTTGGTAATGAAAAGCAGGCCTTGTGGATACACCTAATATAGTACGTCCTGAAGATGACTGATCCAATTTACTTTGGCTAATACTTATCTGCAGCAGTTGCTATCAAACTGTAATGCTCATGATAAAATTTAAATAAACAGTTGATCACAGCGTTTTATAAATATTTTAGATTCACGTCCCTCAAGAGACATGAAAACTATGAGAATTATTTCGAAGGGAAGGCTAGGGGAATCTGAATAGTTAATTTCAACTTCATAAGTTACTAGCAAACTAAAGGAATGTACGTATCTAAACTTACATATTTTAATCTATTAGTGCTAATCTGGAAAAGGAGGTGAAGTGTTCTTATAGAGCAACAATGCTGGGGAAAGAACATTGGGGATCAAAGAAACAATCACATAATGAAAATAAAAGTTATATAATGGCTGTTAATCGTAACTTGACTCTAATCCTAAAAGCCTCTCTGAAATCGGATGGGCAGTCCTTAAGGAAAGTCTTGTGAAAATTCACTGGTTTCAACTATCATTAGAAAGTCACGGAATTTATAGATTCTTGAAGTAAGTATATACAAAAATGTAGTATTATTTCCACTTCAATTTGCTAAGCATATCACACCATCCACATCGAGGTAGTGCTGAGGCTCGTGTTCTATTCAAGACTCTTGCTATTCGCAGAACCATCTCTCTTCCATGGTACGAGCTACCCCCAGCTGTCGAAGGAAAATAACCTTAATCGACGCTAGATTCATGGCAGGTCTGCGGAGGCGGGGACCTACACAGTTCGGCTGCAGTTTCATCTACTCCGACGACGAGGGTTGCAGCCTGTTCACGCCTCTCCCATTGCGCATCGTCGGCAGAGGACCGGCGGCTCTGGCAGGATTTTAATAGCGGACGCTGGTACAGCGCGGATGGATTCGCCAGACTAGAACAAAACCTGGCCGCGTTTCGATGGCCGCGATGACGTCTCGTCGGAAGAGTCGACGGCGGCGCCGCAAGCCAAGTAACGGGAGCGATGTAGTCCCCGTTGCGCAGATGACGTAGGACTTGGTGAATTCCAACGGGAACGCTGCCGCCTGATGGTCGGTTGAGGCAGGATCTAGTGGCGGATCATATCGGAAAGCGGCGATGGTGCTCCCTGCTGAAGTTCGGTTAGACCCCGGACACTGCAACACTGCGTCTGTGAGCAGCGGCGAGAACATTGTCGTCGTGAGGTCGACGGGGGGCCGCCGACCGACTGAAGGGTATCCTGCTGGAGAATGAGATTGCTCGTACAAGAAGTACGAGCACCTGATAGAGGACTTTCCCTAACGGGAAGAACCGCTACATGCAGGTTGAGTGGGTCTCTCACCGCCTCAACCCCTACCGTAAGTATCAACCCTTGACACACATTACACAGATGCGCATAGATACTATCGACCCAAAGGTCAAGGCATTCTGGAGAAATGTTGACTAAGACTCATTTATTCAACGCTTTACACCTTACGTACTAGGATGTCTCCAATTAAGTCCGACTCAATGGTCGATACTATTTGTGGAAGTATTTGACTGAAACTCAGACTCCGCGAGAGAAACTGTGCGCTAAAATGTCTCTAATAAATCTAAGAAAATCAATTTCTAAGATGTATGGCATCTGTTATTGATGTTCCCATGATTCCGTTCTACCCACAAGCACATTTTCATTCAAAGCTTCTAAGATTAACCTTTAAGATGAGAGCAAACTCAGGCAGGTTTGGCTAGGATCTTTCATTACCCAACCTGCCTGATCAGTAGAAGTCAGCAACTAGTCAGTCGAACGACCAAATTCGGCAAAATATAAAGTTAAATCCTACTTGTCAATTTCCCATATCGATATATAATCGCACACAATCTAATTTCTTATGGTATATAGATGCATGAATATCTCTTCAACCTAGGACGTGGACTCTCTCTCTCTCTCTCTCTCTCTCTCTCTCTCTCTCTCTCTCTGTCTCCGTATGCCCGTCTGTCTGTCTGTCTGTCTCTCTCTCTCTCTCTCTCTCTGTAAGGGTTCTTCATACACCTTTTTACCAGTAAAAAGTTTCAAAGGCAACGTACCTAGACCTCTAGGCTCTCATGGAAGGCCAAAGCGAGGCCAGTGTCCAGGCTTCTCTCTAAGCGTACCCTCAGATTTAGTGAGGAACCCGGCGATCCCTCACAAGCAGGAACCCCCCCTTCTGCCCTCCCTCCACTCATTCCTCGGCGGCGTAAACTGGCTACAGGGCCTAGCAAGAGTCGTCACGCCACCCACTCGGAGGACCCGCCGGCGCCGGCGCTGCTGCCGCTGCCGGTCGACAGGGAAAGCGACCTCTGGCCTACCCGCTGGCGTCGTCTCCAGGGCGCCTCTTGGCGCTTCCCCGCTGTTGGTGCGAGGAGATTAAGGATGAAGGGGGGCGGCCTTATTCTCTGGTCGCAAGACGTCGCATCGTTGCAGAGAAATATTAGCAGACAGAGAGAGAGAGCTGTAGATGGAGATGACGGGTGATTGATCATTTGACAGGGCGGGGACGGACTGAGTACGACGGAGGACAAGTAGCCTACGTCTACGCCGGCGAACAATAACTCCGGCCGAGGTCTATCGTCTTCTTCCTCCGTAGCCTGCGTCAGCAGATGGCTTCTCCGGGAAGGGTTTCCCGTCACGGGATGCCCATCCCGCAGCCCGAGTCGTCCCTGGAAACCTTTCCATTAACCGAAACCATGGAGGGAAGGAGGCCCTTTGCCTGGTTCGGCCTGTTTCCTCGCCCTTTCTCCTTCAAGACCCCGGCGGGGAGGGGGCGCCAGAAGAGCAGCGAATTTGGATTTAACCCGCTCCTCCATCCCCTCACTGCCCACCCACCCGCTACCCAGAGCAGGCCTGGGAATTATCAGAGGGAGGGGGGCGAAGAGGAAAGGCTCACCCACCGCTTTCTGGCATCCCCTCGAGGCCCTCCTTTCTAAGACACCACCTTCATTATTTGCCACAGATGGACTGGGAGTGGAGCTGGGAGGAGTTAATACCAGCCATATGGCCTGTAGAGAGAGAAAGAGAGAGAGAGAGAGAGAGAGAGGGACGTGCGTAATCTTACCCTAAACCTCGGGGCTGTGTCGTTGGCAAGAGAACTGTCACTGGTCCTGGTTTATGCAACCACACATCGCCATCCTACTACCTTCTCTCTCTCTCTCTCTCTCTCTCTCTCTCTCTTGGTGGTTCAGTCTACATGGGGTTGTTTCTTTCTCTATAAATCGTGCCTGTCAAGATATCTATCAAGGTGTCTGTGTCTGCTGCGGCTACCATCACTTTCCTATTTCTCTCTGCGCAAACAAAGCCGCATATTCCCCTTCCCTTCTTCAGCTGTGTTCTCATTTGTGGTGCGGTCTGTGTCTTGGCCCGTAGAGGAGGACGTTAGAAGAACGAAGGTGTAGAGAGAGAGAGATAGAGAGAGAGAGAGGGAGAGAGAGAGAGAGAGAGAGAGAGAGAGAAAGAGAAAGAGAAAGAGAGACGGAGTGAGATGGGGAGGGGAAGGGTGGAGCTGAAGAGGATTGAGAACAAGATCAACCGGCAGGTGACCTTCTCCAAGCGCCGGAATGGCCTGCTGAAGAAGGCTTACGAGTTGTCCGTTCTCTGCGAAGCCGAGGTTGCACTCATCATCTTCTCCAGCAGAGGGAAGCTCTACGAGTTCGGCAGCGTTGGGTAACGAGTCGAGAACGAGATCCCACCCCCCCCCCCTTCAAACACCCTCGCTCAATATCTTTCGTCTGACATCCATCTCCGCGACCTCCCACCCTCTCTCTCTCTCTCTTCTCTCTCTCTCTCTCTCTCTCTCTCTCTCTCTCTCTCTCTCTCTCTCTCTCTCTCTCTCTCTCTTTCTCTCGATCGATCGCTCGATCCATTAGTGTTTGCATGTTCCTCCAAAATCCTGGATCGATCTTCCAGGTCAGGATTTCTACTCAAGGTCTTTGGTGTTCGATTAGGACCGAACGATCATCCCTTTCTCCTGTTAGAGAGGGTTGTTTTCCTGATTGACGAGGGTTTCAGATGCTCTTTTCTCACCACAAAGAAGATCTAGGCATAGAATGGAAAAACAACTTTCAAGACCTAGGAACCTGCACAACTGACGGGACCTGCATCTGCTGCAGGGACCCAACCTCTCTATTTTCTCCCTCTCTGGAATTCATGGGGCGGATTTGCTTCTTGCTGACTTCCTCACTCACCACCAGGCGTCGGTGAGATCAGAGGAGGCCCCAGAAGCCGCAGTAGCATCTTCCTGGTTCGCTTTCTCCACTGTTTCTGAGGTCGGAACTCAATATAAAAGAAGAAGAAATATACTCTTCCTTCTTGTCAAATCAGTATTTCTCAGACAGGAGGTGCTCCCTCGCCCATTAAAATCTCAATAATCACTAAGATCTGGTTTTCTTGATATCTGTTGGTTTTCACCTTGATGAAGATGTTTCCTCCGATTCTCAGGCGCCGTCCAATCCCCGCCAGTTTCCCGCCTGAAACCCCTCTCCATCAGCTCTCCTGTCCGGTTTTCCACTCTCAGAACATTCATGGCGACCCATCGTACATCCTCGGCGTCTTCGCCACCCCCCCTCTGCACGCCGCTGTCTACTCGCCGTCCCAACGAAGATCTTCGACGTGCGGAAGCGGCAAGACAGACATTTCCGTAGTCTAACTCAGGGACAATATATCTGTAGACGATGAATCGTCATCAAAACTTCGTTGATCCATTGAGTCAGTCTGGCTGCACTCCTGTGTCTGGTCCTGCGAGCGTTTACCTGGTGAATCTTCCTTCGTTGTAGACACAGATCTGTTGCTTCCTTCGACCTCTCTTCTTCTTGTACCAAAGACGGCCATGGAAGCGGAAGCCAATCGAACTGTAGGAGGATCTCTTCAAGCTGCAGCATGAACAAAAACCTTCTATGAATAGATATCCAACGCCTTCTGCCAGCTTCCGCATCCATATCCTACGCATGCAAATCACATATGCACTCCCTGACTGATCTAGTGAACGTTACGACCTCTCTAGACCCACAAGTCTTCGATTGTTGCAGACGCTGACCTTCAACAAATTAGAACACTTCATCAACTGATTTCAAAACCTTTAGCTGGGATTTCATATCCTTGAAGCTGTTTCATGCCCGATTGGCTTCCCAAGAAAACTTCACAGAATGGCTTCCCCGATGCCGTCATCATACCAAAATAAGTATCCCATTGGGATCTAGTAGGATTCTTCACTTGTCTTCAAAGTAGTTCTTCGTCCGGTGAAAACTTCCGTACGACTTCAGAATGAGCAGGAATTTTGACTTTTTTTAGTTCTTGGAGTTGACATCGATTGATGCTATGCCGTAAGGAGAGGTAAATTTCATTACTCGATCGTAATAATATATATTGAGCTCGGTATTTTGTAAGTAAATATGAATAATGACTATAAAATATTTACATTTGTCAACAAATAACGAATATCAGCACCATATCACCAATCGCTAAGATTTAGACCTATGTGGCCATGTCCTAGTGATGCATTCACTCATTTTTCTGAGCTTAAGATGGCCATTCATACACATTCATTCATATCTGCAACTCTCTACCTATTTCTAAGATTTATAATGTTAAATTAAGCATAATTGAACATTGCTATAATTATGCCACCTCATGTTTCAAAGTTGTGGTAACTTTTTAGAATCGAGTGCTTGTTCTTCGGTAGCTTCCTTTGATGAAATAATTAAATAAATACTATCATACAAACCATCACTCACTAGGTTGTTTCTAAGCTCATTTAATCTATGAGCATGTTTGGTACCCATAATAGCATTGAATTATCATCCTTGTTGTGTTGTTAGATCCACATAGCATTCTCTATAGTTAAAAGATACTAGTGATGTTCATCTTTGTGACTTCATGACTTCATGACTTATATCATATTTCAATCTGGAATCTTCCATTATAGATGCTCTCAAAAATAAAGATAAATCCATAAATATTATAATGGATAACTATGAGGTTTTCAATTCGTACCACCCATTGGATGCCACCAAAATTACCTTCAAAGTTAATCATATTTCAATATTCATGATAATTTTGTGTCACTTTGGGAAAGTTTTCTAGTGTTGGTTCTTGTCCTCATGTATTATACCACCTTGGCATTTATAACATATCATATCTTATTACGCACTGGTTTTCCTTGGACACTTATTGAAAAATTGTAATGCCTCAAAGAGTATGTAAATAGAAATATTTCATTCATGCTTCTTATTACTTATGAATTTATTTGACCTTTCCAACTACTCTTTATTTTTTTAGAATTGCTAAGACATTGGAGCGTTACCAACGTTGTTGTTACAATTCTCAGAGTTCTGCTATTGTTGACCATGAAACACAGGTATCTGCTCTTCAATAAAGTATGATAATCATAGTTATGTCAATTAATTTATAAATTATCTCCATGATTCGATGCTATTAAATTTTTCCTATTGTCTATAGTCTTGTTTCCAAATTAATTTACAATATCGTTATGCACATATTATCATTAGAAAATGATAAAGTTATTAGCATAGAAAATGTAAAATAATTACAAAGTATGTGATAAATATGTTTCTAGATCGCAAGGTAGTAACATCATTCCATTGATTTATCTTTATTAATTCATGATTTGATGATTGAAACATCATCATATTTTTTATTTTCTATTATATTATATCAATTAAATAATATTTTTTGGAAACATCAATTTTACGTGGGATTGTTACCATTTTATAAAGTTAATTCAACACTTTCCTCCCAATGATATAACATTCGTTTCACTTCATCCGTGCTCTGCACACAATTAACAATAAATTAGCATTACTTGTGTGCAAGATAAAGCTTAACAAGGCCATTCGGTCACTTGACCAAACCACTTTCACTTTAAATGTTATTATGATGATAATGGAATATCTTAAGGCATGTCACACCATTTTAATATGACTTAATTTATGATAAAATCATAAATAAAGTTGGTTAATTTGTCAATTCATTTGCGACTGACTAATAGCTTTGAATTAACAGATATTCATTTTCATGGACCCCTTTAGTGAAGATATTATGAAAAATAATTTCAATAACCACCATCATTAAACCCTTACAAAAATATTACTGTTTTACACCACTCCTATTTCAAATAGCTTTCTGGTCAATTTCAACGTTTAAAAGTGCAACTGAAAAACAAAACATTGAGCATGAAAGAATTTAAATTTAAATTTCATGATTTATGTAGTATGTAATGAACTGTTTGAATTTTTAATGAAATTTCAGGAAAAAAATTAATCTATGTAAATTGTCTTCTAAGTAATCATTTTTATTCATCGGAAATGGTGAATCTGAAAGGAGCAGAATATATAACTTTTTAGCAGGGAATTTATTTTGAATGCTATTGAGTTGCCGTAGCTTCTTAAAAGATTGTTCCTCTCAAAGGGTTACAGAGAGTTTAGCTATCAATATTAGTGAACTGTATAACTTGTTCATACTGTGTGCAGACTTGGTATCAGGAAGTGTCCAAGCTGAAGGCAAAATATGACTCTTTGCTACGCTCACAGAGGTTATTTCCTCTGAAAATCTCTGACTCCATTCAGCTAAGAGCAAACTATTCACATTTGGAATCATTCTTCCCGGTCTTGATGCATTCTTTGGGGCATCAAGTGTGACTAAATTCGTGAAATATCTCTTAAGGCACTTACTAGGAGAGGACCTCGGGCCTTTAAGCGTGAAGGAACTTCAACAGCTCGAAAGGCAGCTGGAATCCACCTTGTTCCAAGCCAGACAGAGGAAGGTAAGCCTTTCACCTTGTTCTTGCTTGATTATTAAGCAAGAACAAGTTAAACAGAACTGCATGAAGAAAGATATTATTAGAAATAAAATAAACCTTTTCTAACTGAAATATTATTTGCTAAATTTGAGCATGGCTCTTACATCATATGCTCTGTTTTGTGCTTGTGCAGACCCAAATAATGTTGGATCACATGGAGGAACTGCGGAAAAAGGTAAGTCTGGAGTGGGGATGGAATAAGGGCTGGGCTTCTGTTCTTTGGATTTGATGATTGCTCACTAAAGTTGCCAGAAAACTCCCATAAATGTGTAAGAAATAACGAAAAGGGATTGAGCGTCCACATCATTACTGATTGCTGTGCTGTCGTGCCCAACGGCTGTCAGCAAGAATTTGATCTAGTCGTCACTGCCAATCCGAACTAACCCCATCGATTCCATGAGCAAGTGGCTTACTCCATGCAGCGAAATAATGATAAATTTAGCAATTACCAGTTAGAACTACTCAACGTTCGTATGCATCATGTTGAGGTCCATTCTTCCCCATCTTCAAACTACATACTGTCTCTCCCTCTCCCTCTCCCTCCCTCTCTCTCTCTCTCTCTCTCTCTCTCTCTCTCTCTCTCTCTCTCTCTCTCTCTCTCTCTCTCTCTCTCTCTCTCTCTCGCTCTCGCTCTCTCTCTCTCCATCTGTATATGTGCGTATGTGGGACTATATCTCGGTCTATCCATCCCATTTCTGATCAATGGCCGAACATTCAGGAGCGCCAACTTGGGGAGATAAACAAGCAGCTAAGGAGCAAGGTCTGGCTTCTTTCAGGGGCAGTCTTTTCCAACTCATTTTACTGCAGGGAGAAGAGTACATTCACCAATCAACTTCAGCATCTGATCTTCGTCACTCCACAGCTTGAAGCAGAAGGAGCGACCTTCAGAGCTCTACAGGGGCCATGGGAGCCCAACGCCCTGTTGCTGGGCAGCAGCGCATTCTCAGCACAGCCTCAGTCCAACGTCATCGATTGCGAGCCCACCCTTCAGATCGGGTAGCTCTCTCTCTCTCTCTCTTTCTCTCTCTCTTATCCTCGTCTGAATTATCTAGTGGGTGAAATCTTTGCCCACTGTTTCTCATCCTACGGCCCTCGTCTACTGTAGCTACCACCACTTCGCCCCACCTGAGACCGCCATCCACCAGAACATCCCGGCGGAGAGCAACCTCCTGCAGGGCTGGCTCCTCTGAAAGCTCCTCAGCCATAGAACCATAGAACAAAAACTGAAGCCGGCGTCCGAGTTCTCATCCATGAAGAAGCAGTCAATCCGTAGACTGTGAATGTGTGCCCAGATCATGCATATGGCAGTGAAGACCCTAAAGATGGAGACTTTCTGCTGATTCTCTCACCCCGCTCAAGCAGGGATCATGCAGCAGTAATGGCTCCTCCGTTGACTTTTAGTTTGGAACGACTTTAATGATTTGTTGTTTCATGCCTTCAGACATTGAGAGGAGTGGAAATACTGAGAGAGCCCTTCTTTGTTGCCCCGGTCACCGGGAGAAACCCACGAGGGTTCTTCCACGTGCCTGCTTTCTAGCAAATCCTTGTTCTCTCCCATTAACTCCACCATTTCTGTTAATTATTTACTAGGTCCCATTTTTAGAATTTTCTTTTATAATTTATTTCTAGACTCCAGTCTTTCAATACCCAGTTGGTTTTATTATAATTAAATAAAATTTAATATATCTCTCTCTATATTTATATATTTACATATATATATATCTCTCTTACTTGCTCGTTCACTATGCATTTGTCAACTATCTTCTCCATTTTAGCTAGCTTGTCCTAAAAGTCATTATTGTCCAAGGGTTATGTTCTTGACTAAATTGGGAAATGGCACTTTAGGGAAAAATAGTGGATCATTTTAGGCCCTCATAAGCCACTTGAATTATCAGCAAGGGACTATGACTACTAGAGTCTTCCTTGGTTAAAACGATAATAACTGCAGGCTGCTCCATCTTCTTTTCCTCCTTTGGGTAAAAACTTTTTTCTCTTTATTTTCAAAAATGAGCAAATAATATTATCCTAGTGATGATACCATTTTTGAAGGATTTGACAAGTTTACGTAGAGTTATTGATATAAATGAAAAGAAATGGAGTCATCCGTGACTCTACTTTTACGAGAGATAAAAAAATAATTAAATATTTTTTAAAAAACATGCCGTTGTTGACCAAGGTCTATGTTATTGACCAGATTTGGCAAGGAGACTCAAGGAAAAAGGTTCGGTAAGCTTATTTCCTCATAAACCACTTGACTTATCAACAAGTCCACCATCTTTCCACTTGAACCCGCAAGGTCAAAGATCTAACCACAATTATTTTGGGTCAACTTGGAATCATATAATAATGAAAGACCAAAGAGTGTGACTTGGAGAGTTTTCCCTTTGTTCAAGAAGATAATAGTGTAGGCTGCTGCTCCATCCTCTTCTTTCCTTCTTTTTTTTTTTTTTTCCAGCGGTGTCCTCAGCTGGTGGTCAGAAGATCTTCTTTCCTTCTTTCCTTCTTTGGGTAGTAAGAACTATTTTTTTTTCCAAAAATGATTAAATAATGTTATCTTAGAAATTATAATATTTTTAGAGAATTTTCCTCACAACCAATGAGAAGTTGAAAAGTTGGCAGCTTTATGTAGAGTTATTGGTCACTTATAATGCTACTTTAATGAGAAAAAAATGATCAAATATTATGAAAAAAGGTGCTCGTATTTATTATGTTAAAAAATTAAAATTTTAAAACAATGATATCATAATTCAATTTAATACTACATTTTCCTATAAATTAGATACATTAAAATGATTATTTAAATACATAATCTGAAATAGAATGGGACTCGTGGGAATTATAAGAATGATAAATCCCAGAAATTCAAATAAATGCTCCTCTTCACGTGAGATTCCTAGTGGCGGCCACCAGCGTTTGGCACCGCTTGTGAACAAAGCGGGTTGAATCGAGGAGGGAGGATCAGGTGTGACGCTTCTCAGCCGTGCGTGCCGTCGTCGGGTGGGGGCGAGGGCATTTCCCTTCTTCTTCTCTCTGTACGAGAACCTCCGCCATGGCCCGGACGGCCTCCTCGCTCTTCCTGGCCCCGTCTCTCTCCCCTTCAGTCGCCGCCAAGCCGGCACCCCTCTTCTCTCGCCGCCGCCTTCTCTCCCCCTCGCCGTCTTCTTCGCTTCCCTCCCGCCCCAAGCCTCTGAGCTTGTCGCCGCGGGCTACCTGGCAGGCGGCGGAGTTGGAGAAGGGGGACGCCGCTGCGGAGCCTGCGGGCCCCTCGGCGCCGGCTCCTCCGTCCCTCCCCTTCCGCGTGGGCCATGGATTCGACCTCCACAGGCTCGAGCCGGGCTTGCCCCTCATCATCGGCGGGGTCAGCATCCCTCATGATCGGGGATGCGAAGCCCATTCTGATGGTATTTTCAGAGGCCTTTCTTCCCCCCTCTCCTCATCAGTGCGCTGCCGCAATGCTGCAGATCGTTGACTAGCTGTTCGGAAACATGCGATGCAGGTGATGTCCTCCTGCACTGTGTAGTGGATGCGATACTGGGAGCCCTGGGGCTTCCCGACATCGGCCAGATCTTCCCCGACAGTGATCCCAAGTGGAGGGGGGCCGCTTCGTCTGTTTTTATCAAGGAGGCGGTGAGTCTCGCGCTCCTTCCTCTCCTCTGGACATGAATTCGTTCTTTTAATCATTGGACTAAAATAGTTTTGCTCAATCACCGTTTCATCATTCGTTCTAAGGACGCTCTAAAATAGCAGAATCATTGACTCTGTCTACAATCTCATCAAAAGCTTCATGATCAAGGGATTGTCAAACATGGGTCCGCGCTGTTTCCTCTCCTCTGGACATAAATTCGTTCTTTTAATCATTGGATTAAAATACTTCTGCTAAAATACCGCTTCTTCATTCGTTCTAAGGACGCTCTGAAATAGCAGAATCTTTAGATCAGTTGAACACAGTTACTCATTATATCCATCGAAAGTTAACGGCTCTTTCTACAATCTCATCAAAAGCTTCATGATCAGGAGGGGGATTATTAAATATGGGTTCCAAAAAATTCCGTTTCTGACCCTTCAAATGCGCATTTTCCATCATTATTCGCATCCTCTTGCACATACGAGAACACGGAATTCATATAAAAAAAAAAAGTGTGGCGAGCGATTTATTCCTTATTTGGTTACCTGGGTAGTGAGCATAATCTTTGCTTTTGAGGCATTTAACTTCTTAAGGGGGGATCCATCATCTTATGCGAGAAGCACGTAACTAATTGATCATAGGATCATCCTTGCATATCATTGCTTCTCTTCACCCCCACCCTAAATGGAAAACAAGAGACAAATTATCACTAGATCTTATCAATTTTTTCTACCAAATTAAGTCGTTTAAATCTAACTAATTGAACATGGTATGATCCTAAAAATATCACTACACACACATCCCCCGTCAAAAAAGGGAAATCCCATCATCATCTGGTTTTTTTCATGAATATTTCTGCCAAATTAATTACCTAAATATAGCAGCATCAACAGAACAAGGTCTAATTACCATGGATGGATGAATCATGGACATGAATGTGTATGATTTATTGATTAGCAGTGTATTATTTTCAATTTCAGGTTCAGCTCATGCACAAGGCGGGGTATGAGCTTGGAAACCTAGATGCCACATTGATCCTGCAAAAGCCCAAGGTGAGCCCTCACAAGGAGGCCATAAGGGCCAACCTATGCAATCTCCTTGGGGCTCACCCATCCGTCGTGAATCTCAAAGCAAAGACCCACGAGAAGGTCGACAGCCTTGGCGAGAACCGGAGCATTGCGGCCCACACTGTGGTGCTCCTGATGAGGAGGTGATGAGCCCACACTGGCTGTGTCTGTGCTCCAAGGGCATCTCTGAAACCCTAGAAGATATTTAAAATGATGAGAGTTGCAAGGTTTCTCAAAGCCTGAGTGAGTGCCTTCCAAGGGGGATACAGAGATGTGGTACTGCATAGCTATGGGGGATGTATAGGGAAGGCTTTTGCCCTTGGAAGGCATCTAACTGGAGATGCAATAAGGTACCCAGCTTCTAGCTCATCGATGGGGCCCACAAATTCATCTTTATTGATATCTTTGTGATTGATCTTGCACTTGGGCATGATCTGTTGGAGTTTTACTGTCAAGATCTACTTGGGTAATTTCATATTTTATTTTATTTTTTGACCTGGGAGTACTAACCAAATAATAATTATTTTTTCATTTATTATTCCCAGTGTCTCACAATACTTCACCAATTGATGTTCTTTCCAATGGCTCCATTTGGTTAGGTTTGATCCATTGAAATAATTCCAAAAATATTGGTTTTTGTAGACTAAAGAATAGTTAATTTTTTTTTTACTTTATAGAGTAAGGAATCTTGGTTTTTCGAGACTAATCGACAGTGCCAAATGATTTTTTAGAAAAAAATCAGTTTTTATATATTACTTTTTTTATGAAGATAAGTATTTTAAGCATATTTTTTTATGTATATGAGAAACTAATCATGTCGTAGCACAGCAATCAAAATTATGAAAATCAATATTATGAAACTACTTGTATTCAAAATTATGAAAATATATGAAATATAAATCAGAATTTCGGTAATTTGGTATAATCCCCCTCAAATTTAATTTATTTACACAAAACATTGTAAAACTCATTTGTCATAATCTGAAGATATATCACATAAAATAATTTATGTATGTATGTAATTCCTCAATTTTACATCTTTAATGGGTTTTTATTGTGGCCCACTAAATAAATTAGGCGCTACTGTGCCATACTAACAGCCCAAGCTTGGTATGTAAGCAGTAGAAAGAAGGATGTTGATGATGGGAGGTAACTACACCGACGGTGCTTGTAAACCATGCCGGATAACGGTCGCTAAGTCGGTCTGCTGTTCCTCTGTCCATTCGTCCCAGCGATTTCGCCGCCATGCGCGTCTCCACAGCTGCCACCGCTCTCGCAGTTCCCGTCTGCCATCTGCCCTGTCGTTCCCCTCTTCGGCGGAGGCGGCGGTTCTCTCCATGTTTTAACTTCAAAGATATCTTCCCCGCTCGTTCCTCTATCGATGTTGCCTCTACCAGGGAAGGCTCGTCGAGTCTTGTTGAAGCCGTTCCTCTTCGCGAAGGAGCAGATCAGGCGGCTGGATGCCGTAGTGAGGTAGAAACTTTGAGGAAGACTTATTTTATGCATCATTGTACTGCTGCTAGTCAGGCGGCTGGATGCCGCTAGTCATGCATTTATGCTGAAGACTTATTTTAGCATCATTGTACTGCTGCATTCATATAAAGAAAAGGTTAGATTCCACTTCGGCTTGGAAATAAGAAGTAAAAAATTCTCCTTAAAATCTTGATGCACAGGTTTCCATGAATTAGAAGGTTTTGGTTGGCGTGCATTTCCTCTATATGAAGCATGGTTAATATACTCTGAGATTTGATGAAAAGTTGATACTTGTCTACAGGTGGAACCATCCTTATTCTTCCTTCCAAGGACCCTTTTGTGTCTTCCTCTCTCATGAATCATCCTTATGAAATATCCTGAGCTTGTATACAGCAACACCCTCTGTGATTCATCACACACGTTCTGTTTTTAACGCTGTCAGCTTATTCAACAACCACTTTATTGAAACTCTTTTCTCCCACCATGTGCACTGAATGAGCTGTCCTAATCATTAAAGTTCTGAGAGCAACATTCAGAGTATATTTTTCCAGCTTTACCACATCTGCTTAGTGATAGCATGTCGACTTTGTTTATCAGCCTTTTTATCTCCATGAGCAGTTTCACTGTAAGCCAATTATCAAGACACTATACATTGTTATGCTGCACTTTACTACATCGATTATGTATAGTCAGTACTTTATCTATGGTGGTTATACCTATTAGTTTATGGTCTACTATATCTGTTGGTAATAATCCCCCCTCTTACTTAATTTAATAATATTTTTTAATTACCTGTTTTTCTGCTGCTTTGATATAAATTGACATTAATCACAATGGAAACGACTTTGTATGGCTAAAAATTATTTTCAATGTGGAATGGCAGAATTTAAGCATGTTTATAGAGAAGAACTTGGATTTAGCTTAGATCATGGAGAGGGGAAACAATTTTCTTTTTCATTGCAGAAAACACAGGAGCCGTCAATAGATGTGCTTTCTAGCAATAAATTGTGCTACCTGGGTATTAGTTGCAATTTGGATAAATTATTTTACACTGGAACGAGAGAATATTAGCTTCTTAATAGAGAAGACTTGGATTTAGCTTAGATCATGAAGAAGGGAAACAATTTTTCTTTTTGACTGCAGAAAACATATGAGCCGTCGATAAATGTGCATTTTTGGCAATAATAGAGGTGCTAGCCATCAAAAGTAATTTTCTCCATTGAAAGAAGCTCTTGTAGACAAAGGAATCATCCAGCCTGACCTTGATCATGTAATTGCAGTATCAAATTCCCAAGGTTGCTTTTGCAACCAATTACCGAGAAGGTCCTTGTATTTTCCCATGCTTGTGATGATGACTGCTAGCGCATTATCTAAGACTTAAGGATTGATCATTTACCATCCTTAGAATTCGCCTTATCTACTATATCAACTGCTTTACTGCTTCTTTTGTTCTTAAAAAACAGCAACTCAAAGTCAAGAATTCTAAAGTCATGTTGGGAGAACTCTTGGCTATAGAGATCTGAAATTTTTCGTACTAGAGATTGCCAACATCATGAGAAGCTATCTGACATAATGATAGTATAGTAGATAGTGACAGCTGAAAGGTGAAGTATTGCACAGTTCATTGACTGACTTGTTTTGGAGGATTATTATTTCTCTGAAGAAATGTCTGAGAGGGTCTGGGGGGTATATAATTCGGCAGGTAAAAGGTGTTTCTATCAACCATTGAGATTTGGTGGTTGTGAAAGATTCTCAAGAGGCATTTCCATCAACGAGTGATGAAAATATCACTTTTCGAGAAATGGAAAATGTCATGTGAGCGAGAGCATCAGGAATTTTTTTTCTCCTATCAGCTAGAGAAAGGGTTAGCCAACGTAGGTGTGCAATTTTGGCGAATCCGATTCTAAAACGGTACCAAATTCTTCTGAGACACTAATTAAGTCGGAAATATTTGGTGAACACAGGTTAGATTGAATGCCCATGAAATCAGAAGAATTGATCATCAAAGACCTTATGTACTTACTGGGCTCCATTGCTGTTATCAAGCCCACATGAAGTGTGACATTAAGACTCCCATCTGAATATCTAGAAGCCCTAATATGACAAGAGCATTTTATCATTAGACCTCTCCTGCAAAGTTAATAAAAAAAAGGTTTTACCAATTCCCAAAACACATATTAGTAGCAGTAGGCTAACTTGCGGAAGGCCAGGAAATGTGATGTTTAGATCCTTCTTAGGCCTATGTTAACACACTCTGTCAAACAGCATGTAGGCCCTCACTACAGCTTCTGCCCATGAGATTCTCTTTCTCTACTGCCTGCATACTGAAGTGTGATCTCAACCTGATGCCCTGGTTTGATTTATGCAGAGATTAGGCGTGGATGCTTACTAGTCTAATTACACTAGAATTAAGCTATGTCCCCAAACCCAGAGGACAGAGTGCATGTGCAAATTTGTAAACTATAGTGTCGACCTTCAAAATAAAAAATGGTTTCTCAAAAGTTTTCTGGTGTCAATTTTGAAAGACATGAAAATCATTGTGCATTTGGTTTCCCAAAAATATCTACTGTATGTGCCTGCGAATGTCTAATGATATAGCATTTGTGTTGAATATTTTGAAGCTTTAGATACAAAATAAACCGCGTAGATTAATAGTCTGTGCAATTGATTTGGGTTGTACAGAGGAAACTGAGATGAATTTCACTAAGACATGAAGAAGAAGAAGAAATTGAGGTGTGATGTATCCCTATCATCTTCAAATATTCAAAGACCCGAACCTTATAGGACTTTGGGGGATGTTTCTTAAGAAAACTCTATCAAAGCTTTACCTCTCTCTCTCTCTCTCTCTCTCTCTCTCTCTCGCTTAGGGGAGTAGATTTAATTCCAACAGTAGACCCATAAATGGTTTCAGTACGTCCCTAAGGAGCCTGACCCTCGTTTGGTCTCTAATCAGTACCTTCCATATGGATTCTCGGGTGAACCTCCCCTCTGGGTTCTCTATTTTCTCTGGTGCCATATGGCGCCTCAGCTAAGAGTTGCCAAGGCCTCCCTCTTACCTGACATACAGTTTAAAATACTAGATGTCAAGAGGAATGCATCTTTTTCCTGTCCAGAACAATCTCAATTGATTGACATCTCTAAGATTTGTTTACGCTTATGAATTGCCAGCAACACTTACTGGAGATAGCCATCCTAAGCCATTGAGATGTTTATAGATTCATATATCCAAGGAGATTGGCTCCTGATGTTGGCATTCCAAAAGTAATAATGTCTTTAATGACCGATATTACAAAATTAGCATCTTCCATGGGATAAAAAAGAGCAGAAAAAATGTTTTCGAGGTGCTAATACCAAGGTAATGCCCAATTGTCGTGGAACACATCAGGCGTGAATGATTTTAAGAGAAATCAGAACTAGGGTTCAAGGGCATCCTATTTTAGAGTTGGGAAACTGTTCCAGTTTGGTTCAGAAGTCATCAAAATTGGATCTAAAGCTGGAAGCATTCAACATCCATCTATTGGTTACAATCTTTCCCTCAGCCATTTCTACCTTGTGCAATTTTAAACTAGGATGACCTGCTCATGATAAAAACTAAGCTGTCTTTTGGTGTTTAGAGGAGATTTAAAAAATGTAAATAATTTCAATTTAGGTATTTTAATCTATATGACATGCTACTTAAAGAAGAAAGAAAAGTAGTTATATATTGATCCATGATGTGCACCACCTAAAATTTGATTCGACTGTGGGGCAACAAGTAAGAATTTAAGATGTCAATACTGGAATTTTTTGCATGATATGCCCATGTTCTTGATCGCCATTATCTTCATGAGGCTGCATCATTTTAATTGTCCCATGGAATTTCTTACCTGATTACTTGCACAGTAAAACCATCGCCACCATTTCCACCCTTTTCCAACAGATAGAAATAATAGATAAACGGAACTCATAGTGGCTGGGACGAATTCCACTGACCACAGTAGCCGCTTTGACCAACCATTTATATTTGAAAAATCACCATTTCACAGGATTTTACTGCAAACAGAACAAATTGTTAGACAAAGGAGAGAGTGTTCTGTCAGTTCTATACAATTTTAATCCCTTGAAAGAAATTTCATGAAAATTTTATATTCTTGCTACCCTTTTCCACCAATTATTTTAGCATTTTCCATGAATGGGTCACTACTTGTGCATAAAGATATTGACCCAGGAACCTATAACAGGAAGCAATGAGGTATCCTCCGGCGAGACGATCACAGCATGCGTTCAGCAGTGCCATGACTAATTGTTCATTGGGTTTAATAGCGTTTCAGCTGCCTCCTTCAGAAGCCCTTGCAGCTTTCATACCAGAAGAAGCAAACCCTTCGTCTCATATGCTGCAGAGCCTTGTCCTGATGGATCTCGACCCAGGAACGGCCAAGCTGGCGATCAGCATTCTTGGACCCTTTCTGTCTGCATATGGTTTCCTATTTATACTGAGAATAGTCATGTCATGGTACCCAAAGCTCCCAGTGGGGAAATTTCCTTATGTGTTGGCCTATGCTCCAACAGAGCCTCTCCTTTTCCTCACCCGGAAGGTTATACCACCTCTTGGTGGAGTCGACGTGACTCCTGTTGTCTGGTTCGGGTTGATCAGCTTCTTGAATGAGATATTGGTGGGTCCTCAGGGTCTCCTTGTCCTCCTCTCTCGGCAAGTCTAGTTGTACAGCCTGTGAATGGAAACTTTTTCTCTTCATGAGTGAGAAATGAAATCTTGACCTGCAATGGAAGGTCAGCCATGCCCTTAAAAACATATGGACTCTATTTTCTTGATGTGTAACCTTGGAACCTTTGGGAGTGAATGACAGAAGAGAGATTTCTTGATTGAATTTTGTGGATGTATCTTCTATTTGGAGGTGTTCAAGAGTTTGAACTCCCTGTCAAGCTCTTGAACTCCTCACTCGATTATCTCTGAGCTTCGACTGCTATGCCAACATTAGAAATGTTGTCAGAGGAAAACAGCTGAAACCCTAAAAATTCTGATTCCAATTCTCACTTAGTGTTTTCTATGGGACTAATATTTTATACGAGCTTGTTAATAGAAAGATGAGCGGACCATCAATTGGGGCTAATTTTATTCTTTATAACAAGAACAAAAAGGTCAAAAATAGAAAGAAAGAAAAATTATATGAAACTATGTAGAAATGCAACTTATTTTGACACTCTCCTCTAGGTTGGTGAATATATATATATATATACATATATATATGTATATATATATATATATACATATATATATGTATATATATATATATATATATCAATCATTTCTAGCTTAGATATAGTGTGATGAAAAATATTATTGTTCAAGCCTTTGGTAAATATATCTACGACTTGGTCACTTGTAAGCATTTGACGTATAGATCAATCTACTCTCTAACTTCTTAATAAAGTATCAATCAATCTCAATAGGTTTGATTTGATTATGTTGAATAAGATTTTGTGCAATGGCGATTGTTGATTTGTTGTCACAATAGTGTCGTAAGACTATCCCTCTCAATTTTCTAGTCTTCTAGAATAATCTTCACCCAAAATACTTTACATATACCTTGAGCTATCTCTTGAAATTATATTTCTGCATTTTCCTTGCCATTTTATTTTGTCTATTGCTTCTCTAAGTAATAAGATTCTCACCAAAGAAGTAGCAATACTACAAGTAGATCCTACACAATTAACAAAAACTTCACAAATTGATCACTCCATTTCTTTTGAACGAATTACAGTTCCTTAATATCCATTTAAGGTAATGTAATAAATTTGTGTTTGATTATAATCTCACTCATTGCATAAACTATATCAAGTTGTATATGAGACAAATAAATCAATGACCGAACAAGTCTTTGATACATTTTCTTCATCACTCCACCTTCTTCAGCTTCACTAAGTTTGGTATTTGGATTCACCAAAGTATTTTTAATTTATATCTAATGTTTCTAGTATCTTGCAGAAAATTCATAATGCATTTTTGTTGAGAGATAAAAATCACTTTCTTCAAGTGAGATACTTCAACTTCAAGGAAATATTTTAACCTCTCTAATATTTTAACATTAATTTTTTTGACTAGACATTGACTTAGATTTCTTTTTCATTTTTTGTCACAATTATGTCATCAATATACACCAGTAATATTGTAACTTCCCTTGATAGGAAGTGTTTAAAAAATACTTCATGATCTTCTTAACATTGTTTGTGCTCCATCATAATTAAAAAATACGTGGGAATTTTTTATGCATATATAAAACTTTCTTGGATTTACACATCATATTGGAGGCCAAATTCTTTTCATACTTTGGTGGGATTTTACACAGATTTATTCTTCTAATCTTGTAGATATTAACATCAAAATATTATAGATCTCAATTAAAGTTAGTTTCTAATGACAACAAGATTCTAATTGCATTCATTTTTACCACATGAGAAAAGTCTCTAAACCTATAGCAACCCATCGATATCTCTCAATAGATCCATTTGTAGTCCACAACTTTCTTTCTAGTTGATGATTTCACTTACTCCCAAGTGGTGTTATTCTTGAAGGTCTCAATTTCTTCATTCATAGTTTGTCTCTATTTTTCACTGCATAATACCTCTAAAATAATGGTAGGGACAATGATGGTGTTTAAATTGATGAGAAGAGATCTATGGAATGGTAAGAGATGATCATAAGTGAAATATGTCAAAAATTATGTGTTTACGATAATTGATGATAGCCACTGCCCACAAAGGTTCAATGATTAATAGAGAGATTTGATAAAGTAAGATAAATGACATAGGGTAAATTATACCTATCATTGAGGCTTTGATATCATGTCAAGAGCTTGAACTCCTTGTCAAGCTCTTGAAATCCTCAATTGATCATCTTCAAACTTTGGCTTCAGCCGCAATAAGATTGATCTGGCAACAAGTAGAAGGGGGGAAAATGGCTGAAACCCTAAAAATTCTACATCACATTTTCACTTGGGGATTTCCATGGGACTAGTATTTATACTAGCCTGTTAATACAAAAGCAAGCCAAATTGGTCTAGAATGGGCCAATTTGGTTCACAATAACAAGCACAAAAAGTTCCAAAATAAAAGAAAGAAAAATTACACAAAGTCATGCAAAAAGTACAACATATTTAGAAATGAGGTATGAAAGGAGAATTATTTTCTTCTCATGTCCCCATCTATGCAATAACAATCATATATTTGTGAAAGGTCTTATACCTATGTATATAGGATAGTAAAAAGTGAATGTCCTTCCACATTGCCAGAAGTAGTTTTGTTGACCTATCCCTAAACATTGGCTTCTAAGAGAGAGTTGCTTTAATCTTGTGTATGTAACTGAAAGTTTTGTAAGCCACTAAAATAATATCTTCTATGCATGACGACTTGAGTGCATCAAGTGAGGGCTTCACAACAGTCTACAAAGAAGCTAAATTTGGGTGAAACTATGGTTTTTCAAATGGCATAATTTAATTATAAAGGAAGTGATTGACCTTCCATATAAAATTTTATAAAATAGGAAAATGAGCTAAATATGCAAAAATAAAAAAATATCTTAATTCGATTAATTATATTAGGCATTGCTCATCTTAAGCTTGTTTTGGCGTAATAAGGCAGATTTTGTCTAATTGTTTTTACTAGGACTAGTATGCCTTAATTGTTATTTAATGAAAATGCAAACTTCATCATATGTGTAGTCAAATTTTTCTCATCTTTGGACTATTGAATTAAGGGGACTAAGGATAAAAATAAATAAATTTAGTAAGATCATAAAGTACCAAATCAACATGAGAATATAGTATTGCTGAAAATTGATTATGCATTCAAATTATAAAGCATATTGGAAAAAATGTTAGTTTCTAGTCAATGAGGATCAGATAAGTAACAAATTCTTAATGCAATAGTTTTATAAATGCAACCCTTGCACTAATATTTTCTACTCTATTATACTCTTTATCATATGCCAAGTATAAGTACAGATGGTATATCAACTAATTTCTTGAAAGCGTTACCCCATGGTTTTGGATTATCCTATTGACATGAGAATGGTCATGGAGAGATCTTTCATGAGCTAGGATTTAGTTACATGAAATCATTTATTCTTAGAACTTAGTGTCTTCAAAGGTACTACAAAGTTTATATTATTAATCGAACATCCAAAGTTCCAATCATTGGAGGTGAAACAATTTATAGATTATCATAGTACAATGATTCTATTGGGCAAAGTGCAAGAAAAACGCTCTTCTAAATTTAAAATTATTTTAAGTACAGATGTATGAGTTTAGCATGAAAAAAATACAACAAGTTGACTAGAATAAAAATCTAATGGAAATTTTTAAAATAATTGAAAAATTAAATTGATATTAATGTAGGGTAGATCTCTTTGGTGTAGAGTTTGAGTTTCATCACTCCAAACATATTGACACCAAATGCTAAAAATTAGATACCTATAGGTAATACTTTTAAAATTGGTATCTTAGAAATTTTGATCATAAAATATTGCTTTTGAGATTCTTGAAGAGAGTGGCAATTTGAAATTTAATGTTGAAAGTTCTCAAGATTCATTCAAGCATTTAGGTCCCTCCAATGAATTATATTACATCTATTAATTTAATACTAACTTTTGTAGCATAATATTATGACTTCTTAAAACATATAAAATTAAGCCCTATTTTACTTTATAAAACATAATGATAGCCATGTTTCATCCCTATTTTAGATGAGGACCCAATTATTATACATGGTATATATCTCTATATAGACCATGAATTTAGTCTACATAATGTAAGCATAGTGTACTACAATTCGGTTATGAAGTAGCATAGATGGCGACTTAGTCCATACCTAGCACATTCTAATGATTCTAAAAATTTATAATAGTCCTAAGGTAAGGCATTGGTTTTTTATGGTTATGGTGATGTAATCTAGTGTATATATGATCTTGAAGTACTCCAATGTAGTTTAATGTAAAATTATTGTGACAATAAAATTTGGCTAAGTAGATTTACCTTCTATAATTTATTTAATCATTCTTATTGTACTTTTCCTTATTGTAAGACTCCATTTTATTATTATTATTATTTTATATTATTCTTCAACTAATTATTTACATAATATCTTAAAAATTATCATGAAGAAACAATGCCATGATGGTAAGGATAATTT
Organism: Spirodela intermedia; assembly: GCA_902729315.2. Classification (NCBI taxonomy): domain Eukaryota; kingdom Viridiplantae; phylum Streptophyta; class Magnoliopsida; order Alismatales; family Araceae; genus Spirodela; species Spirodela intermedia. The sequence goes on from LR746273.1 coordinate 3,247,437, forward strand.
TTAATTCTTAGTATTAACACTATGATTTGATTATTGCATACTCTTTTGTATGTGAAATAGTCAAAGTTATACAAAGCCTAAGAAATATCAAGCAATGCATATCAGACACAAAAGAATTTTCTCAAAATTTGAGCTTCTTTGGATGCATGTTACTAGGAGACTATATTTATAGTTTTTTAACAAAGATAATTTCATGAAAATTATCTGAATCATCCTTATGTGTGCCATTGTTCACAAAATGGCTAACTCCTTCAACCTCTACCTATCACCTTGTAATTTGGTAAAGTAAATGACATCAAGATCTCCCTTTTACATTTGAATTATTAGGTTATTGTTGATCCTAATTGAGTCACAAGAGGAACCATTGAGGGAGTAGATTGACTTTTCTTTGGGTTTATGATTAAACTCTTTTTTTCTTCATGATTAATGTAACCTTATGTCATTTTCACATCCTTTCTAGGCTCCATAAACCTTTGGTACCATTGATACATGATAATGATTGGAAACCTAAATGCCTTCCACTTTGCTCAAATATACTTGCTTTTTTTTTCAAGCTATGAATGAAATTGAAAAAGCATAAGAGAGTCCTTTATTTTTTTTACTTGATTATGGATTGAACTCTGCGGTGGAATCTTTGAAATGAATTTGCAGTTGGCTGCACCCATGAGTGAAGACCTCCATAGGGGGGCATCGGAAGTCCACAACCATTAGATAGGGTGCCTCCCAAATCCACATGGTCAAACGTTAGCGGCTCACTTCAGAATCATATTTCCATTTAGGGCAGATTCTCACAGTAATAGTATCCGAGTAAGTCATCATTAGAAACTTAGGGGTGCAACCTTCTCCTTAACCATCAGCATCAAAAACAAAATCAGCTAATGCCAACCAAACTACTCCAGATTGTTGAACAAACCATTAAATGAACTGAAACATCTGCGCGCATAATCACACATTAATTTATGTATATTGGTGTTGGGCTTTCAAGCAAGGCCCCTCCCTTATCTGGTCCAAATTCAGAACAGATCCGTGGTGGGGCCCCAAAGGAGGAACCCCAGTCGAAGCACCTCTTCGTTTCATGAGGAGAGAGATGACAGCTAAGACATCGCTAGCTGAGAGGGAGCGCGCCACATGGCTGGGACAGGATCCTATGAAGAGGGGAGAAGGCGGGTCACTCGTGATCTGTGCCTTCCTGTCTGGACCCGCAATCTTTGGCTATTACGCTGGCTTCCCTCTGTACTCTTCATCCATAGACTCACCTATCGACTGCAGCACTCTATATCTCCATCTCCCGGGGGAATAATCGCCCACAGCAGGCCTTCTTCCCCCGCGCGAGGCAATGGCTCCGACCCGCGTGGCCCTCTCCCTCGTTCTCTGCCTGGCTCTGGTGGCCACCTCCGTTGCCCAGTCTCCGGCCGCAGCGCCCACCGCCACACCGCCGCCTCCGGCCTCCACTCCGCCACCGACAGCCTCCCCGCCACCTCCTGCTGCCTCCCCACCTCCGCCCGTCGCCACCCCGTCACCAGCATCTTCTCCGCCACCAGCTTCCTCCCCGCCACCAGTGTCGTCCCCGCCGCCGGTCTCGTCCCCGCCACCAGCGTCGTCCCCCTCACCAGCATCCTCCCCGCCGCCGGCCGTGAGCCCCCCTCCTGCCGCCGCCTCGCCAGCCCCGGTGGCATCTCCGACGCCGGTTACTGCCCCCGCGGCGCCGCCGACGGCGACGACCCCCGCACCGGCGCCTTCCAGTGAGTCGCCGGCGCCTTCCGGGGAGTCGCCAGCGCCGTCGACGACGCCCGCCGCAGCACCGGGCGTATCGACACCGCCTGCGACTTCCCCAACCTCAGAGAACACGCCCGATGGTTCCTCTGCCCACGCGAGGGGGGCCAGCATGGTGCTCCTGGCCGTCGTCAGCGGCGCCGCGCTTCTCTTCTAAGGAGACTCTGCCAGGTCGACACAGCTCCGAGATCTTCGCGAGTTGACTGTCTAGACAATCAATGTGACCATTGCTCCACGAAATAATCTAGTGAAATGGTCAAATTATCTCTTCCTTCTCGTTAAATTTGTGATTTTCGAGAGAACAAGTGTGACGGGTTCCTGTATTATAGCTCTATTTTTATATGTGCCTCCTGTCATCATCGTCATTTTCTTGCTAGATGAATAAACACCGCCTTCTGTTCAAACTCTCGTCTTCGGTCTCTCCTCCTTCCGTCTGCCTTCTGCCTTCGTCGCCTCTTCCTCTTCTTCATCTTCTTGAGTTGGTCCTCCGCCTTCCTTCTGCTCCTCCTCGGCGGCAGACTAGCTGCTGCAGTACGGAGGAGTCAGCCAGGCGGAGGGACGGAGGAAAAGTGGAACAGCGACAGAACCAGCTGGACGCCGGCGACAGCCGCAACGGGTGGGTAGCTGGCTGCCTTCCTGTGGGGCTTCTTTCCTCCACGGTGTTGTCGGGTAGCCCTGCAACAGCAGCTGCTGCGAAGAGAGAGATAGAGAGAAGAAGCGGAGGGAGATAGAGGCTCAGTGGCTAGAAAGAGACGCCATGGGCATTGGTGGATCTCCATGGAGGGATGTCAGAGCCCATGGTCGTCCTGCACATGGGAGGCCTGGGGCCTCGCCGCAGTGGCCCCCCGCCATGGCCTCATGGCAATGATGGGATTCCCGCCGAGCGGATGCAGCGGGAAAGTTCAACACCCAGATCTTAACCCTAACATAGGGGCCCGCCATGGGTTTCAAACTTCATTGAAAACCATTCTAGATGTCTCCTGTTGACCCACGTCAACTTCCGAAGATGCTCCAATCAGGATTTCTCTGAGCGGACTTGATTGACAAAGGTCCCACAATAAGTCAACCTTTTGGGACAAATTAGTCAACGAAACGGCCCTCTCTTTATTACCCACTGTATTATATTTAAAACAATGATAATTTTACCTAAAGCCTAAAAGTACTCAAGATAAGTTTTCATTGGAGTAGATTTTGGAGATATTTCTGCAATATAATTGTGTTGGAGGTTTATAAGATTTATTTTATGTCCTACCATAGTAGGCCATGTTTATTTGATTAGCCTTACTCCAATGATTCCCTAAAAATAATGTAAATTACTGTTAGCTTTCTCTAGAAAGGTTTAATTGACATAATTTTTTAGAACAACAATTTGAAATAAATTTTAGGTAGTTTATTATTTTTAAAAATTTAATAAGAAACTTGCCATTGGTAGAGTTTGTATAAATTGAAACAATTTATCCAGGTTACTTTTCTCATAAATTTATCAAGAGATTTCATACAATATCTAGTCCTCTCTCCCTCTCTCTCCCCCCCCCTCACACACACACACACACATTTACTCACTCACTCTCAACATCATGACAAAGGACAAGGTCCCTCATCCAAATGTGTACTCCACAAAACTCTAGAGATCAAGAATTTTCTTCGGGACCTTGAGAAATATATTAAGGCAAGATACACCCCAAAATCAAAGAAGGGAATGGATAACATGTACCTCTCCAACAATGCCAAGTTATGATGAAGGATTGGGCATGACCTCTATTGACACTTAGACATAATTGTCAAGAAACTAAAGGAACAATTACTCTTGGGACACTCTCTAGACTACTTGGGAGGCACCCACTAGTACACCATAACAGACTTGATGAGTCATCATTATGATGTCCAAATTCATGGGGGAGAAGAGATGATGCAATCATGTGTAACTTAGTACACACTATACAAACTATACAAACTCACTAAAGCCTCATTAGCATTATACGCATTAATAGACCATCTTCACAAAGAAATTTGACATGTTTGTCAAGTTTACCTTGACAACTTCCTAGCATGTAAAAACGGCTTAAAGAAGTATGTAGAGAATCTTTTAGAAGTATTATACAAGTCGAGGAGACATCAGTTATTATTTGACATAGGAAATTATGAGTTTGCACTTAAGAAATTCTTCTTCTTTAGTAGGTTGTGGAACAAGGTGACATGCAGATAGATGGAATGAAGGTTTGTATCATTCACAAGTGGTATGTGCCCAACAAAATGCCAAATTTGTTGTTGTTCCTTGACCAAACTAGCCAGTATTGGAATTTTCTCTAGTGGTACTCAAGGCTAGTAGTTAGGTGGGTGCTTATTTGCCTTCAATAGCCTCCAAGAACCCATGACTAAGAATTAGTATTATGGTTATCTAACATTAGTCAACCAATTAAGGAATGCATTGATACATTATAATTGATCCTATTGATGTAAGAGGCATATCTAATTGCATACAAGAGTTTAAAATGTTGATGCACATGTTTTTGATAATTATGAACAAAAATTTGTTGCTAATTGATTATATAATATTAATACTTCTTTATATGCGTTATTTATATACTTAACATGTTTAATATATTCAAAAAAAACTTATATTATTTTTTTTATTAAATAATTTTCAGATTATCACTAACAATCAAATCCAAGACTTTAATCCTTGATATTAATTGATTCTTTACCTTAAGACTACCTAAGAATACAAGATTATCACTCGAAGAATCATGTTGAAACAAAAACTTAAGCATATGATTCTATGATATAGTCAACACAAAATGACTATATTAAATTATTGACTACATAATGATCTAACTATATTATACAATATTTAACGTTTTGAAATGATATTAGACAGATTCACTAAAATATCTCATGAATTAAGTCAGCATGAAAATGAGAAAAATATTAGATACCCAAGTTTCAAAAAGAACATCTTGACTATGACACGTCAACTACTTACAAAGACAAAATGTGAAGATGAACTTGATGATTTGGACCTAATAGACACCTAATCATTCTCCATCAAGTTATGAAACTTCAATTCAAATTTAAATATAAATGGATGTGAGAATAAAAATATTTAAAGATTGAAAGGTTTGAACATCATTATTGTGCATATTGAAAACTGGTATGTTTTTGAGTGGGGATTTAGAATGTTGGAAATCTGCTAAAACAAGAAAACCAGTACAAGATGAAGGTTTACATATGAGAGATGATTTTTGATAAAAATTAGACTAATACGTGAAGGTTTAATATTCATCATCAAGCTATTCATGCCACATACATTAACAAAGAATGAAAACACTACATCCTCTTCATCAACTCAATTGGACAAAATGATCAATTCAATTACTATGACTTTGGTTCTCCATTAAGCCATAAGATAACTAAGTGATGAAGTGAAAGTCTATTGAGTGAAGATACAAGGTGCTGGTGGTCATATTTGACACAAAAGGGACTGGGTCTTCAAGGAGATGAACCCATTACATTTCCAACATAATGTTCAGTGATATGGGCTGACACTACTCTATACACATGAAGAAGATGATTGATGTAATCTACTACCAATAAGTGTGACATTATTATCTCTGCAGCAGATAATTCATCATGTACACAAATAATATGTGGACATGCTTTAGTTCACACAAATGAAACTGTTAAGAAACAAGGAGGTTCAAGATACATTGCATGGACTTCTGAGGCCACACATCATCATGCAACATGACATGGCATAAGACATGACACAATATGAGTGACGCATTTATGTAGATGTCCAATGTTGGTGCTCAGGTGGATATAGCCTTGAACCACTTGGCAACCATTTTAGGAGGTTAGTGAACCATTGCAAAGGGTTGGTCCAATGCCCCTTTTGAAATTATTTAGGTTCTCTCCTACAATTATATCAAATTATACCATCCTAAGAGGGAGAAATACACGCCAGTAGACCAAAGAGTGCTTCCAGATGCTGCAAAAGCCACTCAGCATCACAACAGTGACAATTGAGACCAGCACAAGAGAGTAAAAGCAACTATGCCTAGTAAAATATCCTAACGCCACTTCACCAGTTTCTGGTGGTGGCAGCGGCTATCTAATGGTCAACAAATATGAGCTGGGCTAAGCCCAGTTTTCTTTCTGCACTCAATTTGATGGTTAGTGGCCCACAAATTTAGAGTTGACCATTCTGGGCTTTGACGTAGTAGGCCTAACCCATTAACAGCCCTTAGTTGGCAGGCGCCGTTGAGAAAAATGACCGTACACTGTTTATTCAAGAAACTCGCTCCGTTGCTAGGATTCACAGCAAAATGGACAGGCAGAGTAGAAAAGGAACGTTCCGGAATGGAAAGGATTCTCCCTCACAACAAATGGCATGAACTACAAGTGACGACGAGGGGGGATAAGACCACTAGATCGCACTGCCTCTCGCCTAGCTGAGAATTGCGATTCCGGCCAGGGCCAACCCCACCAGGATCACGTTCCTCGTCGGCTGGGAGACGGCGTCGCCGCCGTTCTTCCCGGGGCTCGACGGCGTGGCTGGCGAGTTCGTTGGGGAGGTAGACTCCGGCGGGGAGCCCCCGGCGGGCGTGGAGGGGTTGGCCGGTGTGGCGGGGGTGGAAGACGTGGGGGGGGTGGTGCTGGCGGCAGAGACGGTGATGGCGATCTTCATGCCGCCGAGGCAGTGCCCGCCGGTAGCGCAGATGAAGTAGCGGGTTTTCTCCTCGTCCAGGAGAATGACGGTGTTGCCGTCGGTAGAGCTCCTGAGGGAGGTGCTGGAGCTGCAAGACTCGTAATCCGCCTTGGTCACCTCGTCCACCGTGTGACTTCCACCGTACAGGAAGGCTGTAGAAGACGTCAGGAACAGGCGGCGGCCACTTGGTTAAGAATGACACCCATCCGTGCTGTCGAGCGAATCCTGGCACAAGGCATCGAGAACTTACTGATAGTGTCGCCGACGGTGATGGATTTTCCGGAGGCCCAGCCGGTGTAGTCTACACCGGTGACCCAGGTAATGTCGTAGTTTGTCGCCAGTACCGGCACGGAGGCGACGGCGAGGAACAGGAGCACCAGCGCGAGGAGGCCTGCCATGGATCTCGAGGCCCCAGATGGTTGCAGGGGACTACGGATGGGGGATGGCGGCAATGGAAGGGAAGTCTGGTGGGTGAAGACGCACATCGCCGAGCGTTATATAGAGGTCCACGCTCTGCCGGGGAGACAGACTACCAGAGCTAACCCCTTTTCTTCTTTTTTGTATTCTATGAATTTGATTGTGCATTACAGTACCAATCTCTCTTCTCTAAATATCTTAAAACATGAATTAATAAACGATAAATCGGTTCCGGGTAGTAAAGAGTAAAGTACATTTAAATCTTATCGAGGTGAATAAATTTATATAGTGGACTCCACAATATACGGCGGGCTCTCTCTCTCTCTCTCTCTCTTACTAGCCAGGTGATGGCATCTGGTCTACCTAATGCGGAGATGGCAGGTCGACCAGAAAGATGTAGCGGGTGAGTTAAGGGCAAGGCATTAGTTGCCAAAGCAGATGTTTTTCCCATCTTTGTTGAAAATGCTTGAACATTATCTTACAGACACATCGAGATGTATGTTTTGAGTATGCAACGAGCACTAGCAATTATTGACTGGCGGGCCTCCATCTCCCTTCAGACTTCTTTTCCACAGGACAAGAATACCAGTTTAATCCAAATCTCAAAGGTAGCCTGTCATCACTGGAAAGCTCATCAGAGGTCATTGTCTTACGCGTGTCATGTGCATACACAGGTGTACAGATTGGGAAGGCACCCTTGATGACGAGACTTTCTTCCAACTCATGCCTTCCCTGATCTTGTGGAGGAGGTTAGGGTTAGGTGGGGGTGATCCCACAATTGCGGCCGTTGGCAGCAAGTTGACTTCACCCATCGTCTCTCCACCTGCTCCCACTGCATCTGACGGGGATGAACTAGGGAAGGGGTTATCCTTGTGATATAGATGGTGCCCTCTTGGGCATAAAATAAAGTACCAAACAACTCAAGGGTGTAAGTGCATGGTATCAATTTGATTGTTCTTGGTGTTGCACCAATATGGGGGACATTTATTCAGTTTGACCGAAGATTCCTCTCCTAAACGATCCCACCCACATGACGCATGTATAGAATAACCAATTGGTTTTGCCAAGACTGGTAAACAAACCTCAATTGGAATCCCTTGAAGGGACAAATTAGTAACAGGTGCAGAGAACAGGTTGGAGTGGTCTATTAGATATGAGCCTCTTTGATTCTTAAACCACCTCATCCATGGGTTCTTGAGTTTCCAACAGCTCCAAAGTGTCAGATACTCCCGGAGGGCGCGACAGCCCGGGATGGGAATGATGAGGTCCCCTATTTGGTATTATTCACAGAAACAGAATGCCGCCTGCTCCCATGGGTAACCTAATCTTCACCGTAAAGACAAGAGACTACAGGCTTGAGTCAGAGTAAACCTACCCACCCTGAATTGGCCTTGTTTTTAGCTAGGTCTAGAAGAAGATGCCACTTTCTGTTTAGAAATCGCAGCCTCCCACCCTCCGCCCTGATCTATTTATTACAAGGCAATCGGGTCAACTCTGCAAAAATCGTCGTCCACTCTCCCCTTTCCATGTGTATGGGTTTTATGGGTTAGGCCGAGCCTAGAAATCAGAAAGAATTTTGAGAGGCCGGGAGCAGATTGAGCCTGGGTTGTTGGATTGGACCACGTAGGGCTCAGAAAATTAAACAACATGAAGAATACTCTCTCATTGCTGATGGATGGGTCTTTCATGAGTGCTCTCATTGTGGATAGTTGTTGGGGAAATTAATGTACCAACACAAAGTTAATGCTTAATGACTCGACTAGATATACATCCTTAGTCAAAACATTTAACGAAACATTGTTTCTATTCATCTACTCTAACATGCCCAAGGAAGTCGCATTTAGAGTTGACCAAAAACGTAAGGAATTAATCTTAACAGCTGTAATGACGAGGCAGACCAAGTCTTTTCATCTACGATAAAGGTGGCATGGTTCACCCACGTGAACGCTGACCCAAGGCCAACCAGATTTACGACGAAACCCTAACCAAGACCTTTCTGTCTGGATTTGGTCAACGTCCATCGTCCTCCAAAACGAGACTGACGACGACAATGGCGCGGGAGAAATGACGAGGAACAATGATGGGTAATCTCCCTAAACCAGCAACCGCGACGGTCACGAAGCGGGGAAGGTAACCGAGGTGGACATTTAATTCGTCGTTGAGCACGGGAAGTCTCCAGCAAGGAGCCGTCTCTTCTAGAAGACATATACTCAAACAGAAGGGGAGAGATACAAAGATAGATAGATAGAGAGAGCGAAAGAGAGAGAAAGCGAGAGAGAGAGAGAGAGGTGCCAAAGCGAAGCCAAACCACAATAGAGGAGTCAGCAAACTATTAAACATGCATCTGGAGGGAAACCAGATTATGACACGACGCTAGACCTTACACCAGTTTCATAGGGAAGGCATGTTGATTGGGGGGCAGTCATTTGTATCATGTTATTGTTTACTTCATTCTTAAGGAAATAATTATGGAAGAAATAATTTCAGTCACCTAAGAACACAACGAATTTCACAAGAAGAAAACTTCCTTCAAAATATCATCATGTTGATGGTCAACTGAAGAAAAATGCCACATTTTATGATAGTTGTCTTACATCCAAGAAGATCATGGAACTTTTAGTTTTATTTTTATAGACTCCCTAAAATTTAAGTAATTCAACCCTCACCCCATTGACTTAGCATGGGTCAACATAAATTATTAATACACTTCTTGTCACTATATATATGTAAGTGCATCAAAATAAATTATTCAAAAAGAGTTTTTACCAAAGTTGGGATATTAGATTGATATCAGATTGAGAATATTTATTAAAATTGTTATGGTAAAAAATAAGGCAATACAAGCCAAGGTAGAGAAGACTATTATGAGTAAAATCATAGAAAATGATTGGGGAGATTTTATACATAGTATTTTCTAGGATGGCATAATAATAACTCAAAAGAAACTGTTTCAAGAGTGCTTTATCAGTGAGATGATATAACAACTGGGAAAATTATAAGAGAAAAGTAATTAGTATGATGACAAAGGCAACAAAAGCCAAAGTTGCAAGGCAATGCAATGCCACTCTTGCCAAAAATAAAGGCAGGTCAAAGCAAAATATCAAGATAAGAAAAGACATCAAGCTATTATGGTGTTGAAAACAATGATGAAGGTTAAGCTAACTCCATCTTGTATTTAAGATGGTACATGTAACAACTAAATGGCTACATATACTAACATATTTTCTAGAATTTTAGATTATATGAAATGTGAAGGTTGAGTTGAAGGTGAGAAAAGGATGTTGTCGTACAAAAATCAATTAGGTGAGAAAACTCAATAATTGAAAGAGTGAGAAACAAGAAAGTGAAACACATGGAAATTATAGGATCATAAACATGGAATAAAGACATGACAGAGAGAGTTTAGACATTATAGTTATGCACCCCTTTGAATACATGCATATCACCCAAGACTTTACCTATCATCCCTTCTTCAATATCACCAGCTTGCTACTTTCTTCAGAACAAACATCCTTGAAAACCCTTTAGTCATAGGAGGTGGAATGTTAAATTAGTCTATTTTGCTCACATCTATTGGATGCTTTGACTCTCAATACTTTCTCTCATTAGATTTAAGTCTTCAAATGAGTTGCTTGTTGTGAATTAGGACCACTAACTTGGGTCTCTGTCACTAGCTCTTCATCTTCCTCTCTAATCTTCTCCTGTGCAACTATAAGTCTAGCCCTCAGCACCAACCTAGTCCCAAAGATTGAAATCAACATATCTATCATGAAATTAGCATCTTCTCGACTTTTCTCATTCAATGTCTTCCATTTGTCTCCATCAATCACATTATTCTAACAAGATTCCATCTTTAACACAATTCCAATGGGTCTGGAAACTTTTTCCTCTCACAAAATAACACTCAATTGAACTTTATAACTAGTGTCATCCTTAAAAGATGATTTTACCTCATCTAGTAAAAATGAAGTCCTTGCCACTAGGTATCATTTTTTTGACCCCTTTCAGCCTAAGTAAATAGTTGACAAAAAAAATTATAAACTACAATGGGTACCAATTTTAATGAAGTCTTTTCTTGGTCTTCTTTAGCGAGCTTAATCTGGTTATACCCAGGCGTCCATGAATGATAAAATCTGGTTAAGCAAATTAACTTCTTTATGAGTTAATTTGCCAAAATATAATATATCATTTCTATTTGAGGGTGTTATTCCCTCTATGGAGCTGATTCACACATCTTTTTAAGCTTGAAAACCCATGAACAAGGGATTGAGGATCCTAAGTGGATCAATGGTCCAATAAATATTACATTAGATAGGATTTATACTATTTCACTCATTGTTTTCGTTCTAATTAAAAAGCATGCAAATTCTGCACTGTGTCATACTACCGTACAGCTGGAGAATAGAGTAACATATATTTAGACAAATATATACAACCATTTGACTTTATTTGACTTGGCCATGATATCATTAATATGTAATAAATTTTGCCTTAAAATGTTTTTTTAAATTAAAGTTCTTATTCGGATATTTTTTTTCTTGCACCTGCTCATCACGTGCAGACGTCGCCTTCATTTTAATGCCACTAATTCTATAGAATCCATGACAAATCAAGTGGCCAACCCATATCCTCCAAGTATGATGAGCCATGTGAGACGCTATTGAGTCCGATCTTCTTATGTGTAATTTTGGAGTCAAAGACAAACAACTTGGCTAGCCACCTTTGCTGTGCTCAAAGGATTGTCATTTATGTTCTGATGTGTATTTTAAATTTTTTTCCCATTCAAGTAATGATTTCCCTGATAAAAAGCTACACCAATTGTGCGGGAGAAGGGTTTCATAGAGGGACGAGAGATAGAGAGAGATTAGGGATTTTGAGAGAGAGAATGCTTCAAGTATTGGGTTTGAGGGAGACTAAATTGGCCTTTTAAAAATCAGATTAAATACAAATCATTAAAAATCCATAGTCAACTCCGTAAACTCCATTGGAAAATAAGATGGAGACGAAATAAAGGGAGACATAGTTTTAAGCACCTGAAGAATTCAGTAGAAAGGAGGGGCTCTGCCTTTTAGGTCGAGTGACCTTGTAGAGGCAAAGATTATATAACCCTGATAAATGACAAAGTATTCGTTATACTTGATACCGTATGCCTAAAAATTCCTTCATAAAAAATAATTTCAGCTGAACAAATATTATGGATATTTTAGTATTCACCCGACGGGTCTTTTCTGCGCTTCACCTCTGCAGGGAGGCTCGCCGGGCGAACCCAGACAGACGACCTTGAGTTTAAACTCTCTTCCACATCACCGGCGGCGGCGGCGGCATCGGCGGCAGGAGAGCCGGCGAAATGTCTGCTCCCCAGTTGCTCCGAGCGACCCCCTCTCTTCTCCACACCCCATCTCCCCCGTCCCAACCCCTCTTCCCCTCTCCCAAAACCCTACCGCCCGCCGGAGGCAGCAGCCACCAACGACAGCGGCAGCGACAGCGCCGCCGGGCCCCGGGTGCCGTGTCCTCGGAGCTGCAGTGGAGCCGCAAGCCGCAACTGGCGGGGGAGACCCCGCGCGTGGTGGTGATCACCTCCGGCAAGGGTGGCGTGGGGAAGACGACCACCACCGCCAATGTGGGCCTCTCCCTTGCCCGCCTGGACTTCTCCGTGGTGGTGGTCGACGCCGACGTGGGTCTCCGCAACCTGGACCTCCTCCTCGGCCTAGAGAACCGCGTCAACTACACCGCCGTCGAGGTCCTCAACGGGGACTGCCGCCTCGACCAGGCCCTCGTCCGCGACAAGCGCTGGCCCAACCTGGAGCTCCTCTGCATCTCCAAGCCCCGCACCAAGCTCCCCCTCGGCTTCGGCGGCAAGGCCCTCACCTGGGTCGTCGACGCCCTCAAGGCCCACCGCGCGCCGGACTTTGTGATCATCGACTGCCCCGCAGGCATCGACGCCGGTTTCATCACCGCCATCACGCCGGCGAACGAAGCGGTGCTGGTCACCACGCCCGACATCACCAGCCTGCGCGACGCGGACCGGGTGACGGGGCTGCTGGAGTGCGACGGCATCAGGGACATCAAGATGGTGGTGAACCGCGTCCGGCTGGACCTCATCCGCGGGGAGGACATGATGTCGGTGGTGGACGTGCAGGAGATGCTGGGGCTGCCGCTGCTGGGGGTCATCCCGGAGGACGCAGAGGTCATCAGGAGTACCAACAGGGGATTCCCCCTCGTCCTCAACAAGCCCCCCACCATGGCCGGGCTCGCGTTCGAGCAGGCCGCCTGGAGGCTCGTGGAGCAGGACACCATGAAGGCCGTCATGGTGGAGGAGAAGCCCCAGAAGCGGGGCTGGTTCTCCTTCTTCGGCCGCTAGCTGACCCAAGCCGGTCTCTGTGGTGTTAACAAAAAGTCTTCCCTCCGTGGCTTCGGAGAAGTGGATGGTGGTGTGGGGATTTGGATTTTTGCAGTCCTGTACAGTTAGTTCCGAGGTGCCTGGAGATCTCTGAAGAGGAGCTCTTGTGTTCACTGTGGTTCGGAGATTTTCTATCATCTTTCGGTTTCCTTTTGGCTATTCAGACAGATCTTGATGTGGGATTCCCGGATGAACATATCCTTTCTCTGCCTTGACCTTTCCAATCCATTTAGTTTTCTTCACAATGCTCCGAAGTTTTACCGGTTCATACTTTGTTTCCTTTCATTCGAATAATCTTTTTTGCTGTATCATCTTTGATTGCACCATCACCGTTCATAATAGTTCTATCAAGTGAAAGTCTGGCCTGTTGCTTTGAAAAGAAAAACCAGGAGGAAGTCCAGCGTGGGTGACCCAAATATCAGACAAGCTTGATTTTACACACTTAACCTTGGATTTTACGATGGCTGGTGGGTGAGGTCAGGCGACATTTAATTTAAATCAAGGCAAAAAACCATGGTCTGTGATTTACAAACTCAGGATCTTTGGTCTTCTCATTAAACATCTGGTATATACTCTTTTGGTGGCCTGTGACAGGAATTTGGTTCTGTGAAAACATGGCTCAAACACTTGGTGCGCTATTCTGGCTGTGGATTAGATCACTGCTCCCTGCATCTTAGGATCCCTCATCTTTCATCCTAAGATGAACTCATATACCAGTAGAGCTCCTTCCCTGTAAAAGTCCCATATGCAGGAAACCTATACAGGTTTAGGGTTTGGGGTTCAAGATTTAGAAAGAAAAGCACTATCTTCATAAATAAATGGGTAAAGCTCTTCTAAATAACATGGAGGAAAGGTTGTATTACCTTTATAGAGAAGAGTCATGCTGAGCGACGCCTTCAACCTATAAGTTATGATTGACTTTCCATTCTTGGTGTTTCAGTTGGCATCCTAGTTTAAGAATATCTTGGTCTTCTTTCGATTATGAAGGGACAAGGCCAGGGTTGGCACAAAGCAATCTGCATGTCCAGTTCTTCTTTGGCCATCATCCAACTCAGGAAGTCAACTTTTGATGGGATTGTGGTTTTCTACTGTCCACACTTGTCCCCCTTTTATTAGATGAATGCATGGTATTCATTGAGGAACCGGCTATCTGGTCTGATTGTCTCTATCCAACAGTCTTCATTATCCAGTTTGTCAGAGCTTTCCAAAGGAGAATCCTTGTATATCTATCAACCTAGGTTGCAATTTTCAGAGCTTTCCAAATGCTGCCATATCCTCCCTTTAGAGTTACTTTGTGGTTGTGATCGGTGGGTTTGTCTCCGAATATGACCGTTTCCCTGCGTGTGATTCTTCTTCATTACCTCCTCCGATCAGCACTTTGTTCGAATCAGAATGGCGCCACCTCCATAAAAGGCAAAGTCAACGGTGCGAGATCTCAGAGCAGCTCTTAACCTCTCTGTTTCTGATAATAAGAAAGGGGAGTCTTTAGTTGCTATGGAGGATCACTTCCACAGTGGACCAGACAGTATTTAACCTTGAGAAAAACTATGTGAGACTTTCTGTGCAGTGAGAGAGGGGAGAACAAAATATTCAGAGCTACCTTGTCCAAAAGGGGCTCAGCGTTTTATACCAGTGAACTGACCTCTGCTACCTCTTATATAGTAAATGTCACCAAAAGTCAAGTTCTTATGTGTTCATGGTCTTCTCCGTCATAATGTTACACAGCCTGTAATAACAGGACTTAGGGTTGAATCTTCTTAGGGCATACCCGGTCATGCTCATGGGTGAGTCATCATCATGCCCTTCTTCCTTGCTACAAAAATGGGCCTTAGAAAGTTAGCCATTTCAAGTACTATCATGATTAAAAACAATGATTTAATGTAGAAATGTTGAGGGAGAGAAACTCATGCAGAAAATGATTTTATAGGCTACATCAGTAAATTTCTGCAGATATAACCTATAAAACCTCGTACAGTTGTTCACAAAGGCTTCTGCTGGAGCTTGTTTCTGCATGGTATGGTTGTAGTAGCGGAGACAATCTAGCGTAATCTACATCGAGGCTTGGGCATTGAGAAAGGCGAGAGAGCCAGGAGCTGCTGTTGGATGAGAGATTGAATGAAGTTCAGTACAACTAAACTTTTCATTGTATATTTATTCTAAAAATAAATATTTTTATTACTAATATGAATAAGTAGAATATTTTACATGTGACCTGATCTCTTAAGAACTAATTTTTCCTTGAATACAAATAGAATAATATGATTCTAGTAACCAATAATTATGTTTACTATGTGTTTCTTAGTCATTACGACATGAGCTTTACTTATAGGTTTAAATGGAATATCATTAATTGGGTTAAATAAAACGAGCATATGTTGTAACTCCAACTCCAATATTTTAACATCATAAAAATCAGTAATATAACATAACTACAAATTATGCAGTGTGTGTTAAGTGAAGTGGTACGGTCAGAAATAAAAATTATAATTAAAAAAATAATATTATGGATAAATTTTAAATAAAAAGACTGATTACCGGAGTTCGAATATTCTAGGACTAGAACGTAGTTCATAGTTTCAAATAGAAAATTGTCTCATAATATTTAAAATAACGGCGTCAATGTTCAATATCAGAGTACATTACGAATGAGGAAGAATTAGTCTTTTTATTTAAATATCAGAGTACATTGTGTGAATGAGGATTTTGCAACAAACGCGTATTCCCGCCATTCTGGGATGCCGTTTTCCAGTCGCAAGAGAAATATAGGTTCAGCTTCTTGAAAACTTGTATTACCTCATCAAAACAACGGAAGTCCAAGTGAATCAATGGCCGCCGAAGTTCCGATGGACGTGTCTTTCATGCGGTTCATCTGCTGCAACATTGAATCTAGAGGGAACTCCGTCTCCAACCAGGATGTGATCTCTGCATCCCTCGCCAGCTTCACGCTACGCTTCGCATCCAAGATGGCATCGCTCAGACGCGCGAGCTCCTCCAGCCCGAATCGCTCGATTTGCTCTTCCCACACGGCGGCGTTTTCTTCGTCACGTCCCTCGCCCGACGACATGGCCTCGTCTCTGCGGAACTCCTCGCCGGCAGCGCTAGGCAGCGAGTTGGAAGCAGGAGGCATCTGAACGCCCAAGAACCGGTCCATTATCCCGTCCACTGAGGGATCTCCGAAGACGTAGGGCCTGCCGCCGGGGGAGAAGGCGACGGCGGCGGCCTGTACGCCGCAGAGGACGCAGAGCTCGGCCGCCTTCTTGAAAAGCCCAGCGCGGCGCTTCGAGAAGGTCACCTGACGCGCCTCTCTGCTCTCGATCCTCTTGATCTCGATCCTCCTCCTCCCCTTCCCCCCTCGCTTGCCAGCCTCCATCGCAGCAGAACTTCCAACGTGAAGAAACAATCGTGGGGGAGGCAGTGGACAGTGGGTGGGAACAGGCAAGGAGTCTGGCGACTTTCCAATTTAAGACGATCGATTGCCCACGCGCGTCAGACACGTGCGGCAGGCACGCGACAACCATCATCCTCGGCACTTTGCAAGTGCGTCAGGCGGTGCCGTCGACGATTTCTCACGTGCCCCATCACCGACATCAGCTGAATAGTGAACCCGTTCGGCCATCATTGACAGAAGCAGATATTTATATTATGATTTTCTTAGAATTTTTAAAAATATTAACCACTCACCGTACATGACTTTTAATTCATAATTTAAAATTACACTGCATTTATTTATTCTGTAGAAAAAATAAATAAAATTATATCAGAATTATGTTATTTTCGTATAACCTCAAAATGTCTATTTTTACACCGTAAAAAATAATAGCCTTAAAGCTTATGTTATTCTTTTTTACAATTTAAAACCGCCGAGTACAATAATCAATTATTTTATCGATTTAAATAGAAAATCATGGATAAAAAGAAGCAAAAAATAATGCTCATGGTTCTGACTAAGTCTATTGTTTTTGTCGAGGAACATGAATAAAATTGCAAACCAAGAACCATATTTTATAATTTTAAAATATAATAAAACGTCAGAATTAAAGTAAAACCTTGGTAGAGTCCACGGATGAAACAAGGGGCACGGGGGTAGCCTCCAACGGCTCACAGGATGACGCAACACCGCCTCTCCTCCCTTTGCTGGGCCCCTGCCTGCTGGAATCTGCTGCTGTCCGACGGATTGTATGTGAACTCAGAGGTATCAAGCCCATACTACCCAGTCATGGCATTCACCGGTAGAACAAAAAGTCAACCCAAAATGAGAAATTATCCAACTGGGGATAAACATATATACAATATAAATATAAGAAATTATTGTATAAATTAATTACTGTACCTTTTCCCTCATCCGCTTGCTCCAGGCATCGTTCCTGCTGGGGACGCGCTGATCGAGGCCTCCAGCAACAGGCACCCCGGTGGCGGGGATGTCCTGCCGGTTGACCAGCGGTTGCCTGAGGGTTGACCTTGGGGCGACGATGTACTCATCTTCACTGTCGTAATCTGCCGGCAGGTTCACTGATCTAACTGTAAGCCCGAGTATGAAAACCAGCGTCTGCGCCCATAAAAAATGTATTACAGATAGCAAATGTGAGCTGATCATAGAATCTTTCCAAGAAGGGCAGACAGTATGGACTTCTGAGAATGGATATATGTAGAAAGATGGAAGCATAAGCAGGATACTACCAAACTCTGAGCAGAAAAAATAATGAACAGAATAATCAAAAACCAAAAGGACTAATTTTCAGGCCAAAGCATCAGTCGTTTACTTTTCTTTTCTTTTCTTTTCTTTTTCTAGAAACAGAGAACGAAAATGTAGAAGCAACAGGAGCTATGCATACCTCAAGAATGACAACACCAAGAGCAATCCACTTTACAATTTTCCAGTTCTCCTTCAAGAAGTTATAAATCATGGCGAAGTCCCCTGTTTTGTCCTCTGGAATCAGCTGTACAGAGCATTTCTGTTAATGGCGCAGGCAGAAGGAACATATGTAAGCGGATGTTGTCGAGCAACTCACATCTTTCCAGTCGTGATAGAAGAACATGAGGGCAGCGCAGCCCAGCTCCACAAGGATCAATAAAATCAACAAGAAAGAGTACTGGCAGATCATTAAGGAAACCAATGGAAAGGGAAGCGGTCGACATAAATACCCCATCAATGTCTAGATGACAGCGTCCCTCAATCATTTTACTGGGCGGAGAAGACGTTCCTATCAAATACTTGTTTTCTTATCACGAAGCAAGTCAGGATTGAGCACAGATCCGACAAATGTACTGTCTAACAATTGCGCCAAAGGTTTAGTCACAGCCTAAACCCCCAGAACCCTGAGATATTACCCATCAATTACGACTAATGTTCCCCACTTACTTAAATCTGGATGAAACATACCATGAAATAAGGCAGACTGGATAGTCTGTCATCCAATGGGTAGACTTTAATAGATCTCTGACTCCCCTATTAGGCCTCTTCCTCTCACTTCGTTGGAGGAAGACAGGAACATAACAAAAGTATTGTGCCTATAAATACCAGAATGACGATCGACATCCTGGATGAGAACAGAATAACTGGGGATGGGGCGGTTAGAAATGCAGTACAATCCTTTCTTGGAAATATGGATACAAAGAAGCACCTAAAAAGATGAGGCATTATTGATCGGTGACGTCATTCCTGAAGTCATTAGGATTGTCACATAGTAACAACAAAATATTCAGGGTAAAAATATCAGAAAATAGAGAAAAGAACAAATATGCTGCGTTTATGAGAATCAAAGTAAGAATACGTAATAGGGTAGAAGGAGAATACTAACAGCAACAATCACCAGAAATGTGGTTAAAGAGCAAAAACTGACCCTGACTGCCCAAAGGGAAAAGAAATAGCCAATTCGAACTTAGATATGAATCATCTAATTAGATGCCTACTCCTGGTATAGATATCCGTTTACTTTCATGTTGCCCACAGGAATCTCCCTCAGAGCCCACGTAAGACACCTAGGAACATAGGCGGAGACCTCCAAGCAGCTAGAACCATCGTGCTTATCTATCCATAATTATCCTGTGAGCGCATTCTATGGACGACTAATTCAAGGATAGATAACTAACTACACAGCAAGACTCAATTGGCGATGTTTCCTAAACATTTCATCATGTACATAATTGCAAAGAGTTTTGCGACAAATACACACTGCAGAAGTCTTTGCTCTTTCAAGACAATCTACAGTTTTCAGAGGGTCGAAATATGAAAAAAAAAGTTAAACATGACATTGCCTAAAATACAAAACCATTTTAAATTTCCTCCACACTCTTTTCATCTACTACCCTGTACTCGACTCCCGTAAGAGTCGAAAATATGTCCACCACGGAGAGATCTCCTCCAAATATTGCAAAGACAAAACCCTCACAAACAGTACACATGAAACACAGATGCACGTTATAAAGAGGAAAATAAGCAGGATGTCAGGATACAAAAGACAGACAGCACCCATTCCTTGTAGTTGCTCCAATGCATCCGACACAGGATATGAAAAAGAGAACAACTCCAATCCCAATAAATAGGAAAATGAACCTGCCCAAGATAATCCAGCAGTAAGAATAACACAGTAAGTACACGCGATTGCAAGGAAATGCACCCCCACCATGTTAAAATTTTACACTTGAACCAAAACAACCGCAAGAACCGTTTAGCTAAACAATGAAATATTCGAGTATCAAAAAAATCCTCAAGAAATTAAGCTTTTTCCAAATGCTGATAATCTAGAACACTGGTTATCCAAAGAATACCATTCCCCAGCCCAAAAGGAAACGCATCCCTTCAAAGTGAAACTTTCTCTCGTACCAAAACTAAACTTCAAGAATTACTCACCATGGACAATCCGAAATTGAATTTTAGAAAAGCCTCATAAAATTGAACTTTTTGCAAAATCTGGTGAAATTAACGACTGGTTTTCCAAACAATGCCAATTCCCTTCATGCAAAGATACCCACAGAGCTGAATATTTCAGGTTGGGAGACACAACCTTTTTAAGATTGATTTCAGATAGAGAGCACAATGATGTTCAAGCTTTTAGTCTCATGCTGACTAGGGCATCCAAAGGGATAAAAAATCAAGGTGTCAGACCAAAGTTGTTTGAGCAAGGTGATGGCAATAGCATCAGCATATAAAACAGGAACTTGTTACGATAAATTCCTGACGATAAAAAATCAGAAAAATGAAAATATCTCAACTATTACATAGAGCAAGGAAAGCAAGGGCATATGGGTTACAATCGCCAAATCAGCATTTCATTGCATTTGGTCAGCTGACTGTGACACCAGTCAGTAATAATAGGAGTTCAAAAGTAAAAGTAAAGAACTGAACAAGAAAGCAGAAAATAGCCAATGGCCGCGTTTATGCATAGCATAAAAAACATTACTCCGGTGATTAGATACACGGCAGACAAATAAATTAATCGACTTCAGTCCTACAACCCTTGAAACAACTATTCGCTCAATCGGCACAAATAGGAATGACCACCCATGAGACCAGTTATTTCTTGCCTACACTTCACTCCGAAGAATAATATGAGGCTGCTACCTTTAAAACAAGGTCATGCGTTCGTCAATATCAAACGGCGGACGTACCCACTAAACTGACAAACCTTTCCAGGGAGAACTCAATTTGTCATGGAACCTTCTCAGTTAAGGGATCCAAACAAGACAGAACGGAGAGAAATAAAAGAGAAGGCAGGTAGGAGCATACCAAGCTCTGGGAAGATAGTCGATAATGCTTTCGGACAGCGATATAACAAGAAGCATTGGCCGCCCGAGCTCCAGTATGTCAGGGTTATAGCTGAGGGGTGACATCGCCTCAGGTGGCAGCGACTGATCACCGCCGCCGCCAGAAATAGCCCTCCTCCACTCCACAAACAGATAGATCCCGTAGCCCACCATTGCCAAGCCCGACACCGTCAGAAGAAAATTTACCAGCTTCAGAATGCACTCCAAGAACCCCCGACACGCCATCCCTTCTCCACCAGGACTACCACCACAGCCTCTCCCTCTAATTACTCACAACGACGAAAATTGTGCCTACTCTTCCCTCACGCCACCCTCCGATCAGAAACCTGTCCCCACGGAATCGTCTCCAAATCCACCTCCCAGCAGCGAACCGCCAATCTCACTGACACATCCGCAAACGAGGGCGCCTCTCCACCAGAAACCTGATCGAAACAAAGAACATACCGTCAGCCTCAAGGATCGTTTTCAAACCACTAGTCCCTCGGGTTTCTCCGATCGACAAAATCCGAAGAAAGAAATGAGAAATTCGGAGTAACGATGCCCCCTGCCAACCGAAGAAATCGCAGCGATTAGGATCAGAACGTCGAAAAGGAAGAGGATCCACTAGAAAGCAGGACGATTTCACCAACCTATTCTCTTCTATTACGCCGAAGAAGGCGATAATTTCCGATCCCAAAACGGGGGGAGGGAATAGCTTCGTGGGCCCCACTAATTGGATGCGGCCACCTGTTCGACCACCATGATGCGGTAATCTAACCTGGCGTCGCTCGCGGCCTCGTCTGTTTTCTCCTCTCGGCCAGCGGTAAGCTTACTCGATGATGCAAAGATCGCTCAGAAGGTGGCGCTCTCTCGTACAGTGGGCCCCGCAACTCCGCTGGAAATCTTTATCCGGTGAGGCGCACGTGTCGTGTAGCTGATCCCATCATCTGCTATTCTACGACGAAAGGAATACTTATTATTCTCCACTATTAAGAGTTTATAATTAAGTCGAGAAAAAAAATAATTAATTAAATAATTAAGCCCAATTTGGATAATCCAATTCTGCGACTAATGGTTCGGTATAAAAATATAAAGAACTGTACTTTTTAAATTGACGATATAAAATATGATTGGTTTGGTTTGAGTTGATATAAAATAAAATATATATATTATAAATTACTTTAAATTTTTAATTTATTTTTCCTTCAAAATGTCACGATATATGTACTTTTAACTGAGAATAATGGAAAACTGCAATGTTTAGATGATAAACATCTAACTTATGTCCAAAATAAATTAATTTAATTTACCATGTATACAATTAAAGTAATAAAACATAATATCTCACCACTACTTTTGAACAACATCCCAACTTTAAAAAAAAAAATCTTTAAAAATTTATATTATCATGAAGATGATTTTTTGGGTTAAAATATATAGTCAACGTAAATCATTTAAAATAAAGAAAGAAATAAGAATTAATAATTCAATGAGGGTGGACTCTAAGCAAAATATCTAGCATTTATTTCATTCCAACTATCAATTCCATACATAAAAACTTATGGAATGCTAGTTACCCACATATTACTAGGTATTGTCCATGTTCATTATGGAGCATGGATTACTTTGTTAGACGACATAAAAACCAAATTATTCAAGAAAAATAATACGTATCTCTTAGTAATTGGTCTCACCAAAACTTATAAAGTATCTCACATAAGCATGATTTGATTTGGAAATACTTCGTTCATCTGCATTTAATAAGAGCTTTATATAGCATAAAAGGTTATATCCAACAAATACAAAAAAAATTAATAAGTTGGAAATGATATATTTTTCCAAAATAAGGAAACTCAATAGGAGTCTTTAAACAGGAAAATGTCGATATTACTCACTAATTTTATTATTTTAAACCTCACTTCTCATTATGTGTAATATTTTTTGTTTGAGGGTATAATAAAAATATGTCAAACTATAGAGGACGTTTTAAGAAAAGAATGTGAAGGACACAAGAACACACGCGGTCTTCACCCCTCCACAATATCGTTTTTAATTAAAAGGTTTATGCTTTAAATAAAAACCGAATATAAAGCAAGATAATTGGGAGAAATTCGTTAATGATTTGAGATATATAGAGAAATAAAATTATTACACAAGTAAAGTTATTATTTTTCCCTTGAGATGACAAATTCGCAGAAAACCGAATTTAGACGATTTATTACAAGTTTTTCGCTTGGAAAATGACAACGAATGTATAATTATATTAATGTAAAGGTGAAATATAGATACATAATTGTTTTTGGGTTTTTATGTAATTAGGAAGAACAATACGATAATGCCTGGTTCTAACGCTCTATTACTTCCTCTCGGCTTGACAGTCCCGGCGGCCATGGCGACGTGCATCCCACGGCACCACGGCGCACAAGCGCCCCCCTCCGCCCTCCTGCCATCGAGACCTACGCGCCATCTTCGACTGTTCCGGCCTCATGCCTTCCCATCGCCTCCTCTACGGCGCGTGTCCCTTCGGGCCTTTCGGCGCGCCGACTTTGACGGCTTCGCCAGGAAGGTGGCGTCCGGCGATGCCTTGAGGGACGCGTGGAGGAGCGCCAACAGGGGTTTCGAGCAGCTTTCCTACGAGTCCCGCAAGTTCGCTGAGCGTATGGACCGCCAGTTCTCTGTCTCACGCCGATTTGAGTCGGCTGCCCGGACCACCCTTGAGCGGGTGCGCGAGCTCGACTATGAGCTCGGTATTGGGAGGAGGTGGAGAACGCTCTCTATGGATTTCTCCCGTAACTGGCCTAGGGTTGGTGCTCTGACTTGCGACCAAGTGGCCCCAATCTGATCCCTTTCCATGTTGCTCTTAAATTTGCCTTTCCGTTTATATGATGCTTATTTTGGATAATTATTGTCAAATTTTACGTCTCATCTTATTATTTTTGACAGTACAGCAAGGAGTTGAAAAGCTTTGCGGACACACCACTTGGTAGGGCGTTTGTGGTGAGTATATGGTCAATATTAGCTGATTTCGATCTCAGATAGTGGTAGTATTATATTTTAATTTTCTTCAGTTCCGTCGGATGACGTGCTATGAAAATCATTAATGATGTATACTATCATTTACCACAATTGTTCATTTTTTTTTCCTGAAGAAAGAAAGAGAACTAAATGAATTTTGTTACGTTCTTTCGGCTTCTGGTCGCTCAATTATAGTGCTTCTTACCTCACCATCAATGTGGGAGATTGCAGAATGCGGGTGGGTTGTGGAAGTAATTAAGAAGTTTTTGAAAGTGACAGATTAGGATGGATTAGATGTATGAATTTTATTACTCGCCTACTTAGGACGCATCCCACTGGTATCATTCGAAGTACCGATCGTAGCAAGTGCTGATCCCACTGGTACCAGGGTAGGCAATAAGGCGTCCATGAATGATGATGGCATGTGGAGGCTGACAACTTTGCTCATATTCCATTGTAGATGTAAAGAGAAATCGCTTCCATCAAGAATTTTCTTGTCTAACAAGATCCATGTCAAAAGGTGGATCATTATGGAAACTAAATCAAGGAAGGAATCCATTAAAAAGTTCCATGTCGTTTCTCCATTCTTGAAAACGATAATGCTCGATTTTTTCTTTGATACTTTGCAAGTAGTTGTCAGGCGTTATGCACAATTCTAGTGGTAGCACAATTCACGGACCAAGATCGAGCTGTGTTGATTGGTTGCAAAATTGGACATCCTTTTATCAAGTTCTAGCGGTAGCTTTGTCAGATGGATCCTTGTACGGGTTTGGAAGAACCTGGTCTGTGAGTTTGACTGGAGAATGGTGGAAAGGGAGGCCAAAGCGCTCAAAGTTGATGGAAAATGTGTCCTATTTGAGTCCGTCCTTTCAAGCTTGCTACCCTCGTCACAAAATGAGGAAGCATAGAAAATAATCAACGTCATCGAATTCTGTTCTCTTGA
The DNA here is from genome assembly GCA_902729315.2 of Spirodela intermedia. Taxonomy (NCBI): domain Eukaryota; kingdom Viridiplantae; phylum Streptophyta; class Magnoliopsida; order Alismatales; family Araceae; genus Spirodela; species Spirodela intermedia. Next base: position 3,272,436 of record LR746273.1, read on the forward strand.
AAGAATAATGCCTTGTGTAATGGCTGTATCTTGTACAATGGGATGGGGTCTCAAATACAAGAAAAAGCTGAAATGGGTTTCATTAAGATCATATTTTAATAAATCTCCTCTTGGAAAGTTCCGTTTTGAATGGGGAAGAGGAAGATCCCCTCCGACCATAGATCCTGAGGACAAATTCCAAAGGAGTAGGCAACAATGGAGATGGGAAATCAAACCCTGTTTTCAGTTATCCAATACATGAAGAGCAATAGTGATGGAAGATCCACAGTTCTGTGGAGAAAGATGCTATTCTTTAGAAAGATGCTATAGTTTAAGCGATTGCTGAAAGTTGTGGTTTTTCTCTGGAAACTGGCACATAGAGATCTGTGAGAAAAACTTGTGCCTATTGCTAGTGCTGATGGTCTCGTAGCTAATCTGGCTGGAAAGGAATAGGACCAGATTTCAAGCTTAAGAAAACTGTAAAGTTCATCATTAACTTACGACAAGCAGCTTGTCTATCTACATTTCGAAGATATGTTGGCGGTTAAAGCTTTACTTGACAGTTGGTGTTGCTTCTTTATGTAGACCTTATATCATGTCTGTTTTGAGGGAATCGTGTTTGCCACTCATCCCTTTGACAAGAAACCAAAATTATACTGCAGAAAGTGGGTTGCAAGGGACTGCCTACATGAAATATAGTCGTACAATTCAAATGATTATTCAATTAAATATGTTTTCTTTAGACAGACCAAGGAAGCCATCAACTGTACGTTTGGAGAATGTGGGATAATGGAAATTCTATCGAAATATGCTTTCAGGAGTCAGATCAGATGTGATGTGATTAGTGAGAGTATGCTCTTGTAGAATCTGGTGGATGAAAAATATCTTGGCTGTAGTAGTTACCCATGTTGAATTTCTTCGCTGTGTAGTATCACATCGAAATGGAAAAGGCAGAGTAGCTATAGCTCAGTATTGACTGGGGTGTTTCGACCTTGGGATCTAGCAGTTGTTGCTTATGTGGCTCGTGGAAAGATAGAGCTTTTGGTTTTCTGTATGAGCTCCTTCTACCTAAATCCCAGTTGAAGCACCCGAAGGAGAATTTCGTGCCTTTCTAGTCACTAATGGAAGTAGTTGTCCTTACCGTCTTAAAATAGGTTGGCCTGGCTCTGCCCTTTTACCTGTAGTGTTTTAGGAGACTCTTTGCTGGGTTAACTCCACCTATTATAGCAGCTGCAAACTAGGTCACGATGGTTCAACAAGAAATCAAGGAACATCTGTACCGGATCCTCACATGATTTTATGTTGTAAGCTATCTGGATAAGCTACCATGTATATCTGTCTGAGGTTCTCATACTGCCTTTAGTTAATGGGTTCTTGGTGGTATGCTAGGCAAATATCCTTCAGCATCGGGTAGGTTTCTGCCAAGTTATTTTGGATTTATATGCACGTATAATGTCATTTGCACATCATAAACCTGTCAGGCCTCATGGATATTCCAGAAAGCCCAAGAAACTCTTCTCAGACATCTTGGGCGTTACACAAAAGTTTGTGTGGGGTCCCCTGGATGGGGGATGTGTGGGTGGGTGGGCTGCTATCTTCCTGCCACTTGACTACTCCTATGATCTCTATGCGCCTGCTGTTGGATCATGCTACTTTTGCTTTTTTTTTTTATTTCGTCTATAAACTCTTTGAAAAGCAACCTATAACTTTTCAGATTCCTTACTTTCAAGTAAATGGAGTTGTATTACCATTGCTGTACCAGTTTTATTGAATCCAATTATAAGAACTTAGAAAGTCTTCATATTTTTGCCCTCTCTCACAATCATCAATTTTTAGTAGGCCATGTGTGAGGCTTATTTTGTATGCTTGAGTGATTGTACGACTTCAATGGTCTTTGTTGTTCTTATCATGCCTTTCTTTTATGTAGACAATTTTTTTCCTGTGGTTTGCACTATCTGGAGGACTGTTTAACTTCTTAGCACTGGCGACACTATTGATCCCGGTTTCCTCTTTCATCCTGGGGAATATTGCCAATAAATTAGTCATTCAGGTAATCCTTTATCAGCTTCGTGACTATAATTGAGTTCCAGTACTTCTCTTTCTCTTCATACAGATGTAGTGTGTTGCCTTGAGATTTTGTCGACTTCTGCAGTGATAGTGTTTCTTTGGCTGCTATTATGTAACAATATTTCTTCATCTCCAAAGTGTAATGTAGATCATTCATTAGCAGATACAATCACTGAGATTTATATTTTGTAGAACTAGGACAACTAGTATCCGGTAGTAGAATCAACCTCCTTCATATGATGCCATATAGACTATTATGCAAGTACTTGATATTGATCTCAGCTTAATCAATGGCGACATTTGCTTTTCCATCTTACCAATACAGTCCACATTAACATAATAGTTTTCATTTTTCTCTCTTTTCTGGAGGGGGGACAATGTCTTCTTTGTTTGATATGCATTGTCCTTCCCAATAATGGCTTACCAAATTAGATCAGGTCCGTAAGTCAGCCAAATCCTCTTATCTCAGGAAGGCAACCTAACGTGGCTAAAATATAGAAACAGTATTGGTTCAATTGACAATTTATGTTTATAAGTAATTATACTAAAATAGAGCAAATGAGTGTGAAAGGGCCAGGTAAGCCTAAAGCCTGGCTTGATATCTATGTAGACTGGGTCTAGACTAAATAGAGTCAGTGGCTCTCTCTTTCTCTCTCTCTCCCTCTCCTCTCTCCATCTAAACTGCAAACCCCCGTCTTCCTTTTTTCACGTTCCTCTCAGTCAGGTGGCAACTCATCTTATTCTTCATTCATTCTTCCCTCTGAGTATAACCCCTCTCTGCTTTCTAGCAGAAGTCTCTCTTTATTGACTCTTCTTCCTTAACTCCCTGCAACTCATCTCCACCCAATCTGACTGCACATCTTTCTTTGGCAGTTGGGCTCCACCCCCTGCTCTTCCTCTCCCCATGGGCCCCCTTGATTCACCATCCCTCTTTTATTGCTCGATGCATGTATGCCATTTCCACTTATAGCCAGCGTTCCAGAGTTTTGTCTTTCCTATGCAAGCCATGTTTAATATAGCTGTCTGCCACGTGTTTTACAGATCTCCTTCCTGGACCATTCAAGAAGAATGAAAGTTGTTTGTCAAGCTTTTCTCCCGAGCATACAGACTTTTTCGTGTTTCCCGGCCCCCATGTTCAAACCATCAAGTCAGGAGATTAAGTCCCTATTTACGTTAAGTTCCAGAAATTTCAGCTATTCTGGAATCCCGAGTCAAACTGCAGACTTCATTCTGTCAGTTCCAAAGAGAAAATCATACCTGAAGGTTGATTATCCCATCAAACGTGTTCTTGTTCACCCCGGATTATTTTATTTACCAGAGTTGCTGATCATAGCTCACACCTGGGGTGTGAGCTTTCTACTGATCTCGGAGTCTTTTTTGTTTCATGTTTCCATGAAAATTTAGGTTATACCTCAGTGAATTCTCAATGAGAGGAAACAAGGATTATTCTTTCAGTTAGATATGAGAACAAACCCTTATCAAGGTGCATCAAAAGTTAAAGAAAAAAACAGCAGGACAAGAAAATCTAACGCAATTACCTCAAATAACATTAAATATGATAGCTTTAGTAATCTACAGCAAAGCTTAATAATGTTCACAGAGTGTTGCAAAAGAAAGCATTGCCAACAACACCAGCAGCCATTGGTGACGGTGAAACAATACCAGCCGGGGAAGCTACAGACTGCTGTAGGCTAGTAGCTTCAGAAACCGGCAGGGTAGCACCTCCCACTGGCTCTAACGGTGTTTCGTTGGGTGCTGTACATCAGCTGCAGAAGGTCCTTGTGGCTTAAGACGAACTAAAACTCGGTCAGGCAGGATGATCAGCACCACGCAGTCCCAAAGCTGAATAAGTGGGCAAGATGAGTGTCTTATTAGATTTCTTGGCTCGGTGGATCGGAGATTTTGTGTATCTGTCTTCCTTGAAACTCAGTGACACTTGGAGAACGTAAAATAGGAAGCTGAAACCCTTTAACAAGATTCTTTTCTTTTCTTCTTTTTTTTTTGTGAAGAGGGCTATGAAGCACTACTATGATAGGAGAAAAAAAAGCCTAGGGAGAACAACGTACCAAACAGAAGAACAAAGTACAGGAAGGTTTTTTTTAAAAAAAAACTGCGAAAAAATAAATGTAAAAAAGGAAAAAAAAACACCATATGAGACCTCTCTGCCCCTCAACACGTTTTGAATGAGAAGCCTTCCTGTGTAGGTGCATTACTGCTGAGGGGAATAGCAGAGCACAAATTTGAACGCTCTTTCCGATTTTAACAATCAATTGTTTCGTGGAATCCATGTTTTTGATGCTGAAGTTTCTTGATGCCAGCTAGTTTTTCCTGTAAACGGCAGATATAATTGTTTCTGCAGTGACCTGTCATCATCTCCGTGAAATTCAAAGCATTGACAGAGGACATGAAATCTTAGAAACTAATGAAATTATATATAGTTTTACTTGGGGCATCACACCCAACTGATCATTCTATTTATTGTGTTTCGCTTGACTCGCCTCTGGATGATGTTTCTGGGTTAATTTTATGACAGGGGACATGTCCTGCTTGTCGGACTCAGTTTGTGGGCAACCGAAACCAAGTTGTCCAGTGCAGAGGCTGCGGCAACATCGTGTGGCAGCCAAAACAAGACTTTTCACGGGGAAAGGGAAACACCAAGCGGTCCTCAAATTCCGAGCCTGACATCATCGACATTGAGATTGAGGAGAAATAAGGCCATTTCTAACTACCCGTGTTGAGCAAAAGAAGGAAAAACGAGCGAGTACATACAAAACCCCATTTTATTTCCCTGTTTTGCTGTAGATTCTCTCTCCTTTTTTTCACTGGCTTCTCCTGTATATTCAAGCAATGAGGACTCACTTCCCTTTTTCTACCAAGATGGGTATGGTAGGACTAGACTCTGCTAAAGCTCTTCTATGGGCACCGTTTACAAACTATCCAACACATCTTGTCCAAGATTCCTGGCAACACTCTTTTTTTTTTTTTTTTTTTTTCTTCTAATTTAAAGTGAGCACGGTTTTCCTTATCTTTTGCCTGTTGACAGAGATGGTGAAAGAAATTGCATTTATTGTCACTGAAGCTGTGAATTGGTGGTACCATCAACAGCAAGGCAATATCTTACTGAGCCAAACATTCAATTAGGTTGATTTAGTTATTTCCATGCACAAAAAGTTCATCTGATTAGTAGTGTGAAAACATGACAAAGTAAGGCAAGATCCCCCCCCCTTTTCCTGTGCGGTGAGAATTCTCTCGTCGGATCTGAAGATGTAAATTGTCTTGGATTTTTTTTTCTCATTCATTTTCTGGAGCATAAGCTAAAGTAGCATACTTAAGTTCTGGTTGTTTCTTCTGCCAATGCTGATGGAATCAGACCTTGTGTTTGGGGTGTTGTCAGACAAACCTACGGTGCATCCCTATCTCACCACTTTGTTTCTTAGGGTTCACTGTTAGAACTTTCCCATCTAGCCTATGGCTGTGGTGGATGGGTAAATATTGTTTTGCAGTGACTTTCAAGAATTTGAAACTCTTAAGATTGAGGTATCGTTTGGATGCACCTCTGAAGCGTTCCTGACTCTCCGAGTTTTATTTCCAAATTTGCGTCAGTTTCATCATAGGCACCAGAATACTTGAAATATTTCAGCATCTCTTTACCAGAAACTAGTTCCTCTATGTTCTATTTCCGGTCATTCTGTGTGTATGTGGGAGGGAGAGAGAGAGAGAGAGAGAGAGAGAGAGAGAGAGAGATGTTTGAAAATACTTGTCTCCTAAGGACGTAGTATCCTGAACTATCTGAAAGATACTTTCCAAGGAATTTCGAGAGAACACAAATTAAAAGAAAGAAAGAAACAAACAAACTTGGTTTCCCCAAGTTGTAGCCTTAGAGCCATCAGCATTTGCTCTAGACCTTGAAAAGAAAATCCTTTGAACACTATCTCTGATTTACCACATTCAAACTTTCTCTGCTTCAAGGTGAAGAGAATAATAAAAGAAATAGCTGTTCAGTTTAAGGGGATATCAAAAAAATAAATTAAGAGAGGGTATAGTTACTATTGAATTATCATATCTGGATACTACTAACTTACACAAGATTAAGGACACATAATTGATCAATGAGCAAATTCAACCCCACTTGAAGAAGAAGTTCATGTTACGAAGCAATGTAAATAAGTACCCATTTCGAGGCACACTAATTTTATTTGAACCAAGATACTGCACACGAAATTTTATTTGTTTAAGTGAGAAGTTACTTGCAGATTTTGGTTCAAATAAAATTAGTGTGCCTCGAAATGGGTACTTATTTACAGTACTTCGTAACATGAACTTGTATATTGGTTTTCTTCAAGTGGGGTTGAATTGGGTCATTGATTAATTATGTATCCTTAATCTTGTGTAAGCTAAGTAGACATTATACTATAAAGAATATTAAGAGTTTCATATTTCCACCTCTCTCTCTCTCTCTCTCTACCTCCCTCCCTCTAAATGAGAGATAAAAAGTGAGTGAAATTGTGTGGCCTTTTTGCAAAAATATGTACCTTAAAAAGCATGTTTATTCTAAAAATAGTATTTTAACTAGTATTAATGCATTTATGTTAAGTCTACAGGCTTTTCTTTATTTAGCTTCTAACAAACTTGTCTAATTAAGAAAAAGCTCACCCTTATGCCAAGCATATAAACGCTATCAACTTCATTTTTAGTCTTTAGAGTCAAGTATGCGAAGTATTATTTCAATATCACGTAAATAAAGATGGTCTTACCTTTATTATTGGTCGAAAGTACATTTCCGGCCATCAAAAACATTTAAATCATTTAAGGGGAAAACAATCTCATTATTGGTTATATTTTTAAGGAAACAAACCTACCACATGGAAATAAGATGTTGAAAACAATAGCAACTATAATTATATCACGCCAATCATACTAAGCTACATTTATCATCAGAATATATTGTCTAATGTGTGCAGTATAATGAACCTCCTAAGTGGGGGGACATTAAAACACTCTAAGTGATTTGCGTGCTATGTTTGCTCCCAAAGTGCTTAGGCCATAGTAAGGGGCCGTAATCTCCATTGCAGAGAACTACAACCCCTTATTATTGGCCATTGAGGGAATGAGGTTCAAAGAGCATTGGAGTCATGAACCTAGGGATGACGCATAGAGTTTGGAAGAAAGAGTTGCAGTTGCAGGTGGAGAGGTGATGTGTACAGGCGTGAAGAGGCTTTTCTGTAATCATGGGTCAAGGGACTATGTCCAAAGAGGTAGCGGAGAGGCATATAGTTGTGGGCAAAGCAGCAACACAGGGAGAGCCAGAAAGTCAGATGAGACAAACGTTAACACAATTCTAAGGGGCATTGTCACGCCCCCAGCTCAGCGTATCCTAGTCTTGGACATAGAACCTCGCCGCTAATGTAAAACCAAGTGGTGATCTGTGTGGGCTCTCAGTGTGTGCATTTGACGCGGCATAGCACGGTGGGCCGCCATGCACGCGACATGCACAGAGGGTTGCGGTGTGCCATGAGGGAATGACCTCATAAAGGCAGACGTACGCAGAGCTGCAGGCACAGGCGCAGATGGCACAACGCGCGCGGGCATTGGTGGCCCGACGGACACAAGCAGCATGGCGGGCGCGGACAGTACGGCGCGTGCGGACAGTATGGCATCGCACAAAGGCGGCACGGCACGCGCATCCGGCACCGGCACGACGGACGACCATGGTGCGGTGCGGGCAGGGAGCATGACGCGCACTGACACTCCCGCATAAGAGTGGGCAGGGGCACTCACGTATGGCTCGTTATTGCGCAATGGTGGGAATGCAGATCCGCACGCAGGGGGATGTGCAACAGGCTGCGCGGCATGCGTAGCGGTCCCAACAGTCAATTGACATCCCCAGCGGTCCGGAGACGGCCCTACTTGAACCATAAAAGAGGACGCCGACCCAGTAAAAGAGTTGGACAATGAAATAGAACATCGACTATCTCTTATGGGAGGATTCCTCATATCTCCACCACTAAAGGGAAAAGGAAAAGAGGTCGTCTGGGAAACGAGGAAAGCAACCCGGTGCCACAAATTTACTTGTGTGACATCGTGCACATGATTAAGGGCATCGAGATAGTATTGTCTTTTAGATCTATTGTTAATAGTTCATTTGAGTTAAAGTCACTAAACTTTAATATCTATGATGGGATTGCACTCTATGACTAAACATAAAGTCGAGGATTTTGTTGGGAGTATTGAGAATGTGCACAAAAGTGAGGGCTTTATGGGTGATCACCTTAGCTTTTGAAGAGTTAAACTCAAAAAACCCTTTTATTAGAGTAAAAAATATTATTATGTATTGACTTTCTATACAAAAGTGGAAACTTGATGTCAATAAATAAACCTTGAATACCTCAACCTAGAAATTTACATGAAAATTTGAAAATAGTAATAGTTAATTTAGTGAGTATGACTTCCATGTGTATGCATTAAGAAAAGAAATGGTTGTATAATTTTATTACTTTCCATGCTATATGAACTTCACACACACCCTCCTATTAATCTTTGTTTTAAATTGTCTAGAAAAAAATGTGACAATCAAAAAATGGACGTGGGATAATATTTCTCCAAAAACTAAAATTAATGATTTTATCTCGTAATTACTATAATATTTTTTTTTAATTTAGATTAATGAATATTTTCTGCATTAACTTAACTTTACTGATTTCATTTGGTAATTAATTTTAATAAGGGGAAGAAGTAAAAAAGATTGTACTCAAGAGAATATTAATCCAACATATTAAAAATAATAGCCCCACGACATATGTTAACGTAAATATATTAAATGGAATCATTGATTTTTCTAAGCGATGGTTATGGCCTAATAACTTGCTCATTGTTTACTCTTGATTTGTTAAAAATGTTGCTAGCATAAGTTGAATCCTTTAAGATAGAGTCTACCTAGGTATTATAAACCGTTACCTTTCACTGTAACTATGTAATGAAATAACAGGAGATGATCCCCTTTCTTTCTCTTATCACATTCCTATTTTCTACTCCTTCCTGAATTATTCGTCCTATCCTTTCTCCTGTCTAGCATTTTGGTTACATATTGTCAAAGGCCCAAGAAGCCATTAGGCCCAGCCCACTATGGCCCAGCCCCTGCATAAGAGGCAGGAGGGGAAACACGAGAAAGGGGGCGCATTTTTTATGAAGGTATATTAAGAAAATTTTCTCTCCCTCTCTGTTGCCTCTCCCTTCTCCCTTCTGCATATGACCTTTCTTCTACCACCAGGTACTCGGACGAGTCTGGCGGTGTCTCTCTCTATATCTTCTGCTGAGACCAATCTCCTTTTCCTTTCCTTCCTCTTTTCTTCCATTCGGATTCTTCTTCCTTGACTTCCGACCACCTGTAAGGCTGTGGGACCTTATCATTGGTATCAGAGCTACCTTATTCCTAGGTTGATGTTCAAAGGGCTTATTGTGGTCAGAATGGAGCATTTGGAGGCCAAGTCTGACAACTCTGCCACCCAAGATCCAGCATCTAGAAGACCAGATCATGTCCATCATCGATCTGCTCTCCAAGCTGGTCCTGGGAGGCGCCGGGGTGGGCCAGCAGTGGCCTTCTTCTTCAGCCCCCCCCAGGGATCGCCACCTCTATCCTCCGGTGTCCAGACGAGAGGGCACCACCACTAGACGTTGTCCAGCGGGAGCAACCCTTCACGGGAACAGCCCCCTGCCCGACCCACCGACTGCGCCACATTAGGTGCCGTGCACGCTGCCAGCCGCAGGGCACCGCTCCTCCCACGCCGACCTGGCAGACTTGGCCGCCCCACGTCGACCTTGCTCCTCGATTGTCGCCACCACTGCATCTTGCCCTAACCCCACCGAGGCCAACGTTCCGTAGGGGTGCTAAAGTTGGCTTAATACGGGCCTGAGCCGGGGAGGGCCCACTCTAACGGGTTGGATTATTATGAAGCGCCCACGGGTCCTTCCCCAATCCTAGATCACTGGCCTGGGTGAGTTAGGCCCACCATGGGGCCCTATTTTGGAGGGCCATGGGTCCCCACTTGCACAAAATCACTAGGCCCGATCCACGGCCAGGCAGAATGGGCCGATCAGCAAGCATAAGCTCCACTGGCAGAAGCACTTAACGAGGGCCCCCTTATGCACAAAATTACTGGAAGGATGCCTAGGGGAGGTCACCCCCAGCACCGACACAAGACACATATCCACCTAGGATGCATGGTTAGTGGCAAAACTAGGCTGATGGACGACCCCCCGCCTTTCAGGTGTGGCGAGGCCTAGGAGGACCTTCAGAACACTCAGCCATGGCCCGAGAAAGAAGAGGATTTTGAGGAGGATCCTTGTGGCAAAGTGCTTGTTGATCACTGCAACTACTAAGACACCATGTGGGATCGACCACAGGCTCTTTGATTTCCACAACATACCTTAGCACGCTTAAAAAAAAGGAGAGAAATCTCTATCTTCACAAGGGTGAACCCAAAAGGTAGTCTCCACCTGGTGGAACAATTATTTCATCTCAACCTCATTGATTATGACGAGAGGCTTCAAATAATCAAGACATATTTGGACAGTGAGGCACTCTCGTGATTCAATTATTGTGACTGTCAATTTGGATTCAGAAATTGGCAAGACTTCTATTGCCAATTAGCCCACAACTTTGGGTACACCCAAGACAATGACTATTAGTATTTATTGCACATAAGGTAGACTAGGTTCATTGAAAAACTTGTCACAGAGATATCAAGCATTTGGTAGGGTTCATTCTGCACCCCTATTAAAACATCTTGATGTAGGCATTTATGAGGACTCTCAAGCCTAAGATTTAGGCAGAGGTAAAGCGGTCCAGACCACTGTGCTTATGAGATGCCTAGGAGTTCACCTTCGTGGTGCAGGCCCAATTTAAGGCTATTGTTAAGGGGATCAAGCAAGAGCTGGTGGGCTCTTCACGACTAAGAGGATAGTGATATGTTAACACTCTACTCGACAGCAAAGGAGAGGATGCTTCCTCATAAACTTTGCATCAATGTGACGGGGATCAACACCAGCTGCAGGAGGGCCTGAGGTGTTTGTTGGGTCTAGCAAAGATGAAGTTCCAAGCTTTTAAGACACAAGGGCTACGTTTTAGATGCAACACTTGGGCATCATTGTAAAAAGGTATTATGAATTTTTATTGTGAAAGAAGACAAAGAGGATGCGTTGACATCTGAGGATGAATTACTACCACAAATGGCCAAAACTTAAGACGTGACAATCATTCTTTCCATCGTTAGGATTTTGTTGTATACTTTGGGAGTATTTGCTAATGATACTAACGTGACTTAGTTGCTGTATAATAAGTCACGTAAATTTAAAATTTATAAAACTAGAAAATACTAATTTTTAGATATTTAGAAATATTTTTAAACAAATAAATTAATTATAATTTATTAAAGCTTTAAAAATAGTAAAAAAATTTCAAGTCAATCACAAGAATGTAATATGATATCAAGTAATATTTCAGAATATTTTTTAAAAAATATAATTTTTTATAAATTTTATACTAAAAAATAAAAATAAAATATATTTAAAATTTATAAAAATAGAGTTTTACTCGATGATTCTTATGTAAGAGTTATAGATGATTTAATTTTTTAAATTAAGATCTATAAAATTTAGAAAAATTATAATTAAATGAAGAATAATTTGATAAATTTAAATCACATAAATTATTACTAAATGAAGTAAAAATTAAGTTGAAAGTAAAAAAGGTAGAGTTTCAGTCTCATGACAATGATAATTGAAATTTTATATATTCGGGAGGATCATCAGATGATGTTTATGGCCTCAAAAGATATCTTTAGACATAGACTACTTGGACATTCGCTAGATCTCATTTAAAAGTCTAGAAAATAATGGTAAAAGTTAAACTAATTAAAAAATAATAAAATAGAGTTTTAGCATCATAGCAGTGATGCATCAGTGATGTACTAAAATCTTGAGCATTCAAAAAGATTATCATATAGTGTCCATGGCCTCGAAGACTCTTCTTAGACAAAGACGACGTAGATAATCTCTAAATCTTCTTGTGAAGTTTAGAAATTAATGAAATAAGTCGTCAAGTCATCTTTGGCAGCTGTCACTTGACGGAGTAAAAAAATGACAACTTTAGGGCTCTTCAGCGGCTGTCACCTAATGGAGAGGAGTTAGATAAAGGTGAGGCATATGTTAAGAGCTTCATCCTTAGGTCTGCACAATAAGAGGAGGCTCTTCATCACATCTGATATGCTCTCAAGAGAGGGCAACTTGTCACCTAGTAGATCATCCTCTTCCTGACGACGATTTGTCCGTCGATCAATCAGAGATGATTTACTTGATAAATTCATGGTCTTTTTATCGTAAATCATTTAATAATGTTAGTAATGATGCTCTGTGAATTACGTTGACAAAATTTTTGCCAATAATTAAGTAATTTTGACAACTTAATCATTCACCGGCGATCTGTAAAAAAATCATGATTTCGTTAGATAAAAATATGAGTTTTGGCTCTAATAGGATTCAAACCCTCACTAGTTACCCACCTACATGAGAGGGGAAAATAAGTTCTCGAATATCCTTATATAGTGATGTCATCATGGTATCTTGTTGTTATAAATGGAAGTATTTTTTATATTAAAATAATAATAAATATTCTAGAGAAAGTGTGACCTAGGTTTAGTCCCACATCAGTTATACGCTAAAATTTTTAGGACGAATATATAGTAATGCGAGATTTAGGAATCAATGAGTCTCTTTCTCGCATGTGTACGACCACTCCTTGCCCCATACCTAGTTGGCTAATAGTGACATGGAAGGAGAGTGATGCACACGTGCCCTCAATCGGTCACCCTTAGCCGCTTGAGCCCTTACTCGTGGCTCTCTTTGACTATGCTTCCAACACGCTTGCAGGCCCAATTGGCTGGTAGGTCCCCCCCTTTTTCTATCTTTTTCTTTTCTTTTCTTTTCTTTTTCTTTATTTATCTCAAAAATAAGATTATAAAAATTATATAAATTTACATAAAATCACATAATTAGCTAAAAAATCACATTAATCAACTAAAAACTAATTTTCATAATTTAACATAAATATAAATTTATTTTTCATGAGTTAAGACTAAAATTATATTATTTATTAATTATTAACTCATAATAATGAAGACTTATCAAATACCTTGAGGATGTAAGGTAATGTGTATGACACTAGGTTCACAATCCTCATTGACAAAAGAGCCACCCACATCTTCTCAAACAATTAAGTATCCCTACCTCTTAGGTGACTTTATACGTAATATGTTTGGAGACATCTGTATTGCAAAGGAGGAGGAACTATATGCAACACTTTAAGTAGTCATTGAAGGCCGCACCATTAGGACATACCACTAGATCATATTGACATTGATGTTATATTAGGTATACATTGGTTACACACATTAGGATGGCCTAATATGAATTACAACCTCCTCATTTTACGTTTCCATGTGAATGAGGTATGATACATGTTTCACTATGATCTTGTCAAAAGCTACTTGTCTAAGACTACCAACACAACACTAGGATAGAAGTAGAATGTGGATACCTAAGCATTCAGGTTACACTACTCCTTGACACTCTCTAGGGTGACACTGAAATTAGAGGTATATGACACATCTCTTTAGTCCTTGCATCACCTATTTCTAGTCATTTTTGATATGAAAGAGAGGGTAAATATATTGCCCTCAATTCATCCAATTGACCATACTATTATGTTACTTCTAGGCTTGGCACTAATGAATTAGCAACCTTATCAATATTTGTGCTCCTTAACACTCTCTAGGCTTGGCACTAAGAATGAATTGAAGAAACTCATATCATAATAATTAAAAGTGGGTATCATTTGATCCTCCAGTAGTTTTCACTTGTGTCTAGCCCTATTGGTCAAGAAGAATAGTAACTTGTAATGGTTTTGTGCTAATTATAAAGTTCTAAATAAGTTCACCTTGCCAAATTAGTTTCTCATTATTGGTGGTTGATGGACTCTTGGAAGAACTCCACAAGGTATAGATTTTTTCAAAGCTTGACCTTAAGTCAAGTTACCACCAAATTTGTATGAAATAGAAGGATATTCTGAAGATGATGTTCCATACCCACTAAGGCCACTATGAGTATTGAGTGATGCCCTTCTAACTCTCCAATGTCTCAGACACTTTTCAATCATCAATATACTTGATCTTTTGACCACATTTGAGGTATAGTTTCTATATTATTTGATGACATATTGATTTTTAACAAATCAAGGTAAGAATATGTGAGACATCGACAACTAATGTTCCAACTTCTTGTAGAACATAAACTTATGAACACTAAGAAATATCATTTTTTTTAAAGTTAGCTGGAATGCTTGGTCGACTAGAGCTTAGTTAAAGGGGTGGCTATAGATGGAGGAAAGATGAAAGACATCAATGAGTGTCTAATTTCATAGAACCTACACTAGTTTCAAGAATTTTAGGTATAATATCTTACCTATTTTAAATTGGATCTCTCTGGTGTTTTTTTGCCTAAACTTTTATATATACTCATGTTTGTACCAAGTGGCCTTTGAGAAGATCAAGATTTTAGTCACATTCTAATAACATTCAATCCACCTTATTACAATCGAAGGTGGGGATCCATAATAGATAAAAGTGGGGGGTCTCAGTCATAAATTACTTGAAATGAAGACATTCCAATGAATATATGGTGAGCAATGTTGTAGCTCAATTCTACATTGTGCAACTACTTGCTCTATCTTCTGGCTTATCACCTACAAAACATTATATATAATAATATGGTTGACTACCTCTATTTGTTTATTCATTTTCGAGGATAGGTGGAGCTCATCATCTCTTATAAGGAGTGGAGCTCCTTCCAAAACAATAGATAAAAAAAACCCATGTAGAAACACAACCACTTTGGTAAAGCTGACCACCACATTTTTAGTAGATAATAGATGCTTTAATAGTATATAGTAGTTATATTTGCTAAGGTGGTCCACAATCACCATAATTATCATATCCCTTAGACTTAAGTAATTTTTTCATAAAATTCATAGAGATGTCTTCTCATATTTGATTAAAAATCAGTGATAGTTGTAACAATCTCATCTGAGAGAGTGTGGAGTAGAAGTGTAGGCAAATAGAGCATTGGTTGACGTATGGCTTAACATCCTTTTTCATCACTAGTCAAAGAATTATTAAGATAACCTCAAATATGTCTTGTCATAAAACACCACTAAAAGCTTTGGAATGAGGGATGATCTTTTGTAATACTAGTCTATTCTTGTACAACAAGAAGTCGTATAGTGTAGGTTATCATGCATACCCTCCCACAATAGTCATTAGTTCTTGTTCATATGCAAACCAGACACGTGCTGCAGGGGGCAAAGCCTTATTAAAATAAGTCACTAGATGTTCACTTTGTATTATAATCACTTCCACATCAAACCTTAAGGCATCAATCTCTAATATAAAATTATGAAAAAAGTCAATAAGGATCAATACCAGGGAAGTGACGATGGCACACAAGGCTTTCAAATGCCTCTTGTGCGGACTTAGATAAGATCAAAGCATCTTTTTTTAAGAGGTGAATGAGCAATTGAAAAAGTTTTACATAACCTTCAACAAGCCACTTATAATATCTAGTCAATCTCAAGAACCCTTAAAGTTGGTGTAGGTTCTATGGAATTAACCACTCTTTGATGTTTTTGATCTTTTTTCCATCCATTGTCACGCCCTTCAGTTGAGATCTAGTGGCCCAAGTATTTCAATTGACTTTTAAAAAAAAATTATTGGTGTTCACCATCAACTTATATTATACAATCAGTTATAACACCAACCATAGGTCTTTCTTATGCTCTTGCTTCAATTTACTAAAAATCAATCCGTCATCAAAGAACATAAAAGTTATATACATCAAATGTGGCCAAAAGATCAACTTCATAAGTGATTGAAAGGTAATAGGTATTAAAGAGTTAGAATGATATCACCAAGGACTTTTAGTGGCCATATGGGTTTGAAATGTCGCCTTTGGAATATTCTTCTTTCATATGGGATTGGTGGTAACCCAACATGAAACAATCAGTACCTCATGGACTTCTTTTAAGAGTTTGTCAACCAGCAAAGTGAGAAACTAATTTAGAATGGTGAGTTTATTCAAGACTTTATAATTGACACATAATCATCATGAGTTGTCCTTTTTTTTGCCAATAAGATTGAACTTGAGTAATGATTGATGAAAGATTTGATAATGCCCACTTCTAATTAGTGTAATACGAACTTCTCCAACTCATTCTTTTAAAAGTGAGAGTAGTAATAAGGCCATTGATTCATTAGTACTGAGTCTAGAAGTAACATAATAACATAGTCAACTAGATGAACTAAAGGTAATGTAGCTACCTTTTTGAAAGCTACAAAGAATAGGTGTCACAAGGATTGAAGAGATGTATCATGTACCTCTACTTCTAGTGCCATCATAGAGAGTATCAAGGAATAGTGTAGCCAAAATGTCTAGGTATTTACATTCCACTTGTCTTGATGTCATGTTGACAATCCTAGACAAATAACTCGTGATAAGTTCATCGTGAAGTGTGCATCATACCTTATCTAGATGGAAATCCAATATGAAGAGTTTGTAATTGATATTCACCCATCTAAATGTATGTAACTATTATATACTCAATATAACCTCGATGTTGATATGATCCAATGGTAGAAAGTGTTGGACAACAATGTAACCATAAATGACCATTAAAAGTGTTGTGCATAGTTACTCTCCTTTAATGATACAATTGTCTTCGAACATAATGTCTTATGAAGTCACCTAAGAAGTAAGGATACCCAATCACCCGATAAGACTAAAATAGATGTTCTGAGTGGCACCTCTATCAATGAGGGCCATTGGCAAAGACTCCCAAAGTAGACTATAGAGAAATTCTGACCATAGAGAGTGGTTGTCACCTCCTAGATTTTGGCTGTTTTTGGTGGTAATTCATTTCGAATGTCAATGCATCCTCCTTGTTTTCTTGTAGGGAGCTGAATTCTTAAGGGTCAAATTCACAATGTTTAATGGTGATGTTTTAACAAGACCCTTGTAGATGTTCAACCAGCCTAGGTTGTAATAAAACTATGGTCTGATTTGAAGTACCTTAAAGAAGAAAAGAAAAGTGATTTTCAAGATTATGAAGATAAAGTTGGTCACTTGCTAGATAAGGAGCCATTTAGAGAGGAAGGCATTGCATCAATAGGTTCTTGGGACTGAAAGAAGAGGTGGCAATCCCAACTATCTATTCTACCTCAAAACTCTACAAGATGATCACTCACTGAGGTAAACCTACTATTTTAACCTTTTTGGACCACTCTTCCTCCAAAACCATCATGAACACTCTTCGTCATATTCCAAGCTTATGCCAAAGGCAAAGCCTTGCTTTTACTTACGTAGACTCTCACATGTACCAAACATGAACTCAAAATAGAAACTTTCCAGCAAGTTATAAAATCCCACAGTCAACATTGAGAGCAGGGGTGTTAATGGCATTCCAAAGTGTAATCTAAGACTAGGGCATCTTTCATCTGGCCAGAATCCAATCCAGCTCTCCAGAAAAGCTTAGAAATAGAATCCTGATGGACCCCATAGACCCAGGTTTGAACAGGCGCAGGGCATACCCAGCACAAACGCCTTGAATTGGGACTGAAATAAAACGACACACACAGAGAATTTGTTTCCATTTCAAGATCAGAGTTTTCACCGAGAGACCGGATGAGGGACAAGCGACCTTTGTCAAACGATAGCCAGACGTGCATACATGCTGTTCAGAGCACCACCAGGCGACCTCCTCACCGGGTCCATGCAACAGAGTCGATCTCATCCCTGGCGTTCTTGTAAAGCTCGAGCCTCTTAGCACACTGCAGCCTCCGCTCCATGAGAGCAGGATCCTCATCCAGCATTTGGGCGAGCTGCTTTCCCTGGAGAACGAGATTAAAACGAAAAACAAATCCATAAAACCCATTAGACGGGTTTAGCCCATTTAGTTCTAATGTGTAGAAGGGGTACAGCACGAGGGAATGGTGGAGGAAGGCAACTCCTTTTTTCCAACTTGGGTGCAGAAATGAGAGTGGATATGGATTGCTTAGAAAAAAATTCTAAAGCGAATTTCCATTCAAAGCGAAAATAAGATAAACCATTCAGATCTTAGAGGAAAAAAGGTATTAAAGATCATGGTATCCTTGAGGAAGGCACCTCCTTTTTGCCAACTTGAGTGTAGAAGTGATTGAGGAGAGATCGCTTGGCTTCTCTGACTTGGCAGTGGACTACTGCCTTTGGTATGGTGTTCCTCAGCGTTTCAGAGACCATTCCAATATATGACGATACATTTGAGGCGATCCTTCGGAAGTGTCCATCGCTGTATCTATCAGCAGTGGGGATGGAGGGATTCCCACCCTTCTCTACTTCCTGCGGAAGCTTCCTGAAGAATTCAACAGTTAGGTATGATGATTCCATCTCCACTAACCGGAGTGCTGTCTTCCGACCGTCCTCCCGGAATCTCTCTAGGGCATGATATGCAGCAGCTGCCAGCTCAGCTTGGAGGGTTGGAAACCGCCTCAATTCCTGGTTGCCATGAAGACTTCTGCTGTTAATCTAAACAGGTGCTGGATGTCGTTCGTTTCAAACTTAAAAAATAAAGTTCTTGAGCTCACCTGAGTCTCTCCTATCGATATCCTCACCAACTCCTTCAAAACAAAGTGCACCTGCAGTATTTTTCCATTTTTACTTCGTTCAATTCTTGCAGGAAAAGCCATTGGTAGAATACCAGAAAAAGAAAATTTGAAGACTTAAAAGTCACCCACAGCATCAACGGATGCCTCCGCTGGACCTTTGAAATAGTTTAGGGCTCCATCAATCAAGCGCCTGTAACCTTGCTCAGGAGCAATTAGATGGGGCTGATAGCCGTCAGCCTCGGAGACCACTTTCTTCACATTCTGAGGAGCGAGATGCCGGTCGAATGGAAGCTTTTTCAAAGCCACTGGGAGTTGATTGTCAAAAACACCATAAATTCGATCACCGCCAGGGCGCCTACGGTAAAAACAGTCTCGGTTCAGAATAAGGCTGCCACTTAACTCAGTGGGAAAAATAAATTAAAAACTGCAAGATTTAAAGCCTTATTAGAGACCATTTTCCAAGGAATTAGAACACTCCCACGTAGATAAAACAAGCTAATCTAGTACTTCCATAGACAGAATACTTTTACTTGTTGTCAATTGGCTTTGCATTGTACAGTTTGTTATCAAGGGTTCCTGGCTTCTGCGCGTCATCTATGGTGTCCACCTTATCAGGTATGTGAAAATAGCCATACATTGCATATGGCAAGTTAAATAATGAGATTGAATAATGTGAGCCAACTCCACTCACTCTCTGCTAAACCTTTGAGTTGAGTGGCGTAGCTTTTTGAACAAAATAATGACTATTCAACCTCTTCTCCTAACCCATTGTCGGCCTTGAAATGCTGGAATAGTGGCATGGCGGAAGGAATCTCCTTACGAAAATGAAATGACGAAAAATAATTGAAAACTAGCACCGGTAGCAGATTCCTGCATGTGAGGGTATCTCTATGGCACAAGGATACACAGAGCAACCCTTGAGACATGCAGATTGATTGGGACATGTTCAATCTAAGAAAACAGGTTAGAGGCAAAAGACATCAAATCCGAGTGAAAGATAGACTTTCTTCTCAGCACGAATCATCTAGTCAAATATTCAAAAAATACGTTGATGCTGAAAGCCCTAAAACAGCAGAAATGACTAATTATTACCAACTACCTTAGCAGCTTTGACAAAAAAGAAACACGACAGATAGCTCAAACCAAAGATCTCATAAGAACCACCATGAAATATATTTGCTCTTTCCCTACCTTGAAGAACTACCCCTTTTACGTTTCCTTTACCGTAGGGAATATTGCAAACCATTTTATATTTCTTCCACTAAAAATATTGCAATTACTCTTCAGTAATTTACTGAAACTTTTTAGAGGTGTTTATACTACTAGTCATTTCAGCCAGTAATATCTTGATACACATTCAGCGAATATATGGTTTTAAGTGCTATTATTTACACTTTTCAGCAATTTTTTATTTATACTTTAACACCTGAGTCTCAAAGAAACAGTTAATGCTTTAGACAAGACACAGATGTTAATCTTCAGAATAGAAACTTTTTGATAATTAAATTAGTTAAAAGGTTGGTTAATCATCACGAAAATGAGCACCTGCTTCTAGGTAAATACAAGGTTCAAATTGTCGAAATAAAAATTACCTCAGAAGATAAAATATCTAAATGAACAAAAGAAGGCCTTTACCCTCCATCAAGATGTTCTTTGAAGATGCGGTCAAATGCACGACAAAGCTCCAGAATAGAGTACAACTGAGCCTGAAAGCAGGCAGAAGAACAACAATTGAAGTGGACTGTGTAATCCACTTAGAGAGCAGAACTTAAAAGATTCGAAAAAACCTTACCCCTGCATCAAGGGCAATGGGTCTACCGAGTTGGTCCATCTCTGACTCGAGTTCATCAATTGTCTTGTTTATCAGGGAAGTAATACTTGGTATACGTGATCTAATTACATTCTCAAGATGCTGAAAAAATAGTTCGTCAATAAACTTTTATTCCAAAATAAGAGGCATTTCACAGCAATATGAGCATATTACCCTGGAGAGAAGTTTTGCAAGGTATTCAGAACCCATTTTACTAGCCAAATGTCCATAGTCCGAACTGCTGCTAAAATACTCTTTCTCCTTTCGTCTTGCCGATATCATGTCAGCATTCTTATTTATATCTGCTTGAGAGCGATTAACGATTCCGACCCAAGGGTGCTGTAGCCGATAAGCTCTTCCCTCAAGAACCTAAGGAATACATCATAGGTAAAGTAACTATTATCTGGGTATATCTTTGACAAGGAAAATATCAAGAATATAATAGATACGACGTGACAAAGATGAGAAAAAACCATCATCCAAGACACATTTGATGTACTCATATGTTCGGCTACCAAACGAGGTTACTACTTACGTCAAGTGCATTTGTTCCCTTGTCCATCAAATCTAGCTTTGTCAACACACCAAACGTCCTTTCACCTACAATATAGCTCAAATCAAGAAAATTGAAAGCATTTGATAGATGGAGCTGCATAACAAAAGCCAGTCTCAAGGCATACCCGTTGGATCAACTTCTCTGGCAATTTTAATAGCATCAGAGGTTGCAATATCTTGATTTGCAGGAGAAATCGCCAATATGATGCAATTAGGCTGCAGGAGAAACGAGCTAAATGAGAGCACAAACGATAAACCAGAAAGAAATATGAAGAAATGCATACAGCAACAAACGGAAAAAAACAACCCCAAGAGATGAATTTTGGATATACAACAACGAACAAAAGATGAAAAGGAAAATAATATAAGCAGGGAAAACCCTACAGCTCATTTACAATAATAAATAATATTAGATTGCAGGGATTTAATAAACATCAGAAAGCCTCCTATTTTATTTAAACATTTAAAGTCACCAGATCCAAAGCAGGTTCGCAATGCCAATTAGACCTACCATTCTTGTTTAATATTAAAAAAACACTTCTTTTTCTCAGCAATTCTTATATGCTTCAGAGAATTCAGGGAACTAAGATACAATTAAGATGGGCACAGAAAACATTATACATCCTTTGTATTAGTTGTATGTGTTTGAGTAAATAACAATGAAGAATGAAAATCGCTTGACAAGACACAGTTACAGTTGATCTGAGAAAAATGTATGCCAATCATAAATTGCACAGTTTCAACCACATCCAAATAAATGGCAAATGTCTGTTGCGTTTCAAGCAAACTGCCTCTTGTCTTTCCAAGATAGTGTACCATGGGAGAGCTGTAACAGCGTTCTAATATAGTGGAGACTAACAAGCACAAAACTGATTCTTAAGAAGAAACAAACAGCTACCTTATCTACCAATGTCGGATGCAGCTTAACTGATTTCACTTCGGCATAGACATGATTGATGCAAACATCCACATGCTTCTCATCTCTTATTTTTAAACATCTGTTGCCGCCATCTAGCATGTATATGTTAACACTTCATGGATGTGTCTGCCTAAAAAAAATTCTGGATAATGGAGATATAAATGTGAAGTTGGTTCTTAATTAGTTACAGAAGACTTAATACTCCAAATTTAACTACAGATCATGGAGTTTCATGAGGAATGTATATTGGTTGTAAAGGACATGCAAATGAAAATACGTACAGTTATCAAGTTACGAGCAGCAAAGATTGTGTCAACCTGTGGCTCAATATTCTATCAAGATTATAAAGGCTCAAAAAGTCACACAATTCATAGAAACCTACTTCAACATATCAAATGAAAGATTAATCAAAAATCATGATTTACTGGATATAGATTGGTCTCCTCATTACCTTCTCAACATATGATCGAACCATGTTTTCAATGTCTTGAACTATACTGTCGGGCTGCCCCTCTGAAGAAAAAAGTTGCCAATAGAAATCCTAAGAATCTACAGAATCACGGAAATTCCAAATGATAAAAATAAATAACAAGGCATCTTTACCTACAGCAACTTTCGTAAGACCAGGTAAATCAATCAACGTTAAGTTTACAACTGCCAACACATGAAAATTAGTGAGTAATATTGAATAATCTTGTAGAACAAAGGGCATAACTAGAGAGATGGATCAATCCCCAACGTATATTAATAAAAAGTGAAATAAGAGACGTTTCTAAAGGGGATGAAAGAAAGAACTGCAGCGTCATCATTAAACACAAGGACTATATATTTTGAAAGTAATCAGAAAAACCGTATCAGGTGAAGTATTTACAAAGCACTAGACTTTTTCAAGGCAACGTGTAAAAAAACCTTATGAGTTTTGAGATACGAAATTTTCGGCTCTGAAACATAAGACATGGAAGCAAACATATTATGCATAGATCAATCCTTGGAACCTTTAAGCCATTGCTATTTGTGATCAATGAAAGTGAAACAAACATGATAGTACCCTTTTTGGCTCACTTTGATGCATGATGCTAAAATAAAAACGGTGAATTCCTGTAGCAAAGTGCGAGAAATAAATATTTACTTTAAATTTAAGCAAGAGACGATACTCAGAAACGAAAGAACGTTCATCAAGTCTTTATGTACATAGCTAAGTTGTGACTTGTAATTCCTATCTCACCGTCTTGGAAATTTTCATGCCCTCGAGAAGAATATTTTTTAAAATGGCCACAAATATTCTACAAAAAGTGTCAGTATGTCTCTAACAGAAGACACAGGGTAAAGCCGTGCAATAAACAATCCTTGACGGAAAATTCTTCAAATAATGTAAGAGGCCATTTATATACTAAACGCTTGATCTCAAATATCAAAAGGGACTAAGAACAAAAATCAAACCATTTGGGGAGTAAATGCTGAGATGAATAGGAACCGGAGAGATCTGTTTTGTTTTCCCAGTCAGTCTATCAGTTTCGTCTTGAATTTCCTTGCGAACAGCAGCTGTATGGAGCAAAATTAATCAACCTCAAATATGAAGAGAAAAGGTCATCCTGACGAGAGAAATCCACAACATACCAAAATCTGTGTATCGCCTTTTAGGCAGGTGAAGGAACTCCGCGTACTCTGCCTGTCCTTCCTCCGTCTTGTGCAGTTGCAGGACTAGCGGACGTCTTGTTACAATTCCTGCACTTCCGTAACATAAAGAGTGACCACCCCAAAGGCTAAGATCAAAATATACCATACACATCAACTCTAACAGTCGATAAAGAGGCAAGAAGCCATGTTTCCCAACCTGATCCCCGGGGAAGGAAATCCCTTCCGACGATGCTCTCCAGAACTGAGGACTTGCCAGAGCTCTGCCCCGAGATCGCACCAAAATAACACACAACAGAACAGAACCCAAAAATCAGAGGACAAGAAACCAAGGATAGGAATCAAGGGAGAAGGAGAATGCACGCGGACAGAGGCAGGGACAGCGTAGGAGAGAACCCACCTGCCCCCCGACGACGGCAACAGAGGGGAGTGCTTCCCAGAGGGTGGGCAGTGCGCTGCCCTCGCCCCCGCCGTGATCCCCGAGGACGGTACAGGCGCGCTGGATCCTGTTGACGAGGCCGATCAGGCTCTCCATCGTCGTCATCTCCGCCGGTTCCCGGACAACCCTAATCCCCCGGCAGCAGAGGTCGGGCTTGGAACTAAGAAAAACTCAGAAGAGACGGACTATCACGGCTCAGCGAACGAAAAGGAGATGAAGCAGATGCCGCAGCAGCAGCAGCAGCAGCAGCGAGAGTGAGGAAGACCTCGGTCGCGAAGGTCACTGTGGCGGAAGAGGACGAAGGTCACCGTGGCTTCGCTGAAGATGACTGTGTTGGACGAGGTCATCCGCAGTCTTCCACTGAGGGGCGGAAACACGGTGGGTCCCACATTCCCCCTCCCCCTCCCCGCCAATTCGAATCCGCTCCGTTCTCCCTAGGCACACGTGCGCCCTTTGCCCACACGTGTCACTCATAGGGGCGGGGAATATTTGTTTATTTAGCATTCGACCCTCAGAATCAATGCAAATTACCAGAAACCCCTGAAAGATTATGTGCCACACAGGGAATATTGTTTATTCAATTTTACCTCTCAAATAAAGTAATTATGAAAAGCCCTTCTCCTATAAATTCTTTGAAAACTATTAAACACAATTCTTAAAAAATAATTACACTAAAAAATTATGTTCACCACCGATAGAGGCCTGGCGGAATCTTGTTCTCCCATCCCACACGTGCCTGCCATGGGGCGTATTATTTAGTTAGCATTTGCACCTCACAGATTAAAGTAATTATCAAAAGCACTCCTTTTATTTCTTTGAAAATTATTAATCACAACCCTTAAAAAATAGAATTACACTAACAAATTATGTTCACCACGAATAGAGTTATGGCTGACTCTTGTTCTCCCTGACCACACTTGCCACCTATGGGGGTGTAGGGAATATTTGTTTATTTAGCATTTGCACCTCACAAATTAAAGTAGTTTTTAGAAGGCCTCCTCTATTAAATTCTTTGAAAAAGATTAAACTCATGTGCATACGCCCCTTCCGTATTAGTTCCACCAATAGATGGACAACAATCTCTATCCTCTATTCTCCCTTGTTGCACATGTCATGTAGGGGGTAGGGAATCAATCTTCCGTATTACTTACATAAAGAATTTTACATGGTTTGGAGGTTTCAACTAGATGAAAATGATTGACCTAGTCATTGGGTCATTTCTTCTTCTTCTTGTCAATTTCAGTCTATTCATTATCAAGCCATTTCTGCCCATTTTGGTTTGCCAATAAATGGGTTATTTATATACATGATAATTGATTCACAACTGAATTATTTCTCTCTCACACACAAAACCTTATCCTCCCCTTCATTAAATGCAACCACCTTAAAAGGCAAGTTACATTTATAATACTTTTCTTTTTTGCTTGTCTTTTCATGTTCATCTTTCAATACCATGATCTATATAAATCTCCATGACCAAAATCTTCTTTATTATTTTGATATATATCATTTGAAATTATTTACTCAACTGAAGTTTTAAATGATCAATATTCATCATAGTTTAGTAGTACTAACATGTCATCAATATATGGATATAAATAACCATTTGAAAGTATTTTTGTGATACATACAATTATAACAAACACTTTTAGTATAATTATGACTCAATATAAATGTTGAAACCTCTTATACCACTATCTAAAATATTTTTTCAGATCATATAAAAACTTTTAGAATAGGCATATATAGTTTTCTTTATTAGAAACTTCAGAATCTTTCAATTAGTGAATATAGATTTCTTCCTCTAACTCATTATGTAAGAACATTGTCTCAACATTTAATTGGTCTAACTCTAAATCAGCTAAAGCTACAATAACAAATAATACACAAATTTATATATATCTCCTCACATGATAAAATACCTCATTGAAGTCAATGCCTCATCATAATGAGAAACCCTCCACCACCAATCATGTCTTGAATTTAATACCTCCATTAGCCATGATTATTGAGGGACTAATTGTATTTCACTATTCTATAGAAAATTTTCTTGACTTGGATTATTTCTTCTTATACTATATTATTTTTTAAATAATTCACAATTTTCTCTTTTTATTAACTTGATTTCTATTTTATGTTGTCGAATTCTCTCCCACTTAGAGCATCACAAACTCATCAAAGGTCATGTCTCTCTTGATTATAAACTTGTCTAATTGAGGATCAATAAATTACAATTGATATGACTCCATACCCTGCATTTTGTGTATATCTCATGAAAATATATTTCTAAATTCTTAGTTTCATTTTGTCATTTGTGACATGAATGTAGTCAAGACAACCAAATTTTTTGAAATGAAAATAATAAGAAGGGGAACTAGACAAAATTTTTGAAGATTTTTTAACTAATTGTTCGTAGATGAAAATATATTCACTAAGTAATATAATGTTGATAGTTTCAAAGCAATAATCTTTCGATCATACTTTAGATAACATACTTATTACTCATTCTAAAAGTGTTATGTTGATTTATTTTACAATACCATTCTATTGTACTATTTCCACTACTTGGATGTAAAATAATACCTTTATTCCTCCAAGACTCATCAAATTCATTTGAGTAAAATTTTACATTTTTGTTACATTGTTGTTAATATGGTGTCACTTGATTTTTTGCCAATTTGCCATTCACTCAAAATTATTCTGATAATTTTGACACAATCTAATATAAGATTGATATTGTATGTAGTTTTGTTACCAAATATACAATAAATCTAACCAATCAATTTTATATTAATTACAACAAAAACACTTAGATAAACTCACAAAATATAATTCTCTAATGAATAATAACATGACTTAGTCGTTGTATAGTAAATCATGCAAATTTAAAATTTATAAAACTAGAAAATACAAATTTTTGGATATTTAGAAGTATTTATGAACAAATATATTAATTATAATTTAATAAAACTTCCAAAAATAGTGATAATTTTCCAGGTCGATCACAAGGATGTAATATAATATCTGGTGATTATTTAGAATTTTTCTCAAAGAATATTATTTTTTATGAATTTTATACTAGTAAATGAAAAGGAAATATACTTAAAATTCACGAAAAAGGGAAATAAGGGTGCGGACGTCAGGATGACGTCAGTACCTAGCGAATGCAAATCAGACGGAAACAGAGTTCCGCCCAGTGATTCTTACATAAGCGATTATAGACGATTTAATTGAACAAATTAAGATCTATAAAAGTCAGAAGAATCATAATTAAATGAAGTATACTTTTGGTAAATTAAAATCACACAAATTATCACTAAATGAAGCGTAAAGTAGGTTGAAAGTAGGAAAACAAAGTTCCAACGTCGCGGTGGCGATGCGTCGGCAATGCATCAGAATCCTGAGTGTTCGGAAGGATCGTCATATAGTGTCAACGGCTTCGAAGGCTCTCCTTGGACAAGGATGACGTGAGAAATCTCTAGATCTCTTTGCGAAGTCTAGAAATCAATGAAATGGGTTGTCGAATCATCTCCGGCGGCTGTCACCCAACGGAGCGGAAAAACGGCGACTTTGTAGCTCTTCGACGGCTGTCACCCGACAAAGAGAAGCTGGATGGAGGTAGGGCGCGTATCAGGGAGCTTCATCCTCAGGTCTGTGCAGCAAGAGGAGGTTCTTCATTGCATCTAATACGCTCTCAGGAGGTGGCGACTCGTCTTCCAGCGGATCGTTCTCTTTCCGACGACGGCTTGTTTGTCGATCAATCGAAGATGCTTTACTCGATGGATTCACGATCCTTTTATCGTGAATCATTTAGAAATTTTAGTAACAATGCTCTGCGAATCGTGTTGACGAGATTTTCGTTGATGATCCAACGATTCTAGTTGCTTAATCCTTCACCGGCGATCTGCAAGAAAGTCGCAATAATCAGATAAAAAAATATGAGTTTTGGCTCTAGGAGGATTCGAACTCGCGCCGGTTGCCCTGCCCTTTCTGGGGAAGGTGACGCGGGTTTAGTCTCACATCGGTTGTGCACCGAAGTTTCTGGCGAATATAAAGTAATATTACACTCCCGATCAAGTCCCTTTCTCGCGCATGTATAACCACTCCTTGCCCCACAGTCAGTTGGTCACTAGTGACGTGGAAGGAGAGTGGCGCACACGTGCCCCCATCGGTTCAAGCCACTCGAGCCCCTGCTCGCGGCTCCTGCCTGACTGTGCTTCCAACCCACTTGCGGGCCTGGCTGGCTGATGCCCCCCCCCCAATTTTGCTATATTTTTATTTTAATTTCTTTTCTTTCATTTATCTCAAAAGTAAGACTGTAAAAATCGTATAAAATCACATAATTACCCAAAAATTCACATTAATCAATTGAAAACTACTTTTCACACTTTAACACAAATATAAGTCTATTTATCATGAGTTAAGGCTAAAACTATATTATTTACTAATTATTAACTCATGATAATGAAGACTTATCAAATAACAATGCTTAAGTATGTCAAAAGTACCTAAGGACATCATATTCTTTTGTAGTTTTGGAACATGGCATCTTTGCAAAGTTCTAATGACACTATCAAACATCTTCTATTTGAATTATATTAATTACTTTGACATTATCATGTTGTCATAATCAAATGTCACATTGACAAAATCAGTCCCTATGAAGACATGAAAAATGCAATATGTATCAAAAATTCAATTATTCTCTTAAACAATATTTCTTGTGTTAGAAGAAGACTAATCTATAAATTTTTATTTCGATTTTAACTTTGAACAATATTTATTGATATCATTTTTAATTGCATTTCATAATATCATCATTGGGTTGAACTTTGATCTTGACTTTCCCATTTGACCAAACTTTGTTTTCTTAAACAATATGTTTTATTTGATTTTTATCATCAATGTTAATATTGATATTTATGAGATTTATTAAAATGTTTGTGAATTCATTTAGATAATGAACAATGGTCATAACCTCTTCCTAGTTAAATTTGAACCAAAGTTTCACAATAGTATATTCATCTGTAGCCTCTTATAATACATTATCCCTTATGGTTAAAAAAATTGTGATAAGAGCATGCTCTATTTAATTTTATTTCTCTTCCTAATTTTACTTAATTAATAAAGCTTTATTTCCCTCAAGTGTTCCATTTGATTTTTGTTACACTATTAATGATTGTATCTTCACCTATGTTTAATTTTTTTGATTTTTCTACTGAACATGATTATCGATATTGACTTCACTACCATCTAAAAGAAACACAAACCAAGCATAAAATAAAAGTCAAAACATGGCTTTGATACTAATTTATTAGAGTAAAAGGCCATTAACACCGGCAAAATATTACTTTTATGATCTCCACAATGTGAAGTAAGAAAAGAGTAGAATAATCAATTCACAATAAAGTATCAACATAAGGAGTTTTACATGGTTCAAAAGTTGACCTCCTATATTCATGTGTGACAATGAAAATTTCATTAGATGAGAAACATTATATGATGTCTCATTAAGAATCTAAGAAAAAAATTCCTATTTTGGCCGTCAAAGCACTCACTAACCTAACAAGAGCTTTGTCATTTTGAGCCTCTCTTAAGAACTCTTAAATACGATGCATCAAGGTGAGAAGAAGAGCCCTCTATTTATATACACCTTTGAGGATTTCAGATCCCCAATGAGCCATTCATAACGTATATTTAAATATCAAAACTGTAGACCAGTTTTGTAAGAAATGTTCAGCCCAACCGTTAGGCCATTTCTTTTTCCACTCGCATGCTATTGGGCCATTTCTGCCCATTCCGGTTTGCCCATTATGCGCTGTTTCTATAGGTAAAGTATTGGTCCTCCTTCTCATCCCCATCATTAACCGCAGTTGCCTTAGATTATGAGCCACATTTATAACATTAATACCTCACAAATTAAAGCAATTATTATGCTCTCCTGAATTCTTTGAAAATTATTTAACACAATTTTTAAAATTTTAATTACTCATCGTAATTTTCATCTTCCTTTAGTATTATCTCCACTAATAAAGATGCAGACGCCTTCTCTGTCCAAGTGAGACCCCCCTCTTCTCTCTCTTTCTTCCTCTCTTTTCCAGTTCAAAGAGCAAACGAGGAGAGAGAAAGGCCCATGGAGAGGTGACATCTGTCCTTTTCTCTCTAATCTCTCTTCATCCTATATTGCAATATCCTCAAAGGGAGAAGGAGAAATGAGATTGATCGAAGTAATATAGAGAGACTGTGGGAGAATAGAGAGAGAGAGAGAGAGGCCCAACATAGTCCTTTTCTTTACAATTCCCCCTTCGTTCTCTCTCATCATCTTATTTCCACTAAACTTGAGGGAAGAAGAGGCCAACAGCTCCAGGTCATCCCGCAGAAAGGAGAAGAGAGAGAGAGGAATTATTATATGAGGGTAATTTACATTTTTTGCGTAAAGATATAAGTTAAATATAACAAATGAAATGGAATAATTAATGAATAAGAATGTATTAACTTTAAAGACATAAAAATCCAATTATGAAAAAACAAATTCATAATGATTTAGGCGTTTTGGATAAACCTAAACCCAAAATTCCACCAGAAATTAGTTCAGTTTGATTCCCAATAAATATATGATTAAATCCGTAATATAATAAAATATATTTTTTATGAAGAATAAGTATTGAAGTTTATAATAGATTTAAAAATAACAATTTATGGTACTAAACACTTAGAGACTCAAATAAATATATGAAATGGTGGCGAGAAATTTGATCGGAATATTGCTCCACGCGGAGAGTATGCTCACAAATAAATTAAATGGGGGATTATTTAAGCAGAGAAGCTCCTCTTTGTTCGTTCTCCCGCCTCCAGTTCCGAACATCATGTCTTACGGAGTTCTGAAGGCTCGAGCATGCAACGTGTCTCGATTTGATTTGCCTGTGCAACAGTTTGTGAAATACTGCGACAGGAGAACCAAAACCTCCTGTTCTCGTTTCCCTCAGCTTGCAGAAACCCTAAACCCTAAGGTCGGTCAGGTCTCGGGGAAGATGGGGAAGCGGAAGGGAGGGAACAAGGGCGTCGATGCCTCCTCCTTCACCAGGCTGAACATCGACAGCTGTGAACGGACGAGCAAGGACAGCGCTGCCCTCGCGAAAACCAGCCTGGAGGAAGTCGAGGAGGTCGTGGAGGAGAGGACGGAGAGCTCCTTTTCGGACAGCGCGCCGCCCAGTTCCATCATTGGAAGCGACAAGACCAGCGCTGATTACTATTTCGACTCCTACTCGCATTTTGGTGAGATAAGCAGGCTGCCGATATTTTCTTTCTTTTTTTAATCATTCTCGCTGGGAGATTGTGGTTTTATTTCTATCTTGTTTCAATCATGTACACGGCCTTCTTCCATTCGCAGGTCTTGTTAGGTTTGCTTTACTGTTCTTGTATCAGTTTTGGATGGAACTAATCTCGAAGTCGTGACTGGAAGTTTCCGTTCGGGGAGGACAAGAGTTGTGTTTCTGTTGAAGATAGCAATGACTTGCCTCTTTTTTTCTTGGCGTTTCTTCTTCCTCTCTTTTTTCTTCTGAGGCAACCCTTTTGATCTGATTGTCTTTGGCATTTTTGTCCTAGGCGTTTAACCTTGGAATTATCGTGTAGTCATTGGTATTGTTGTTTTCACTAATAAACTTGCGATACCGTTTTGTGTTCGACGCTTGTGTTTTTGGGCTGCTGATTTTTTTTTTTTTATGAAGTAACCTTCTACTTCTTTCCACATTAAGGATTATGTTTGTAAATTATCCCAACGTTCATTATTTAGGCACTTCTGGACTACAGTTCATACTTTGTAGAAAGTCTAATTGGTCTCTCAGTTGAGTGTGTTGGTGAATTTGCTTTTCTGCTAGTTTGATAAATGGGGGGTGTCACGTTTGCTGTGGGTTTTTGAGAAAAATAGAGTATTTTTAGGATTATTTCTTAAGTTTCTAGCGAATGGGTTGTATGATGTTTGGTAGATTACGAAATTTCAGTGCATAACTGGTAGCTATATATTTGAAAAATATACGAATTTATGTTAGAAAATTGCATGCCCTACTTTTTTTCCTTCTCCCCTTTTTTTTGGCCTCCGTCTTCCTTTTTCTTCTTCTTTCCTTGCTTGCGATAATCTGCTTCTCCTTGTCTTTCTCATCATCCACCTTTTATTTTCCTCTTGCTTACTTGTCCCTCCTATGGGAAATGCCAGAAGGCATCCTTTTGAAAGCCCATGCAAGCTGCTGGCAAAACTGGGTTGGTTTGGCTTGAATATGGCTGATGTAGGTGAAACTTACTGATTCCCTGCTATTTTTTAATTTCGATTGGGGATCAAGATTCTTCCCAGTAGGTCGGGCTGGGATGAGTCAATTCCAATATTAATTGGGTTATTTGTGTTGAATTTAATTTTTGTGTGAACCGCGTTCCTTGAGATGCCAGTAGACTCAGCATTGTAGATTTTACTTTTATTTTTTATTTTGTACACAATAATTTCCTTGCAAACTTGCTGCTTCTTTATCGTATTTGATTTTTGTTCACATGAATTTTCATTTTGTTCCTGCTTAATATTTTAACTTTTCTGATGTTTAGTTTCGTTTTTCTTGTCTTTTGCAGGTATCCATGAAGTACGGCCCTCAGGGTGACAAGACATTTAGTTGACTGCAGTCATTAACTGTCTTCTCGAATTTTGATTGTTTGGTTTATTTAGGAAGGCTGATCGGAATCTGTCTTTTTACACAATTCTTTTAGTATTTGATGTTTTCCTGACACTCTGTCGTTTTTTCTGTTTTCATCTTTTAGTATTTATTTGTTCTTAGATAGAAAAAATCCTGTTATGGCTTTTGATTTGCTGTGATTTTTTTATTCCTGCTATCTTTGACTCTTTGTTCTTTTCAATCCGGTTAAATGACTCATTCCCTCTGTCGATAAATGAAACTACAGAAGAATAAAATGATTTTTGTATTTTTTTTCAATCAATGTTTTGTGGGTACTCAAGTGACGAGTTTTATTTGCCGTTTGATTTGAACTATCATCTCAAGTTTGGCATCTACTCTATGACCACTATTGTCTACTGATTCTTCAATTTTTGAAGAGTTGCCTAATCCTCTATTAACCGTGTTTCTTCTATGCACTCTTTTTGCTAGCATGAAAAATTTTATTTGGTGATCTTTGAGGTTTCCTTTGCCATTCGTGCTTTCCAAATTCTAGTATCGATTTGTGAACAACCTATTATGTTAGAGACTCGTTTAAATCATATGTTGGTAATCATCCTGCAGGAAATGCTGAAAGATACTATCAGAACGAAAGCATATCAGAATGCTATTTATCATAACACATTTCTCTTCAAGGACAAGGTAGTTCTTGACGTGGGGGCTGGGACTGGAATCCTTTCCCTATTTTGTGCAAAGGCAGGTGCAAAACATGTCTATGCTGTAAGTTATTATTCTTCTTAAAAAACATTTCAAAGATAATTTCTTCTAACTAACACTTCATCAAATTTTCTTCTCTCTGCTAGTCAACCGGACAAGTTGTCATGATGCTTTAACCTTCTAGGGATTTCGAAATTTTCTGATTAACCGCTCTATTTTCCTTGGTTTGAAAACTATGAGCCAACATTTCCTGTTTGACTTGACGTTGTCAAATCGTTTCTGGGTCACATTATTTTCCATCTTGTCTCTTGTTATGCCATGATTTCTGCAGGGTTTTGGAATGTATTAGTACCCTGAAATTTTGTAGATCGTTTAGTCAATCTCCTGGCCTGTTTGAGGAGGCTTTGTTATAGTCAGTTTCGACTGTTCTTGCCTAGGTTTGAGTAAAAACATGAGTGGCTAATGGATCTATTGTGTCTTTTATCTGCTTTGGGCTTTTTTGATTCCCAATTAACTGATGGTATTTCTAGAATACCCTCTAAAAGACAATGGGTACTTGGTTGTTGACATGCACAGAAGGTTTATATTTTGGTTTTTACATGGTCGTTGTCTTGAAAGCGTGAAACGTGGGAGGTAAATACAAAGCTTGAAGTTGAATGCAGTCTCCAGTATTGTGCACTATCTAAACAAGTATCATATCATAACAGCTGCACCTGCAAACCAGTGCGCTGCTGAACATGTTTCAATGTTAATGATTTGTCTCCCTTTTCTTCAAAATAGTACCATTTGTTATCCTTGATTATGTACGGTTCTATGTACGGTGTTCCACTTCTTTGAAGTTCTCATATCATGCCGTGTTAGTTTTTGCTATTTCTAATGACCCTCGTTAACTCTTTTTCCAAGGACAACCATCGCCATCGTTTTTTTCATTTGATGCATTTCAGCATTTCATCAATATTCATGTTTCCTGTTTTTCTTGTGTGTACACTCTATTTTATAACATGATCTTAGATAAAACTGTTTGTAATTGTTAAAGGAGCGTGATAAATGGAGAAATCCGCATGCATGCATACATACTGATATGCGCAGTCTTTTATGTTACCTAATTCTTGAAAAAGTACCTTTGTATAGCTGGAATGCTCCCAAATGGCTGACATGGCTAAAGAGATTGTAGAAGTGAACGGGTATTCTAATGGTAATCTTTCCGTTCTGGAACTCTAATTTTTTTCTCGTATCACAGATCACATGTGTTTTTTGATCATCATATGTTTTATATTCTGACGCGATCTTTCAAATTTCTAGTCATTACAGTTGTGAAGGGGAAGGTTGAGGAGATTGATTTGCCAGTCAGTCACGTGGACATTATCATTTCCGAGTGGATGGGTTATTTCCTACTATTCGAAAACATGTTGAGCACAGTTTTATGTGCTCGGGATAGATGGCTTGTACGTTAAATTACATTTTTGTTTCGCTTTTCTACTTCTTAGTTCACATCTGTTTCATCATTGCACATTTACTTGGGCTTATTCTTCAAAATGGGATGCGGTTTTTCTTCTGATTCAACCTACTTTGTGGCAGGTTGAGGATGGGATCGTCTTGCCGGACAAGGCTTCTCTGTACTTAACAGCAATTGAAGATGCGGATTATAAAGAAGATAAGATTGAATGTAAGAGTCCATGTGTCCACCTCATATGCAATAAGTTTTACATTTTATATCCTTTAACCACAAAAAATATATCCAAGAAATTATTTTTCAGGTGACAGATTTCTTAAAGCCCTATATACCATTTTTCTATGCCATTATTATTAGTTCTTGTCCACTTCTTACTGTAATTCTACCCTATAGTCTGGAATAACGTATATGGCTTCAACATGAACTGCATCAAGAAACAAGCTATGATGGAGCCCCTTGTTGATACTGTGGACCATAACCAAATAGTCACAAATTGCCAGTTGTTAAAGGTGATGCTCTTTTTTCACACTTTGACCATCCATGTCTTTCAAATTCCTGTTCTTTTCTGACTAAATCTGTGCAATGTAGACGATGGATATATCAAAGATGGCTATTGGAGATGCATCTTTCACTGCCCCATTTAAGCTTGTGGCAGAACGTAACGATTTCATTCATGCTTTTGTGGCATATTTTGATGTTTCATTTACACAGTGCCACAAACCGATGGGCTTCTCAACAGGTTCGATTGCTGCTTCTGATTGTCCTTGCATTAAGTGCTCTCTTCTTTTGATAACCGATTCCTAATGCTTGGGATGCTAGGCAATTCTTTTGCAAGTTACTTTGTAATTGGACTTTTAACATGATATTGATGAAAACGGTGTTATTTGATTCTTTTTTAAGTGTGCTTGAGAAAAAATGGCTGCCCAACTCAGCTACTCTAAATTTGTAGTTCCAGGTGACTCCATTTAGATGTATATTTACTTCTAGATCTAATTAGGCTGTGCTATGTTTTCGTTGAAACATTACTGAGGCGACTAAATTCAATAAATTTGCTTCTAGAATGTCAGACACGATTTATAGACACGGTTGCGTTTTATGGAAACTTCGAATGTTCTTCAAGAGCATTACGAGCTCCTATGCGATAGTCTTTAATTGACCCTATCTTTTTAACTTCCCGCTCCATACTAGAACATTGCATTGACAAGACAATCACCTCGGTCCGAAAGCTGATTCTTTGGGTTCCTCTTTATTTCTCTGTTCAGGGCCAAGATCTAAGGCCACCCATTGGAAACAGACGGTGCTTTACCTTGAGGATGTGCTGACGATTTGTGAGGGGGAGGCACTGGTCGGGAGCATCACTGTGGAGCCCAATAAGAAGAACCCACGTGACATTGAGATCATGCTCAAATACTCCCTTTCTGGTCAGCGGTCTCAGGTCTCCAGGACTCAGTACTACAAAATGCGCTAACCTGTGGCACTTCCTTTTTTTTTTGTCAAGGTCCTCTCTCTCTCTTTTTCCCTCTATCTACGTATGTTCCTCTGGGTACCTGTCAAAATGTAGGGAGTGGAAGCTGAGTATGCTGCCATAAGTTGGGTATTTACCCACATTACTATTCTCATCATTGGTAATTTATTTACACGGAGAGATCTCCCCTCCGAAGACTGGATTTGCTCTCTTCGTCTTGCTTTGATCTTCCGTACTTACCTGTTTGAATTGCTCACTCTGTTTCTTTCCTCAACAGGCGGTATCAATGCTGGGGAGGCAACATTGGGTTTTATTGCTGCCTCTTGGTTGGAAGCCACCTGGGTGTGCATGTATCATTTCCTCATCAAAGCAGAAAAACGGTGGAATTTTGTATTTTTTATAAGTATTTAATTTTTGTAGAATCAGAATCCATTGTGGCCGCTTTGCACGGTTTCTCATTCAGGTGTGATTCACATGATCCACTTGAATATTGATTATGGCTACCCTGAGTATTTACTGGTCTCCTCTTTCTTAGAATTCTGGAGGCTTGTGTCACGCTGGGAGGGGTGTGACAACTTGGCACAGCCAAGTTGGCTGCCGTATTTTAGTTTTTTCTTGCTGTCTGGCCCATTTAATTGGCACATTTAAATACTTGGTTAATTTATTGATGAATTTCTATCATGGATTAAAGTCAGAAAGAATGGTGGTATCTGTAATTTGAATGCTCATCAAAAGTTTTGGCCAAGACATTTTTGGTGATGCTACTGAATTGAAGCATCTAAGAATTTGAGGCAAAATGCATGGTTTCACATGTTCCATTTCTACATAGGGAGCATGTTTCCCTTTTATAATTGCTGTAAATGGTTTGATGATTGGTCATAAATGTCATAAACAGATAAATGTCGAAGTAGATTTTTCATAAAGTTGATAAGCATTTTTTAAAATTATCAAATATTTTGGTTAGCAACGTTATGAAAAATCTACTTCGACATTTATAATAACCATTTTTTAAAATAATTAAATATTTTGGTTAGCAACGTTATTGTTATGAAGTTTTTCAACGAAAAATTGCATTGGAAAATGCTAGATCTTCTCCCCGCACAAGAGAAAGGTTACTCATCTTTTTGTCTTACATGAACCCAAGTACACCATCCATATATCATTAACTTGTAGAGGTGCTTGTTCTTATGATTGGTCTAATCTGTAATTTGTCTTAATTATTATTTCTCTTTGAAGTATTGTGGAAGATTCATGACAATATTTGTTGCTCATTCTTTGTCATGTTAATTTCATTACGAGTATGGAACTCAAGACCTATTAGGGAATTGCAAACTCACTTTTTTGTGCATAATTATTCATGCAAATGACACTATGGTAAAAAAATAATCATCAGCTTGAAATGTTTTGAAGCAATTTCTAATCATTTAGTTTTGATATGATTAACATGGTGATCAGTATTTTACATGTTTCTATCTTTAAGAGGGGGGGGGTTAGATTATGTAGTCTTCAATGGATAGTATTTTCTTTAAACTATTGTTATCTCAATAGTTTTGTGACTTATTCGTACAAATTTTCATGAGTTTTAGATGGTTTATTAAGACTATTTGATTTTAAATTGAACTAAGTTTAACAATAAACGAAAATTTATATCTATTTTATACAAAGCGGATTTAGTAAATACTGGAATCACAGGATTTCCTCCGCAAACAAAAAAAATCGTCTTGTCATTTTGAGGGATGTGAACAATTATTATTTGGTTAAAGTCTCATCATTAGATGTCTTATGAGCAAATAAGGCCTTTATCATCCCATCTAGTCTCAACATGTTACAAAAGAGTGAAACTAAAGTTATCCAAGATAATAATATATGGAAATAAATAATTTGGAAGACAAGTGGTGCTCCAATGTCAAAATATAAAAGACAAGTTAGAACAAAGAGTAGGCAAGTATTCAGTTGTACTACAATGTTGCTTCTACAAGCACCATCTTCTGTAATGTGGAGTAACCATCCAAGGAATTGATGTTGCCATTTTTTTAATATAGTCTATGGCGATGTATGTTCCCTCTTATACAACCCTCTCAGATTTTAATGCAATCAACAAGCTGCTGGGCAGAAACTCTTATCATTTTCCTTGTGTGAATGTGATGAAGTCACTCCACAGCTCCAGCAACAGTCCAAGCCCAGCAACTCCCTTTTAGCATAGTTACTATGCATAAGTATGAAGTAGACGATATTCAATATGTGGATTCATATGATATCTTGTGTTTAGCGTGGCTTCTATTGTTAGACGACAAGCTAGTCTTCTTGAAGGCCTAGACAACTTCACAACTGAACAAGTGAGAGAGAGAGAGAAAAAAGTAAAGCAACTTATTGTAGGATCATTGGTTGACAATAGAGCTAGAAACAAGATCCTTAATTGTAATGACCCAGATCTAAAAGCAAAAATCTGATGAGCTTCTTGTCCTTCTAGGCCCACCTTGAAGGAAGAGAAGCTAATAGGTGTGAAGACCCCCTCACAGCCAACACTTAATCATTTCAGGCCTGATGGACAGATCATGGAAGGTGTGACCCTCCCCTAATGGCATGCCGGCCTTGTCTCAGACATCCTAATGACATGTTGGCCTTGTGTCATCTATAAAAGAAGGCCTTCAAACCTCTTTGGAAGCAATGAGTGGAAGAGTTAGCACTTGAATATTGATCATCTCAAATCAATCATTTGTGCCTTTTTTCTCTTCTCCTATTTTGTTGGAGAGAGGCCTCTTCCTCTAACCATTGACATATTATGTTTCCACCTTTTTCTCTTTTATTTTTTATAATGTGATCTCTTTTACTTAGGAATATAAAGGTTATTCAGTGAGTTCGCATCGATCAATTCTCTTATTACAATTTTGTGAGGCTCATTCGATCATGGACTCCTATCAATTTAGAATCAGAGCTCTTTGAGGGCAGTGAGTGGAAGAGTTAGTCTCAGGAGATTGATGATCTTGAATTGATCATCTATGCCTTTGTTCTCTTCCCCTATTTTTTCAATGAGAGGCCTCTTCATCTAGTCATCAGCACTATGTTCTAAATTTTTTATCCTTTTATTTCATGTCTTATTATTTCTTTTATTGTGGAGTACATAGGTTACTAAGTGAATCTACATCGACTATTTCTTTTATTAGAGTTCAGTGAGTCTCCCCGGATCTTAGGTTCCCATCAATTTAAAAGAGCTCTTTAAGGACAACGAGTAGAAGAGTGAATCTTAAGAGTTTAACCATCTCAAATTCATCATATGTTCTACTATTCTTCAGCCCTATTTGGTAGTCCAAAGACCCCTTCCTCTAGTCCGCAAGACTTTGTTTGCATTTTTCTCCTTTTCTTTCCTATTATATCTTTTACTAAAGAATACGAAAGGGAATTCAATGAGTCTAGATTGATCAATTCTCCAATTACAGTTTGGTGAGTCATTTTCAATTGCAAGTTCCCATCAATTTGGAATCATAACTCTTTAGAGACAACAAGTGGAAGAGTTAGTCACAGGAGGTAAATCATCT
This sequence comes from Spirodela intermedia, assembly GCA_902729315.2. Taxonomy (NCBI): domain Eukaryota; kingdom Viridiplantae; phylum Streptophyta; class Magnoliopsida; order Alismatales; family Araceae; genus Spirodela; species Spirodela intermedia. The sequence continues at coordinate 3,312,404 of LR746273.1, forward strand.
CAAATTGATCATTTGTTTCCCTTTTATCCTCCCTTGTTTTTCAGCCACAAGCCCATTCCTCTTAACTTCCACATTTCATTTTAATTTTTTCTCCTTTTATTTATCTCTTTTATTGAGGAATGCAAAGATTATTTAGGGAATCTACATTGATCAATTCCCTCATTATAGTTCCATTATTCTTCTTTAGTCGCAAGTTTCCATCAGTTTTGGAATTAAAGTTCTTTTGGGATAGTTAGTCCTAGGAGATTGACCATCATCAATTGATCATATGTGCTCCTGTTATACTCTCTTATTTGGCTGCATAGGGGCCTCTTCCTCTTGTCCTTAAGTCTCATGTTAGAATGTTGGGGGAATACATCACTAAACCAAGTCATGTAAACCTTCAATTACAGCCCAATTGCAGCCCATCTCAAAGAAATTGACCCTCTCTCTCTCTCTCTCTCTCTCTCTCTCTCTTCATCCCATTGTTAGGTTTGTCTTTTGCCTTCTCTCTCTATTGACTCTCTTATCTCAATCTATTGTTGGTATTATTGGTCAATGCCAACAATCTAACATGCTAGTGCAACTTTTCTATATTAAAAACCAAGGTTTTGAATCAAAATGACTGGAATTAATATGTCATATATTTCTAGGTTTCCATCCATGGATTTTCATGGGCTATGTTAGCAACAAATTTGTAGTCCCAGTTCATCTGAATTTTTCTCTATTTCAGAGGTGTAATCAATAATCACACATGCTTCTTTGGTGGCAGCTTCACTAGTTGGAAAGGTGATGGAAATGGTTCCATTTCTGTGCATATTAATGGGTTGTTATGTTATATATGTTATGTATTCTAAGATGTTTATTGAAGACATGCTCAAAATTCCAATAATAATTTAGAAAATATCAAGTCACCCCCCCTCTCTTGGTTCCTCATGTAAGATCTTCAAAACCAATAGAAGCAAGGTACATAACCACATGTTCATATATGATGAAAAAACTAGGTGGAAAGAGACATTCAAGAACATGTTGGGCAGTGTGGAGATAAAAGAGATTATTGTCACATGCCAAAGGTTGTCCTATTTTCTTCAAATAACTTACGATATTATCGGATATACAGCATGAGTCATAAGACCACACAATCCTTTTTTGCTATTGATGTTGCGTGCCATTTTCACATATCCATGTTCTCCCCAATTAAAGCCCCAAGTATTTTTGATTAACCAATAGTCTTGGCCATTCTCAGAACCATATCCTATAACAACCATGGCATGATTTGTCTTTATCTGACACTTGCCATTGAATATGCCCTGCATAGGAAGAAAATTTTTCACATTTTCCTTTTATCTACATTTACAATGTAGAATATAGTTAACAAAAAAAAGGAATAACACTAGATAAAACATAAACCATTAGAAACTACATTTCAATTTTTTTTATATCTAATAGATACAGGAAGACTTGTTATTTATTTATGAAATTTTATATTGAAAAACATATTTCATCATGTACATTTTAAAATAAGGGCATATGATATTGTTATTTTGAAAACAATTATTCATTTGTGTACCATAGAAGGATCCAATACAATATCAAGCTATCCATTCAAGTCATAAAAAAATATAATTATTATCATAATAATGTAAAATGTAAAATAAAACTCTTTGGAGTCAAAAAAGTGTGCATGCACCTCATTTCATTGCTAGTCAAGTTCCATATTTGATATAATTTACATAAGACAATTTTTTTGTGCAATGACACTAATGAGGACACACTATGTGACTGATTGTTAGCCCATTGAATCCCATAAAGTTTTGAGTTTAATGAATCCTTGCCATGATACTATTATATCACTGAAGACTACATTTCGTCAATTTTACATCTTGATGTTTAAGTTACAACAATCCACGTTAGAAAGGGGGTTCAACTAAATTCTATAATACTGACATTTAATTCTGGATTGTTAGCATCTACTGAAGCACCTTATGATAGACAATGTTATTGGTAGGCCCATCAAATTCAAAAAAGGAATCTTTCACCAATTACCTAGCATTTTTTTTGTTCCAAGGAAAATAGAAAAGACAAAAGGATAGTTCCATACCCTCATTAATAAGATTGTCAAAAGCTTTCACACATTGTTATATATTACATATTTAAAATGACATAAAAAAAGAGACTAAACTCAATTTATCTCCTCTAATAATTCAGGCAATCCATGAAAACAATCCCACATCAATTTGAGAAACCTAATCTTAAGATTTTTTTATGTACTCATGTTCAATCAAAATCTTAATCATTGAATAAATACAATCTAAGAACATCAGATATAAACATAGATGAACGTCATTCTATATAAATACATAAATTTGGTCAAATTATTAGCATGCATTCCTGTCACAGAAGTTAAAACAACACTAACCTTCCTGGTAGTTATGATATTAATACATTTAGACAATATTCTTTGATCAATGGGATACTAATACAATAATAAAAAACGTCTAATGCAACATTTATAGTTGGTAAAAGGGTCTTGCATTCTCATTCATTTCCAGGCGCCCGGAAATTATCTTCCCCTAGAAAGAATCGTATTTTAATACTTGTGTAAACAACAGTTTCGTGAATAAATTCCTATACTCATTGTGTCAAATATACTATGCATCGACAGTTGAATTATTCATCTGGGTTTGTAAAGATCTGTAGTACGCAGTATTTCTTACCCCTTTGTACAATTGAAACTCCCTCGCCTCTGCATCTGTCGAAATCGCGACTGGCTGCCTAGCGACTATCCGTTTTAGTTCCATTTCACCAGCAATCGGGATGATTTGTCTCCACTCATCAATCGAGACGAGTTTAGCCTTAAAGGATATGATAGAGAGAGGAGTTATATTTGAAAGACAAGTGGCGCCCCGATGTAAAAAAAATCGGACAAGTTAGAATTAAGAGTAGGCAAGTATTCAGCTGTATCACTCTGTTGTTTCTGCAGACGCCATCTTTTCCGGTGTAGGGGTAATTTTCCAAGGAATCGACGCCGCCATTCTTTCTAATATAGTCCATGGCTCTTGTCGCCCTCCCTCCATCGCAACCCCGGCACATTTTCACGCAATCAACAAGCTGCTGGGCGGAAACTCTTATCATTTGTCCTGTACGAATGTGATGAAGTCCCTCCACAGCTCCAGCCGCAGCCCAAGCCCAGCAACTCCCTTTTATCACAGTTAGTATGCGTAAGCCTGAAGTAGATGATATTTAATGTGTGGATTTCGTGTGATATCTCGTGTTTTAGCATGGCTACCGTCAGACGGCAAGCCAGTCTTCTTGAAGGCCTAGACAAGTTCACAGCTGCACAAGTGAGAGAGGAAAAGAAAAAGAAAATCAACTTACCGCAGGATCCTTGGTTGACAACAGGGCTGACCGAACCACTCATCCGCCAATCTTTGGAATCGGGTATTTGTTCCAGGTCTCCATCGTTGAGCTCTTCGGCAGCAAGCTCGTCACGCCCAGAAGAAAAGAGTGGGTCCTCGCCCATCCAAGGGACGAGGTACTTGGCTTGGTACTCTTCGTAAGAGAGATCGGCCAACTCATTGAGGCCGAGGGTGTAAGTGTGGTTGTTCTTGGGATGATTGTGTTCGTCAATGAAACGAAGGTTATCTTTGAAGATCTCGTACCTCCTTTCTCTCTCCCCAGGTTCCTCATACGTCCTGTCGACCGTCAATTGCCACTCATCGTACAACCATGAGACCTCTTCCTCACTTCTCAACGCCTTCAGCCCGATTTTAAGACCGTCGTAGTCTTCTATAACAAAAGAGCCCCATGTCAACGAAATAAGAGCCCAGCTAGATAAGAGCGCCACTACAATCTTAAGCCACCAGAGACGCATCTTCTCTTCTGAAAGTATTGGATTCAGGAGGAAAAATGGTAAGGACCTCACAGTATCTGGTGAGCCAATTCAGGGTCCTATCACTTATGGCAATCTTCCTCCATATATATATGTATGGAGAAGAGGGAGATACATAAAGATTTTAATCGTGATAAGGAGAACTGTTAGCCATATATTATTTTGCATTGAACTCACTTTAAATCTTTTTGTTACATAATATAAAGAACATAGCATGGAATTGTCGTTACTTCTTGAAAGCATGGTTTCATATATATATTCATCATTATTACCTGTAACATACATCAAAACTTTATTCATTATTAGTTGAGTCACAGATCGCAATTTATTATCAGTTACATTGCTGAGCATCTTTCATGATTGTTGTGAAAGAAAAATTGGTGAGTATATTCTTGTTTCTAGTTTAAAATTTTCTTTTTCAATAAACTTTCGAAAAATTGTTCTTATGATGAAATGTGATTCTTGGTATGCATGCTTACATCATGCGTCATGTGCGTCATGATACTTCTGAGATAATGGTTTATCATTTGTTTTGAACCGCACTTTGCTATCATCATTAGTGAATCATTGACGACTTGAGCTGGCCCCGGCTAATATTAACATCTCTACCCATTAGTTCAGGCTGGTTCCATGTCCTACCAAAAACATTAGCATCTCTACCCATTATATTAATTAGAATTTTTAAATGGAATTTGATAAAATGTGGTCACATGAGTTCCAAATGCTTATAATATCGCAAGGGTGCTTGGCAAAACTGGCAATTCGATCCACATTCTTTCACCTATGAAAAAAGTAAAAATACCACTCTTGAGTAGATTTTCAGAAATACATGCCCCAAAATATAGACTACATGAATCATTAAAGAAACCATATTACAGGTGACGAACACCATCGCTTTGCATATTTTTAGCATCAATCAGGTTAGTTCTATTAAAATATCAGCCAACCATCACTTTGCATATTTTTAGCATCAATCAGATTAGTTCTCACAAAATATCAGCCAACAGATTGTCTTTTTCCATAGAGAGGATTCAAGTGCTATCTATTCTTAAGCAAATCATCAAAGAACATGAGGAACAAGAAATTGTAACGGACACAGGTGCCAGATCAGAGACATCCTGCCCCTCCAACACCCTGTTACCATCCAGCAGAAATCCCATCTCCTCCAACTCATCCAAAGTAATTGAGAAATTGTCCCCACACCTACAAGGGAAAATGAGCTCCACAGCGTCTCCACAATCACTCACACTCATATCCTTCAACTCAATTTCATCTGCATACACTGATGGGCCAGATTTCAAGCCCTTCAAGTGCCTGTCATAAGCTGCTCTCAACTCTGCATCACTGAGAACTTCCCAGGCCTTATGGATCTTCAGAAATCTCTCTTGTACCACCTGGTGATCCCCAATTGCCTGTTTGGAGCTGAGCTTGTCTGGGTGTGAGCGAAGGACGGCCGCCTTGTAATGTGCTCGGATTTCCTCATAGCTTGCGGTTTCTTCAACACAAAGCACATCGTAGTAGGTTTCTTGCGCACGCTCCTCAGCAGGGTGTAGCATACTTTGATCTTCACTCTCAATCTATCATTTACAGCAACAATAGAAATAGGGGAGAATGCACAGTTCTTCAGATGACAGTTAATGTCCAAGTAAAAGAGAATTGGATTATGAAATTAGTTTAACTGGGTGGATATTCAGTTGGCAAGTGCAAGATCTAACTGAAACTGAATTCTTCATAAATCCAAGAGCAAGAAGAAAATAGAAAGATGACGACAGCAGAAACCTAACCCATGTTATATGCAATTTGACGAACAGATGCTCAGTGATATCAGCGATCCTTTGCCCGACGACAGAAAAAACCTCAATGAATAGTTCTCAGGATTAGGATTTTCAAAGAAATATAGATAGGCGTGCGATGGCAGCGACGGCTCGAGACGGCGTTGAAGGCACGAACCGAGCCCTAAGTGTCCCTGGGGGGGGGGGCAGTGGGGCGCGGTTCGATGGAAGTGGATGATGACCGGTGGACGGCGGACGATGGATGATGATCGGCGGCGGCGACGGAGAAGAGTGATCGACGGCAACGGAAAGTCGACGGGGGCGACGGACGGCGGAAGGCGGCAGCGGGTGGAGAACGGCGACGGCGACGGCGATGGCGGACTGTGGAAAGTGGCGGCAGTAACTGGTGCCCGGACAGCGGTCGATGGCGGCGGACGGACTCTCCCTCACGCAGCGATGCTGGATGAACCCATGAAATAAAATTGATTCTTCTTTCTCTGTCTCTTGGGTTACAGGAGGTGATTTATAACCCCCTGGATACTAAAAGAAATAAATATTTGATGATAACGAGATCACTTCCGAATGGGCCTGGGCCGAAGCGTTGATGAAGTGGGTATGGCCCGTTTCTTCGATCCCCTTCACCGTCTCTCTCTCTCTCTCTCCCTCTCTCTCTCTCTCTCTGTATTGTTGACAGTACAAGTCCACAGCTTCCAAAATGTCGGATCAAGTCGTATCAAATGAAGCCATATGAGAGTATTTCACATAGATGGAACACGTTTTTCCTTTGGTCGTTGGGCATGTTAGATGTGACGAGTTAAATGGTGGAGACAGCCGTTGTCGAATGGGGATGGACATTTCTCACTCTTGTTCACATTCTTTTCCAAGAATGTGTGAGATCTGATAGGAGCGCTAACAACTCTCAAAACCAACCAGTACATCCCTTACGGCGACGAGGGTAGTCTTGTGGGTCCTGATAGAAAAACTCGAGAGTCTAAGCTTGTTTTCTCTTCCTTGTTTCTTCCCATTAATGGAAAATACTGGGCCTCAAATGGGCACTTTGGGTTCCGGCACTTATTAAATTAAAATAAAATTATTTTGCGCCAATTTCTCAAAATATGTGGAGTAATTATGGTAACATAATTTTAGCCACTAGTCACATGGCAGTGCTTTAGAATAATAATGTTTATGTCACTGATCGACATTAGAGTTCAAGAGGGCTAATAGAACAAGATATTCTTCATATTAGGCTTAATCATGCTATATTGCTTGAGTATTATTTTCATGTCGATGTAATCCACTATGCTTAGTTCTTTGAGGACAAATAAGACTAGTCCGTGGGGAGCCACAAGCACTAGGTCGAGCTTTTAGTTTGGTACTCATTGCACCTTCTCATTATATGAAACACTGAGGATGAGTTTTTCTAAAAGGATTTATAATCATAGTTATCCATTTTCACAAACTTTAAAGATACCAAAACTCTAGCATAAAGAGGATTTAGCAATGCCATAAAACTTTTTATCCGAAAGCCAAAAGTCAAAAAAAAAAGTAAAACCAACTTTTTTCTGCTGGAGGTGCAAATGCATATAAACAAAGTAGCCTCAAGATAATGATTTTTATCTATATAAAAACAAAAAAATTTGAGAATGTTATTGACTTTATTGGATACAAAAGTGAGAATGTATTGATTGGATAAGGGGTACATTTTTATGGACTGATCGATAAACCTTGTATAATGAGACATGCATGACTGGATGCTTTTTCTCCCGAAAATCAGCAAATGAATGACCCAAAAAAAACTTGCAGTTACTATTCCAAGACCTATATGAACTGAACAATATGCATCAACAAATGAATTATTTCATAAAGTAGCTCGTTTCCCATGTTTCTCCATGATAGATTTTTCTCTTTCAAAGCGACCAATAATATAGGTTTATCATATGGTTTTTATCTAATTCTACCTTCGTTGCGATCATTTTTGTCATCCTGTGCTGAGATCCTGACCCTCATCTGTTTGTTCAACGTTTGACAATTAATCTGTGAACAGAGATTCGTAGAGGAGCTGTGGGTACGTGTACACGTTATTTTGCAAGATATTGCCTAGAAAAAGTTGCACTCAAATTCCGATTTTTAATCTGGCTATCTAGATTACATAGCTCGCTGTCAGTCACCTTGAATCAGCTAAATAAACTGAGGCTCCTTGGTGATCTTCAATAGGTAATGAAATTAATTAGTTGCAACCTCGAAGGGTATGGAGAATCAATGCAAAACTTTATGGTTACAAAATTATAATTTTTTTTCTCTGGCATTAGGATAAGCACGTCGTCCAACATTCAAATCAGGTCTTAAATCCTCATACTATCTCTTTCGATCAGATAGGGGCCTCTTGAGTCAGAGTGTGGGCTTCACTCACGGTTAAATACAGCTCGTTCAGGCTGACCAAGTTCTCCGTCACATTGAAAGTGTCATTAAAAATGTGTCACGTCGACCAAAAGTCAAAAATGGATTCCAATATTGTTTCATCTCTCGTTAGAAAGACGAGTACAATCGCCGGTGAGAGGCCCATCTTCAGATAAAGAGAGCAGAAAGTCAACGTTTTCTAGATCCAATGGACTAGAAAATCGAGTAGAGACAAAGAAAGTTTGGGGAGGAAAAATGACAGAGAATTTCAGCATGAGTTCATTGAGACATTCTTGTCATTTTATACTTGCAGCCCTCTTCGCTGGTATCTTGCTCTTCGATGTTGTGTCTTTTACTGCCGCAGTGCAACCACACAAAGGTGCCGATCCACAGCACCAAAACCGCAAGACGAGGCCGCCCCCGCAGACGTCTCGCCACAGACCTATTGTCTATTATAAGCCCCCGACGCCCACGAGGCCCCCTCGCCACAAACCTCCCATCTATTCCCACTTCCCGCTTGCCCCGCCTCCCCTACTGCCACTACCACCATCTCCTCCTCTTCCTCAACGCCGCGGTCGCCGTAGATCCGACCGTCCTTATCCATCCCCTCTCAAATGGTGACATGGTTTATGTCAATCCATCTTTCTCTGCTATCACAGGACTATCCCTCGGTAAACTCCCCTTTTAAAACTGTAGATGAATCGCAGTCTGGAGTAGTCTGGGTGAGTTAAGGAAGAGTTTCAGCTTCACAATGTGTAGCTGTCTCTGTTGTAATAAACTCCTTCCAATGGCTTATCATTTCACATACACCTTCGTTTTGCTATTATACAGCCTCTTTTTCAGAATTTGACCTTATGTGTTGTAACTTTTGGGTCGCAATGTCCATACATGTTCTAAAGGATTTGTTATGTTTTATGCCTTTGATGAAATCTAGCCGTAGATGATGAAATACTCTAAATAAAGAATAAGAAGAGATCCATCCCTTTTTCCATGAAACTCTAAACTTATTTCGGAAATTTTTATGCTTTCTATGGACATGGTAACATTTGACATACTACTCTTTATAAAAAAAATTATAAATAATTGACACAAAAAATAACTTATTTTTTATCACCTTAGTGATGCTTAAAAGTTAACATGAAATTAGATCTTTTTAGATAAACTGATTTGTGATCTTCATGAAACTTTGGAACCCTTCAACTTTGCACTCCTTGCTTTCAAATATATTATTCCATCTATTTGTGCCTTTTAGTTTCAACTTTTAATAATCTAGTAGCAAAGTGAGGCTAGGTCACATCTCCTCAGCCACTAGGAAGGATGGTACCCAAATCACAAGACTAAAGGGTTGAACACCCTAGAGAAGGAGACGATGGAGATGAATAGAATGACTACATAAGGCCAAAATAGGACTACATACTAAGATAGTCCAAATCATCCACACCCTAGATGAGCTACATAAGGCAGGCTAGTTAGTACTGGGAAGATAATTATCACACAAAAAGATGAAGTGGAAGGAGATTTGAGCTAGAGGAGGGAGACATCATTAGGCAATTACATTCAGCCATCCTAATAAGTGGAGAGTAGAAGAAGGTGGGATAAACCCTAAAGGGGAAGTAGACATTTGGAGTTAATAACCTTTTATGAAAGCAACCAAAAAGGTTGGATCTATTGGGATTAATTATTTTTCTCAATGCATCCGATGGTTGAAGTAGAAAATCTAATGGCAATGGATATGAGCTTCAAAAATGAAGGTAAAGAGTTATGGACCTGAAATAGTTTTTTTTATTTTAATACCTAAAATATCCCTTAGTTATAACATCAATATACTATGATGATGTCACTTTATAAGAGTATTAGAGTACTTATTTTGATCTTTCTCATGTAGGTAGGCGATCAACTCGGGTTCGAATCCTACAAGAACTAAAACCTATATTTTTATCTAATTAAATCATGACTTTCTTGTAAATCACCGGTGAAGGATTAAGTCGTCAAAATTGCTCGATCATTGACGAAAATCTCATCGACGCGATTCACAGAATATTCTTACTAAAATTGTTGAACGATTCACAGTAAAAAGATTACAAATTTGTTGAGAAAAGTATCTCCGATTGATCGACAAACAAGCCATCGTCAATAAGAGGAAGATTCATTGAGAGATGAGTCGCTACCTTTAGAGAGCGTACCAGATGTGATGAAAAGCCTCCTCTTGCTGCGTGGATCTGAGGATGAAGCTCCCTAACATACGCTCCACTTCCATCTAATTTCTCTCCGTCGGGTGACAGCTACTAGAGAACCGCAAAGTTATCATTTTTCTACTCTACTAGATTAATAGCCGCCGAAGATGATTTGACGACTCATTTCATTGACCTCTAGACTTCACAAGAAGATCTAGAGATTACCCACACATCTTTGTCCAGGGAGAGCCTTCGAGGCTATGGACACTACATGACAATCCTCTTGAATACTTAAAATTTTGGTACATCACCGACATGCCACCGCTGCGACATCGGAACTTTATTTTCTTACTTTCAACTTAATTTTCATTTTATTTAATGATAATTTATGTGATTTAAATTTACCAAACTATTCTTCATTCAATGACGATTCTTTTAATTTTTACAAATCTTAATTTGATCAATTAAGTTATCTGTAATCACTGACATCTACACCTTTATTTCTTTTTTTTCTGAATTTTAAATATATTTTATTTTATTTTCTTAATATAAAATTCATAAAAAATTATATTCTTCGAGAAAAAATCTGAAAAATTACCTAATATTATAGTACATATTTGTGATTGACTTATTAGAACTTTATTGAATTATAATTGATATATTTATTTAGAAATACTTTTAAATATCTAAAAATTAATATTTTCTAGTTTTATAAATTTTAAATTTGCGTGATTTACTATACAATGACTAAGTCACGTCATTAGGTCTTCTAGAAGAGATGTTAGAAAACACATTCATCAAAGGCTTAAAATATGAGATCAAAATAGAGGTTAAGCTCCATATTCCCCATGGCCTAAAGGCTATTATGTAAGTAATTCAACTAGTGGAAGATATGAACAATACTCTATGATCATTTAGAGTGTATCAAGGACAACAACTTCATAAGACTATCTTATATGATAACACTAACACAAGTATAAATAAATATAATGATGCAACAATAATGTGGAAGATAAACAAGATATGGGGCTTGAATTCACAAAGTTCTAATCTTGGGAAAGAAACCAACCTCTCAATTCATATATTTGGAGTCTTCAACTCTTAAATCTACAAGCAAAAATAAAAAGTTCCCACAATAGAGAAAATTAATTCAACTCAAAAGGTGAAGACCTCATGTTATAGTGTGGGCCTATATGTAAACCTAGAAAAGAGGTGGGGCACTCTCAAAAGGAAGATCCTAAACAAATCTTGGGGACAATCTAACTAACCTTGAAATGACTCAAAATAAACTCTAACATATTGAGATCTTAGAAATTTTTTTTGAACAGACTATGACTATCTCTGAAATGACCTGAAATAGACTAACAAGTAGAGATTGTGAAGAAATCTTAGGTATAGACTCTAATAATCAGAGATCCTAAATAGATTTTAAGTATAGACTCTGACTAGTATTAAAGCCCCATCTAGAAGGAAAAAGATATAAAGTACCTTCTAGAAGTGAAAGTATATAAAGTATCTCTAGAAGTAAAAGAACATAAAGTAGGGAATGAAATTGTACTTTTTAAACCTCTAGTGCACTGGTGACATATGTGGGCCTCTTTTTCACCATCTCTTCACTTTAGGCCAAAATTTACGATTATTGAGCCTAAATTCGAAGTTGAGACTTCAGCTTGTGTCTTAGGCTACATCAATCTCTCTTGTTTTAAGAAAACTCATCATTGATTCTTTATTTGAATTTTCATAATATTTGTATATCTCACTAACATTGAGTGTGGGTAAAATAGTCATATTTGGTGGGAGCTTGATGAGTTATGTATTATTATTGATCTTTTATAGAACTTGATAGGGTCCATAATTCTTTACCTTTAAGTTGTTGTAGATACTTGTTGAGAAGCGTTCTTTGTGAAGTTACACCATAATTTTGTCTCCAACTTCAATTTTTTTTTTATCTATTATTACTTTATATTTTTTATAATTTATTGTGAAGTTGTGTATCATACCTTCATGTAGTGTTTTGATATGATCTATCATATTATTTATAGTTATATTAATTCTAACTAGCCTTGGTACTTGTAATAGATATAATAAAATTTTTGGAGGAAAATAATATACTACTAAAAATAAAGATTGATTAGTCAAATGATTAATCATTAAATTATAAGCAAACTCTATCTGAGTCAAAGCACAATTATATTTTTTTGACTTTTCTCCTAGAATACAATGAAACAAATTACCAAGAGTTCTTTTCACAACTTCAGTTTGGGCATTAGTGTGTGGGAGACTAGTATTATTGATTTTTAAAAATATGTCAAATCTTTTTCAAATAGTTTAGTAGAAGTGAGATATAAATTTAGAATTTCTATCAAATGTAGTTGACTTAGGAATTCTATGTAGACAAATAATTTGTTTAAAAAGTTAATCAAATATAAATTTAGAATTTCTATTAGATGTAACTTGTTTAGAATTCTATCGTATATAAATTAATTTGCATCATTTATCTTTTCACATACAATCGAATGTGTAATTTTTGAAAATCTATTAACCATCATATAAATTGAGTCACCCCCTCTTTGTGTTCGTGATAGACTTAATATAAAGTCTACAGAAATATCAGCCCATGAACATTGTATAGAATCGGCAATGAAGTGTATAATCTAGTATTTTGACTCTATATTTTATAGATTTGACAAACTTGACATTTACAAAGAAAAGTTTCTACATATATTTTTAGTTTGGGCCAATAATACCACTCTTCAATTGATTGCAAGGTCTTGTCTCAACCAAAGAAGTGTTATGCTAAGCTAAAAGAGTCATATTCGCATAGTAGTTTTTCTTTTATAGAGTTGTGAGAAATACATAACTATGTTCCTTGAAATAAGAAATCATCTTGTAGATAAAAACCTTAAGATGATATTCTAGATGTGTAAGTCATATATTGTTAAGAAAAATTATCATCTTTTGGGTATAATTCCTTGAGATAGTCAAAGATAAGAATCTCAACATGCAAGTTCATCAAGCATGCTATTTTTCTACAAAGAGCATATGCAACTCGATTTGGTTTTCCTAACTTGTGTTTAATAATAAAAGTAAAACATTGAATGAAAAGAATCCATCTGATATATATTATATTGATAAAATTCTGACTATTGACTGATTTGAGAGCTTGATGATCAATATATAAAATAGTGTTCTCATGTTTGTAAAACACAGACCACATCATAAAGTTCTAGTTGATATGCTGTCTATTATTTTCCTGCATGATAAAGCTTTTCACTAAAAAATACTATTAGTCGACTTTCTTGCGATACACTTCTAACATCAACTATAGATGCATCACATTCTGCTACTAATTTGCATCACTACTAATTTCTCTTTATCATGGTAAAATTATTACTAGCTTCATCAGTCTATTTGAAATTATTCTTTTTTACACATATAGTAACTAATAATTACAAATTAGTAGTTGCATCTATGCATTAATATCTTATATATAGATACTAATTAATAGGTAGAGAATGTAATTATACGTGTTACCAACTCATTATGTCATTCATAATATTTTCTCATTTAAGTCTTAATACATATTATTTTATTTATTTTATTTCTATTATGAGACTAACCCTACTTGACTTTTATCAAATTAAGTAATAATTTTCTCACATTTTCTTGATAATTATTTGATTGTAATGACTTATGTGAGCTCTTATTATGAGTTAAAAGTAAAGGAAGAAGTCCAACCTTAACATATTTATTGGGCTAAGAGAGGGCATCATCTTGACTTAGTATATTTGGACTTAAAAAGACTATCAAGAGATGAGATCTAGGCCGCCCAATTTAGGGTGTCTTAAGATGAGATTAAGAGAAGGATTAGAGTACCACCCCTCATGAAATGATCTGGGCTATCTAGTAAGAGAGATAGTTATTAATCATAACTGTTCATTAGAGGAGACTAATTCTCGAGAGAATTAAGACATCTCACCCCTTTTTTGGAGGGCGCTTTTTGACTCTCTCTCTAGTAGTGGCTAGCCAAAGGAAATAAGAGGAAAATCAAGGCATAATCAAAGGCATTCTCGTGTCTAAGATCATCTTGGAGTAGAGATTACTTAGAGTACATCAAGATCGTCTCGGATCAAGCATCACTAGGACTAGGATTGATGCACAATGAGGTTTGTGTAAGATCTAGATTTGAAGCATCCTTGTAATTCTCTTCATAGATAGACTAAATTTTAGTTGAACTATTTTACCATTTATTCTATCATTCTATTGCATTAGATCTATTTTCTCCCCTTTGTCACACTTTTTTTTTCTCTCATCTTTACCTTTGTTAGATTAATTCCGTCCTTCATGATCTTAAGTATATATATATATATATATATAAGAAATAAAATAAGTAAAATTCATACTCTCATTGCCCATGCTCCCTAAGAATCAACCATTACTTATCCAAAATAGAAGAGTGAGGTTTTATAAATCTTATTTACATGAACTTGGTTGCATCATGATGACTTATTTAATGTTTAATTCGAGTTCATTAGTAACTTGATGAATTGTTGTTGGTGTTAGCCAATCTCTAATAGCTCTAACCATTTCTTCATTTACTTTGATCCCATTAGCACTTACAATGTATTTCAAAAATAACAAATTAGTAATCACAAAGTCACATTTCTTCTAGTTAATGCATGATTGATTTTATTGTAACACTTTAAACACTGATATGAGATGTTTAATGTGTTCTTCTTCTGCAGTATTATAAATAAAAATGTCATCAAAATAAACAAAAAAAGTTATCAATTAAAGGTTTCAGAACTTGATTCATCACTCTCATAAATTTATTGAGAGCGTTGGATAAGCCAAAAGGCATGACTAACTATTCATAAAGACTTGTATTAATTTTACAAGTAGTCTTCCACTCATCTCTTGGTCGAATTTAAATCTGATGGTATCTGCTCTTTAAATCAACCTTTGAGAAACTTTTAGAACCAAAAAGTATATCAACATGTCATCTATGTGTGAAATTAAAAATCTATACTTAACTACTATCTTGTTGATAGCTTTGTTGTCGATACACATCTACCAACTTCCATCTCTCTTTAAAACAAATAGAGTAGGCACAAAGTATGGGCTCAAACTTTTTCTTATCAATACTTTACTCAATAGTTATTTGACTTATTATTGAAGAATTGTTTTTTCTTTTGAAGTCATACTATAATGTAGAAGGTTAGGCACGTTAGTTCTTACCATAAGATCAATATGATGTTGTACATCTCACACTGGTGGAAAATGAGTAGATACTTCTTCAATTATAAAAAATTCAAATAATAGACTTTCAACAACTCTTGGGTATCACATCAGCTATTTTAGCATTTGAATCAAGTCTTTAAATAATCACAAATAATTTGGCATTAATATCAAACTTATTAAATAACTCTTTCTAATTTATGAACATTATTTTTTTTCTTTTTTATTTCTTTTATTTGCTAAAATCACTATCTTTGGTTAGATCTACAAAAAAAGTTATCATTTCTACAAAAAGTATAAATATTTTCCTTACCATAGTGTGTAGCATCAACATTAAATTGTCATGTTCTGCCTAATGCCATATGACAAAATTCATCTCTATGATGTCACATTGCACTTCTTCAGAATAAGTCTTACTAATTAAAAATCTAACTAAATAGATCTTAGAAACTCGAATTTATGTTTCTTTCTTGATCCGACTAATTCATTAAAGATGAAAATGTTAGCTTGTCTATAAAACTAATTTTTTAACCATAGCAGATGAGACAATATTCTCAATACTACCACTATCAATAATTATATCGCTTACCTTAGAATTGACAATGCATCTTGTTCTAAAAATGTTATGAAACAATAGATCATCGTCTTCTTCTTTTGGTGAATATATAAATCTTCTTACTACAAGTGAGTATGAGAACGCCTCTCTAGTATCAAATTTAATAAAATTTTCTTCTATCTAACCTCTAATTTCTAGCTCTTCATGTTCTACTTACTCTTCGATAGAATCTATAAAGTTTATCGTGTCACATTTTAGATAGATATTTGATTTTTGTATATTTTCTTCATATTTGTAACATTTATGAATAACATTAAAAGTATAAAGATTTATGTTAATAGAGATTTGGGCAGAAGGATTTGTTTCACTTGATCTGATAAAACTTTGATTCAATCGTCTATTTTGCAATGTAGAAGAAACAACTACTTTTATCTTCCTCTATTTTGATTGAAGAGTTGAATCGTGACTTCTAAATTTCGAACTCTATTTTTTCCTTTTTCTAATAAGACTTCACTACGCTTTGCATTATTACAATGTCAAGTTTGAAAAATGACTATAAAGTCATTTTGTCTTTGATTTCACATCTAAGACCACCTTTAAATCTTGAAATCATATATGACTCTAATTTTGTCAAGTTAATTTGAGAAGATAAACAATAAAATTCTTCAACATAAATGTAAACAAATATATTTCTAAAATTTACAATTTTGATATTGTTGATATAAAATTTGTTCATAATATAGGAGAAGAAAATGAGATTTCAAGAGTTTATTCATTTTCTCCTATGATTGTAAAGATTTTTTATATGACCCTGTATGTGTGGTCTATAATTGATCCCACCAAGTAGAGGCTCCAACCTTTAATTTATAAGTCAATAGTTTTAATTATTTTTCATCATAAATTTTTATGTATTCAAAATATTATTCTACTTCAAATAACCAATCTAAGAAATTTCAAGAACTATCTTCTTCAAACCTTGATTTAGAATAGACAAAACTAAAAGTAAAGTGAGTATCTAATAAAGGTTCGACATGAGTGACTTTTTGAGGATGTCTGATTTCATGATCTGCAAGAGGGCGTGAATAACTCTCGATGTACTCATTTTTGTCAAAAGTTATTTCAAAATTTTACTAATATTGTTAAAAAAATTATATATTTAGTGTTGTATTGCAATAAAACTTAATTTAGAGAAAGGACATACTTTAGGAGAATCATCATCATTGTGACATCTTTGAACTTTAATTTGGAATGTTGACTTGCTCTGATAACAACTTACGTAGTAATAACACA
Organism: Spirodela intermedia; assembly: GCA_902729315.2. Classification (NCBI taxonomy): domain Eukaryota; kingdom Viridiplantae; phylum Streptophyta; class Magnoliopsida; order Alismatales; family Araceae; genus Spirodela; species Spirodela intermedia. The sequence goes on from LR746273.1 coordinate 3,329,702, forward strand.
GAAGACAAATAAGATATGAGGCTTGAATCCACAAAGTTCTAATCTTGAGGAAGAAACTAACCTCTAAATCCACATATTGTCTTTCAATCATTGAATCCACAAGCAAAAAAGAAAAGTTCTTCTCATAGTGGAGAAAACTAAATCAACTCAAAAGGTGTGAACCTTAGGTTACAATAGGGGCTTTAATATAGGCTAGAAAGGAGGTGGGGTGCTCCCAAAAAGAGTGTCTTGAATAAATCTTGGGGACAAACTCTGACTAACCTTGAAATGACTCAAAATAAAGTCTTAGATTGATCCTCTAGACATACTTTGACTAACTTTGAAATGACCTATAACATAGTTTAATTGGTAAAGATCCTAAACAAATCTTAGGTATAGACTCTAACAGTCAAAGATTCTAAACAGATCTTAGGTACAGACTTTGAATAGTATTAAAGCCCTTTCTAGAAGAAAGAGGCATAAAGTGCCTTCTAGAAATTAAAAGACAGATAATATCTCATAGAAGTGAAAGGACATAAAATAGCAAAGAAAATAATACTTCTTATACTTCTAGCCCACTTGTGACATATGTGGGCCCCTTTTTCACCACTCTTCACTTTAGGCCCAAATTTATGATAATTAAGCCTAAATTTGAAGTTGAGACTTCAACTTGTGTCTTAGGCTACGTTAGATAATAAGAGTCATGAAACTAGATAATAAGAGGGAGCACACAAAGATATTAGGAGGGAGCTGATAAAATTATGAAAAAGTCGTGAAGTATCGTTACTAAAATTATTAAATAATTTACAATAAATGGATCGTGAATCTATCGAGTAAATGATCTTTGATTGATCGACGAAGAAGTTGTTATCAAGATGAGGACGATCTGCTAAGAGATGAGTTGTCACCTCCTAAGAACATATCAACTGTGATGAAAAGCCTCTTCTCACTACATGGACCTAAGGATGAAGCTCCTCTCTATCGGGTGACAACCATTGGAGAGCCGCAAAGTCATTTTTCTATCTTCTAGGTGACATCGTCGAAGAAGGTTCAACAACCCATTTCATTGATCTCTAGACCTCGTAAAAAAATCTAGAGATTATTTACATCATCCTTGTTCCAAGAGAGCCTTTCAGGACATGGATGTTGCACAATAATCCTCTCAAATGCTCAGAATTCTAATGCATCGTTGACGAATTATTGCCACAATGTCGAAACTTTATTTTACTATTTTTTTAGCTAGTTTAACTTCCATCATCATTTTTCTAGACTTCGAAAGAAGATCTAGTGAATGTCTAAGTCATCCATACCTAATGAGAGCTTTTGAGGCCATGAACATTGTTCGATGATCCTTCCAAACATACAAAATTTTGACAATCGTCGCGTAAGGCCAGAACTCTACCTTTTTTACTTTCAACTTAAATTTTATTTTATTTACTAATAATTTATATGATTTAAAATTTTCAAACTATTCTTTATTCAATTACGATTCTTCTGGCTTTTAATAATCTTAATTTGACTAATTAAATTATCTATAATCACTTATGTAAGAATCGTCAAGTGGAACACTATTTCTACTCGATTCGCATTCATCATACATTGACATCTTTTTGATACCCACACCCTTATTTTCCTTTTTCACAAATTTTAAATATATTTTATTTTCATTTTTTAGTCTAAAATTCATAAAAAAATTATATTCTTTGAAGAAAATTCTAAAATATTATACAATATTATATTACATCCCTATGATTGACCTAGAAATTTTTTACTATTTTTAGAACTTATATTAAATTATAATTTATATATTTCATCAGAAATACTTTAAATATCCAAAAATTAGTATGTTTTAGTTTTATAAATTTTAAATTTTGTGATTTATTATACGACAACTAAGTCATGTCAATAAGTCTCTTTCTTATATGTGTATAACTATTCCTTGCCCCACAACTTAGTTGGTCACTAATGACGTGAAAAGGGAGTGATGCACACGTCCCTCTTACTATTTCTTAGTTGCCTAAGCCCCCTGCTCACAACTTCACCTGACTGTGCTTCTAACCTACTTGTGGGCTCGGCTGGCTAATGGGTCCACCATTTTTTCTATATTTTTATTTTATTTTATTTTATTTATCTCAAAATTATGATTATAAAAATTCATATAAAATCATATAAATAGCCAAAAATTCACATTAACTAACTAAACATTACTTTTTAATAATTTAATATTAGTATAAGTCTATTTATTATGAGTTAAGACTTAAAATCTATTATTAATTAATTATTAACTCATAATAATGTAGATTTATCAATTACTAATAATTATGAGGTAGTAGTTGGTAATGATGTTGACAATTAAATGAAAAGATATATATAAATGAGTTATCTTGGAGTTACAAGAGAATAATTGTAGATAACTCTCTTATATTCAACATGGAAATCATCAACTTCATCTTAGGCATTTAGTGATTGAACACCCTCAGCCCAACATAAGTTAATTAAGAATAGATTATAAAATTATCAAGGTACAACAATCACCTTGAAAGATGACTTGAATCTTTGTAGGTCAAGTATTTCATTAAAGTCTTCGACTTGGAAACTATAATGAGGACATGGCACTTTGATAGAACATCAACAAGTGGATAAATTGGAAGAAGCTTAGCCAATATTCCATAAGAGGATAGTTTGAGAGGTGTTTCAAGTAGCTTTAGAGCTACCCTCCATGAGAGAGGTAGACCATTCCATCATCCTACAACTAGGCGCATGATTGATCAATATACAGCCTCACAAGTAGACCCTAGTTTAGAAAGGAAAATTTGAATGGTTACTCAGTAAGATGTATGCAACATGAATAGTTTGGCCCATCTAACAACCCTCAATCAAGATAGATCTTGTTAGCAATTATCCCTCAATGGTGGTAGTAGATCATTTAGCTTACTAAAACACTAATATACAACTCAAGATGTGACATTCATTTTCATGAGGAACATCGTTGATAAGTCTTCATTATCATGAGTTAATAATTAGTAAGTAATATAATTTTAGCCTTAACTCATGATAAATACAATCATTTAGCTTACTAAAACACTAATATACAACTCAAGATGTGACATTCATTTTCATGAGGAACATCGTTGATAAGTCTTCATTATCATGAGTTAATAATTAGTAAGTAATATAATTTTAGCCTTAACTCATGATAAATAGACTTATATTTGTGTTCAAGTGTCAAAAGTGGTTTTTAGTTGATTAACGTGATTTTTTTAGCTAATTATGTATTTTGTACAAATTTATATGATTTTTATAGTCTTATTTTTTAGATAAATGAAGAAAAAGAAATTAAAATAAAAATATAGCAAAATGGGGGGGGACCTGCCAACTAGCTAGGCCCGCAAGGGGGTCGAAAGCGCAATCAAGGAGGAGCCACAAGTAGGGACTCGAGTGGCTAGGACCAATGGGGGCACTTGTGTGCCACTCCCCTTCCACATCACTAGTGCCTAGCCGGTTGTGGGGCAAGGAGTGATCGTACTAGCGGGAGAAAGGGACTCATTACTTGCAAATGTAATATTATTATATATTTACCTAAAACTTTGGCGCACAAGCAATGTGGGATTAAGCCCGCATCACACCTTCCCCCGAAAGGCTTCAAAGATTTTAATACTTAAACTACCCCTTATTTATAATAGAGATATATCATGATGACGTCACTTGATAAGGGCATTAGAGTACTTATTTCAATCTCTCTTAGAAAGGCAAGTAATCCGGCATGGGTTTTAATCTTCCCAGAGCTAAAACTCATATTTTTATTTAATTATCACGACTTTCCTACAGATTGTCAGTGAAAGATTAAGCTGCCAAAATCGCTAGATCATCAGCGAAAATCTCGTCAACGCAATTTGTAGAGCATTGTTACTAAAATTGTTGAACGATTCGCGATAAAAGGATCACGAATCTATCGAGTACCGATTGATTGACGAACAAGCCATCATTAGGAAGAGGACGATCTGCCGAGAGACGAGTTGCTACGTCTTGAGAGCATACCAGATGTGATGAAGAGTTTCCTCTTGCTGTGCTGACCTGAGGATGAAGCTCCTTGACATGCGTCCCACCTCCATCCAACTCTTCTCCATCGGGTGACAGTCACTGGAGAGCTGCAAAGTCATCATTTTTCCGCTCCATCAAGTGACAGCTATCGAAGACGATTCGACAACCTATTTCATTGATTTCTAGACTTTGCAAGGAGATCTAGAAATTACCTACATCGTCCTTGTCCAAGGAGAGCCTTCAAAGCTGTGAACACTACATGACAATTCTCCCAAATGCTTAGGATTCTAATACATCACTGACGTATCGCCATCGTGACGTCGAAACTCTGTTTTCCTACTTTCAACTTAATTTCTGCTTCATTAATGATAATTTGTGTGATTTAAATTTACCAAGGTATATTTCATTCAATTACAATTCTTCTAGCTTTTATAGATCTTAATTTGATCAATTAAATCTTCTATAATCGCTTACGTAAGAATTGTTAGTTTCCACCTGATCCGCGTTCATTGGGCACTAACGTCATCTTAACATCCACACCCTTATTTCTATTTTCCGTGAATTTTAAATATATTTTATTATTATTTCCTAATATATAATTCATAGAAAATCGTATTATTTGAAGAAAATTCTGAAAAATTACCCAATATTATATTATATCTTTGTGATTGACTTGGGAAATTACCACTATTTTTTGAAATTTTATTGAGTTATAATTAAGATATTTGTTCAGAAATACTTCTAAATATCTGAAAATTAGTATTTTCTAGTTTTTATAAATTTTAAATGTACGTGCTTTACTATACAACGACTAAGTCACGTCAATCGTCTAACTCCATGGAATCTCCCTCACCTTTATACATGATCCTGATTGCATATTTATAAATTTTAAATGTACGTACTTTACTCATAAATGAATGACCAATTGGAGGCAATGAACCTCATTTATTTTAGATGTTTTGTAGGAGATGAAGTACAACAATGAAGTAAATAGATCCCATGGGCTGAGTACTAGTACAACACCATGTATCAACCCTCCATGAAGTTTACCCCTTCAAAATTGTGTATGGTAGGAACCCTCCTAAATTTTTTGTAGTTTCTTACTCAATGGTCAATGACTATAGACCTTGAACAACAATTGCAAGCATGAGAGGATATCTCTCATCAACTAAATTAGAACTTCCTTTAGGCATAAGTGATAATTATAAAATAATAGTTACATATATTTATTAATATCTTATATATAGATGCTAATTAATGTAGAATATAATTATACATGTGTTATCGACTTATTATGACATTCATAATATTTTATTATTTAGTCTTAATATATATTATTTTATTTTATTTATTTATATTATGAGACTAACCACGCTTGACTTTTATGAAGTTAAGTCGTGATTCTCTCATATTTTCTTGATAATTATTTGATTGCAAGGACTTATGTGAACTCTTATTATGAGTTGGAAGTAATAAAAGAAGCCTAAGTCTTCAACTTAAGAAAAAGCCCAAGTCTTATAGAGAAGGCTGGCTTAATATGTTTATGGGCCCAAGAGAGAGAGTAATCTTGGCCTTAGCCTATTTGGACTTAAAAGGGTTATCAAGAGATGAGATATAAGCTACCTATCTTAGGACATCGTAAGATGAGAGAAGAGAAGGATTAGAGTGCCAATCGCTATGAAAGAATTTGGGCCATCCACTAAGAAAGTTAATTATTAATTATAACCATCTATTAGAAAGGCTTAATTTTTGAGAAGATTAAGACATCTCGCCCCCTTATTGAAGAATGCTTTTTGGCTCTCTCTCTAGTAGTGGCCAGCCAAAGAAAAAAGAAAAGAAATCAAGACTAGGTCAATGACATTTTCGTGTCTAAGATCATCATAGAGAAAATACTACTTAGAATGCATCAAAATTGTCGCAGATCAAGCACCACTCGGTCTAGGACTGGTGCATAATGAGGTTTGTGTAAGATCTAGATTTTGAGCATCTTTGCAATTTTCTCCATAAATAAATTAACTATTAGTTCAAACTAGTTTTACTATTTATTCTATTATTTCATTGCGTTAGATTTATTCTCTCCCGTTTATCACACTTTTTATTTCTTCTTGTCTTGACTCTTGTTAGATTAATTTCGCCCTTTACAATCTTAAGTATATCTTTATATAAGAACTAAAATAAGTAGAATTATTACTCTCATTACCCATGCTCCCTATGGATCAATACTTACTTATCTTAAACAAAAGAGTGAGGTTTTATAAATATTATTTACATGAACTTGGTTGTATTACAATAACATATGAGTACGTCTAAATCGAGTTCATTAGTAAGCACAAATGAATATTTATACATAACACAAAAATAGAGGAGTCACATCTGGATTGATCAATTGAATGTACCTAAAATGAGACCCTATTGATTCCATTCCCTAGTCTAAATGACAAACACGAAGATGACACCCTAATTTTTTGAACCTTACTAGATCTTGGGGAAAATGGGCTCAAGGCCTACTACTTGGCACTCTAGACACATCTCAAAACTACAAACAACAAAGCTTTATTAGGAAATGACAGTAGGAGCAGCACATCAACAATAATTTTCTACATTTAGCCTAAGGACAAGGGTAATTTTGTAGGGGTGAGTAATGTTAGGTGTAATTGTTGAGTTATAGATTAACTATAGAAGAGAACTTAATTTTGATGATTTTTGGACATTAACTTGATTATCTTCAAATTGATGATATTTGATGTGACTTGAAAATATGATTGATGTGATAAATATATTAATGTTTAAACTGCTTGAATAATGATCTGAGGTCTGGATTATATGACCAAAATTCTATCATAGATATTTTTTAGATGAATTAGGTATAATGACAATAAAAAGTCTATGCAAGGTAAAAATGTAATCATCTCACATGTAGGTATTAATATTTAAATTTTTATATCAAATGGCTTCAACAAATGTGCCAAATCGATCGGGTACGATGAGGGGATGGCATTCTATATGATGACTAACAACATGTGCCAGAGCCCCTCGAGAAGTTCTAGAGATTTCTTCTTTAAACAAGAAATCATAAGAGATAAATTTTGGAGAAAATTATAAAGGGGTTGATTTCATATTAATTTTACAGGATTATTGACCTCATATATTCATGTAGGGGTAGAATGGTCCAACAACATGACCTCTTATACTAAAGTAATTTTTATCTTAGAAAATATGCAAGTATAGTGTGCAACCACTAAATGGAGAGCTGATTAAAAGAGGAATATAGTGCTGAAAACCGTTCCAAAATATTCGAGGTATCAAGAGAGTTATAAAATTTTTACTCTTTATGATTACTATTTTATGTATTTTTAAGGATCTGTGCTCAGCTTGTTAAGGTTCATTTTAGCTCAACCGTTTGACTCGATAAGGGCTAAAAGGGAACAGTCCAACCTACCTATAAATAAGGTAGTTTGCTCAAAATTAGGGTAACAAAGAAGAGCACAATTTCAAGGTGACAGCTACTGCATCAACAATAATTTTTTCCTCTATGTCAACTCATTTCAAGTCTCCAAGAATCAAGGGTGAGATTGATTACTTCAAGGGAGTTGTGGACATCTCTTCAACTCTCAAGACCTTCATCCTTCAGCCCAGCATTAACAAACACCTTCAACAACTCTTGGTGGACAAAAAAGAAGATTTAAAGGCTGTAGTAAAATCGTTTCATATTATTTATTGTTTATACCTCAGTTTATGCTATGTGGACTGGTTGAGACACCTGTGGTGTGCCATTAACATAGTCACACTGAGTATTGTATGTCGACAAGTTGAGACACATGTGGTGTGTTGTCAACACAATCACACACTCTGTTGAAGCTCCTGTGGTGTGCTTACAATGAGGAGACCTAGGGACCTAGGAACTCTAGGGTTAGAGTTATAGGTTGGTTGGCCTTAGGCTTGTGCAGCTTATAAATGTAAAGGGTTCTTGATTCCCTTGAAATCAAAGGTGTATTCTAAGGCTAGAATAGTGAAATCAAGGTGGAGTCCTCAAAAGTGGATGTAGGTTAGAGTTGACCAAACCACTCTAAAATCTAGAGTGAACTATCCTTTGTTGCTTTATTTTATATTTATATTTACATATTAATATAGAGACATAAATGAGATATGAATAGACAAAGAAAATAAAATAAAAATTATTATACTTAGTAAGAAGAAAAATTAAAAATTCTATTCACCCCCTCCCCTTCTTGAATTATCTAGCCATCTAGGGACCAATAGTAACCTTTGGTCATCTAGTGAACCTTACCTATTCTTGATGCCAAAGAAGATATCCATCAATGGGGGAGAGCATATGATCTCTTAAACACCCCTCCCAACTCTAGGGTTCATTAGAACCCAACTACACTTGCTATTGTTGATCTCCAACTTTTTTATTTTTTATTTTTATGTTTTTGTTGCCCTCTCTTGTTCAGATTCAAAGTCTTAATATGATTCAACATCAAAAATATTTAATTAAACAAAAAAAAACTTCATCTTTAATTAAGTAAGATGAAAATCATACTGTCCGCTTCTCACGATAAATCTACTCTATAGTCTACAATAACATCTATGGCTTCAACATGAACTACATCAAGAAACAAGCTATGATGAAGCCCCTTGTTGATATTCTGGACCATAAGCAAATAGTCACAAATTGCCACCAGTCAAAGGTGATACTATTTTCTTAGACTTTTACCATGAATGTCATTTAAATTTCTATTCTTTTGAATAATTATTTACAAACGTAAATGATAAATATATCAAAGATGGCTTCTCGAGATGCATATTTCACTGCCCCATTTAAGCTTGTGGCAAAATGTAACGACTTCCTTCATCCTTTTGAGGCATATTATTATGTTTCAATTATATAATGTCACAAATCAATAGGCTTCTCCACAAGTTCAATCTTCTTTTAATTGTCCTTACAATAAGTGGTCTTTTTTTTATAATCAATCTCAAATCCATAGAATGGTAGATAATAATTCTTCATTATCATGAATTAATAATTAATTAATAATAGATTTTAATCTTAATTCATGATAAATAGATTTATGTTTATGTTAAATTGAGAAAAAATGTTTTTAATTTATTTTGACTAATTATATGATTTTATGTGAATTTATATAATTTTTCTAATCATTATTTTAAGATAAAATAAAATAAAATAAAATATATATATAGAAAATGAGGGGGCTACTTGTTGGCTAGTTGGGCTTGTACACTAGTCGCACATGGATCAAAGGCACAACCATGTAGAATCACAAGCTAACTCAAATGGCTAAAGATTGGTTGGGGCATGTGTGTGTCACTCTCCTCCCACATCACTGGTGGCCAACCAAGCATGGGGCAAGGAGTGGTTGTACACATGTATATGTGAGAGAGAGTATATTGAAGAGAAAAAGAAGTATCGATATATATGTGTCTCCAACATTAGAAAAACAGTCAATATGGGACTAAACCTATGGCAACACTTGTTGGTAGGTTTTTAACTTTTTTATATTTAAAATACCCCTAACTTATAAGAAGGAAATGTTTCTATGACATCACTAGGTAAAGGTATGTGAATAATTTACATTCTCTCTCTCCCATGATTGAGTCATTGGTGAGAATTCAATCCTACTAAAGCCAAAATTTATATTTTTATCTACTATATAACACTAGTTAACAATCCAACTGTACAAAATTACTTGATCATCGACAAAAATTTCATCAATACTATTCACAAATCATTGTTAGCAACTAACAAAAGATTTCAAATACAAAAATCATAGATTTTTCAAGGAAGAAACCGTCATCAAGATGATTGATGAGCAGGCCGTCATCAAGAATAGGACAATCAATGAAGATGACTCACCACCTCCTTAGAAGAAAATTGAATATAATATGAGCCTCATCTCAATACGTAAAATTGAGAAACTCCTTAAGATGCAGCTTTATTTAGTTCATTTTTGCCCGATGACAACCTTTCTCTAGAGAGACGAAAGCCACCAGATTTTTCCTTCATTATGTGATAGCCACTAGAGATGATTCATCAGCTCATTTTTTTATTTTTAAATTTCACAAAAAAATCTAGAGACATGAATGGACAATGAGAGCTTTTGATGTCATGAACATCATATGAAAATCCTTCCAAATAGTCGAAACTATGGTGATCATTGTCACATCAAAAATCTATATTTTATATTTTAAACTTAATCCTCATTTAAATTAGTGAGATTTTATGTGATTTCAAATTTTAAAACTCTTTTTATTTAATTATAATTATTTTAATTTGTACATATCTTAATTTAATCAATTAAATTATTTGTAATCATTTATGCAAGAATCATTGAGTAGAACTCTATTTTCACCTGAATCATGTTTATAGGGTGTTGGTGTCATCCTAACTCTGCACCTAAATTTCTCATGAATTTTTAAATAAATTTTCTCTTCATCATTTAGTCTAAAAATCATAAAACATTGTATTATTTGTGAAAAAAAATTTAAATTTTACTCAATATTATTTTACATTTCTATGATCGACATAAAAAAATATAATTTTTTCACCAAAAAATAGTATTTTCTTGTTTTATAAATTTTTAATTTATGTGACTTATTATACAATAATTATGTCATATCAATAGGCAACTCATTTAGAAATTTTTCTAAAATAAACCTTTCAATATGATATTTATGAAAGTTATTAGATTCTTTTTATTATGCTTGGAAAAAACATCTACTTTAATTTTTTAGTTTTAAGTTACTATGTTACATGGATACACACTTTTATACCTAAAGATTACACATTAGTTTACGCTCTGCTTTTGTTGAAACATTATTAAAGTGATTAAATTCAGTAAATATATTTCTTGAACTTAGATGCAGTTTAGGCACATGGTTTTGGGTTTTTGCCATATTTTAAGGATTTTATAAAAACTTTGAATGTTGTGGAAGAGCATTAAAAAATCATATGCATATAGTCTTTGATTAATCCCTATCTATTTGACCTCCCTTGCCATACTTTAACATTATATTGGCAAGAAAATCATCTTGGTGGGCAAGCTGATTCTTTGGGTTCTCTTTATGTCTCTATTTAGGGCCAAGATATAAGGCCACCTATTAGAAGTAGACAATTGTCTAATTTAAGGATGTGCTGGCGATTTAGGAGGAGCCACTAGTTGAGAGCGTCATTGAGGAGCCCAATAAGAACCATGTGACTTTGAGATCATGCTCAAATACTCCCTTTTGGTCAGTGCTCTTAGGCATCCAGAACTCAATATTAGAAAAAATGAGTTGATCTCTGGCACCTCTTTTTTTTATCTAGGTTCTCACTTCATCTACCTATGTTCCTCTAGGTATCTGGCAAAAGTCGGGAGGAGAGACAAGAGTGCTGCCATTAGTTGGGTATTTGCCCTCATTAGTATTATAATCATTGGTAGTTTATTTACATTCAGAGGTGTTCCTCCTAAGATTGTACTTGCTTTATTCATCTTACTTTGATCATCCCTACTTGCATGTTTTATTAATTTCTCACTCTATTTTCTTCCTCAGAATGTGATATTAATGCTAAGCTGGCAGCATTGTGTTTTGTTGATACCTCTTATTCGGAAGCCACCTGGGTGTGCATGTATCATTTCCTCATCAAAGTAGAAAAATAGAGGAAATTTGTATTTTTTATCTAAGTATTTAATTCTTGTAGAATCAAAATCCATTGTGGCACCTTTACATAGTTTCTCATTCAGGTGGGATCCACATGATCCACTTGAATATTGATTATGGGTACCTTGAGTATTTATTGGTTTAGAGGACTGTGGCAGGTCCCTTTCTTAGGATTCTAGAGGCTTGTGTCACATAGGTGAAGAGGCGTGACAGCTTGGCACAACCATGTTGGCTGCCACATTCTAGTTTTTTCTTGCTTTGTCTGGCTCATTTAATTTGCACATTCAAATAATTGGTAAATTTATTAATGAATGTCCATCATGGATTAAATTCAAGGAAAGAGTGTTTTATTTTTAATCTAAATGCTCCTCATCACAACTTATCTCAAGTGATATTTTTGGTAATGCTAATGAACTTAAGCATCCAAGAATTTGAGGCAAAATGCATGGTATTCCATTTCTACATAGGGAGCATGTTTCCATTTTATAATTGATGCAAATGGTTTAATGATTTGTCATTAATAAGTCTTCATAATCATGAGTTAATAATTAAGTAATAATATATTTTAAGTTTTAACTCATTATAAATAGATTTACATTCGTGTTAAATTGCAAAAAGTAGTTTTTAGTTGATTAATGTGATTTTTTGGGCTAATTATGTGATTTTATGTTAATTTTTATAATTTATATAATTATATTTCTAAGATAAAATAAATAAAAATAAAAATATAGAAAAATGAGAGACCCAACCAACCAGACACATAGGCCATACACGAATAGATGTCTTAGGAAATTTTTCATAAAATTGATAATCATAGTTTAAAATAAGCTAACATTTTATATTTAATCATTAACAATATGTTTTTGAAGTTTTTAATGAAAAATGGCATTTGGAAAATGCGATATCTTCTCCCCACCATCCACATATCCTTAATGTGAGAAACAAAATCTATTGCAGCCTCAAGTACAGCATCCATATATCATTAACTTGTAGAGGTGATTGTTCCTATTATTAGTCAAAATTGCTAATCTTGATTATGATTTCTCTACCAGGTCATGTGTAAGATGCATGGAACTAGTTTTTCCTCACTCCTGTTCATGAAAGTTTTCATCAAGTGTATAGAGCTCAAGACGCAATCAGGGAATTGTGAACTCTATTTTTTCATGTATAATTATTCATGTAGATGGCACTATATGGTAAAAGATACTCATCATGTTGAAACATTTTGACTCAATTTCAAATCATTTAGTTTTGAAATAATCTATATATGATAACATGATAATCTATACTTTACATATTTTTATACATAAAGAGCTTGTTATATTATGTTGTCTTCAATGGAAATATTTGTTTAAAATATTATTATTTTGTCAATAGTTTTCTACTTATTCATGCATATTTTTATGAGTTATATGGTTTATTGACATATACTATATAAACTACAAGAAATATTTGAATATGCTTATTCTTTAACTGTGTTAGGCAATAAACCTAAAATTTGGCAAATGAGTTTTATTATTTTGCTCAATTTTATAGAAAATGGACATGTAGAAAATTATTATTTTGTAAAAGTTTCAACATTAGGCAATATACAAGCAGATAATAACTTTATCATTCCTTTGTATTCTCAATATAAGACAAAAGAGAAAAAACAAAGTCATCAAAAATAATAATTTAAAGGAATAATATTTTTTTTCTTGATATAATGACCTCCTCGCAAGTTCAGATTTGATATATGTCAGTCTACATCTTTCAAATGAGCTGTAGAATTATTAAAAAAATCAATAATCATGTTTTTTTTTGGCAATACTTATTTCTATGCATAGAAAAGAAAGGAAACGTATCTTATGCATATGCAGTAAAACATTAAAAATAATCGGTTACATGGATTTTCAACTAAAGATTTCTTTCTCATTAGCTATTCAATGGTTCATGGCAAAGATAGTTTTGAGACCATTAGGAACCAAAATGTGCACTTTACGATATAAATCTGAAATTTAAAAATTATTACACAATGAAAATATACTTTATATATAATATTATAAGTATATAATGCGAAGATACCCAGATGAATCTTCTGGAAATTTCCTCGTCCAATAGGAGCGAAGGAGAGGAAGTCTCCAGAAGCCTAAGGGACGATGCTTTTGCGAACCGGCTCGGTCCTCCTCCCGGTTTAGAAATGAACCGTCCTTAAACTGTTCCACAATATTTAATGTAACCCGCCCCACCGAGGCCTCTCGGAAGAGAAAGAGAGACTAGAGTGAGTAGCTCCTTTCTCTAGAACCTTTCACCTTATCTCTGCGCAGACCTACTGCCATGGCGGCCTCCACTTCCCTGCTGACAGTTTCCAAGGCCTTCATCGAATCCCCGCCAGTGCGGTCGTTCCCTTCTCCAGCTTTTTCTCTCCGGTTTGGCTCTTCCCAACGCTGTCTGTCTGTTTCCTCGCGGAAGAGTGCCGCCCTCGGTGTATCGGCCGTGGCCAAGAAGTGGGAGCCGGCTAAGGTTTGCGCCCGGTTTCCTGCATTCTGTTGTTTTTTGTCCCTTTTTTTTTCTTCTCTTTTCTGTAATACCTCGGTCGTTTGCTCGGTTTGCAGGTAGTTCCGCAGGCTGACAGGGTCCTCATACGTCTCGAGGAGTTGGCTCAGGTCTGGTATCTATGTCCTATGTCAAATCCCGACCACGCTCTCCTCTCTATTCAGTATTTTGGGGTCTCATTGATTGATTTTTTTTTTATAAGTGTTTAGCAATTATGTACGTTGTATTTAGAATGGCTTGTTTCATTACTTCTGAGAAGGAACAAATGCAATACGTGATACCAAATTAGGAGATTGATGCTAAATTTCATATGGCTATCTACGGGTAGTATCGTCTTTGGTATTTCATGTGGAGAGGTAGTCTGGAAAATATAGATTTCATTGACAATGTTATTCTGTCAGATTTCTGTATAAGAATTCAGTCAAATGTAAATGAAAAACTGAAAGAGTTTCTCGTCCCGCATGCCTTACTTATGTTAAACGCTTGCTTTTTTGTGGTAATTCTTATTCAGAGTCAACCAACCTTGTGCTAGGTGATTCACGGCCAGGGAATAAATAATGAGGTTGTGAATTAACGTTCACAGGATATATCATTTAGAACAAGAACAAATATTTTAGATAATGTGGGCCGTCTGCTGTGATACCCTTGGGAATTTGGATCATAGAATCTATATTCCGTACTATGATATTAAAGTGTGATACAGGTTTACTTTACTGTCTTATTTGTCGAGTGATTTTTCCCTATCATCAATCCGCTGCCATCTCTCTCGTTCTGTGAAGAAACGCAGCTTGGTTTTGTGAACATGGGCATGTACTTTCAAATTAGATCTTGGTCATGCAAGTTTCATCATAATCATGAAAATTTTCAATCAAACGGTGCCCAAAAGAAATCTATTCCTTCCCTATCATCTACTGACAGTCATCTCTCTCATTCTGCTGAAGAAACATAGATTGGCTTTGTGAACATGATCAGTTTTAATTGGATCATGGTCATGCATATGTCATCGTAATCATAAAGAATTTCAGTCAAAAGCTGCGCAATCGAAATCTATCCCAGTGGTTAACGCAGAATATGCTGGTTACCAGTGGGTTTTTTTTGTGTTTTTTTATCGCATCGCTGAATTTTATGCGATTTAGGGGAAGCTATGCGAAAGAGTTTAGACAAAGAATAAGAAACCTATCTCAGTCACAAAACTTTTGTTGGTGAATACTAGAACACAGTGATATGGGAAGGTTATGGGTTGGTAGCACTGAATAGTAACTGATGTCTTGCTTAACACGCAAATTAAACTGGTGAAATCTTATACTCCTGGGTTTTGATGAGGGCAAATAGAGGTGTTTACTTGAATATAAGCATACTCTGGAACCTCATATGTTCATTGAAACTCGCGTCAAAGATAGAGTATAGTATTTCATAAAGGACTATTTAATCCCCACCATGTTTGAGATAAAAGTTTATGCTTGAACACTTTTCAGCGGTTGATGGATTCAGTTTTTTCGGTGCTTTTAAACATGTAACCTGAATTTATACTTTAATTTTTACTTTGGGATAAAAGTTATACTTGAATTTGTGCTCGCTGAGGTTCTAGTTGTTCTTACTTTAGAAATACCTTTTTTATTTTCACTGTGCAGACATCTGCCGGAGGAGTTTTGTTGCCGAAATCTGCAGTCAAGTTTGAACGATATTTAGTTGGCGAGGTGAGCATGTAGTGGAGATTCACTCTGGTTGGAGTTGTACCCTTTATTCTGCGTATCTGTGGGTTTCTTATGGTTTTCTTCCTTTTTCAACAGGTTCTCGCTGTGGGTTCTGATGTGGGCGAAGTTGAATCTGGAAAAAAGGTACTGACATATCACCCAATATAACGTGAATTTCAGCATACTCTAAATGTTAATTTATCTTTCTCATATGATCCTTCTTGATTCGGCAAGCCAAACTCTCTCTCCCTGATCAAGAGTATTAGATAATTTTTCGTCATTATTTTTGGAGATTTTTTTTCTGCCCATCAATTGCTCATCACTTTATTATAATTTGCATGCAATTTTTATATGCTATTTTTCAAGGAGTAGAGCAGATTCTTAAACCTCAATTAATGTTAAATCCCCGATTAATTTGGGCATAAAATGCATTCTTTCTCTATTCATATATCTGAAGCTGGTTTTATTGAACCAAGACGGCGACATGTTCGAAGCAATAGTCACCATATGGGCCAGCACCTGATTTTTATTCAATTTGCTGATATACTTGTATGCCCGCCAACTGATGTCTCTTCTCATCCATGGCGCAGGTCCTCTTTTCAGACATAAACGCTTATGAGGTGAGCAGACAAATCCCCAATTCAGTACATTTTTAATGCTTTTTCGATACAGAACTAATACTCAGACCACCATATGAATGATCCAAACATACGTTGGCACACCACACCATTTTCTTCAACAGCCAATACGGACTCTTCTGTATTAAAATGACTATGTAAATTCTCTATTGGGTGACTGATTCGCTCTATTGTTGGACTAGAACTATGGATTAGCTGAGAAGGGCTCAGTAGATTCACTCATCAACCCATTAAGTGAGATGAATCAAGTAAAAATGATATTGGATGGACGATACTGATTCCCTTGCTAATGGTTTTGAAATCTGGCTGTGTAGGTGGATCTTGGGTCAGAGGGGAGACACTGCTTCTGCAAGGCGGCTGACCTGTTGGCAGTGGTCGAGTAGGCGGCACTGCGATGGCCACCGAAAATTGACTATTTTTGGTCTCTCTCTCTCTCTATCTCTCCCTCCTTTTGGTAGGATTCCTCCCGAGTGTCAGCAAATTGTGGAATTCCAATGTACTCTTTTGTTTGAACGGAGATACTACAACTTGGTAGAAAAACCATTCTGAGATTTCACGGGGATCCAGCTGCAAAATTCCCTGAAGACATTGTTCCCGAGCTCCTCCTGGAGGCCCTTCTTGCTGGTGGGAAGTCGCAGCAAATTCGAAGTGGCAGTATGTTTTTTCGTCATTGTCGATCTTTTTCAGTGGCTCAAACAAAATTTCCCCCCCAAGGGGGAGTCTCGGGTTCGTTCGGTCACCTATTGTGTAGCTTTCACAAGCTCCTCCCCGATGCCCTCTTACTGGCGGGAGGTTGTGGCAAATTCTAGCTGAGTGTATGGTTTTTTCGTCATTGTAGTTCCTCTTAGGTGTTCAGACAAAATGCCCCCCTTCCCCCACCTCATCAAGGGAGCGTTTCGGCTTCGTCCGGTTATATGGACTAACTTTCACTGAGCGTCCATTCCTCGATGCTTCGCTCTCCGAAGGACCGTGTACCAATTAGCGTCCTCAAATCTCGACCGTCCGTTTAAATGTTCCTGGTTGTCCTCCTGACGTTGATTGGTCTTGTCATTGTGCCAGATGGACGGTCAGTACCACCCCGAGGGCCCACTCTCGTTTTACTCATCGAAGGTGGGTACTCTTCTGGTTCAGGAAATTTCCACATACAACCTTTTTCTATTTTCTCTTAGACTTGTGCCCACCCCCGCCCAAACACCTGAAGCAGAGAAATCCTGAAAAAGTAAATTATAATTTGTCTGGTGGCAAGTCTTAAGATACGAGCTTTTCAAGGAGAAAATATTAAAAACCCCCGCTTCACTCGCTGCTGCGGAACCGTTTCAACGGTTTTGCCAGCTTTCACGCGTGCGTTCGATTTGGGTGGCCGTGGGGCCCACGTATTTTCTCACCAACCCCACCACCGTAGAAGGGCTACGATCTGCTGCAGCCAAAAGGGCGGGAAGATGGTGGTACTTCCGTATTCTTACTTAATTCAGAGGTGAAAATGTAACTTGGGTGCGTTTGCTGCTGAGTTGGACTCGTCGACACCCTGGGAGGAGTATATAATACTCCCCAATAAATTAAGGGAAGCACCCATTTCATTGGAGGATGATCGACTGAAGGAGGTAGGAGACGGAGAGTGGCAGGCGGCGAGGGCCTCGGAATGTCCAGTGATCTCCGCTGCTTCGTCTTCGTCCTCCTCCGGCGCATCGCATCGCATCGCATCTCAGGGACCTTGGAGCGGGGGAAGGTAGTGGTACTCTTGCTTCTGATTTATTCTCCGTGGTCATTCTCTTCTGGAGTCCCTTGATCGCATTGTCTGCCGTCTGCTTATTGCTGCCGGATTTTGTGCCGTTGGATATTTGCGTCGGAGAGTGTGGTCTTTGGCGGTGTTTCCTCGGCTCTGGCTGCGTTGGAACCGTGAGTTAGTTTTAAAGGTGATGCTGTGTTGGAGCTGTTTGACTTCGTTTCTTTACTTGAGTCTTCTGCTGTCCGTTCGGATACCATTTTCCGGATTTTGGGGTGGGCAAGCAGACATGACGAGGAGAACGATCCCATACATAGTTAGTCATATTGACCATTGCATTGCGGAAAGTGAATAGGATTGAGAATGATTCATCCTCCAGTGCATTGTCAATTTTCGTTGACCGCTGGAAATCGTTTAGAAAGGCCTGTTAAACTTACATTCGTTATTACGCTAATGTCACGCAAGCAAGTGATTTCTGGTTCTCTATTGGTATCTTCGCTGAGAGCATAAAATATATTTAGCCTTTGATTATCATATTATTTTTTACCCCTTCCAAGCTTCTATGGTGCATTCGTGTCCTTCTTGCTCATACCTATGCTGTCAATGCCTTGAAATAATCCATGTTGAACATGTGAAGAGAGATTTATGCCTGGCTTAATCAAGTGACTAAAAATAAATGTTTATCGTTTTGAAGTTTAGAAATGGACAATGGGCATCAGATAAGAAGTTGGCAATAATTCTATTCGATTGTTAATTCAAGCATGAAAGTTCGGCACCAGTCGAAATTGATGACGGGAATTTTAATTTTATGGTAACAATTGAATGTCTTCAATGTGCTACTAAAAAAAAATTGATTCTTTATGCTGCATGTCTTACTTGGTTCAAAGAAATGAGAGAAGGCAACACCATGAGATATTATCCTTCGTGCATGTGGTTGGTCTTCCTATTATATGACTTCAACTATGCTTTCCTTGAAAGTGAGTACTGCTGCATACGAAGTAGCTTTTCAAGAGACAACGTAATGCATTTATATATTTGGAATGTGCTTTCAAGAACCTGCTCTATGAGCATATCCATGGTTTAAAACGACATGGTGAAGAACACGCTACAGAACCAGTCCTCTCAAAGCAGAGAGGTCATGCCATATATATTACAGATTGTTGAATCCCATTCTCTTACTCATAAAATGTAGTCATCAGCCTCTGAACGTAGCAAGCTCTATCACTCACGGACAGTATCGGCAAATGATGCTGCCCCACATATAATGCAATTCTTTTTCTTCTCGTTTCACCAATGAATTCTAACTCTCCTGAACAAAGCTGGAAAATTCTTTGATGCTCTACTTGTATTACAGTGCCAAGTTTTGTTCCCACATCCTGGCTATTACTTAAAAATTATTACATTTTTGTATCCTGGGAGCCAACAACACCCTGGTTGGATGTCTGATCCCCAATGAATGAGACAATATTTTCTGTCCGACATATTGCTAACTTTCGAAAAGTCACTTTTGAATCTGACAGCTAAATGCTATGTCCCACCATTTCATTGCTTCTGACTTGACATGGTCATTTTCCAGTGTTCAGCCCAGGCTATTTTTCCCCCGAACAGAACGGGATTACAGTTCTTCACCTTTAGTCAGAGACGGAATGCAGGTCTATCATGCATCTTGGATCATGAGGCAACACATGTTATGAAAATATTATTCTGTTCCTGACTGGCATGCGGCAGCCAGAGCTTCTTGACAGCTTTGTAAAAGGAATTACTGTGGAGTCTTAGAGTATGTTCTGTGTATCAAGTAACATGTGTGAATGGCTGCTAAAGCTCGCTTGCAAGTATATCCAGTGCTACTGTTCCATGTCATACAAAGTCTTATTGTGAATGGTCATGCATCCAGTTCTAAACGATGGGCGCTTATGCTGGTGTATCTCGGGCCACAGATTTGTTTTCATGGTTTTTCTATGTTCTATAATTTATATCAGCAAAGGTTCCAGTTCAGAAATACTACTTGGGACCTATTCTGGACCAAAATTGAACGAGACTCTTCAGGGCAGTGTACTCCGTTATGCAGACAAGTCTTCTCCATCAATCGTTGATAATGATACGTTATCATGTGAAGACTTGAATGGTGCCGGGACATTTGAAACAACCTGCATATTGAATACTAGCTTGCAATTGGATCGTGATCTTTGTATATCTGGGGCAGGAAACTTGGAGATTTATCCAAATGTTATGATTTTGTGCCACATAAGTGGCTGTTCAATAACTGTGAATGTATCTGGAAATGTTACAGTTGCGGCATACACAGCAATAATTGCAGGATCCATAGCTTTTGAAGCTAATAGCATCACGTTATCCCATGATGCAATAGTCAACTCCACGTCCTTAGGAGGACCACCACCTGCACAGACTAGTGGCACACCAAGCAGTTTGGATGGAGCTGGTGGTGGACATGGAGGACGTGGTGCATCATGTCTGAGAAGTAACAGTACGCCCTGGGGTGGGGATGTTTATTCTTGGTCAACTCTGTCAGATCCATGGAGCTTTGGGAGTAAAGGTGGCAGTGCGTCTGCTGACAGACAATATGGCGGAGATGGTGGAGGCCGCATTATGCTTAAAGTGGTTGACACACTCAACATAGATGGATTTGTACTTGCAGAAGGTGGTGAAGGAGGTCTTAGAGGGGGGGGTGGCTCCGGTGGTAGCATTCAAGTCATTGCATCAAATCTGTGAGCATCAATAGTTTTACTGTGTTAATGCTTTTCATTTATCTGAGATTCTGATTTTTGGCTTACTTTACTGTGGTAATTGCTTTCCTCTGCGGTATGTCGAACAGGAGTAGATTCAGTTTTCTGACTTTATATCGCCACTTTAACAAAAATTATCTTTGGACCACGGGGCACAACCAGTCACAAAGAAGAGAAAAGAAAACTTTCAGCTTACTCATCATGGTGATAGAATAATCCATACAAGCAGACGCTCTTAGCCTAAGAAACGACTAAAAAAATAAAATTAAACCATTCCTTCTGTACAACTTTCTAGTGTCTCCAATGTTATCTACATATAAATGTGCTCGTGAGTTAATGTCTCCAAGGCTTTTGGTGCGTTGGGCACTCAACTCAAAACCATTTTTTAATGATTTCTAGGAACCTAGTTTTATGGCTAGTGCTTAGAGCAATGCATCAATTGACATAATTTTCCTTTAAACAACAACATATCATGTCTGTACTGTCTCAGTGTTTTATAGAATACAATGTAAAGCATAAGCTATGGGACTCATCTCACCTTTTTCCCTTTAAAAACATTTGAGTTTAGACAGTTGAACTTCTATTTCGTTGGCGTTTGCTATGATTCTTACCTATTTGCCAAAATCTTTTATTCTATTCTTCCTCCTATTGTTTTTAGTTCCACCATGAAATTGAAAAAGATTACGTCTTGATTCCAATCTGGTTTGCTTTGTGCCTGAAGCCTATTTATTATTTTGATTTGTTGACAACAATCTGAGATTACATCAGTACACTAGATTATCAGTTTTATTGTGAATGGTTCCACCTCCAGATGCTAAATGATGGGCACCTGCACTGGTTTATTGTGTCTAGGCACAAACTTGTTTTCATGTCTTTTCTATGTTCTGTAATTTATACCAGGTTAGGTTTCAGTTTGATGTTTGTTTAGATTGGTTGGCTACAATGTAACATTACATCAATTTAATAGACTATCAGTTTTGGCATCTATTTCGTTTGGTCCATTATGTGAAGATTAAATTGACTTCACTTTTTGAGGCACTTTGTGCCCCCTCATATATTTGGGCTAGGATACAAGTTTATTTCTTTCCGTTTTGGAAAAATACCACATGATGGATAGTAAATCGATCAACATTTCCAGAGGAGATTTTTTGTAGAAAAACATAACCATGTAAGAGAGGTTGTGTTCTTGAATAAAAAAGTGTTGAAGATCGAACCAGATCTGGTGCGCTGGATAGACAACCCTCGCATCCGTGGAGAAAATGTTTTTCATTCAAAAGGAAAATTCAGTTACAAAGTAGAAGGGCCTGGTATTGATTCTAGGCCCGAGAAGATTCTAGACACATAACGACCAGACCCTGGAATGATCTATAGACACATCTATCCTCATAATTGTGTCCTGTCAACACTCCCCCTCAAGCTAGCAAGTGGATGTCATCCATTCCCAACTTGGGAATAATCTTTTTTGGTAAGCATGGCTGCCAATTGATCGTGCGTAGAGATATATGACTTCAAATCAAATTTGCCTTTAACTTTTCTTTGATGAAATGATGATCAACCTCTACATACTTGGTACGATCATGTTGTGTTGGATTATGCACCGTATTAATTACTGGCTTGTTGTCACAAAAAAGTTTCATAAGATGAGTAAGAGAGATTTTTAGCTCATCAAGTTTTTCACCCAGAGTAACCCACACACACCTGGGCAAATGCCCTGAATTTAGCTTTAGCAATCATATTCTATTTACTCCATGTAATAAAGCTGCCTCCAATGAATGTGAGATGTCCAGAAGTCGGATCTTCAGTCAGTTTTGAACAATGTACTTTTGCTAACTCTCTAGTGTATATGTATCTTTAGTCAATATTGTTGTTTGTAGTTTCGGGTTATCATGATTTTTCCTACTGATCTTAAACACCATTAATATGACATTAAATAGTTCAACTACCACAGATGGTCAAGATTTGAAAGTATTTATTAGAACCCAAGGTAAGGAATTCTGTTTGCTATAAAAAGCACTTTGGAATTGATCTCATTCTCTATTTGATATTTTCTGTTCATAATAATTTATTCTTTTAATTTTAATACAATACTCAGTTTTTTGGTCAATAGACATCCTTCTCTCATCTAGTGCTTGGCGTAAAGATTACTCATCATGACATGGTTATTTGAAAACTTAAAGCCTCAAGTACGTCTAATGTTAAATTCTTGAAAATAATAAGTGACATTAGATATGTCATCCATGAGAGGTATATTCGTGAATAATATATAGCTAAGATGTATGAATATGAGTAGATTTTCGGTTTTCAGCTAGGTGCCAAGCTGCCTTTTCATTAGATATTCATAAACAGTAAGCTTGAAGAGAGGCATTTAAGTTGCCATGTTTCATTCTAGATCAAATGGAATGATCTTAATGTTCGTAGTGAATTATTTACCAAAAGATCAGTTTCATCACTCTGTAATATCATTTTCAACTCAAGTGGATTATATGGCTAACTCTACAACCACCATTTGGGATTTAGTGATCATGGGGAATCTATTGCGGTTGTGGTTATGACCTTGGGAAGTTGTATGACGGAGTTTGTGGGTGTGGTAACCAATAGTGTTGTTCGTCGTTGGAAGAAAAAGTCATATTTCATAAGATATTAGGGTGTATGGGCAGTCATGTAGCTACTTCCACTTATTTATGTGATGGTCATTACAATGTTGAGACCTCTTTTACACTTGCTGATATTTCTCTTGAGGAATAAGAGAAGTGGAATCAAAAAATTGAAGCTTCACATACAATCTCTAATTCATGATATTTAGCTACAAGTGATCCTTTGACCTTCTTTTTGGCTTTCGATTTTGATGCTTCATCAAATGTGACAGGTACTACTTTATTCTCCTCGTTGTACCACTCCTCTTCTATTCCTCTTATTTTCATTTACAATAGTTTCATGTTTCATCTTTGAGTTAAGCCATTAACCCTTATACCTCAACTGTTTCCCTTGAATAGGTTTTATATATTTTATCCATCAACCAGCTCAGTAATTAATTTCAATTTTATACAACGTTCTTTCATATTGTTTACATTCTTCAGGATCTCCAACGAATAAGGATTGGTGAAATATCTAAGCCCATGAGGCTTTCTTATTTGGATGCTCGACCTTCTCTTAAAGTTGCACATTCCTCTATTATCTCTCATCTTTAATGCCATCTTCAACTTCGCCAATCTATAATTTAAAAACTGAAACAATGAATTCTAAGGAGTTAGCTACAGCTTTTAGATGCTACGCTTGTGAGTTAGGCAAGTACTGTCCGTCCATCTTTACCACTAGATGCCTCAGACGAAATTCATCCTCTTTTTCCTTGGTTCATTCTGATATTATGGAAAGCGGTGTACCCCTGTTTTTAAATTTTAGTGCTTTGTAATCTTTGTAAATAACGTCACACATATGACTTCACTTCATCTGTTAAAGGAGAAATGTGAAATTCTTCATTTATTTAAATATTTTCACATGAAAATTGAAATTCTATTCTAAATCAATATTTGTGCTTATACTAAATATCATTAGAATAGATGGGGAGGAATTCACGATTTATTATACTTTTCATTGAATAATTCATTAGATATCATGTGCATACTCCTCGCCAGAATGGTACACATCAATAGATGAATGCTATCTTTTTGATATAGCTTTTACTATTATGTTTCATATGCAAGTTTCTAATGAGTTTTGTGAGACATTTGTCTACGTTATCACCAACTTTACAACGGATTACTTACCGGAATAAACATCAGAGAAAGGACATAATGCTTAGGTTTTTTTTCCATTATTTTGAGGATATTTTGTGGTTATTTCCCAATTAGTTTTGAGGTCTTACTTAAGGTTGATCAAATCGGCACTAGACAGGGGACAACAATGCGAAAATCTGATACAGATCACATGAATTTGATACTATATTAAATTGTGTGCAATGCAAAATCCTCATATCCCATAAAATAACCCCTTATCTGTAGCATTTTGATGCATGTCAGTTACGAGAGTTATTGACCATTGAGTTAAGTTTTCCACGGAAATTAGTCTGAGATGGGAAATCTTTGTTTGCTTAATCACATTTGGTTATCTGATTCGCAGTGCAGTTTGCATCATGGCTGAGGTATGTAGAGTTGGCCATTTGGTGAAATCATTCTGCCACCCTTTCATCTCTTCCAGCTATAGCTTTTGTTTCTGTCCTGAGATAATTGCTCTTTGCCTTAGTTAATTCAGTGGTCTTCAGTGCACCATCAGTTCCCCTTCATCTCCAACCTTTTCTACAATTGTTGTACATCAATGTCTTTGGGTTTCTGTCATTTAGCCAGCTTTATTATGCACAGTGAAATTATCGTCCCTCACTCATGTAGAAATGACCTTATTCGCTTGAACGTTTATGGTAATTGAGGTAATTAAGGGCTGGGGTCGTTCTGAGTAAGATCTCCTCATCTTTAAATATAAAGACATCTTCATTATCTAAGACAATGCCCTCATATATGCAAAAAAACATAAACCTGATTCTGGTTGAGTTTTGGTGATGTAAATGTTCCTATTTTAGTTAAAAATTCAGTCAAGAAAAAAAAAATCCGGAAGAATTGAGGTGTCGATAATTATTGTTGCTGCAAATTTAATCTTACCAATAATTTATTACAGGAAAAGAATTATATAATGTTTTTATTTTTTATAGTTTCTTAAAATTATCAATATTGCGGTTTCTATTTTCAGGTTCCTAAAGCTTACATACTTGCCGTATATTTCATTTCTTCTCAATAAGAGCACATTATCCGGTATTAATCATGATCAACCTTATATTTTCACTATAATTTTCTCTCCAGGAAAGGGAAGGGAACTATTAGTGCTGCTGGTGGGAGGGGATGGGGTGGAGGAGGTGGCGGAAGGATATCACTGGACTGCTATAGCATACAAGGCGTAAAAATCACTGCTCATGGTGTGTAATTTATGATCTCTCTCCTTTGAGGATTGGAAGTTAACTCGTAGAATATCCTTGAAGCAGTCCAAAAAGTGCAGTAGCTCGGACTTAACATAAGATATTAGCTTTCGAGATCTTAACATTCACACCAATGTTTGTAGTTCTTGCCTTCTTCGAGTGAGTTAATTGTCCATGGTTGGACTAATGTTGTTATGGAAAAACAAACCTTTCCCTCACTTCAAAACCTTTTGTCCTGATCAAACTGTTTTTCACGACCGTTGGATGAAAAAAAGAGAAAAATTATGAATTTGGTGTGGTCTTCTTGTCAGATGATGTCACCATCAACAAGTTTTTCTTTTCATGGCTGACTTGTGTCTGGCCAATTTGCATCGTAGTATCACATTCGTTGACGTGAAATATTTTCCTGGTAGCCGTTGTTGTAATTTCATTTACGTTTCCTAGTTTTTGGCTGTAGTGTTTATAAGCATCGAGTTATACCTGAATAGTGGCGATTTTCGTATTTTATTTATTGAACCATATTCTATTTATTTATCTGAGACAAGGTAGACTAGTCTGGGAAAGATACACTTTGGCTGTAGTGGTGTATCATGATTCTGCAATTAGGAAAGCCAAAGTATGACTTGATGTGCTATCTGAAACACATTGAGTCTTCAAAACAAAGCCCAAGGTCCAAATAGGAGAAACCTGCCGGTGATAATCTGGTGACATTTAGGAGCTTAATGGTTGTTTCCCTGGTTTTTTTCCATCTATGAAAGCAGAGGAAACAATTAAATTTCTGGAATAAATTTGATTTTTCGATCCTTGTGATTTTTTTTCCAAGGTTTCTATATAATGTTGGAGTCCGACATTCCCTGCCATGTATTTTTCGTACGTTGAATGCAGTAAGCTAGTAGTCAAGCGAGGTTAAACTTTTCCCTTTTACCATTTAACGTCACCCTCCTCCATGCATCTGTGCAATCATATTAACTAAAATTGATGTGGATTGACTATGGTCCTTTTTTTCTTCCTTTTTTCCTTCCGACAATTTTGATGCTGAGTTCTACAGGTCAAGTATTGATTGGCCTACTCTGAGTTCTAGCTTTCTTTTCCCAATCTTCTAACCATCATTTGACACATCTGCGTATTTAAGATTTTTACGAGGTGAATCTATCACACTCGTTCTGGTTATTTGGTTTATCCTGCAGTGTACTCTTTCTAGGATATTGGTACTACAATTTTACTTTCATCTGCTGAGTTCCACAGGCTAAGAAGTTAATTTTGTACAATTTTTTTACTTTCATCTGCTTTCCCCAGTAGCCTATTTTACTTCATTCTTATTCATTCTACAGCAGATGACTTTTATAGAAGTTAGTGGGCTCAGAACTGAATTTCATGATTGCTTTTGTAAAGGCCTACCTACTCACTCTGAATGGTTGATCACACCAGCTACTCTGTTGGCATCGACCCTACTCTAAAGTTGGGGCAGTTTTCTTTTAAAGTGGAACAAATCCCGAATGTTGTAGATAACTGTTTCTTTCTCTGACCCAAGTGCATCTCAAGTCTCCCACTCTGACTAGGATATTGGTACTCATAGATTTGGTCCTATTTTAAAGTAGATAATCATATCAACTTTTTAAGTGTAGAAAATAGATATGACTCAAGTGTGTACAGCCGGTTGTACAATTTTTCCTATGAAAGACATTACTTACCAAGATTGTGTTATCTTGGTAATAGAATAGAGTGCTATTAAAATGATAGAGTTACATTTTTCTTTTATAAAAAAAATTTCTTTTGTCAGTTTTTGTCATTACCTGCGTTTTTATCACTGGTGAGATGATCAACGCACAAGTCTTGGCAGCAAGATGGAGGGGAACTCAATGCCTTTTATAATGTATTTAAAATAATTATAGGTAATTAAATTTAAATAATTTTAATAAATATACCAAACACAATAAGATCATCAGTGCGAATATCATGTTATTTTATAAACGATGCAGATTTCTAGTAAGGTATTAGTTAAATATCTGAAATATAGAACTATTGATTTATATGGCAATGCCAGGTCGGATAAATGTGATGGAACTTTCCACTCACCCTTTAGCCATGTCTTGCATGGTATCATCATAAAAAACATAGAGTTGTGCGCAAAAACTCTATTAATGAAGTCTCACGGCTATGTTGTTATTTCTGTTTATTTATAATTCTCAGAGACTCCAGGAATGATGAGTGGCCCATAATTCAAAAAATTCCACTTGCAACTTGTTCTCCATTTGAAAGATCCGAATCTGTTGTTTGGTGACTTATGAAAAAATTACTTTAATCAATGAAAAGTTGGTCACATACGAATTCGGATCATTTAAGTTGATCAAACCCCAATACTATTTTTTACTATCTTTTTGCATTATTAGAACCTGAAGCCAATTCCATTTAGAACTATGGTTATTTTCTTTTCTTTTTGCATTAGGTGGACATAGTATTGGGTGCCATGAAAATGCTGGTGCGGCTGGTACGATTTTCGACAAGAGAGTTCAAAGCCTCAAGATCAGCAATGACAATTTTACCACACAAACTGGAACCCCACTGCTGGACTTTCCCACTAGTTTTTTGTGGTCGAATGTTTTTGTGGAGGACAATGCACAAGTTCTGGTTCCTTTGCTGTGGACTAGAGTACAGGTACAAACGTTTTTGTGTAACTTTACTTTACTTCCTTTGGAATGATGTCTAATTGTTTTTCTTTTCATGATATGATAATAGAGATAGAGGAGCATGTTAATCTGACTGTTGGCTGGTGATAGAATATCTAATATTCCAGAAATCCTGTCTTAGACATGTCTTGAAGCAGTCTCGATCTTTTGGATAAACAATAAACCAATTAATCAATGAAGAAAACATGGAATGCATTTTGATCTCATGAAAATTGTTCCTATCACCATGGTTTTCCCCAGTTCTAATTCATATAGTTAATGTGCCAAGTATATTTTATCCCTTGACTCAGGTTTCAGTGACTTGTCGAATTCATCCTGGCTTGCATGTGGACTTTGGTTTTGGACTTGACCTATCTTGATGTGCACGTTGGCCATTTAAGTTGGTCATCTCATTGGCTGACGAAGCCCTGGAAGGTTAAATTTGCTATTGAAGTGGGCTTATTGGGTGAAGAATTGATTCAAAGCGGAAAATTGATGGAATCCGGTTTGGGCTGTCCTATTCAAAACTAGAATATATATAGATCGTAAAATCATATATCCACACAAATAGACCATGTAAGATAATTTTCTATATGGATCTTTCTAAAAGTCACGTTTTATATTTCACTACCTAATGGTCGTCATTTATCTCGTTTTATATTTCACTACCTAATGGTCATCTTTTATCTCGTTTTATATTTCACTACCTAATGGTCATCTTTTATCTTTCTTCCAGTGTGTCAGTCCCACCCCTCACAATTCCGTTACTTTGATCTATCCCATTCCACCTCCTTCATAGGTTTGATGCCTGAGAGTTTTTTACCAAATAAATTTCAGTTGAAGGTGACAAAAAAGCATGCAGAGAAACGCAGCGAAATAAAGGGTTCTGTAGATAGTAAGAATGTTTGCAATAGTAGTGGCAAGTAGTGGCATGGTGGCATTAGCAGTGGTTGGCATCAGCACCAATAGCAGTGTTAATTTGCTTCACATTATCATTTGGAAGCTTATACTTAATTGATAATGGTAAATAGTAGCATTTGGGTTGTTTACTCGAATCTGAGGATAAAATATGAACTATGCAAAAAAGAAATGGAAACTTTTGCGGCTCTAAAATTTGTGTGAGGACTGATTATGTTTTACATATCTTATCATTGTGATTGATATCTCTTTTATTATACTGTTGTTCACTGATGATGGAATTAGTCTTTTGACTTCTCTTATTTTTAAGGTGAGAGGCCAAATCAGACTGCTAAATGGTGGGAGCATCAGTTTTGGGTTGTCTGACTTTCCCGTTTCAGAGTTTGAGTTGGTTGCAGAAGAGCTTCTTATGAGTGATTCTGTGATAAAGGCATGTGCATTCTGATATGTTGACAGTCTTTTCTCATTTTTTCATATGTTGGATATTTTGGAAACTAGTTATAAAATACCAATTCTATTGTCATTTTTCTGCCTTTACTGTGATTATTACTTGTCTTGGAAATATTTGCAGGAAGTTTTTGTGCAGCCCAACATGATGTGCTTCTTTTTGGATGGTTGTTTGTGATCTAGTAAATATAGTAACCAAGCCTTAGTGATCAAAGTATCATGGAAATTTTCTTTTTTGGCACCATATGCAATGATGGAAGGTTGAATCGTTCTTTCAAACGCAGATGAAAAATGCTTTCAAACAAACTTGTTTTAACGCTATTCAGAGGATTCTTCTTTATTCAATATTATATTTGTTTCCAATAACATATTTCTTTGGCTCTCATCTGGAAGGCCTTTAAGTTGGTTCCAGTTACAGTTCTCAGCTTTTGTTTCCCAAGTTCTCAGTGGAAATCATCGTTAGGACCTTACTCTGCATTATGTCCTGATATCTATATTGATTGTGCTCTTGATTCGATTGGTATTTTTTAAATCTTGTTGTCCCGTTTATCTCTGTTCTCACTTTGATTTTTTGATAAACTTTATTGTTACCATCCTACTAGGTATTATGATCATCATACTTCGTAAGATTCCTCTTTCTGTCCCTTCTGAAAATCTTTCCCCCCTTTTTTTGTAGGTTTTTGGCGCCTTCAGAATGTACGTCAAAATGCTGCTCATGTGGGAATCTAAAATTCAAATTGATGGTGGAGGCAACAGCGATGTTGGCACGTCTCTACTTGAAGCTAGAAATTTAATTGAGCTAAGGGTATGCAGTTGACATTATCTTGCATATATATTAATCAATCTCGTCCCTCAAAGGTCATGGAATATTTGTTACCTGTCTTGTGGCAGAAAAATTCTGCTATCTTATCAAATGCAGACTTGGGGATTTACGGTCAAGGTCTTCTCAAATTGTCTGGTCACGGTGTTGCAATCAAAGGCCAACGACTATTTCTGTCATTATTTTACAACATCACTGTAAGGTTTTATCTCCTGTTCAATGAAAATCATGCATTTTCTTCTAGATTAGACAGAAGTTTATAGCTCTCTTTAATCTTGTTTGTCATTATTTTATTTAATCGAAAGAATGTTACATATTCACCAGACAGTTAAGCATTTTGTCACGAATCTTCATATATCAGTGGAAAAATTTATTAGATTCCCTTGCTGACTTGGAATGTGGGATTTAGCCATTTTGAATTCTTTAAAGATTGGTTCGTTAATATGGGGATTATTATCGCACTTGTGATAAGATATATTAGTTTCGAGCATGGTAGGTTTCGAGAACTATCTCTAGTCAACTTATGAAGTGTGCATATTTTTCTTTTTGCTCCTCGAGAGATAGAAGGATAGGCGGAGGGACGAAAGGAGGAAGGGAGCAAGGGAGGGAGAGAGGCTAGTAAACATAGACATCGTGCAGGGTGTTCAGTTCATGAATTGGTTTCACTTTCAACTATTGTGCATAGATCATGGCAAAGAAATAGGTGATGGAAGCTGATGTAAAAGACTTGGAGGTATGAGAGATCGTACAAAGCATAAGAAGATACCTGATCACTTTGCCTGGCAGTGGAAATGCTGTGAAGTGAGCTCAAAGAAGGGTTGCATTGTTTGAAGGAACTGGGATAACTCATGGAGGACGACAGAATGGATGAGCCAAAAATATTTCTAAATATAATTCGTATTGAAAATATGAAAATTTAAGTTTGACATGTGGAAGAAACAGAGAGTGAACCCTCTTACAGCTTAGTGACCAACATCTTTAGTAAAATAAAGAGCACCGTGCACAAGTATTAACACTTCTATCTTGAAGGTTCGACACATGAAGAGGAACCAACAATAAAAGATATAACGATCAATGTTTAAATGTAAATTTTACAATTTTATTTTAAAATTATATCTACCAAGCTGTAATATATTTCTGCCTGAAATATCTACCAAAAGGCACAAACACTAGACTTTTTTCTTGCGATTGAAGGTAAATTTTTTCTATGGAGTTTTGGGCTTCTTAAGCTATAAAAGTCAACTCATACGTTAAACGCTAAAGGCTTCTATTACTTCAAAATTGACGATTTTGAATCTCCTTTGAAGGTTTATAAAGTGTTCAATGATCTCCTTGTAGCTCAAGTGCGCCCTCAAAGCTTGTATCAACATTCGCAACTCTTCTGGGTGTTTTCTTTTAGTCTTTAGTTCAAATTTCATTGTCTTGTGCAAGTTTATCGTTGAACAGGGCTTGCAATAGTCTGAAAAGGTCCTGTTAGCACCTAAGGGAAGAAAAATTGGAATCAGTTAGAGCAACTTGGTGGAAGAACCAAGGAAGGGCTTCAGAAGTGTTCCCTCCCGGAAGAAATTCTGCCTTTTTAAACTGAAGAAATTCTGCGTCCGCTTGCTGTCTTAAAAATCTACACGAATTAAAACTCCCTAGTTCTCTCCTAAATTTGAGAAGCCTTCAATGTGAGTTAGTCAACAAAATGGTGACACCACTGGTTTCTAGTGTAGGGATAAGCAAGGCTTCCCTTGATTTTAAGGATATTCACACATGTATCATATCTTAAAAGTTGGCAACATTTTTTGCCTTTTGTGATGATCGATTACTTTTTATTTGCTTTCCCTTTTTCTTTATATGCACTGCAAATGAATGCATATTCTTGAATCACCAATTTTATCTTTTAGTTTCGTGATTTAGAGTTCTGATATGTAATAATAGGCACAGTAATGCCACTCGATATTCAATATCTGATCATCTGTTTAAGATTCCTTAATGAGTTGATCTAATCTGTCAGAATGAATTTTCTCGACTCAGATGGAACCTGGCACCTTGCTTCAAGCTCCGTCAGATGATGGTATTGGAAATATTCCGTAAGTGTGAAATTGAGCCAAAAGACACGGTGCTTGATTGAATGGAGGCTTCACTACCATTTGGTAAAGTTACTGACTTTTATTATGATGTAGGGGAACTCAATCTCTCTGTGACAGACAAACATGCCCCAAGGAACTAATACTGCCTCCAGATGACTGCCAGGTGAATAGCTCCTTGTCTTTCACACTTCAGGTAAGACATAATCTCCTCCGTAAATTATTATTTATTTGTTTATCTCTGTCTAGGCCATTTAAAAGGATCTTCTAAGTTCTATTCTTACAGTTTCTTCATGAATTATCGACCTTTTTTCCTCTCTTCATATTCAGCTGTCCTCAAAATCATCATTTTCTGCATAACATTATCTTCATGAATTACGGAGGTCCAACAATAATATAGGTTACCTCTAGCACTGGTGGTTCAGGAGTCACTTAGGGTAATTTTACTTTCACATTTAGCCTAATAGCCTCAAATAAGCAATCATTTCGCCCTGTATCTGGTGATTTATGCTCTGGTTTTCAGGGATATATAATTTCTGCATGATCTCATGTCAAGATAACCTTTTATATAGTCAATACCGCACCATTTTTTCTCCTTTGTGAGTTCTATGCTACTTGAATTTTTTCTGCACATTTTAGCGTTTCTTCTTCTAGTTTCGAAGTTTGGGGACGGTACAATGTTGTCTTATAGGAGTGAATTCCTTTAAAAATGCACAGGTTTCACCTGAATTTTCAGATTTCTAGTTTTATGTTCTACATTATGGAATAGTATGGACTAACTCATTAGTTTAGATTAGTCAACTTGATCTAGAGAATTGTACAACCTTATGTCCTGGCAATTTAGGTAAGTCGAAGAATCGCACTTTATTATCATGCTTCACCGTATCAAATTTATCCTCTATGGTTTTGTTGATGTTAGGATCTTTCTCTTTCACTATATTATGTTGAAATATTATAATCCAGAAGATTCTATGAATAATTATTTATCTTTCTTCTCCAACAGGTAGTTACCAAAAACTTGCTTTCATAAGATGGCCATTTGAATTACGATTTGGACTCTATCACCTTTTTCCTATTATGTTCAGGGTTTGGATCCATGTGGGTTCATGATAGCTTGACGTTATTCTGATCTTAAATGCCCTCTCCAGGATGTCTAGTAAGAAAGGTTGGAGATGACAATCTTAAAGTTAAAATGAGTTCAGACGACTAAAGGATTACATCTTAGGTGCTTTCTATTCCTGCATCAACGTGATTAAATTGTGGTTTGAAGTTCCTCACCACGCAATCACTGGTTCAAATGCCACTAGTATTGATGCACTAACATTCTCATACAAAAAAAGATCAATAATATCCTGATGAACATTCAGTGTGATTCATAATCTAAATGTTTTAGTTTTACATCCAAAATTCCTCTGCTAGTCATTCGCTTCCAAGAAAATATTGTGTGCAATAAGCTAAAAATTTTAATAAGTGTTGCCATTATCCACGAACTGTAACAAAGTTGTTCAGTTTATCTCTTACCCATAGCCAAAAGCTAACTGAAACATTTGTTGCCAGGACATTAATTTATGGATAATCAACCAGAACTATTAATCATTCAACGCATAACCTTTTAACAATCTCTTTTTGAAACATTTTTTACAACAAAGAGTCGATTGCCAACAGGAAAATGTAGATGATATTATTTTAAATATTCAATTAAAGATATGAATAGTGAGATTCTACATTTAGGTCCAAATCATGCCAAAAGACGATTTCTTCCGCATTCAAAAATATCCCCAAAAGAGCAGTTACAGAATTAAAAATGCAGAGATACTTTGTATAACTAGTATGAACAAAAGTACATTACGTATATGTGCCAGACGGATCTTGCCAACAGGGTTTGAATGAATCATAAATGCTAAAAGGTTCCAAAAAATGACAGATCATCGGGATGTAAATTAAATGATTTCTTGTTAATTAGAATTGGATTGTGAGATAAATTAAATAAAGCATTCTTCTTCGAGAAGTCTTATATCAAGGTAAAAATGGTGAATCCGCTGTCCATCATATAAGAAATGCGTCTATTAATTATGTGCTTCAAAACCTAAAGGATACAGCTTGATAGGTAGATCTAGTGAGCGGTAAATACCCCGGCTAAGTGGTCAAAGGCAGTCGTTAAAGGCTTCTAGTTAGATAACACTCGTCATTGTCAGCATCAGTAAATCCTCAGACAGTGAGGCACCGGGCATTAGCACAAACCATTGTTTCTGTAGTGAGATGTTATGATCATGTTTCTATCCATTGTTGTAAGATTATTCTCTATAAGTATAACCGTGAGTCTTTACTGAAGTCCATTATACGAGGATGATTCTCTCTTTAAATAGTCAATATATGATTTGTCCTTGTCCAATCAATGAAGTAAAATGTTGATGTGTCTGTGACAATGATGTTGATGATGGCGATGATGATGATGCAGCACATCGATGAGGGTAACAAGAATCTTCTATAAAGATAATGCATATGCTTTAATGGACTGTTGAGGAGAAAAATCGATCTGAATCCTACCATTCATATGTTGTTTTATTTCTTCTGCCTGGCCTCATATTCGAATATTTTATTACCTTACATTCATGTTTCCCGTTTCCTTTGTACACGAACAAATGGGTAGCATTTTCATGCTCGAAATAAAATCTGCTGATCTTCTTGGTTTTATTTCGTTGTTAAATTTTCGCACGGTGCTAAACTATAAAAGAAATTAATTTTTCATTTTTGCAGATTTGCCGTGTGGAAGATGTTACTGTTAGTGGTACTGTTAGGGGAAGTATTCTGCATATTCATAGAGCAAGGACTGTCATTATTAAATCAGATGGCTTGATAAGTGCGGCAGCATTAGGTGGGGACAACTTTCTGGAAGGAAGCTTGCTAGATTATGTCATACTTAGAAATTTTGTTCTTATTATGACGGCAGAGTGATTAAACTGTTAATTTTTTTGTGGTCTAATGTTTGGTTTAGATGAAACGTATGGCTACTCTCTCTAAGCTGCTGGTGGTGTTTTGGTAGGTTGCAAGGGGGGCGTTGGCGAAGGAAAATTTCTAAGATATGGTGCTGGTGGAGGTGCTGGTCATGGAGGGAAAGGCGGTTCAGGTTTCTACAATCGTACATTAGTTGAAGGTGGCAGAAGCTATGGTGATGCCAACCTTCCATGTGAATTAGGAAGTGGAAGTGGCGGTTCCAATGAGGTACCTAAGCATGTTGCTGGAGGGGGCATGATAGGTAAGCCTTATAAATCATAATTTTGTTATTTGTGAAAGTATTTTAATCTAATTTCTTGTTTGGATCACATTTTTTTTTACTTGGTAGCAAGGTATTTATAAAGTCATGCAGGGATATACTCAGCTAAATAATTTTTTTGCAGAATACTGCATCAATCTTCATATGAAGCGCTCTTAGCTTTCTTTGAGGCCAAAATTTATCAGATATCTCTTGTTTAGATGCTCATATGGCTGAAATGTATTACGCAGTCTAAGTTAGCCTACTCATTATACCTTTGCTAACATGATCGGGAATGAAACATTAATGACTTTAGTTGTACAGTTTTTCATTTAGTAGACTTGTTTAAAGCTTTAAATTTAAGTAGTTATGTTTTCGTGCTGTCACCGTCTCAAATATTAGAAATTTTCTGATATTATGGAAAGTATAATCTGCATTCTTTTTGTGGGAAAACGTGTAATTAGGAGTTAGTTTATGTTGGCCCGTTTCCTAGGTTGACAGTTTCCCAGTTGGTCAGTTTCATTAGCCTAGGTAGTTTCCATTTCTGTGGTCAGGGTAATTGCATATAAGCAGAAATTGTTCAATAAAGTGAGAATTAGAATATATTTTTCTTGACTGTTTATCCTTTTATGATCTGCATCTCTTTTGTTTATCTTGTCTAAAAAACAAAACAACTTCCAGCTATCTATGCTAAAGTTGCCGAAATGAAATGATGTACCATCTTGTATCTTGGGGTTCGCTCATTTGATTTTACATTTCATTGAAATAGTCAATGAGAAAGAAGAAAAAATTAGAGCTATATATCCATAAATGCTATATTTCCTTATATACAAGCAACTGTGCAGAAAAACTTGTAGATATGGTATTATTTTAGATGCAATGGATTGATGCTCCCTGTGACGTTCATAGATAATTTTCTCTCTGGTAGCCTTACAACCATTTCCCATGTTATACCGAAAGAATTTGACTACTGAGAGGCCAAAATGTCTCCATCAGATTTGGTATAAATTTTTCCAGCTTGTGACAAGAAATGCTACAGTAAAAAACGGGGGACATCATTTTGTTTAGGGATATAATTCCAATTTATATATGGTTCATGCACTAAAAAAGTTTAATCCCTGATTTATTTTTTTATCTCCCCTTGACATGATAATGCGTAGGGACAGCATAAATAAGACTCAAACACCAACCTAATAAACATTTATAATTCCTCACATCCGTCGGATATGCCTCACTTCAGTTCCCCATCTCTTGTTGACCATAGGGTAGCTACTTCTCTTTAGGAACTGAGGTTTGTTTACTTACATGGACTGAAAAATCGCTCAGGAGAGGGGAGAGGCGAATGGCAGCCCGCGATTTGTGAGCAATAATTGAGTGCCTTCAGTATCTATGAAAAAAACCTTTAGAAACGAGGGTGAAAATCTAACTTTACTAAATGGCATATAAAAGACTCGTCATTAAGAACTCGATCTTTTTGTGAACCTCCATTGATCTTGGGACGGTTAAAATCATTGGCTTCGTTTCGAGATTAGTGATAAAATCCATATAGGTCCAAATTAAGGTCATAGTGATTAATTCGGAACCGAGTAGGTGGGTCAATTTATGATGGTCTTAGGTGATATTAACCGGACCTAAGAACACACTACTATGCAGCATGGCAGAGATTTTTTCTTAATGAAGTGCTGGAAAGATTTTTTCAGAACTTTGCATTCTAGATAAACTTGTTTAATCTTGGACCTGAAAACTGTTGATGAGGGCTTTCGTGTCTAGCTCGTCTTCATCACCCCTTGGTTCACATGTCTGAGGTTGGATCCTAAAATTAAGATAAAATGTTTCTCTTCATTCTAATTACAGACAGTGTTCTCACCAGATGAGTCGTCAGCATGGATGAGGGGTTTGATGGAAATGTATTTCCAGAGTTCAACCAATCAAAACAATTGTTGCAGTCTTCAAATTTGAAATTTTCCTCCAAATCATCCTTCTACTAGTGGATGTCACAATTTTAAGAGACGATTTTTTGGGTTTTATGTGTTTTAGTCCCTGCTGTTGTTCAGTGGGGTAGGCTCTGGTGCCGTTTTGTAGGTGATGTGAGGTTCAATTTTTGTTTCCAAATAGTGAGCATGTGAGACTCTCATAGTCAGGCACCTTATGATATCCCTATTTTTCATGAAAGCACTTGTCAGATAACAGAAATCGCCAATTTTTCTTAATATATGTTGCATAGATGACAATACCTCTTGTTTTCTTTGGGATGCTACTTCTTGAAAAGTGTGTTGTAATCACTGGGCGCATCAGGTGTATTTCTGTTTATCTAAGATGCGTGCTCATGGGTCTGTGTGTGAGGGCTACAATTTTCATCTCCATGCTTTTTCTTTACTGTAAGGTGGTTCATAAATACCTTCATAAAAAGTTCCATCTTTAGTTACAACTAGAGACGTGGTATCAATGTCGTTGTGGTCGTTTTCCTTTGACATGCTGGTAACATCTGTTCTAGTTGATTGCCTGTGATAGACTACAAGACATTCTATAAGCAA
Source organism: Spirodela intermedia (assembly GCA_902729315.2). NCBI lineage: Eukaryota > Viridiplantae > Streptophyta > Magnoliopsida > Alismatales > Araceae > Spirodela > Spirodela intermedia. The sequence continues at coordinate 3,368,385 of LR746273.1, forward strand.
CATTCGTGTTTACATGATTAAATTTATCACTTTTAAATTTTTTTGTTCCTGATATTTATATGGATGTCTCAGTGATCGGTTCTATAAAGTGGCCGCTCTCTCGATTAGAAATCCATGGAGCTCTGACTGCAGATGGTCAAAGCCACGTACAAGCAACAAGGTTCAATGAAGGTACTTTGATGGGAGGTCTGGGAGGAGGTTCTGGCGGCACAATTCTTCTCTTCCTTCGAACATTCGTGCTTGGGAAGCATTCATCTCTATCCATAACTGGTGGAAAGGGTGGCCCACTTGGTGGTGGTGGTGGTGGCGGTGGGAGAATTCACTTTGATTGGTCTAACATAGCCACTGATGATGAATATGTTCAGATTGCAACTGTTAATGGTATAATCAATGCAAGGTACGAAACTGTTATTATAACTCAAGGACATCCAAGGAACGAACACGATCTTGTCCTGAAGATTTTATTTTCCTGCATGTGTAATTGACGTGAAGCAATGTTACTAGAGTAATGCATTTTGGGCATAGTTTTCTTGAGTGATGAAGTTTATTTTAGCCTGTTGATTTTGTTTCTTTTTGCATATCATTTATTACTTTTCGTGACTTTGTGCATATGTAGCTGTGTTTCAAATATCTTTATTTTCTTTTGGTCCATTTCCTCGATGGACTATTGAACCGTAACATTTCATGCTGAAAGAAATAATCAACGAATACATAGCACTATGATGAAAAGCTCGCATTGTATTATGCTGCAGCATTCAAGAACAAAGTCACATGATCAGCCATTGGATAATTATAGTGTCTTGCGGTTTCACTATTCATTTTCTCACACAAGAAATGTTGCTAAACTTTTTAATTGCTGAAAGATGCCATTTGCATTAATTTTAGTAACCTTGGAGAAATATGCATCATTTTCGTTAGTTATCTGCGAAGAAACCTGTATTATTTTAGGAGTGAGAATTGCTGCGATGTCAATCCACAGTTTAAAAAGGCTAAAATAGTATCCTGACTGATAAATATTCTCTTAAACTAGCAAGGTTTTGGAAGATGCTCATGTCTCTCGTATAAGTGAGCTGTTTGTATCGCATGTTATTCACTATTATATCACAGCTTTATTACCTTCTTATTCTTCACTGTAACGTTTTTCGCATGCCTTTGAAAATAATTTAATGTGACGTAAACAAATTAATGTCTACTTTTCTCTACTTTTTATAACCAATGAATCTGCTTTGATATTTGGGTTTTGTTCTTTCAAGCTCATACCCTGGCCACGTATACATTCAACAAGTCTTCAAGGTGATGATAATTTAATTTAATTTTCCTTTAGCAAGGGAGGTAACCCTCAGCTTGATTATCGATTCAGATCCAAAATATCAAGAATTGCTCAAACCTTCTTGTGTTGGGAGAGTGTTGGGCGAAATAGGTAAAATACAAATAGTTTATTGACACTTGACGGCTAACTAAAAGTAAAAAATAATGAAATACACAAAAGAGAAGTTAAATATTGGTTTTCAGTCATAACCTTGAAATGGAATTTAAAAAGAGTGTGTGTATGATATTAGGTTCTACAAAAAAAAATTGAATATCAGAAAGAAACAGGGTGCAACAAAACAATCAGGCATGAACATGATGTTGTGGGAAATTGTCATCTTCACCTGAACCAAGGGAACCAAGAGCTTAAACCATCTTACCAGTTTCTTCAATTTTTCATGCGTTCACAACTTTAACTTGGTTCTTATTTCTAACTTGCCTGAACTGCAGGTGCCTAAACAATATTTGTTGAGCCTCCTAGATTTTTTTGAACTCTTCTGGTGTCTCAATAATTTGGACTTCCATGCCGAACCTCTAGTTTATAATATCCTCTTATAAAAATTATTGAAACATACTTGACTTCCTAAATAATCCTTTCCCAAGTGCTATAGCCAGTCTTCCTGCTGTCCTAGGAGGAACTAACTTAAATGTACTCCAGAGTATACAAGTATATATGAAAGGATTTCCTTTTTTCCAACTAAAATAAAAATAGTACAAGATGACCATATAGATTCCAAGTTAAAGGTTCCAAGTCTAAGAAACAATCTCGAGTCACAGTGAATTACTTTATTAATAGGGTACACAGAATGGATGATATTTTGAAAGGAAAGTATTATTTTTTATTAAGTGTTTATTTGTACCTACTATTGTAGTCCAATTTTTTACTTACGGATTGATGTGCAAGAGTCAGTTAATAGTTTTGACGAAGACATTTTTTTGATTAACGTCGATTATAAGCTTTTGTTTGGTGACATGATCTTATTTTGATACTTGTGTTGTACACTTTCTTTGTTGCTTATAGTGCCCGTTATGTCCCAGGGTTTTATGCAAAATGTTATTTATTTGTTTCTAAATCCTGACACAGTGGTGGAGCTGGGAGCAATGGTGGTTATGATGGAGAAGAAGGAACAATCACAGGAAAGGCGTGTCCAAAGGGACTTTATGGAACATTTTGCAATGTATGCATTTACTATATTTCCAATTTTTGGCATTAAATTCCGGTATATCTTTTGTGCTCATAGGTTTAATTAAAGGAAAACTAAATTTAACCCATTATCAACTAAATATTCATTCAATGAGTGACATTTCTGCTTGTCATGATAATGGTACGGAATATTTTTGTTGCATAAAAATCTAGATTCTATTTAGAACTGTTCAGATTGTAAGGGAGAAGTAGACTTGGATTTTCATGTCCTGATGGCAGTTGTATATTTACAAGAAGCTTCATGTGTTTGGATGTCAACGATATTAGCTTTTCCCTTTCAATAGGCAGATTACTTGGGGATTTCTTTGTTACCTCAGACGTGACTTTGCCGACAGATCTTCTGCCAACGCTTGTGGCAATGCTTATGATCATCTTACTTGGTTTTCAGGAGTGTCCAGTTGGTACATACAAAGATGTTGTTGGTTCCGACCCGTCTCTTTGCAACCCTTGCCAGATAAATTTTCACCCCCATCGAGCACATTTTATATATGTACGAGGTAATTCATTCAAAGACCAATACCTTAGTTACCAGCTTAAGGGAAATTTCCTTGAATTGGATACAGAAGTTTTTCCACATTTTGGGTTATATTTTGTTTTACAAAGTAATCCTTTCTGTATCTGACAAAGCTAGTGCTGCAGGAGGTGCTACCCAGCCTTCATGCCCATACAGATGCTTCTCTGAAAAATACAAAATGCCGAAGTGTTATACACCTTTAGAAGAGCTTATTTATACATTTGGAGGCCCGTGTCCCTTTTCGCTTGTCATATTATTTTCTTTGCTCGTACTGGCTCTTGTATTGAGTGTGTTGAGGACGAAATTTATTGGAGCCGATTTTACCTATCAAACAGATAGTTCCATTCGAGCCCATGGTCCTCATACTTTTCCATACCTTTTATCCCTGGCCGAGGTATGTTGGAGGACGAATTACCTTTCCCATATCTGATTGATCCTTTCTGTAGATTATTAGGTGCAAAGATATTTTAATTGTCTTGTTTGCTAGAATCTTATAACGTAATAACCTTGTGCTGCCTTATCTGAATGATTTACAATGCCAAACATAAACAGGTACCAGATACCAGCTGGGCAGAAGAAACACAAAACCATGTTCACAGATTGTACTTTATGGGTCCCAATAAATTTAGAGAACCATGGCATCTTCCTTATTCTCCACCGGATGCTATTATCAAGATTGTGTAAGATCTTTTCTCTTTTTTTACTGAATGAAGTTCCATTCAAAGCACCTGATACGTATCTGGACACTGCTGTGTGCATCCTGCTGCTTCGTCATTTTTAGCTGTGTTACATATACCCATACTCGATGTGTTCGGCCTATCATAATAGAGTTTGACTCACAAACCAACTGTCTTATTCTTTTTATGTGCGTTTTCTTTCTCACTATATGATTGCTTAAGTGTTCACCATCCTGAAGATTGATTCCATGCCTTCACAAACATAACTCATCTAGACGTCTCACTGATGTTTTATTAGGCATTTTGAACTTCCGGTTGGGTTCCAGATTTGTGGTATAAAATTCCCCTGCTTTCCTTCTTGTTTTATGTCTAGTGAATCTGAAAACCATACTAACGGCCATTTTTGTATGGGTGGTAAGCATTCAAGTGCTTGTGAGATAATTTCACTAATATGACTGTATGTTGAGGATAATTACTTGTTTTCAGCTCGAATTCTCAATGTTCTAACCATCTCGCATCCTAAAGGAAACTTCATACCCAACCGTATCTCATGTGTGGTAGTCGATGAAGAATCGGCTGTGAAATTATGTGTGGTTGAATATTTTCTCTTAAGCATACTGTTGCTTTGCCATTATCATAAATATTTATTTTACATATTTACCAAATTTTGGAGGCTGGCTGGTTTTTTGTGAATGTTGTCCTTTCTAGTTTTCACATTCCAAGATCTTGTACAGTTATAATAGCTTATATCCCAGTGCTTAACAATTTTTAAGCCCTCCATGCGAGAAGGTTTATATCTATATGATGGTCGAGGTTTTGCTGCTAATCTGGAATTTTCATCAGTCTACATGCCTCTGGATTTATGAAATCAATCTGTGCTGATATTGGCATAATGATCTCTTGTTAATGCGAAATAATAGCTGGATTAACAAGATTGTACTAACAGAACCGTATTTGTTAGACACATTTTCGTTTTTCATGCTGTCTCGTGGGCCATCTTTTCACCATCCAGACATGTGGATAGTTTGAACAATGGCCATCATCCAAACGTGTAGCGCTCAAAAACTTAGGTGGCATAAAAGAATATTCTTGACTGCTTTTAAACTTGCTGTTATCTCTTCATGGTTTCCTCTTTTCTTCGTAAGAAGTATTGAATCTTTTGGTTTACATCAATAGGTATGAAGATGCTTTTAATCGATTCATTGATGAGATAAATTCAGTTGCTGCCTATGAGTGGTGGGAAGGATCAGTACATCGTATACTTGCAGTGTTGGCATACCCTTGTGCCTGGTCTTGGAAGCAATGGCGCCGAAGAAAAAAGATTCATGCTCTGCAGGAATATGTTAGGTCAGAATATGACCACTCGTGTCTTCGTTCGTGCAGATCACGAGCGCTTTACAAAGGAATGAAGGTTTGCTCTTCATAGTTTATCCTTTCCTCTCTCTATTCTACTGATCATTGTAGTCTCTTGTTAAACTTTCTTTCTACTATTGAAAGTTTTTTCCTTCAAAAATCTTCATATCTGAATCGGAATATGTCCTAAGATCAACAACGAGACATTTCAAGACAATGCCTGAGATTCTTTCAAAGAACTTGCATCGTCTCATTAGGTAGTGACATTTTCAAGAGTTCTCTGAAATTTCTCTAAAAGATAGACTAACTTGTTGCCGAATATCCATTTGCTTGCTCTTCTTCTTCTCTTTTACCCAAAAGATATTTTCCTTCAAACTTTCGCTGCCTATCACCCAGACTCTCCTCTTTACTGGTAAATCAAGCTTGTGTTATGTGGTTCTGCAGCCGATCCACTGTGTATTATCTCACATTACTTCAAAATGGTGTTGTTACAGAAGCTCTCTTAGCGCTTTCTCTCAGCTTTGGGCAGTCTTGATAAGGACTTGGGATTTCATGAATCTGGCTTCATTTATCATTAGCATGCATTCACAAGTTCGTGAAAACGTCAAGGCGTCAGAGTGACAGATCCTCATAAAGTCATTTTTTCTACCACCTGTTCACCCATTAAATCTACGATCAGCTTTATCCCACCAAATCCTAGTAAATTATTCCGAAGGGTATAATATCATGTCTTATCATTTCACGAGTCATCTTTATCTTTAAAGTACACCCCGTTACTTTTTCATTTTCGTCCATCAACTACAGTTTTTGTCTTCTGCTTTTTTAAAACCTGAAAAAATTTGGAAATTAGATCTCACATTAGGTGCTCATCCTCTTTTTCTAATTACTTTCTTCTGTTCTAAACTTTCTCTCATGTAGCTTTGAGCCACATTATTCCTCATTTTTTTGCCTCTAAAATGTCTCCTATTTACGCATCTGATGACTATTTCTTATTATCTTACCATCTGTCCAACTTAATGTGACCATGCTAGTAATTCTAGGATATCAAGTACGATTTCTTTTAAGAACTCGTACTCTGATATATCAGAGTACGAGTTCTTAGGAGGAATCCTACTCTGACATACATACGCCTCTGTTTTTATGTATCAAGTACGAGTTCTCTCTCTCTCTCTCTCTCTCTCTCTCTCTCTCTCTCTCTCTCTCTCTCTCTGTTTTTATGTATCTCTCTACGGAAAACGATACTTGAAATTAGATTTTCTTCCTTTAATGCTTTATCTGCAGACAGATTAACAGATTTATTTTTCTTTATTCCCTTTAATACCGTTGGCTTCAATAATCTTAAAACCTACAGAAACTTTTCGTCATAGTATCAATGAATCTTTTGATGCGAACATAAATGTATGCACTGGAATCAAAGTCTATTAAAACTATACACGAAATAAATTATTACGACTGCAGTCCTCTCATCAAGAATCAAAGGGTAATCTTCGATGTGGAATAAATTATGATTTTTTCATAATGATCGGTTGCTCTTTTAAACACATTCGTAATGGCGTGCATATAGATTCTTTAATAATGTTGGTCAACTGCTATTTCCAACTGGTATACATATGCTTTTGCCTCCGTACCAAGAGAAATTGTGCGCAAATCCTCTTTTATTTTTTCGAATTTCCTCTGTCAACTAAGTAAGATACTAACCTAAATACTCATATATCCGTCATATCAATTGAGACGAATTTTATCAGTGCTCTTACCGTTCGCCTTAGTATCTTCTATCGATTTCTGTTTTCTTACAACTCGCTGGTTTGTCATCCACGCAAGTATTGAAACCTAAATTTTGGTGCTTCAACCTAGGCAATTGCATTGCATTGCTCCCTGGATATAGCTCGACTACGGCGCTTTTGCTACAGACATATAGCGCTATTGTTTCATCTTTGAGGCCGCAACCAGTGAATAATATGTTGGATTTTCTAATTATTCACCTTCTCCATCATTTCTAGTGTACATCTGATTACATATTCGTGATGCCTGTCGTCGTCGTAGAACCGTCATTGGATTATATTGGGCGTGCTCTATCAGTTCCCCATCTCAACCAGTGGAATGCAGGTCGGCTCTACCCCGGATTTGATGGTCGCATTTATTGATTTCTTCCTGGGTGGTGATGAGAAGCGAGAGGATGTCGCCGCCTCAATCCAGCAGAGATTTCCACTGTGCGTCATCTTTGGCGGAAATGGAAATTTCATGTCCCCATACTATATGCACGATGATACACTCCTGAGGAATCTCATTGGCCAGGTAATTTTCAGTATTCCACGAAAAAAATTCACGGCCCTATTTTTTCTTTGATTCTCATTCTATGACCAGCATGTGCTAATTCCCGTTCTTATCCCCAGTATGTACCTGCGCCAATCTGGAGCAGATTCATCGCTGGTCTCAACGCTCAACTAAGGACGCTTCGGCAGACGAACATTCACTCCGGACTCAATCTGCTTCTTGCATGGATTTCTAGCCATGCAAACCCCCGACTCGATTGTCACGGGGTTAAAATCGAACTGGGTTGGTTCCAGGGTACAGCATCTGGTTACTACCAGCTTGGCATCCTGGTTTCCGTGAACGACTCTTTTATCCTCCATATGCACCATCAAGTTCTCGGTGCAACCAGCCCTGAACGCCCCAGGTATTTCATAGCGATTCACATAGCATATTAGTTGACGCAGTGAATATTTATGGAGAGTTCTCTGGATCCCCGTTTTCCCTAATTACTATCTTTGGGAAAATCTTATTTTCCAGGAGAGGTTCGTCATCTCCTCATAAGTCTCTCGTGCGGCTTCAGCAAAATAATCCACCCATCAGCCAAACAGGCTCCCGTAGACGAACCACTGGAGGCGTCAACGGCACGATTATCAGTGAAGCGACCTTAAGATCATTGCAATGCAAGAGAGATTATCTTTTTCCTTTTTCTCTGCTCCTGCAAAACACCAGGCCCATTGGTATCGATGTAAGTGCCTTCCTTTTCTTAAGTGCCACTGTTTATAACAACAATTTGGAAGGAATTGTAGCCTGATTATTATGTTTGCAAATTTATCTAGAAACTTGTCATCGTTATAGTTCTTATAAATTGAGACTTTTTTATTCTAGTTTACTTTTTTCTTAAATTTATAAAGAAACTCTAAATGAATAAAGTTCAAATAGTACCTAGTCTTATCTTACCTTTCTCCTCGTGACGTTGCGCTGACTGCGTTCTTTTCCCGTTTAGGAAACGCTGCAGCTGCTCATATGCGGCATGCTATTGGGCGACATTGTGGTCACTCTTCTAATGCTGCTTCAGTTCTACTGGATTTATCTGTGGACTTTCCTTGCTGTGCTGCTGATTCTTCCCTTGTCGCTGATCTCCACCTTCCCTGCTGGCCTGAATGCCCTTTTCAGTCGAGGGCCTAAGAGATCTACCCTCGCCCGTATCTATGCACTCTGGAACGCCTCATCCCTATCAAACGTGGTAAGTTCTTGGCGGATTACTCTGTAGGTCGAATTCGTCGATGAACTTTTTAAGATTTTTATGAAGCTTCATGATTTTCGCTCTCAAGTTTAATCACTAACTGCTTGTCTTATATTTTATATAAAAAAATTCAGTCAATTTCTATTTGAAGAAGGTTTCCGTTTTGAATGTTAACATATGAAACATACATACATGAACAAAAGATATTTTACCTAAAATACTAAAGAAAAATTCATCCTGTCGCCTGTTTATTTTATTCCAGAAACTGAAGAAAAAAATTATTTACTGAAACGTCTTTATTTTATTTTGTCACATATGATGGATTAAGCATGACATCATCAAGAAATGTCGACCAGTTGGAATCATTGGCTGAGTCAGCATATCTATTTTTTTCTAGTCAACCTCTTCCCCTTCCTGAGAGAACATCTCCGATTATGGTGACATTATCCAATCAAAAAAGCTTCAAATTACTTGAAATGGAATTGTACGCAGGAACCAAGGATCACCCATTTATAAAAGTGCATATTCTACCCTTCTTAAGCATCTCTATATTCTCTCACTCATGTGAACGTATTCTTTATGCAGTCTGTGCTATATAAATCTATAGTTAATTAGTTAGTTAGTTAGTTAGTTGTGGCAAGTTCTAAGATGGATCCTCATTCCATTGCAGGCCGTGGCTTACTTTTCTGGGATTATTTTGTACGGATTTTCACCCTCTGAAGCGCCTTCTGAGGGTCATTCATGGAGCATCAGGTCAGTCTCGTCCTCTTCCCCCAGCCTCTTCTCCACACTCGAAATAGGGAAGAAACCTCACTCGGCCTCCGTTACGATTCCGATAGAGCTGGTGATGTCATTAATGGTGGCTGCTAGGGCTCTCGAGAATTTCTTGGCATCTCCATAGTCAGAAATAGTAGTCGCCACCATCCCTTGAAAAAAATAAAAGCCGCCCAGTGTCTTTGATTGGTCGTGCGCGAGAAGTAATAGTGGTAGTCGCCGTTGGGAGGAGAAACGTTTGTCCGACGCATAACAATAACGTATGATGGTTTCTTCGGCTTCTTACACGCGATCTCATCTCATCTTATCTCGACAGGGAGGATAACGCGTGGTGGGCCCTGCCGACGGTCCTGGTCCTGTTGAAATCGGCCCAAGCCGGGCTCCTCAACTGCCACGTCGCGAACCTGGAGATCGATGACCGCTCTCTCCTCAGCGGCGACCCCGACGCCTTCTGGGGCCCTGCTGCTGTTGCTGCTGCTGCTCCCCACAGCACACGCTGTTGAATAGACACCCACTCGGACTTACGACGACGAGGTTTTATACGTGATTGTTCTTCTCTATCTGTAAAAATGGCTTGTTTTTTTCGTTTAGATGGGCAGATCATTAGCGCCGGTGGCAGAGACAAGGCCTTCTTGGGGTCCTCATATACACAGGTATCCATACAGATAGCAGCGTATGGGCAGAGCGATGCAGGCAAAGAAAAAACAAAGGAAACGCCCTCTCTCTCTCTCTCTCTCTCACCCTCACTCTCTAACGGCGAACAAATAGATAAATGTGTATATGTATGCAGGTGATTCAATTATGAGGAGACAAATGATTTAACACGACGAATAGTGATGCTCTCTCCGATCTCGAGACGTGTCGTGAATTCGAGCCGACGTCAGCTCGTAAATATCAAGGGTTGCTAGGAGTGAATCTATGAAAGGAAAAAGAGGGGTAAAAGGAGCTATGCAACACGCGTGCGGAGAGCCTCAGGAGACCCTACTAAAGATGAAACAAACATTGAACGAATCAGATTTATTCTCGAAGATCCTCTCGAGAAAAAATAAAATAATAAAATCCCAGCATTAAAATACTGCAGATCCCAATCCTTTACTGAGGTCTACGGTACTCGGCCCTCGGAGATCTTCCCGGAGAGAAGGGGAGGGGAGCGACCTCATGCATGCTACTCTACTCTGGGAGGGGATCAAGAGTAAAAGATTCGAGCTTTTGAACGCTGGAGAATTGAATGGCTATGCTGATTCAGATACGGAGGTGGCGATCCCTCAGGAGAATTGAATGGCTATGCTCCCAAATGAGTTTGTTCGATCTCTCAGGATACGCCGCTTTACACTTGATTTTTTTCATTCTTTTTCTGCATCTTCTAGGAATGTGTGTGCGGTGTTGCAGATTGGGGTCGTCCACATGGCGAGAAAAAGTCCGCAGCTGCCGAAACGGGGACGGCGGTGGTGACTTTGGAGGGTAGAGAGAGAGAGAGAAAGAGGTGATCAGGTATTGTATCATCCCTCTCTAAAACCCCAGCGACCTTGTCCACCGGAGGCGCTCGCTCACCTCTCGCAGCAGCTTTAGAAAAGAGGACAGCGATCAGTCAGTCCAGGACCTAACCGTTGCAGTAGACCCGAAGTAGGAGAAAATCCCACCGCCGGTTTCTGAAAGCGTCGGCGGCGCAATGGCTCTTCCACGGCGAGAGTCGACCTCCACCAGAGGATGCATCTGCAGATGACCGAGGGAGTGAAGTGACTGCCCGAGATTACGATGGTCGTCTTAGGCTCTCTCTGCTCTGTTCCGTGATTTCTTGAAGATCATCAACAACAAGAGCCCCCGCGGAAGCGGGAAGACGCCGCCCGAGAATGATGGCAGCAGCAACAAAGCCAAGAAGGGTAAGCGGCGGAACTCGCCCGCCAACGCGGCGGAGGGGCGGGCTGCTGTCTCCGTAGGAGACTTCCCAGATTTCCGTGGCGGCTTCTGCCGCCATTGTCGCCTCTCCTCGGCATTGACCAGGAACAGCTTTGGCTGCCTCCATCCGCTGAAGAGTGGGGGGGAGATATTTACGATGATACCCCTACGAGCCACCTGAAGAAGGAATGGAAGGAGCCTGCGTCGTCGTCGTGCTCCTCGTTCTGCTGCACTGCGGGAGGAGGCCGTCTCCCGCCTTCCAGATCCCACCACGAGGCGGCGCCACCGGGGGCGATGGCGCCGCCGTCGATGCGCCGGCTGCCGCAGCCTGCGAACCTGAGCGACGAGAAGGAGGAGGAGGCCGAGGAGGCCAGCCGCTCCACGTAGTCCATGAGCCAGCCCCTACTCCCCCCCCCTCCCGCTGCCTCCGCCACGTTCTCCCCTGGCGGCGCCGGCCCGGTCGCGTGCAGATCCTTGCTATGCTCCTTCCGACGCTGCTCCCGCAGGCTCGCCGCGACGGAGGCGACGACGGCGTCCACCTCCTCCTCCACCACGTAGTGGAACGACGATCCCAGCGAGTAGGATCGGGAGTGCGGCGGCCCCGCCGTGGGATCCTCCGGCGTCCTCCGCCGGCTGACGCAGCCGATCTCGACGCGGAAGCTTCCTGACGTAGCATCCCCCGCCAGTACTGCGGCCGGCGCTAGCGGCGGCGCGGGAGGTGGAGGAGGAGGAGGAAAAGGAAGAGGAGAAGGAACCTCCTGGAGGATGGAAGAGCGGCAGAGAGGGCAGGAGAGGCTGGATCGGAGCCAGGTGTCGATGCAGGTGGAGTGGAAGGCATGGCGGCAGGAAGGGAGGAGGCGGAGCTGGTCGTGAGGGTGGAAGCGAGAGAGACAGACGGCGCAGTCTGGAGAGGACTTGGGGAGCGTCGCGAGGGCAGAGGAGAGCGTGAAGAGCGGCAGCGACTCGATCAGATCCTTCTCGCCATCCTCCATCCCCCCGCCGCACGGCGGAGGAGGAGACGCAGCAGGAGCAGCGCCGCCGGCGGAGGCGGCGGAGCCACGGCGGAAGATGACGACCGGCGAGGAGGCTCCGGCGGAGGAAGACTGCTGGGATAGGAAGCGGAGCAGCACGTGGATGGCCGCGGAGACGACGAAGACGAGCACGATGATGCCGGCTACGACGAGCAGGCCGGGGCCGATCCCAGAGCCATCGGTGTAAGAGGTAGCGGCTCCGTCACCGCCACCGCCGCCGCCGCCGCGACTCTGCTGCTGCTCTTCCAGCTTCCTCATCGCTCGCTAGGGTTCCCAGAGATGGCTGGGATGACCACCTCCACACCTCAGAGCGTCCCTCTCTCTGAGCTCTAATGCTGAAGGGACTTAAATTCTCTCTCTCTCTCTCTCTCTCTCTCTCTCTCTCTGTTCCTCACCTCAACCTTCCAGTCGGATATATATAGTACAATGCAGACCCTAGTTATAATATTATTTAAAAATTATACCTCCTTATGTTTATTTTTTCACTCCTCCCCCTCTACGCATCAACTCGATTAGCTCGCCGGGATCTAATTTTTTAATGAAAAACCCTGGATGTTACGATACGCTTCCGGTGGGTCCACGTGGATGCGCGGTCGAAGAGATCTACAACATTTTCCCCAGGCGTTTTTTGTAGTTTTCAGTTTTTATAAGGACGTATTGGAAACAAAAGGGAAGTCCGAGGGTTTAATGCGCCCGTGGTTAAGATGGGGTAGTTGAGGTGGGAAATAATGGGAGGGACACGTGTTTCACAGAGAATGCAGTACGAAGTGCCACGTCAGTGACCCCTCGTTTGAGCAGTTGACGTGGGGCGAAGGGAGTGGGTGACGGAAGGGGGGGACGGGGGGCTCTGGTCTTGTCTCGATTTACTGTGGTAATTGATGCTCCCATCAGGGGTGGATCCCAAAATATATTTTCTTATGGGGGGGCAGATAAAAGATTAGTCTCTTAAGTGATTACATTGAATTGTTTTCAAAAGTATAATTCAGAAGATATCACAATTTAAAAAAAAAAGATTAAGTTTTTAAAAAAAGTCAAGGTAAAATACCTTTTTTAGAATAAAAAGGGTAATTATTATTTAAATTTACTTCATTAGCAGTAAATACGAATATATTTTTATGAAAAAGTATGTATACGCTAGAAGAATGCACAAATATAACGTACTTTACCAAATTTTAATAATATTTTTATCATTTTTACCCAGTTAATTATTTATATAGATAATGGCACTCCAGAATTGTATTGGTGTCTTGGGTGCTCTCCATCATGCCTCGTTGAGAGTAATTAATTATATATCTGCTGGGGTCAGCTTCCTCCAGCTGTTCACTCGGTGGGACTGGTCAGCACCGGGTTGACTGTGAAGCTGTTTGACTTTATCTCTCCAATACCGCGGAGTAGTTGACTTGACCCCATTCGGTCCAGGTGGGGTTGCTGCCAGAATACTTTTTCTCTAGCATCGATCGGCGTGACAATTTATTCATGGCAACGAGCGCCACGTGTTGTGCTGAAGACATCGGAATCCGAAAGCACCACATTTCCGTTCAGAATCGAGTCAACGCCCATCTGGATTCCGGAGTCGACCCGGGCCCTGCTCAACTATCCACAAGCCCAATAACAAGCCAAGGGCCCAGGTGAGCAACCATCCAGCCCGCCGCCCCACCTTAACAGAAAAAAAGCCCATTTTTCAGCTAACATGGAAGAAGAAGAAGAAGAAGAAGAAGAAGCTCCTCCGGTCGAGAAGGTCCCAGTCTGCCATGTCAGCAGTATGTGGGCCCCATTTTCCACGTCGGATGCGGCTTTGAATCATTAACCGGCAGCGCCCAATAACGAGAGGCCTAGTTAAGCAAGTATCCAGCTGGCCGCCCCCTTAACAGAAAAAAGGCCCATTTTTTCAGCCAACCAAGAAGAAGAAGCTCCGCTGGCCAAAATGCTACAAATCTATGACACGTCAGTAAATATATGGGTCCCACTATCCACGTCGCGCTGAATCATCAACTGGCGGCGAGCCCAGTAACAAGTCAGGGGCCAATTTGACCTGTCTGGCCGCCCACTTAGCCACATCAATAATATGTGGGTTGCACTGTCCACGTCGGACCCCATCTCTGAGTCCTCTTAACCGGCGGCGAGTATCCGGCGGAGCTGCCAGGTCCAGGAGTAGACCATGCCGAAGGCGCAGTAGGTAGACACCAACATCAACGGTAGGAAGGGGAGCCGGTCCCCTAGAAGAAGCGGGTGGAGGAGCTGCCCCCATACCTCCACGGCGGCGAAGCCCGCCAGATACCACATCCCGGCGGGCCCCACGGCGGCGGTGGTGGTGGTGGGGACGTCCTCCTGGCTGACCTTGCCGGAGAAGAAGGGGGAGAGGCTGGACAGGACGATGATCGAGTGTATCAGCAGCAGCAGCAGCTTCACAGGGTACTCTTCCGGCCCGAACAGAAGGGGGAACATCGAATAGCAGGAGGCTGCGTCAGAAAAGAGGAGGGATAGTCAACAACCCAGCTATGTTCCTATATATATATATATATATATATATCGAGATCGAGAGAGAGAGAGAGAGAGAGAGAGAGAGAGAGAGAGTTGTGGGGACAAATCCGCGCCAGAAGTTTCCCTCTCTTCGAACTGGGTTTCAAGAACAGACACCAAAAAGTCAAACCCAGTTCCTATATATCGATAGAGAGGTAGAGAAAGTTGTCGGGGACAAAGGTACGGTAGAAGTTTCACTCTCTTTGAACTGGGTTTTCAAGAACAGACACCAAAAAGTCGAACCCAATTCCTTATGCCGATATATATATATATATATATATAGAGAGAGAGAGAGAGAGAAAGAGAGAGAGAGAGAAGCGCCAAAAAGTTTCGCTCTCTTCGAACAGAGTTTAAAGAAACAGACGCCAAATAGTCAAACCCAGCTTCTATGTTTCGACAAAGAGACAAAATGGGGAGAGAGAGGGAGGAAGAGAGGAGGTTTCATTGGTCGTAATGGTCTATGTAGCAAGAAATTTTTGATTATTTTCTACTCGCGACCTTGCAAGAAAAATCATTTTCCGAACAGAATTTAACAATATAAATAAGAACGAAAAAATCATATAAACTTACTCACCTGTTGCCAACAAGAAATAATGCCCCGCATCTTCCAAGCTGTCGGCTGCAATAACCGCCAGAGGGATGACGAAATGAAGCGACGCTTTCTCGTGCACGTGCCAGCCGAATATGAACCCGCACGTGTAAGCGTAAGACACCCATCTCACCACGTGCCTTGGCTCAGGCTTCTTCCATACCCTGACAAGACACGGGGACATTCCGACGATGACAAGCACCAGGCTTACAGCTGGCGTAACCTATCATTTAAGGAAATATTAGAGGATGACAGAATTTTTTTTTATCCGAAGAATAATTTCTTTTTATAGAAATGAAACGAGTGAAGGAAACCTGCGGGAGAACGGCGAAGGGTGAGGAAGAACCGACCAATCCGCCTGTGAAAGAGGCTGAAGGAATCTCAACAGGGTACCCCAACTTTCTAAGGAAGAAGGCCATGAATTTATCGAGAATAATATAAAAGACCCAGAAATTGGGCGCCCAGTATGCGTGGCACAGCCCCCTGCCAAATGGAAACAAACGATAGAAGACCTGTTTCATCTGCAAAAGCATCGCCACGTACTAAGAAGACAGCGTGCATATCTTTGCCACATGAATTATTGTTTATTACTATTATTGCCATACTGGAAAAAAATGTAAGATATCAACATTAAAGAGCAGTAGCTCGTAGTATGTATGCTCTCATGAGACATGGAAGGACAGAGATAAAACTCAATCTTCACTTGAGTAATTATAAACTATAGCAAAGTGGTGTGGGGAGATGACCTGCACAGTCAAAAAATTGATTGAATGTCTTAGGAGAGATGAATACAATCCACCAACTTTGGTGAGCGCTTATTGATCTTTGAAACACCAGAGAATGATAGCCTAGGAAGCAAGACTTTCGTGAGATTATGCAGGAACTTCTCTGCGTATTTCTATAAAGAATAGAATGATTGTGCCTCAATTTTTTCTGATTTATCATACATGTAAGGAGGTCAAGGTAATGTGAGAGTCTGAAAATCTAGAAAAATGAAGGGAAAAAAAAAACTCCCAAGGTTGTACCACAGTGGAGAACGACGAATCTCCCCAGAGATATTGGGAACAAGAAGGAAGAGTTTTTAGGTCTAAGTACAAGAAAATCTTAGTATTTAGCCGGAAAAGAGAATAAAAATAGGCTTGCACACACACTTCTCGAGGAAACAATAATTAAAAAATCCATGTCATCATGACAGAAAAAATAACCAACGTTGAGCTGTGAGTACTTAGGATCTATAGTGGTTCAGCCCTAAAACAGGATGACACATGCACCAAAAAATATCAACCAATGTAAGTTGCCAAAAGCTTCCTTGGGTATTGTGAAGTGTCAGTCCAGGCTATCAGCATTGGATAAAGTCTTGCATTTGGAGGAGAAAAGCTACAGATGGTTAAGCAATGTATTGTCATCCATACACGGTTTCAGCCCTCCCCTGCCATGCTAACAGTTGAAGAAGAAGTGATTTAAGGTTTCCAAACCCCATGTAGTTCCATATTGTTCACAAGATTTCTACGTTGACCCCATTCTGCTCACAAAGCTATCATCGAGGATCCTAAACGTATATTCTCTTGGCCACCAGTTAAGGGTCTGTAGGTATGTATCCCCAGGACTGAAATGAAACTTAAAACGACGCAAATGGTGGTGGCCCCTTGAGTTATATCCATTTCTGGTGGGGGAGGCAAAGAATATTAGACGTTGTAAGAAAACTAGAACATAAATTTTCCCCATTTGAAGTCTTTGCGAAAGTAAGATAAATAAAACTGAAGGAATAACTGTACAGTATCTTAATACATCTAATCCCACAATGAAGATGCCACATGTTGTGATAACAATTTAGTTAAAATCAGCCAAAATGAATGATAAAAAAAATGACGCAGAGGGGGAAAAGCGCTCTCTCATTACCTGCCCATGGTACAGAAAAGGCCCGAAAGACACTGCTGCCACCACACCGACGACCGCCCCCATTTTCAGGAACCTCCCTAGATCTCTCCAGATGCCGCGTCCACTGCAGTAATGCCTCAGTAAATAAACAAAGTACACTGGTGCCGCAACGGCGAAGAGGTGCTTGGAGCATATCAATACAGCGAAGGCGAGGCCTCCTTCGAGATCCCTCCCCTCTGTGAGCAATGCAAGCGACAGTAGCAGAACTCCCAGTAGGAGGCCGTTATACTGGAAGTGGACGTGGTCCACGATGATGAGCGCAGGCGACCAGAGAATCAACGCGTAGACGAGCCTCCTCTTGCCGCCGGACAATCTCCGGGCAATCAGACCGGCGCCGACGAGGAGCGACAGATCCGCGAAGACGACGGAAAGACGCTGGAAGAGGACGACTGATTCGGCCTCGTAGCCGAGATTTCGGATGTCGACGATAGCCGGATCGACAATTGCAGCGGGAATCGAGAGGAGGAACTCGAAGTAGGCGAAGAGAGGCGGGTAGTCGAGGGTCCAGGGGCTGGAGGCGTCGACGTACCACTGAGATATGGGGAGGGAGGAGGTGAGGGCGAGCCAGTGGCGGTGCACCTCAAAGTCCGTGCTGCGGTAGGCGGGGGCCAGAAGGACCTTCACGCAGGCGGCGGCGCACCAGAACCAGGCCAGATCGGCCATGGGTGCCGCCGAGTCCACCCAACTAGGAGATGCCGGAGGAAGAAGATGAAGAAGAAGATTCAGTGGGAAATCATGAACTGCCTCGAAGTGGGCTGGGCCGTAAATGTCTTAACGGATCCTTAATGAGCCTCCGTTCTAGTGGGGATGCCAACGTGGCCTCCCCCATAATAGCAAACACTCGGGTTTTTACCCCTAACATCCTTGATATTGATAATATACTTCTTACTTGATGGGAAGATTTAATAAATCATTATTATTTAATTAACTTAAATATCATGTGACGATGAATAGTAATGATCCACCTTCTGCTTATTATTAAGTTTTTTTTCTATTGGCTTGAAAAAAAGGGGTCCTTTGAATCCTCACAAATTAATCCGCCATGGTCGCGTTCGGGCCGGGCCGGGCCCGGCCCGTTGGACTTCAGCGTTCGTCTCCGGATTCTAATATCGGTCCTTATGGGGTCTACTGGCCGTCGTATCGGTTCGGGTAAATCCGGGCCGTCGAGTAGAAGCCCACCACCCGAAGAGTTGAAGGTGAACGAGAAGAAGGGTTCTGGAAAGAGCGGAACCGCCTCTCTCTCTCTCTCTCTCTCTCTCTTCCTCTATCTCTCTCTCTCTCTTTCTGTCTCTCTCGCTCTCACTCTGGCTCTCTCTTGCTCCTGTTTTCAATTTTGGCGCGGGGGGGTGTGTCAAACGGTGGGTGCCGTGGTCTGTTGCTTCCCTGATCGTCTCCTCCGGGATCGATTGCCCAGGCAAGTCCCCGTTCCATCTCTGTCTAGGGTTACTCGTTTCCCCGCGGTCATGGCTCCGGCGAAGGGGCGCGCCGGCGTCTTCCTCGCGGTAGGCATCTGCTTCGGGAGTCGCCTTCTTAAACGCTTTCTGTTCTGCTTCCTTTGAATTCGGTCGATCTCATCGTTTTCGCTCGTGTTTTTCCTTTTCTTGACTTGACTGATCTTTTCGTTTGAAGTTTGATTTTACACATTTCTCCTTATTGGGTTTCTCATTTCTCGTTTTTGCTATCATGGGATATGCTCTAATTCATTGTCCTCCCCTCCCCCACTGATTATAAATCTTTTCCATATTTTTCTTTGCAGATTTGAGTGGATTTGATTGGAGAGGAAGGATGCCTGCGGCCACTTCTTCTCCAGTGCCTAGCGGCAGCAATAGTGCTCTATCAGCGTCGCCTTCAACTCCAAATGGGTCCGTCACGCCTCAACGTTCTCCTTCATTCGACATGCCGAAGCAGAGCCTCCGGGGCATCAAAAAGCCCAAATGCATCAAGTGTGGGAATATTGCCCGTTCCAGGTACAGCCTACATTGCCCATTCCTCTTTGGATTCCGTTGTCGACAATGAAACCGGCTGCATTTATTTAATTTGGATGGTTGTTTTCCTCGCAAACGCAGAAGTTGCCTGCATCCGGTGTTCCTTGACCTTTTCACACAAACATAGCATAACATTATGATGTAGGATAATAGATGACTTGCCCATTCGCCAGCGAGGATGAGGACCTGCAGAGTACCATCTTGCTGAAGATTAGAAAAATGGAACTTTGGCATTGTGTTTTAAACATTTTTTTGTTATTTTTTTTATGTTTTTTATTGGTGCGTAGGTACATGCTTTTATCAGCTATTTCATGTAAACAAAGCTAGTTGTTACATGATTCTGGGATAGTTAAGATAATAAATCCGAAAATTGAAAGTATGATGTGGTACATAGGTAATAGAATTATTTCCTTTTTAGAGTTTTCTTCGCTGCCTGTTGTGACTTTAACTTCTGATGCGTGGCATGGATACATATAAATAAACTGAAGCTGCGATCCTCTTTACCTTAAGTTTATCACAATTAAACTGCAAAACGCAGAACCACAATTTACTTACCAAAAAGTGATAGGGCATCCACAGAACTTTGAATGGCGCTTATGACAAGCTTGACCGTATGCGGATCAATGAATTTTCAGAAAAAAAATTAAATGGTAGACCATGTAAAGCCCCCTTCAGAATCAAGGAATAATGATCTCCCTTGGTAGAAAAAATTGATAACAGTCATTTATGTTTACAAGTACTAAACGATAAATTTTCCAATAGTTTTATAACCTAGGGTGATGGATGTCTAAAACTGTTTGTCATTTTAAGTTCAAGCTTCCAAACTGATTCATATACATCCTGTCTCAAGTCCTGGTAGCTCGCCTCAACTGGCAATCTCGATCTGCCCTGAAATGGCACAAAGCATCTCCTTACACTTGGTGATGGTTTACAGTTGAAATGCATCAATTTTTTTAATATAATAACACCAAGTAATCGGTTCAGAGCCACTGCATACTGTTTAAAATAGGTGTTTAGAAGTTATACGAGAGCTATGTTATAGAAGACACACAGTGAAGTCACTTATAGGAAAAAAAGTGGTATCTTGGCAATTGAGGGCAAAGGGAAAGTATAAAGGAGACAGTAGAAAAAAACGACCTGTTTTTTTTAGTTTTTTTATTGGTTCAACTTTATGGCGTAGAAAACGTTATTAATTTCTCAATGATATAGAAGGATTTTACTTCACTTCATTTCGTTGTAGACTTTAAAAACTATTCTAAAGGCTGTCTGATGGAATTTGTACGTGCATTACCAACAAATGGATACCTAACCTGAAGAATATTTGTCTGGCTAATCTTAGAAACCTTCTTAGATGCTCTCTCCATGGAACCAGTGATCAACCTCATACTGCCAAAGTTTGGACTGTTTAGCCAGCCATGTCATGCTTAACAGAGATCTTTGTCAATCTCCATGACAATCAGTCACAGCATCTGTGTGCATCTACCTCTTCTCCCCCCCATTCTTCTATGATCATTAGTCTGAAATTAATATATGCTTGACGAATTAGTTATCATGAAGATGTTTTGGACGCTGTGTGTGCTGTTGTTGTAAGAGGATCTTTGTAAAGATAGTGGAGGAAGAAGAGGAGAAGAAACAAATGAAAAACTGAGTAAGAAGAAAAGAGAGAAAGGAAAGGGTTGAGTGAGGTTGATTCTTTCCATTCTCTTTTCTTATACTCTTTGTTCTTCTTGCTGCCATGCTGTCATATTCTTCCCTTTTTAATGACCCGATTAGAATAAATCTTTAAAACTGACAAATGGCTGATCATATGGCAGCTATTCATGCCATATGGTATGAGTCGGATGTGAGAGCTGTATTTATAGTAAGGCTCATAATGTCCAGAGCTATAGGTGATACCGAGTCAAACAAATTTAGAATACAATAATTTGGATCTTGCTTCAATGCTTCACCTGCAGTACATACTCTCTCTCTCTCTCTCTCTCTCTCTCTCTCTCTCTCTCTCTCTCTCTCCAGAGCTCTCCCTGTCCACCGCACATGTATGTCTTGTCTCTTACATCCTGATAACCTTTGAATCTCCCAACTCTCGATGAGCTACTTGGACTCAACAGGTCCCATCTGCGAATTTCCCATCTATATGGTTCATGCTCTCTTTCACGCCTCTTGGTGACCTATGCATCTCCCAACTCTAGATTGAATGTTTCAGTCATGCCCGTGAACAGAAAAGCTACTTGATTTCCCTTGCAACGCATCCAATATCTGACATCAACAAAAGGCAAAATTAGTTCATGATTTGTTTAAGAACCACCATCTTGAGTTGATTCTAAAACTACTTGTCCTTGAATGATGACCTGGCAATGAACTGAAATCATTAGTAAAACTGATATTTTTTAGCATCTCATACTAAGTTATATTGAATATCACAGAAGATTTTTCTCAAGAGCTCAAAAGATAGCTTTTCATGGGATCGATTATCAGATGAGCTTGCAGATGCTATATTGCTTATTTTTAGACGGAGTGATTGCTTTAAAAAAAAGTGCTGATATTATGAACCAGGCTGATATCTTGAGAATGACATGAACTATGTTGACAGGTTTCGACAATAGAATTTTTAACTGTTCGGAATTCTTATTTATTTTTATATCTTGTTGACTTGTTTGAAGTGCTGATATTTGTTTTCTGCGATAAACAGCTGATACCCAAGAAAATTAATTTGCATGACATAGCGTTTTTACATTTCAATTTGTTCTCCATTCCTCTCCTTGTAAGTTCTATTGTGCCTTAGTTTTTTTATGCTAGGACACGTGAAGTTGATTTCTAGAAATTATAGCTGCCATTACTGGGAACATTCTCGGTATTTATCACGACTAAATTATGAAAGATATTTCCTCTTGTAGACGATTTTATATTTAACCGTATATTTTTTTTGCAGATGCCCTTATCAGTCATGCAAGAGTTGCTGCTCCAAGGCTCAAAACCCTTGTCATATCCATGGTATGTTTCATTTTTGGTCATAAGAAAGCCCACTGTAAATTTATGTACGGCCTGGTAATGTAAATCACAGACGATTCCGGTACGTATTTTCTCTGTTAGGAATTTTTAACTCATCTAATGCTTTGATGTACTAGTTGTTGTTATCTAATAGTATGATTGTGTTTTCTCATATTTTCCTGCTCCGTTTATGTATTGCAGTTTTGAAATTCAATGGCACCCTACCAGACAAAGCACCACCTGCTAGCTCTCCCACGCCTGAGCAACCAGCTAATGATTCATCTCCTTTTTTGTCAGGGCAAGTATTCAGTTAATATAAATTTTGTCGGATTTGGACTCGGATGATGCGTTAACTATGTAGGTTTCTTCACATTTCAGGGCTGCTATGAGGCTCTCTTCACTTAGGCAACTTTCTAGTGCTTTCGTTAATTCATTAAGGACAAGAAAACCTTTGTCCCGAAAGGTGCTTTCAATCTTTCTTTCTGAAGACTATTTCATGTTATTGTTCCTTTGTAAACCGCTAATGTTCTCCATTTTCTTCCAGGATGCATTAAATATCAATAAGTGGAGGTTTTCCAAGCTGAAGGAGCACATTGATGGGGAGATTGAAATCGAAAATGAAGCATTTGATAGATACATGCAGAATGTGAGCCTTCTTGAGGAAACATTTTCTGTTGATTCTCCCAACGAGAGAGGACCAGTAGCCGAAACTTGCTCTTCCGAGGATGAATTCAGCAAATTGGTCACTGGAGTAAAAGTGAGGCTGAAATGCAATCTTGATAGAGCCAATGCCTCCAGAGATAGAGTAAGAGGAATCTTAGATAAAGGATTGGAGAACTTGAAACAGCTAGAAGTAGCAGGTGATGAGGCTTCCCATGATGACGACCTAAGCAGCATAGGAGAGTTCAAGAGGCGAAGGAAATTAATGAAATCACGGTTTGAGAGAACAGCAGCAGTGGAAGACCTAATCGACAAGTTGATCAAAGCTCGAACTGAGGATGATTTTAAGTCTTGCTTGGAAACAAAGCTTCAGATATATCATCAGGATGCAGGTTTAGATCCTCACATACCCAGCCATGAGATAGGTGATGGCAGGCCAACAAAGGAAGAATCAGATGCCCCCACATCTGCACTGTCCTATTCACTACCAATATCGTTCACCACTGTTAAGATCGACGAAGACCAACTGTCTAGCATTGAAAAAGAGTTTCATTCCCTTGATCAAATAGCTGAATTATAACCTCAAGTAGACGCATCCTCACCGAGAAGATGGGCGATCGCCATTCCAAAAACCTGATCCTTTCCATGACCAACCATCTGCTGTGCAGACTGAAATATCCATAGAGTCCCGATTTTGCATAGGCAATTCCCTTCACAGCGGATATTGCTGGGGTCTGAGATTCTCTCCGATTCATTCCGTACTCCATGGAGGGGTAGTCTTCTCTCTATTGCTGCAAAAGCCTTCGGCTTGGTCCGAAAGAAGATTCTGCTGCAATAGTCAGGCATCATCCTCAGACTAACCCCCTCGTGATCTTCCCCTAATGGTAGGCCTGATCTGATTGGAATGTACATACATTTTATCTGATGCATCAGGTTACCCTGCTTCTTTTATATCTCAGCTGATTGCAATTTATATTTTTTTTCTTGGGCTTGAATGTGCTGCTGTAACACTAGCTTTTTTCAATGCTATCCATCCTCTGTATCACTTACTGCAGGAGAACAGATGGGCCACAGGGCATTTTTTATGATTTCCTTTTTTGCATCGCTCGAAACAAAAGGAGTAGGAAGTGAGTGGCTCCTTGAACCCACAAGAGTTTATGAAAAGAAAAAGTCTTGAATGAGGCTTGCATTCTTATCCATAAGCTTTATATTTTGCCCAATTTACATCTCAGTTCAACCTCGCGGGTCCATTTCTGATAGGTGCATGCTTGTTATCTAAGAATTTGAGGGATATAAGTCATTACTATGATGAAATCATAATTTTATTAATTAGTCCTCGTTGACCCCTGGGGATTTATAGGAAGCCCCTTGCTAGCACCAGCAATGAGTCAACCCGTGTAGAGAAGAAACAGGAGAATCACTCCTGATCGATCAGACAGGACTGACAGACTGACTGACTGACTGACTACAAATCTTGAAAAAAGGCGGAGAAGGGAAAGCGATCCTGAGATCAGCAGGAGGCCCCTACGCCCACACTCTCTTCCTTGGCAGCAGGTCCTTCGTCTGAATCTGATCTATCTTGGCTGCCACTATGAAGTCATTTAAGCTCAGCCCACCTGCAAGATTCAGACCTTGTCAAAATTATCTAGACAGAGAGAGACGAGAGAGAGAGAGAGAGTCTATGAACGGTCACCAGTTGAAGCAAAGGTAATCAATCAATCTATCTTTACCCATTTTAGAATATTATCAGGAGAGTGGATGCAGAGAGGAGGTGAGAAACAGAAAAGAGAAGAGGAGACGGATTGGGTAAGATGATATCCTCTCCTTGGAAGCTGATGGAAGTCAGGAACTGAAGGCAAAGTGGCGTTCATGGAGAGTATTAAAACTGGATAATCTCGAGTTGGGCCCACCAACGGAGGCTCTGAATTGGATAATCTTGTGCTTAAGACTGGATAATATCGAGAAACAGGGGGCAGAAAAGGAGGAGACTTTGAATCGAACCCACCAATGGAAGCGGTCCAGAGCTCGGCGGTGACTTGGTTGGGCTCGTCGAGACGGAGCGTGGGGAGATGACCCAGCGGCTCCACCACGGCGAGGATCCTGGAGATGAGCTCCTCCCCGCAGCTCTGATCCCTCAGCTTCCACACCCCCTGGATCTTCAGCCCTCCTCCTTCCTCCTCCACCACCCTCCACCCGACGATCTGAAATGGGCAAGAAAAACAATAAAAACCAGAGCAAACACATGAGCAATTAACCCTCCTAGCCATGGCCGGCGGCGAGAGAGCTCTGAAAATCGCCGGGCATGGGATTAATTACCTTCTTGAGGAGTTTCTGGGCGGTGTCGCGGGGCATGGGGGGCTGCGAGGGAGGAACGGGCTCGCAGCTGCGCTGAGCGAGGGAGAGGACGGAGACGGTGGGGATGAGGATCCTGTGCTCGGTGTCGACGTTGCCGAGGACTTTATCGGCGAAGTTGCTCTCAATCTCGGCGGCGTAGGGGTCCCTCGCGCCGAAGTCTCCCAGCAGGTCGGTGCCCATGGCGGCGCACCGCCAGCCGCGGCGGCGAGGCCCCGCGGAGGGGGGCGCCACCGTCGGGCAGGCGGTGGCACGGGGGCGGGAGCGGAGGTGGAGGAGGAGTAAGTGGGCCGAAGCCGGGGAGGCAGCCATGGGAGCCCCTCTCCTCTCTCTCCTCTTCTCTTCTACGCTGTCTTCTTCCTCACAGAAGATTAGCTCCTTCCTCTGCTGTGGGGCTCCTTATCTATTCACCGCTGAGCTCTTCTCATCAGCTGGGCGGAGGGCAGTGAGGGAAGGGCATTTGAGGAGGGGTGGGGAGGAGGGGCTCCACAGGGAGCTCTCTCCTGTGGCCCCCCAGGATCTTGTGGTGGTGGTGGAAGGGGCGAGATGGGCTCCGCCATGGCGGTTCTTTTTCAAGGTTTAGACCCAAAAGATGATGGTAGAAATGAGCCCGACCTTCCATTAATGAGTGTAAATTCATGAAATGAGGCCGGGAGACGGGCCAGCCCACTCGTACATGTTTTTGAGTTTTATCGAGTAAAAATATATTAAAAAAACATTTTTCAAGAAAATTAATTCAATTTACACAACGTCCATTCAGAACATCTCCACCTTTGTTCTCCTTTTTTTTTTTGGCAATTGGGATCGATTTTTTAAGATGGTTTTCTATTGTCTCATTAATGGTAGAACTTTCTCACGAAAATTTTAATTTCTTAAAGGACTTAATTAAAATTAGCGATTTCCTGCTTACAGGATGTCTACAGTTTTACATTTCGACTGGGTTTCAATATTGTGAGTGAAAAATAGCTTTGTGTCGTTAAAGGCAACCAAAAA
This sequence comes from Spirodela intermedia, assembly GCA_902729315.2. Classification (NCBI taxonomy): domain Eukaryota; kingdom Viridiplantae; phylum Streptophyta; class Magnoliopsida; order Alismatales; family Araceae; genus Spirodela; species Spirodela intermedia. The sequence goes on from LR746273.1 coordinate 3,394,663, forward strand.
AAAAAAAACCCCAAGTGAATCATCCAATGTTCATTCATAGTAATGTGAGATCTCTATTTTCCTTGGAAATTTGTTGAGTGGCAAACTTAAAAGCTATGAAAAACTGAAGTCTTCAATAATTATTTGATAATTTTTTTAATAAGTGAGAATCCTCTCCCCTAATGTTTGGAGAAAAATGGGTAGTAATTCTATAAATGGGTAATCACAGAAAAAAAATATTCAAGGATTGCCTTCTATGCATGATTCCCCATACAAGTTGTCAAAGTGATAATATTGATGTCAATTAGTAGCAATAATTGACTACCTTCCTCATGACCAGTCTATGAACAATGTGTGAATCTACATTGTAAAAATGTTTGTCAAAGGTAAACATCTTCAAAATTCAGTACCCATTTCCTCCTTTTGAGAGGTGATCAACTGTTTACTAAATGTGGAAAACGTTATTGGGTTTCCCTTTAAATGGTGAGCAACATTTCTCTCTGACTCCATTTGTCCCTCCTCTCTATTTCTATGTGTTCCCATCAATCTCTTTCCTTTTGTGCCTCTAGATATTAGGTGGGGAATGTGCCATTAGCAAAGCTACTTGTCACATGTGGCGAGTAGCATGACTCCATTCTTATAAGCTTTATAATTTTACCATGTCTTAACTATAATTAGGACAATGTAATGGGACTACTCCTATTAATTTGGAATTTTTTGCATGCATATTATGCATCCTATGATTACCTACATGCATATCCATAGCACATTAAGATTGGTACATTTGTTTGCATGCTTCCATTTTTATGGAGATGGTGTCTGTACAATCAAAGATATTGCTGCTGCTCCAAGGAAACAAGTAAATATAGGTACCCTTTTCCTTTTATATTATATTCTCTAGTAGAGAGTTTCAAATTGTATAACCCCACTAATAGGAAGAATGAGTCAAATGAATAATGAGAAAATAGTGTGAAAAGTAAGAAAAATGGGTTCTTGAATTGTTGGATACTAATCTATTGAGACTTTCACGATGACAAGATTAACCCAATTCAGCGTGCATTCTTTTCATTCTTCCCATTTATCTGCCTGACTATGCCCATTTCCCAAGTCATTTCCCACCTTTTTGGCCAAGCTCTAGCTCTCTCTCTCTCTCTACACAAACACACATATCTCCTATATCAAAGGGTACAAAAAGAAAATCTAGCAGTCTGCTAAGTCTAGGACGGAGAAATGGGTGCCTTTTCCATTAGAATCGATCAATTTCTAAAGTGGTATTATGATATTATATAATATTAATTTTTACAGCAACCCCTCCCTGGACTCCCTACTTTCAACCGACAAAGGCCAAACGCCTCTATCTGTTTCTTATTTATTAATTTATATCCAGATTTTTATTTAAATATACTAGAGTCTGGGGAAAATGTGTATTTTTAAATGGGAATAAAAAAAGAGATTAATAATAAAGAGCAGGCAAAAAGATCACGTTTAGGGGCGTCGGCTGGGGGCCTCTGCTAGTGGAGAGAAAGGTCCTCTCTTTGCTCAGCATCGCCCGAGGGTGCATCCCCCTCTTCTCTTGCCTCCGCTTCGCTGTCCTCCTCTCAAGGGATTCACGCCCATGCTCATGATCTCTTCGGCGCCTGGTCCAGCTGCTTCGTGTGGGGGATACGGTGATGGTTTCGCCTGCTCCGGGCGTCGGATTCATCCTTCCCTGAGGGGGCTGCGCGAGATCTAGGGTTTGATCTGATTTTAGATTGAGGGTATCGCTTCATTTCTGTGTACTTGGTGTATGCTAGACAAGATTGGTGATATAAAAATATCCGGAACAGAAGAGAGCGCGGAGGGGGTCTGGGGAGGAGGGGGCGGCGGTGACAGGGCTGAGAGGAAAAGGGTAAGAGAAGAAGGAGAAGATATGTACAGGGATCAAGGAGGGTCCTCAAAGTCGGAAATTGGCCCATTTGATCGGAAGCGAATTAATGATGCTCTGGATAGGCAGCTGGAGAAATCGGCGTCGTCATATTCCAAAGGGATGAACGGCAAGGACAAGGAAAGATTCTTGGTGCCATCCACCTCTGTGGGAAAGCAACCCGACCTACGTTTTCTGTCGAAGAACAAGCCCCTTGATAGTAAGTTTATGATTCTTGCTACACTATTTGCGCATCACTGCATTGAGCATTGGGGGCCATATAGAACCATCCTGCTTGATGATTAGGATTATTTTCTATGTTTTTTTTTTCCTGAACACATTTGGTTTGACGTAGTCAGTTGGACTATTATTGAAGTGTGTGCTTCTTGTTCTTCAAGAAAGATTGTACCTTTTCCCCTGTTCTCCAAGCTGGAATATCCATCTCCTACAGACTCTAAATCGATATGTTCTTGACGAAATGGATTTCATGAAGAAATAAGTCAGTATCTTTTTTGACGAGTTTTTGGTTAATCAATATCTTTTATAAGCAAGCTTGTGAAATTCTCAAAATTTAAGACCACTCAGATGTATGGAGTGGCCCGCTCATCCTTTTTATTCGGCCTCACTAAATCGGAAAATTACAGGAAAAATAGGTAGAAGAAAGTCGTATTTCTTGCTTATTTTTCGACCTCTTCTTCCTATTCATCCCTCAACAGTCTTATTTCCTTCTTGAAATATGTTAATCGGTTTATTTTGAACGATTATCTGACATCCTTCCTAGTTGTAGATTCGTTTTGCTTCTATCCACTTGATAACATATCTACCAGCTACTCTAGCCATAATAGTGTTGGTGAATGGGCCAGAAATATGTTGGGCTTAAAGTCTCTCATCATCACCTCTAGACTAAAATGGTGATGAGAGATCCGAGCGAAGCTTTCTGGTACTCTTGTCATGCCGACATTTTTTATCTTTATGGCTGAGTGAAGAGGAGCTTTTAGTTGGTGTTTTGTGTTAATGTTTCTCATAGTTGATCTCCTATAAAGTATGTACTGCCGCTGGAGTGTTATTCCAGGACTGTTATTTTTGACCAACGACGCAGATGAACTTTTGAAGGGACGAACAATCGCATGCAGAAAGAACACAGCTCAGTCAATGCGGGTTTCTTTAAAAGTTTTAAATAATGACTTGCAATGAGAAAAATCTATCAGGGTTTTGTTTTCAGTGAATGCAACTTGTTTAAATAATGGCCGATCATATGGGTCTTTTGAAGGAAACTTCAGTACTTCTCATTTATTTATGTATTCATTTTAAGGGTATCTTCTGGGTCATTTGAAATCCATATTTGTTTCAATGGGACGTTAGCATGCTTTTTGTATTTCAAAATATGACTTTTAGTGATATAATTGAATTTTGATTCATTGACGGATGCCTCTGATGATGATGATGATGCCAACGAGGGTTCCTGATCAGCTTTTTTTTTTCCTGATTTTCATTGCAGAAGAATATGAAACAGACAGTGAAGAATCAGATGTTAGTGGCTCTGATGGTGAAGATACTTCATGGATCTCATGGTTTTGCAGTTTGAGAGGGAATGAATTTTTCTGTGAGGTTGATGACGAGTACATTCAGGATGACTTCAACCTCTGTGGGTTAAGCAGCCAAGTTCCTTACTATGATTATGCTCTTGATCTGATTTTGGATGTAGAATCTTCTCACGGTAAGAATTTTCAGGCAACTCCTCATAAGATCATTCATGAGATGTATGGTGAAATATGATAGGAATGTATTACAGTTGCTTAACCTTCACTTTTCCATTACGTTGAACGCTTTTAAAAAATATCTTAATACTTGTGTAGTAAAATTAATAGTTGGATCAGGAACGATGCATCTTTTACATGTGGACATGAAGCGAGCTTTAGGCACTTAGGGCGTCGTATTGCATTATTCTCCTTCGATGCCGGTGTTCTTTGCATGTGAATGGCTGTTTTTATTTAAATTTATGGTGTTGAAATTGTTGTTCTATACTTCCATTTGTAGTTAGTGTGGTGTTACCTCGATTATAAAAAGATGCTTCATTCGGAAGTAATGTGCTCCTGTTTCGTTATAAATTATCCTTGTTCCGTTTGCATCTAATCCATCTTATTATTCGAACAAATCAGGTGATATGTTCACCGAGGAACAGAATGAATTGGTTGAATCAGCTGCAGAGATGCTGTATGGTCTTATCCATGTCCGCTACATACTGACGAACAAAGGGATGGCTGCCATGGTGAATCTTCTGCATCCAGCAATATTCATCACTGCTGCTATATTTTTTTTCTCTGCTAAGAACGGTTTTAGTTTCGTCTGTGAAACTCTGCAGCTTGAGAAATTCAAAAGCTATGACTTTGGGAGGTGCCCAAGAGTTTACTGCTGCGGGCAGCCTTGTCTTCCCGTTGGCCAATCAGACATCCCCCGATCAAGCACGGTGAAGATCTACTGCCCGAAATGCGACGACATTTATTACCCAAGATCAAAATACCAAGGCAGTATCCTTAAATGATTCCATCTTCGCTCAATTTAGCTTTCTGATTCTAGGTCATAGGCTCACTCCTACCCATTGTTTTCTCAGGTTGGGCAGAGATTTTCTTACAAAGACATAAATTGCTTTTTATATTATAATTGGTAGGGTTTTCTACCGGTTCATTTGTGAGAATGAAGTTGATCCATGACTATTAGGTGGCCGATTATTTAAATGTCATACAATATTAACCCAATATATGCAGTCACGCTGGAAAACCAGGACAATATTCGTACATAATTCCATCTTCCTTTCATTTAAGTTTCTGGTTCTAGACCCTTGGCATAATCCTACCTATAGTTTTCTGAAGCTGAGTTCCTTGGGAAGTTGAGTGGCCATTTTGGAAGTTCATTTATGAGAATGAAATTCATTAAAAAAGGCTATTAATCTTCTTTCATGTGTGCAGTGGTAGCCTTAATTTTGGACCATTTGAAGTCAATGTCTGCCAATAACCTGTTTCCTTGCTGATTTTCTGCCACTGCTCGAGATATTATGGCCCAAATTTTGTATTTCATTGAGAAAATAAATCTCTTGACTCGTCTGAAGATTTGGATGGAGCTTACATCGGTACGACTTTCCCTCACCTATTCCTGATGACCTATGGCCACCTGAAGCCGCAGAAACCACCGCAGAATTATGTGCCGAGGGTCTTCGGCTTCAAGGTCCACAAGCACTGACCCACGAAGGCTTCCACCTGAAGAACTAGTTGCTCACAGGGAGGAGAGGAGGAGCTGGAGCTGTGCTGGGCGTCCTTTGGGTGATGTTCCATGTAGTGATGATTGCCTCAGTGATAATGAGCCATCCCCTTCGATCTGCTATCTGCTAGTCTATTGCCTTGGGCAAACTTGAGGCTCCTTGTATAATCTCAACAAGGCTTTTTATTTTTTTGTTAATGCTTCATCCGTGCTGATTGTTGAGAGAATGGCTTTAATGTTCTTCTTCTTCTGGGTTAGTGTTGATTATTAATTGGTGGACTATGCTTATTTTGATATTTTATTAAATATTCAGCATACATCTAGATTCACGACTATCAACTTTGTAGGGCGAATTGGAGGCTTCATTCTTCATCCATTCTGATTGCTGAGAGAATGGCTGATGCTAATCTGAGACAGTATTAATCACCAGTGTATATGTTTTATATATATATGATAATCCTTCTTCTTTAGGTTTTTTATAAATTTGTAATGCTTCATCTGTACTGGAGCTAGAGGCTTTACTATGCATTGTCTCAGTTTATTGATGATAATGAACCGTGGACTTTTTTTTTTTTTTTGAGATATTGTTAACTATATGCGTGTGCATGCGTTTGAGAACCTACCAAAATCCAGAGGACTAATTATATTATGACTGAATTTGGTCCATAGTCGTAGGGCTTTTAACCTTTGTCCGAACTTACATTGGTCAGGAACTGGAATGGTTAGAATGTTTCACATCACTTAGACCCTCATCTTCTGAACTGTTGTCATTTCGATTCCTGGTTGGATATTTATAAATTCGTTGATGCTTCTAGTTTCTGTACCAGTCTAATATTATATGTCCGCAATAAATACTTGGCTTCTTATAGCAATGTTGGCTACCTGCAAGATGGAAGGGCCCAGATGGAGGCATGTAGTGACCTCAGTGTTCCCATTCCCTGCTGACACTGGGCTTCTCATTCATAGCAACATATGGGACACTTGGCTTCTTATAGCAATCTTTGACAGAATAATGTGAAGAAAATTAGACCTTCAGAGGTTGCGAAGCAGCAGTGGAACCCCTTGTGACCTAAGGAGAAATACCATGTTCAATCCCAATGGGGGTCAATTTTCTCAGGGTAATTTGGAAAACCCACACAAAAACGGGGGCGAGGACGATGGGGAGGGAGGGAGACAGAGAGAGAGAATAAAACCCACACAAAAACTGGAATCAGCTGAACAGGGTGCCATTGCCAACCGGGTAGGGGAAACATGCCAAGCAAATCATCATAATCCCAATAAACTTGGAGACAAAAGAAAGGTCCTTTCTTCTGAGAATCCTCATACCAAAAAGAGCTAAAATATCGGTAGACCTCATCAGTTAAGAGGATGCCACTCTCGCCGCATAATCCCTGTGTAGTTCCTAAGCTCCACTCTCCTCAGCCCTCCACCTGCTCTCGCAGTCTCCGGATCGTACTCCTGACGGTCACTGCACTTGCAGTACTGGAAAAAAAAAAAAAAAAAAAAGAAAGGAAAGGGAAGCCAGGATTAAGCCCTTTATTGGTAATCCGAGAAGATCCTTTGAAAGAGAAATCGATGACCACTTACTTGAGGGTGTAGGCCCCACCAGCCTTGACCTTGCCACAATCCCTGCATAGCCAGATGCCGGTAGCCTTCCTTCTGACGGAGTACTGTTGAAATGGGTTCATGGCGTCAAGGCATGGAGGAGAACGGAAGGAAGGGGTTTCAACGAAAGAACAATGGAAGACAGAATCAAGGGTGGAAGAAGCATGCCTTGCCACAGAATTCGCAAAAATACTTGGCATGCTGGCTGACCTCCATCTTCTTGATCTGCTTCCGCAGACTGGCACCATAACGGGTACCTGGAGAGGCGTTCAGACATTTGAAGGTCAAGATGGCCCACCAGAGTCTCTTGTAAATGCTGGAGATGGAGAAAACAGAAGGAAATGAAACCAAGCGAAGAGGTCCTTCGGGACTTACCATACTTGCCGACAATCCCAGCCTTCTTTGTCCGCTTAGTCTGAAACCAAGAAAATGCGGCAGAGAAGAAGACAAGATGGTTATTCAACGGCAGAAGTAAAGAGATGGCTCAGATGGGATAAGGGGATCTTTTTTTTTTCGTGTGGGGCTCGCATAAATTTTCATAAATTAAAAAAAGACATGCAAACAAATGTTTTGTCGTGGGGGCACTTAATGCCCCATTCGCATAGATTTTCTAATAAGAATTAAACTAGCAATTGCATAGTTCTTGTCAACAGATCCTTTTCAGTGAGCGTAAAAAATGGGGGCTAAGGAGCGCGGCAAAATGCTGGCGTTCAGAACCATCAGATTAATGTAAGGAACAAATCCTCGACCGATTAAAAACATATCAAAGGAAGAAAGAAACAATCACAAATTACAACAAACACCTGATAAATGGCTTGATTATGTTGATTCAACCAAAAAAAGTCATTAATGAGCACAGAAAAAAGTGCATTTACGTCCAGCTCCAACGACAATAGAAGAAACACTGGTCTAATAACAGGTTCCAAGTCAAATACCATTGGCAGATCAGATGATAATGCTAACCATCTCTACTCAATGTCCGTCATATTAATGAATAACATATACCGTCTTCTTCAGGCTACAAACAACCATGTTACCAACATAGATGGAAATAGTAAAGCAATGTCTAATACAGCCAATTATAATGCAGAACTCGTGATCGTCTCCTCTCCCAAAACTAGGTTTCATCAGTGCCCGTGTAGGAAGGACCTTGCTTACTTGGAATTAGGAATCAGCAATTTGGATTGATTTGCACGCCAATCAACCAAACATGGCTACGAAATTTTCCACTGACGATGGTTTAGCCCTGTCCCCAAGGGACGCTCCATAATTCCACCAAACTACGAATCATAATAGACTGGACATAAAACTGAGTGAAACATTCCTTTTACGGGTTCCTCAAAGCGCAAGTGACCTCTTCCGAAATAAGACCTCTACCTCCACCAGGCCGCGTAGAACACTGCCGAGGCATCACACTATCGAATAAAAAATAAAATAGAAATAGCATCCGCCCGACGAACCTTCCCTTTCCCCCGCCCCCCCCCCCCCTTCCCCGGTCCAAGACGCATCAGTGGAGTAGCATGCAATTACGAATAGCTAGCACCCACAACACTCAGAGTTCCATCAACCTATGAATTGATCGATTCTACATTCCACATAATCTGGACGGCGTTCTTCCCAGATCCTCCCCTCGAGTTCCAACCAGACAAACCCACCGTGTCGAAAACAAACCAAAGCAACGAGGTTCACGGACGAAGTACATGGAAGAGGTAAAGGAAAACCCACCATTGCGCCGAGCAGGTGAGGGACCGGGGAAGCGGCGGCGTAGCTCCCGCCGACAGGAAGCTCTCGCAACTACGTAAGGAGACGACTATCCACCCAAACCCTAGCCAGCCGCGTATTTATACTTGGGCCTCTGGGACGTCCCGCGTACATTCCACCTGTTAATCCTACCACTACTGGGCCGTTCCACTGGTCGGCCCAGCTTAATAAATTCCTCTGAAGTCAACTTTGACATTTCCATAAAAAGCTTGCGGGTACTTCTTGTCAACCACTAAAAGAATAGATTCCATTAATGAGGGGATTAAAAGTCAAATATCACGGATTTCGAGGTGTCAAAGCTCATTTTTTTTATGTGTTTTGTTCATGCTCCATAATGGGTTGTATGTTCCATATCAAGTAAAGTTTTTGCTACCAAGTAGACAAAAAAATAAAATAATATCACCCATGTAATTGAACGGAATGGCCTCAGGGAGGCATGAAGATGATTTTCCAATCATCGTGAGGTTGTAACAATTTATTTTATATTTTCTTTTAATCCCATATGTGGACCAATTCAAATTTTATTTTTACTTTATAAGGAAAATTATACGAGCCCCTGATAAATACATCCAGTCCAACAATATCTTACTGAATGGGAAGGCCCTTATAAATTATTAAGGGTTTTTTAAATTGCATTATTTGAATTAAATTAATAATACCCCTGTTTAGATATCCTAAATAAATATTAGCATTATTATTATTATTTGCATTGTTAAATTATCAAATAACCATGAACAAGTGCGTCGTTGTCCCTGTAAAATATCCTAATAACTTTTCTCCAAGAAAAAAGAGAGTAGGCTATTTTGTTAAGGGGCCAATCTTAATATATTCTATAAAAAGAAGATGACACAACTGATTTTCTTGTCAATTTAAGAGTATGATTTAGCTACTTAGATGATATATATTCAGGAATGGTGATTCATATGACAAATATTCCTCATTAAGGAATACTTATAGCCCTATGAATACATGGCATATGATATATAGAAGACTTTATTACCTAGGGGAGAGTCACTCTAAATAGCTACCAAATCAATTATGGAAAGAAGGTACAAAAAAATAGGGAGAACCCCAAGAAGATTGTAGAGATGTTTTAGGAGGCTGCAGTTTATGCTCAGGATTGTATGCATTGTGAGTTTTGGCTGATCCAATGCTCCATCAATCTTCCAAGTTTTGGTGAACCATCAAATACTCTTAAACTTATATCACATGTGAAGCAAAATGAGTCAGAAGCAAGCTGCCATTTTTATTATAACATAGGTCTATTATAGGGAATACGCTGTCATTAATGTCAATAATGTGGATGCAAGATATGCATCATCATGATCAAGAACCCATCCATTATTGTCAATATTAGACAAAAATTGAAGGGGACATATTATAATTCATGATTAATCCATCTTAGAGAATTGCCCATTAGAGACTTGGCAGCCTTACCTACTTGAATCATATAATTTCATCATTATCACATGCCATAAATATGGGATTTTTTTTTTCTTATCATAGTAGGCGTTCATCTTTATTGCTCAAGATCAACTGCTAACCAAACTCTCATCCAATAAAATGGTACAAAAATAAACATTCTAAAGTTAATAAAAAACGATCACCTTGAAACTGGACGAAGTACATTACTTCAAATAACCATTTTATATATTTTACCTTGGAAATTTTTTCATAATTCCACCATTGTTAGTAGTATGGAATTAATTACTAAGAAATTCCATAGCTGGAGTTATAGTGGTCTAAAAGGGATTAGCCCCGCTTCCGGGGCATTGTGGGGATAAAATGGGCTGGCCTGATTTATTGCTGCCTCAATTCATATTATTTAATTTTTTTAGGGGAAAAATACGTTAAAGTCAACTCATTCAGACAAGCAAGAAACGGAGACAAGCAAACAGACGGAAGTGGGGCTCCAGAGTCTCTCTCTCTCTCTCTCTCTCTCTCTCTCTCTCTCTCGCTCTCGGGGGTTGTTTCCCTGTCGAGGACCCACTCCAGGGAGGAAGGAGCGGGGGGGAAGAAGGGATCGTGGCCATCCCTGGGTTCGGTCTCCTCTGAAGACCCACATTTTGACTCGGTGGGGATTGGGCATCAGCCGGCTCGATCTAATTATAGGATACTTAGTCACCCATTTTCTCGAGGAGCGAGCTGGATTGGGTGCCGAGGTGGGCGGCGCCGGCGGGGAGGGCGGTGGTTGGAACGGCATTGGTAGAGTGTGCGGCGGGAATGAGCGTGTAGCTCCCCCTGCGGCCGCGCCGTTTTGTGCCTTTCGTCTTCTGGCTGCACGTGGAGGGACGCGCCGATTGCCGATCTGTTGTCGGAAGGCGTTGACGCTTGTTTTTTTTTTCCATTTTTGTATTTGATTGGAGAAAGGAGGATCGGCATTTTGTTACCGGGACTTTAGATTTGTGAGAACGATGGATTTGGCCGGGATCAGCGACGAGCTGGCCAACATCGAGGGGCTGATCAACGACTTATTCCGGGCATTGTCGTAAGGACCTCGATCAGAGTCTTCCTCCTTTTTCTTTTATCAAGATGGTTTCTTTTTTTTCGTAACCTCCGATTCGATTCACATTATATAGGCCATGCGTTATGAAATTTAGAATGTGGTTGCCATCACGAGTAGAGTTTTCTGATTCTTGTGCTTGCTCTGGAATTTCTGGGAGCTTCTCTGAGTCAGTGGCAACATGTTCCAGGGCCTCTTCTGGGATCCTATTGACTCCCTTTTTCCCGCATTTGCATCGATTTCCCTGTTCGAGTCCGCTGTCATGTGACTGTTTTGCGATTGCTTATGTCACATTATTTGCAGAGATGGGTTTCACAAATTGGAGAAGATTAAAGACCCAAACAGGAGGAGCAGGCATCTGGAGGAGCTTACAGAAAAGATGCGGGAATGTAAAAGGCTTATCAAAGAATTTGATAGGGAGGTGAAGGATAACGAGACTAAGAACACTACAGACATCTCAAAGATTCTCAGTGAGAAGAAACAGTGGATGGTCCTGCACTTGGCACTTGAAATGACTCTATAAGTTGCCCATATATGTATCATGTATACATTTATTTTTTCTGATTACTTGTTGGATGCCCCTAAAGGTATATTCTTTCTCTTTTGCAGATTAAAGAGCTGAATTCTTATGTCGCCCTTAAAAAGCAGTAAGTTTGATAATTTGTGCCAGCTAATTATTAATTTCTGGAACATGTCTAATGGGGATTAATTATTATTTTCTTTACCCAGAGGTAACATGTCTGCCTGATGTTTGATTGCTTCTAACTAGTCAGCTAAAGTCATTTGCGTGTTTATCTGTGTTTGAACGCATATAAACACATATGCACCCCTCAATTTCAGTTGGATGCGTATGCTTTTCTTTGTTTGTGCACGTGTAAACACCTCTCTCTCTCTCATTCTCTGAAGAACCTTATATGTAACAGAAATTATCTCAATCCTACTGATCCATGAAGCCGTCTGTTTGGAAAAGAAAGGCTTCTTAAGATAGATCTGGATTTTAGGAGATGTCTTTTATTTGGTGGAACTAGATATTTTATCAGTAAATGAAAAAAAATCGGACTAGAAATCTGAGTGATTTGGTTTTTCATTTTTTTGGTGGTAATGCATTATTTTACGGGTGAAGATACGGTTCAATTTTTTTCTGATAGTGAGTCCTTTAATTGATTATGATGCTACACAAAGGGATCCGATATTTTCCTTCTTTTTTCGCTTAATCTTTTGTTTTTACTAGAATGTTAGGGATGGATTATAATGGGTTTTTGACGATAGGTTCCTTGAATTAATTGATGTTTTCCCTTTTTTTGTACCTGCCCATAACCATTGCCTCTCTAAGGCTCCAAAATTGAACTAGGACGCTCTCATGATGTCGTAGTTACCATGCTATCCTTTCTTCATTCACAATACTCAGTATTTGAGATGATGCCCAATATTTATGGGGATGCTTTAGTCATATTACTATGAAGTCGAACAAAGTGTGGTTGGGGGACATTATTACAGTGGGAACATACATACAAAGAAGAAAAAACATGTTTTTGCTGTTTGACCAAGAGCTGGATGACGTTGCCCTTGTTGAGCTAACGGTTAGTATTTGATTGAAGGGGGAGAGGTGGACCCATGAATAATTTCTTCATGCTGTATTTTTTTATTTTTTTTTCTTGGAGGAAGAAACCGCATTATTGTTTATTACAAACATTTGTGCATTGATCGAGGAATACTGAGATACCATGTGATAGAGGAATATGATCGCTGAGAAGACAATAATTGCCATTTCAACAATTCGTTTTACTGTATTGGCAGCCTGGGATATGCAGTGGAAAGCGTCTTGTAGTTGGCAGGTTTAATCTGGGCTTAAAGATTGCTTGAGCTTGAGAGTCTTTTGGTAAATTTGGGCCAACATTTTCTCTAGTCATTAGACGTGTTCCTTCAAGAGCTTCATCCATGAGTTGTGGAACAAACTTCTTATTTTTAAGCTGCCTTTTCTGTCTACTTATGTTATTCACTAGTTCATCCGATCACACTTTTCCTATTTTTGACGGTTTAAGGCCTGTTAAATCATTACATATGGGTTTTGGTTGATATTTTTGGATTCTTCTGAAAACCAGAGGGGGAGAGAGATCCGTTTACATAAAGCCTTCCCTTTTTGTTAATACTTGTTGGGTATATGTCTCGCACATTAACTCACTATGTACTATTCAGACATGCAAGTGCTCTTGAAACGAAGCGAATTGATCTGTTTGATGCGCCTGGTGGTGGAGATGGTTATGGTGAAGAGAATGTCTTACTAGCTTCTTGTAAGATTCTCATATGCTCTATCACCCATTTGATCATTTCTTTTATTTTCATCTCCCAAGACCTAACTTTCAGCCAATTATCAGTTGTTTCTTTCAAATGATACTTGGATGATGCTGCATGCATTCCGAAAATGAGTGAACCTAATCCTGTCATTGAAATTTCTTGCTTCTCTGATGAACAATAGTCCTTTTGCTCTGCTCTTGTTGCCCATGATCCCAAATCGAAGTCAGCTGTAGAAAACATATGCTATGCTGTCTTCAAAAGTACAGATCAGACACTATTTATGTCGCTAATCAAACAGTAGAATTGTTCTGTTATCCTATATTCCCATCTCTACTTATATTTAATCGTGTGTTAGCATCTACGTTGAAAAATATCATTCCTAACCGAAGGATCCTCTCTGATGTAAATATACCATCACCTTAAGGTACATGTGATAGGTTTCAATATCAGATTATTACGACACTATCCTCTTGATCACGTGCTTTAATAAATGGGGGGAGACAGACTTTTGATTATGTAATAATTTTTAATGTAATTTCTAATAACATCCTTAAAAATGTAGATAAATATAAATTACAACCTCTTTCTCGTTTTGTTTTTTTTCCCTCAGACTTGTTGCATAACAAACATCCTCACACGAGCTATCAAAATTAGGTTTACATTTCCTGAATCCATGTGGTTGATCAGAGAAGTGATGCCAATGTTTCAACTCCAATAGCTTTCGAACTTTGAACAATGTTTGATTTATTTCTGTATGGTTTGTGTAACTAGACTGGTTATATTGTAGTGCTTTATCACTGATGCATGGTTCTATGTGCTGGGCAGCCATGACCAATCAACAGTTGATGGAGAATGGAAACAGAATGATGGATCAGACTGATCAAGCCATCGAGCGATCAAAACAGGTTCAGTTGTTCCCCATCGACTACTATAGATATCAAGGATAGGGCAGTTAACATGCTTCAGATACGCTATAATTATGTGGCAGAAATGGCTCATGATAGTGAAACATGACAAAGTCACAATCCTTTTTTCTCCTTTAATCAATATCTATATATATATATATATATATATATATATATATATATGACTCTGCGGTGCGATCACCTTAAAAAAAACCATTAAAATGAGAAGAAAATTGAGGTCTTTAATATCTAAATTGTCAGTGAGAGGTTACTCTTATTGCTAATTTTTTTTTATCATGCCAAGTCCCAGGATGATATGCTGAACTAGATTAAGAAAATGCTGTGCCTATTGCCTCTCATAACTGCTGGTTTTCTTTTGCTACCTTGTGGCATAGGTTGTCTCGGACACCATCAATGTCGGTGCTGACACTGCAGCTGCTCTCAAGGCCCAGGTTGATTAGTTTCTGATACCAGTTTGATTGGGTTTTTAGCAAGAATGACATGTGGGGGTTCTACTCATATCTCAATCTCTGCAGACCGAGCAAATGAGTAGAATTGTCAATGAGCTGGATTCAATACAGTTTTCAATCAAGAAAGCTTCAAAGTTGGTGAAGGAAATCGGAAGACAGGTCGGTTCCTGTAACTATAAGTTGAATTTTCCTTGTTTATAAATATTTTCATCCTGTCTTCGTGCTTTTTTTTTTCGTCTGGTTCTCTCTTTCTCTCTCATCATTTCATTTTTCTACTCTTATGAACGAATTTAGGTGGCGACTGATCGCTGCATCATGGCCTTGCTCGTCATCATCGTCCTCGGAGTGATAGCCATAATCGCTGTTAAGGTTTGATGACTACCCACATCTGTTCTCAAATGTTTCCATCGAATTTTTTTTTTTTATATATATATATATATATAATTGCTTGAAATCTACATGCTTATCATGCTGAGGACTGTTTCATGGTTAAAGTACCTGGGAAATCAATGTTGGTCCAGGTTCTTCATGGAAGGATATAGACATCATTATTCATCATATTCCTCAAATCATATGCCACAATCTGACGAATCATTTCCTAGTAATCTTAGTTCTTCTTAGGCCATGCTACTTTTGACTGAATTTCTCAGATTGCTGACCCAAAGAACAAGGATATAGGGGACATTCCGGGGCTTGCGCCGCCAGCAAACAGACGACTTCTCTGGGTGCAAAACCAGAGCTGACTGGTTCGGACGAAGCTGCTCCTCTCAGACTCATGGTCTGTTGATTGAACCTGCTGCCCACCTACATTTCTTCCTGTATGCTATCATTTTTTTTTTATGACCTTTTACACATCTCCATCGTTCTCTTCATCTTCGTTATGGTTATTTTATCTTTGCATAAATCTGTGTAATTTATTCGATGGAAGTTATCTTTTTGTGCCTGGGGAGAACTTGTTTTGGGAAAGATTTCTCGCATAATGTCCGCAATTTCTTTTATTGCCCCATTCATTGTTTCTTGAGCTGTATTATTGTATTTCTTTATGAAATAAACTCAGTCGGAGTGGTACCGATGGGCTGCCCCAAACTTAGGAAAAATGGTCAATATTTCTTTTTAATAGGGTCCAAACTTAGGAAAATGGGCAAGGCCGGGCTTTTATTTTAGGCCCGGTCCAACTTCTTGACTCTACTGACTCGTCTAGTTAGGTTATATTTCTGAAAATAATATTTCAAAATTTTCTTACTTGCCTCTAAAGTTTTAATATATATTACGTATTTTATAAAAAGGAAATCAGGCAAAATGTGGCCATTTATGGCCATAAAACAGGATTCAATCCATCCATCCATCCAAGAGAGTTTAATAAAAATAATGTCAGACGTCATTGCGGGTGTTTTAGTGACGAGGGATGGGGCCCACAGTGAGCAGTGGACGATTCGAAGAGTGCTTTGTTGGTCCCACTTGAATCTATTCCACGCGTTCGTCGGATGACCATCCGCCCCCCGCCCCCCCGTGGAATAATGGTGCGTTCTGAACACGGAGCTCTTTGATTTGGGAGATCAGATCAGACTAGCCTGAACTGCACTTGCGCTGTACGCTGAGCGACCGGACTTGGAGGTGGGGTCAACGGGAAGACCTCTGGGTTGTCAAGTCGGGAAGGAAGGAAGAGAGAGAGAGGGAGACGGGGGATCGATGGCGACGGCGACGTGGATTTTTGTTATTCGAGATTCTCCAGCGACTTTCCCGCCACCGGCAGGTTGTTTATTAAGGCGGTTCTTACGCTGGATTGAGATAAGAGGGAGACCCCTGTTGCAGCGGTTGTCGAGAGAGAGAAGACTCATTCGCCGACGTCCCAAATCAGTCTGCCCCGCTAGTGAAGAACTCGGGGAGAAGACGAGGTAAGACGAAGTGGACGAGAGGGCGGTCTGTCGACTAGGGCAACGCGAGTGCATGAAGCTACGAGGTGAGTGAGAGAGAGAGAGAGAGAGAGAGAGAGACGCGTTAAGGTGACCTAAGTGAAGTAGAGGGGAAGAGGACGTTTCTCGTTTACGCGTGGAAGAGAAAGATACAACCACGTACTCAGTCCCTTGGATCCTCAGCCACCGAAGCCCAATCGGAGCTCCAAGCATAAATCCCACCACTCCACGCCTCCTCTCCTTCCCCTTCTGTTTTCAATAACCTGGTCTCTTCCTCTGCAACACTAGGATTTTCTCCATTTCTCCTCTGTGTCTCTCTTTCCTCTTCCCTTCTCAAACTGAAAATGAAGTGTCTGAGCTTCTTTTGGAAGAAAGCCGGGGCCAGAGAAGATGCACAGAGATCGTCTGCTTCCTCCAGTTGCCGTGGAAACTCCATATCCTGTGAGTCGAGCTCTGCCGAGGCCAGCAGCAAGCCTTCGATTAGAACCATCGCTGCCCTGTGCGAGGAGAAGATAGGCAGCCTGAGGGCCTTCGACCTCTCAGAGCTCCACGTGGCCACCAGTGGCTTTAGCTGGAGGACGAAGATCGGGGAAGGCGGCTTTGGGAGCGTCTACAGGGGCCTCCTCGAGCCATCTGATCCCCAACAGAGCGAGATAATGCAAGTTGCCATTAAGAAGCTAAACCAGGGCAGCCTTCAGGTGACCGAGTCGTCGGCCCTCGCTTTCAAAACCCAGAACCCCAACATTATGCAAAATGTTATTCATTTTTAGGGAGTTTTCTTCGATGTTTTATCATATATGATGTTATTTTGATCTGGGTTTTTACGAAATGTTCATGTTTGAATCTTGTTTTCTACGTAATTCTGAGACCCAGGCTGGTGACAACTTTTAAAAAGGATTCAAAATCTTCTCCATTTTTAGAGAGTTTTCTTCGACGTTTTATGATATAGGAATTCTGTTTTCTACATAATTATCAGATTCAGGGTGTTGAGAAGTTTAATAGAGTATTAAAAATCTTGCTTTTATTCAAAATCTTCTCCATTTCTACAGAGTTTTCCGATTTGAAGCATATAGGATGATGCTTTGATCTGGGTCTTTACGAAAATTTCATGTTTCAATTCTTTTTTCCCGCAATTCTCAGACTCGGGTTGGTAACAAGTTTTAGACATCTTCTTCAGTACTCAGAACACTGAACCCAGAACATCTTCTTCAATTTTTAATGATATAAAATCATGTTTTGATCTGGGTTTTTTTTGACGTAAGTTTCAGTATCGAGAAAAAACCTTATCGCTACCGTCTTCAGAACCCAAACCCTAAAATAGTCCAAAATATTTTCCATATTTGGAGAAAATTTTCGAATTTTATAATATAAGATCATGTTTAACCTGTGTTTTCTCATAATTTCCATTCTCAGGGGAAGATGAGTTTTTGCTGTCATTTGCGATACTCATAAGCCTCAAAATAATGCAAAAATCCTCTCAGTATTCCAAAAGTTTTTCAGTGTTCAATAATATAAGATTATGCTCTGATTTGGGTTTTTATTTAATTTTCACTCGTAGGGGAATATAACATTTTCATGCCTCATCCTAATACCAATAGGTATTATTCTAATCATGCAAAATACTCTTCTATTTTTCCATTTTGTATACGTTTTTTTGTGTCATATAGGTATTATGATCTGTGTTCTTACTAAAATAAAATGTTGGCCATCATCTCCAGCACCCAAAACCCTTAAATCAAGCAAACCCTTCTCTTTATTAATTTATTTTGAAATATTCTCAATTTTCTATGAACTAAAACTCCTGTTATGGCCTAGGTTTCTACTCAACTTCCTCATGGGGGTGTCACAGAGACCGAGTCTCTCCATGCCCGTAAACCCTAATATAATGCAACACTTCTCTTCCCTTTGATCCCTCAGAAGATTACAGTGATCGAAAAATCTGCGATAATGATAACCTGATCTTATACTTAATCATGGATCTCAGGGGCATAAAGAATGGATGGCGGAGATTCAGTTTCTCAGTGTGGTGGACCACCCGAATCTAGTGAAGCTAGTGGGGTATTGTGGTGAGAACACTGACAGGGGGATACAAAGACTGCTAGTCTACGAGTTCATGCCCAACAAGACCTTGGAGGACCACCTCTTTACAAAGGTTCAACCCCCTCTCTCTTGGCGGACAAGATTGAGGGTGGCCTTGGGCGTGGCAGAAGGGCTGAGATATCTCCACGAAGGGTTGGAAATCCAGGTTCTCCGTAAGAACCCTTTGGTTCTTTGCTTTATGTCGTGCATTTTTTATCAATTTAAGACTGCTAGTTGCTATGTGAACCTTTTGATGAACTTAGACTTGACATAATCTTCACTATTGACTTTAATTCTAGGTGCTGTCGTTGTTCCTTGGTTTGTGTAACATATGGCATGTTTTTTGGGTATCATTTTGTGCATTTGAGCTGCTAGTTCTTTGTTAAGGATACGGCACTTAAACACTATAGGGTCAACATATTTGGTACAATGTCAACAGGTAATATGTAAGTAAACCTATATGACATTGGTTTTATGTGAAAGATATAATGTCATATACTTAATTACATGATTTAACCAGTCTCTTTCGATGTAGTACTTACTAATGAATATGGTGGTCTAAGTTGAGACTAATCGACAATGAATGGAGTGGCAGTCATATACTTTATCTCATCAATGCAAGATAATTTTATAAAGTTTAGAGCTCTCATGCCAAGTCAATGGACTGGGTTACCCACCTCAAGATCATCCATGACCGAGCTTGTCCCTTTTTAATATGAGATTATCTAAATAACATTTCCACAAATAGGTGGATGGCTGTATCGATATATTACTTAGTTCTAACTTACGCGTTCATCATATAAAATCACCAAATGATGGTTATAAAAGCTCAGAACATCCATAGATAACATCATCATTCTCACCGAATATTTCATCCACAAAGACCATGGAAAACCCATAGATTGTGAGTTCAATGAGCGACTTGTAGTAATCCTCATAAAGCTATAATGTCCTCACGTTGCTTCTAGTGATTGAATGAGTGCTGCGTTGAAGATGTGAAGATCATATCTTACGGTTTCCTAAAGCATGATAATAAATCTAATTTTTTATTAATATTTGCTGAATGAGGAGCCTGCGTTTTGAGTAGGTGATATATCGAGACTTTAAAGCATCAAATGTGCTTCTGGACGAGGACTTCGAGCCCAAACTGTCGGACTTCGGCTTGGCCAGGGAGGGACCTTCAGATGGGCGTACCCATGTTTCAACTGCAGTACGTGTGCCTAACTTCTCTGCACAACCTCTAATCTGTGGTCTCGTATGATTTTCCATAACAAACAGAAAATCCCTAGTATGATCTAGCAGCATGACTTCAGTAATCTAGTAGGACGATGATCTATAGTAACAAGAATCAGTGATCTACAGTACAATTCTCTGCGGTAACCAATAACTATGATCTAGTAGCTTGATTCTGTACGGTGACAAAAAAAAGAAGTTAATCGTATGATTCTCTACAACAACCGAAGTCTATGATCTAGTAGCATGATTCTCTACAAAAACGGAAAACCCGTAATCCAGTTGTACACAATTCTGAAATCTAGTAGCATGGTTTCACACACCAAAAATAATCTAATCTTGTTACTGTAGGATGCGCTACAACAACAGAGATCTAGGATCTATCCCTACAATAGCAAAAATCTGTCTTCTCTTATGATTTTCCTTAATCCACCAGAATCAAGTAATTACTATGATTCTCCATGATTGGCAAAGTCTATGATCTGATATGGTTCTGTATATTGTGGCATTCGTTTCAGGTTGTGGGCACCTATGGCTATGCCGCCCCAGAATACATCAAGACCGGCCACCTCACAACCAAGAGCGATGTGTGGAGCTTTGGGATAGTCCTGTTCGAGATACTCACAGGGAGACGCTGCTTAGACCTGGGTCGCCCAAGATCCGAGCGTAAGCTTCTTGATTGGGTAAAGGAGTTTCCGGTAGAGAGCGGGAGATTTACCATGATCATCGATCCCAGGCTGCAGAATCGATACTCCATCTCTGCCTCACGGTATACTGCCAACCTTGCAAATAGCTGCCTCTCTACAAATCCAAAAGCCCGCCCCACCATGAGCCAGGTGGTTGAGAGTCTGAGGCATATAATCGGGTGAGAGCAGATCAAGACCTGGAAATGCAGTGAAGGTAGAACTTTATCATTGTTTTGTATTCCTTGATAGTCTTGGAAGTCAACCTCTTCTTTACCTCAAAATCAACGAGGCATAGTCTTTTCGGGATCTTCCTCAACTTCACCACTAGTGCACATTAGTCATCCTTGAGTATTGTTTTTTGTGTTAAGAAATAACCAGACTTGCAAAAAGTTTTGTGGAGCAGTAGATGCAGAAAACTCAGAGTCTGGGGCACTGCTTGTATGCAGTTCTGGATCAGTTCCTAGTCAGTGACTGTATTTTTTCTGAATTATTAAGAAAAAATAGCAGATATGAGACTATAACATGAAAAATCTGACTTGTACCTCTATTTGTAGCATTACTTGTGAGTCGTTCTAAATACATTCCTCCTCCAGACGTCATCTTTTGAATCGTGGTCTTTTTGCGAGATATTTGCATGAGAACGACAATAATCAATCAATCTTCCACCTATGTTTCTCGTTTCGGTGCTCTGTAGTTGCAGCTCCAATCCTTTTCTCCAAAATCTCCAGAGCCATACAGAATATTTCCAGACACCTGCATTAGAACAGCAGTCAGTGATCCATCTTCTCGTACCTCCGGATTCTAGCCATTAAGGTATCAGACTCTTCCAAGGTAGGACTCACAAGACAAACTTCAGAATGAGAGCCTTCCTCTTACTGTTTTTGTTGACGGATTCGATGGGGGAAGTCGGATTCCATGGAATGACGAGCAGGCGGCGGGATCGGCCTTTCCCCGTCTGAGCTGCAGCATCATATTCTCTAGTTCCGCAAAGCGTCGCCAGTTGTCGCCGGCCAACAGATGCCTGCTCGTGCTCTCCTACCGGCTCAACGCTCGTCTCCTCCAATCGTTGCCAAAAATCTGAGATAAGCTCGATTCGTCGGATCTCTGCAACGGGTTCTCCCCGGAGAGATCAGCGTCGTCGCCCGATGTTTCGCCCCTAGCCTACCTCACGAAAAGCCACGGGAAGCTCTTCGCAAGGTGTTGCTGCCACCTCATTCATCTCCAAGCCGATGAAGTTCAGAGCGGCGCCCCTCCTCGCTAGCATCAACCTCATAGTTGAGTATCCGCCCTCGATCCCCTGCGTTCCAGTATCTGGCAGCGAGTTCCGATGCGTGGGGCTGCCTCTTTCAGCGCTGGTGTATCCCGGCCATCTCGCCGGAAAACTTCACGCCGGTTCCACCGAACGCCACCGCAGCAATAGCAAGGATCAGGTCGCCGTGCAGAAGCAGCAGTGTGAAGCATCATCTCTCGAGGAAGAAGCCACCGCAATCGAATCCCCGGCCTCCTCCTCCTCCTCTGAGGAGCGTTTCCTCCAGAAATTCGCCACCACGGTTCTCACCGCCGCGCTCACGGCAGCCTTCACGACCGTCGTTGAGACCCCGATGAAAGCGAATCAGAAAAGCCCCTAAGCCGGCTTTATCAGGCTCAGTACGTTAAACGATGCAGTTATCGGATCCGGTCCCACACCCTTGCCACCTCACCGGGTTTGGGGACTTTGGGAGCGCCACATGGCGTGAGAAGCTCATCGCGTGGCCCGATCACTACCTGGATTTCCTGAAATGCTCGCGACAGTTTTATTTATGAATCGCCTCAAAAGAAATAAGCCCATACTATTTTACAAAAATCCTTCCGTAAATGATACATGTTATAATATTAAAAAGGAATAACGTATAATTAATGTACATTTATAAAATAACCTTATTTATGATTTTGTTTAAATGACATTATGTTTTTCATAATTAGTATGTTTTTTCTTTGACATTTTTTAAATCCACAAAGAGTATTTTAGATGGATATCATAATAACAAAAATGATAAATGCACTTTATTTTCATGAGAATCCCTCTTGCTAGTTTTAGGAGGGATGACTCGTTTATCATCCAAAAAAAATGATTAGTAATTAAAATAAAATAGTCAACACATTTACTATATAAAAAATCTAAGTGATTGTCAATACCTAGAGAATCACAATAATTCTAGATATGTGGAGAGCTAGGTAATGAGCTGAATACTAAAGTGAGAAAAAGAGAGGTCTATTGGCAATTCAGGTTGTTTATTTGGACTGAAAGTACAAAGCAACTTTTATAATCACATTAATAAGTTTGAGATGTAAATATGACAATTTAAATTTATATATTATTAAGTACCTGAAAAATGACATAAAT
This sequence comes from Spirodela intermedia, assembly GCA_902729315.2. Lineage (NCBI taxonomy): Eukaryota > Viridiplantae > Streptophyta > Magnoliopsida > Alismatales > Araceae > Spirodela > Spirodela intermedia. Next base: position 3,417,633 of record LR746273.1, read on the forward strand.
CAAACTAATATATAAATTTATATATTATATGATATAAGCAATCATTTGGACGGGAAAGTACATCACAATTTTTCTAATCGCATGAATAAATTTGAGACGTATACTTGATGGCATAAATTTATATATTATTAAGTGCCTAAAAGGGATATTAATCGAACATATATATAAAATTATATTATTATATGATAGGCATATAAGTAATTCAGGTTTTTTATTTGGTCGGGAAAACATAATAGCACTAAAAACATTAAAATGTAAATATGCTGGTAAATATATATTTATTTAGTGCCTGAAGAACGACATAAATCGAATTAATATGTAAAATTATATACTATATGATAGGCATATTCAGGTGGTTTGTTGGGATGGAAAGTTTATCGCGACTTTTATAATGGTATTAATAAATTTAAAATGTAAACATGATGGTGTAAATTTATATATAATTAAATGCATGAAAAAGGATATAAATCGAACTAATATAACGGATTTATGATTTCTTTCAATTAAAAAAATAATGAAAGTTGCGATCCATTTTTGATGATCCGTAAAACCCGCCAGAAGCCTGTCGGCGTGCGTCCCCCAACGTTCGCTCCGTCGCCAGCCGCCGTTCGCCGGGCTCTCTGGTTCCCTTCTCTCTCGATCGACGCCCATCGCCGGTAGGACACCTCCTCCTTCTCTCTCTCTCTCTTGCTCTTGCTCTTCTTGTCCTTGCATCTTTCTTCTACTCGTCGTCCCTCTCCTTTTCTTTCCATCTGTGGCCCTATACTCTCTCCATTGATCCGATAGCCCTGTTCTCTGGTTATATTCTTCATCTTTCTCCCTCTCTTCTCGTCCTCATATGCTCTGAACACCCAGCAACCTCCTTTCTCTCGCTGCACACATGCACGGGCAGTGGAGTCCCTCCTTGATGGTGGGCTCCGGCCGATTTCTGTGATTGTATGTTTTGCATTTTATTTTTTCTGTATGTTGCGCGTCGAATGAAGGCCCATTTTGGTCTCAGATCAAAACAGATTTGGATTGGATTGTTTCGATCTCTATGTCAGTCGGCTGATTTTCAACCACATCAGCTGTTTTCTCGGGCAACACATTTTATCATGTGAAGTAGTGCTGTTTCTTCATTCTGCATTATTTCGCGCCAAAGCTAAATAGAAAAATCTTGAGATGTATGCCCTGCAATTATCCGCTGTGCACTCCCAGTAGGCGTCCTTGCCTTCTTAAACGAGTGGTTCCCCATGGCCCTTTCCACTCCTAGCTTCCGGTTCCTGTTGGTCCGCAACAGACATTAAGTTAGTAAGCAAGCTACTTGGTCTCTAGCCATCAGTGGAAGAATTATTTTCTGGGAGGTCTGTTTATATCTGATATAGTCCGGCTACATATAAGAGTATATATAATCGTTGGTGCTGAAATAAGTGGAAAATAGATGGACACAATACAAACGTCACAACCCAACCCTCTGGTCCCACTGGATGACAAACTTAAACTTTTCGGTACAATAAGGAATAGAGTTATGCAATACTGACAGAGCTGACAGATGTGTGTTTTTGGCGTGGACTCAAATTCTAATTGGAGAAGTTGGTCAAAAGTTTCCTTGGCCACCTTCTAAAAGGCTGGGTTTCTTAAAACTTTATTGAGATTTTACCATTGTAAATTTTTTGCTCTTAAAAATTTTCAAACTTCACACTTTCAGCTCTTCACTTGCGTCGAAATCCTGTGTATGTGTTGACTCTTATCTTTTTCCGTGTCAATCTTCATTGTTTGGATGTTAATTTGTTACATAGGTATTGACACTTGTTTTTAAAGAATTAACGTCTATATGCCTCATATGTCCACCTTTATGTAAATTACATTATGTTCTCTACTCATGCCAATACTTATCTTCCAATTATCTTATCTTGGAATGCATGCTTTATTTGCTCGAGAGAGCATCAATGCTTCTTTACCAAGTGTTGAGAATTCTAAACTTCAATGATCGCTGTTGTTTCTTAATACCAGGTGTGGACACTTTTATTATAGGTGTAGACACTTGCCTAATTTAACTTGATAGTCTTTAGTTTACTTATCCAAGTTTTTCTTATTTATATGATATATAAACAGAAGCACATTTTGACACATCCATGTGCATGACATAAGCATGATTTGAAATTCAAATTTTTTTCTTTTATAAGGTTTAATAATTTGATCTACTAAAATAAAAAATGACGATTTTTTCGTATGGTTGAGATATAGTGTCTACTATGTAACAGTCTACCAAACCATCTGAGTGCGGTGGCTTTTAGAATATTTTTCTACATATGGTTTTGATTTTATTTCTTGTAATAAGAAAAAACTGATCACATCATTCTCAATATTTTTTTGACTTCAATTAGATTTGACATTCAATGGTACCATTCAATACTCTCGTCCAGCATCAAATTGGGCATCACACCATAGAATTTTCATTGCGCACATATTTTATTTTCATTCCTATATGGTTTCGGATTTTGAAGAAATCTGTTTGGTGTATCCGTGGCATTGCATTCAGGTACTATGGTGTTTAGAGGTGATAGTCTACTAAACAAACTCTTGACTGATAAGCTGGCAGGGATATTATGTCACATTGAGGGTATATCGGTAATATACTTTTAAAATGTTAGGATATGCTTTTAAATTAGAGATATTTTTAAAAAGCAAATACAAAATTTTCGCTTGCTTTTTTCATGATTGCTATTGATTCATGGTTAGAACCTTACAGGGTTTCCTCTTCTAAAGATAAATATCCCAGTATATGTCCACGAAGGTTAAATACGATCTTACCCATGGTGTGAGCATGCATTTAAAAACAAAAAGGTTTACATGTCACGCTATCAAATTGATGATAGAAAAAGGAAACTAATGTCAGACTGCAAATTAATTTTATCTGAATAGATCCCTTTTGAGGATGCTTTTCATTATATAATTTATTATTGACTTCTTCTTATAGAATGACAGTGAAGATTCCTTTTTTAAATTGACATTTCATTTTTATCATCTTCTTTCTCTCAAGTTCGTAAGTGCACCATGCTCTCCCACGATTTCTGAGAGCATTATGTGAACCTTTTTCATTGAAAACATATAGTTAGACTAAATGTGCTCGCTATTGACAGCAGTTATCTAAATAGCCGGGTTTTTCAAATGACACATCTGAAATTTGATATCTATTTTTTTCTTGTATCAGCTCTTTACCCACTCAAGATGTTTGAATGAGATAACAATAAATAAATCTGCACTAGTGGCTATTGAAACACATTCCTCACAAATGTGAATTTTGTTTTTGTTTATTAACGTCTTAGTGAAAATCAATAATCATTGAGTACCTCTTATCTGTGCAGGAGTTAATGGCTACTCTTCGTAATTTGAAAATAAAGACAAGTACTTGCAAACGAATTCTTAAAGAGCTCCATTCTTATGAAAAAGAGGTGGAGAAGGAAGCTGCAAAGACAGCAGACATGAAGGAGAAAGGAGCTGATCCCTATGATCTCAAGCAACAGGTAGCTATTACCAGTCAACTTTTCCATTCTTTTGTTATTTGAAGTTTAATATTGAAATGTGTAAATGAGAAAACATGTCAAATCTTTTGTTAGGAATACGATCTCTAATAGCCCTAGATTTCATACATTAGTACTGCATTTTAATCCCGAGTTCACCCTCTTGGGAGCTCTTTGGCTTCTAAATTATCAACCATCTCGTTCATTTTGATGCTTTCGAAAAGGACACCGTAATTATCTAGCCAAATGCTCCTTCATGTCTTCTATTATGGTATAGAAATTTTCAGTTTTCCTCAATCGGATGATTGCATGCTCTCCATTCTCCGAGAATCCACATTTTTGGGTTAGACAGGTGGAGAATGGATGGATAGAGAGGCAATATGATGGGAAGTGTTTGATTAGAAGACTTCTTACAGTAGATTGCGGGCTCAGCTATCATCAAAGGTCACGATTAGAATTTTCTCGACAAGCTGCTCTTATGCCCTTATCTTCCTCGTTATTTGAGGGCGCTTCTTGGATCTCAGACAGTCTGCTTCTCTGCTTCTTCATCAATAACACCAATAGGATCCCTGGGTGATGAAATTTCAGCCTGTCCAGAACATTTCCATCAAATAATACTTCTGTTTCAGGACTTCCATGCTGTTCTAAAGCCCCAGATACTTCTGCTGTCTCAACTGTCGTTCTCTTTTCTTTTCTTCTCTTTTTGATGACTGCACATGGAAGTAAACTGCCCCAAATTTTAGCCGATGATAGGGTTTAAAAGTCCACATGTTAGAAATTGGCTGAATTTCGATTACGCCTGTTTCGTGGCACTGAGATGTGGCTGCAAATATAGACTACTTTGTGTAATACATATAAAGACATGAATGGCTATAAATAGAAACTATTCTGTATTAATATGAATAAGTTTTATCTTTCATCTTTTTGGACCAGTTCCGGCTCATACATTATTGAAATAAATTACCACTATCGTTTTGAAGATGGATTGATATAATATAGGGTCAGTTTTGATATGCTCAATCTCTTTCTGTGCTGACAATGCTCGAACTCTCAATTCAGAAATCACATCTTTCTACTTCAGTAGCAACCTATTTTTGTCTGTAAGTTGATTCATGAAATGGTCGTCTAATTTCTGTTTCCTAGCTTAGTCAACTGTACAAAGCTCTGCCACAATCAGCTAGTGGAATGGCTTCAGAGCTCATTGTTTTCCATCTATCCCATGTGATATACTATGATCTTTGGGACAGATGTGTGGCTTAGGTTATTGTTTTCGACCAGTCCCATGGAAAATACAATGATTTATGGGGGACATCTTTGGTTGAGTGTTGCAGATGTATTTTTATCGGTGGCTTTTTGTGGCTCTTCCTATACTAATGCGTAGAGAAGTGGGATTGGATCTGTCTTCCGGTCTTTGTCCATTCTGTCCACCTCAAAGGGTGTCGGAAGATCCTTCTGTATTTCCACGTCTTTAGCGTTGGAGAAGAATGAGGGGTGTACTTTCGGATAGCCCACATGTGAGACTGGATTGAGTGATGTTGACAGGGCGGTGAAGGCTGGGGACACAGGTTGCTATGGAGCTGGGAGGGAAAGGTTGAAATCAGTTACATGGCGGATGATTAGAATCCAGATGAATTAAATCGATTCAAAATTGGCACGATTGACCTGTTTTCAATGGGTGGGGAATGGAAGGATCCAATCTCTCTTGACATTGAAAAACAGAAAAAAATACTAATCGTCCCAAGAAGTGATGTCTAGCTGATTAGGAGCTGGGCTGGGACACTAAAGGCATATTTGCCCTTCTGTCTTTCAATTAAAGACGTGGATATGAAAAAAATGGAAAATATGTTATAAGTAGGACAAAAATCTACCAATATTGAATAAGAAAACGCTGGAGAGTTGAAGCAAAAAACAAAATTTACCTCTGCCACTGCCCCCTCCCTCTTTTCCTCTTCTTCTCGTGTGTGAGATTGTGAGACTGGAGTAAGGATCGAGGTGGAGGAATACTGAAGGGTTTTTTAAAAGTTAACTATCGTTTGTCCGTTTTTCGTTCTATACCATCACCAGTTGTATGTTCCTATCATATTTATCTTCTGCATTTTAGCTGAATCTGCCTTCGTCCAAGGGCAGCTGATGTGCAGAGTCTGAACCTGATTTTTTTTTTTGGGTTAATTCCAGTGGGCTCTGTCAGGACATCAAAACTGATAATGGTCAATGATCGTAATGGCTGAGCGAGAGCGAGATGTTTCCTGTAGGACATTCCTGGGGTCATTTGTATTTCCTTCGACCATAAATTCAAGGATGGGTTAGACGCAGAAGTGTAGAGGAGTGCATGTATGTATATTTGTGAATAAATGTTCTATAACAATCGTTGGTTGTCAGTCCTATTTCACCTGATTACAGTATATTTTTATTGTTTTCCACAATCTCATATGGTCAGCCTTTCCATCTATCCAACATTACTGAGCGATCTTTTTTTATCGCAGTGCATGTCGGCCTATCTATTTAGGGGAATGTTTTCATGGAATAGGCTACTGAGATTGGCTCACTCAAGTAATCAAAGACTTTCCTCCTGTAGTTGCTCTTGTAGATGGTCTCGTTGCACCAATTTGAATCTGATGGATATTTTTTCACATTAGGCTGTGCCACTCCATGTACTTAACCTCTGGCTGATTGATCTGTTGTCTTGGATCTTGGATACATTTCGTAGCTTTTCTTCATCATATGATGTTTCTCCTAGAGTTTATTATCGACAATAGATGATATATTTAGCCTCTCAAATAACTGGCTACAGAAGTTCCACCCATGGATACTTTCCTTCGTATCTCCTAAGGGTAATTAAGTTATCTGTTAACCATTTCCTTATAAAACTGATTGGATAGCTGTATTTTATTTAGGAGAATGTCTTAGCAGAGTCAAGGATGATGATCCCTGACTGTCGCAAACGCCTGGAGGCATCACTTGGAGATTTGAAGGGAACATTGGTATACATCCCAGAATAATGATGCTCAATGGAAAGACCTACAAACTTTATCTCTGCTCTAATAATATTTGAATATCCTTTCAGGCTGAAATCAAGGATTCAGATCTTCAGGGCCCTGATATTGGAGACGCTGAAAGCATGGTGACTGAGGTTGAGGCTTTCTTTCAAAGTATCGAAGCATGAGCATTTAGCACAATGGGCTGTTGAAGGTCTGGTGCCTTTTTAGACTGGTCTTTTACTATATAGCACCTATGCCCTATAGGGTTCGGTGCCATCGTGCTCTCCTAAGTAGATATAGCTGTTTTGTGATGAATTCCAGCAAGCTACATATTTATGAGTCTCGCTGATGATTTCTCATTGCTGGGGCCAGGGGATGTACCAATCTGAAGTTTTAGAGCACTAAAATGGGTCCGTGAGAAGCTCATTTGGGACCTTTCCTCGGGTCCTACTTTAGAACCCAGCTAAAATCTGAGATATTCATGGCATTGGAATGTTTATCAGATTTTCGTCCCACAAGAGAACATTTTCTTCAGTAATTCATTTGATGTTTGCTAGAATTTGTTGAGACCTTCTGGGCCGGTCCGGAAGAAAGACACCTAAATGAAACAGCAAAACGAAACTAGAACTGAATGTTGAGCAGCTCTGTCCACAAACACAGCAAGACAGAAAAGGGAAACATGAAGGAAACAGAAGAGGGTGGGGGTCTAGGGGATGCCCTAGGGTTCAGAAGAGTAGGTAATTTGAGAGACTCCCAACTCAGCTAGTTGATCCCTTTTTTCTGGATGACTTAATTGTTTAATTCGAAACCCTTTTTCTGTCTCATTTAACAAGCAGCCTTAATCTAATTTACTCTTCTGTCCCCTATAAGTTGCCCTTGCTTTTTACGGTTGTATGTTATAGGTTTCCCCCTTTTTTTTTTGGCCTGAGACCAGCCTCAACTATCATGCCGTGAACCTCGAGCAATACTCTACTTTACTGCGGCAAGGAAATGACACCAAAGCACTTGTATTACCGCAAGAAGGATGTACATGGAGGGAGAAGAGCCCAACACAATTTTCTTAGCTTCCAGCTCTCTCTCAACCCCCCATCGGCTCCTTTCCTATAGTCATTGGACTGCAGCTTCCTCAGCTCTTTTTGAGCTCTCCTCTTCTCTCTCATAAGCTTTTCTTCTACTGAGACAAGAGCTTCCCTCTCTCTCTTTGTGTACAGCACTCACTCATGCCTCTTTTTCTCCTTCTTCTATCTTCTAGAGGGTGGAGTTCTCCATCTTTTATAAAGGGAGAGGCCTATAGAACCTTCTTTGTTTAAACCTTTCATTTGCTACCTTTTTGTGCAGACCCTTTCTTCTATCTGCCTTAAATCTATCTTAGGTCTAAAAGCATCATTTCAAATCCAAGAAACTTGCTCCATCCAAGCTTTCTTAGTTTGTCCACATGAATTTGATGTCATCATTAGAGAATGCTTTTTGAGGTATTGATGGATCAAGTCCTCAAATTCCCAGAGGTTGATGTAGCATTCCCATGTTGCATATTTGAGAGGTTTGCTCTACCATTTCATCATGATGTAGTTGTGGCAATGACACTTAGAATGTAGCTCCTCCATTATCTTCTCGTTAGTCCAAGATAACTTTAGCTTTCTTAGAGTACTAGGCACATGTCATGAGTGGTGTTTGTTGTGGCTAGGTGTGCTCCATGTCGTCTTCATCAACCACATACTTCAAAAGGGAGATGTGGAAGATTGATCATGCATTAGTTGTTGTTTTTATACATACATGTGTAATGATATTTATAATTAAACTTTCTAAATAAATTCTTAGTATCAATGTAAGTTCAAGTTGATTTTCACAGATGGTGAGAACTAATTTTAATGAATTTCTAATTTCTCTAATGTAAAGACTATTTAGAAGAAAATAACAAAATAAAATGAGATGAGATAAGTGATAAAATCTTCTCTTCGTTACTTAATATGCTCATTCTCTAATTAATATTGTCTATTTAATTCTCTTGTTAGCACTAGATAAAAAGGAAGGTTTTGATAATGAGATAATTAAATAATAAAAAAGAAAAATAATTTAAAAAGAATATAGAGTGAAAAGATGAGAAGGGTGGTTATCAATAGAATAACTTCTATTGATGTGGACAGTATTTTGAAATATGTAAAGTAAATATTTAAAATAAATGAAATGTATATATACCTTAGTTGTCAATCAAGGATAGACTAAAATAATTAAATTCGTGATCAAAAATAAATTTTGTCTTATGAATTTTCCTTTCCTTGTTTGTCACCTAATGACAAGAAACAAGATTACAAGGAATTATAGTCGAAATTTAATTAAGTTCATAATGATGAAGACTAAGAAAAAACTAAAGCTTTCTCTTTTCCTTGTCTATTAAGCAAGAAAATGAGAAGAACGAAACATTTAACTTAAATAAATTCAGGAACAAATTCTTTTTGATCAATGTATGTCATGCAAAGAACAAACAGAAATGAATAAAACAATAGTAAAAACTAAAATTACAAAGAGCTCTATTGATTGTAGCCAGCTAGTATTGAGATCTTCCTTCTTCCCTTGCTTTCCAACCTCCTTCCTTCCATGCATCCTCCCCAAGCCAACAATTTGTTTTCTCTCTCCAAAGGAACAAGGAGCATCCCTTCTCCTTAGATCCGAAAATCCCTCATTTTGTTTTGATTCAACTAATTTTTTTTCTTTTCGTCTTCAATATTTGACTTCATTTTTTCACTCTAATTCATGTAAAAAATTACACTTTTAAATTCATTTATTAATAAACGTAAAAGCTTCATTTGAAATTTTTGATCAATTGGAAAAGAGTTTGTAGAGAAATCATGATTTTTTTGATCAACATTTGTTTTGTTGTTTATTTTTCCTCATTTTTCTGGCATTTTTCAGGTTAGTTTCCATCATTTTCGATCATTTCTTGTATTTTCTGAGCGTTCTCTACATTTTCTGCACGTTTGATTCATGGGATTCCATGACATTACGCCAGGTCAACGATCAACCATTTAGACTAACGCTCATGAACCTTTAGTCTCACTTCAATTGTTTCTAAGAATTGTGAGTATATATGTTGAGGTGCTTTATGCTCCGTGAGGCTATACAAGGCCTGAAGATATATAATAATATATTACTATTTAGTATTATTATTATTCTTTTATTTATATTTTTATTTTTTTCATAATAAATTCACAAAATCTCTAAACAAGTCCTATAAATTCAGAAATCCCAAAAATTACAGAAAATTTAGAAAATGTCTCAGATTATCTTGAAAGTCTAAATATTAATATTTATTATCTAACTCTCATAACTTGCAATCACATTTAACTTTTTATTTTCAAAGAAATATCAAGAAATCAATGTAAATATATGAAACTTTATTTTTCTAAAACATATATAAATAGGTATATCTTTTAACAAACTAAAGTGAAACACATAGAAATTGACATCTTATTTAGATAATTTAGTGAATTATGTTGAGTTAGTAGGCTAGTTGTTCTACTCGTGCCACAACCTCAAATGAGTTATTGTAACGTGGCACCAGTCCATGATATCACTTACTATGCTTGATTAGAGCATCATGGGATCACCGACACTGTACTTTACATATCTATAGTGGTAGTCTATGTGCTTCTACATGGCTCTATAATAACCTATGTGCCAACGGTTCACATGCCTCTTCTACATATTTTTAGCATGATATGGTAAACCCATGTGTTGTTAGGCAACATGCATGACTTGTCTACTTCTCCAGCTTGAATGAGGATTGCTCTATTACTAAGCTCTGGTTGGTGATGTAAGAGAATTGGGTGACATCTAATAGCTCGACTAAATTGTCCTGATTCCCTGTCATATAATGATTTAGATACTCCTCTAACATCCTATTCATCTACTCTATGTGTCCATCTATTTATTGATGAAAAATCATTGAGAACTTTAGTTGGGTACTTATTTGTCCGAAGAGGGCTGTCTAAAATAGACTGATGAACCTCGTGTCCTGGTCTCTCACAATACCTTCACCACATGGCTCATGACGAGTTTGAACACATACTCCATTGAGCTAATTAGTTACTATGACATAAATGCTGTATATTCAAAGAAATAATTGGTGATGACAAAGATTGCCTCATGTCTTCCAATCTTGGGTAGTTCAACAATGAAATATATAGAGATGGATTCCCAATATCAGATTAGAATGGGCAGTGATTTTAGTGTGTTTGTTGTCTTGGCATGCTCCATCTTGTCCTACTAGGACACCAAACAAGATTGAATGTACACTTCAACATCTTGGTCCATGTTGCACCAATAAAAGTTGCTAGATAGCAACACCATTGTGTGCTCTCATTTGTGCTGTTCGACATAGGATGTACAATACGTCTCCTTTAGTAATTGTTGGCATAATCTACCTATTTGTGACACATATGCTCATTACTAGTGTGTGTAGAGGACTTTGTCTTCCATTCAAAAATTGTGGGTCTCTCCTATAGACACTTGTTGCATCACTCACATGACCTCTTTGTCACTTTACAATATGACGTAAATTTCCTTTGTGGGTCCATCTTTGTCACTTTACAAGATGGTGCCCATTTTTGTAGAGAGGGTAGTTATGATAACTTCTGGTTCCTTGCAGTTGAGGCATTGATAATCACTTTGGTGTGCATGACTTGTACTAAAACTCAAAGTGGTACTCCACTAATAAGTCTTGTCTTCTAAGTTCTTTTTGTGTGGTTTGGGTAGTGTTGTAAAGTAGCTTGTTGTCACATTGTCTATGTACACCATGAATAGCCTACTGAAGAGATAATAGCGTCTCACTTGTAAGTAGTTACCATTATGGTTATTTTCATCTTGTGCATAGAGTACCACCAATTTGTCACTGAGCTTTTGACTTTTGAAGTTAATGGGATGCCTTTACTATATTAGAACATTACTAATCGCCAAATCTAATATCACAAATAGTTTGTTGAAGTCTGGCAGCCATAGCATTGACTTGCTCATCACTGCTCGCTTGAGGTTGTGAAAGGCATGTTGGCATTTTGTTGACTAGTGTCAATGCACACCCTTCTTTAGAAGGTCTATCAAGAGTGTTGTATGTTGTGAGTATCCTTAGACAAAATTTTGATATTAGTTTGCTATGTTGATAAACAAGTGAAGTTCCAATACTCTAATAGGCACCAACTATTAATTGATGACACAAATATTCTCTTGGTCCATCTGCAGGCCATCTTTTTTGACAATTTGGCTAAGAAAGGTGATCTTCTCAAGTGTGAACTTGGAATTTTCCAACTTTAGGTAAAGTTTGTGACTTCAGAATTTTGATGATACCATTAAGAGATATTTTGTGTTCTTGTCTAGCTATGACTATATACAAATATGTCATCTAAGTTCACCACGACGTATCTATTCGATATAATCCTTGAAGATAATGTTTATTAGGGTGTAGAATGTTACTAGTGCATTTGTGAGGCTGAATGACATCACCATGAACTCAAATGATTTATATTGAGTCAGACATGTTTTTTGCTCATCTCCTTACTTGATGTAGACTCTATTGTAGCCACTCTTCAAGTTCATCCATAATAACTACTGAGCTCTTTCTGAGTGATTGAACAACACTTTCATATTGGGTACTAGATATTTATTCTTCATAGTCACCTTATTCAACACTTTATAATCTACACATAATTGTAGAGATTTATCTTTCTTCTTTTGAAAGAGGGCAGGGATATCAAAGGGAGTTTTGAAAGGGAAAATGTGTTTGAGCTTCAACAATTTCCCAATTGTTAGTGTAGCTACTCAAGATATGCTAGTATCATATTGTAGGGGGCACATATTAGTGGTCGTATGCCTCATAATAGCTCAATCTCATGGTCCACCTCCTAACATGGTTGGAGCCAAGATAGAGGAGAGTCTAGCATCATGTCTCATAACTCTTCTAGCAAATGGACCACACTTTGTGGCAGCTCCCTCTGTAGTGATAGGTCGACTTGGGTTTTGATTTTCATTGGCTCTTGCAACTCTAACTCTTTAGAGTCATAAGAAAAGTTGCCTCTCATTTTCTTAGGCCGTCATGTAGTTGTAATGTCAAGAGAAGTTGCAGCCCTTGTCATGTAATCTTCATTTTTTGCATGAAACAAGTGGTCGGTCCCCTTACTTGTTGGACTCTTTGAGAGAAAATTCATGTATGAGCCCTAGCCATTAAATCTATCCCCAAGATGGTGTTGAAGTTGTCCATAGGACGAACCATGAAGTTCACTATGCCTTCCCATGTTCTAAGGCATAATAAGGTTCCTTGTGTAGCTTCAATTATGGTGTGTGCTGTTGATTTGACAACCTTAATGTGACTATCTTATCATGACAATGTCATGCCTAACCAACTAGCCTCTTTCTCTGAAAGAAAGTTGTGAGTCACCCTAATGTCGACCATGAACATCGTAGGCTGGTTGTTAATGGTGGCTTTCAAATACATGAACTCTCACTTGATAGAATTATTAGGTCCTTTTGATGATGTTGTAAGGCACTATGCAATTGTAGGGGGTTGAGAATAGGGGCATAAGCTATTGGTGTAGTCTACATCATACAACTTTGTCAACTATAGATGGATAGCCCTAGCTTGATGTTGGCTTGCACATACATAACAACTTTGCTTCAAAAAAGTTATTTTATGAGGTGTCAACTTTGGATCCTCCTTGACCCCCATGGCTAATGCCCTTCGTTGCTATCATGGTGACCCTGCCTGCCACTATGGTCTGGCTACAATCTGCACCATGATTGTCTCTGCAGTTGTGGCCCACCTTATAGCCCTTACCCGAACTGTCTTTTTGCTAACCATTTTGCTGGTGTCTAGTTGTTGGTAGCCTTATAATCCATCAATGTGTTAGCCGTTATCATGACTAATTGGATGTCTAAGATATTCTTGATGTCCAATAGAAGTAAAGTAAACTGCTTCATGTATTTCCAAATGAGTATGGTGTGACAAAGTCATTAGAGTGCCTCTCAAGCCATCCATGCATTGTTCGTCAAGGGAAATTACTCCTCCAATTTTTGAACAGAGTCTTCTCATGATTCAATGGCACCATGAGTCCGAACAAAGTGTCATCACAACTTTGCATCATTCGTAAGGTACATATTCACCAATATGACCTTCTCTATTTTTTGGAAGGTGGAGACCTCCACCTTATATAGAGGGAGATGCCTAGAGGACCACCTATGTTTTAGACCTTCCTCCATTAAGCACCATTTTATGTAGAACCTTTCTTCCATCTGTCTTGAATATCTCTTAAATAGAAAAAAATCACTTTAAATCTTAGGAACTTATTTTGTCTAAGTTTCCTTGGTTTATTCACATGTTCCTGCATGCCACACGTGCTCACTATGCCTTAGCTGTGCACCTCCTATGTGTGTCTCATGTGCTCACTCAACCTCATGCTAGTGATGAGGTTCTAGAGTGTCATAGCCGAATAGTGGACCTAACAATACCTCCCCTATTTGATCCACCTTGTTTGTAAGATAGAAATCTGGAAAATGGTATCAGGGGTTGTTGATGATTCTCATGTCACCTCAAAGTTAGGGAGGTCTTTCCATTTGATGGGGACGGGTTTTATTTGCTGTCTCATGCAAGTCTCGCACCTTTTTGGGTTGAACGACCAATTGAAGATCCTCCTTTAGCATTGTCATAAGGGGTTGGTGATAGAAGTGGTTGCTGATCTCCACAAACAATCTTTGTAATTAAAGTCTAGGTAGATCAAGTTTAAAATTTATAAAATGGAAAGTGGCATAAAACTATTGGATGAAATATTAGTAATATCCGGGTTGATCACAAGGATAGTTAGAAATTCAAATTTATGATTGCAAAAGGTATAAGTGAGAAGGATGAATGTTTAGGTGTGATGCTTAGAGAAAAATATTTAGTTTCACTTTAGAAAGTGTGACGAAAGTATTTTTCACAATGAAAATATAGAGAGAATCAACATTGGAAGAAAAACCAAAAGATTAATCTTCCAATGAACAAACCTTGATTTAAGATTTCAATTTCAAGAGTTAGAAATCTTGATCAAGGTACATCGATATTTGATTAATGAATTAAGATCATCAACACATATAAAATAGAGAGAAATAAGAGTAAAGGATAAGATAAACCTTAATTTACTCGTGGAGATACTGCACTTATATCCATGAGTAAAATGAGAACGACTAGCCCTTAAGAGGATCGTTCTCTTTTGTGCTGTTGTAGCCGTCACCTACCACAAGCTTGAGTAGACTATATGTCACACGATGGTGCTCACCAAGATGTGCTGGAATCCACAAATGATCGCTCTTCAACCGTACTTCGTTGGAGGATAAGAGAGAAGGTGAGAATTCCACTATACTTTGTGGGATGAAAAAGGAAGAAAATGGACTCCAAATATTTGTCCTTGGAGTGAAGAGAAAGGGAGACAACAGACTTTCTTCAAAGGCTCAAAAACCTTCTAAAAGAAACCTCAAATAAGAACATTCCTCTCAAGAAAGAATCTAAAAGGTTCTACACTCATTTGCTGGAGTCTCCTTCGTAGCAAATGGATTGTCTTAAATTTATGATAGAAAAGAGTATATATAAACGGTTGTGCTGATGGTTTCCCTTCTCCCATCCATCAGCCTCCTCTTTTAAAACCTCACGAATGGTTGAGATGAGTTACGATTCTTGAAAACTAGGTTAGCCATCCTTTCTTCCTTTGGCTGTTTTGATTTGGTACACCATGTTCTCCTTCTCCATTTCCTACAATTAATTTTTATTAAATAGAAAGATGCTCAAATGGGACCCACATGAGATGTTTTAAAAGGCTTTTCATCACTTAATCTTACGTGAGATAAAGTGATGTCTATCAAAATATTAAACATCCTTCTCATTAATACAAATTAGACATAAGTTCATAATGAATAAGACCTTCTTTCATCCTTCTTAAATTTCGAAATATCATCTAAATAAATTTCAAAAGATATTCAAATCTTGTTCACTACTTTATATATGTTCAAAACAAATTTGCAACCAATAGTCCACATAAAAACTTATTGCGTCTAATTGGCTAAGTATGTAAATCACATTTTCAAGCATAAATCATGCCTATTACATGGAAGTTAATCAAATAATAATAATGGTGTCTTACATTGAATTTAAGGCATTATGCTTGCTAAAAATAATCTGACTATATGCATAAACTCCAAATTATGCATTATAAATAGACTATTATCAATTGCCAATTGACTTCTTGAGTTGGAATACATAAAAAGTGAAATAAATCATGGGAGAATCTAGAAGATTTATCATGTAAGTAATTGCATGCACTTTTTTCTACATAAATATTTAAAATATCATGGTGAGAGCTTTTCATTTTTTTAGTGGGCTAGAGAATGTATCTTCAAAAATTCCACCTTGCGGTAGACCATCTCTTTTAGAAAATTTCATTTTATTGTGTTAATCAACATGGGACTTAATTTGTGATTGAGCTCTTGTTAGGTGATATTTGAGCTTTTCAATATAGAGTCATACTATTTGACCATTGCCTTTGCCATTAGAGTAGGTTGTCAGGAGGCACATAGATTATTTGAAATGTGGTAGTATTTACTTTTAAATGAAATGTGTAGTATTACAATTCATCTCATGACAACTAGTGGCTCGATTATTTGGATTTGTTTCTTGCAAAACAACAAAGATAAGTCCTAAGGTAGTAGTTGACTACCTTTGTTTGATTTCCCATTTGTGGATGGAATGTTGTATTGTACTTTAAGGTAATTTCTTATAATCAGAATAACACATTCTAGTGAGGGGCCATGTGATGAGTTTATAATTAGGTATAAAACACATGTAGTATCTTGTTGGCCCTAAACAATCTCCTAATTCTCTAGGTTTAATGTGGGTGGGTCAGTTGAGCATGACCTGAATTTTATCATTTCTTATGTCTACTTTCACTTCCACTTTCAATGTCAATGCACAATGTTTAAAATATTATCCTCCGTGACTAAAAAATTGGACCAATATGAAGTTCATGTTTCTCAAAAAATTGGTACCTATTCTAAATGACAATCATGACTCTTTGTTGTGGTTATAGACCAAAATATCCTCAAAGAATACTGCTAGAAATCTTTAGAGGAATAGGTGAAAATTATTATTCATCAATAATTGAAATGTAGCTTGGGCATTTTTGAGTTTAAAAGACATTACCAGAAATTGATATTGACTTTTGTGAGTTCTAAAGACTATTTTATGGGTGTCCTCTTGGTGAATTGATATTTACTAATACCCCGATTTGAGATCCAACTTAATACATATTGTTGCTCATGTGGCTCATTTAGAAGTTCATCCATAATAGGGATGAAATTTTTTCTAGTAATTAGGCTTGATTCAAATCCCTATAATCTACCCAAAAATATCAAGTGCCATCTTTGTTTTTAACTAAACATACTATACTAGAGTAGGGCTCATTGAGGGTTGATCAATCTTGGATTCTTCCATTCAGTTTCATGGTCCTTAGGGTGGATAGTCAAAAAATAGAATTCAAGGAAATTTCGATATTAGACACATCCTTCTCCTCTCATATTTTGGTTACCTCTTTCACCTAGTTATAGTTTGCCTCCTCTTATCCTACCAATTCCTCTTTTTAAATAATAATTATGTGATAATCTGATTATGTGAGAGTCAAATGCCTCCTATTACATGATTATATCTAGTTGACCTTTGTCTATCTCAATGGGGTTACATGGCCACTCCAAATGATCTCTTTATTTGGGTGATGTTATTGGCTTTATCTTAAATCATTCAAACCAGTACATTCGTATCCTCCATATTTTATTACCTTGTAATGTCTTTTCTCTACAATAGAATTAAATGTGGTATTTTTCTCCACTGCTTGTGCTGTATCCATAATATCATTGTGGTTTGAATAATTTGACTTCATCATGGATTTATGGCTTCCGCCTTTTCATTAAAGTACTATTGAGGACCTCCTTCTATATTCCTTCAATGACACTAGATAATAGCTCAAATTCTAGACAGTAATCAACCACAGTTTTTAGCGATTTGATATCTAGAAATTTTCTCATAAAGTATTTGCCAATTTTGAATCAAAACATTTATGCATGTGATGTGCACCCACTAAAACCACACAAGTGCTTCATCATTCAAGCTAGATAGGGTTGTTTTTAGTTGGTGTCGACCTATGATACCACTCAAAGTATAGCTCCCCCCATAATATCTATACATCATGATTTCTTGTGCCAAAAAGGGGTATCTCTAAGTAGCGTCCTCTAGAACTAACTACAGTTGAGTGTTCCAAAAGTTTATAGACTATGACCTCTTATGATTCTATTGTGCTCTTATCACTATTGAATTGTGGTCTACATATGAGTGATGTTGTGCTCCTAAATTCGAGTGCTTGTGTCAGTTGCTTCTTCTTATGTTGGGATGGCCATCTTCACTATTGAAACAGTTCTTTCTTCACTCCTCGGCTATACAATCTATGATGTCCATGCAATGAGTGAGCTGTGCCACCGCATGGGTCAATACTTTCATCGTGTTCTCCATTGACACGGATCTTTGATATATTTGTCTATCTCGTCTCTTTCAAGTTTTCAACCTCCTCCAAACTCTCGTACCTTCCTTTGTTGTTTTGGGGCTCCATAGCTGGTACCAAGCTATTATGACCCTTTGACCTGACCTAAAAGAAAGACACTTGAATGGAACAAGAAAATCAGACTAGAACAAAATTTTGAGCAACTCTGTCCACAATAACAAAATAAAAAGGGGAAATGGGAAGGGAATGGAAGAGAGGGGTGGGGAGTCCAAGGGACGCCCTAGGGTTCAAGGAAGTAATTCAAGAGACCTCCCAACTCTCTTGGTTGATCCTTGTTCCATTTGGACCACTCTTTGTGTCTCACTCCATAAGCATACCTAATAAAATTTACTGTCTTCCCCAGTAAGTTGGCCATGCTTTTACGGTTGTATGCTACACTAATTGTGGACCTGGTGATGGGCCAAGCAGTTGGCCTAAAAAAATTATCCCACCTTATAATGGTAAATAAAACATTATGTTTATATAGAGAAGTCTTTCTACTTATTCTCTATCAATTTAAGGTTTGATAGCCCAAAAATTTAAAAATCTGCGAGGTGATGTTGCTCAAGAGTCTTGAAGAAAGTTAAAGGTCCCCTAAATCATACTCTCTTCTGTGTTATCTTGATCTATACTTGCATATCTTAAATCGAAATTACCTTTTTTTCCTGTAGGAATCAAGGCTCATTCCAAAGTATATCCCTAGATATTATCATTGCCCAAGTATAACTGATTTTGATTGATTGTTATGGGTATATTTCTATGAACATTAAGCAATGATTTTTGAAATTTTTTAACAGTCGAATAACGTTTAAAGAGGCAATTTTTTCAATCAGAAATGTTCTCCAGGCTTTAGAGTCAACGGTTTGTCCAGTATAGGGATCTCCATCGTCTACATAATATTGTAGCCAACTTGCACGCGTTAACAAGAAGTGGATGCCAAGTGCAATGCCCTCGTTACTGGCCTCGCCCAGTTGAAGGGTCTGAGTCAGAAGTCTGGAGTTCATTTTCAACATCATGTTGGCCCATAGAACGTTCCAAAGCTCCGCCCCTTTTCCCTACCAATTGTCTCTTGAGCTCTGCACGGCTGCCATTACTGGCTTTCCATACCCCTCCAGAGCTGCGTTCTAAGTAAGAAGCCTGATTCAAAAGCAGTTTTAGTAAAGAAGACAACGTGAGATTGGATTTTTTCTTGATCAAGATGAACCTCATATAATTAGAGCGACGAGTCCTAGAACAGTGAGATCACACTCATTAAATAATAGATCTAATGCAATGAAATCTAGACATAGTTGTTGAAGAATGCAAAAGAAAAATCGTAGACCTTGACATGTTTGAAAACCCTAGATATATGATTGACCTTGTCATGTGAAAGCTAATTATCATTGATGTGGAGTTCGCAATAGTGTGTAGATATATCTCTTGTAGTGGAGTAAACCACTTTGAATCCTAGGTGTTCCTTCTCTTACTGTCTCTCCCTATTTTTTTGTGATTTATCAGAATTAGGGTTTGCTAATTCTCAATAGATCCATGTAATCATTATTATGTCCTAGGCAGATTCGATACCTCAAGAAGGTAATTTTAATTGGGTTAGACAAACCTTCGGAAGGGTCTCCAGTGAAGCAGAGAATCAAACACTGGAGCTCGCTGACTATCTATCACCGGTGACAGCCCTCCAGTGACATCAATAAGTATTAATGGAGTTGTTCATTTTCCATCATCAGAATCACATCCCTCTACTGCATCCCTTTCCCCATCAAAAGAAAATCATAGGCCTGAAACTCTGTGACCGAGTACCTGATCAAAATAAAATTTGAGAAAGAGGACATTAATCCACATAAAATTCAGAAATCGACAGAATAGGAATGATGATGATGATGTTGGAATGACTATATGAATTGGAATGATGATGTTGATGGATCATCTATATGACAGAATAGTCCTAGAGCATAGTTTCATAAACAGGGACCTACCAAAGATTACATCAACGATAGAATGAACAGAACACTTTGTTCCTCTTAGAGGAAACAAAATATTTTTATTGGTGATAATTAGCTTCTATAGAAGACGGAAAATTGGATCGTAAATTTAATTAGTAAAATAAGTTTGGAGACACAGGATCATGTGATCTTATACTTCAACTGTTGCCACTGATTTGGGTCAGCCAAAAGGCAATGGTACACTTCATCATTTGCTCCTCCTCAGTCAAATAGGTACAACCAATCCTCTGATCCCTCACTCCAATGGAGACAAAATTTTAGGTTTCCAAACCTATGAATGGAAGGCAGAGTCTCTTGGCCTCCTTCCTACCAGTTCCCGTCTTTAGATCTGATTCAGAAGCTAAAGAAGATGAGGTCCCAGAATCAGTAAATACAAACACAAACTGCCTGTCACTGCTAAAACTCGAGCCATCAGAGTCACAAAGAGGGAGAGGAGATCAAGGCTTCAAGTGCAGAAGGCATCATTTGCCTTTAATGCATTCAAGCTAAGTCATAGAGGAGATGTGGCTAGTTTCTTAGCCCAGTTAATAATGCAGCATTTTAATGGACAAAGTTTTGGTTAGTTCTTTTTCTCAAGGATGAACTGAAACAGGAACAGACGAAGAAATGAACACCAACTGACATGCTTTTTCTTTAAAGTTAGTGTTCAACAACATCCAAGATTTTGATGCTCCAATGATAATCTAACCGTTGGATCCAATCCTCTTTGCCCTGGCAATGCCAACCCATTTCCTAAAGGCTCTAACATGCTCAAGCCTCTTACTCTGGGCATCAGTTCTTGCATTAGACATATTCAGATTCCTGTAGAGGTTCTTATGCAACTTCAGAAACTCTCTCCTAAATCTCCACTTATCAACATACATGTGAGACTCCTCCATATATCTAGCAATCTCCATGGCTCTCTCAAAGTAACCACCTCTGATAAAGTTCCACAGCAAGCACTCAAATAGATCTCTGTCAGGTGATAAAACGCCGACTTCCAACCACCTCTTGATCTCTCCCCAGATTATCGTGATCTCCCGATACATCTCCAGTGATGAGTACCCATTCACCAGGTGACCGAAGGTCTGGACAGTGGGCTCAACCTTCCTTTCTTGCATTTTTCTGAAAGTCTTTATCGCATCCTCCATCATTCCGGCCTTGCAGAAGAATAAAATAGAGAAATTAAACTCATAGATCAGATGAGTTGCTGTGCCTTCTTCTTCTTCCATGGATTGCTTTTCCAAGAGCTTGGCCAAGGCTGAGCTAGTGACCAGTGCAGCACACTTTGCATCGACTGAGGGAAACAAGATTATAGCTTCTTCGTCGGGCAAATTTATCAGGCCTCTTTCCCTCATTTGTCTCATCAGGACTCTGGCTTCATCAGGCATATTTTTTTTACAGTAGGCCATCAAAAGTGAGGCATATGTGATCTCTGGGAAGGAAACTCCAGCTGATTCCATGTCATCCAGGATATCATGAGCAGTCTCTAACCAGCCCAATTCAACAAAAGAAACCACGACCTCTGAGCCCAAACTGAAGTCCGATGAAGTGCCCACAGTCTTGTGTATGCCGATCAACACCTTGGAGAGCTCTCCCACCTTCCTCTGTCTGACATAGCCATTGATGAGCTTTGCAATTGCCCTGTCACTCGGGAAAAGCTTACCATCTTTAAGAATGATGAGACCCGACCGATTCTCTGGCTTGAAAGCAAGATCCTGTGGCAAGGACGCGGGCTTGATCAGGAGCTTGGATCCGGTCTTCAAATTGTCTGATCCAACCCGAAGAAGAAAGCAAGTTTCTGGAAGCACATTCTGCCTTGGGGGCGAGCTGGATCGCTGGTATAAACCCAGGATGAGCTCTGCCGCAGCCTCCAAGTCATTGAATTTGAAGTGCAGGCTCAACAGGGAATCGTAGAAGTGAAGATAGTGGTGGTTGAGAAGAGGTGAGGATGCGGAATCAACGTGAGGCTTCAGCTTCTTCAGATCTTCCCTGAGCCCATTCATCTCGCACACCCGAGCGATGGCGATAATGGAGCCAACGTCTGCTTCCACGCCCGTCTCTGGCATTATCTCGAGCATCTGGTGGGCCTTCAGCGGCGACCCGAATTGGACGCAGGAGTGGAGGACAAGGTTGAAGAGGGCGGCGCTGGGCTTCGTCAGCTTTCGCCGCTTGGAGCTCGCGGGATGGCAGAGGAAGACTCCGCAAAGATCGATCAGCACGTCGGCGGCGGCGTAGGAGCCCACCGGAGTCCTCACCAGGTGGGAGAAGGCGGCGCTCCAGAGAGGAGGAGGTGGGAGCCTGTTGGTCTCCAACATGAGCCTGAGCACCGCCGCGGAGGGCACCGACATCTGCGCGCGGGCCAGGGAAAGGGCTAGCCTCGAGAGGGAATCGTAGTGGAGGAGATCCGGCCGGCGGAGGGAGAGGGCGGAAGCGAGCTGGTAGGCGCGGCGGAGGCGGCGGGGCTCCGGCGAGTAGGAGGTGGCGGCGATGAGACCGCCGAGGAGAGCGCGAGGGGGAAGGAGGCTGCAGGAGGCGCGGAGGCGGTCGAAGGCCTCCCAGGCGGCGTCGATCCGCCGGGCTCCGACAGCGAGGTCTAGGTCGCGCAGAAGGGCCTTCGTGTCGCAGGCGGCGGGGGAGCTTCTTCTTCTTCTTCTTCCTCCGCCGCCACAGAGGAGCTCCTGGAGGGCGGTGCTGCGGGAGAGGTGGCGGAGGCACGCGAAGGATCCGTGCGGCAGCGGTGGCGTAGCCGCTGGCCCCCTGGGGGGCCGCAGGAAGAAGGTCCACGTAGTGGCGGTGGGCGTGGCCCTCATAGCAGAGGGAGCGGTCTGTCGTTGAGGTAATCGAAAGAATTTGAAAGGGCAGTATGCCGGAATAATTAGAAGTGGTAGTAGTGTAACCGGAATAATTCTCAGGTATAATTTAATATATATATACTGAAATTTTCTTGAAATTGGCTCGAAAAATGCTCAAATACTCAAAATAAAATATTGAGATGATAAGTCAAACATTGTAATAGATGTCCCACATTTGACAGGAATAAATTGAGTCAATACTATTCATTTATTTATTTCATTACATCTCAACTAATCAATGGTGATTTGAATATTTATTGAATAATGATTTTGAAATATTAGAAGTCACGAAAGTATTCATGTTGAATGATTATATGAAAACTCAATGAATTTACTAAAGTGAATATTTTATTTGAAGTGATTTGAATTTGAATTTAAGTGAAAATCATCACTCTAGTTTGAGATTTATCTACGAATGCTTTTTAATGATAACATATCCTTATCAGCTATGGAAGAATTGATAAATTCATATGTAAAAGTTAAGAACTTAAGGATTATGTTATTTGTTTAAGTATAAAAGATATTTAATCCTAAAAGGACGAGTTATATTTTTTTTAAAATTTCTAACTAATTTTAGGATTTTAACATTGAAGAATAATAGAAAGTAATTGATTTAAAGCTCACTAAAAATGTTAGAATTTCAAAAGTTTCTTAATTCTTAATTAGTTCAGAAACGATTTTACACAGTTTTTCTATGCAATTTTGAGTTTAATTGCAAAGCTTACTACGTTCACAAGAAGATCAGCAAGTTGAGGAGCACTTGTTGACTTGAGATCAATTCTCTTCATTCAGATTTTAACAACATCATCTTTAGCCTTCAGATATCTTCAATTATAAAGAAGTAAAACTTAACTGTAATCCAGTCTCCTCTCCATCAAATTCAAATTGTGATTCTATTCTTCATCAATATTAACAAAATATGTTGACTGAAATATTCTCTTTTTCTGCTTTGAACTTGGTTTGATCATTAGACCTAGGGTGCTGCTGCATTTAATTATCATTTGGACTACCTATAGCCATAAATATAGCTGGAGTTTTAGTGGAAAACTCTAATGGAGATGAACTATTATGATTAGCAGGTGTACACTAATAAAATTCTTGACTGGAAGAAGAGATCAAGAAAGATTATGATGATCGATCTATACTCAAAATTAGAGTGTTGATGAGAAGGGTTAATGATGTAAGATGAATATGACTGACACGGGTGGAATGGGTAGGGAACATAACAGGTAAATAACAAGCCACGAAATTTGCACACGATTGGACCCGAACCTTTGAAAGCCGACTATGATGATGTGAGAAGACTATTCTGTTCCTTGATCGAGAGTGGGAGGACTGTCTTAGGTCATCATGATTAAATAAATCTCTACGTTTCAAAATCTTAGTCGCCCTCTAAACAAGGAAATCGCAGCCCACTCGGCTGGTCTCAAGTCTGCACGGCTGAATCCGATGGCGGTGGAAACACGTATGAGGAAAGATGGAATGAAATCAAAACACACGATCACCAGAGAGAGTTGAGAGGGGACCTTCGGTGTTTGCATGCCGCAATGATGTTGTCGAGGTTAGAGCAGAGGAGGATGAGCCCGTCGTGGATCCAACTACGTGGTTAGTTGGCGGGGGGGGGGGGGATCAAGGGGGAAAGCCGCCCCCTTGCAGGGTTTGGGGCAGCACCCCAAAACCTAAATCCAATGTTGGACGGAGCAGGGTGTGCAGGGTGTGCGTGGTCAATGTGTAGGGCGGAAGGCTGGTGTGCAGGGCGAGTCGCCGTGGTGTGTCCACCAGCCGCGGGATGCACAAGCGCTTGGGCAGGATGCACGGGACGCGTGAGCGCCCCCAGGAGGCTCGTACGCGGCACGCTGCTGGCACTCCAAGGGACACTGATTGGCACGTCGTCGAGCACGTGAGCGCTAATAGAGAGACCTGCTGGCGATGAGAAAGAGGGTTGACCATAGGGTTGGGGGGGGGGCTCGTGCAACGGCGACGGCTACAGGTAGTGGCAGTCACACGAATCCCTTAGGGCACGATCTCTCGTACAAGAAAATTCTTATAAAGATCAAAACTACTGTTCAATAGAAACCTTAGGCCTATTTATAGGCCTTGAGAGGAGAGAGAGGATTACAACTTAAAGTAAATGAAAGGAAATTAAATATGGGTAAATCCTAATAGTAATAGAAGTTCGGATCCAGAGCTCGAGTTTGCCGGCGGCGACATGGAGTGGCCTTGATAGTTTGCAGAGTCTCTGGAGGAGGTGACATAGAGTCCAATGACTTTGTGGTCACTGATGGTGGGGCTAGGGTCCATGCCCCACTATTTAAATCTTAAGATTAGATTAACTCTAAATGAAGAGATACATGTGTTTATATAGGTGAGAGAAGAGAGAGAGGTAATGGGTCCAAGTGGGCCACATAGAAGAGGATGCCCAAACACTCTCCCTCAAGTTAGAGTATATAAGTCAAACATACATAGATTAATATATATAGCATCATAGGACATCCTTGTAAGGCTCTTGGTGAAGATGTCTACTAGCTAATTAGATGAAGTGACATATGGTGTGAAGATAACCTCTATTAAAACCCAAATGTAGTAATAATCAATCTCGATGTGCTTGGTTCGTTCGTGGAATATGAGGTTTCTAACTATGAAGATTGATGCTTGATTGTCACAGTATATAAGCATAGGTATCTAAGGAGTGACACCTAGACTCTTTAGAAGAGAGCAAAGCCATATCATCTCACATGTTGTCTCAGTCATAGCATGATATCTGGCTTCTACATTGAAATAAGATATCACCTTTTACTTTTGAGAGTGCAAAGTGACTAGGTTACCAGCAACATACGTGTAGTAGTCAATTGTTGACTTTCAATCTCCTTTGTCACCAGCATACCTAGCATCTAAGTAGGTTTTAACACATAGGTGACCATGATATTTGTAGATGAGTCCCTTCCTTGAAGCTCATTTGAGATAGGCTAAGGCATATAGTGCTCCCTCTCAATAGACTTGATGAGGCTCCTATATAAAATGACTGAGAACACTAATTGTATACATGATGTTAGAATGAGTAATAGTGAGATATATTAATTTCTCTAATAATCGTCAATAGTAATTAGCATCCTCTATTAAAGGTGAAGTAATATCAAGGAGCTTCGGATGCACCTTTGATAAGTCTTCATTATCATGAGTTAATAATTAGTAAATAATATAGTTTTAGCCTTAAATCATGATAAATAAACTTATATTTGTGTTAAAATGTGAAAAATGGTTTTCAATTGATTAACATAAATTTTTGGGTAATTATGTGATTTTATACAAATTTATATAATTTTTATAGTCTTACTTTTGAGATAAATGAAGAAAAAGAAATAAAAATAAAAATATAACAAAATGGGGGGGACCTGCCAGCCAGCCAGGCCCACAAGTGGGTCGGAAGTATAGTCGGAAAGTAGCCACGAACAGGGGCTTGAGCAGCTTGGACTAATAGGGGCACGTGTGCGCCACTCCCCTTCCACGTCACCGGTGGCCAGCCGGTTGTGGGGCAAGGAGTGGTCGTACACGCGTGAGAAAGGGACTTGATTGGAAATGTAATATTACTATATATTCGCTAGAAACTTCGGCGCACAAGCGATGTGGGACTAAACCTGCATCATACCTACCCTAGAAAGGGCAAGCAACTGGCAGGGTTCGAATCCCCCTGAGCCAAACCTCATATTTTTTATCTGATTATCATGACTTTCTTGCAGATCACTGGTGAAGGATTAAACAACCAGAATCATTGGATCATCGGCGAAAATCTTGTCAATGTGATTTGCAGAGCATTTTTCCTAAAATTGCCGAATAATTTACGATAAAAGGATCACGAATCCATCGAGTAAAGCATCTCCAATTGATCGACGAACAAGTTGTCGTCGAAAAGAGGACGATCCGTCGGGAGACAAGTCGCCACGTCATGAAAGCATATCGAATGCGACGAAGAGCCTTCTCTTGCTACGCGGACCTGAGGATGAAACTCCCTGACACGTGCCCCACCTCCATCAGCTCCTCTTTGTCAGGTGATAGCCGTCGGAGAGCCGCAAAGTCGCCGTTTTTCCGCTTCGTCGGGTGACAACCGCTAGAGACGATTCGGTGACCCATTTTATTGATCTCTAGACTTTACAAGGAGATCTAGAGATTGCCCACGTCATCTTTGTCTAAGGAGAGCCTTCGAGGCCGTGGACACTGCACGACGATCCTCCCGAACGCTTAGGATTCTGATGCATCACTGACGCATCACCACTGCGACGTCAGAACTTTATTTTCCTGCTTTCAACTTACTTTCCACTTCATTTAGTGATAATTTGTGTGATTTAAATTTACTAAGATATATTTTATTCAATTACGATTCTTCTAGTTTTTACAGATCTTAATTTGATCAATTAAAACATTTGTAATTGCTTATGTAAGAATCATTGGGCGGAACTCTATTTTCGCCTGATTCACGTTCGCTAGGCACTGACGTCATCCTGACGTCTGCACCCTTATTTCTTTTTTTCGTGAATTTTAAATATATTTCCTTTTCATTTCCTAGTATAAATTTATGGAAAATAGTATTCTTTGAGAAAAATCCTGAATAATTATCAGATATTATATTACATCTCTGTGATCGACCTAGAAAATTACCATTATTTTTGGAAATTTTATTAAATTATAATTGATATATTTATTCAGAAATACTTCTAAATATCCAAAAATTCGTATTTTCTAGTTTTATAAATTTTAAATTTACATGATTTAATATACAATGACTAAGTCATGTCAACCTCCATAAGTGATGACTTTGATTTGTAGTTAAGAAGTCTCATTTCCTAAAGAAGGTCAATAACATATTTCCTCTGAGATGAATTTAGCTTGTTCTATTTATAAGTAAACTTTATCTCAAGGAAATAATATGGTGTCCCTAAGTCTCTTATGCCAAAGTATTACTATAAGTAGGATGATAAGTGATAAATCTTCATTATCATGAGTTAATAATTAGTAAATAATATAGTTTTAGCCTTAACTCGTGATAAATAGACTTATATTTGTGTTAAACTGTGAAAAGTGGTTTTCAGTCAATTAATGTGAATTTTTGGGTAATTATGTGATTTTATACGAATTTATATGATTTTTACAATCGTACTTTTGAGATAAATGAAGAAAAAGAAATAAAAATAAAAATATTATAAAATAGGGGGACCCGCTAGCCAGCTGGGTCTGCCAGTGGGTCAGAAGCGCAGTCGGGAAGTAGCCGTGAGCAAGGGCTCGAGTAGCTTGCACCGAAGGGGCACGTGTGCGCCACCCCCCTTCCACGTCACCGGTGGCCAGCTGGCTGTGGGGCAAGGAGTGGTCGTACACGCGCGAGAAAGGGACTTGCTTAGAGATCTAACATTACTATATATTCACCCGAAAATTCAGCACACAATCGATGTGGGACTAAACCCGCGTCACCTTCCCTAGAAAGGGTGGGCAATTGGCGCGGGTTCGAATCCTCCTAGAGCCAAAACTCATATTTTTTATCTTATTATCGCGACTTCCCTGCAGATCGCCGGTGAAGGATTAAGCAACCAGAATCGCTTGATCATCGGCGAAAATCTCGTCAACGCGATTCGCGGAGCATTGCTACTAAAATTGCTGAACGATTCGCGATAAAAGGATCACGAATCTATCGAGTGAAGCATCTCCGATTGATCGACGAACAAGCCGTCATTGGGAAGAGGACGATCCGCCGGGAGACGAGTTACCGCCTCCTGAGAGCGTACCACATACGATGAAGAGCCTCCTCTTGCTGCGCGGACCTGAGGATGAAGCTCCCTGACATGCGCCCCACCTCCATCCAACTCCTCTCTGTCAGGTGACAGCCACTGGAGAGTCGCAAGTCGCCGTTTTTCCGCTCCACCGGGTGACAGCCGCCAGAGACGATTTGATGACCCATTTCATTGATCTCTAGACTTCGCAAGGAGATCTAGAGATTGTCCACATTGTCTTTGTCCAAACAGAGCCTTTGAGGCTGTGGACACCGCACAACGATCCTCCCAAACGCTCAGAATTCTGGTGCATCGCCGACGCATCGCCGCCGCGACGCCGAAACTCTATTTTTCTATTTTCAACTTAATTTTTGCTTCATTTAGTGATAGTTTGTTGATTTTAAATTTACCAAGATATACTTTATTCCATTACGATTCTTCCGACTTTTACAGTTCTTAATTTGATCAATTAAATCGTTTGTAATCGCTTACATAAGAATTGCTAGGTGGAACTCTGTTTCCACCCGATTCGCGTTTGTCGGGCGCGACGTCATCTTGATGTCTACACCTTTATTTCCCTTTTTCATAAATTTTAAATATATTTTATTTTCATTTCCTAGTATACAATTCATAGAAAATAGTATTCTTGGAGGAAAATTTTGAATAATTACTAGATATTATATTACATTTCTGTGATCGACCTGGAAAATTATCGCTATTTTTGAAGTTCTATTGAATTATAATTGATATATTTATTCAGAAATACTTCTAAATATCTGAAAAATCATATTTTCTAGTTTTATAAATTTTAGATTTACGTGATTTAATATACAACGACTAAGTCACGTCAATAAGTCTTCATTATCATGAGTTAATAATTAACAAATAATATATTTTTAGTCTTAACTCATAATAAATAGACTTATATTTATGTTAAAGTGTGAAAAGTAGTTTTCAATTGATTAACATGAATTTTTGGCTAATTATGTAATTTTTTATGAATTTATATAATTTTTATAATTCTATTTTTGAGATAAATGAAGAAAAAGAAATTAAATAAAAATATAGCAAAAGAAGGAGACTTGTCAGCTAGCCAAACCTACAAGCGAGTCGGAAGCGTAGTCAGGGGGAGCTGCAAGCAAGGGCTTGAGTGGCTAAAAAGGATGGGGGCATGTGTGTACCACTCCCTTTTCATGTCACCGGTGGCCAGTTGATTGTGGGACAAGGAGTGGTCATACATGTAGGAGAAGGGGACTCATTGCTTGCAAATGTGATATTACTATTATTTCCAAATGCTCAAGATTTTGGTGCATCGTCGACACATTTTCACCACAATGTCGGAACTCTGTGTTCTTACTTTCAACTTAATTTTTGCTTCATTTAGTGATAATTTGTGTGATTTAAATTTACCAAGTTATACTTCATTTAATTACGATTCTTCTGGCTTTTACAAATCTTAATTTGATCAATTAAATCATCTGTAATCACTTACGTAAGAATTACTGAGCGGAACTTTTGTTTTCGTCTGATTCGCATTCGTCGGGCACTGATGTCATTCTGACGTCCACACCCTTATTTCTCTTTTTTACGAATTTTAAATATATTTTATTTTTATTTTTATTTTTTAGTATAAAATTCATAAAAAATCGTATTCTTTAAAAAGAATTCTAAAAAATTTCCTGATATTATATTACATCCCTCTAATCGACTTGGAAAATTACCACTATTTTTGAAAGTTTTATTGAATTATAATTGATATATTTGTTTAAAAATACTTTTAAATATCTGAAAATTAGTATTTTCTAATTTTATAAATTTTAAATTTGTGTGATTTACTATACATTGATTAAGTCATGTCATAGGCTTTGGTGGCAAAGATGCCTACCTTATCACTCTCTATCACAAGAATGTCATCAACATATATGGCTAGAATAACCATACGTCTAAGAGTGGTCTTCATTAGGACAGTAGGGTCAGCAATACATAGAGTGAAGTCAAAAGTAGTAAGAAGGCTATTAAATTTCACAAATTAAGCTCAAAAATTCTACTTGAGTATGTAGATATGATGCTGAAGCAAACAAACTTAGGAAGCCTCTTCTTGAACAACATTTCCTAGAGGTTGCTCTATGAAAACTTGCTTATCCAAGTCACCATAGAGAAAAATATTAGACATGTTCAACTAGTGAAGTAATCAATCACGATGCATCATCAAGGAAGAAGAATGTCTCAGTGTAATCAATGTAATAAACTTGAGTGAGCCACATGTAACCAAGTGAGCTTTGTGATCAACAATGGAGCCATCTAAATTGTACTTTAGTGTGAACACCCACATACATGTCAAAATGTTGGCATTAGTTGGATGAGAGACAAACTTCCACATGCCCTGAGAAATCAATGCTCCAATCTCCAAATCTGTAGTTGCTTTCCAAGTAGAGGCCTGAAATGCTTCAATATGTGATTGTGGAATTAACTTAGAGGCCATAGAGAGGATAAAGGTACGAAAGGTAGGATGAAGGTGATCATAAGAAATAAAGTGGAATATAAGATGTTGAATGTAACAGCATGTACTTTTACACAACATAATGGGAAGATGAAGATCACCTATAGACAATGCAAGAAAATCATCTAGTGGAGTAGTGGTGTCAGGCGAGGTGGGTGAAGATAGAGCTGCACTTGGAGTGGATACATCGGTAGAGGATGTGGGCTGTGAAAGTGCCGACGAACAAGGGAGAGATAAAGAAAGAATAGAAGGAGCAGGTGATAAGTCTTCATTATCATGAGTTAATAATTAGTAAATAATATAGTTTTAGCCTTAACTCATGATAAATAGACTTATATTTGTGTTAAAGTGTGAAAAGTGGTTTCAGTTGATTAATGTGAATTTTTAGGTAATTATGTGATTTTACATGAATTTATATGATTTTTACAGTCTTGCTTTTGAGATAAATGAAGAAAAATAAATAAAAATAAGACAAAATGAGAGGGGACCCGCCGGCCAGCCAGGCCCGCAAGCGGATCGGAAGCTCAGTCGGGGAGTAGCCGCGAGTAGGGGCTCAGGCGGCTTGGACCAATAGGGGCACGTGTGCGCCACTCCCCTTCCACGTCACCGGTGGCCAGCCGACTGTGGGGCAATGAGTGGTTGTACACGTGAGAGAAGGAACTTTGCTTAAAAATATAACATTACTATATATTCGCCCGAAACATTGGCGCACAACTGATGTGGGACTAAACCCGCATCACACTTCCTCAGAAGGGGCGGACAACCGGCGCGGGTTCGAATCCTCCCAGAGTCAAAAGTCATATATTTTTATCTGATTATCACGACTTTCCTGCAGATCGCCGATGAAGGATTAAGCAACGAGAATCGCTAGATCATCGGCGAAAATCTCGTCAACGCGATTCGCGGAGCATTGCTACTAAAATTGCTGAACGATTCACAATAAAAGGATCACGAATCCATCGGGTAAATCATCTCCAATTGATCGATGAACAAGCTGTCGTCGGGAAGAGGACGATCCGCCGGGAGACGAGTCGTCACCTCTTGAGAGCGTACCAGATGTGATGAAGAGCCTCCTCTTGCTGCGCGGACCTGAGGATGAAGCTCCTTGACACGTGCCCCACCTCCATCCAGCTCCTCTCCATCAGGTGACAACCGCCAGAGAGCCGCAAAGTCACCATTTTTCCGCTCCGCCGGGTGACAGCTGACGTGACTCAGTCGTTGTATATTAAATCGCGCAAATATAAAATTTATAAAACTAGAAAATATGAATTTTCAGATATTTAGAAGTATTTCTGAATAAATATATCAATTATAATTTCATAAAACTTTCAAAAATAGTGGTAATTTTCCAGGTCGATCACATGGATGTAATATAATATCTGGTAATTATTCAGAATTTTTCTCAATGTATACGATTTTCTATGAATTTCATACTAGGAAATGAAAAGGAAATATATTTAAAATTCATGAAAAAAGGAAATAAGGGTGCGGACGTCAGGATGACGTCAGTGCCCGGCGAACGCAAATCGGGCAGAAATAGAGTTTCGCCCGGCGATTCTTATGTAAGCGATTACAGACGATTTAATTAATCAAATTAAGATCTGTAAAAGCCGGAAGAATCGTAATAGAACAAAGCATATTTTGGTAAATTAAAATCACAAAAATTATCACTAAATGAAGCGTAAATTAAGTTGAAAGCAGGAAAACAGAGTTCCGGCGTCGCGACGGCGATGCACCGGAATCCTGAGCGTTCGAGAGGATCGTCGTGCAGTGTCCATGGCCTCGAAGGCTCTCCTTGGACAAAGACGACGTGGGCAATTTCTAGATCTTTTCGCGAAGTCTAGAGATTAATAAAATGGGTCGTCGAGTCGTCTCCGGCGGCTGTCACCCGGCGGAGCAGAAAAACGGCGACTTTGCGGCTCTCCAGCGGTTGTCATCCGACGGAGAGGAGCTGGATGGAGGTGGGGTGCATGTCAGGGAGCTTCATCCTCAGGTCCGCACAACAAGAGGAGGCTCTTCATCACATCTGATACGCTCTCAGGAGGTGGCGACTCGTCTCCTGGCAGATCGTCCTCTTCCCGACGGCGGCTTGTTCGTCGATCAATCGAAGATGATTTACTCGATGGATTCGCGATCCTTTTATCGCAAATTGTTCAGCAATTTTAGTAGCAATGCTCCGCGAATCGCGTTGACGAGATTTTCGCCGATGATCCAGCACTCTCGTTGCTTAATCCTTCACCGGCGATCTGCAGGAAAGTCGCGATAATTTGATAAAAATATATGACTTTTGACTCTAAGAGGATTCGAACCCGCGCTGGTTGTCCGCCCCTTCTGAGGAAAGTGTGACGCGGGTTTAGTCCCACATCGGTTGTGCGCTGATTTTTAGGGCAAATATATAGTAATGTTACGTTTCTAAGCAAAGTTCCTTCTCTCACGTGTACGGCCACTCCTTGCCCCACAACCGGCTGGCCACCGGTGATGTGGAAGGGGAGTGGCGCACACGTGCCCCTATCGGTCCAAGCCGCTCGAGCCCCTGCTCGCGGCTACTCCCCGACTGAGCTTCCGACCCGCTTGCGGGCCTGGCTGGCCGGCGGGTCCCCCCTCATTTTGTCTTATTTTTATTTATTTTTCTTCATTTATCTCAAAAGCAAGACTGTAAAAATCATATAAATTCATGTAAAATCACATAATTACCTAAAAATTAGAATTAATAACTGAAAACCACTTTTCACACTTTAACACAAATATAAGTCTATTTATCATGAGTTAAGGCTAAAACTATATTATTTACTAATTATTAACCCATGATAATGAAGACTTATCAACAGCCACCGGAGATGATTCGACAACCCATTTCATTAATCTCTAGACTTCGCAAGGAGATCTAGAGATTGCCCACGTCATCTTTGTCCAAGGAGAGCCTTTGAGGCTGTGGACACTGCACGACGAGCCTCCCGAATGCTCAGGATTCCGGTGCATCGCCGACGCATTGCTGTCGTGACGCCGAAACTCTATTTTCCTGCTTTCAACTTACTTTACGCTTCATTTAGTGATAATTTCTGTGATTTGAATTTACCAAAATATACTTCGTTCACTTACGATTCTTCCGACTTTTACAAATCTTAATTTGATCAATTAAATCGTTTGTAATCGCTTACGTAAGAATCACCGGGCAGAACTCTGTTTTCGCCCGATTCGCGTTCGCCGGGCACTGACATCATCCTGATGTCCGCACCCTTATTTCCTTTTTTTTCGTGAATTTAAAATATATTTCCTTTTCATTTCTTAGTATAAAATTCATAGAAAATAGTATTCTTTGAGGAAAATTTTGAATAATTACCAGATATTATATTACACCCTTGTGATCAATCTGAAAAATCACTACTATTTTTTGGAATTTTTATTGAATTATAATTGATATATTTGTTCAGAAATACTTCTAAATATCTGAAAAATCGTATTTTCTAGTTTTATAAATTTTAGATTTGTGTGATTTAATATACAACAACTAAGTCACGTCAGTAGGATCCGTAAGAATGATAATGGGTAGAAGCCCAAGGGGTGGAGATGTGAATGAATGCGAAGATGAAAGAGATGGAACAAAAAAAGAGAAATCCTTAAGAAAAGTAATATCAGCAAAGGTCACATAGCAACGGGTGTCAGGAAAGTATACTTGATAACCTTTTTGAGTGCACAAATAATCTATGAAGACACATTTCAGAGCACGAGGAGTGAGTTTAGAAAAGGATGGCCAATGATCATGAAGGAAAGTGGTGCAATAAAAAATTCAAGGAGATAAAGAAAAAAGAGAAGCATCAGGTGTGAGACATTGGAGAAGAATGACATCACCTAATGGAGTAGAAGGAAGATGATTTTGAAGATAAATGACAATTAGGAGTATGCTAGACCACAAGTAATGTGAAACATACATCTCAATGAGTAATGTGCAAGTAATGTCAAGTGATAGTGTTTATATTCGACAACTCTATTATGTTGGAAAATGTATGGGTAGGTGGTTTGATGAATAATATCATAATCAGTACAAAAGGTGCGAATGACATGTTGAACAAGTTCAAGTGCATTGTCCATGCGAAGAACCTTGGGTGTGGTAGAATATTAGGTAATTATTTCAATGATAAATTACATAACAATAGGGAGAACTTGAGACTGATCATGAAGGAAAGAAACTTAATTCACATGAGTATAATCATCAACGAAAATGATGTAATATAGATGTTCAGTGATAGAGGCAACTCGAGAGGGTCCCCAAATATTGTAATGAACAAAATTGAATAGAGTCAATGATAGAATACTATCATGATAAAATTAGAGTAATGATGATGTTTGTCTAGTTGACATGACTCACACATAAATTCATTAAGAGACAATCATGATAAGATTTTTTGAAGTTTTGAAAAATAAGGATGACCTAAATGGTGATGCCACAAAAGAGAAGTAGTAGTAGAAGTAACAAAAGTACTCAAATGCTAGAGGAAGGTGCCTTTGAGATGAGTTCATAAATATTTTGACCCTTTTCATGTCCCAAACTAATTTTTCGTGCGATATGCAAATCCTGAAAGATAGTGGAAAGAAAAAAATGTAATGGTGTAAAGTAGGACACGAGTGATGGCATTGATAGATAAAAAATTTATAATAAAACTATGAATGTAGAGGACTTAGGTCAATAGTAGAGTAGAGGTCACAATGGTGGTGATATGCCCCTTTAATCAAACAAGTCTGACCATCGGAATGGTCACTGATAGGTGGGCTATGGTGTGATGAAGTGAGGAAAGTATGAAGGGTGTACTAGTCATATAGGTAGAAGTCCTTGAGTCAAGAATCCAAGGCGATGAGAAGGCAAATAAGACATGTACTTGGCATGGAGGGTCCCGACATAGATGCAAGGTTGGTAGAGGAAAGTGTATAAGAGGGAGCAATTGTAAAATACTTCTAGGCTTCATATTTTACTAGCGTGAAAG
Source organism: Spirodela intermedia (assembly GCA_902729315.2). Classification (NCBI taxonomy): domain Eukaryota; kingdom Viridiplantae; phylum Streptophyta; class Magnoliopsida; order Alismatales; family Araceae; genus Spirodela; species Spirodela intermedia. Next base: position 3,453,777 of record LR746273.1, read on the forward strand.
TTATCTGAATAGTAGGAGAAGTCACGGAGTGAACTATAGATGAGGAGAATCTAAATGACTGCCAGATATAACAACTTGAACCCACTTAAGCTTGCCAAACTCCTTCCAACACTTGTTTGATGGAGGTGGCTTGACTTACCACACTAAAGACAAAGTGGAAAGACATTGCAGCCTTTGCCTTTGAGAGGACGACCCTTGTAAAGCTATAGGCTACGACCACAATCCCAACTATGAGGAGTAGATGCAGCCATAATTGATGAGGTCGACATGGCAATTGATTGAGTGGTGCTCGATTGAGTAGTAAGAGTGCTCGTGCTCATACAAAGTGTTGTAGAAAAATTGATAGAGAGTGTAACACACAATCACTCGAGAGAATTTAGTTATGAATCTGTGAGACAATGTCTAGATGTAGACCACTAAGATATACACCAGTATAGAAGTCTTAGTGATATCGCTCAAGGATCCGAAGGTCAGTAGTTAGAGGCTGATAAAGAGATAACTTTTAGATGATTGCATGTAGTTGTTCAAAGTGTGTCTAGACTAAGAGATCATGTTGTTTACACGTGAGAAGAGACTCGAATAATTACATAGTACAATTGATATTTGTCTTGTTGGCATACATGGTTTCTATCATGAGCCAAAGTTGCATGACGAGCTTGATATGAGCAAGGGGTTCGGTGACAATCTACTCAATATTTTGAAGCATCCACATGACTACGGTAGTGTCAATTTGGGACCAAGAAGCATAAGTTGGGTCAACAATGGTCGACAGATTATTTGTCAGATGGTGAAGTAGGTTGTGGGACATAAGAAAGTACTCAAAACCCGATGCACATGGCACATAATTGAGACTGATGAAAATGTATGCTACCCGAGTCAGTTAGCGTGATAGAGTGCCACGAGGGAAGGAGTGCTAATGTTGGAGGCACTTTGATTAGAACTGGAGCTATGGGTCGAAGTCCTTAAAGCGGAGAAGATGCATTATCTTGGTCCATAATAATGACAAGAAACCAATGTAAGCACAAGAACATGCAGCAAAGGGTGGCATGCAACAAGAGATGGTGCATGGTAAGAAGAGAGTGTGGTGGGAGGTAGTGTAGTAAGAGACAATACCGTGAGATATTGTGAGACACTAAGAGATACTACAAGATACTACGACGGCAGATATCGCGAGAGTGGGAGGGACTATGGCGATAGTATTGACTATTTAGTTGAGGAGGAGAAGAGGTCACATGTGTCTATATAGAGGAAGAGAAGAGGAGGAGATATAATAGGTGCTAATAGGTCGAGAGTCTGATGACATTATTGAACACTCCCCCTCAAGTTAGAGCATATAAGTCAAACATGTCCAGCTTGATACATGTGGCATCATAGGAGATCTTAGTCAGACTTTTCATGAAGACATCTACAAGCTGATGAGATGAGACTACATGAGGAGTAGAGATGAGATTAGACATAACTTTATCTCGAATGTAGTGATAGTTGATTTCAATATGCTTCATACGCTAGTGTGATTATCGAAAATAAAGATAGCGGCTTGATTCTCACAATGCATGGGCATTGGAGAAGAAAAAGAGATGTTGAGTTCTTTAAGAAGTGATCGAAACCATACTATCTATCGTGCAATCTCAGTTGTGGCTAGATACCCAGACTCCGCATTAGATTAGGATATCACCCTTTATTTCCAAGACCACCAGGTGACGAGGTTACCTCCGACATATGTGCATTAACTTGTAGTAGACTTCCGGTCGCCCTTTGATAAGTCTTCATTATCATGAGTTAATAATTAGTAAATAATATAGTTTTAGCCTTAACTCATGATAAATAGACTTATATTTGTGTTAAAGTGTGAAAAGTGGTTTTCAGTTGAGTAATGTGAATTTTTAGGTAATTATGTGATTTTACATGAATTTATATGATTTTTACAGTCTTGCTTTTGAGATAAATAAAGAAAAAGAAATAAAAAATAAAAATAATACAAAATGAGGGGGACCCGCCGGCCAGCCGAGCCTGCAAGTGGGTCGGAAGCTTAGTCGGGGAGTAGCTGCAAGCAAGGGCTCGAGTGGCTTGGACCGATAGGGACACGTGTGTGCCACTCCCCTTCCACGTCACTGGTGGCCAGCCGGCTGTGGGGCAAGGAGTGGTCATACACGTGAGAGAAGGAACTTTGCTTGGAAATGTAACATTACTATATATTCGCCCGAAAAATCGATGCACAACCGATGTGGGACTAAACCGACGTCACACCTTCCTCAGAAGGGGCAGACAACCGGCACGGGTTCAAATTCTTCTAGAGTCAAAATTCATATATTTTTATCTAATTATCGCGACTTTCCTGCAGATCGCCGGTGAAGGATTAAGCAACGAGAATCGCTGGATCATCGGCGAAAATCTCGTCAATGCGATTCGCGGAGCATTGCTACTAAAATTGCTGAACAATTCGCGATAAAAGGATCGCGAATCCATCGAGTAAATCATCTCCGATTGATTGACGAACAAGCCGTCGTCGGGAAGAGGACGATCCGCCAGGAGACGAGTCACCACCTCCTGAGAGCGTACCAGATGCGATGAAGAGCCTCCTCTTGCTGTGCGGTCCTGAGGATGAAGCTCCCTGACACGCGCCCCACCTCCATCCAGCTCCTCTCCGTCGGGTGACAGCCACCGGAGAGCCGCAAAGTCGCTGTTTTTCTGCTCCGCCAGGTGACAGCTGCCGGAGACGACTTGACGACCCATTTTATTAATCTCTAGACTTCGCGAGAAGATCTAGAGATTGCCCACATCGTCTTTGTCCAAGGAAAGCCTTTGAGGCCATGGACACTGCACGACGATCCTCTCGAACGCTTAGGATTCCGATGCATCGCCGACGTATTGCCGTCATGATGCCGGAACTCTGTTTTCCTGCTTTCAACTTATTTTATGCTTCATTTAGTGATAATCTTTGTGTTTTTAATTTACCAAAATATACTTTGTTCTATTACGATTCTTCCGACTTTTACAGATCTTAATTTGATTAATTAAATCATCTTTAATCACTTACGTAAGAATCACTGAGCGGAACTCTATTTTTGCCCGATTCGCGTTCGCCAGGCGCTGACGTCATCCTGTCGTCCGCAGCCTTATTTTCCTTTTTCGTGAATTTAAAATATATTTCCTTTTCATTTCCTAGTATAAAATTTATAGAAAATCATTTTCATTGAGAAAAATTCAGAATAGTTACCAGATATTATATTACATCCTGGTGATCGACCTGGAAAATTATCGCTATTTTTAGAAGTTTTATTGTATTATAATTAATATATTTATTCATAAATACTTCTAAATATCTGAAAATTCATATTTTCTAGTTTTATAAATTTTAGATTTGCGTGATTTAATATACAACGACTAAGTCACGTCACCCTTGTTACCTGCATACCCAACATTTGAATAGGCTTTAACATAGAGATGGTCGTGTCATCAATAGATGAGTCTTTTTCCTAGGGCTCACTTGATGTGTGCTAGAACCTATAGAGCTTCCTCCTAGTGAACTTGTCGTTGGTCTTGTATGAACTGACTCAAAACATTAATCATATACACGATGTTGGGGCAAGTGACGGTGAGATATATCAACTTGCCTAATAATCGCATGTACTCATTAACGTCCTTGAAGATTGGAGAGAAAGTGTCTCAAAACTACAAATGGGTTTTCTATGGATGAAGTCTCTAGCTTGCACCCAAGGAGTCTAGTCTCCAGAAGCATGTCGAAAGCATACTTCTGCTAGGTCATGGCAAGCTCCCCGTCTTGGTATGCAAACTCAATCTCGAAAAAATACCTTAGTCCCCAAGTCACGAATGCTTAGGTACTATTATAAATAAGCTTTGGTAAAATGAATGTTGGCCTTATCACTCCTAGTCACAAGAATGTCGTTGACGTAGACTACAAGAATGATTAGGCTGCCCTCAGTCTTCTTTGTGAGTACAATGGGATCCGTAGCATATGACGAGAAGCGAAATGTGGTGGGAAGACTAAATCGTATGGTCGTTGAATGCACACGATTCAGTGTCAAAACAAAGTCCTAATCTTACCAATTTATGATTAATCAAAGTAATTAATTAGTATAATGGTAATTAAGGGTCGAATCCACGGAGAATTAGGGAAATTTGAGAGATATCTTTGAAATTCGGTCAAATCGGACAATGAAATTAGGTTAGAAATTGGACAATTTACTATATTAAGAAAGATAACTCAATTTCGAATCCACGGAATCAAAAATCAGGTGATTTGGATGAGAATTCGAAGAGTAATCGAAGTTTGAAGTTAAGAGAAATTTTCGTATCGTGAAATGATTAAAAATAGAAATTAAAACTAAATTAAACTTAATCTACAATACTTAAAGTAAAATTAACACTAAATGATGAAATATTAAGATGAAAACAAACAATCTAACCCAAATTAGCCTTCGAAATGATCCAATTAATCGCCGGATGCAAGGCTTTTCATTCCGAATTTTCGAAACAAAGAGAATTTGAAGATTGATCGCGAGCCGTTCTTCCGTCGCGAAGAACGGATTTTATAAAATTCGTAAATGATTGTGGCCGTCCGATCTGATGGAGTTGATCGCGATGGACGATCGCGATGAGATGCCTCTTCACGAATCGTCACGACGATTCGACGATCGTCCGATCGTGATTGTGCGGTTAAGATGTGATTGGATGTCCATCTGATGTGAATAATCTGGACCGTTATAACTCTCGATCAGACGGTCGCGATTTATTCACTTAATTGAGTATTTAGGCACGTGGTTGATCTCTGATCGCGTGGACCTCGATTCCACGTGATCTACGCACGCTATTTGTCGCGATGTCGATCGGACGCACGAGATCACGCCACGCGTCCTGCACATAAGAAAACTAAGGGACTTTAGTCCCACACGGGAAAAACAAAGGAGTATATTCGGGTATATAAGATATGACGATTAAGAGGGATTAATACTTTGTCTTCCGATAATCGGAAGACCTATATACTTTATTAAATAAATATATATAGTAAATATAAATACGCCACGTGTCACATCATCACCACGCAGGCGCCCACGTGCTGTCCACGTGGTAGAGCCATGTGGCCCCGAGTACCACGTCGCATCCACGTGTACACGCGCGACATATAACCCCTTTTTGCGATTTTTTAATTAATTTAAAACATTTAAAAATCGAAAATAAATATAAATAAATTCAGAAAAATTCCAGAAAATTCTATAAAATTGTAAAAATCATAACTTTCAAAATACGACTCCACATTAATTCAAATTTGTTTTGTTGGATTCAAAATTGAATAATCTATCATTATAAAAGGTCAAATTATTAAAATAAGAAGAGAATAAATTTTAATTAATTTTATACATTTATGTATTATATAAAATAAATTTATATAAATACATAAATGTTAATAAATATCTTTTCTCTCATATTTTCACTCTTTAAACATGATTATGATCATAAATATAATTAGGATTAAAGATTTTAATGTGTAATTATTTATAATAATCCATAATTTGGTGTATTTTAAGATCATAACATGAATTTACACAAAATGATAGAAATGTACTTAAAATATGATAACATGTATATATTTGTAATGATTAATGCCTTAATTTGCATTAATAATTATATAATTACATGCATAAATAGCATGTTATCAGAAGACCACTAAACTTGGCGAACTAAGGGTGTGGACTCTACTTGAGCCTGTAAATCATCTTCCACAAGAAACATATTTTAGATGACCCTCCCTTAGCACATACCTTGGAGGTTGCTCCATAAAGACCTACTCCTCGAGATCACCCTAGAGAAAGGCATTAGAAATATCCAAACTAGTGGAGAGAACATGCCTGATTTTTGGCGAGAGAGAAGAACACTCGAATGGAAGTGAGTCGAACGATAGTGGAGAATGTCCTAGTGTAGTCGATGCCATACACTTGGGTGAAGCCACGAGCAACTAGACAAGCCTTATGACATGCAATAGTATCATTTTGATGGTATTTAAGTCTGACTACCCATTTGCAAATGACAATGTTGGCATCAGCTGGATGGGGAACTTGTGTCCAAGTCCCCTAAGATACTAAGGCGTTCACTTCCAAGTCCATGGCTGCCTTCCACTCAAGTACTTGTGTCGCCTCAACATGTGAGTGGGAAATTGACTTAGATGCCACGAAAAGGGCAAAGGTATAAACGGAGGGGGAAAGGCAATCGTGAAAAACGAAGTGAAAGATTGGGTGTTGGGTGTAAGCACGAATACCTTTGCATAGGACGATGAGAAGATGAAGATCATTCTAAGGAGTACTAGGGACGTCAGCGAGAGGCACAAGTGGCTTAGTGGCAGAGGGAGATGACGGATCTGCAGCCGAAATAGAGGAGGCCGGTGGAGATGGAGAGCAAGGAGGAGGAGGTGATGGTAGAGAGGACAAATAGAAGGGAGTTGAAGGAGATGGATCCGCAAGGACAATAAAGGGGGGAAAGTTAGGTGGAAGAGAGGCAGCGGCTCAAGAAGGAGGAGGGAAGGTAGAGGAGAAGAAGGGAGACTCATCATGGAAGCTGATGTCGGCCAACATAATGTAGTGATGGGTGTTAGATAAGTAAACCCAATAGCCCTTCTATATTCAAGAGTATCGACAAATACCCATTTGAGAGCAGGATGGGCGAATTTAGATAGGGAAGGAGAGTGATCTTAGATGAAGGTAGTGTATCAAAAGACCTAAGGAGGAAGGGAAAATATGGGTGAGGTAGGTAGGAGGCATTGAAGGGAAATGGCTTCTCCCAGAGGAGCAGAGGGACACCAATTCTAGAGGTAAGTAGCCGTCATGAGGGCGTCAGTCCAAAAATAGTGTGAGACATTCATCTCAAGAAGTAGGGTGCAAGTGATGTCAAGGAGTTGGTGATGTTTGCACTAAGCGACATCATTCAGCTGCGACATATAATGGTAGATGATCCGATGGATAATGTCATAATCGGTCTAGAAGGTTCGGAAAGAGGTTTAGACGAATTCGGGGCATTGTTGGTGTGAAGAATTTAAGACATTGTAGAATATTGAGTGACAACCTTTGTGATAAAATGAATAACAGTAGATGATGTGCACTTGTTGTTGTGTTTACATACACATTATCTAATAATATTTACAACTAAGACTTAATAAAATATTAGTATAGAAGTAAGTCTTAAGTCAAACACAAGAAGGTTGATTAATCCATCGTGAAAACTAATTTAGTTTATATGTAAAGTGATTTTAATATTTTATTAATATTTAATAGAAATAATAACATAGAAGGGTGAGGTGAGAAGAATAAAAGAAAGAAAGCAAAGAAAAGGAGGAAAAGAGAGAGAGAAGAGAGAGCTATCATGAGAGAGAGAAGGGATGAGATCTCTCGCGAAAGGGAGAGAAAAGAGAGGATGAGAGAAAGAGATGAGATCTCTCGTGAAAGGGAGAGAAAAGAGAGGAGGAGAGAAAGCTCTCACGAGAGAGAGAAGGGATGAGATCTCTCATGAAAGAGAGAGAAAGGGAGAGAAGGAGAGAAATCTCACGTGAGATGGACAGAGAAAAAAGTTTCACAAAGGAGAGAGAGGAGAGAGAGAAATAAGATGAAAATGAAGAAAGAGAGAAATATGGTCAACCCATTTTCTCGGACAATTGTGTGCTCGAGCATTCATACACATGACATGAGGTCAGCCGTGAATGTCTCCAACTTGTTTTAACTGTTGAACACTCATTAATCAATCATTAATCTCGATGATTTTGCGTTTGAAAATAGAAAAAATACTTGCTATTCACGGAATGTCGAGAACATGAATATGTCGAGATTCGACTGCAAAAATTAATAGAAAATAAGTTAGAAACAATCTTAGCTTAATCTTAGACGAATTTTGGAGGATTCAGATGAAGAACAAAGATCATTCATCAAGTTTTGAATTAGTTATACTCATTTCAATTGGAAGGTGTATGAAATAGAAATAACTTGCTGTAAAATGTAAATAAATGACAAAAGCAAGTAAGTAAATACTGAAAGCATGAAATAAATCATTGCCCAAGTTTAGTCTGTCTCTTGGGCAACTGAAGACATTGGTGTGGCAGCTTGGTTTCGTCTGGAGGTGCCACACCACGTCGGAAGTCGCAGAAGTATCGTTTAGAAGTGTTGCGCTGTTTGTTGGACATATCTATTTAAAGAGGGGTCGACCACATTGTCACCATCATTTGGGGGGAGAAGAGAAGAGCTGACCACCTGTTGGAGGCCTAGAGTGCAGTTGGGGGAGGAAGGAACAAACTTGTCGATCGCTGGAGATATCGATCGCACAAAAGGAGGGAAGAATAGATTGCCGTATTTGTGACTACCATCAAAATTTTAAAAATAATCAATAATGTCTATTTTACCAGATAATAATTGATTATTATCTTTATATCTATAACGATGATACGTATGAGAACTTAAGTTCTCGGTATTGTGGTGCTTTGGGACTCATTGATCAGATATGCTTGGTCACGTGGCGTGCTGAGTGACACAAGATCAAACTGCCACAAACCACTGCTGATCGAAAACTTATGTTTCTAGTATTGTGGTGCCTCCTTAGCCGTCAAATCATCCTTTAAGGCCATGCGCGTGTTGAGCGGCGTCGAATTCACGAACCGCCGATGGATTGCTTTACGCATCTGGTATTGTGGCGATTCCCTAGCCACAGGATTTGGCTAATTTGATGACATGGCTTGCTGCGTACCATTGGATCACACCATGTTCTAGATGGCTGCACTAAAATGGACGAAAAGATTTAGTCCCATATCAGAAATATTTCGGACGCATGTGCTGAATATAAACCAAAACTACGCTTTCTCAACAAAGATCCTTTCTCCTGAAATAAAATAATGCCTAGGACCATCTTGAGAGAAGGCAAAAAGGTGGTCCACCCTCATGTGCACATGTGTGTATGGGCGCTCCTTGCCCCATGACTAGCTGGCCATCGGGACGTGGAAGGGGAGTGACACACGTGCGTAGAGCGAGGCCTTCACCACTCAAGCGCAGCTTGTGGCTCCCTCGGTCTGGGTCTACCCCCTCGACTGCTGCCCCTCCTCTAGGTTAGCTACCGAGTGCCGACTTGCCAGTTGGCATAAAATTTTTATATTATTTTTATTTTAATAATAAAAAATTATGCTAAGTATTTTAACTTCAAAATTTTAAAATTAATAATATATTCCATATTTATTTTACAAGTTAATAAAATAAAATCAAATAATAAAACTAATTAAAACACATAAATCTAGTTTTAACAAACGACCTTGAAGTAGTCATGTAGGAGGTATATTGATAAGTCTTCATTATCATGAGTTAATAATTAGTAAATAATATAGTTTTTACCTTAACTCATGATAAATAGACTTATATTTGTGTTAAAGTGTGAAAAGTGGTTTTCAATTGATTAACATGATTTTTTGGGTAATTATGTGATTTTATACGAATTTATATGATTTTTATAGTCTTACTTTTGAGATAAATGAAGAAAAAGAAATTAAAATAAAAATAAAGCAAAATGGGGGAGACCCGCCGGCCAGCCGGGCCAGCAAGCGGGTCGGAAGCACAGTCGGGGAGGAGCCGCGAGTAAGGGCTCGAGCAGCTAGGACTGATAGGGGCATATGTACACCACTCCCCTACCACATCTAATAAATCTTCATTATCATGAGTTAATAATTAGTAAATAATATAGTTTTAGCCTTAACTCATGATAAATAGACTTATATTTGTGTTAAAGTGTGAAAGTGGTTTTCAGTTGATTAATGTGAATTTTTGGGTAATTATGTGATTTTACACGAATTTATATGATTTTTACAATCTTGCTTTTGAGATAAATGAAGAAAAAGAAATAAAAAATAAAAATAAGACAAAACGGGTCGGAAGCTCAGTCGAGGAGTAGCCACGAGCAGGGGCTCGAGCGACTTGGACCGATAGGGGGACGTGTGTGCCACTCCCCTTCCACGTCACCGGTGGCCAGCCGACTGTGGGGCAAGGAGTGGTTGTACATGTGAGAGAAGGGACTTGCTAAGAAATGTAACATTAGTACATATTCGCCCAAAAAATCAGCGCACAACCGATGTGAGACTAAACCGGCCTTCCTCAGAAAGGGCGGGCAACCGGTGCGAGTTCAAATCCTCCCAGAGCCAAAACTCATATTTTTTTATCTGATTATCACGACTTCTTGCAGATCGCCGGTGCAGGATTAAGTAACCAGAATTGCTGAATCATTAGCGAAAATCTCGTCAACATGATTCGTGGAGCATTGTTACTAAAATTGCTGAACGATTTGCGATAAAAGAATCGCGAATCCATCAAGTAAAGGATCTCCGATTGATCGACGAACAAACCATCGTCGGGAAGAGGACGATCCGCCGAGAGACGAGTTGCCACCTCCTGAGAGCGTACCAGATGCGATGAAGAGCCTCCTCTTGCTGTGCGTACCTGAGGATGAAGCTCCCTGACACGCGCCCCACCTCCATCCAGCTCCTCTCCGCGGGTGACAGCCGCCGGAGAGCCGCAAAGTCGTCATTTTTCCGCCCCACCAGATGACAATCGCCGTAGACGATTCGACAACCCACGTCGCAAGGAGATCTAGAGATTGCCCACGTCGTCTTTGTCCAAGGAGAGCCTTCGGGGCCATGGACACTGCACGACAATTGACGTGACTTAGTCGTTGTATATTAAATCACACAAATATTAAATTTATAAAACTAGAAAATACGAATTTTCAGATATTTAGAAGTATTTCTGAATAAATATATCAATTATAATTCCATAAAACTTCCAAAAATAGCGGTAATTTTCCAGGTCAATCACAGGGATGTAATATAATATCTGGTAATTATTCAAAATTTTCCTCAAAGAATAATATTTTCTATAAATTTTATACTAAGAAATGAAAAGGAAATATATTTTAAATTCACGAAAAAAAAGGAAATAAGGGTGCGGACGTCATGATGATGTCAGCACCCGGCGAACGTGAATTGGGCGGAAACAGAGTTCCGCCTAGCGATTCTTACGTAAGTAATTACAGACGATTTAATTAATCAAATTAAGATCTGTAAAATCCAGAAGAATCGTAATAGAACAAAGCATATTTTGGTAAATTAAAATCACAAAAACTATCACTAAATGAAGCGTAAAGTAAGTTGAAAGCAGGAAAACAGAGTTCTGGCGTTGCGACGGCGATGAGTCGGCAATGCACCGGAATCCTGAGTATTCGGGAGGATCGTTGTGCAGTGTCCACGGCCTCGAAGGCTCTCCTTGGACAAAGACAACGTGGGCAATCTCTAGATCTTCTCGCGAAGTCTAGAGATCAATGAAATGGGTCGTCGAGTCGTCTCCGGCGGCTGTCACCTGGCAGAGCAGAAAAACGGCGACTTTGCGGCTCTCCGCCGGCTCTCACCCGACGGAGAGGAGCTAGATGGAGGTGGGGCGCGTGTCAAGGAGCTTCATCCTCAGGTCCGCGCAGCAAGAGGAGGCTCGTCATTGCATCTGGTACGCTCTCAGGAGGTGGTGACTCGTCTCCCGGCGGATCGTCCTCTTCTCGATGACGACTTGTTCGTCGATCAATCGGAGATGATTTACTCGATGGATTCATGATCCTTTTATTGCGAATCGTTCAACAATTTTAGTAGCAATGCTCCGCGAATCGTGTTGACGAGATTTTCGTCGATGATCCAGCGATTCTCGTTGCTTAATCCTTCACCGGCGATCTGCAGGAAAGTCGCAATAATCAGATAAAAATATATGACTTTTGACTCTAGGAGGATTCGAACCCGCGCCAGTTGTCTGCCCCTTCTGAGGAAGGTGTGACGCCGGTTTAATCCCACATCGGTTGTGCGCCAATTTTTCGAGCGAATATATAGTAATGTTTACATCTCTAAGCAAAGTTCCTTCTCTCACGTGTACGACCACTCCATGCCCCACAGCCGGCTGGCCACCAGTGACCTGGAAGGGGAGTGGCGCACACGTGCCCCTATCGGTCTAAGCCGCTCGAGCCCCTGCTCGCGGCTACTCCCCGACTGAGCTTCCAACCCGCTAGCAGGCCCGACTGGCCGGCTGGTCCCCCTCATTTTGTCTTATTTTTATTTCTTTTTCTTCATTTATTTCAAAAGCAAGACTGTAAAAATCATATAAATTCATGTAAAATTACATAATTACCTAAAAATTAGAATTAATAACTGAAAACCACTTTTCACACTTTAACACAAATATAAGTCTATTTATCATGAGTTAAGGCTAAAACTATATTATTTACTAATTATTAACTCATGATAATGAAGACTTATCAACGATCCTCCCGAACACTCAGGATTCCGGTGCATCACTGCCGTGACGCCGGAACTCTATTTTCCTGCTTTCAACTTAATTTTTGTTACATTTAATGATAATTTGTTGATTTTAAATTTACCAATATATACTTCATTTCATTATGATTCTTCCGGCTTTTACAGATCTTAATTTGATCAATTAAATCGTATGTAATCGCTTATGTAAGAATCGTCAAGCGGAACTCTATTTCTGCCCGATTCGCGTTCGCCGGGCACTAACGTCATCCTGATGTCTGCACCCTTATTTTCTTTTTTCGTAAATTTTAAATATATTTCCTTTTCATTTCCTAGTATAAAATTTATAGAAAATAATATTCTTTGAGAAAAATTATGAGTAATTACTAGATATTATATTACATTCATGTGATCGACCTGGAAAATTACCGCTATTTTTGGAAGTTTTATTGAATTATAATTGATATATTTGTTCAGAAATACTTCTAAATATCTGAAAAATCGTATTTTCTAGTTTTATAAATTTTAAATTTACTTGATTTAATATACAACGACTGAGTCACGTTTGCTATCAAGCGATAAGATCTAGGCCACCCATTATAAGACACTTTAATATGAGATTAAGAGAAGGATTAGAGTGCTGCCTTCATGAAATGATTTGAGCCATCCACCAAGAGAGTTGGTTATCAATCATAACCATCTATTAGAGGGGCCTAACTCTTGAGAAGATTAAGTCATCACATCCGCCTTTTGGAAGGTGTTTTTTGGCTCTCTCTCTAGTAGTGACTAACCAAAGAAAACAAGAGGAAAATCAAGTTTTGGCCAATGACATTCTCGTGCCCAAGATCATCGTGGAGAAAAGATTACCTAGAGCACATCAAGATCACCATGGATCAAACATCACTCAGCCTAGGACTGATGCACAACGAGATTTGTGCAAGATCTAGATTTTGGATGTCCTTGTAATCCTTTCTATAGATGGATTAACTTTTAATTCGAATTAGTTTATTATTTATTTTATTATTCTATTGTGTTAGATTTATTCTCTCTCCTTTGCCACGTTTTTAGATTTAATTTTGTCATTCACAATCCCAAGTATATCTATATATAAATAAGAAATAACATAAGTAGAATTCTTACTCTCTCATTATCCATGTTCCCTAAAGATCGACCTTTAGTTATCTTAAATAGAAGAGTGAGGTTTTTTAAATATTATTTGAATAAACTTAGTTGCATCACGACGACGTATTTAACCTCTAATTCAAGTTCATCAGTGCTGGTAGCAACCTTGTTGAAACCTTTTCATGATATTTATTTTAACAGCCACAATAACATATCTTGAGAAGTAAATTTCCTCAAAATCAGATTGGAGACATTTCACACAATAATCTAAATTTCAGAGATTTACTATAAACATGTGAAATTGATTTATAATCAATATTCTGCTCATAACTCACGTCCTTTGACGTGACTTAGTCGTTGTATAGTAAATCATGTAAATTTAAATTTATAAAACTTGAAAATATGAATTTTAAAATATTTAGAAGTATTTCTGAATAAATATATCAATTATAATTAAATAAAACTTCTAATTAGTGATATTTTCCAAGTCGATCATAAAGATGTAATATAATATCAGGTAATTATTCATAATTTTTCTCAAAGAATACTATTTTCTATGAATTGTATATTAAGAAATGAAAATTAAATATATTTAAAATTCATGAAAAAGGGAATTAGGCAGAAACAGAGTTCTGTCCAGTGATTCTTACATAAGCGATTACAGACGATTTAATTGATCAAATTAAGATCTGTAAATGCCAGAAGAATCATAATTGAATGAAGTATATCTTGGTAAATTTAAATAACACAAATTATAACTAAATGAAGCAAAAATTAAGTTGAAAGCTAGAAAATAGAGTTCCGACATTGCGGTGGCGATGTGTCGGCGATGCACCGAAATCCTAAGCATTCAGGAGGATTGTCGTGCAATGTCCATGGCCTCGAAGGCTCTCCTTGGACAAGGATGATGTGGGCAATCTCTAGATCTCCTTGCAAAGTCTAGAGATCAATGAAATGGGTCGTTGAATCATCTTCGGTGGCTGTCACCTGACGGAGCAGAAAAATAGCGACTTTGCAGCTCTTCAGCGCCTGTCACCTGACGAAGAGGAGTTGGATGGAGGTGGGGCACGTGTCAAGGAGCTTCATTCTCAAGTCTGCGTAGAAAGAGGAGGCTCTTCATCGCATCCAGTACACTCTCAAAAGGTGGTGACTCATCTCCCGGCGAATCATTATCTTCCTTACGATGGCTTATTCGTCAATCAATCGGAGATGTTTTACTCAACAATTTTAGTAACAATGCTCCGTGAATTGCGTTGACGAGATTTTCACTGATGATCCAACAATTCTGGTGGCTTAATCCTTCACTGACGATCTATAAGAAAGTCACGATAATCAGATAAAAAATATAAGTTTTGGCTTTGGGAAGATTCGAACCCACGCCGGTTGCCTCACTGTTTTTGGGAAGGTGACGCGGGTTTAGTCCCACATTGGTTGTGCGCCGAATTTTTGAGCAAATATATAGTAATGTTAGATTTCTAAGCAAGTTCTTTTCTCGCGCGTGCACAACCACTCCTTGCCCCACAGCCAGCTGGCCACCGGTGATGTGGAAGGGGAGTGGCGCACATGTGCCCCTTTCACTCCTAGCCACTCGAGCCCCTATTTGCGGCTCCTCCCCAACTGCACTTCTGACCTGCTTGCAGGCCCGGCTGGCTGATGGGTCCCTCCCATTTTGCTATATTTTTATTTTTATTTCTTTTTCTTTATTTATCTTAAAAGTAAGACTGTAAAAATCATAGAAATTTGTATAAAATCACATAATTACCCAAAAATTCACGTTAATCAACTGAAAACAATTTTTCACACATTAACACAAATATAAGTCTATTTATCATGAGCTAAAGCTAAAACTATATTATTTATTAATTATTAACTCATGATAATGAAGACTTATCACACCCCCCAATTTAAATCATTGCTAGTCTCTTAGTAATGGAATCACGAAAATAAAAAATTACAAATCTCAAACATCATATTTCAATACATAAAATAAAATACAATTAGAAATGATGCACCTTTAGACACTTTGGATTCTTATGTCAAGTATTTAAGAATGATGTCAAGCACTTAAATGTTTAAGCACTCCTTGGAATAACAGTTTAGAATTCACTTCTTCTATTCACATCTTTATCACTTCTTCACTCATAGATATATTTACAAGATGTTTCAATTATCAATACTCATCCAAGAATAATATTGATCTTACATTTCCCTTTTTCCATGACTTGATTTTTGAAATTTGCATTATATTTTGTCCTTTATTTTTATTTTTATATATAGTGGATAAGTAGCTTTTCCTGTAGACAAATTTTGATAATAAGAATGATGTCTCACACCCTCTATGTGTACTCTTCATTTTCAGGGCTTTCACTTTATCCATTTATTTTATAGTAAGTGTTTTTCTATGCATGATTTTTGACAACGAGAATGATGTCTCACACCTTCCATATGTACTCTTCGTTTTTAGATTTTTACATTGCTCTCTCTCTTTTTTTTTCCAAAATAAGTGATTTCTTCTTACAAGTCCTATAGATCATGGTGCAAAAATCTTCATTAAACTCAAATGATCAATCAAATTTTCAAATCAAAGAAATATTATTCATCAAGATAATAAAGTGAAAATCTGTAAAATCAAATTCATGTTATCTATCATGTATACAAGGAGTATTCCAATATTTCATGCTACTAGATCATTCTTTTGACTCAATAATAATCTTCCTAGTATCTTTTGGTATCAACCAATCTAATTGATTTAATTTTGCATGCATACAATATGATATAAGAAATTTGTAAATTAGATAGTTCTGACAATTCTGTTTTCTGTTTTCAGTTCTATTTTTAGCAACAATAAATTTTTCAAAAATAAAACAAAACTATCCTCTTTATAGTTGTAATTTTGAATTTCAGTAATATATGTCTAGGGGATTGAAATGTGAGAAAAGGATCTCTAGAATTTCAAATTTCAGGTTGTTTTTTTGTCTGCTGTTTTTGACAGTTTGTCGTTCCTGATAGAAAACCAGAAAATAGATGTTATAGTTTTTCTGAATTTTATTTTATTTTTATTTTTTTAGTTGCTGTTCTAAGTGAGTATGAAAAAATAAAAATAAAATACAAACACATGTTCTTAATCATCCTACAGCATAAATTAATAATTAATACTTCACACCCCAACTTAAAAATGACATTGTCCTCAATGACACAGAAAAATCGAAATAGAATATGTAGAAAATATAATTTTCAAGTGAAGCATGCATATATGCAAAGTTAAGCATTAAAAATATTATCATAAATGATAAAGCTCCGAAAGACATCACCTCAACCTCGTTTTTAATTTTTCACTTCATCTTACACTCTTCCTCTTGCACTTTTTCGAAAAAATAAATATAGAAACAAGTACTGCGAAGTTGTAAGAAAAATAGAGCTTAAAAAAATCAAACAGAATGAAATAAAAACCATGGGATGCCTCCCATGCAGCACTGAATTTAATGTCTTCAGCTGGACAGCTCTTAGATCATATAAGATGATCTATGGCCATCAAAATATATTTGTATCTCAAGGTAAGTTTCATGATATTATTTTTCAGATTTAGCATAAATTCATATACTTCATATATATACCTTGACATACTTTCAGCCAAAACAAAATGGAAATTAACAAAATCTTCGCAAAAATAATATTTTTATTTTGAAAAGAATCTTTCCTCATTTCTATCTTGTTTTGTAAGGCTCTCATTCATTAATAAATACTTTCTATTAATAGACCATAAAATGTGATCAGGCCATATAATTTTCAAATTAGATCTTACCTAATCTAGAATTTTTTCATCTAAATTAATATCTCTAATTCTTCCACTCACCCATTTCTTAATGTGTTCTTTTATCTTCATAATCTTCTCCTGCTCCGTTTTATCTTCCATACATATTTGTTCAATTTGCGAGGAGTGAAATATTTCAAGCTTAAAAATAATTCTAATGGGCTGTGGGTTTTGAAGGATGGAAGGATTGTCTTCTTTAATCTTAGATCTAATGAATTCAATAAAATTCAAATTTTCTCCTCCAAAATTATCTCTATATTCATATTCATTATTTTCATTTCTCCCCATTAGTTGAATCAACTCTTTTTCTAGCTTTTCGTTTCTCAACTCATCAAATTCTTTATCTTCCCAAGAGCTATCTTTTAATTTCGGTATATGATATACATCATCATCCTCACTATCAATATCCATGGCTGCAAAATTATGATTAGATTTATTAATTTCATCTCCTACATCTCCCAAATTAATTGATTTTTCCTCACCTGAAATATGTTTTTCTTCATTTGTGTCCTTACTCCCTTCTACTAAAATTTGGATGATTTTTCCATGATCAGCTATTGTTTCTTCATCTAAGGGCTCTTTCCTCCTCATCATCCTCACTATATTCATTCATCAATTGTGAGCAATAAATGATTTTATTTAAATTTTCTGTTACTATATTTTCAGCCTTAATATTCTCATTTACTTCTAATGGCTGATCAATTTCTTCTAATAATTAGAAATAAGGATGAGGTAAAATATTCTCAATCAATGTATTCACTATCCTAACATTTTCATTTCGTGGGTTTTTTTCTAAATTTATCCAACTAGACTCTCTTTGCTGAAATCCTATTGTTGGATAGTTTTCTGAATTTTCTATGGGTTGACTAAGTGGTTGTCCCTCTTCTCTCTTATTCCCAAGAGCCTCTATAATTTATTTCTGGTGCAGCATCATTTGATTCATAGTTTGTTGCATCATTTGGCTGATTTGCTGCATCATTTCCATAGCATCAGGTTGGATTTGAGAGAACTAATTTTTTTGAAATGTATGTTCTTGTTTTGGACGAAATTCAAAATGAGAATTGGATCTAAGTACTTCTGGATTTTGAATATCATTTGGGTTTCTCCATGAAAAATTATTCCCCCAATTAGGATTATAAGAATTAGAAAAATATTCTCTATTTTTACTAAAATCGTGAGGTACCTGCACTTGTTCTTGCCTATGATGATATGAAATTCGAAATGATCATTTTCACCATACATAAGACTTGTACTATTTGAATTAAATTGAGGATTAAGAGGTTTTCTAATATTGTCAATAAGCAAATCAAGTTTTTCTAATCTTTGATTAATCTAATTAACCTCATTTCTAAATTTAGATTCATTATCATGATGCAATTCATAAATTCCTCTCTTCTTATCCCTATCATATAATTCAAAAGAGGCTTGATCTCTAGAATTTTCACTTAAATTCTCATAAAGACTATAAATCTCATCAGGGGTTTTCTCCATAAAAGCTCCTCCACATATAAAATCAACTATATTTCTATGTTGTTCTAATAATCCATCATAAAAAATTCTATTGAGCTGCCACTTGGATATAGCATGATGAGGACACTTTCTAAGTAAATCTTTGAATATTTCCCATGTCTCATGTAAAGTTTCTCCTGGTCTTTGAGAAAAACTCCATATATGTTTTCTCATATTTTGAGTTTTTCCTAAGGGATAAAATTTTCGAAGAAAAGCCTATTCTATGTCTTTCCAGCTAGTTAATTCTCTATCTAATGTGGATAGCCAATGGCTAACTTTGTCCCTAAGTGTCTGAGGAAATAATTTCATCTTAATAATTTCTGGTGTAACTTGAGGGAGATTAACTAAATCACAGACCATATGAAATTATTCTAAGTGCTGATGAGGTTCTTCTAAAGGTAATCCATGAAAATTAGGGAGCATTTGAAAAATTCCTAGATTTATTTCGAATTTAACATTGGGTGCTAATGGGACTCTAATATTGGATGCTCTTTGAAATGAATCAGGGATATAATAATTTTTCATGGCCATAGGATTGTTCTCAGTTTGACCTGTACTTTCTTCAGGATCTCTCAAAATTAATTTTTCTTTCGGATTTTTAGTTTTGAATGAAATAATGAAATGATTTTCTAGCCTTGGATGCAAGGATCTTCTACCATGCATAAAAAAATAATAAATTCGAGTGAAAAGTTTATTAATTGTTACCCTCCTTCAGTATGCTCCAGTCCTTGCCTTGTTTCTTTTCGTTCCCTTTTTCTAAAAAAAAATTCGGTAAGAAGAAAATAAAATAAGAGTTAATTTTTTTTTGTGTACTCTAAGAGAAAAATAGAAAAATATTAAATATTATGCAATATATCCCTGGCAACGGCACCAAAATTTGACGTGACTCAATCATTGTATATTAAATCACGTAAATCTAAAATTAATAAAACTAGAAAATATGATTTTTTAGATATTTAGAAGTATTTCTGAATAAATATATCAATTATAATTCAATAAAACTTCCAAAAATAGCGGTAATTTTCCAAGTTGATCACAGGGATGTAATATAATATTTGGTAATTATTCAGATTTTTTCTCAATGAATACGATTTTCTATGAATTTTATACTAGGAAATGAAAAGGAAATATATTTAAAATTCACGAAAAAAGGAAATAAGGGTGCGGACGTCAGGATGACGTTAGCGCCCGGCGAAAAATCGGGCGGAAATAGAGTTCCACCTAGTGATTCTTACGTAAGTGATTACAGACGATTTAATTAATCAAATTAAGATCTGTAAAAGCCGAAAGAATCGTAATTGAATGAAGTATATTTTGGTAAATTAAAATCACACAAAGTATCACTAAATGAAACGTAAATTAAGTTGAAAGTAAGAAAATAGAGTTCTGACGTCGCGACGGTGATGCGTCGGCGATGCACCGGAATCCTAAGCGTTTGGGAGGATCGTCGTGTAGTGTCCATAGCCTCAAAGACTCTCCTTGGACAAAGACGATGTGGGCAATCTCTAGATCTCCTTTCGAAGTCTAGAGATCAATGAAATGGGTCGTCGACTTGTCTCCGGCGGCTGTCACCCAGTGGAGCGGAAAAACGGTGACTTTGCGGCTCTCCGACGGCTCTCACCCGACGGAGAGGAGCTGGATGGAGGTGGGGCGCATGTTAGGGAGCTTCATCCTTAGGTCCGCGCAGCAAGAGGAGGCTCTTCATCGCATCTGGTATGCTCTCAAGAGGTAGCGACTCGTCTCCCGGTGGATCGTCCTCTTCCCGACGACGGCTTGTTCGTCGATCAATCGGTGATGATTTACTCGATGGATTCGCGATCCTTTTATCACGAATCGTTCAACAATTTTAGTAGCAATGCTCCGCGAATCGCGTTAACAAGATTTTCGCCGATGATCCAGCGATTCTCGTTGCTTAATCCTTCACTGATGATCTGTAGGAAAGTCGCGATAATCAGATAAAAATATATGAATTTTGACTCTGGAAGGATTCGAACCCGCGCCGGTTGTCCGTCCCTTCTGAGGAAGGTGTGACGTCCGTTTAGTCCCACATCGGTTGTGCGCCGATTTTTCGAGCGAATATATAGTAATGTTACATTTCTAAGCAAAGTTCCTTCTCTCGCGTGTACGACCACTCCTTGTTCCACAGCCGGCTGGCCACCGGTGACATGGAAGGGGAGTAGCACACATGTGCCCCTATCTGTCCAAGCCGCTCAAGCCCCTACTCGTGGCTACTCCCCGACTGAGCATCCGACTTGCTTGCGGGCCCAGTTGGCCGACGGGTCCCTCTCATTTTGTCTTTTTTTTATTTTTTATTTCTTTTTCTTCATTTATCTCAAAAGCAAACTATAAAAATCATATAAATTCATGTAAAATCACATAATTACCTAAAAATTCACATTAATCAATTGAAAACTACTTTTCACACTTTAACACAAATATAAGTCTATTTATCATGAGTTAAGGCTAAAACTATATTATTTACTAATTATTAACTCATGATAATGAAGACTTATCATGTTGTTATGTGCATCTCTAAATTTAGAGCATTCACTACTATTTGTGAAACAATTCCTTGAGTTCAACTAACTCTTGTTAGTATAAAAAGTGAAAACATCAATGCTCTGTCTAGCATTTACTAGATTTAATGTTCCTAACTTATGTTTATTTTCCCTAAAATGCTTCTTATAGGTTTGTGGCTTTAGGGAGCTATATCACATGCTAGATTAGGAATGTTGCCCATCTATTTACATCAATTAGTTCGGTAGTTATGTTATCTAGATTGACAAGTTTAGATAGCCAAACAAAAATAATGCATAATTAGTCTCTCATAGAATGAAGGCTCTAAGTCAGCTCAAGTAAGTGAAGTACAAATATCAAATGATAGAGCCAGAAACACATTCTAAATTGGCATGTATGCATGGGCCTACAAGTGTTGAAGCCTCTTTTGATGTGGAAACACTCTAAATGTTTGGTATTGATATGAAAAAGTATTGTTTCTAGAATGTCAAATCTCCCTTAAAATATTAGAATGTTTTATCCTTCTATCTAGCACACATCTCCTTTACTTAAGGCTTCTAAATTTCAAACTTTTCATTAATTGTCCAAATGGATATTCAATAACTTTCTAAATAAAAGGTTTTAAATAATTTAGGCACTTTGAGTACTATCTTTGTCACTTTCATCATTAACTTTTTTTATTCTAACTTTCTATAACAGAATTTAAATACAAAATTTACAGATAAGTAATCTAGAACACATGATTTCAAGGCACTATTGCTATGATACACATCCAAATAAAATTTACAAGATTAAATAAAGATAATCTTAAATAGTGGCTAATGCCCAACAAGCAAGGCATCTTTAAATACTAAAACAAAAGTTGGTTACAGCCTTCTTGATCTTCCTTGGTTGAAAATTTTGGTTAAAAATCAGTTACCATAATCAAATTGGTTAACAACAAAGTCGCACTAATGGAAGTAATTTTTGATTCTCTAGCTTTTGATTCTCTACATTTGTGACTTTTCCAACCTCTTCCATTTGATCATGCCTATGATTATAATTGCATGGGGGACGATAGGTGGGTGTATGCATTAGAACAAGTGGACACATTGGCAAGCATGTGAGGCCAAGTGCACGCAAATAAGGGAAAAGAAAGAGATGAGGAGAATAGGAAGATTTAGGGTGGGGGCTAAGAGACTCACACAAGCTCCCTCTCAAAATTTGTCTTCATTCATGTTGGTTAAGCACAATGAAAAATTTAGACTTCTGATGTCTCACTAGAGAGAAAACCCTTATAGTTCTTAGTCAAATATGAGGAACGATGGAAAAACTCTATCTAGTAGACATTCTCATCTAAGGTGGTCCTTTAATGGAGTTGGATCTTGGTTGCAACCAATCCTCCACAAAGGAACTTGGTTGACCATTTTACATCATTAAGAGGGAGGACACATGACATCTCTAATGATTTTCCAAACTCAGATATCTGTGGGTTGACCTACTTAAGACTAATGACGTGAATAGGACACTCCCTTTTGTAGTGGACTTGGATTTATGTCACAAGGACAACAAAAAGTCAATTCGAAGTAAATAATGACACTTAACAGTTGCTTAGAGTTAAGAGAAGAGTGGAATACTTGGAAAAACATTATCCTGTGGAGGACCATCTCCATCGATAATGTCTTATGTCGTCAAAGTTTGATCCTGTGAAAGATGCACATCTTTGTGCTTAATGTTGACGATATGGCAATCAGGCTATTCTAATGTTACTTAGGGGCATTCTAGTCATCTACGAAATGTTCCTCCGTTAGAGAGTCCGGCCGAATGAACTAGGGTTCCGCGCGGTGGAGAATGACGTCTGTGCTTCCATCAAAACCCGGTTTTGCCCGTGGGGTCTCAACTGTCGCTTCCCAGGGCTAAAACCCTCGGCTCTGCATCAATCGGCGCTTTCACGCTCTGCCTGGAACGATCCCTGTAATGCCTCCGCGGGTGGCGAACAAGGCGTCGGGGGGTACCTCTGGGCCCGGCAGGAGGATGGTATCAAGCACGGGGAAGGGGAAGGCAAAGGCCGCCGCGGATAAAGTGGCCGAAGAGATTCCTGTTGTGGATCTGGAGGAGGTGAAGACCCTGGTTGATGTCGTCGAGTCGGTTCTGGAGCCAGAACCCGAGGCGAATGGATCTATTGGTATTTTTCGTTTGTCTTCGTTCAATGTGCTTTCTTTGTTTAGTTTTACGTGAAACTTATGATTGTATTTCTTTGAACAGGATATTTCCATTGATTTATCCGGGTTCTTGGTGATCTTTTAGCTATGGGTTTGTCTCGTTCCGATTTACCGATAGTTTTATTTTCTCTCCTGTAGATGGCTTCGCTAGTTTCTTCCGACTCCTTTTTTAGTAGAAGCTACTAATCTACTTGGATTGTGTTGTTTTCTTTTATATCCAAGGGGACGTTTTTTTTGTACGGTCATTTCTACGTCATGACGAATTCCTTTTGTTTCGCCAGATGCTATCGCCTTCATTGCTTGCAACCCCATTCAAGTTCATTTAATGTGTAAACTCTAAATTAAGCTTTCCAGTTGAATTTTTTCTCTCAAATATGCAATGACACGGCGAAATTTCCATCCCCTTAACTTTTTTTTTATGCCAGTCAGCTGAACGAAATCCTGCTTATACTGGACGATTTATGCACGGTTTTCAATCTACGCTTTCCTTCCTTACTTGTTGCCCCATGTAATTGTCTAGATGTGCAATAAACGTGCGGTTTCTTGGGCCAGCAGGAGAAAACGTGAAGGAGGTTTATATTGAAGAAGATAATTGCGAAAGGTTAGATCTTGACGACAATGATATAGAGTTTGATCCTGAAGAAGAACCTGACATGGAGTATGATGAGAAGAGAATAGAGAATGATGATGAACAGGAAGAAGGTGACCGGGTTGAAGAGGGTGGTGGGGACATTGATGACGATGAGGAGGAACGAGACATGATTGAAGAAATAGACAGTGATGGTGGGAACATTGAAGGAGAAGAGGATGACGAAAATGTCGAAGATGAACACGAGGATGCTGTGGAAGAACAGGAGCAGCATGACCTAGTTGCAGAACGTCGCAAGAGAAAGGAATTTGAAATTTTTGTTGGAGGCTTAGACAAGGATTCTACAGAAGAGGATCTTAAGAAGGTCTTCAGTGTTGTTGGCAAAGTGGTGGAAGTTCGGCTGATGAAAAATCCTCAGACGAAGAAAAATAAGGGATTTGCTTTCCTACGCTTTGCTACAGTGGAGCAGGCAAAGAGGGCTGTTGCAGAATTGAAGAACCCAGTGGTATTTTCTACATCCGGATGGAGTATGATAGAAAAATTATGAAACTTATTAGATTTCTCATGGGTATTCCTTTCTTGGTTTCAGATCAATGGTAAACAGTGTGGTGTCTCACCAAGCCAAGATAATGACACCCTTTTTCTGGGCAACATATGCCGGACATGGACAAAAGAACATGTATATTCTGCATTTTTGTTGACGCTGTTATATTTATGAGTCATAATCTCCTTACAATTCTTTCAATATAATTTCAGCTGAAAGACAAGTTGAAGCAATATGGTGTCGAAAATATTGATGATTTAACGTTAGTTGAAGACAGTAATAATGAAGGAAACAATCGGGGGTTCGCTTTCTTGGAGTTTGCTTCTCGTACAGATGCAATGGATGCCTACAGACGCCTGCAGAAGCAGGATGTTGCATTTGGAGTTGATAGGAATGCTAAAGTTTCTTTTGCTGATTCTTTTATTGAACCTGATGATGAGATCATGGCACAGGTTTGCATCCAAATTCTAATGAAGCCACATTTTTTTCCTCTGATATATTATTCCTTGTTCTCAAAAAAAAATTCCCATCAAAAGTTGGTGATATTTAATTTTTCTTTGACTCTGTTTGGAGGAAACATTATCTCACAATGTTGAACACATTTTGACAGGTTAAAACCGTTTTTGTGGATGGTTTGCCTGCCGCTTGGGATGAGGAACGTATCAGAGATTATCTCAAGAAATTCGGGCAGATTGAGAGGGTCGAACTTGCCCGGAATATGCCAGCAGCTAAGAGAAAAGATTTTGGTTTTGTCACTTTTGAAACCCATGATTCTGCAGTCAAGTGTGCAGAAGCCATCAATAATGCAGAGCTTGGTGAAGGAGACAAAAAGGTTTATGGTTTTCTTTATTCCAGCATTCTGAAAGTTTCATTTAGTCTGATAGCTATGTTACTGTATATGTTTTGTTTGCTACTCGACATTTAAGGTTTTTCTTACCCTCTTTGTTGTTTCTTTACGTATTTTAATTTGGATGCATGTGGGGATATTCAGGTCAAAGTTAGGGCTCGGTTGTCTCGACCACGACGAAGAGGAAGAGGCTACCATGGTTTCCAAGGTGATTTACGGTATGGTAGATGGCCCCCAAGGGGTGGTCGCTTCTCATGGACTCGACCTATGCCTCATAGAATCCCAGGCAACGTCTTAAGACCAGGTCATGGAGCGTTCACCAGAGGCCGTGGAGCATTCAGAGGAGGCCGTGGACTAAGGAGACCAATAGACGTCAGGGATAGACGATCAGTCATGGAAGCAGCAGAGAGAGATGGACACTTTCCTCCCATTGAGCGTTCCTATGATAGAAGACTACCAAGTAAATTTCTCTCTTTTGGTCTTAGTTAAATGTTTGCTCCCAGTTGCCTATTTTCTGTTGGATTCTTATGCAATTATTTAAAAATTAGGTAACCCTTATCCAAGGAGCAGCTCAAAGGGAGATTTCATTAGGCATGAGGTTCCACCAAGAAGAAAAGCTGCTGCTGATTACGATTCAAGGGTTCCTGAAGGAAGACGCTCCTCTTATCAGGATGACTATTTTTCCCGTGGACCATCTGATTACACCGGTGTAAGAAGTTCATCTAGTACTGCTGTTAGACAGAGCTATGGTGATGAAGGGTATGGACGTAGGTTTGAAAAGCTTCCTCCAACTTATCGAGAAGCTCACAGTCGTGATTACGATTCCATCTCTGGCTCTAAGCGTTCATATTCTATGATTGTAAGTCGTTTTAAGCAATTGTCTGCTCCACATTCTCTTTTTTAGGCTGCTGATCGATTCATGTGAATAGCATTTTTTCACTGATGGATCTTTTCAGGATGATGCTCCTCCACACTATGGTGATGTTGGCATTCGTCAGTCCAGACCTCGTTTGGATTATGGTATCAGTGGCAGCAGTGCACATTACGATGAATATGGAGAAAGGTTGTTCTCACATGTATGTTTTATCTGTACGTTGTTTGCTTTTCCAGGCACTTGACAACCTATATTTTGATAACAGGCTTGGTCGATCTGATATGGGATATGGCCGTGGTAGTCGTAGTTCTCTCTCCACTCAGGAGCCTCATTCACCCTATGGTAGCAATCGTCGTGGCAGGGGTTACCCTCGAGGTAAGTGAATTTTATTAGTTTGTTGAAACACTTTTCTCCACCACGAATACTTTATTTATTCCAGACCATCTGGCCTTAGGTCTATCCAGCAATGGTGGAGGAATGTATTCAAGCTACAGCAGTGGAAGTTATCTGTCACGATCTGATGTGTGTCTCTTTACCCTATGCTTATTGTTTTTAAAAGTTTTATCTATACGAGTTATATTTAATCCTGTGTTGTGCCTCTTCTTAAGGTTGGTGGCGGTTCTTACACCTCACTGTATTCTAATCGTGGATTGGGAGGTAGTGGGTATCCTGGAGGCAGTGGATCAGGATCATACTACTGAGGTACGCAAGAGTTCTTTTCTGCTGAACTTAATGCTTCTTTCTTATAATAAAGCAGACGCATTCCTTGAAAGTAGGTTGGTCTCCCCTACCATTGTGAGGAATATGCTTGCAAGGTGGATATTGCTTTAATTTTCTCTAGCAACCTTCTCAGCGAGTATGGATCTTTCATGATCACATGTGGATTTATCATCATGACACAGATTTGTTGCCATCACAAGAGGCCGGTGTAGGCTCTGGATTTGTGGAGATTCTGGTTATGTTACCTACATGCTTGGAGAGCGTGGTTCCAAGCATTTACAGCCGGTTGGTCACTGAGAGAAAGTCCGTGGTGTTTAAAAGCAGAAACTTTGACGTTTGACCTGACAGTTGTGCTTGGATACACGATGAAGAAATTTTATTGTAAGGAATTTGAGTTACAACCGGAGTTGAGAACTCTTCTATCATGGTGTGTTTATGTATAAAAATGCATATTTCTTTCTAGCTCTGCTAAGAACTCTATGAGGAGGACAAGAAGTCTTATGCATTAATGGTTTGATTTGAGTAATCAATCTATGAACCTAATCTTGAGATGCTTCATTAAGTGTTCAGACAAACTACTCTGGAAATTTGGTATGAGTTGGCTATATTTTAATTAGAATCCTATTTTTGTCATGCCGTTTATAAGAAGAGCAGTCAGATGGCTCAGGATTTAATACATTTGAGTATGGTTTTAAGCGCCAGTTCTAAGGAGATTGTTGCTTTAATGGAGCAGGTAATAGTTGGATCAGTGGTAATGGGCTACTTTCTGAGAGCACTGGTTTAACACTGAATATTCTATGCATATATTATTGTGGCCAAATATGCTTTATTTAGACAGATTCTCTTGAGTCTTTGGCTGGATTTGGCGGTATTTTTGGAGCATACCGCACACCACGAGTATTTTTGGCTTACCAATCTAAGTGGTGGTGAGTTCCCTGTCACTTTTGAAACAGATGGGATCTCAAAATAACATCGATGAAGGAAATTTCAGGCTTCATAAAATAGTCTAAATATTTGTATGCATTTAAACATATACAGGAATTTAACCCTACCTACTATGATGTTTTTGTTGTCGGCATTTATAGATACTTCAGGTAGTAGGGCATTAGGTTTAAATAGATTGTTGGTAATAAGTGAAGAACTTTTCTGCAATGTTACGCTGGTGAACTTCTCCTGGATTCCCATGAGGAAACGAATCTCGTGTTTTATGCGATTTACCAAACATGCTACGTATTCCTGGATAATGTTACATATCATGTGCTAAAAAAATACATGGTATTAAATTATTCTTGTTGTCCTGATCATTCTCACAAGGGTGGGAAGCATCCTGCGCCAATGGGGCATTACGCTTGACAGTTTATATGGCCTTTCTCGACTAAGTCGATGATGTTGAGAGGGAAGGGCTTAGCAGGAAAACATTTTTGTGCATTAAACGGAGCCTAACTGATGATAGATAACCGTGATGGGATTGAATGCTGCACATGGAGAGAGGTTAATGAGTGAGAAGTTGCAGCTGCGGGCATTGCCTAATTTCATTTGGATGTTCAAACAGCGTGGTACTTGGTGCCAGAAATTTCTATCAAGAGTATTTTGTTGAATGAAAATGGAAAAGTTTATTCGAACCCAGGTTTTTGCAACAGTTTTATTGTGAAACAAATTTCTCGAGTGGAATTGGAGGATTGGCCAGACTCAAGGCTCCTACTCTTTTTGATCCACATCAGAGAAACAGTTCCTGCAAAAATCGAATGTTTGTTCGGATACTTTAACCCACTTTATTCAAAGAAAAGGCAAACTATGAGGGGATAAAGATGTCTTCAATATTTCAATCTCATTTGATATCTGTTAGCAAGTGATAAGCAGTGTTTGGAAAACTCCCAACTCTTTGTTTCTCCTTTTCCCTGTTGTTTCTCCGTTGAATCTTGTTTTATAGTCTGACCCTGGTTTGGGTGCCATATTGTCATATCAAGGTATGTATGGAAAGTGAGAAATTATCTGAGATCTCATGGACTCTAGTCAGACTCTAGAAGGTAATTCATTCTCATGCAAAACCTTTGGCCATTAATGGGACTCCAGAGAATCCCATCAAATGTGCCATGATTAAGAACATGAAGCTGCACAATTTCTTGTGATTTTCCTAACTTGTAGATGTCGATGGTATGTCTCGTCCCTGTGACTAATAATTATCTTACTGCATTCAAGGTTTTAATTTTCTATTCACTTCATGTCTGTCGTCCTCTGTTCAGTTTATCTCCAAGGATGAGATTGATAGATAATGAGTGAACTAGTTTGGTCATTGATAGCTGGTTATCTGAATCTGCCTGTTGCAAACTGTCTTTCTAGATTTTGTGTTGATGGTTATCGTCTATGATCGCTAGTTTTTGATACGGTTTACTGAAAGTGATTTCCCATTGTAGTCAACCATTCAGTCAAACCACACTGCTCTGGCCACGGTGAACTGAAAATATTAAAATAGAAGTGATTTTTAAAAAATATTTAATTTTTGTATCTCTGGGAAAATTGCTTTGATTGTGGTCGTCCGGTCTGGGCATCTTTTTCTTCTTGGTTTTTCAGATCTTTGGTCAACCAACGCCCAATCTCCGTCCTGCTTTTCATTATATCACATCTCATCTGCTCTACCTATATTTTCACATTCTCTCCCTCTTTTTTGGATCGAAACCCTAATATCAGGAACCAGTTCAGGTTTACATCATTACTAGTAAGTTGGGAGCTTCCACCCTTGACCTGGCAGTCTGTGAAGGATCGATTTTTATGCCTCTTTCTGAACTAGAACCCTCATTTCGAGAGGCCATCGATGTTTCCTTTATTGTTCTTGTCGTCGATGGAGCAACTTAAGCTTGCGACGAACCCTCGAAGAGCTTGCTGCGGCTGCCGGAGGAATTAATATTTTCTGGGATGGTGATGATTGCCGGAGATCAGAAGCCCTCCACGCGTCTCCCTCATCTATTGGAGCTTGATGACGCCTTTTGTTCTTCTGTTATGATTTGTTTTCTCCTTCTGTATATTCCAGGTTGACTTTTTCTGATTATTATTATATTTTTCTATTTATGGATCGAGGGGTTCATCTGCCAGATAATGTTCTTCTCCGAATTCTATTAAAGGTTTATTTCTTCGAGAAAAAACTTTACTGTTTTCCGTAATAATGGTTTTTCATAAATATTACTATTTATTTAAGCACCTAATCTTCTCTAAATTATTTATTTATTTATTTATTTTTGGGGCGTTATGAAGCAGGTTAATCTTGAATTTATGGGCTAAATTATCTCATTCGGCCCTGTGGATTTGATTGATGGGCTTCTTGCGGATGAGCTCTGATAAGTTTATAGCCGTTGTTTAGTGGGCCGGCCCCAGTTGCTGAGGCCCAAAACGCCCTATCTGCATTGCCTGTACGAAATATTCTTCATTAGCTTGATAAGCCAAAATAATTGGAGTATAATGCATTTTGGCGACTCAAGGTCATTCTAATAAATGGGGGAATTTTCAATAACTAGTGGTTTTTTGGGGGGCTAAAATCAAATAAAAAAGAGAATAATGTGCTCGTGCCATGATCCTCTCGCCGGCAGTCTGCCGCTTCGTTCACCTGCACTCTGACCTTGCCGAGATGCGGCCACCAGACAGGAATCCACGCTATCCGTTGGGGTTTGACTGCCAGGTCTAAAGGCATAATCTTTCCTGGAGTAGACGCATCTTCTTCGGACAGGTAAAAGTCAAGCCCATCACCCGATGCCGCTTCTTCCCTATGATAATATAGGAAGAAGAGATCTAAATCATATGAACAGAGACTGCTCTTCTTTCTCCTTTCTCTCTCTTGTTCTCTGAAGTTTTCAAGACTTGACCTTCCATCTTCCTCTCTCTCTATTCTAGAATAGAGAGAGAGAGAGAGCAAGGGTCAACGGCAAGACAACGGATCTTATCAGGTCGGACAAGAATTCCGTTGATTATTTGCCTAGTCCAATGGACACGTGGTGGGGGTAGATGTTATCCTTGACGGCTGTGGTTAGCAGTCATCCAACGGTCCTGGTGGCTACAGGGAGAAACCGATATGGCTGCCAATAAAGCAGCGTGAATACCAAAGCAAGAGCCAGGAGCAAGAAGGCGATAGATTGACCTTACTACTGCCTTCATCGAAGGAAGCCAGCGCTTGGACAATGGCAGCTCTCATCGGTGCAGGCAGCATAGCGGCGGCGAATCCTTCCTACAGCGTCCGACCGGCGGTGCCGCCTCGGAAGCTCACCGTCTCCGCGTCGGGACCGTCCGTTGTCTCTGGTTCGCCTTCAGCTTCCTTATCGTGGAGTTTAGACAGCTGGAGGTCGAAGAAAGCGTTGCAGATCCCTGTTTACCCGGACGCGGAGGCCCTGGAGTCGGTGCTGCAGTCGCTGGAGAGGTACCCGCCGCTGGTGTTCGCGGGGGAGGCGAGGAAGCTGGAGGAAAAGCTGGCGGATGCAGCGGTAGGGAAGGCCTTCTTGCTCCAGGGAGGGGACTGCGCCGAGAGCTTCAAGGAGTTCAATGGTAACAATATCAGGGACACGTTCAGGGTTTTGCTGCAGATGGCAGTGGTTCTCACATTCGGGGGGCAGATGCCTATCATTAAGGTTAGATCTCTCCCGGTCTCTGTTCTTTAGTTTTTTTATGGAATTTCTTTTCTTTTCGACAAAGGCAGTCTTCCCTTTAGTATCCTCCTGGATCATTCTTTTCTGGTGTGTACTGAAACAGATAGGCCCGCAATAATTTGACGATTATCCAGCGTGTGATTGAAGTATGTCTGAAAAATGATCGAGACTTGATCCCCATGGAAAAATAATGTGATCAATATGTTATTTTTTTCGTTCTGATATGGTTGATGGTTGATGACTGATGATGAATGCTTGGGGAAGTCATTCTTTCTGTCCTACGATCTTAATCTCCGTTCACTGTTCACTGTTCACTGTTCACTGTTCACTATTCACTATCTCTCAACAATCATCAGTCATGGCTACCTAATTTTGTTTTATGCTGAATTTGTGAAATTGTAAGGTATTGGAGTAAACAAAAGTTTCCAATTTGGCTGCCAGCATGTTATGGACATGACTAAGAACATCTTGCAAATGGCGTTAGCAAAGGAAGGTTTGGAGTTTCTTATTCCATCTTATAGTGTCAAAATACCGAAGATTACTCTGAGTCACCATGCTCACTTATTAGTGATGATGATCTGGTTAGAACGATTGTTAAAGGCAGGACTTAATCTGTCCTTCGGGTATAGTGATAGAACTTATTTCCTTTATTTGACATGGGTTTTTAACAAATCTAGTTAACAGGGCTGATAGAACTGCGTTTGAGAGGCGCCAAATCTGCTAGCTGAATCTAATAGCGGTGATGTTTAAGGAAATAATCTTCTTTTAGTCTTTTCCGATTTAAAAGCTACCGTTGTAAGTCTGGTACTGTAATACTGCCTTTAGATTTTCGAAGCACAGCTTTCATGATGACTAAACCATTGTTCCACCACGTGACTGTTATGTGATGCAATCCCTTGTTTCAGTAGTGATAGCATATCTGTAAACACGTCTTCTGTTGTTAATTGCAGTGAGTGGGCATTTTGATCCTACCGTTTTAATCTAACTGAATATTGACTTAGTATGCCCCTCCTTGCCAAAGCCATGGCCGTGCTTACTTTTTGTTTACCTAGACCAAAATAGTATGCAATGTTGATAACAAGTTTCTTGAGCAACAAGAAGAATACCACTAGTGCAGTTTTTGATTCTCATAAAGTGTGATTTGTATTTTTCTACCTATGATAATTGAGAAATGCCTCCCTATCATGATGATTTGAACTATAGAAAGATTGAGTTGAGTCACTGTTTGTTCTCCTGTGACCAGACTTTGGCCTTAGAAGATCATTGAACTTACCAAGAAATTAAAATTGTCTTTATAGTTTGTAAGTTTTACAGTTACCTTTTCATAACTTTTCAGTCATGCTTATGTTCCACTCAAAATTGTCAAAACACTAGGTAATGTATTGTCCTTTATTTAAAATCTGTTTTAACCATCAATCATGTTTGGTGTACAAAATGTTTTTTTGTCTTTTGTGGTTCCAAGCTTGTTCGTTGTCTTATGAATGAAATTTACCACGAAATAAATTGGCAATTCAATACTCACGATCTCAATGAAATAAATGATTAAGTAGTACACCAAAATTATTTGCCCACAATCTCAAAGGCACTACCATTTTATTGACAACTTAAGTACTTGAAATAACTTTTTTCAAAAAATTTTACTGCCATAATCTTCAGGATATCAGCACCACATTTATGATAATAGTCAACTAAGAAATACTAAATGAACATAAAATATAATTTTATGATGCTTAGGTTATATTTTTGTTTTCTTTTTTTGCTACTCCAATAGTAGCAGATAGATCCTATATAATGTCTGCATCTCAGCATCTTCATGAACTCTACTGTTTTTCATCTTCCTTGGAATTATAGATCAAGTTTAGTTAGTCATCTTGCATCAGCCAATCTAGAGGAAGAACATTGAAAAATAATGAGAAAACAAGCCATGTTATGAAAGTGAAAACTGTCACAACTTCACGATTGGTTATTGTCCATCTCTATGCTTTGCTGTCTTTTGAAGTCAACATTGTTTTGGATTTGGATATTTATCATACATCATTCAAGTTAGTGAAATAATAATTGAAAGGGACTGGAAAATCAAAACTATTTTAAGAATGTTTTGGTTTCTGTCTCTAGTTCATCAAGTATTTCTAAACTATTTTGTAAGTAAATTACAGAAACATGTACGCAATGGTTTATACATCGTTGCCTCTTATTGCCCTGTCAACAGTTGATAGAATGATTTTGTAATCGTTTTTAGTCCTTCGAAAATTTTCTATGGTTTTTGTTTTTATATTTTCTGCAACTTCATTATTATAACGCATTGCTAGTGCCCTCTCCATTGCTGAACTTCAAGGTTTTTTTTCCAGCTTAGGGATGTTATTGATTTTATTTTGCTTTGTTTTACGTTACTATTCAAGTTTCACACAAAATAAAATTTCTTCAGTTTTTCTTGAAATTGGTATTTTTTTACGCTTATCCTACATATAACCTTTTTATTATTCGTTTAAGAAAATGTGAAAAGTCGCAAATAAATGAGGTCTTACCTGGATGGTTGTTTTGTTTATTTGTTATTTACACGGGAACAATGCTTTCTTACCAAGAAAATTGTTTCAATTAGTTAATTTTCGTTGACAACTCGAATAACATTTTCCTCTCTAATATCTTTTACAATTTTCTTTCCCGTAAAGTCGATCATATGGCATTTCATTATCCAATGCATTAATTAATTGTTTCATACAGATTCGTCAACTGCATGAAATATGGGCGAATGATTAGGACGTTTGCTACAATCCAATTTTATCACTCCACGTTTGTATGACAAAACAAACGTGGTGTAAAAGAATCTTTATTCTTACAATTAATGATAAATAATCTTTATCTTTTTTATTATTATAATAATAAATCTTTATTTTCATGGTGCAATGCTTGCATTATCTTATTACATTTTTGAAAAAGAAACTTAATAGTTTGTGAATGTTTTGAGACGTACTTAATCCTTGTTTGATAACTTCTGGCATAATTTCATGTTTATTGATCAAGTAGCGTTATCTAAAATTCTGCCTTGTAAAACGATCAAGAACGTATTTGTTTATGTTTATCGTCTTTTTCAGTGCATCCTGCTGCGTACTGTTTTATTGTTGCCTTTTAAATTGACTTACTTTATCCTAGCATATATAATGATTGAACTAATGGCTGGTACACTATTATACTTAGTACTAATACATTGGAAGAATCATCTTCTATGTTTTCTTGTATATTATTTTACTTCAGACGTATTTGTAATAAAGTTTGGAAGCCCATCTTTTCCAATTTGATCTGATTTCTGTCGCTGCACCACATTTTACAGTGAATATTTGAGGCTAAACTTTTTTTTTTCACTTGGACATTCGTCAAAAGTTCAATCAACATCGTTGTGTTGACCTTATACAACATCGCCAAAGAATTTAATAACGTCAATCCTAGTGTTTAGTAGTGAAAGTTTTTCATATTATTCACATTCTCGGAGTCATCCCGACAATTACTCTTTCACTCTAGAAAAAAAAATCCCTTCTTTGGACTGGCTTTTATCAACGCAGTGGATTTCTAAATATTAATTCAAAACGTACGAACATAGAATCAAATAATCAGACCAAGGTTTTTGGTTTAGATAACTTCAATTTTGCACACTCCAACTCTGATGAACAAATTTACTGCTACGGGGAAACAATTACAAAAACTGAGAAAAAACCCTCTAAAATCCTTCTCTACTCGTCTGACAAAATGCTTTACAGGTATGAGAAGAAAACTGGGATACCAAGTTTATTTCCCCGTCCCTTTCGTTGCCTGCATAATAATGTGTCCAGCTTCTAAATTCTTTTTCTTCTGTCCATTGGCCCATGTTTTATTAAATTTTAGCCTTTTTTTAAGATCATCTAGTTCTCTCTGATGTTATTGTTTAAGTAACATATTGTTTCCTTCCGTATGACAACAACATAGTGAATCATTTGTTGTAGTTGCTCATGTTCTTCCACTTTCCTTGTGCCACCTATCCTTGAATACTTGTCCTTCCAAAGCCTCAATTCTTTCCCTTCCCCTGTTGAAAGTGTGTTTCAGTTGAAAGAAATTCTGTGATCAGATCAGAAACTGTGTTGAAAGAAACTTGATTTTTTTCCAACCAGGATGTAAGAGTCATCTAGCAGAGGATAAATACTTATTCTCTTCACCACATCAGAAATATTTTACCAGCAAAACTTCTGTCCACAGCAAATTTCTCCTCCCCTATATGCCATAGTAGCTTTGCCAGTAGATCCATATTGCTTATATCTCAATTAATTAGACTCTCTACCTTTTCTTCCTTTGGTCTGCAATTCCTTTTCCACTTCATCAAGAGTGTATTCACCCATCTAGAAGTTCCAGTGGTTTCAGTACTTCTCCTCATGGGCTTAGGATTTTAGATATATGGTGCTAGAGACGACACCACTGATCATTAGAACAATATCAGTGGCGATGGCTACGTTTATAGCCCAATCCCATTAACATGTCGACGCTGACTTTTGCCATAACTTGTTCCTTGGGATGCCATTTTGTATTGAATTATTTTGTTCATTGATCTATTGGTCTTTTGATGCTTATTTGACTTTATTAACTGAAGTTATCCATGGCGAAGAGAAGATGTGACAAACGTAGATGAGTTAGATTTATGTATCCTGCTCT
The DNA here is from genome assembly GCA_902729315.2 of Spirodela intermedia. Lineage (NCBI taxonomy): Eukaryota > Viridiplantae > Streptophyta > Magnoliopsida > Alismatales > Araceae > Spirodela > Spirodela intermedia. Next base: position 3,490,129 of record LR746273.1, read on the forward strand.
TTTATGATTGAACGGATCACTCGTAAAGGATGTACATTGGTCGGGGAAACTTGTTTTATTTGCTGGCCATAGAAAAGCCAGAATTGGTCATGAGATGCATCTAGTCTTATATAATATTTTTATCACTGTGCATCATCTCTACTCTCATTGGAATGATCTTCAGCTAAATCTCTTATCCTCGCTTTTCATCAGGTTGGAAGGATGGCTGGTCAATTCGCAAAGCCCAGATCTGATTCCTCTGAGACAAGAGATGGGGTAGAGCTACCTTCATATCGGGGAGACAACATCAATGGTGATTCTTTCGATGAGAAGTCTCGAATTCCAGATCCCCAGAGACTGCTCAGAGCCTACAGCCAATCTGCTGGCACCCTGAATCTTCTCCGGGCGTTTGCCACCGGCGGCTATGCATCTATTCAGAGAGTCACCCAGTGGAACCTTGATTTTCTGCAGCATAGTGAGCAGGGTGACCGGTCAGTGCCTCACTTAGAATTAGAATTTTCCTTTTCATGCATGCATCCAATGGGTACCCCTAATCTTCTACGAATTTATACATATATGAAATATGATATGATGGAGTTATATACATATGTTCATATGCATGCATATGTATAAATCCTGAGTTGCTATTGGTTGTGGGCAGATACATGGAGCTGGCACAGAGGGTGGATGAGGCGATTGGATTCATGACAGCTGCCGGTCTGACTCTGGAGCACCCCCTGATGACCACAACTGACTTTTGGACTTCCCACGAGTGCCTTCATCTGCCATACGAGCAGGCGCTGACAAGGGAGGACTCGACCTCCGGCCTCTATTACGACTGCTCAGCTCACATGCTTTGGGTTGGCGAGAGGACCCGGCAGCTGGACGGTGCCCACATCGAATTCCTTCGCGGCGTGGCAAATCCCCTGGGCATAAAGGTAATTAATCCCATACTGATAGACCTTTAAACCATTAGCTTGTTTTCTTTATAAGCCTACATAAATAGACAAGAAAAAAAAACAAGTTCTTTCGTGAATTGATCCAAAAGGCACGACCCACCATCTGTTCCTGATCTTGTGGATGTCTACTCGTCACTACTTGCATAGGTGAGCGATAAGATGGACCCATCTGAACTAGTGAAGCTGTGTGAGATCCTCAATCCTCACAACAAGCCCGGGCGGCTGACCGTAATCACGAGGATGGGGGCGGAGAACATGCGGATCAAGCTCCCTCATCTGATCAGAGCTGTTCGCGGAGCTGGGCTAATAGTGTCCTGGGTGAGCGATCCGATGCATGGGAACACCATGAAAGCCCCCTGTGGGCTCAAGACCCGGTCCTTTGACGCAATCAGGGTATGGCTCTTCTCAATCCTTAGTTTAGTGCTCTGTATCTAACCAATTTCTATCTAAGTTTTTCTGTAGAAGGTATATCCCCTTAAAGCTAAGATCAATTGCTTGAGCTAGCTGCAGTCATTTACAGATTCTTTCTGACTGACCGACCGACCTTCCTAATAAGAAACATGAGTTTGAGCTCGCATGACATATAGTTTGCTCTGAGTTTGTAGAATGTTGTTCTCAAGTTATGTTAACAACCTCCTATCTGATGACTAATTCTCCCTCTCTACATGCCATGGCTACCACAGTCGGAGCTCAGGGCCTTCTTCGACGTCCATGACCAGGAGGGCAGCCACCCAGGTGGAGTCCACCTGGAGATGACCGGTCAGAACGTCACAGAGTGCATTGGGGGGTCAAAGACGGTGACCTTTGACGACCTGAACTCGCGGTACCACACACACTGCGACCCCCGGCTCAATGCCTCCCAGTCGCTGGAGCTGGCCTTCGCCATTGCCGAGAGGCTCCGGAGACGGCGGATCAGGTCGTGGGGGAAGTCCGCCTTTGCTCGAGTGCCAGAGGGCGCCACCGCCTAGTGATGGGTTTTCTGATTGGGCCATGGAGATCCTCTCTTAGGAAGAAAAACACTGGTATTTCATCCTTTTTCTCCAAGTTTTTGCTTTAGTGGAAACAGTGTTTTTCTGAGCATCTTTGATCTCGAGCTTGTTCGATCATTGTCATGAGGCCCATAATCTCACTGTTCTCTCATTGTAATGGACTTATTATAGAAATAAATCCGTAATTACAAGAATACCTGAGAACTTAGATAGTCTCTGTAGATGAAACCAGTGTCTGTATGAGCTGTGAGGTTTTGCTGGCGATATCTCAATCTGAATCAAATGGTCTGTGGATGGATGAATCCGTCTTGTGATTCTTCTGATGCTGAAGGAGGGCTTCCCAATCAATTTCGTTCATCACAGTTCAGGAAGATCTAATGGAGTGTGGAGGGCGGCTTCATCCGTGTATGACGGTGAAGTTATGTCGCCATTTAAAATGAATTTTGCTATTTATGTAACTGTTATTTGTGTTATTACTATGATGATATATAAGTTAGGGTTTATATTTCTGAATTTTTGCTAGTTATCTAGTTAATTGGATGGCCGATTTCTCTTGGCAGTCCCGCTTTTCTGGTGCAAATCCAACGGCTCAATTTCCCCCTCCCTCTCCTTCCCCCTTCTCTATAATTGAGAAAAAGAAGAATACTAGAGAAGGAAAGAGAGCAAGAAAGGAGGAAAATATTTATCATTTTATGTGCTTCTACTGGGTGAATATTAGAAAATATACAGAAAAAGTGAGCCAGCTAGAGAGAGAGAGAGAGATGTAATATTTTTATGGGGTTCTGACGACTGATCACCCCTCAAGCTTTGACCCAATTAAATGTACGTAGATAATGCGGTTGAATCCACTTGAGCGCCTAGTAAGAAATACATCAATGAAAAAAAGTCAACCATGGATCTTGGGTTCACCCTTAGGCCCTAATCCTGCTGCGTTGGTGTGCCCAACATCAGGGGGACCCCACCATTTGGAAGAAAGATTAGTCCATTTCGGAAGGTCGATTACAGACAGAGAGAGGACAGAAGTTCATAATTATTGAAGCATATGCTACGTTAATTTTTATGTATAAATCGACATACGAGATCTCGAAAAGTTTATGCGTCGTCGAAGGCTTACTAGTTGACCAATTGGTTCCCTTTTAAGTCAACCCATTCAGCAGATCTGTTCAATTCACACCTTGAATCGGATGCTATCATTTTACACTTACATTGACTTCTCGGATCACAGAGACTTATCTGAACGCACGAGTGACCCAAGTTGACCTTCTCTTATACCTCATTTGTCTTCAATCTTTGATACAACAACGCTCCTCATGTTGACAAGAACGGCAAAGGGTGCAGAGGGAGGACATTCAAACAGGCAGGCGTTGACAATGATTTCATGGGTGATTGGGGCTAATATGAGCAGAAAAAGATTGGTTTTAACCCCAATGAGCAGACATCAAAGAAAAGGTAAGGATCATATCCTACATTCTCTCATGAAGCTTCCAAACTAGTTCATGCTATATACCCAAAACACTGCATATTCCTACACTACAGACAAGCAAAATCACGTAATAAAATTGCCACAAAAGTGAAAGATAACCGGAGGCTGGGAGAGACCAACATACGACCCATAAACATCATCATCATCATCATCATCATCATCTACTCTGGGCGAGGGCCGCCGGCATTCTCATCTTGCCACGTGGCTTGCCACTGCTTGTCGTAGAATGTGCTCTCATCTACAAGCTTCTTCAGGTTCTCGACGTCCTCGTTCTTCCTGATCACGAGCACCCCCAACACAGCTACGAACAAGAGGGTCTTGCAGAAGAAGTTATTCATCTGGTCCACGAGGCCGACCCCGGTTAGGCTGTCCACAAAGTATGCCATGAAGAACCCAACCATAGCGGCCCGCCCTGCACTTTTCAGAAAATCGAAATCTTGAGAGCCATTAAGAAGAGATTCAAAGGTGGCATAAGCACAACGATTAAGCTAAAATGGGTGATCACGGGTCGGCAGAGGAGTGAAGTTTAAACCGTTCCGTATAAATTTTTGTAATCTCAAGAGCCATGGATCAGAAAATTTCGAAAGTATAATAACAACAAATATGCCAAAATTAGAAATCATGTGTTCAATTGTAGGTTTCAACCATTGAATGGCAGTTTTGAAATCCCAGAACCCATCAATCAGAAACTTTCAAGGCAAGAGAAAGCATCATCCTAAAATTAGCTATCATGGGCCAGTAAAGGAGTAAAGGTTTAACCATTGAGCAGCTCAGCCTCTGGCAAGTGGAATCTCTTGACCCATGCCCACCAGGGAATGATGGCAGTATCAAATACCACACCACCATCGACACTTGAATCTCCTGGGTGGTCTTCAAGCCATTTTCTCCTTCTTGCCTCTGCAAAGACCAGCAACCATAGAATCAGTGCTGCTTCAAGTAATCAAATTAGGACAAGCCACTTATGGCCTCTGACTGAATCAAAGATATAACAGAGTGCTACATTCTGGGGAAGTACGACAGATTATAAGAGATTGATATCCTCAGCAGTTTTACAATAATTTTTTTAAATCATCCACTGGAGGCAAACATAATTCTGTTATTGTATTTTTTTTAAGCATTAATATGCACACTCACCTTAAATGGAGCCATTTATTCCTAGCGCCCAGAATGCCGCAAAACTAATTAAGAAAGGCTTCGATGGGATGTAAAGAGCCAAAGGGCCAAAGAATTCATAAATCCTGCAGCAAGGGGAGTAAGAAATAACGCAAGAAAATACCCAATTTAACCAGACTCACTTCCTATTCCGATTTAATGTATATGAAATCGACTTTCTGGTGGTGTTAAAAATAATTATTAGGAAAATTTCAAAATAATAAGGCATTTTTATAACAGATGAATTGACATATTTACATGGCTCCATCCATTCATCCGGAACAGGAAGTGCAATTTAAGCTCCCTATCCTTGGAACAACATGAGAATGGAATGATTAACACTGTTACATGATCTCAGTTTATTCTACTTGATGAAGGAGCACAATTGAATCGAGCAATAATCCTCAATTCATATTGTGAATTAACTCGAATCAACGAAATAAATAAAAAATGCTCCCATAAAAAATGTGCAGAAATAAGCATGAAAATTTTGCGATATCTTTCCCCTGCTCTGAATGCCGAAACCCAAATCCAACGAGTAGATGAACATCAAACACCCAGAATTGAAGAAAAACCAGATCAATGAATACTGAGAAAGATGTGTTGGAGGACAGGCATACCAGCATCTATGACAGCATCCCAGTCCACTGTACCATCCTTCCTGAACTGCTCCAAGTCCCAGGTGCCCCGAGCCCACCTCGGATCCAGGAACTTGGGAGGAGGAACCTCCGTCTTCACCGTTGCCCCGTTGGACTCCAACACCGCCGCCTCCTTATTTTCCTCGGGCTTCTCCTCCACGGCAACCGGAGCCGCGGCTTCTTCTTTCTTCTCCGGGTTCACCTCAACGGCGACCGAGCCCGTGGTTCCCGTCCCATTGTCCGCAGACCTGGCGACGAAGAGGGAGAGGCTCCTCTTGGGGAAGAAGGCGAGACGCCCCTTCTGAGGAAACTGAGCCTTGGAGCATGAAGCCGAAAAGGTCGAGGGGAGGGCCGGCGAGAACAGAGCCATGGCTTCGGCCACGGATTTGCTGAGGCGAGGCCCAAAGAAAGAACTGCCTCTCTTCCCACCCTGCTAAAGTCCCCAACTAAGCTCCTCCCTCTCTCTCACTCTCTCTATCCAGTCGCTCCTTCCCTCCCCTGCGGGCGTCTGGGGAGCAGGAAGAGAGAGGAAGCAGGGGGGGAGGGGTAGCAGGAAGTGATGGGGAAGTAAGAGAGAGAGTACGGGCTGAGTGAGAGAGGAACGGCGGAAGAAGATGATGGGGGGTTGTTCTGACCCCTGCTTTCTGTGGATGAGTTTGCTTGCTCCCATTGGCCACGTGGATATTTCATCCCCCCAAAAAGAAAGCTCGACTTTGCTGACCTGGAACATCGGATGGACCAACTTTCTCTGATTCTGATCCGCCCTTTGGCGTATCGCCGAGCAACCACCGTCAGATTACAAGGTACACCCCCCGGGCGTCCGATCTGATGAGGGTCACTTTTAACTTGCGGCCTCAAATCGCAGTTCGAAACGATTTCTAGAAAAGCTCATTTCCAGAAAATCGATTTTCATAGTCTGCTATTTTCTTAACCATTATCTCTGGGATCTCTGCCACATGGCGGCATCCAAATGGCCAACCTCTCTCTCTCTCTCTCTCTCTCTCTCTCTCTCGCTATCTCTCTAATCCTCGTTATGGGGAAACTAGACCCACTTTTTACGAGCTTTTGTTTAAGCATCTCAAGGATTTTTAATAATCACATATATAAAAACATAATTAATATCCAACAATCACCCGGGACTAACGGGGAACCATTTTATCGAAGAAATATATTATTCAACATATTACCAGTATATAAAATGGCACCTAATAGTTATCTGCTCATTTGTTGGAAATTTGATAAAGCCATCACAAGTAATTATGACAAGGGCTTTCCTAATGATTGTCTTTCACCGAGAAATTATTTATTACCTATCAGCCATCTTGGTCCGATTGCATTGTTACATTATTTAAATAATATTATTCACTAAACTTAGTATAAAAATGGCATCAAGATGCTTCGAAATTGTCGCTTGGAAATTCATTATAAATATCTCGTTCCAAGGAGGCCAACTCTAATCCCAATAGACCTCACTTAACACTCATATACACATATAGTAACACTAAGAAACCCAAGGACGTAGGTTTTAGGTCCTTACGAGAGGAGATGGAACTTAAAGGCTGGTCACAACATTTGTTTGAACTCCAAAAGGAACCCAGTACAATGCCTCTAGAGAGAGAGAGAGAGAGAGAGTTGAAGTCATAAAGCCTTCATGGCTTTCTCCATCCCTCAATTTATGTAAGTAGATACTTCCAGAGTAGTAGTTTCTTGTGGAGATGAAAAACCCCACAGCCATTCAAAGAATTGCAGACAAACCGATAGTCCAACAAGCAAGAGAGAGGGAGAGGGAGAGAGAGAGAGAGAGAGAGTCACAGCCCAGAAAATGATTTCTCCAGTGATGCAGTCTTCTCCTCTGCTGCAGTTGACTGAGCAGCCATATCGGGGGGGGCAGCGGCAGACGGTAAATAAGAGTAGGAGGGGCTCCGGTCAGAGGACAGGCTCCGGTTGCTGATCCTACTCGCGAGGAAGCGGCGGATTAGGCCCCTGAGCAGTGGAGTCATGGTCTCCGGCTCCTGCTCCAAGTAGTACATTATCCCCCCCATGCACAAGCAGAACAGAGGCACCTGCCATATCACACGCCTCACTTTAGGCTCATACATGAAAATCATAATTGCCTGTCGATCAGTCGCTTTCATATAATCTTGAGCAGTTAGGGTTCATGGATATGAATGGGTAATACCTAGAGGTAGGTAACAATGGAGTGCTTCATACCTCAGCGTTCTTTATGTCTGGGAGCAGATGGCGATTCACGAGGATATACCACAGAGAGTCCGCAGCTCTGGGAAGAACATACAGCGCCAGCTCCCCTCTCCTGGTCTTCTTCTCTAGGAGAACAGCGAGAGCAGCCATCCCACCACCAAGCCAGTATACAAGTTTGTGGTCCTTAGTGGCAATCTTTCTGTGGAGGCATATGACTGCCTTGTGCCGCCCAATAGATCATCGTGAGGGATAAAGAACAGAATTCAATGCCTTTTATGGAAAGGTAACGGGAGAATACAGTTACCTGAAATATCCCCACGAATCCAGAGAGGAAAGACGTAGAACGAACCGCTCCCGTGAGGGCATACCAGCAGGTGTGAAGAGGGTTCTCCATAAACTGCAGGATCCCACAGCAGGAGAAATATCTTCAGGCTGATGAGAGTAGAGGAGAAGGAAAGAGAAGGGTAGTAATAAATAAAATCATAAGCAGAGAAACAGTGGTGGGTAGAAGGAAAGAAGAGTAGTCAAAGTTGGAAGCGGAGTGGAGAGGGAACATGGTGGCAACATCAGAGATGGAGTTGTATTACTTTCTCGCTCCTCCACTCTCTGCCAATGAGTCGTGCTCTGGTATTCCTCTCCCAATGACAGCACTTTTGGCAGAAACTACCATATTTAAGTAAGAAGAGAGTAGAGATCGGCCAGACGAGTAGGCAAAGTGTCTAGAATTGGCCACTTTGAGGATTGTAGAGGTCAGTTATCAGTTACTTCGACTGGTTTTGGAAAGCACTACAAATATCATAGAGGATTGGTTCAGTACTCTTCCCGGGCCCCCAACACACACTCCTCTTCAGTTTGGCTGAGCTGGGCTGTGTGATCAGCTGGTTTTGAGTTCTATCCAGAGAAAAACAGGAGCAGACACCATATTTATACATGCTTCAATTTTTCTCCTCCAGGAACAGAATACTTGAAGTCGGTTAGTAAATTTCAAGACTTCACCGACGAAATAATTCCAAATTCTGTCAGAAAAAAAAGCAGAAGAGAAGATGGTACCTTGTTTAGATGTAGGACAACGAATGGTACGAATGTCAACGAGAAATATAGAGGGAAAGTCTTTCTGAAAGTCTCTGAGGCTGCAGAAGCATTTTGAACAATGCAAGATTTCGTGTCTGGATGAATGATAGAACAGGGGATTATGGATGGGTATTCCTCCAAGTTTATAGAACTGAACCCCTTTCTGCCCGATAAATAGTCTGAGAGAGCCGCAACATCCACAGCACAACCCCTACAGTTGTCCCTTACAGCCTTATACACAGGTTCTGCAACTGGTCCAGTCTTCTGTATAAAATCTTGATACGATTTGGGCAAGCTTTCAGGCCGCATTACAAAGGCATACATCACCTGAAATGGGATGAAATTTGGTGTTAACAGTTTTACAATTACCTAAGAGTCTTTGGTACCAAGAAGAATGTATGTGATCACTGTGGATTACTTTCTATATAAACTAATATCCTATTGAACTCCGAATCTATCAAGAAAACAAGCTAGATGGAAAAGGTTACAAAAAATAATGAGGGTGAAGCATGGAATGTTGCGGAAAGTACTGTTCTCCATTGGAGGATCAGCAAATAAATTATCACTTTCAATATCCTTTAAATCTCAATTAGTCATAAAGTGCAACACAGATCAAGTACCAATCAGTCGCATCTTTCAAATGCATATTTCTTACTGAGACAAAGAACGCTTCCGTTTGAAAAATGCATTGACATGAGCAAGAACAGGGTTTAAGTAGTTAATAATCAGATGTTTAGATGACATCAACAGGGTTTAAGTAGTTTCATCATTTGCCAAACATTGACATGAAGCAGATTATGAAAGCGATGATGAGCAAAGACCAAAGAGAGGTTACCTGTTCGCCCCTGGTTTCTATATTTATAGAAGATGGCTTCCCAAGAGAACCATCTAATTTTGTGATGATTTTCATTATCAACTTTGGAAAGCCCCACCCTTACCAATTGCCCGCCTTTTAGTAGCTTTATTCAGATATTTTCCACAGAGAGAATACTCACTATTTCCTTGATAATCTGATTAAATGAAACCAACAGGATGGCATTGTTCAATTTATCACACTTTCACTGCATTGTTGATGACAATGCAGAGAGACTACTGGAAGTTGGGCATTCAGAAAAGAGCAATAGTTGCAATGACCTATAAGGAAATAATCAACACAAGCACATGAACTCCAAACAGAAATGTTTGAAACAGGTACTTTCATAAACTGCTAAACAGGTGCAAGGTTAAAATCACCTGGGCACATGCTAATGTAAATAGCAAGGCATCCCCATGGCTCCAATGGCTTCCCCAAAAGTGAAACTTATTCTTTGATTTTGCAGAATTGTATGCACACTGAAGCCAAACACAAGATCACAGAACCAAAAAAAGTTAGAAAACAGCAATGGTATGCAAGCAGTAAAAGAAGTTCACCAAAGATGATTAACATACCTGAGCAAGCCTAGCTGCTAGATACAAAGCAAGTGTTCGCCTCCTGCTTGAGTCATCTAGTGCCAGTATAGAGAGTCCAGCAATTGAACCTGCTAAAATTCTGTTCCATCATGACCTTCAACTCAGTCATGAATATGGAGGAGGAATCATGACTCCACACTCCATAAGAAAACCAGAGAAAGGAGCATTACTAGTTTTACAGGTAATTTTGGAAGGGACTAAATTAAAAAAGCAACCATGTCAAGCACGTGTTGTCCATACAGTAGGGTCCTAGAACAGTTCCATTGCAATTTCACATGAGATACAAAATCCGAGTTTTGAGGGGTAACTGTGCTTGACATCTTGTTTCACACGCATTGAAAATATTGGCTGTTTAGAGTGAATATAAAAAAAAGTGACAACACAAGATAATTATAAACATGACGTATATAATAGACATACAGCAGAATTGGGTCTGCAGCCCCAACGCTAATTAGTTGAAAACTGGTTGACGATGTAGATGACTGCAACAACGCTAGAAAAAATGTAACATCCGTGCGTCCATGACAAACTCATTGATATCTTATTATTCTCGAGACATATCCCCAGTCTTAATCTGTGACCACACTGAGTTCAGGGGTCTGACTTGGTAACCATGACAATTGAGTTGGCTTGGATATTACAAGGGCAATCTCAAATGGGTTAAGGTGCTTTCAAAAGTGCCAATCATTCTTACTATGAAAAGAAAGATGATGAAGAAGAAAAAAAGAATAAGAAGATAGGGAAGGAACAATCACCACCATTGCTTTGTCATGTTATCCGGCCTCAGTATTCGAGAGACTGCTGCTACTATGCTGGTTAATTAAAGATCTGCAGTGTGACAGATTACTAAAATCAAGGAGACAAAAGGGATAAACATAAGAGTACACTCTTCAAATACCCTTTTGTTGAAGATGTTGTAGACAACACCAAGATGACGGAACTATCTCCAGCCCCAACCCTCCCAAAAACAAAAAATACCGTCCCTTCCATGATAAAGTATCTTAAACAATTGTGACTTTATTACAAATATGGTTGGTTTTCATATCTTCGAAAAAACTTTGACTTTTCAAAACCTACTGATCATTCAATTTTACAAATTTTACTCTTGTTATCTAGTAAATTCTTTTGGAGACACACTTTATAAATTTATAATTATATCTTTTCCTCTATATTATTTACTGATTGAATTGACTTGGGGTTGGTCGGAAGAATTCTTATGAGTTGGAATGTGTTGCTTCCAAGTCAAGTTGACTAGTTTCTGAATGAGTACGTTTTGAATGTGAACTGACCTTGGAGGTGTTTGTCCACTTATAGGATGGTAGACTTCTAGTTCTCACATGGTTCCGACTCATTAGTCCAAAAATGACGGCTGGTCCAAATGAGTTGGTCCAAGTAATTTATTTCCACACAATTAGCAAATGTTTTATTCTTTATAATTAAAAACGTCTAGTATTCTAATATATTCAAGAATAGTACCAAATCACGCAGATTGAAACGTGTGCCATAAACATGCTCACAATCAAGAATAGGTGAGAACAGTCTAGTCTAAGGTATATTGTTTTCTGTTGTGATACTTGAGAAGCCACTGCATTTTTTCACATAGAGTTAGACACAAAACTATTTCACATTTAAAGAAAGCCTCACATTAATCAGTCAAATTCCGAGAATCCATTGGGCAACTAACTTTGAAACACCAATTTGAAATTAGACGAATATCACACTTGTTTATTAAACTTACGCATTCAAAGGTGTCTCTTTCTTTCGAAATCTTCTCAAGAAGCATCGAAGAGCATGATATGATCCAGTAAAGCCACCAAAAAGCAACCCAATGCGACATGCTTCCTCTCTTACTATCAAATCCTTCTCAGAAACAAGTTGCTGCAAATAAGTGTCAAACAGTTATCACTGTAGAATGGTCACAATTGAGTACTGTTCTATAGAATAATCCAAATTTATCTTATTTTTCATAAAAATAAAAAACATACCGCAGCTAAACCTGAAAGCAATCGACATATAAGTCATTCCACCAGAGCCATCTCTAATAAGGATTTTATCGGACAGATTTCTAACTAAAATATGACCCACAATGAGAAGAATATAAAGATGCTTCTTGAGAGTATACTGCTAACTTATGAAAATAAATATTTTTAAGTTTCTCTTCAAATAACCCGTTAGGCTTTAAAGAAAGATTGAAACCAATGCAACAATGTTGATTTTTTGACATATAGTTGGACGCAAGTCAGAAACTAAATGCAAAATTCGATGGAGAAACGTCCAAATTCCGCGCTTTCTACATTAGGTGGGAAATTTCAGCTCCCGGAGATTAGGACTTAACTGCGAATTTTGGGGGATTTCAGCAGACTTTTGATTCGAAAGAAAGATTTTATGCTTTTCACTTCCCTTCACTAAAAGCCTGAATCGACCGTAATCATATGGCTCCAAGCTTGTAAAGTTAACAAATTCCTATCCGAGTTCAGCAGTTGGAAGCGAAACATGTGGACGAAAATAGTGATGCGTTATTTTTTTCCCTGCCACTCAACTTTGAAGTAAAATTCGAAAAAAGACTTCTGATTCAAAAACAATTGCTAACATGTTTTGCAAACATTAAAAAGAGAATAAGAACAAATTTTGAGAGGATACATCGTATCCCCCAGCATTATATTCAACTTGTGAGAAAAAATCACTGCACACAATACTGAATTGCATTTCAACGAAATCCAAAAAGAACTTGATGAATTGGTGAATTTCGATCGTCGAAAACTTAATACTGCAATGATATTAGGTGGTTTGGAACTGAAAAAACCAATATTATACTAATCCAATGATGTGAATTTATCAATCTTTCACAAGCTTCCGTGCATCAACGGTTAAGATTGCATATACCTCGATCCCAAGTAAAGAAAAAGAACTGAAATATGAAAGGAGTGTTGTACACACCTTGAGATCTAGGATGGACGAGTACGACTGACGCCGCGCCAGCTTAAAAGCGCGGAGAAGTATTCCGATCCCCACCCTGACGCCATAGGATAGCAAGAAACTCTGGCAGAGATTGCCCACGGCATGGGCGGTGCAGGATTCGCCGGGGTGGTCACAATCGAGGACATTAGCTTCTTCGCTACTGTTCCCGGATTTACCTCGGTGGTGGTGGTGGTGGTGGTGGTGGTGGCGGTGTAGCTCCTCGATAGCCTCCCGCAGCCGCTCTTCCGCCTCCCTCAACCTGAGCTCCGCTGCGGCGGCTTCGCCGTCCGTGGACGAGGGAGCAGAGTAAAGCGACGGCATCGCCGGCAAGCGGATCACCTGCCAGGATTCACCACATCCGCCGAGGGAAGGAGAAGGGGAAGGGGAAGGGAGATCCTGCAGGCAGTTAAGTAGGGCAGAGGATGAGGAGGGAGCAGTGACTAGGCGACAGCGAGAGGGGGGCTCACGGTACCGGCAGTCCGGGGCCCACCTTGGCTATCCGTTGAATACCATGATCGAACCGCTTGAAGTACGAACCGATCGTCGCAGGAACCAGCAGGCCGGTCCGGACCGGAACGGGGTTGCCGGTCCAATCATAGTATCCGGACGAAGGGGGAGAGTTAATAATGAATAATTATGGATGATAGCTCTCTTTTTCCAGGAGGTTCATGGTTACACATATTTTATTAGTCTTTGGGCCCTCAATTTAATTTGAATAAAATTTATAAATATTTTTTATTAATGTAAGAGAGAGAAAAAATTACTCTATCCCCTTATCTACGTTACTATCTTTGCCCTTCTTCCTCTCTCTCTCTCTCTCTCTCTCTCTCTCTCTCTCCTCTGCCCCTTTCCATGGTACATAAATTCCTGTGGGTTGGGACATCATGGCTTCTTCTTATTGGGTCACTTAATGGACCTTCATACTTGGTATTAATTGAATTCTTTCGAAATATGGAAATATTTGGTTAATTTTAAAATTCAAAGGCTTATTTATCTAGTCTATGGGTTGTTTTCTTAGTGGGCCCAAGTATGAGGCTCAACTTGCTAGTAGTTAATGTTTAGGATGGGCCAAGTTGGAGGATGCATATCGATCCACTAGGGCTTAATGGCTTCTGCCTACTTTTATTAATGCTTTTCATTTGTAAGCATGCTCGGACTGGGCTTCTCATTCATAAGCATGTGATTAACATTTTCATTATGAGATAGGCCCATAAAAGATTGGACCTTTAGAAATTGGTTTACTTTTTTGCTTCTATACAGTTAGATTGTAATTTCTTTCCCCTTGGCTGTTCATTTATGCAAGGTAGTGCCATTTCCAAACGTTACATAGGAGAGTGTAAATGCCTAAAATACTCCCATGAAAAAGTACATATTTTGTGAGGTACAAGCAATAATATCATTAAATATAAAGATATGGGGCATTTTATATCTATCCCCCATATTATCACACATCTAATGTAGAAGGGTTCCACTTCCCCCTTAAGTGAGCAGCTTGACCCTTCTCAACACCCCTAACCCTTTTAATGGGCCATACTTGACTCCCTTTGATGGGTTCTACTTGACAGTACAATGGAACCATGTTGTCATATGTTGGACTAGGTGAGTTCTATAATGAATTTGATTGAGACAAACTAGTTCAAATTTAAAAAGCAAAAAGTAAAAAGTATAATAAATACTAATTTATTATAGTTTGACACTCCCTTTCAAGCTAGAGAATATATACCCATTCCCAAGTTAGATATAAGATTTTAGAATGCTAGACTACTCAACCCCTTAGTAAATGTGTCTGCAGGCTAATTCTATTGACACATAAGACATAAAAATTAAACCACTTTTGATCTTATTCTTGAGGGTATCAGTCAATCTCAATATATCTAGTTTGATCTTATGCTATATTGAGCTGTGACTGCAAACTTATTTCATAATATAACATAATCAGATCATTCCATTTAAGATTTAATCTTTTAGAATAATCTTTACCCAAAGTGGTTTGCATACATATTGGGTAATTTCTTGAAATTTAGATTTTTTACTTAATTATGCTAGCATTTTTTGCTTCATTCTTTGCTATTTCATGATATTGCAATTAAGAAAAGTACAATAACTTAAAGTAGATCACTTGTTACTGATTAACCCTACATCATCAATATCTATATATAGACAATGCAATGTTACATTTCATAAGGTGTGAGATTGATAAATTAATCTTCCAACCAATTGCTAATATATCTCTCTATTGATCATATCTTCCTCCTTTCCACCACTAAGTTTGTGATTTGAATCTATCGAGGCACTCAATAGTTTACATGTGGTTTTACTTGTATCTCTCCAAAGATCCATGATATGTTTTTATTATGAGATAAAGATGACTTTCCTTAATTAGGCAATCTTGATTCTAAGGAAATATTTCAACTAAAC
The DNA here is from genome assembly GCA_902729315.2 of Spirodela intermedia. NCBI lineage: Eukaryota > Viridiplantae > Streptophyta > Magnoliopsida > Alismatales > Araceae > Spirodela > Spirodela intermedia. Next base: position 3,505,424 of record LR746273.1, read on the forward strand.
TAATATTTAACGTTGAATTATTTTGACAAACACTTATCCATATAACCTTTTTCTTTCTTATTATTTCTAGTCAATACTATGTTATCAACATATACTAATAATCATGTAACTCCTAAAGGTGAGTGATTAATGAATAATGTGTTGTCTCCTTCACTTTTTCTATGCCCCATAACGTGACCATGGCTTCTGTAGTCTTGTTCAACTATACTCTCGGTGAGTGTTTTAATTCATACCATGCTTTCTTCAATTTTCATGCTAGATCAACATTCAAGTTCTTTCTATATCTTAGTGAAACTTTCATATAAATTTTTTCTTCTTAATTTCTATGAAAAAACATTTTTCACATCAAATTATTATAAATCACATAAGATAGCAGAATTTTAAATATGTTTGTTTTTGCTTTGGTAGTGAAGATCTCTAGATAATCAACCCCATAAGTTTGAGTATATTTTTTGATAAATAATCTAAATTTGAATATCTTTGTGGATCCATCTGTCTACATTTCATTATATATTGATTTGGAACTAATAGCTTTATTTCCTATTGAAAACTTCACCAATTCTCATATTTTATTCTTTACGAAAGCCTCCATCTCTTCATTTATTAATTGTTTCCATTCCTCCTTAGGTAAAGCCTTAGATATAGTGGAAGGGGTGATGATAATATGTTCATATGATGGTGAAAGATGTTCATGTGATAGAAAATGAGTAGGGAGATATAATGGTTTGTTAGTGAATTCTAATAGATGAAAGATGTTCATGACAATGAGTAGGGAGATATAATGGTTTGTTAGTAGATCCTCATTGTCATGATAAATCATTTTCTCATAGCAACACAACTTTAATTATGCCCAAAAATTAATGAATAACTATAAACTTTAATAGTTTGTCTTCATCTAACATATGTTATATTTCAAGAGGTTGTGAAGAAACCTCAACCTTTGAGTCCACAAGGATAAAATTATTTTACTAAGTCCATAGAGTATGTTGAAATCCACCAATAGAAAAATAGAACCTCAAAAGAAGAAAATTTGAATGTCTTTGAGTTTTGATAGAAATAAACTTGAATATCTCTAGGGCTACAAAGAAGGCCTTATTATAAGCCAAAACCTAGTTATAACTAACTTAGAAAGGAGTAGATTATGTTAGAACATGTATAAGGAAAATATAAATTTTGTTAGAACGTCTTTAAAGAGTAGGAACACCCTAAACCTAATAAGGGGATTATTTTACATAAACAAAATATGATAAATAATAAAATTGAAAATTGAGATTTTTGATATATTTGACATGTGTCTAAATCTCTCAGAGTCATTTTGAACTGAATTTGGGTTAAATAAAGACTTCACACCTCTTGATCTTCTAGTTCACTTGAATTGAATTGAAATTGTGATATATTATTTGTTTGATTTGTGCTGATTTTAAAATAGGTTTATAATTGCAGTTGATCACAAAATTAAATTATGAGTAATTTTCACACCTTTAGATGGCTTTTTAGCCACCTAATTCAAAAACCTTTTGTCTTTCTTTTGATAGGTCTTCTTAAACTATATCAATACATCTTAGGATAGTCATTGGTTGTGTGCTTGTTGCCACATGTTTTTACAGTGTGACATCCACCTCCAACCCTCTCAATTGCTGCTGTCATTTGTTCTCCAATTGCTTCTCCATGGCCTTAAAAGTGATTCCCAACTTCCTATGTAGCAATGGACAGACACCATGCAAAAGTGTTTCTAAATGCAAGACCAGCTTTGCCCCTAAGATATAGCTTGGCCTGTGTAGTTATACAACAAAAAAATCTCACTTATAAGGAGTTTTTTGTAATTAAACTATTTTATTGGGAATCTTAGTGGAAGATCATCACTCGGATCGGCTGCGTGTGCCCAGACCGGTTCGGATGATGAAGAACCAAACGGTGCAGGTTCGGTTAGGGTTTTAGGAGGGCGGCCCAAAACCCGGTGCAGGAGGATGCAGTGTAGGGAGTGAGAGAGCGAGCGAGCGAGCGAGCGAGAGAGAGAGAGTCGCCATGGCTGTGGGAGCAATCCTAAGGAACTCCAACTCCAGGCGTGTGCTCGGTATTACGACCCCTTACCCTGTCTACAGCTCTTGCAGCCGAGGGCCTGTGATCTGGAGAACAGGGTTCTGTGGGCTGGATGCGTTGCGGTCATCCACCGATGGGAGGGATCCTGGGGCTTTGGGGCTCTTGTCGCGATCCATGGCGACCTTTACGCGGACGTAAGTGGGAGAAGGGAAGCTTGATGGAAATGTGTACTATTCGCTTCCTCATTTCATGTGGCTTTGTTTCGCGTTGTGAGGTTTCACGTTCGGAGGTTGTTGTCGGAATAGTCTTTACAAGTTTTTTTTCTTTTGATGCTTGTCTCTTACGTGTGTCATTGTATCGGATCATACTTTTTTCACCGACAGTGCATAGTTTGCTTCGATTCCATGCAAGTTTGAGAAGTTTAATATGGCCTCCTTTCTTAATCCCTCATTGGCAAATTAAGGGTTCATAGTGTAGGATTGCATTCTTCTTTACTTGTTACTTTTTTCACAGTCGCATTCTCCGTTTCAAATGTTTGTTTTCTTCTAAGTTCCGCCAAGAATGTTTTTCCTGAAAGTCCAGGATCCCCTGGTGTGAGGAACGACTACTTTTCCTTTATTCACTTCAGTGCTCTAGTTGGATTCCACTTCATAAATGGAAGACGTTGAATATTTGCAAGGGATTAGAATCTCTGGAAGAATAACTGTCAGAAGTTTTGCGCTTTATACAGAAAACATTGGTTATATACGATGTCTAGCCTAAATATAGCAGTTCGTTCTGTGTTGAATTTTTTGATGTCCTTTTTTCTAGAAGACAACCTCTTGGATGGTTTCTTTTAGCGGGAGATACGTTGTTGGTAGAGATAAATCATTTCACATTAATGGGTTTATACTTACATCGATTAATTGTGGCGCCAGGAAACCCCATGTAAATGTTGGGACTATTGGACATGTTGATCACGGGAAAACCACCCTTACGGCAGCCATTACAAAGGTTAAAATTTCTTTTGTTGTATAAGTTTGATCATCATCTCTGGTTTCTAATTTATTCTGTTGCATAAATTTATTTCTTTCAAATGAGTTGCTGTGTGATTCTCTCATTCTAGGTTCTAGCAGAAGAGGGTAAAGCGAAAGCAGTGGCATTTGATGAGATTGACAAGGCCCCTGAGGAGAAGGCTAGAGGAATTACCATTGCTACTGTGAGGAATCTTTTGAGCTTCCCTTGGCAACTGACTAAAATTCATTTTTTTCCGAAGAGTTCTAATCTCATTCTGCCAATGATGGCTATAACTGCCTGTTTAATTGCAGGCCCATGTGGAATATGAGACAGCAACACGACACTATGCCCATGTGGATTGTCCAGGACATGCAGATTATGTTAAAGTAAGCTGTCACATGTCTACATTTCCTAGGCAAACATAAAAAATATGTAGACGATGTATAACATGCTATGATGAATGTGCTATCCTTCCTAGGACATTCAGTTTAATATGAATAAATAACTACCGAACCATTGCGTTCTTTTATCCAATATTGCCTTTTGAATTCCAGAGTCACCCTAGCAGAATTTTGTTTTTGAGATTCCAAAGTCTTTTGATTTCATTAAACATGAAATGTAGCTCGAATGTTTAGTATTAAACATGACAGATAATGTAGCTCGAATGTTTTATGCCGGTGAGCTTTTAGATTCATTAATAAGATTCATTTGCATTATTAAAAGGCCAAAAACAGGGGTGTGAAGACATCAGACTACCACTTGGAATTGTGTAGCCAATGATGTTTCTCTCTAAACTCAGTTATGCATACTGCTACATCGTATCCTAAAAAATACGTTCTCATACCAGAAAATGGGGTTAAATAGTCCTTAATGTTGGGTGTATTACATGAAATTATTATCAGATTGATAATTTCCTTTTTTCCTTTATGTCATTTGTTTGGGGCCTTACGTCTTTTGATACAAAAGTGAAAGCTTTGAAGTAATAAAGGACATTTCTTTTAAATTTTTCATGGGGATTTGGTTATAGTTTGAAATTCGTTTGCTTTATTAAAATAATAATTAATTTATAATAAAATGAATGGAATACCTAATGTCAAGTTTTATGAAATTATAAAACTTAATATTACAAAACTCATGAGGTATTTTTAGTTCATTAATCAATCCATCATGTTGTTGAAAATCATCATTTACTTGTAGTTCATTCTATTTTCCTCACTGAGAAGAATATTTTCATCTCTTATTGTAGTCAGTTCGGACTTTCCAGGTTTGAATGAATAAACTTAGTATGTCTTTTTGTTGGCTCAGCCAAAAAAATTCACACGAGTCTTAAAGGACGCGAAAAAACAAGAAAATGCACACAAGTCATAGATCCAAACCCCCATGGCTTAAAAAATCATGTTACGACTTTGATCATATGACCAGCAGTGGTGAGTAATGATCGTAAGTCTACTTTTCTGTCGTCTTCCTGGAAGGCAAAATTAGCAGATATATCTTTCGTAGATATGGTTAAATATGAGACATATCGATCATGTTTTGAAAATTTAATGATTGTTTTTCTGTCTAATTGCATCAGATGACGACTTTCCTTTTTTGGTTCGGAAGCTCATGAATGTTAAAAAGTGCATTACTGATTAGAGAATTGTAGAAGAAAGTTGATGATTATGGTGACCCTCGTCTAATGCCTTGATTTTACCAGAGAAGTCGAACATCTTAAAATTCTATAATGCAGTGCCACACAGGAGATAGGAACTTTGCCGAGAGCAAAAGAGAATGAATACATGAAAATGAAAAATAAAGGAAACTCAAGTCGCGGAAGTTTCTGGAAAAGGATTGTGGAAGTGATTCTGTGTTTATTCTGTTTAATGTATATCATTACATTGTGCTGACGCAAGTAGAAAATATTTTTATAGGCTCAATAGAACTACATGGATAAAGTTAGATTTCTACCTGAGATCATTGTATATCCTCTTTCACGTTTTATGAACTTATCTTTTGCCTAAGGTTTCAAATATCGAATTTCTTCCTCAGTTTTAAGAGAAGATCGATTTGTTGTTTGACAGGTTCAGCAATTTAAGTCTCTAGAAAGAGTATTGTAAAAGTTACGAACCAGAATAAAGGCAAATAACGAAATTGCGTATTTTATGGACTTAGGTATATACTTTCACGTTAATTGACCACCAAAACCTTTGATTTATGGACGTGCACCGTCACATATGGATGAAGATTTTTATGAGTGTTTAATTTAGATTCGTTAACTTTTATTTGACATAAAGTTTTCTAATACTTATCATTGTATATGCTGTGGATAAAGAATGCATTTCTTGAGTTTCCACCTGTCTGATCATCCACGTCTCAATTTTTCAGTATTCTTATGGCAGTGAACTCTGAAATAATATTCGGTCATGTCGACACATGTGAGATAACTAAAAAATTGTTAACCCTGCAATATTCAGCATCTAATTACTCTGTTTTGCAATGCGCAAATCTTGTTCTTTTTTGGTTCGTATTTTAATGTTACTCGTACACAAGTAAAAGCTGTAAGCATCATATCTAACTAGTGGTCTTTTAATTGTGATGTCCTAAAGAAATTCTTTGAATTATAGAACATGATTACTGGAGCTGCACAAATGGACGGGGGTATTCTTGTTGTTTCTGCACCAGATGGACCAATGCCACAAACAAAGGAACACATTCTGCTTGCTCGCCAGGTAGTGGGTGTACAATGGTACATGAATTGTAGTTCCCTAATTAATTGTAGAAAGTGGTTTTATTTTTTCTAGATTTTGTAGGTTGGTGTTCCTTCGTTGGTCTGTTTTCTAAATAAAGTTGATGCTGTCGATGATCCGGAACTTCTAGAGCTTGTTGAAATGGAACTTCGTGGTATGTTTTGTAGTCACGGTCGTGGTGTATATTTTCATTAGATTTGATAAACGTTGTTGAGATATGAAATTATGCTTTTTCAGAGCTCCTTAGCTTCTATAAATTTCCTGGGGACGAGATTCCCATCATTCGAGGTTCAGCTTTGTCTGCCTTGGAGGGTACAAACGAAGAAATAGGGAGAAAGTCTATCCTCAAGTTAATGGATGCTGTGGATGCTTACATTCCAGAGCCTGTACGCCAGCTTGACAAGCCTTTCCTAATGCCAATTGAGGACGTTTTCTCTATTCAGGTCAGTCGGTAGTAACATTTAAGCACTTGATTTTAGAAAAAGCACGTTGTTATCTTGTGCACGTAGCAAATCCATGGGAAATTTCCAACTTGGTAGTCATCATTTATGTTTTCAAAGTAATATCTTGCTACTCTTTCTTTGGCCACTGGAATTTTGGGAATCCTCTTGTATGATACAAATAATCTGATAGATTGTGGAGTACTCATCTAATACATCTGGTGTTCTTAGCAAAATATTGTCTAAAATGTCATTTATGTAAATTATAATGCTCATGGATTCGCGTGAACGTGACTATAGTATGATTCATAGTATGGTATGGAACTTTAATGATCTTTAATAAAATCTTCAATTTGATTTCAATTCAGGTCACTATTTATGCAGTTCAATATTTATATTTGATTTTGGATATTTTCTTGACAGTCTTATGTTTTGACAAAAAAAAATCATACCTAAGCCAGCTGCTCTCAATAGTCGTAACTAAAAGTGAAAAAGGAAGAACAAGAATAACAGGCAGAGAACATTGAGCAGTGTGGATGCTCCTATTGCTTCTTGTGATTGTTATAAGTTGGAGATCCTTCTATTGCTTCATCTTCTGTCGGTGGCGGGACAGCTCTCTGGTGAAACATTATTTTTCTATCTTTTTCTTCCCCTCCATCATTTGCTGGGCATCATTTTTTATGGTCGTTTTATGCTGTTTTACCCTTTCTTCACTATCATCTCCTTTTTTAGTTGGTCATCGTGGTTCCTTTGTTTTCTATTCGTTTTTGTCTCTCTTTCTTTCCTTTAACCCCCCCCCCCCCTCTCTCTCTCTCTCTCTCTTTCTTCCATTTGTCAACAACTATTTTGGCAAATATTTTTGTCATTTCTCTTCCACTTCTGTCGTCTTGTTTGATTTTGGCTTGGAATGACATACCTAGATTTCTTTTTTGGTTTTGATTTATGGCCTGTTTCAAGCTTCTCATATTTTCATTAGTTCAGCCAGTTTTATGGTGTTCATTATTTTTTTTTCTTGTGGCCATTATTTGCCAAATCATTGTGAGTAATCAATATTCCTTATTTGATCCAAGTTTGAAACGCTGCTCGTTGCTGATATGGGAATTGATTGTCTGGAGCTTTTTGTGTATTAAATAAAGTGAGGATCTATCACCCTGTGATTTCCCTACCTAGGATTGTTGATGCCCTTCTAGAAGTTCCTCCTTCAGATGTCACAGTTTTAGTTATTTTCATTCAGAAACTTTTATGTCTACAACATGGGTTGAAGACAGGCTAGGTATCAGTCTTGAACTCGCGCTAGGATCTTGGCCATATAAAACCCCGCAGATACTGTCCATCGTTGTTTTGTTTAGATATAGCTATTTATGTCCTAAGTGGTTCAGTTATTACGTCTCTTGTTGAATGGCTTAGTTATTTCTTTCTGATTTCCCTGTAGCCACACTGATTGATGTTTTGCTGAACCTGGGTAATAAATGACTGTGATTTTTCTCCTCTTGTGAGTGTTTTCTCTGTAGCAACTCTTTATTTCAACTACTTTAGCATGCTTTGCTTGACTTTGATGTTGAGTAATTATTTTATCCTTTTCGTAAGTCTATCTTGGAGTTAGATTTGTATAATTGGTTTTCCCCTATCTTTTGTACAGGGACGCGGAACTGTTGTAACTGGCCGTGTTGAACAAGGAAAAATCAAAGTTGGAGAAGATGTTGAGATCCTAGGATTAACACAGGTGCGGTTCACAATTATAATCACCATCCTTACAAGCCTCTAGGTTCATCCTTCGTCAATCAGAGATTATCCAAATGAGGATAGAATTGTTGCAATAATTTAGTATGAGAAATGAGGATAAGTGCTGGTGCAATAATAATAATCATCATCCTTTGTAGCTGTGCGGTAGTTTATGCAATCATCTTATGCACGTTGGAATTTATGCAAAGTGAGGATAGTTGACTGATAGTAATGTTGGAATAATTGATTTTACAATTATTTGTCATAATTTGATTATCGCATTCATTTCTATTATTGCAGAGTGGTCCTCTGAAGACAACTGTTACTGGTGTGGAGATGTTTAAAAAGATTTTGGATTATGGACAGGCATGCTTTTTCCTGTTGTTGCCTTTTTAACTTTTTTAGCGTTTATGCCATCAGTGTATGACTGGAGCCCCCTTTTGATTAGGCTGGTGACAATGTGGGCCTTCTTCTACGTGGTCTTAAGCGTGGAGACGTGCAACGAGGACAGGTTTGTCATTGACCTGAGTGTCTCTTGAGGAATGGGTTTATTCAACGTTGACTTTGTTGTTTTTTGGGTTGACATCAGTTCTGGTTCGTTTCCCATAATGTTTATAATTACCTGAGCTTGAAAGCATCTACTTCAATATCATGAAGCTCATTAAGATTATCTTTCTTTCCTATTAAAGATGGTTTCCTCATTTTTACTTTCCAATCGAAATTGCAGGTGGTCTGTAAACCTGCTAGTTTGAAAGCCTACAAGAGATTTGAGGCAGAGATTTATGTGCTCACAAAAGATGAAGGTGGTCGCCATACGGCTTTCTTCTCCAATTACATGCCTCAGTTTTACATGAGGACAGCAGATATCACTGGGAAGGTTGAATTGCCAGAAAATGTGAAGATGGTTATGCCTGGTGATAATGTGACTGCAGTTTTCGAGTTAATATCAGCTGTTCCACTTGAAGCCGGTAATGCTTCCAACTTTGACCTAACTGAAAGATTGTGTATGCATATATGCATGGTTCTGTACCACGTTTTCTGAAAATTCAGCTTGTGCATTCTACATTGAGTACATCAAGCTTGTTGAACAGTAATCATCCTTGAGGACTTAATATAGCTATAGTGGTTGCTTTCAGTGAATGACTTAAATTCAACCTTCACCAGTTCCAACTTGGGGCAAACAAGACTATCATTTAGTATTTTCCCTGTGCTGCATTATTCTCTCATGACTGCTGGCAAAATTATGTTCGTTTTTCCAAGGTTATCTTGAATCATCATTTAATGACTTTTGACATAATCTCCAAGCACTGCCGCATTTCTCTGATACATAGTTTTCCGTATTTTTCATCTCTTCCTGCTAGCCAACACGATTCTCTTTCTATGTGAATTTTTCCTTGCACTACTCTTTCCATAGTCATTGTTTAGCTTCTCTTCAATGACTATGATAAGGTATCCAATGATCTAATAGACATTTGTGATCAAATATGAAACTTGCACCTACCCCTCTGAATCTAAAGAGGAGCGTGTCCCATTTCCTTTATGGGAAAATTGCTTGATAAACCTGTAATCTTAGCAACTGAATATTACGTCAAACCCACCCTGAAAGAAGAGGGACAAAAGCAAGAATTGACAATTCCCAAAATGAAAGTACAAGGGAACAGTATAATATGCCAAATACTTTGTGAGTGTCCTTTAAATTGACTGTCCTTACTTTGTGAATGAACTGAAATAGTTCTTACTTTGTGACTGTCCTTTTTGGAGTTTTCGGCAAATTGCATCGTTTGCTTCAAGTTCTTGCATCATCTTCTTGTAGGACAAAGATTTGCATTGCGAGAAGGAGGGAGGACAGTTGGTGCTGGAGTTGTTTCCAAAGTGATCAGCTGAACCTCTCATGCCAAAGCAATGCCTGATTTAAATTGACCGAAGACACTGAAGTTGACGATAAAAATAGACATTGGCACTCCAATTCAACCAGAAAACCCGGCTCATGACATGTGCAAGTATTGGCAAATCTTTTGATGCATTTGCGGGAAAAAAAATAATCACAGAACTGATTGGATTTGTATTGTGTTAGTCTATCATTTTGGCTACATTTCTGTCTCTGGGAATTCGGAGATACTTGCTGTGATGTGATTTCAGAGCATCACCGAGAAAGTTTTACTGATTTTTTTTGTATAATAAGAAGGAAACCTTTCTCATCTTTCAGCTGGACTCATGCCGTTCATTTCTTGCTCCAGGATGAATCTAATTGATCCATTTTTTTGTTTCAAGTTATAATTCAAAGTACTATCAAATACAACCAATGAGGGACTGCATGCTCAGCGAACAGTTCTTAAGCTTCTATTCATCTTGAAGGAGTTTAATTGGTGTCATGATTGATTTGTAGAAATATATATAATCTTAGGAGTATCAATTGGTCAGGCCTAGTAAAAGTCTATGAAGGTTTTCTCTGGAGGGAGGGAGGGTACATGGAATGATGGGGTCTTCAGGCTTTTCTAGTTGGAACCTCTTCGGAGCCTTTAGCGAAGCATCAGTGATTTGTTTGAGAGTTTAATATTAAAGTATAGTCTCTCCAATAGGTGGATTGTGCTTACAAAGTCTATTGAAACCCCTTTGTAAGCTTAGCCTTAGCCACTGGGTTACAGAATCCCTTTGGTCTGCACCTTCAGTAGAGATTACATTTATTGACATGAAAGATGATCACTCATCGCAACAATGAAAGGAATTAATTTATATATTAAAAAATCATATCCATAAATATTTTATTGTCCCTAGTGTAACATTAACCGTTTTCTCATCCGCCAGGATTATTTATTTATTAATGAGAGTTAATCAATCTTACTTTTTAGGAATTAACATTTATAAGTTACTTGTAGGAATTAATGAAAACAAACATTGAACATGCTATGGGTAGTTTAAAATAAAATTCTATGCCCATTAGTTATCCTTAGGAAATATTGATGCTCACTATTGCATGCATTTGGTAGATGCATTACATTCTGCTTATCACCTTGAGTTTACATCAACATTAATTTATAGTCTATCTTCTTGATGACTCCACTCCCCAAGGACAAGATATTTTGGTTCTACTAACTCATTATTGGTGTTCTAGGCTTCACTAATTTATTGAATTTAAGCATTAGAACCAACTTGAAGGTTTCACTCCGAAATTTTCTTCTAGATACACAGCTCTAGAAAAGTTCAATTAGATGAGAATTTACTTCTCTACTATGTTCATGCCTTTACACAAGTCCAACCAAAGGAAAGTCTACTCCTTTCTTCTAGTTTTGCACCTCTAAGCATCCCAAATATATCCATCGTAGATATAATGAATGAAACAATTTAGGTGTGATTTTTAAGCTCGTAGAGGCTTCCTCAATATAGTTGATATAGAAGCTTGTATGTGGAGGAAACCACTACATACTTGAGATTGGGAATGATCCCTCTTCTTTGCAGGCCAAAACTGTATTGATTCCCCTTGTTGTATTTACTCATGTCTTCATCAAGTCTTGATGTTATTGGATTCTTGTGATCTAACGGACATACACATTTGCCCAATCTATCAATGTCTCCAATAAGCTTTATTGTTACTAGATCCGTGCTCATGCCCACTTCAGCCAGTCCAATGGATAGTTTGCTTGTAGTTTGCTTGATGATTTGATCCATTTAGACCAATGGGTAGATCCATGTGCAGTTGTCGACAATCCAATACATCACAACCAATGGGCAGATACATTTGCCTGATGAGTAGGTCCACTAGCTTGTCCAATCACTTCTAATGGGATGGCTAAAACATGAAATCTGTGACCTTTGACTTGTATCTGCCCACCCAATCCAGCACTCCCAGTGGGTAGATCCATGAATCCATCAAGATGCTTTTAATGAGTGGCCCAATGGTAGAGTTCATGGTGTTTTTGTATTTTAGAGTCCAATAACCTGTTTCTTGCCTTCTCGTAATCTTTGCCATGAACTAAAAACAAACTAAAATACAGGAATCTCCTAGCATGACTTTTGATAAATTAACTATCCACTTCTAGGTATACAAGTTTTCATAAAGTTGTTAGCTCATCTTCTTCACTAGATTTACCTATCTATTAGCTCAAGTGCACTCTACCCTTGTTTTAGATTGATGGCTTTGGGAGGCTAATCAGAAAAGTCTAACTTGATTCTTCTCAATCAGACAGCTAATACTTTAAAAATTCACAACTTAAGAATATTGTGAACTTATCACCTAATTAATATTTTCTAGATTCATGAACATTGGCGGTTAAAGGTCAGAGTTCTTGTGCCACCTCACCATTTTAAATTCGCAACTTTAGAATGTTTGAAGTGCCCATAACTATTCGCCACTAGAGACAACCTTCCTACCACGATAAAACCCATACGAGATAAAAAATAAACGTAAAGAGTCCAGATTATGACTTTGGTATGCAAAGTTTCTTTGAAGCTTGAAGAGTGCAGGATTTTATTTTGAAAACTTCAATCGTTAGAGGCAAACATTAAACTTGCTGATGTAACTCAAAGCTTGAATTTATCGCAAATTTGGTTGTAATAATTTGATAAATTAATTCTCCATCCTCCCAGCATCATTTTATTTCAATACTCACAAAGGCAAATGTTTAGGCCGTTTCAGCAGTAATCTTACACTCAGTTATTATAACTTGGGTGTAGGTAGATTTTGCAGGTCGCATTAAGAGTGTTAGAAATTATAGCTGAAGTGTAGTGCACTGTAACTTGGGTCTGGTGAACAGTAGCATGGGTCCATTGCAGGAGAGAAAACTGTTGGAGGAGACGATGACAGCTATTGGTTATCACTAGGAGCAGACATCCAACATGCTTATTACTAGATGCCCCCTCTATATTCCATTATATTCTACCTTTCACCTAGAATTTCCATCATCGCATCGGCAAAATCACTTCTTTTGTATAAGGAATATTATGATCCAAGGCTCAATGAATTATATTGTTTGCAAAATATTTTTTGGTTTTGGATAATTGTTACATGTTCTTCATTATTTTTTGTCAAACCCAAGAATCATAGAAATGTGCTCTGATAATTGAGATAAACCATCCGTTGGATCCTATGCAGCAGCACTAAATCAAGAGGAGGGGGAGAGGGGAGGCTTTATGGGCAGGGAGAGAGCAAGGTATCGGGGATCCCATCGTCGAGAGTGACGCATGTAGCAGCTGGAATACGCCGGTGGCGGTTCGGTGTCCGCTGCAGGACCAGATCCCGTTTACGTCGGCCTTGAGGCACGCACGGCGCTTCGCTTTCTCGTCCTGCCGGCGATGCGTAGCCGTCTCCCTCATCCGGCAGGCCACCGTCGGCAGCCCCCCCACCCCTCTTCCCCGACGCTGCTTCCGAAGTATCGCCTGGTTCTGAGCGGTGAATCTATCGCCATGAGCACTTACGATATCACAACAAGAGGCTTCGTTTTTATTCTGAGGCCTTTTTTATTAACCTCTGATGCATGTTTTGTTCACTTCAAAACTCTTTGGACTGCAATGTTGAAACTGGAGGGAGGCTCCTTGGGTTGTAAAAATACCTTGCATGTACTGAAGAATCTCTACTGACAAGCCACAATTGTACTATATTTAGATAACGCCAAAATAATGGAATGGATGGATCGGACAAGGTAATCTCCGTCACATATCAATCCTTACGGAGAGATTTTTAGAATTTACCTATTAAGGATGGTGAATTTTTTAAGTCTTTATTTAAAATTTTAGAGTATTATTATTTAAATATAGAGTAATGGAGAAAATTATTTGAGACATAAAATAATTTAAAAAATATTAAATGTTTCTTGCTATGTTTGATCTCATTGCTATAATACAGAAGTTTAAAAATTTTATGTATTTATTGAAGCTATGCATCGACTAGACCGACATCAGTTTGATGTAAAGTCAACATTTTTCAATCAAAAGCTTGGTGATGACATCTACGTCAAGAATTGTAGGGTTATATAGAGAAAGGCAAAAAATAGATGTTAAATTAACACTAATAAAAATCTAAATGTTATACTATAACAAGTTCATAAATCTAGAACCAAAAAATTGATGAATACTAAATGATTTAAAAAAAAAATTCAACCTAGTCCTTACTTTCCATCAAGAAAAGGTTAGCAAGATTTCTTTTATGACCTGCATAAATAGTTTTACTTTTTTATGAAAGAAGAGTTTGAGAATGTTATGATGAAAGAATATGAGTTGATTGATCTATAGATATTATGCCTTACATTTGTGATACAAAAGGATGGGAAACACAAGGATAATTATTTATACTTATCATGTCAAACTCAAATTAATACTTATACCAATCACTCTTGATAAAAAAAATTCTAGCAAAATATAGCGCTAAAAAAGTTCATATATTCATTTGTTGAAGTGAAGTAACAAATATATGCAAAGATAATGCACATTGAAGACATTGAAGTAACCTACTAAGAATCACCTTGAAGTAATTAAAAAAATAGAGAGATACTTCAAAGACATTGAAGACCATGACAAAAAGCATCAAAATAGAAAAGGACAATCACATCCTTGCCTATACTAATAACTATTGGACATGTTAAAATAAACAGAAAAGAAATATGCTTTTATATAGTTTTTGCTCAAGATTTAGTTGGAATTTTTCATAGTAATGATCAACTTACAAACATCTTAATCAGGGCAACCAATATACAAAACTATGAGAACATAAGATGTATTTTATGAATTCTAAATTACTTACACAATAGTATTTTGAATTACTTACAAAAGAATCGAGTAGCATCTATGTTTGCTTTGGGAGCCTATATACTTACAAAAGATATTATAGTTAAATAGTTTTGAAAAGCTAGAAAAGATACTTCTTTGAGATTCTAAGTCTAGTTACTATTAATGGTGTTTGGAGCCATAAGAAGAAAGTAGAAGGGGGGTTGAGGGTCAACATTGCTTCAAAGATTTTAGAAATTTACTTTGGGTTACCAATGATTCAGTTGTAATTGTGAGGTTAAAAGACGCATTTACTTTCTAACCCTTACAAGGTACTCTCTATTATGTTTTTCATAATCACCAAGTTCAAACGTGTATATTTAATAATCTAGGAGGTTAAAAGGCTACTCATTGAAAGTTAGCACATCATTTTTACATGACAACTCAAGAAAGTGATCCATTGTACTTTTCACTAAAGACTCAATAACCTACTCATTTTAATTTTTTTCATTAACCATTTAAAAGAACCAAAATGACTAGTTTGCAACACCATAATATGCTATTACTTTGTCTTTTATATTTCATATACATATGTTGAGTTGGCTCTTATAAAAAACCATGAACTCTCAATCTTGAAATTTTGAGAGACCTAATCTTGCTATAAAAAAAGCATATCATGATATTTACACTTGCCCTATCAACATTGACACACGAGCACATTTCAAGTAAAAACTTATAATGCTACCTAAAAAGAATATTTTTTTTAAGGTATAGTCATCATAACATCCAATAAAGCAAAAAATAATAAGAACATTCATGGTAATGATTTAATATGTTTTTCTCATGTGGTAAAATATTCTAACGTGTTAATCAAGATTTTGGTTATATTTGTTACATTCATGTCCTTAACCTCTTGACTCCATTGAGCCCTTTTTAGTGTTTTCTCACACACCTAAAGATTATAATTTCTATTAGCCAACAATTAGCAGAAAATATAATCTAAAAGTTATTTTATTTTTTAATTTTGTTATCTATTAGAATCTTTCACATCAACATTACTCTTTAATATCTTATATAGATTTTACAATGTCATCCAAAGGCATGATTTTGACTAAGTGTGGACAATGGAAGAGGAAGTGAGAGCCATGCATAAAAATGCCATTAAGCAATTGGTAGATTATCAAAGGGTAAACTTTGGTCAGTCCAAATTATGTTTTGAAATTTATGAAAGGAGTGGTCAACAAGATAACATAAAATTTATTTTTAGAAATTTCTTCTTTCACATGAAGGCGGCATGTATGATAGAATCAATCCATCTTCAGTCAAGTACATGAGATAGACTCTAAGATGGTAAGCATACATTGAAGTAAAGTTAGAATATCCTGAGATACCCGTTATTGAAGTAAAGAGACGGAGAAAAAAAATCACCAGATCTGATTCACTGATTTTTTTTCAATAATAATCCCATTTTAGAAGAAGATCTAATGGAATATGTCTCTCTACATGTGCGCATTAATGTGAACAGGACACGCCACCCGAGATTCGGAGATACCGGATCTTAATTGGTCACTGACGACCCTTCGTACGGTCGAACTTGTAGGAGAGAGGAGCAGGGGGGCCTGTCCCCACCACCACCACCCTCTCCGCTCCGCATCCGGACACCGCCCGCAGCTCTGCGCCGCGCCGTCGGTCCGCCTCCCGGTGGGTTAGCGGAGGGCTCTTCTCCTTGTCTGGGCGCCCGGGTCCGCCCGGCGGATTGCTCCTCCGGGCGGTTTCCCGATCCAGGCCGTCCCCCAATCCGATCCCCCATCTGGAACAAGGGAAGAAAGAATAAGGGGGGAGCAGGTGGAGATGAGGCCGCCGCCGCCGCCGCCGCCGCCAGCACAACCGGCACCGTCACCATCGCCTCCCCTCTCCCCAAGCTCTTCATCCTCATCTCTACTGGTTTCGTACTCATACTCGCTCCCTTCATTCCTCCGGGCGGTGTTGCCGCTGATCGACGGCGGCGGCGTCCTGAACGGGAAACCCTAGGTGTAAGCTCAGGGTCGATCCGGCGGCGGGTGCGCCGCCGACTTGGTCGTCCCCCCGCTCGGAGCTCACCGCGTTGGCCATGGGGACTTCTCCGGAGCCGGAGACTGCTCAGCGACCGCCGATGGTTTCGTCCTTGTCTTCTGCCTCCTCCAGGCGGCTGGTGACACCGTGCTGGACGCACGATGAGACGGTAGCGCTGATCGACGCCTACCGGGAGAAGTGGTACGCCCTCCGCCGCGGGAACCTCCGCGCTTCCCACTGGGAGGAGGTCGCCGATGGAGTTCGAGATCGCTGTCAGAGCGTCGGCGCCGCAACGACGGGTTTCAAAACAGCTGTCCAGTGCCGTCACAAGGTCGAGAAGCTCCGTCAGAGGTATCGCGCTGAAAAGCAGCGCCTCGCCCTCAGGGGCAACTCTGGTAAACCCCGTTTTTCTTCCTGGGTCTACTTCCGCAAGATGGACTCCATGGAGCTCGGCTCCACAGCTGGAGATGGCGCCATCCCTTCCAGTGCCCCCCTTTCCTCTTCTTCAGATGATGGAAAAGACGACCACAATGTTAGTGCTGGCAACCCCAAGGAAAGTGCGCCGATTATCCAACGCTTCAATTCAAGGGACGGTGAAGTTGGAGAAGTTGGCAGCAGCCTGGTGAGTGATGGATTGAAATTCCGGATCCCGAGGGCGTTGCGATCCAAGGTCAGTGGAACCAGGCCTGAGGAGAGGACGAATGCACCTGTAGGTGCCGGCAAACCCAAATTGGGCAATGGGTTCTTCAATGGTTTCTCCGGGCCACCAAGACCATTCGGGTTGGAGGAGATTGGGCAAGGAGAACAGCAACAGAAGAAGGGGAGTATAGTCTGGGAGATGGTCGCAGCAGTGAAGATGCTCGGAGACGAGTTCACGAGGATAGAGGAGATGAAGATGAAGATGGCAAGGGATATGGAGAAGGTGAGGAGGGAGATGGAGTTGAAGCGCACTAAAATGATCCTCGATTCCCAACGTCAGATTGTGGACTACATCAGAGGTTTGCATGAGAAAAATGGAGCCAAGGTCAAGCCCAAGCAATAGTGCTGCGACATCGTAGGTCTTAGATTTTCTCTGTTTATTTATTTGCCTTTGCCCTCCCAGTTCCTCACTCTCTGGTTTTCTTTTGATGGTTGGGGGTTATAGGATTGTTGTTGATTATGAGAATGCTTGTTGTCTGACTAACTGTGGAACATATGGTCTCTTCGCTGTACTAATATATCTTTGTAAATGAATTAGAGCTTTGGCTGTCTTGTTATGCGCTCCTGGTCGCCTCTATTGCAGGAGATAACATCACCTCTTCTTCGGTTCATTTGTATGATGTATTTCTATGTATCACTTCTCATCTGGGTCACTGCCTGATCCTGAAATTTTATGATATTGAGAAAAAATGCATACTATTGTGGAGTAACTGTGCAGAGAAAACTACTAATGTCCAGCTTTAAGATTTGCCGGAATATTCATTTAAATATTTATTTTTAGCACCTTTTTGATACCAGGATGAACGTGATGAAGTGCGTTCCATCTTTTTTCGTGGCACAAAAAATTTGTGGCCTCATTCATTACCTTTTTCTGATGATTAGATCGTGTTAAAAGGTCGCTCAACAAGTCAGCTCCATGCTTTTTTGTTGATCGTGGTTTTTACTACGTGCTAATCATCAGAAAAAAAAAATAATGAATGTGGCCGCAAAAAGTTTGTACTGGAGAAAGAGGGCCATCTACTCGCTCACCACTTTAATGATGGATGGAAGGTGGGATGCCCCATGTTTTAAATTTATGGTTGCTGAAAACTCGCCTGGGAGCTTCAATTTTCCGTGTTGTTGTGGCATATTTGGGCTTTTTGCTCTATCCGAAGGGGAGCAGTTTCACTGGATGCTTTGACACCTGTTTATTCTTGAGGCTGAATAGATTTTGGGTCCCTTGGCCTTCATGAGAACTGCATATCTCACCGCCAAACTTGCTGAGCTGAATGTCTTCCAAGCCTGTCACCTATTTGGTCCTTTCTCATTCAATCTGTGAGATGATATGATCTGAACTGATCCGTTTTCCACAACAAGGGGAGGATCAGGATTAATGGCTCTGGGGTCTGAGTGTCGGTGAAACTGATTGCTAAACGCTGATCACTCATCTCCTCAAAATTTTTGTACGTCTCTGGATTTTTCAGATACAACAGCAAATAAAGTTTAGTTGAATTTCCTGGCACAGTCTCTGGAGTTAACCTTGCCCTTTGGTTGAGAAAGGGTACTTTGCCTATCCGTTTAGGGGTGGAGGGACATCCATCAGCTTTTTTTGCCGTCCCTGAGAGACATTGCAGGGGATCACGGAAAGAAAGCTTGACAGTGATGAATGGTGCAGTTAGATGGCCAGGTGCAGCCACCCAACATCGATGTGCGAGTCGTGGGACTACAACGTAATGAGGGCACCTGATGAGGTACTGATGGTGTTTGTCTAGAGTGAAGAAAAATCTCATCCCAAATAAATAAAATAAGGTGATAAAATGACTCTTTGCTTATTATGGTTGGATAAGAAAAGATAGTAATATGATTAAATGTCTTCTTCAAGCCAGTACATCTGATTTGCTCCATACCTACCTGATTTGTGTCCACAGTGTACTGGATCTTCATTATTTAATAAACTGTATGGTCTAATTATTCTCTGATCATGTTCAGACCTTTGGTTCAGAGCTCAATAATGATCTTTAATCTTCATTGGAGATTATCATGATCATAATCACTAAGCTTGTTGTTTCAAGTTCGTTAGATTATAGAATCTTCCTTGAGCTTAGCCCTTTTTGCATGCTGGAGCTAAATATGGTAAAACCTAATCGAGATCAATTTCACTCTCCACCAAACTTGAAAATTCCCCAAATAAGCATAATACCCACTCCTAATCCCCAACGACCACTTCAATGTAGAAGATTCTGTAGTTTCTCATGAGTCTTTTAAGTGTGTTTAGAGATGAAATTGTGGGAGGAGGTTATACACTTGATGGAGATGAAGTCAAAACAGTAAATAGTGGCAAAATGTTGATCTGAGTAAGCATTCATCCTTCAAGATGTGATTTCCTTACAGACAAAACTGAAATGCGCAGATGATGAGGATTGAGAAGAAGATGGTGAAATCAAAACTCAAGGAACATGCGACACCCTTTCCAAACTACTAAAACTTTTATTCTCAATTTTACTTTGTTGGCAACCAACAAGCTCGCTTCACCTGACTTGTTGGCGCACCTATGCTTGACTGCAGGTCGACTCATGGCTCGTTCGGTTAACTGTGCTAAATCTGAGCTTGCCAGTACATATCAGAAGAAAGCCAAGTAGTGTTACATTTGTGCTGATTAGCATAGTGAAGAGGCTATATGAATTAACTATTTTCGCAGTGAATAGGTAGGGAAATCGCCAGGTATCCATCCACCTGGCGGAAATGAAAACTTTTGTCGAGTGGGTACTTGTCTTTTTTTATGAATGTGTAGATGCTAGTTATTAAATGGTAGTAGGGGTTTTGGAAAATAGGAACTGAAAGAATCTTCTGTGAAATTTATTTCATAATGTTTAAATTATAGCCGCACTACTGGGTGATAGCCACTGGTAGATAAATGTTCTATTCTATGTTGAGGGTGCTCACATTTGCTATAAGAATATTCTTCGATATGCTCTTCTACCCACATGTGTGTATAGATAATTACGTCTTAGAAGGAAGTGCTTATTGGTTTTTAGGTGATGGTAAGTGTGAACGGTTGGGTTAGGCATGACCAAACCAGGCCTGATCTGATCCCGGATCATATAACCTTTAAATTATTTGTGCTTCATGGTATATGATTGCCACAGATATGATGGCCTCATTCTTCATTTATTCTGAAATTTGGCTACTAGAGTCCTTGGTCAGATGGAACACAATAAGATGAAATATACCCCAGATTTAGCTGATTTGGGTTTGTTTGAGGAATCGCGGATCAAAACTCCTTGCCTTGAAAGTTGTCGTGTGTCATTTAGAGGAGGTTTCACTACATCGAATGGTTACAGCAGAAAACGGCGAGTGATACGGATGGAGATTCTTTCCCATATTTTAAAAGTCCCTTAGGAGAATGGCAAGTCCCTTAGGAACACGTTGGTTAGCTTTCACTTGGTATTAATTACCAAGAATAGCTAAGTGGAAACAAGAATGAATGAAGAGTCATCCGGAAGAAATCGTTTGAACCAGCTGCAGTCTATAATTCTAGAGCAGATGATCGCCCAGTCAACAAGATTACTTGCCCCAAAAGTACAAGGGTTTGGAAAACTAAATGCTGTAGAGAAGAAAATTACACACTTTAAAGTCAAACCCATCTCAGCAAGCTGTGAAGAATTAAAAAAAAAAAAATGGAATGATGTTTGGGAGAGCCAAAGAATCAAACAGCCTTGATGGAAAGGCCACGAGTATTAACTACAATTTTTCAGATACTATGGAGATGTTCCGGACACATGCATAGAGGATTGACAAAAAAATTGTCAAGAGAGATACTGTCATTTATTGGGAGTTCATCTGGAGAAGAGAAAGAAGACCGGATGAAGGTTGAACAGAAATAATGCAGGCAGATAATGGAAGATGGTAAACAAACGATGGTAAATCACGATCAAGAGGATAGGATGAGATCCACTTCATTCTCATTAATTTAATGGAGATAGCCAAGATTTGAAACCAAAAGAGGCAATTACGGGAATTGGACAGCCTGTGAGGAGGTACCCATGAGTTCCTCCATTAGTCAACTAGATTTCTTCAATCAGGATTTCTCTAAGAAGAGGCTGATTAAGTGACAATCTTAGTTCGTCCATGCATCCGGCTTCCATCCCAACGAAACTGATCAAGCAATTACTTATATGCTCTCCACGTGATGAAACAAAAAAAATGTAATAAACTGTTCGTCACAATCAAGCAGCACAGCCACTGAAATAGCTCAACCGTGATCATAGGCGAGCATGAGCCACACCTTCACTTGGTCATGAACCACAAAGATAGATTGGAAAATGCAGTGGAACTTCCAGTTAAATAACTGACTGAATTTCTATGGCAATGAAACAAGCCAACCCCCAACTAAATTTTGCAGCTTGGATAATTACTTCAATATGAGCCTTCTCACTATGACAACCAACTCAGAGAAAGCTTCTCCAGCAAGTGAATCATCAGAATGTGAACAGCTTCCTATCAGTTGTAAGGTCTGTACCGCATGGGTCGCCTGAATCTTGGAGCCTTGCTGCAGAAAGTTGGAAATACGTTCTATGAGAGCACAACAATAATGGCAAAACTGAAATAGGACTAGGAAACTTGATCTCCATTTCAGAGATTATGCACAATGCATTGCATTTGCGTTTGGAGAGATTATGTAATGTTATCACAAGGCATGAAATCAATCAACGCCATAATTTGCATAGAATCAGTAGCAAAATGAGAAGGTGGTGAGGAAGAACTCTTGGATCTGAACACCAAGGAACGGAACGAAATTTTTGGAAAATGATCCACTGGGTTAGTCATGAGTACGGTAAGTAAGATGGTGGACAAAACGAAACAACAACAGATCTGAACAGTATCCAAACAAATTTAGTCATTGGGAAGAAACCAAAAGACTTGTTTACTGCGTTTGTGGTTCTATTTTACTTGTAAGTCTCACGTGTTATCATTATATTTTCTGAGAGCCCAGCAACCTTCACGAAGGCCTGCACATATAAATGTTCATCTCTGTGGCATTAAACAGTCTAGAAAATGTAGCACCGAAGAAAGGACTCAGCAAGATGGAGGTTTTTGTTGGTTCCCGCGAAGCAAAGATCATTCGTTTGGCGAATGAAGTGGATCAACCTCTTTTTGGCTTGGGCCAAACACTTTTTCTTACTGGTCGAACTTTTCTACAGAAAAACCGATCATCCCAAGCACCTTCACTTGCTAGTTGGCAGCCTTCTAAAGAGTCTAGAAAATGGTTGGCATCCATGGATAAAAGAATGTTACACTTCTAAATACAAAACAGCATGTTGAACACATTATATCCCATGAATCAAAAGAATTGGACTAACCAATTACAAAATTAGCTGACATCTTACTCAGATCCCTCATTACTTCACATAATATTATCAGAATAGTTGTAAAGGCTGATAAGGCGCACATAAATCGGGATAACCAAAGGGAGAAATATATAGAAATAAGTCTTCGTATTACATCTCATGTGCTGAATAACTAGCATGACTCACTATAGCAAGCATAACATATCACTAAAATAAAAGCAAATATTGGCTCCTCAAACATTAAAAATTTGCAAAATAGCAAATCCACATTCAGAATTAGTAAAGAACATGCCATCAATGTTAAAATTCTGAAATCAGTGGTTACCCATATCCAAAACCAGAAGGACCGGGCATGAAAGGTCTGCGTGCTCGAAAGCCTAGATATGGGTTAGGACGCCTTCCACGGTACAGCTTCATGCCTGGAACGTTGGTCCTCTTTGGTGAGACCTATGCACAAATCTAAAGTTAAGACTGGAACTACCAAAAGCACTAGAAAATGCTTCACAGTGACAGGTTGAAAAGACCTTTATTTGACGACCATGTAACTCTGATTCATTCAGCAGGAGAGCATTCTGAACAGCATCCACTTCAACAAATTCCACATATGCAAACCCCTTTGGCTGGCCAAATTTGTCAGTTAATATAGTTACTCTGTTCACGGTTCCACAGGATTGAAAGTGCTGCTGGACTTCCTCTGGCGTGCATGCGTAGTCCACCTGATGGAAGAACATATTAAATCAGAATAAATAAAGCCTAGATCAGATTACTATATCTAAATTGAGATAAACTGAGAAATAAACGTTCCTACAGAGGCATAAAACGTACTGTAAAAGCATCTACTGGTTGGCACGATCTGCAGGCCAATCATTTATTACCAGATTACACCACAGATAGGCAAACCCAAACAAAAGAATTTCCTGAAGGTTTGGAATCTGATTTGGAATCTGGTTTGGAATCTGGTTTGGAATCTAGTTTGTAATCTAGTTTGTAAGGCTGGCTGATTCCACGATTTTTAATCAATCAACTCCTAATGATCCGAATTAGGTACGCCTAGAAGATCGTAACAATAACAAAATAATATCAGACCAAAAATAATAAGTCCAAACAAAACCAGTGGATGTTAAGGCCTATCCACTATTTCATAACAGCACCCCACACCCCCACTTGAGAAAGGGACCTTTGGCATCAGTAAATTAACACAAGGTTGATAAGATTTTTATGCAGAGCAGGAACCAGAAACCTCAGTATGCAAACGCGAAGGATGTAATTGATGAACAGTAAAATTCCTTGTCAGAATGTCAATTTCATACTTAACAATCAGTGAGGGGCCATGGAAAAAAGCTTCAAAGTTACCACTCAGTGGATTTCATACTTAACACCGTCATCTTTGGAAACGGTGAAGACAATGACACACAAAAATAAAAGATCAAGAGTAACAAAGCTTCAAAGTTACCACTCAGTGGATTACATAAGGCAAGATTTACAGCGGGAATTGCATGCCCAGTGGAAGGAATGTCTTCGTGGAGTCATCATTACTGTTCTTAAAAGAGGATGGGGCTGATCACTTCAAGATCCTCAAATAAGACATTGAACAAGACATTAGAGTTGGGCTCCCACCAGTTGATTCCTCAAGATACTCTGGTGATGTTCGCAAGATTAGCTTTGAACTGTAATTTAACACTTCGGTCATAGGACTCCAGATTTAAGAACTGATCTCCCTAAAGTCAGAAACTCAAGATCTAATCTCACTCCCTGGCTGATTTGAAGCCTCCCTTTCCATACACAAAAGTAACATCTTTTGATGGCTCCAGGAATTTCAACTGAATGAAACATTAACAGTGATACAAATAGATTTTGGGACCCTATAATGAAACATCGGCTTATTTAATTACCATCTGTGCTCAATCTCTCACAGTGTGAAGAAGTTGACTTGCTTCATTTCTATCAAAAAGTGATGGCTTCGTGCAAATGTAGTTCGATTTATCTACATCTTCATCAGGCGGGAGAGTAGCTAAACATTTTACCATCTCATAGTTGACAGGAAAATGGTCCACGACAAAGACTCAATCAACAAAATGGGGGATTGCTCACCCCATTTGAACTGTACGTCTTAACACCCTGGCGGCATGACAAGTCCATCCCAGAAGACAGTCCACCAGAACTCTCAATCATCCTCATTATACCCCATATTTGATTTTTTTTGGGATATGTTTGACGTAAATGAGTAGCAAACTCACGTCAGCTCCTGACTCTCTACATCTGAAATTTCTCACGGCATGGCACGCTGCTCACGTCTTGCCATGACTATCCTATTATTTCACAAGTTACGAAAGTGATATTTTTTGTCATGCTCCTGAAAGTCTAATACCATAGCATTTTTTCTCAAGGATCCATTATATCTACCAAGCTGGGTCATCATCAGGGACTAAAAAGTACAAAACTCTGATTGGCTAAATCATCCCTTACGGAGCCCATTAAGTGTCTACACAACACGATGGCATGTTAAGAAACCCCAGATGCCCCAGAGAAAAAGTGAAAAGGGTAATTAGGCATAAATTGAACTTGACGCAACAAATGCAAACTATATGTATTATCGGAAAAAGGAAGAACAAAAGTGTACACACATAGGGAGAAAAGGTAGAAAGAATCGTGAAGGTATTTGAAGTCAGGCTGATGGTTGACATGACTGGCCAGTATTGTTGATTATCTAGTTACCAAAGAAATATACAGATATCCTCCAGTTGTGATCTCGAGTCTTAGCAGGCAGCTACTGGAATCTGGTCAGTCATGCACAGAAGTGAAACACGATCTGTCCAAGTTGTAGCACGAATTGACGATAGGAAAGATCTAAGCAGCAGAGCAAATTAGACAAGCAATTTGGCATCAATGCATGAACAAACCTCCATGTCACATTTAGAAGCAGATACGAAAAAGCTACCGAAGTTGGAGATAGATTGCACTTTAGTATCCAAAATTAAAAAATTGAATCAAAATAAATCCCTCTGACCCTCGAGTAAAGCGTATAAGGATCTCATCCGCAATTAGATTCAATTAACTCTGCAAACTAGCAGCCGAATCCAATAGATGGCTATTTAAAACAGTTTCTGGATGGATCTAAGCCCACTACAGCAGTGGGACAGAGTCCACCTGGAAGTGGACCAGAACATGAAGGATATTCGGCAAAAGCCCACATAGTCATTGAAAATTTTACCCTGGGTTAACTTTCCACTTAATGTTGGATCAGAATCCACTGAATGGTGACTTGAACCCACTTGACGCTAGAATCTAGACCCACTTTGGAACCCAGTGTGGAGGGTAAAAGCAACCCAATTCGGAGATGGATTAAAGTCCACCCAATGATTGATTAAAACACGATTAATCGTTGACTCAAGACCCGACTTCACAATGGGCTAGAATCTGAGTGATGGGTTACCGCACGTTAAACGATAGATCCAACATGTGTTAAATCCATTAGTAGACCAACGCATGTCAGAGGGACAATACCCACTTCTCACAATTGCTATATTTACCCAGCCAGCTTGTAGGAAAATGGAACCCACCTGGCTTATGCTGTTTGATTTTCCCAACTAACGGAAAGAGTTAGAACCCACATGAACCTTTTCTCTTACCACTTCTCCCTATCACTCTGCCATGCCCCTTCAGATCTGTTTTTATATTCGTCTCTTTGGACAGTGTAACCCGGACTCTATTTCTCATGGCTGTGCTCTCCCTTAGGTAGCTACGTACTGTCTCTCTTACTTTATTGAGACTGGTCTCAGAACTGCCACTCTGCTTGGTTCTATCCATGTCCATCTCGCGCGCACCAGAGGCAGTACACTTGGTGTCTTCCAAGGTGTGAATCAAGGAGTGGGCATATCATCGGTTTTTTGGGGGTGGGTCTTACCAATGGCTTATGGATCACAGGTAGAAGTTCGTTAGAAGCTGTTATTATTACTGTTCAAGAAGGTCGTTGAGCTTAGTGTACCATCTATTCGGAGCGGGTCTATATTTTCAAATAAAATATTTAAATACCAACAAAAACTTTTGGAGGGGGATACTTTTGGAGGACGATAGAAGTCAGGATTATGCTCCTTGGATGAACGAAGCCAAGAAAGAGTCCCAATTTAAGAAACAAAAACAACTGACAACAGTTCATAAAAGTGAAACAAAAAAATGTAATTCAGTATCAAAAATCCTCACATTACCAACATAGATGGAGCGGGAATCCACCTCCTCCTTTTCAGCCTGAGTCACAGATGCGTCGGAGGAATCTTTTAACATGTTCACAATGAAGAGAAAGCAGATCAAAAAATAAGACTCTAGAGGATTAAAGTTGCATGAGGTCTAAAGAAGCAATATAGACGATGATAAAGAAAAAGGTTGAAAAATAGTCAAAATAAAAAAATTAACGAAAAATCAAATAGCTGTTGAAGTTTATTTTGGCATAAAGTTTCCCAATTTTTTTATAGAACATACGAGACTTGCTCTTTCTATTTTGAAAGAGAAGACAGGTTTGACACTGTTCTGTATAAGGGACTACAGATTTCTTCTTACATGCACATAGGAGAAGTGACATAATAACCCAGGAAAAACAAATACCAAAGAAAAACCTAAAAATAAATCGTTCTACATGATACCCCCCCCCCCCCCCCCCCCCCACCCAAAAAAAAAGGCAATGAAACTATAAAACTATAGAATTAAAGACAATACAAAATAAACGGGTCTATATTTCGAAAAATAAAATTATAGGATATCCCAAAAAATAATAATAAAACTTACAACGAAATTATACCAACTTTGAAATCAAGTCTTATGTTTCCTACCCTTTCTTGAGATAACACTTTTTTCTTAATTGAAGACAGGTGACACTAGCCACCTTCTTGTAAGACTAGCAGATCTCTTTACATGCTTAGATGTGTGACTCCTGTAATGTTCTTAGGATACAATAATGAGCGAAATCAAAGAAACTATACACATACATGAATAAGAATTCATCCATTTTTTAATCGTCATACCAACAATTCTAAGAAACCATCTTTTTCATTTAAGCATATAAACTCCATTCTACATTTTCGCATAGGGTCTTTTTTTCTGTTTTCCTTCTGCATCATCTTCATGCATGAGTTATAGAACTTAAATTCTGGTACATCCGGAAACCTTCTCAATAAATAGTTAACCTAATGTACAGGCAACCAAGACCAAACAGAAAGATGAAGGCGAACAAGAACGCAGAAAAAAATGTTAGTATGACGATTCAAAACTAGTAGTCTACGTAATATGCTATCCAACTGGTAAATCATAGTGAAAAGCAATGTTACTCACCTCTTCAACAAAATAATGTTAGCCAGAGGTTAAAGCAAAAAAAAAGGAATTGCCAAAATTGTCAAGTATTTGGAACTTCTATGTTCAAGTATAAATCACTCAATAACTGATGATAATGCCTGATGTATTATCCAGAAGGTCAGTGTTTTTCCATCTTCGGCCTTTCATTAGATAGTTCATCACTAAGCAATTTCCTCATGAAAATTAAAACGGAGAACACAACAGATATTAAAAGTTGGATATCGAAGCTTGACTCAAAAATGTTTTACACAAGCTTCACCCCAGAAAATGTCAGATAAAATTCAATTATTATATAATTTGATACTTTCTCTATTTCCGATACAAATTCCGTCAGAAATCAAGGGATGTTGTTTCAACAATGTGAAGGTCAAGGCCAAATACAAAGGAAAAAAAATACAACGAAATTTCAATTGATATATCGTAACAGAAAATAAAAGAATCTGATTGCATTCTGTTGTTGGCTGCTTCAAATCCTGGCTTTGGGATTTGAAGGTTGGTTGCATGTTCTAACTAGTCAATGATGTAAATAGTGAGGAGTAGATAACAGATCCATCATCTTCCCTAGGATTTGTGAGTGGATTAAAACATATCAACTAATTTTGGGTCTTTGCAACTCCTTTCATCAACCCTATAGCATCATTCCCCATTATATGAGATTTCAGTTTCAAATTGTTAAAAAAATCATGGGAAATAAAGCGATTTAGTAATTTAAGGAATACGCTTCAACATTATAATGGATTAGCACTTTCTCCAGACTTGTTGGATTTCATATAAATCATTTTCAAACAGGCTATGTATACAGTATCACGAGAGAGAACAAAGGACGGTCCAAACCTCATAACTACCAACTCTGAAAAACCCAAGAGAGATAAGTGGATGGAGAATTAAAGAGAGAACAAGACAGAGAAAGGGGCCGTACAAAGGTAAGTGCTCATGGCTCTGCAAATGGACCAATAACATATAAACTAAGTAGCAAAAGAGTCTCCATCACAGGCCATGGAGGAAAATTGAGTTCCAACATAAACTTCTCAAGATCGTGGAGGTTTCTATTTACATTTGTTATAATAAGATATAATTTTTGACTGATAACCATCAAATATATACATGTTTTACTTCTGAGTTATTTATTATGATAAATGCATACACATTTACAAAATTCATTAATTTTGATGGTGTAAAATACTAAAATAATATCTAAAAGATAATATGTTGATACGTAAAAATACTTTACAATTTTTCTCAACTGTCGAGACCTGTACAAAGTGACTACAAAAATAAATCTCCGCCAGACCATAACCTACAATTTATATTACAGAGTAATAGCCATGTTTCCAAAAATTATCATACACGAATTTCATTTATTACGGAACTGAGATGTCTTCATTGCACGGATCCTTCTATCACGAATACAGATCCCTCTGTCATGCATGGATCCAATATAACAGGTCGAAAAAGGTAGCAGCCAATTTAAGATTTCCGTCTACATTGGGCACTCAGCCAATTTCTGCCCAAGTCATCCAAAGCCAACATGTCGACAGTTGAAGCAACCAAGATGTTGGAGCAATGGAATTGCTTACCAAATAAAGTGGGGAACTACCAACTCAGATCTCGATCAGCCAATCCAACTTGGAATCAACTGATTCTGAGAACCATGTTCTAGGCGTCCTTTCTCAGGGATAAGAAAAACACCATTTTCATTCAATAACGATTGCAGTGACCGGATATGGATGGTATGGTAGAAAAATATGGGCATATATTTCCAGGAAAACCCATTACTGTGAGCTACAGAAATCTGAATGAATACAGGGATTCCCAAATATTAGGTATTGGTTATTTAACCAATTCGGATACTTCTAAATGACCTTCTATGGTTTTACATCCCTATCTACTACTCACGGTCAAACAAAGATGGAATGAATAGGTTAAAATTGAGTGAATATCATCTCACTTACAGCAGATAATAACTGATTTCTAACATCTGTTCACAGCTGACACTGAGTCTGCATGCTATTGGACTCCTTGGTCACTATCACTTGATATTTTATTTTGACACATAATTGTGTATTACTCGGTTATTTATTACATGGTATTTCTTTTATTAATTTCTATGCGTTATGAGAGTTTTATATATAATCCTTGTATGCATATTTTATCAATGCTATCATGCAAAATGATTAACCTATATGGAACATGAACACGTATAAACTTGAACAAAAGTTTAACATGCGAAATTCCCCCAGACCATGATAATTTTTTAATATTTGTGACTCCACCTTCATCTAAAGCGATACTCATTTCTAATTTTACGAAATGCATTCATATTGAGCAAATTGTAATCTGAGAGCTAGACGTCATGGTGTGGTTTATAAAAACGTGCATTTATTAACGAACTTTTACGTCAACCATTGAGTAAAAAATATTCTCCAAAAAAAACCTTCAAATCATTGTATTGGCCTAAGAAATCAAGTCATAAGAGATAGGGCACTATAGTTATTCCGGCACCGAACATTTGAATACACTACAAGAAAACAAATAAATAGTTCAACCCAGAAGACAAACCCTAGAAATAACTCAGCGACAAAATGAAAAGAGCCAAGTGGGGAACAGAGAGTGAAAATACCTTGAAGACCCATTTCCTTCTCTACCTTGGCTTGCATCTCTCGTAGGGCCCCAGCTTCATCCTCTATCTCCTTCAGCCGTTTCCTCATGTTCTCGATGCTCTGAGAACGTTAATGCGCGTCAACACACAGACGACTCGCCCGATCAAGAGAGGAGGTAGAGCATAAAAAGGAAGACATATTCCATTGCCATAACCCCGAAGAGGGGGGAGATTCATGGTTTAAACTGCTGAGAATCAAAACCCACAAAGAGTAAAGAGATGGAAAGGGGGAAGAGCGAGCTGGGCAATACCTCATGCGTACTCGGTTCGGGGTCTTCTTCGCGCTCGTCACCGGCGAAGTCGTCGTCGGCCTCCATCAGACCGTCGTCCAGCTCCTCCCGCTCCAGGCTCTCGTGCGAGTCCATCTGTACTCCTTCAGACGATGAGACCACAAAAAATAAAAAGACCAGAACGAGGACCGGGAGGATGGAGAACGAGGGTAATTTAGAAAAAAAACTATCATTTCCGGATAACCTTCTGTGAGGACCTTTAGGGCTAATAAAATTCAGTGTAGAAATAGCTTACGGCTCCTCTCTCTCTCTCTCTCACCCGCTCTCTCACTCTTCATTCTGTCTTTATACATACCTCAACATCACGGGCTTTAAAAAATAACTACTATATGGCAATTTTAAACTTTATAGTACAGCTTCCGTAAATTTTTCATTTAAAAATAACAAGAGCTAACGTTTTGGTATATTAATAATACTAATAATGATAATAATAATCGCACACATTAATTTCTTCATTAAAATAATAACTCAACCTCTAATTTTCTCTAGCATTAATGATCAAGCTTTCAAATAATTCCTTGACTTTTCAAAGAAGCCTTTATCACTTTTCGTTCAATATATCATTCATATCTACATCTTTTTCATTATCATAGAGTTTCTCCCAGTATTATGAGGGAAAGTTTGCATATCTTGCCAATTTAATGATCTTAATACGTAGATCAGAACATACTCAGACAATTTAAACAAAATCATATGATTAAAAAATATTTTTTTCACAGAGAAAATATTAAAAATAAGGGTGAAATATGGGAGAGTAAATCAAAAACCATACTTCTACTCCTAAAATTGATGAATTCAGAATGGCAATTGAAATTTTACTAAATAAATGATGGGATTTATGATCATCAAAAGGTTTTGAGATGCTGCTCTATGAGCTTAGGTTTCGTTGTTACATCTATCGATCATATATGGGTGAGAGAGGACACTCATGATTGGATAACCCAAATTCATTAATTCAAAAGAAATCAAACTAAGTAGCATAAACAATAGAGGAATGTAATCTACAGAAATATGTGTGGATGTAACTCAAATATATTGATTAATTAACTTCACACATGTTCTCCATAAAAATGTAAATACTCCTATCTCTTTTCTAATCTTACTTGTAGAGGAATGTCATCAACTTTAGCAAGAACAAATGATGAGATGGATTCAAATAGGTCAAGTATGTGTATCCTTAATTGAGAGGCAACAACTGAAATGCATTTTTACCTACTAGAATATGAACTAATGTGTTTTCTCTCTTGGTAAGATGAAATATACAATTGTGAATGAAGCATAATTTTATTATTTGTTTAGTGTATCATATCATTACTTAAATTAGAATGAAGGTTATTAACATAATTCTGCATGACAAGTGGTTTAAATTAAGGCTTCTTACTTGCCTATTCAATAATTTAAGAAAAAAAATTAAATAATGAGTATTCAATAACCAAGAACAAATCTTAGGATGTTGTGTTTGAAAGCACTTTAAGATGCAATAGTGACACACTTATGATCCTCAAGTCAAGAATCTCAAGCTTCTAGTGCATCAAATATAAATGCAGGATAATTATTGACCAACTCTAAGTTTTGAGTTTACTAATCTTGACTATCTATAACTTTCACCCTGAGAATTAAGTTCAAAGAGAAAATTTAGCCCAACAAGATTGTATGCATCATAACCATTTGCATTCACATTTTGCCCAACGAATTGTAGAGTGACAATACCAATTTACAAACCATTCACATGAGGGGTTTTAGATCATTTTAGTGAGTGCTTTGTGAAAAATTTCCCCTCTAAGGTAAGTTCTCATCATACATGGTGGCTTTTGGTACCTCTAGTATTATGGCATACATAATGCAATATACACATTGCATTCACTATACGAAGACATGATTGAAGCTAATATGATTAGAAAGAAAGAGTGGAGTGAAAGTTGTAAAATAAAAGATTAGTCATTTTCAAAATTCGAAATATATTCTTATGCATGTCAACTCAATTAGGATTTTACTTGCCTATATTCTTCACACAAAGTATTAACAAACTAGGACTAGTACCCTTATATATTCCTCATTTTAAAAATATCCAAAGTAATTGTTTAGTTATGAAACCTTGAATAATTTTTTGTGTTAATGAAAACATGCAATCACAAACATGTCGTTTAATGTTGCATAATAGAACAATACATTAAAGTTAATACTTTGATATGTGAACTTTATGCTGCATAAAAATAGAGTGATCAACGACATGTCAGCTAACAAGAGCAGAGTTCTATGAGGCAACTACCCATCATCACAATGATGAGGAATGTGAATTTCTGAATGATATCATCTGAAAGGCTCTACTAGGTCTTTTGGTATGAGGAATTATGTGTTGCATGGCAGTTGAAGTTCTCTTCAGCTTGGAGATCATATTGGGTTTCTTGGTCAATGACTAGACCTCTCTCTCTCCCTCTCTCCCTCTCTCTCTCTCTCGATATAGATAAATATATGTTATTTGTCTCTATCTCCATCCCTCACATTCTCTATCTCCATCTCTCTCTCTATCTGTTTACTGGTAAACAGATGGCTTCTTTCTTCAAGAAGAAGATGAAGAGGATGGCCAAGAAGAAGAGCTTACCCTTACTCACACTCTACTACCAACACCTAACATCATCTTCTACTTTCTTTTTCAGCAGGAATGATTCCTTTCATGCAAAAACTTATAGCATGCCCCCCCCCCCCCAATCAACACTATAAAGGTAACTTATCTTCCTCGTTCAACCATCGAGACTATCCCTCCTGACAACATGCATACAATGAGTAATATGAAGACCTTTGTGCTATCAGCTTCTCTGGTGGTGGCCCTTGTCTCCTCAATGGAAGGCATCGACTTCAACATGAAAGACATGGAGTCAAATGAGAGCCTATCGACCCTTTACGAGAGGTGGAGGGAGAATATGGTGTCGTTGAGGGTGAAACAATGGCTCAAGAATGCTGGTGAACCAAACAACTAGGAGCTCAAGTAGCACTTCGACATCTTCAAGGAGAATATCAGCTTCACCCATGAGTTCAATAACAAGGACGAGCCTTACAAGTTGAAGCTCAACAAATTCATCGACATGCCGGAGGAGGAGTTCAGGACATTCATTGGCTTGGCAGGCAACGATGACCCAATGGTGGTCACTGGTGCAGCAAGTGGCGACAAGTTGTTTGAAATAATCATAGAGGTGGAGTAGTTGACTAATATTTGTGCTCATGAACGTACATAAATTGGTTTACATGACAAAATAATTTAACATTTATTTATATTTTCTGTGACGTTTTGCTTACTCTTCTTTGACGAACTCAATGCTACGATGTTCTCCCCCAAGACATGTCCAACTTTAGCCATTTAGAAACATCAAATGGTAAGCAAAACTTGGATATCAAGAGGAAAAAAATGCAATGCTCGACTAACCCATTGAATAAATATGCTTTTCCATTGGCATATAGATATTGTGAGACTCATATACTTATTTTCAAAAGATCCTTCATTACTCTCTCCAAACACAAATGCGTAGATAAACTATGACTAGGATTTTGGTTCCTATTGCCATCAACTAGAGAATCCAAGGACTACTGTGCTTTTAATAATAGTCACTCAAATAACAAGCCAAGTTAGATTTTCGTAATTTTAATTCACGAATGGAAACTCGACGATGGTTGATTTATCACTAGCCGAAAGTGACGAGTGTCGACACAATGACTCTCAATGATGCTTTGATTTGGTGTTGCATTGTTATGTGGTGAGTGACATTCAACTAGTTTGTATTGTAGAAGAAAAAGCACATCTCAACATATTCATGTTCATATGAAGCTTAAATATACGTCAAACTAAGATATCTTAGAGGATAGGCCAATAGCAACATCTCTTCTCTCTTGTGGTTTTCCATGATGTATAGGGACAGAAAAATAGAGGAGCAACATCAATTGTTTGATTATTGGTAATCATGATGCTTTCATATGAAAAGACGACTAACTAATATTAAAATATAAAAAAATAGGTCAACTAAGTCCCCAAAGTTCTAGTAATCCCCAAATCTGTATAATGATGTATGTGCTTTGTCCAACTAAAATAAATAAATAAATTTGAAAGAGAATGTTCTACATATTGTTGGTGATCGATTTATGATACCCTTATGACATCACTTTATAAGAGTATTCATGTGCTTATTTTACTCTCTCATGTAAGCAGATGATCAGTGAGGGTTTGAATTTTATTAGAGTCAAAATTTATATTTTTATCTAATTAAGTCATGATTTTTTTACATATTGTTGGTGAATGATTAAGTTGTCAGAATCACTCAATCATTAGTGAAAATTTCATTAATACGATTCGTGGAGTATTATTACTAAAATTGTCAAACGATTCTAAATGAAAGGATCATGAATTTATTGAGTAAAAGATTTTCGATTGATCAACGAACAAGTCACTATCAAGAAGAGGACGATCTACTGAGAGATGAGTCACCACCTATTGAGAGTGTATTAGATGTGATGAAGAGCCTCTTCTTATTGTGCAAACCTGAGGATGAAGCTCCTTAAGAAGTGCCCCACCTCCATCCAGCTTATCTCCATCACGTGACACCTATTGGAGATCTAAAAAATTATTTTTTCACTCTGTCAAATGACAATTATTGGAGATGATTTGACAACTTACTCTATTAATTTCTAGACTTCACAAA
The DNA here is from genome assembly GCA_902729315.2 of Spirodela intermedia. Classification (NCBI taxonomy): domain Eukaryota; kingdom Viridiplantae; phylum Streptophyta; class Magnoliopsida; order Alismatales; family Araceae; genus Spirodela; species Spirodela intermedia. The sequence continues at coordinate 3,541,102 of LR746273.1, forward strand.
AAGATCTAAAAATTATCCATATTGTCCTTATCCAAAGAGAGCCTTTGAGGTTGTAAGCATCACTCGATAATCTTCTCAAATATATAGAATTTCAGCAATCATTGTCACGAGGTCAGAATTCTACTTTTCTTACTTTAAACTTAATTTTTATTTAATTTAGTAATACTTTGTGTAATTTTAAGTTTCAAAATTATTCTTCACTAAATTAAAATTCTTTTAGCTTTTACAAAACTTAATTTGATTAATTAAGTCATATGTATCATTTACAGTCACTAAGCGGAACTCTATTTTCACTCGATTCATGTTTGTTGGGTCACTCATGTCATCTTGACGTCTGCACCCTTATTTTTCTTTCTCATAAATTTTTAAATATATTTTATATTCATCATTTAGTCTAAAAATTATAAAAAAATATATTATTTTAAGAAAATTCTAAAATATTACCTTCTATTATCTTACATCTTTTGATCAATCTAAAAATTACCCACTATTTTTAGAATATTTTATCAAATTATAATTAATTTATTTTTTATAAAATATTTTTAAAAATCTAAAAATTAGTTTTTTCTAGTTTTATAAATTTTAAATTTGTGTGATTTATTATACAATGATTAAGTCACACCCATGACTTGTACTAGAAACTCTTCAACCTTAAGCATAAGGCATTGTGATTGAATTTCGTTATGAGTTTAAAATAATTGTCATATTCCTTCCATAATTAGCACCCCTTGTTCTACAAGTCATTATGCTCAATGACTTGAATGTGATAGTTGCAGAGATCAAGATATTCAAGATCACTAGATTGAAGGAAATGTTGGACTTATCACAAATAGTAAAAAAATGTCTCTTACTTTATAAGGCATCATTAACCATGTATAAACATAGATTACTGCATCAAGTAGGACTCATTTAGGATAGGAAAACATAGATCATCACGATATTACTACAATATTACAATACATAGATATTTATATACCTTTGATAAATTTCTCTTTATTTGTGTTGGTTTATGTCTTTCTTAGAAGATTTGATTTATATCATGTAACAAGATTGGCAATCAATCTTGCTGCCTAATGTTTTGTGTTGAGGTTATGCTTTAACAAGCCACTAGGTGATTGAGGACATCCATGAGTCCAGAAGAGTGGTTATGGGCCTAAAAGGAGTTGTGAACCTTTGGCCCATAATCACTTAAAAAGGGCATTCATAAGTGAAAGAAGATCCACCGCCTATTTTTACTTAAGGAGTAGCACTCATCCAATGGTGGAGATTAAAACTTAAAGAGAAACACACCATAAGGAGGAGAAGTGATCCAAGGGAGGAGATTAAAAGATTGACGACCTAATCTCCATCCAAGGGCCAAGACTTATTATTGGAGGCGTGAAGCTCCAATGGTTTATTTTTAGGTTAAAGGGTGACAGCCGTTGGATCTCTTAACCTAATCTCTTGTAAGTGAGAGAGAGGGAAGGAGAGAGAGCAGCCGCCCTATTTAAACATGTAATTACGAATTTCGTGGTTAGCTTTCATGGAATGGAACTTCAAGCAACAACTGTCCCATAAGGGTTTGAAGGGTCCCAAGCTCCTCATCTCATGCTTAAGAGGTGAGTTCATCTATTGATCATCAAATTCTTTGCCCTAAATGAGATTCCCTCCCATGGCTAGCAATGATCGCCTCCTCTTGGTGGAACTAAGGATTGAGACGTGGTGATAATCAGGTTGGCTCTATGGAAACTTATGATTTGGATGTTATAGATAAGATTTAGCTTTATTGGGTTCGTTCATATTACATAATCCTTGAGATTGTGTAATCATCTCCCATTCCATCATCTCTTATTTCTCATCATCTATCATTTGTAACCACAAGCTCAAGTTTCTTCCTCTTGTTTTCCCACATTCAAATCTTTGTCATCTCTAATCAATAATTGATAAATTTACATCCTAATTCACTGAGGAGATGACCTAACTCATCTTGTCTACATTTATTTTGGTGAATCAACATTTAATCATGAATCTATGTCTATATTTTGATTGAGTAGATTGAGGCCTAACGACAGCTCTAATTTAGTTAATCACTACTCTAAGGCTATGTGAATGTCTTGACCTAGTAAATCACTCTAACTTGCACCACCCAAGTAGGAAGGTTAGAAGATTGACTAATCAACAAGCCAACAAACTAAAATCACTCAACAAAAATATTCATTATATGACCACCATTTCCTCAATCACAACACACCCAAGGGTTAAGGTAATGATAGTAGCAACAAGAAGTGATTGTAGCTCACTAGAATTATCATATTGCAAGGCAAAAAGACTTAGGTTTCACTATGACAGGAAATTTAATTAGTCAATCACTACAAATAGATACTTTAATTGCTAGTAGTACATGAAGATAATATTAATGACACTTCTAATCAAATAAGTAGAGAACTAGTGGAGGAAGCTCCTAGTGGAACAACTAAGACAATATCTCTATTGTAGGTAAAGGTCTCTCTTCATAGAGTCACACTAGGTGTATCTACCCTTAGCATGCTAAAGATGAGAGTGATGATGACGTGACTTAATCATTATATAATAAATTATGTAAATTTGAAATTTATAAAATATTAATTTTTTAGATTTTAAAATTATTTTAGAATAATTAATTTAATTATAATTAGATAAGAGATTCTAAAAATAGTGAAAAATTTCTAGGTCGATCATAGAGATGTAATATAATATTGATTTCATAATTTTTTTTAAAGAATATAATTTTTTATAATTTTTAGACTAAATAATAAAGATAAAATATATTTAAAATTTATGAAAAAGGAAAATAAGGGCACGGATGACAAAATGACGTCACTGACTTGATAAGCGTGAATTAGATAAAAATAGAGTTCTATCCACCGATTCTTACATAAGTAATTATAAATAATTTAATTGATCAAATTAAGATTTATAAAAGCTATAATAATCATATTTGACTTAATAATATTTTTGAAACTTGAAATCACACAAGTTATCACTAAATTAAATAGAAATTAAGTTTACACCTAGATAGATATAGTTTTGGCCTTGCAATAACAATTATTATAATTCTATGTTCGAAAGGATTATCATGCAATGTCTACAACCTTAAAAGCTCTCATTGGACAAGGATGATGCGCGTAATCTTTAAATCTTCTTACAAAGTTTAGAAATCAATGAAGTGAGTCAACAAATCATTTTCGATGACTAACATCTAGCGGAGTGAAAAAATGATGACTTTATTGATCTCTAGTGGTTGTCACTTGATAAAAATATGCTAAATAGAGGTAGAGTATGTCTTAGCGAGCTATATCTCCAATTCTATGTAGTAAGTGATGGCACTTTATCGCATTTGATATACTCTCAAGAGGTGTTGACTTATCTAATTGTCTTGAAACCACTACAAAAAACACCACCACAACACTTGTTAGACCATGCCTTATAGCTCAAGCTAGGAACAAAACTTCTTAGCATCCATCTCTTTTGGTACCCTCATTCACAAAAAGATACATTGGAGAAATTAATAAAGAAGATGATATATACTATGTCATCCATCCTTCAATTAATTTATTCTCAAGCTCAACTCTACTTATTAAAAAAAAGACGAAAGTTATGATTATGTATAAATTATAAAACACTTAATTAGGTTATCAACTATTTCTCCATAAAGAACATAAATGAGCTCTTAGATGAATTATATAAGATTACAATCTTCTCCAAGCTCGACTTACAATTAGGTTATTATCAAATTCGAATAAGATTAGAAGATTTTTTTTAAGACAACATTCATAACCCATGAAGTGCACTATGAATTCATGGTGATGCCTTTTTTATTGAAGAATATATTAGTCACATTTCAGACCCTACTAAATCAGGTACTTCATCCACATCTTTGCAAAATCATCTTAATATTTTTTGATGACATCTAGTTTATAGCATGATTGAGGCAGATCTCCACTTGGAGAAGATTTTCTCATTATTGTAGTCAAACTAGCTCAACTTAAATTATAAGAAGAGCTCATTCAACCATCAAAAAATTAAATTCTTAGGACATTGGGTCTCAGCACAAGTGGTGAAAGCTAACAAAAATAGAGTATTAATGATGAGAGAGTAGAGGATGCCTACCTCCTAAGGCATTACGTAAATTCCTTGACCGAACAAGATATTAACATAAGTTTATCACCAATATGCCAACATCTTTTGACCACTACATCAACTACTCAAGAAAGATAGATTTATATGAACCAATACAATAGAAGAGGCCTTTCAATACCTCAAGACTGTTAGAAGCTCAACACTAGTACTAATATTATCAAAAAAATTAAAACCCTTTGAGTTGGAGACATACATTGTAGTAGGAAATTAGACTAGTATTAATACACCAAAAGAGAGGTAGTACTTATTTTAGTCAGGTGTTATCTTTGATGAATCATGCCAAACCCATATATAAGAGGGAATTAATGACCATAGCGTTGGTAATCCAAAAGTTGTGCCATTACTTAATTAGATAATAATTTATCATCTATATAGATCAATATCGCTTGAATTTCCTACTATAACAAAATAGATGTCGTCACAATATCAAAAATTGATTTTTAGATTGATTGAAATCAAATACAAAAAAGAATTGACCACTATTATGGTGGATGCCTAATCAAAAATAGCTTCTACTCAAGACCTATAAGTAATGGTGTTGACATACCCCTCTCATTAATTCAGTCTTATTACTCCTTGGTCCAAAGTTACTATGTTATAAAGACAGTGGTTACTATGTTGGCTTCTATACCTATCCTTACACTTTTAGAAGAATAGACTGACATGGTAATAGAAAGACACTCTAAATTTTTAGAGTTCTTACAAAAGAGTTACCAAGGAATTATTTAAACTAATAATGAAGAAGTTAATATAAGAGTTTGTTACAAATTATCTAATTTGTTCTAACTAACAATTGACTCTCTAATGTTAGTAGAACTCTTGTAACCACTATATAGACAAGGTTAGATATGAGATATTCATTGACTTTATAAAAATACTACCTACCTTTCAAGATAAAAATATTATATTTGTGGTGATGGATTGGCTAACCAAATATGTTCTTTTTTTTCAGTCATCACCCATTCTCAGCTCTAGACATCATTTGTTTGCATGAAATCTTTAAGACCATCACATCAAAGCATGACAAAGTTTTTCTTAGAGAATTCTAATGTGAAGTTCATCCATTTTAGGGCACTAAACTCAAAAAAACTACCAAATTCCACCTAGATACCAATGAACAAATAAAAAAGTAAACAAGTGTCTAGAGGCTTATATACATTGCTTTACTTCTAGCAAGACAAATTAGTGGAGAATGTCGGTACAATGGGCCAAGTTATATTATAACACCTCCTTCCACTAGTCACTCTAGGCTACACCTTTTTGGGTTCCATACGAAAGAGATTTGCCTCCTATCTTAACCTTTAAATCTCAACCCACTATGTTATTAGTAGTGGAACAACAATTGATAAATTAGGACGCAATGTTAAATACCTTAAAGGTGCACTTATTTCAAGTTCAAGCTTAAATAAAAGACTATGTTGATAAACACTGACAAGAGGTGGAATATATGGTAGGCAAGTAAGTCTATATCAAACTCTAGCCATAATGCATGAAGTTTTTGGCTAGGGACCACAATGAAAAACTTGGCCCACATCATTCTAATCCATAAGAGATCACAATATATTGAGAATGTGGCTTATTACCTCCAACTTCCTTTAACATACAAATTTTACAATATGTTTTATGTTCGCAAGTCAAGAAGGCATTTGGTGCACAACAAAAAGGTCAAGCACTTTCACCAATGTAAACTATGTGGGGATCAAAAATTCTCGTACAATGGAAGGACCTTTCCTTATTTGAAGCCACTTGGGAGTAGAGCCAATATATTCAATGTCTTTTTCCCAGCCTACACCTTGGGGACAAAGTGTTAAAAGTAGTGGGGGGTAGTGCCAACCCCCTATGCCTGACTTATAATTGTAGGAAGACCAAAGGCTAGCTCAATATAAGAAGCAATGACCTAAGTCACTTGTAAGGGAAATGACTATGAGTAAAAAGAGGGAGTAAGAGAAAAGGAAAGAGGTTGGGGTGGCTTGAAGCCATCTCCCCTCCCCCCTCCCCTTTTCTCTTCTTGATATTTTCTTGTTCAAAATTCAGGTTAAAGATTGTCATTTAGTTTATCTTCATGATCTCCAATCTAGTGTCCTTAAAAGAATAGTTCAAACAAAGAAATACTCACTCATTATATTTTCAAAAATTTAGCTCATTTTAGAGGGAGAAGCCCAAGAATTTAGAATTAGTCTTGTTTGACATACATGTCTACAAAGCCAAGAATTCCAAAAGATGCAAGAAATGCTACAAGCCCGATGATTTGAAACCTTTTCCCCCTTTTTTACATGCTCTATTTTCATGTGAGAAGGCAACCAATCTTGGTATTCCTTACTTCAAAACTTTTAAAATCACATTCTTTTAATAAAATACATCCCTCTAGGCATAATGATCTAAATATCATTTTCTAAGGACTTTATGTATAAACATATCAGAGTTGTCAATAGGCAAAGAAATTTTGAATGTGATTGTGATGAGTTTCTTGTGGAAATGAAAGCCCTTCACCCCTTACAAGTGCCTCAATTTTGTGTGTAACATTTGTGCCTTGGAAAAGTGCCATGGAACCCATACGCCATTGTTATATGGATTTTTTTCTCATTAAAGCAAAAAAGTCCAATGTGAAAATTTTCTTAGAATACACTTTTAAATGATAATCAATGGAGTAGCAATGTAAAACTCCATTTGCACCAGTCTAGGGAGGCCTATCTGCCCTCACTTTGAGGTCGTAGTATTTTCATTGGGCTGTTCTGTGCTGTAAACAAAGTCCTAAATTTTCAGGTTTGAGTGAATTCCCAACTAAATTTGGGATTTAACTTTTCTAATGATCAGCAAAACACTTAAAAAATGAGCTCTAATCTAGACACATGGCATGGAGAACTAAGCTAAGCTTGTCCCTCGATTTATACCTCCACGAGAGAGAGAGAGAGAGAGAGAGAGAGAGATTTACGGCGTTATAGGTTTATCATGTCTTTGGGCCTCACTCTGTGGAGGCCCAGTATGGCCCAAACAGGGATGATAGATATTTGGGTTTACCGACCCATTAAGACGGCGTTAATCACAACACCCGCAGGTGAGGACAAGGAAGTTGCGTAAATGGCCCGTCGGAAATTCCCGCAATACCCCTCAACGGTTCCGGATGTACGTCTCCCCCACGCATGAGGAAAACGCATCGCATGAGCTTTCACTACCGTCACGACCGTACACCCCTGTTCGCGCTCCGTCGACGGATTTTCTACACGTGGCATTAGTCCTCACATCTCCAACGTGTGGGTGATCGACTGGCACAGGTGGGATCCTTGGAGTCGGGTTACCTGCGGTGAGCACAAACGATGGACGTCCCGGCGGGGGGAATCCGTCGATGAAGTACCCGGGTGGGGGATGGGGGGGGGGGGGGGGTCCGGCAATTAATAAAACCAGCTTTCTCCCTGGGAGTGGTAAATGAGATGGTGAGGTTATCTGCCTGTCACCCGCGTTATCCCTTTCTCTTCGTGGAGTTCGCGGCCTGTAATCAGGGCGTTGATGGGGAGGTCAAGGTAAGGTCACCGTCCAACCCGTAACCTCTATTTAAATCGTACAAGAGGGCGTATAAGCAAACAGAAATCAACTTATTTCCTGATCAAATCGACTTACAAGGGGGAGGGAGAGAGAGAGGGAGAGGGAGACGAGTCTACCTCTCCACACATGCTTTGCTCCACAGAAATCCTCTCTGTTCGCGATGGATGCTCTGGACCACAGCAGGAGGAATAGAGGGGGATGGGGAACAGCTCCCACCAGGGCGGCAACAACGTAAGGGAGAAGCAACTGCTGCAGTTCTCTTCCGGTTGCAGCGTCGGCCGAGCGGCGACGAGTTCTTGAGGGGTCCCAGTCAAGCGTTCGGGTTCCTCGATCTTCCTTTCCTCTGGCGCAGATCCTGCCGATCTCGGCATACGATAGCGCATCAGGCGCAAGGTGTAGGAGCCCCGCCGCATAATCCTCCCCTCCGTCTTATCAACTCCCAGCCTGCTCCGACTGCCTGGTTAGGGATTGGGGGCGTCCACGTGGTGAGCCGCACCGCTGGGTCTCCCCCGTTTTATTTACTCCTTTCTCATTCCATCGCAATTAGTTATCGTCGGGGTGTTGAATCCCCCCCGATCGCCCTGAGTGGTCTGCTCATCGGCGGATGGTGATGAAGGAGAGGGTGAGGACTCTGAAGGAGCTCTATGAGATCACCCTGCAGATATCGGAACCAAAGGCACGTAAATATGCCGATTTTCCCGCTTTTCTTAATCTGTGCCCCAGTCGATTTTGTTAGATGGGTTTTCATGTGTTCATCAATTATTTTTATTCCAACATGTTCTAATGGTTGGGATCTGGTTGCCACTCCCTTTACGGGAACGCCTTCTAGATGCCCGTAGCTACGCTTTACCTGTCAGGATTTGGTGCTTTCTTTTTAACTTCGACAAGGAACTAATAGGTGCCGGTGTTTGACGACGAGTGAAGGAACGAGCGATTCACACTAGATTTTCCCATATGAATCTCAGTCCTAAGCTCCTATGTTACGATGTCTATTTTTCAGTATGACTTTCCCTTTTGATACAGAGTAATTTATGTGTTTCCCTTGTAGATTACTCCAGTTCTGAAAGGGATCTACCACATTCAAGGACCTGTTATCGATGTGGAGCGTGATACAGGGAAAAATTTGGTAAGCCAAGCCCAGGTCATGCATGAACAGTTTTGTGGTTGTTTGGTCTATCTTTCGGATCAAAGGATTATCTCATGTGGCCACTTTCAGATTTGTAAAATTAGTTTCTTGCTATTAACTGCGATTCTACTATTATTTGAACTTGCCTTTGTTTGCCATTTTGTCATTCCTCTACGAGACTAATCACAGGAGTATCTCAGGAAGTGGCTCAAAATATTTCTTTTTCTATTTTTTTTTTTATGTGAGTGATCTGTCTATTTGTGTGTTGATTGTAATGATTGTTTGTTGCTTATATTACAGATTAAAGATCCAGACCTCGATTGCTAAAGAGTTTACTTGGTTAGACCAAACTATCAAGCTGTTCAATTTGTTTGTGCATTTGCTATCCCATCCATTTTACAGAAGTCGTCAAGCACATCCATTTTAGCAATTCTGATGCATCAACTATATGTGACAAATACGGCCTTGTTTGAGTCAGCCACATTGATCAACAAAGCATTTGGGAAGGATTATGTTAACGAGAAAGTTCATATGAAAGCATTCGAGTTGGTTTCAATATTTCTGCGTGGAAAGTTTCTTGGTGAACTTTAGTCTTTAAGGAATACCTCATTGATAAAGGATTTCCAGGGTTTAATGCATCAATTAGACTGTTACCTTTGTTTGTGCATTCACTGTGAGTTTGAACTTTTTTATTCTGATGGATCATTTTTCTGTACTAAATGTGGGTTTTTCTTTTATAGATTTTCTTGCCAAAGGAGAAAGGATTTGTGAACCGTCATTTAAGAAAGGACATTCATATGAAAGGATCTGGGACATGTAATGTTTGTGCTGCTCCATGTTCCTCTTGTATGCACTTTAATCAAGCAACTTCATATATGGAGTCCAAAGCTGAGGGTGGCTATTCGGAGAACAGCTGTGCAGGAAAGGAGGCAGACAACTGTTCATTCAGTGATGCTGAGACTCCAGTTTACAAGAGCAAACAATGTGATGATCGAATGCACGCAGCTAGTGAAACAAGTAAGATATTTATCTCTAATTTCAGTCATGATTCATTTTCTGAAAATGCTGAAAGAAAAGCTATTGGGAAGAATACTGATCTGCATGATGCATCTGAAGGTGTTGACATGCCATTGAAAGTGTCACCTTTTGAAACCGATGAAGAAAACCAGCTTGTGGCAGAGAACAGTGCTAGCTCGCCATCTTCACGTAAACCCGTAGACTCCAGCATGCTTCCGAAAACATTCTCAAATCCTGAAGAAGGACCTAATGGATTAGAATGTCATGGAGACAATATCTCATGTGTGACTAGCCGTATAGATAGAAACATTGCAGCAAATGATCTCCATAAAAATATGGGCAGGGAAGACATGCCTTGCACTTCAACAAGTGCTTTACATAGTGGGGGTTTTAAAATGTCTTCCCTTGCCCAAGCTGTCGATGGTGATATAGTGGAACTCCATAGTGACCTGTGGAAATCCGATAAATTGGCTAAAGAATCTTCACAGATGAAGAGTGCTAGTTCGAATTCCTTGAATCTTGGATCTCCTCACAACCCGTCAGATTCCCGTTCTTTGAATAGTAATCCTTCTCCAAGAGAACATTGTCTTCATCCAAGTTCTGGAATTGAAAGTTCTTTCCATAGTGATGCTGGTTTGAAGGATAAGAAAGAAAGTTCGATCTCTCATCTTCAAGGAGAACCTCTTGAAAGCTTTGTGGATCCTGTTGAACCTTGTGTAAGAGAACAAGTGACAGCCGTTGATATGGATGAGCAGAAGTGTGACAGATTTTCTAAGGGTAGTGTTAATACAAACTATGAGATTAGTAAAGATAATGACATGACAGTTCATGCATCTTCTCCAAGGGCCTCTGGTCAATTCTCAGAATCAAAAACTGGGGAGCATGGCATGTCAAACGAGGAACTTGGAAAATCCATTTCATCAGTGGGCACATCTAATTCCCAGGAGCCTCAGCCAATTCCTGAGCTGAAATTAGAGGATGATTATCCTGTTCCAGACATTTTGGAGGATGACGTAAGTGTTTTCCCTTATTCTATTTTATGATGTCATTATTTGATATTCTCAATTGTTTGTAGATGCCTAGATATCTTTAATAACTTTTGAATCGCCACTGAATTTGAAGCAGTGAGGAAGAAGATGGTCTAAAGAGCCATCCGATTTATAAACTCTTCTGAAGCTTCATGCTTGAGGCAAACGAATTTGAAAATTCCTGGGATTTGTAGTGTTGTGCTATCTCTGTTCAATTAACACTTCATACATTTGCTACGAGAATTAATCCCATCTTCAGCTAAATCAAACAGATCTGTAAAGTTAATTCAACTGAATATTCTAAATTATGATTTTTAAATTTGCATTGGTTACTGAGTTCTGAATCGTCCAGAATCAGGAGCTATGGTGTAAAATTAGGCATACTGATCATTTGCGTCTTAAAGGTTTTTGGCTTTTGCAGATTTCCTCGCTTCTTGCAGCTGAGGTGTCGTTTTGAGGATCCTATTTCCACGCTTTCAATTCTATTTGCTATTTTTTGTGTGACTCTGTTTCAGAATGTAGATATGCATGCGAATTTTTGTGTGTGTGCATATTAGACAGATAAAATAAAACCCATTTCTTTTGAATAGGTAAACATCTGACCTTCGTCTGTAATTTGCTTGGTTGAAAAGGACAGGAAAGATTGAAGGGGCTTACCAACATCCATAATGTGCCCTATTTTAGGACTAATTTCGTAGAGGTGTGTACCATCCTCTGCAATTTTGCGTTTTTGGAAGGAGTTACGAAGCGGAAAAGGTTTTACCAGCATCCAAACTTTTGATTGACCGTTGATTATCATTGGAAGTGAAAACTAGTCATATGTTAGGCCTAGAGACTGCTCATCTGCTCACTGCTGGGAAGTCAACCATTTGAAATTAGGTGCCTGTCTCGCTGCCAAGTATAATTGAAGTGTTGCCTAATGGCACCATTTAATTTTTGCCGAGAATGAAGAGGATACATTGAGAAGACTTCCTAGAGATTTGCTTTTGATCCGTAACATAATATTTTGGATTGTGAGAATGTGTTCCTGTCCAAGATCATCAAGGTTGTCAAAATAGCACCATGAACTCGCTTTTGGTGTTCCAAATACTCCAGTGTTTCACACGTTGTATTATATCTTCATACCTAGGTGGGGTGGGTGCATTGTCAATTACATTCTAAATTACCAAGCACAGAATACTCTCACCTTCAAATGTCATATTTTGAACTGATCCTACAGTTTTCTTCATGGTTGCACTTTCTTAAATGGAAATGTGAGAAAGAGTTGCTTGGGCCAACGTCCAACTGTCTCTTCCATTGTTCCTTTTAAGCCTCATCCTCCCCTCTCCCATCCCTCTCCCTCTCTTTCTTCCCCTGCAAGGAGGCAAGGTGTAGAATGAATCAATCCACGTAAAGAGTACAATTGTGTTACTTGGGATTATCTTTCGACCTCTATTTCAGTTCGAATTCAATCCCAACTTCTGCGGCAAACATTGAGGATTATGACGCCTCCTATGCCTGGTAATTCAGACGAAGTTGATTACTACTTGTCAGGCAAGAAAGTTGGTAGGATTTTAGCGTTTGTTGCTTTCTGTCTTTTGTTTGCTAAGGTTGATTGTCAATCACTGTAGGGAGGAGTGATTTGCCCTTTACGGGTTTCATTGTTTTTACCTTTTTCCCCCTTTGGAAGAATAATAGTTGTTGCATATCTTGCATACTTTCTGCACATTATTGTTTCTTGCGTTTATGCTGATTGACTGGCTGAGGCCTTCATTAAAGTTGAGTGCATCCGGAGCCCGTGAGAGTACTGCACAGGCGTGTGGTAGTCAGTTCGTTTCTCCTGTATTTTTATCATAGAAGGCTTTTGGGGGAAGAGTGCATTTTATGAACTTGGACTATTTTGTTGAGTTTTTAATTTTCTGGTTGTGCAGTAGATTTTATCTTAATCCATTTGTAGCTCCACATTTACTGGAAAAAAAAAATTACATAGCCTTTTCTACATGAGCATAATAAAAAGATGTTGTTAAATACGTTAAACACAAATGCTATAGGTCTAAAAAAAAATCCCTTTGTTTTCACCCTGGATATTCAGAATGCTGCCTTGTAGTTTTTCATATTTTTTAATCCTTACTTCACCAGATAATGCTTTTCACTCCAACGCTTCATTTTTTTTATTTATATTCCTCAGAAATTTGAACAATGAGTGTAGTGCTTGATCCTTTGATAACACAAACGGTGCCCATGCTTAGTTGTGTGACTAGATTATGCATCTTAGACGAGGAAGGTTATTCATGGCTTCCACACGGAGAACATTCGTTGTTGTGTGACATGGGAAATTGTATACTATTTCTGGAAGTTTGTGTTTCAATTTTTACAAAAAATTCTTGGTCCATATTACTGTGTAATATAGGAGATATACACTTCTCAAATGAGATTGTGTTTGATATCTTTCACTCTCTCCGACAAAATTATAAATACATTCATAAAGAAATATATATGTGTTAATTTTTATGCGTGCATGAAGATTTGTATGCTTTTCTTTGGTTCCCAAGTTTCCATGTTGTAGATCATGTGTGTGTACTATTTCTAGCTTAAAGTAGATTTTTAAAAGTAAAAAAAATTATTTCCCGTAACAAATGTTGAATCATTTAGACAATTACAGTGTTAGTCATTCAACTATGCGACCTTCTCTAGACATATCGGTATAAGCTCTAGTTTCCTACTCTTGGGTTTTCTTGTGTTAGCTTTCTAATGATGATGATGTCTCTGTCTTCGTTCACCTTTGCATTCTTTCTTGTCTATAGTAATTCCTTTTTTGTATCCAGTGTAAGTTCAATTTTTCCTGCACCATCTGATGGATTAGCGTGCCATCTTTTACAGGTAAAAGTATGTGATATATGCGGTGATGCTGGTCGTGAGGATTTGCTCGCCATTTGCAGTAGGTGCAGTGACGGAGCAGAACACACGTGAGCAGAACACATTTGATGAACCATTTTTTCTTAGTTTCTTGTTTCGTTTTTTGTTTGGTTACTTTGGACTTGTGTACCTATCTGATATGGCAATTCTTCTGGTTATTTGTAAACAGCTATTGCATGCGAGTAATGTTGGGAAAACTTCCAGAAGGAAATTGGCTTTGTGAGGAGTGCACGATAAAGGACATGGCAACATTTAAAGTGGAGAAATCTGAAATTTTGTTGGCAACTTTGAAGGAACCGCGCTCAGCTGAAAAAATTCAGAAAGTTGGGTCCAGTTTTAGTCCTAAAGCTTTACCAAAGCTGGATGTCAGTGCCACTGATGCAGAGGCACCATTGCCTATTATAGGGCTTAAAAGTTCAGAGATCTCTATGAAAAGGTCGTTAGGAAAAGCTGATGTTACTTTACTTACAAGTAGTAAAGTACCTGACACGAGCGGGATCTCCTCCATGACAGCGAGTCCCAGCAGGAAGTCCATGTTGTCACGTGAGAGTTCATCTAAGAGCCTGGATGCTGGAAAAGTAAAACAAGGTAATTTGACACTACCTTCTGTGAGTCAGTCTTCCAGTAGTCCTGCTATTTCCCGCTCACTTGCTCCTGTTGCCAACTCACCAAAGATCCAAGGACAGATTCAACCTTCTCGGGGTAAGTGTTGACTGAGTTTCTTTATTTTGATGCTATGACTTTTTCGTTAGCCATTTGAGGGAATGAGAAGCTTACACAACCTCAATTTGCATTTTTTTACAGGGTTACTCTCTAGGTCCGGATCTTTTACCGGTCTGAAACCAAAAGTCAAGCAGGTAATAGAAAATGTTCCTCAAAAGCCACAAGTGATTAAGGAATCTGCTTCAGGTGATATAAAAGAAGGTTTTATGAGAACACTTGGCAAATCCGTATCTCTTAAAAACATAAGCCCTGGTCTCTCTGAATCAACGAGTAAATCCCAATCTGTAGTCTTTCATCGACCTGAGGAGTCCAGGAACCAGAGGCAAAATAAAGAGAGAACTATGGAAAGGAAGAATTCTCTTGTGCTAAACCGAAACTTGCCGAGTGCACCAGTAGCTTCCATTCCAAGTGTCTCTCTTTCAAAGACAGACTCAAAAGCTATACAAAGTGATGGGAAAGTGAGTAGTGTATCAGAACAGAGCACTTCGCATTCAAATGTAGGTTCAGAAAATACATATGATAAAGGTGAAAGTCCTCTTCATCTTTCATTGTCTCCAGCTCCTGTTGCTCGCTTTGTTTTTTTTTTATTAACATTTTTATTTTCCAGCCCATGCAGGACTGAAAGAATTGAAGAAGCAGACATCATCGAAAATTTTTGGTAATCCACCTGCTAATGTAGCATGCAATTTGGCTGATGACGGGGCAACCCAGGTAGTCACGAAGGAAGATGCACATGTTGGGCCCGTTGGTGATGTTAACACACTCCCACAGCATACGTCATCTTATTCTTGTAACCGTGACGAGAAAATCAAGGATTCTTCCACATTTGGCAGTTCACGGCCATTAGCTCCATCTTCTAAACGGATATTGCGTTGCCAAAGATGTAATGAGGCAGGTCATTCTACACAATTCTGCTCAATTGACAAAATTCGAGTTTCTGCATTGAAACCTTCTGCAGAGCGAAGCTCAAGAGAAGCAGTTACTAAAGGCAATAAGTGGAAGGATGCTGTTGACATTGCTATCTCAAAGGGCAGGGGGCAAAAGAGCCTGCCAGATCGATCAGAGGACATTTCAAGCAATGATTTGGGTTCTGAGATTGTTTCCCAAAGCCTTACATCAACTTCTTTTAGTTGTGTAAAAGATCTCTCTACCCCTGAAGGCCTGGCTAGTAAGCAAAATAGTTCAAGAGGCCCTGCTGCTGATGTAAGCAAGACACCTATTAATGATGTCAAACAGCCTGATCCACAGATGGCAACCGCATGTACCAATAGAGATGATGAATCAGATTCCTTTTCTACACAAGTAGAGGATTTAAAAGCAAAACCTCTCATGCAGATTCTGCCTGGGCATCAGAATTTAATTTTGGATCCTTTTAGAATTTCAGTCCTTCCGGAGCACGAATATATATGGCAGTATGTCTTTTCTGCGATTGTTTTTTAATGTTCCCCCTTCCCCTAACCTCCAAAAACAAGACCTGTCATACGACATTCTGCTTTCTAGTTCTTGATTAAAAATAAATGCTCATTGTATCATTTGTTCTTGCAGAGGAAGCTTTGATCTGAAAAGATCTGGAAGACTTCCCGAAATATGTGATGGGTTCCAGGCGCATTTGTCAACCCGTGCGGCCCCTAAAGTCCCTGAAGTAGTAACTAAGTTTCCTGAGAAAGTCCAGTTGGAGGAAGTCACTAGGCTGAGTTCTTGGCCATTGCAGTTTCAGGAGGAAGGTCCTACAGAAGAAAACATAGCCCTGTTTTTCTTTGCTAAAGATGTGAAAAGGTCTGCCTGTTTGAAACTTTTTTTCCTGAAGAGTCACCATCTAGTCATCAAGTGGTATATATCTTTCAAACATACTAATATTTTTCCGTGATACAGCTATGAAAAAGGCTACAGAAAATTATTGGAGACCATGATCAAGAATGACTTAGCTCTGAAAGGAAACTTTGATGGAATTGAGCTCCTTATATTCCCTTCAACCAATCTACCGGAGAAATCACAGCGTAAGAACTGTAGTCCGACGTAAATGCATTTTTTTTCAATACTATAGCATGCATGCTCAGGCTTCCTTCGTTCCATAGTTATCCGGATAATTTTTAAATGATGTACTTCCTTGCATGTATGCTAATGATATGAGTCTCCAGATTACGTTTTTACCCTTTAATGTTTTGTTCATATTTTATTTGTATTAGTTCTGCTTTCCTCTCACTATATGTTATCTTCTGATTAATCTAATTCTTTCATGCCTAGCCAGTCAGATGGAAATCAGAGGGCTGTTCAATCAAATAGTGTCATTAAATGCACACCTTCCCTCTTGTGATCTACAATCCAGATGCAGATACATGGGGAAGATATTGTCACCAATCATGCATAATGTTTCCTTGATTTTCTGTTTGTAACGTTGTTATCGATGCTGCCCAGGGGGGCAAAGGCAGTGACAATTCATCAGATGATTAGTGTGGCCGAACCCACTTTTACCACAGATTTTAATGAAAGCTATGGTTTGTCTATATATAATCAATACGTTCTTTTGACTTAAGTATGGCATGCCAGTTTACCCTCAGGTTATCCATCCCTTCATGAAGTGCATCAAGAATCATGTCACTAGTTCCTAAAGAATACTTAAAAGGATCAAGTTCCAGACCATACCAGGCGTTCCCTCTGTTGAGAAAAATGCTCGTGATATCCTAAATAGGAATTTCGCATCAGCAGTTCACGGCACAATCTTCTTCTCGTTCTGTCAATCTACTTCATAAGCTCATAATCTCAATGAGGTTGCATCTTCAATGCTGCCATTCAACATAGGAACTCCAAGTCTGTTTTAGGAAATATATCGCATCAATATCACAAGGCGACTACATACATGGCCACGGTTTCTAGAGCAGGGCTCTTTTGGGCCCGCTTGCCCAGGCGCACAAGTGCGTTCTCTTAGTGCTGTCTTGAAAACTATGTTTAATTCGATGAACTCATCTCTGATCTTTTCAGGCTGGAACCGACTGTTTTTCCTCTGGGGTGTCTTCAGAGAAAGGAGGCCGAATTGCCCAGAAACTCGATCTGTTATTGAGAGTAAACCCGCCATAGCCGACCTCGACTTGGAGAGCCCCCCCCAGGAGTTGCCCACTCAGCCTGTGACTGAAATCCCTTCATTGAAGAGGGAGCCCAAGGGGATACCCACAAAGGGCCTATTGGTCAACGCCGAAGCTGTGGCGATGCTAGGAGCTGAGAGGAAGGCATCCCATGTAGATAATGAATCTCCGGCTCAGAGAACTTCCAGTCCGGGAGCAACAGACTGTGTGCTTGTTCAACCTGACAAGAACCCATCTCATGCGACTGCTGCGATCGATTCCTCAACATGTAAGAGCGGAGAGATCGGATTGCAGGGCGCCTCCCCTGACTCAAGGATCAAGGATCGTGGCGGTGCACAGCCATGCTTGGAAATCAAGAGTAGAAACGGCGCTTCCCAGGTAGTATTTGCTTCGTTTACCTTTTATTCATGGCAATTCCTCTGTTTAATTAATGCAACTAGCTTATTTTTCTCTAAAGGCATTTGAAATCAATCTAGCTCTTGCGATGATTAGAACAAGATCCTGGGGTTTGTGTGTTAATTTGCATGCATGATGTTCAGGGTTCAGGGGTGCTCTTGCTGGGCAGCGTCTTCTTAGTTTTACTATTTCCATGTAGAGGTTGGATGGGTACTTGCAACTCTGGGTGGGGCTTTCCTTTGGAATCTTCACCACCCATCATGACCAATTAGTCTCGTGTAGAACAAATTTTCTTCGCTGCGGATTTATCCTGATCTATATGTACCTACTATAGACTATATATTTTCTGATTTCTTGGGTTCCATTCGTGACTTCCCACCAAGATACATTATGTGATCCAAAGCATTCGGGGCTATTTTTGGCAATGCTCTCTCTCTCTTTCCTTGTTCTAATGGTGAATGATTCCCGAAAAAGTTAAACCCTTTTTTTTCCCTTCCTCTCTCTCTCTCTCTCTCTCTGCAGGAGGAAGCCATTGCCAGCTCTGACCGACCGCCGGTCGTCGATCCTCCAATGTTCGCCCAGAATAGCAGCGACAACAATCCAGCTACGGATGGATCACGGCCAAAGTGCGGGGCCAAGTCGAATCCTTGGCCGCCCGATCTGAACTTGGAATCTCAGGACGTCGAGGATGAGCCCGCCGAGCCCCCGCCAAGCCATCATCCTGCTTTCTCACCTCCTGTGGGAAACAGAGATGACGAGAAGGTGAAGGACACCGGATGGCCGGCGGCAGCAACGAATCCACTGTGGGATGCGGTGTTGGCAGCGGCAGCGCCTGACAAGAAGCGCGCCAGGTCCCACTCTCCACTCCCTTTTGGTGGATCGTTCAATGTGCCGCCATGGAGGCAGATCACTACAGAGCGTACCTCGCTCGATGGGGAAGGAGAGGGCAAGAAGAGGATGAGGCTCCATCGGGAGGTGGCGGCAGCGGCAGTGGCAGCTCAAGGCGGCGGCTCAAGCAAGATCCACCCGCTGCTTGGCAGCTTTCAAGACGAGCGGCGGCAGCAGCTGCCGACGGGCCTGACAGGGGTGTTTCCTGAGAGCTCGTGGGGCTCAGAGAGGCACTTCTTCCCCTTGAGCACCGCTGGAGCAGGTGGCTTGATCCTGCCGACAGTGGCGGCGCCGGCCTTGGAGGAGGATGAATTGCCGAACCTTGAATTGGCATTGGGCGGTGCAGAGAAGAGGCCGCCAAAGAGAGGGATTCTTCCTTTCCCTTTTCCAGCGGCCGGCAGGAGCAAGAGGCAGGCGAGGCCACCAGACTACGGCAGGCAAGAGGTCGACGATGAGTCGGCTTCCCTCTCGCTCTCGCTGGCGTTTCCCTTCTCCGGCAAGGAGCAGGTGAAGCCACCGGCGGCCGCTCCCCGGCCGGAGAAGCGGCCGCCGGTGGGCACCTCCTTGCTTCTGTTTGACGGCTTTGCCGATGGCTGATTCATCTCCAGCAGAAGATCGGTCTACTCCCTTCCCTTCATCTGTGTATAGAGCCAGCCATAGAAAATCTCTCTCTCTCTCTCTCTCTCTCTCTCTCTCATCATGCTGTCTTCAATTGATTTCTACCAGGTTTTTTCTTCTTTTTCTCTTCTTGCTGTTTGGGGGCTGAGTCGCAGCTTGTTGTACATAACAGAAGAGAGAAGCCGCAGTGTTACCTCTACAGTCGCAGGTATTTGTTCCATCTTTCTCGCACACTTTGTTGTGTACATCTTGTTTCTTCCCCAGCCTGGTCTTCTGCACAGAGAGAAACTGACTGACAGGAAGGAAGATAGAGAGAGTTGCTCTCTCTCTCTTGTTTGCCCACCAGGGTTGACTAGCTCCCAAATCCTCTCTCCATCTATCTCATCATGGGACAGACAGCTAGCTAAATTGACGATTAGCCACCGACTGTTGGTGAGATAGTCGTTCGAAGATGTATTTCAATGGTGGTGTGGGGCCCGCGGATCTCCCAGATAGCGAAAGTCAACGCCCGCCCCGAACGAGGCCCGGCTCTTTATAATGACAGTCCTCCATCGGTCATCAGTCTTTGTCTCCTTCCGTTTTGTCCTCCCTCCCTCTCTCCTCTCCAGAACCATGACCATTGACTAGTAGAAGTCCACCTCTCTCTCCTTCCTCTGGTCAAAACCCTGTGGTTGAATGGCCGGTTTCTAACTCTTGGACTCGCCCTCCGCCGGCCGCTTTACGTGAGGCACCAAAAACCGCAGCCCCCACCGTTTTGAATTCAAAACAGGACAGGCGGAGGGAAATGAGAATCATCTCTCTTTTCTTTCTCTCTCTTCTCTCTCTCTCCTGGATTCGGGGAGACACGGGGGAGGGTGGGTGACAGGTGGACAAAAACCCCTGTGCACGCGGCCCTGTGATGGAAAGCTGATCGAGAGAGGTCGTGAAGCAGCCACTCGATAAAGAAGACGAGGCTCTCCGTTGGCTGGGAAAGGCGGCGGAGTGTTCCTCCCGGAGAGTGATTTAACTGTCCTCTCTCTCTCTCTCTCGTTCCCTGTGACTGTCGAGCTTTCCGGTTCCTGTTGCTGTCTATTCGTGGTATTTGGAGAGTTTCTTCCCCTCGCCGTCGATGCGAAAACCCTAATTCTTGCCGGGGCTACGTCGTGGTTTCTCTCCCACTTCTCTCCCGCCGGCTAGGTACGCCGTCTCCCCCTCCGACCTCTGTATCTCCCTGCTCCTTAACCTCTCGCTCACTCTTCGTCTCCCCGCATTTTGATGATGGTTCGCTCCTCTTTTGGAGGATGACGTGTTCTGCTCCTTCCACGCCATTCTTCGAAACCCTATAAGCTTTGAGATTTCCTCCAAGCTTTCCCCCCCTTTTCATCCAACTTCTCTGTGGATCCATAAACCCTAATTCCGTCTTCTCCCGATCATCTCGATCACAGACGCGCGGCTCATGAATGGATGCCAGGGGGGACCCGAGGATGAGCTCCTCCGAGCATCACCCCGGCTTGGTCGCCGGCGGCCTGCCGAGCAGCCCTTTGCCGGCGGCGACGATCCACGGCGTGCGCCTGTCCTTCAGCCCGACGGCCGCCGGCGTCCCGACGGCGGACTCCCACCACGCCGGTGAGCTGCCGCTCGAGATCCGGCCCGGTGGAGGAGGCTTCACCATGAGCATGAGCGAGCCAGTGAAGAAGAAGCGGGGAAGGCCGAGAAAGTACGGCCCCGACGGCAGCATGTCTCTGGCGCTGGTCTCCCCCGCCGCCGTCGGCGCTGCTTCTGGATACTCGTCAGAACCGCCGGCGCCAAAACGGCGCGGCCGCCCGCCCGGGTCGGGGAAGAAGAAGCAGCTTGATGCACTGGGTATCCTCTCATCCTGCATTTTTTTTCCTAAAAATGTCAGCTTTCTCTCATTCTCATCTCTCTGGCCATCTCTCTAAAAATCTCCGTCTGCTAAACAGGCTCAGCCGGAGTCGGCTTCACTCCGCATGTTATCATCGTCAACCCTGGGGAGGTTCGAATTTGATGCTAGAAAATTCAGTACTAGTCGTTTTTATTTTTATTTCTTATTCAATTCGTTCTTCAATAATTTATATCATGGAAAATTCCTCGACTTCGTCCGCTGGAAAATAATCATAATATCAATGATCATAATCATTCTCCACAAACTGCCTTGTTGATCAGGATGTGGCATCAAAGATCATGGCCTTCTCACAGCAGAGCCCAAGAACCATCTGCGTGGTGTCGGCCATAGGCGCCATCTCCAACGTCACCCTCCGCCAGCCCGCCACTCTGGGCGGCACCGTCACCATCGAGGCCGGTGCAATTACCTCAATTTCTCTCTCTTAACCCCCCTTCGCTCAAAACTCTCTCTCTCTCTCTCTACCTATCTATCTCATCAAGGTGAGCATCTGCTGTCTTGCAGGGTCGGTTCGAGATCCTCTCCCTGTCGGGTTCCTTCCACCTTGCTGAGGATGGCGGCGCTTGGACCCGGACCGGCGGTCTGAGTGTGTCTCTGGCCGGCGCTGACAGCCGGGTCCTCGGCGGCGGAGTGGTCGGAATGCTGGTGGCAGCTTCACCTGTGCAGGTCTTCATGACCCCCCACCCCCTCTTCTCATGGCCGGCACAAGCTCCTTGTGATCGTCTCACTTTCTGAGTTTCCTCTTCCTCTACCAGGTTGTGGTCGCCAGCTTCATCCCCGAAGGAAGGAAGCCGAAGCTCAGCCAACCGCCGAAGCTAGAGCCGCCGCCACCGCCAAACCCAATTCCACCACCGGCCACAGTGGCGGCCTCAGCAAGCCCGCCTTCCCAGGGGACCTCGAGCGAGCTCTCCGATGGCGGCGGCGGTGGCAGCAGCGGCCTGGTGAACCTGGCGGCCGGTCAGCAGCATGCGTACACATCATCTGCCAGCTGGGCCGACCCCGGAAGCCAGCTCAACCATGACTGACCCCAAAGTCGCCAACTTTATGTATTCTTGGGTGATGAACTGCTGTCAACTTTTTAGTTTCCATCTTGGCTTCTATTTGATTGTTGGCAATTCCAGTTCCTTGGGTGTTCTTGCTTCATGTGGGGGGGCCATCCAAGTGCCTGCGATCATGCCAAAAAGAGGAAACCCCCCCTCGTCTCTCAATTGCTGTCGATGGTGGGCAATTAACGAAAAGATGTTCTTGATGTTCTTGATGTTCTTCCTTCCTACACAGATTTCCCACCTTTCCCACCTCGCAATCTTCAGAGAAGCTTACCGTTTTCGAAGAAAATATGTCCAAATAATAACACCGATGAGATTTCATCAGAGAATTTCCAGTTAAAAGGCGATGGAGAGGACTCAGAAATTCCGAAAAAGAAACCCGATGCGAGAGGCTGAAACATTTGTCGCGGAAAACTTAGATTCTTATGCTCTTGAGGCGCTCCTATTACTTAGCGGCGATCTCGATGCTCCTATCATGGGAGAGAAGCAGGACATGGATGACGATTCTAGGGCAGGAAACTCGGAATGTGGGAGAGTGATTGCAAGGCAGATCGATCGCTTGATTCATCCTCACACGGATTGTTGGAAGATGTAAGCAAGTTCACTTTCTTCGAAACAATGCGCAGCGCAGAAAAACAGAAATGATACATTCAAGCACCTTCAACAATTAGTCGCGAGAAGAGAAGAGAACGGATCCAACGGAAATGAATGTCTAGTCGGAAGAATTTAGCTAAAAATTCCGGAGAATCAGTACAGTAGTAAGAAGAATGGAATCGCAGATCCATAACCGGTCGACCTGGTTGAGGCCTCATCGGCATTGAACGTCGCAAACAAATTCGAAAAGAGAGAAAAAAGCGGGATCTGGGGAACGGGAACCAAAGACAATCCCCAGCAGCAGGCGTCCGCGGAGATCTGCGACCTCCCTCCATCGTCACAAAGCCAGGCACCGGCGGCACAAAATCAAAATCTTCGTCGATGAGATTGACAACCGCTCTCCCTACGTCGAAGACGGTGAAGCGTACGAACCTGATGGGAAAATCCTCAGCCTGATCACAACGGCCGTAGGAGGCAGCGGCAGAGGAGGAAGAGGAGGAAGAGGAGGAGGAGAAGGGGATCAAGGAAAGCGTGACAGAAGGAAGGTGTGAAGGGAGGGGATGATGAGACGAAATTCCATACACCGGTCCACAACGCCAGCCCGACCCTTGGCCTACGCTGATTTATATGGTAGGAGTGTGGTGCTGTGAGCCTGGTGCAGAGGAAGCGGTCGAAGAAAGAGCATTCAAACAGCGGAAAGCAGCATTTAGCGGACTTTCTCCTGCCGCTGACGATCACCACGCGACGGAGGAAGTCTGTGCCGGTTGGGACCCAGCCCTGAGTCCAGGACATTTTCCATAAAGTCCCTCAAAACCGGCTTGTTTGACCATCTGCTCCCCTTCCTTTCACATTGCTAAAAACCACATGATCTTCATAAGAGGGTGCAACATCATACAGACAGGTTCAAATGCAGGGAAAAAAAAAATTAAAATCATTTGGCGCAAACTTATAAATATTTCGTTTTTCTCATACATTTATTTTAAACTCGCAAAAAAATTGAAAACCCCGTGTTAATTACTGTCATGATTTCATATGAATCATAAAATTATAATAATAGTTATTATCATAAAGATAGCAAAAAGGAACACATGCTAAGGATCTTCATACGGACCCTTATCGACTTATTTCATGGGTCAACGTCCACTTGGAGATAGAGAGCTAGCTTGGATGCTATTATCCATTTGTCCCCACTAAATAATTCGTTCTATTATGCATTTCAGGATTTTATTAGCAACCTAAATTGACATAAATTTTCGTGGGCTGTAGGTTATTCTGGATCATCCGAATCCTTGATCGGATCCACACCGTCAACGAAGAATCGGCCCCAAATAGGATAAAAACATGATTGCGCCCCCTTTTCTTTATCAAAAGCCTCGGACTTTCCCTCCCAGAAGTCAGACCCGGGAAAGGTCAGCCCACGAAAAGGCGGGACGAGGCCCCGCCAGCAAAGCCCGTTCTTTGCCTAGTTCTTGGAATCGGAGAAGACCCGGACCATTTACAGAAAACCACAGAGAAGAGGAAAAGAGGGCAGCTGGACAGGTATATATAGTATCACTAGTATAGGACCCCTCTCTTTTCTATATAAAGACTTCATCTTGTTCCCAGAAGATCTACAAGAAACGGAAAAGAAAAACAAAGGCTCTGTATGGAGGAGAAGAAGGAATAGAAACTAAAAGGAGAATGCTGAGGAAGCTCGTTGGCATGGAAAGGAAGAAAGAAAGAAAGAAAGAAAGAAAGAAAGAAAAAATGAGGCTGATCTGGGAGGGACCCCATGAAAGGGCCCTTTCCTTCTCTTCAGTCACCACCGCTTCTTCCCCTAGATTTCTTCTAAACTGTGGTTAGGACGGGAGTGGGGTGGATGTCACCTGGAGAGAGCGTCTGAGGCCTGGCCATTCAAGGGGGTATTAGAGGAGAAGGAAGGGAGGCCGCCATTCTCCTGCAAAGGGGGACCCCCCCACCTCATGTCGGCCTCCGGCTCCATCACATGGACCGCTCCGTCGCTCATCCCAAGCGCAATCTGGTTGGGCTCCGTCGGGTGCGCCGCAATCACTGTGGGGTACACAGATCCGCTGCGGCAGAAGAAAGAATGGGCTATTTTTAGTAACAAAATGGGTTCCAGAGAAGAGAAAAAGGGGAAGAGCCTTCTTATGGGGTGGTGGCCAACTGAGGCGAGCAGCCATGCCTGGTGTACGAGGACGGCGCGATGCGGCAGCACAGCCTCAGGCTCTCCGAGTTGAATACTCCGACGGCACCGTCAGTGAATCCGGCGTAGATTAGGGCACCGTCGCAGGAGTAAATTGCCGAGGAGATTGGTGCCTGCAGCATGTCCCTAGGAGTCCACTGAACATAATAGAATGCAAGAGGTCAGACGGGTCGCCCGGATTTCTTCTAGATGCGCATGAAAGAAATCACCAGCTGATCTACCGATGATCTACCGTCAGGTCTGGAGCAACTAATTAACCCACGAGTCGAGGAAACGACGCACCATCAACGAATCAGTTTCCCATCACAGAACAAGTTCAATGCATGCAGAAAAACACTAGAAAATGGCGGGGGGTAAAGATAATAATAAGATGGTGACATAGTTCTGCCATTTACCCCCATTTTTATTTTTTTACCGTATGTTAAGAAGACCTGAAGCACCATGAAGGATGAGGAACTGACCGATTGCAGGCAGTCAAGATTGGAATCGTAGATGGCGATCTGACTCTCATGTGAAACTAAAAGGTGCGTCTGATCATTATGGAACTGGACTCTGGTTTCGCCGGTAAGTGGGGCCGCTCGACCAGCTGGAGGTTGAATAAATCTTGATTTCTTCTTTTCCCATCCATCAATGCTCCAGACACAAATCTTCAGAATACACAAGAGATTTAGGTCAAAACGAGAGATGAAGATAAAAACAATATTAAAAATCTTGCGGATCCTGAGCAGAGAGACAAAGGGGATCATCCTTGTGGATACGCACCTGTGCATCGGCACCAGACGATACAAGGGCATTCATGGACTGTGAGAATGCAAGGCCTGTGATCCTCTTTTGGTGCCCCTTTAGTATGCTTTTAACCTATAATCCATAGTTATTGAAGAAAGCAAAAGATCACTAGTTAACCCATACGTCAAATCACATGCGGGAGAATAACAGCATGTTGGAATTTTATGGATCTATACACATCTTTCCTCTGCAGCTAATTTTTCAGGCGCGTAAGAATGCAAGGAATGTGAGCAGAAAAATTCATACCAAATTAAGTACAATGCTAAAGAAATTACCTCATCAACTCGAACGTTATAAATTTGAATAGTAGAGTCATCCATCCCAATGGCAATGATATTATTATCCTGAGGGTGGAACACCAAGAAGGTAGCTGCAGGGGGCGGCGGCATGAAAGTCGTCATCACCTGTGAAACATCATATCACCTATTAAATCAACAGAATCCATGCTTTGTCGGTTGGTTAGGTTGCCACTGAGTCATATCCACGGGAAATGAGAAAGACATAGCTCCCAAAACGAAGAAAAAGTGCAGCAAGAAACGAACCTTGAATGTCATCATGTTGAACAATGAGACCTTCCCTCCGGATGCAGACATAACATATGAATCATTCTTGGACAGTGCAATGCATGAGATTGACTCATCAGTATTGCCGTCCGTGGTATCATTTGACATAAGGATTCCATTAGCTGGTTGCCAGAGCTGAGGTATAACAGATGGAGAGGACTGAAAAAAGCGTAACCATGCATATCATTAGAGAGCCAACAAAATAAATAAGATCGAAATATTTCAGTAAACCATTCCCCCTCCCCTTTCTTATGTAACCCGAATAATAAACTCTTGGTAGAGACCCCCGTCACACACAACTTCCCACTGGCAAGACCCCATAGACTGTGCTTCGATGCCATGTGGATTTTCGAACACCCAACCCGGATAGACACATGGTTTGTAGAATCAGGACTCAGTCCCTGATGGGCCACAGGTTTGATCTCAAATTGAATAGGCTGATTAGGCAGATTAGCTGCTCTCCGGGGGACAAAAAGGCTTTATTAAAATCTTGATAGAAATATTTTCAGACAATTTCGAGCAGAAGCCAAAGCAATTAATGTCAGAATTGGGAGATCATGGTTACTTCTCTCCATTTTCGTCTGAACATCCGAACTGGGATTAGGCTTTCCCAGAATTGAGGATATATTCAAATCATTTTTATCCACTTTGACAACCCATGGACTAAGATGTGCCGCTGTTTAATAATAAAATTTACTAACCTTCGCAGATGAATTTCTCTCAGCACACTGCCATTTCCAAAGTTTATGCATGGCATTCGAAGTAAGGGCTAAGACAGCTGATCCAGAGTTGGTAAATAGCAGCCGCATAATCTGTAACCAATGGAGCAAATTTTTTATCCTCGCAAAAATTAATTGTCAGCTGTCTAACCAAGCTATGAAACATATCAAGACAAAAACCAAAAACTTCAAGATCGAACCCTAGGTCATGCATAGATCAACTCATTAGTTCTTCAAAAGTTTAAACAGATTTTTTCGTTCCGGTTGAAAAATTTATTATGGCATTACTCTTACGCACCTTTCCTGACGTGCTTGAATCCGGTAAACTCATAGCTTTGAGCTGCTTATGGTCAACAATTTCAGCCAACTTCCAGCCTTTAATCTTTTCTGCGTCATCTGATATCCTTGATTTGACATCTGCTGTCCGACTGTTCTCCATAGCAGTCTGCAAAACATTTGACCATAAGATCTGATCTACAATTAATGTCAGCTCCATTGACACGACATATCTAAAAGATTATTACCAGTCCAGTAATTGGTACTGAAGAAGCGTTTTTATCCGCCCGTTCAATTGTAGTAGCCATTGGGCCAGAAACATTACTGACACCACCTAGCACGCTGACTGCTGGAATCTGAAAGATTCAGGATGCAATTAAGTCTACCATTGTTTTCAAAATAAAGATATACTTTCTACTGGTTAAAAATGCCACGCAGAAGAAATGGCGAAGTATAAGGTAAAACGGATCACACCATACAGTAGATCATCAAGGGGTTATATTATTTGTCTAAAAACTTTCTTACAATTTAATATTAATCACAAAGAAGAAATTAAGAAGATAAAAGGATAATTTAAGATCTGAGAGACGATGTTTGAGATAATATTTCCGTATTGAGGAATATAGCAATGATTTCACATAATGCACATAAAAAGGTATGATTTCACATAATGAACACTCTAGAAAACTTATGCTCGAAATAGCACCTTGCTATTGATCTGTTGAGAACTCCTAGAATTCTCATATGCTCTGCTTTCTAACAATCTTATCAGCCGCTGTCCATCAGAGTTTGCTAATATCTTGATTCCATTATCACTAGTGGTGACTGCAAGTAATGATCCTTCTTTGTTGAACTTCAACCGAGGACTAGCCTGAAACAAAAGGCGAATAATCAAGACACATTTAAAAACGCAACACGAAAATTTTAAGTCACAAGTAGTTATCCTAACCGGTAACCCTCCATCAGCATCTGAGGTAGTCAAAATATCCTTATTATCCATATCCCAAAACTTTATCAGAAATTCGTCCCCAGCAGCTAAAAAGCGATTCCTTGTTGTGTCGAATTGCACCACACCTGAAGATCGTTTTCTGAAACCGGAGTATGTTCTTTTGATGGATCCTTCAGTTTCATTCCACTCAACCAGATGCGACTCACCATCTTTGCTTGTACCACAAGAAAAAAGCCTATACACAAATGGAAACGGAAGTGTGAAATACAATAATCTACATTATGATGGTGAATATCTGAGAAAAATGCAATTTGGCAGGAGATAAGAAGCTGAGAAACATGGTGACATGAAAAGAACAGCTCAAATCAAATGATTTACCTGGTTCCATCAGCACTATAAGCCATTACAGTACAAGAAAGACCAGGTGCATCATAGTCAACTCTGGATCCAACACAGTCATACAGCCATGCCTTAATTTTCCCATCGAATGCCGTGGAGAATATAAACTGAAAACAGATCATAGTTAGAGGGATCATGAAACAAGGAAAACGCAAGAATCTCTGGACAACCTTCAGGGATATTAGCTTATTCACCCAAGCTTGTACCTGGATAGACTCCTTGACGTGAGGACAGATAGAGTATACAGGAGCGTCATGGCCTTCAAAGATATGTTCCCTCTGTCCCGTGGCAGCATTCCACACCTTTTATCCAGACATGTAAACGAACTTACAGCTATGAACTATGGAGGAGATGTTGATTACTATGACCATCGAAACAAACAAAGGTCATTACCTTAATTGTCTTGTCATCACCACAAGTAACTATGGAAAGGCTCTTGTTGGGATGAGAGAAGGCCAGATCATTGACACCTCCATTATGAGCATCAATCTAATTCAATAACCCAAGTCAGATGAATTTATTTACTATTTCAACAATTAACAAGACCAGAAAAAAAATTGGAACTCACCTCTAACTGTGGCCTCAAGTCACCATTTGGGCCAAAAACATAGGTCTGAACAAGATGTTTTGAAAAGGCAACACCTAAAATTAATTAGCTCAAGCGTCAGATAATAATATCATTCTATAATACTCTTTCTGTGGTGAAAATAATGAAAGAGGCAAATAAATTAGATTCGATCACAGGTCACCCATGAGTCATACCAACTATCGATCCATCTGGACTCCATAGGCACCGATTAACTGATATCGAGGCATCCTTCATCAAAGCTGCCTAAATGACCAAAAGAATCACTTCTCAAAAAACCGAACAAACTTTAAATATTCAGTGAACAACAAGCATCATCGTCCGCACTTTTTTAACTGACAGTACCTGCAATGGCATTGTACAAGCTGAAGTATCCCAAACCTTAAATCCTCTATGGGCTATCCTTTCCCGGGACCCCACTTCCCATATTGTGATATCGCCAATGCTTGTCCCAACTACAACAGAAAAGATACAGCGAACAGGCATGCTCAATTGTGTATGCTTTGACATTTTCCAATGTTAATAAAAGAAGCAGTTAAATCACCTAGAAGAATTGTTTGTTGCTGTGGATGAAAATCCAGGCTCATTGCGTTGGAACCCTGGTGAAGGGCCCTAACCACAGTTCTGGGAAGATCTTCATGAGAATAAACATTGGGATGATGAACGTGACCGGCAAAGGACACCTAGAAAAACAGCAATCAATTTTAACATACATGTAAATCCTACATAAACTCTCATGTCACGCGTAGATCTAACATACGCAAGCAAATTATTAAGTTCAGAAGACCTCTTCTTGAGGGCTTGTGCGCATCCTCTTCATCAGGTGTTCAGAGTCAGCTTGATAATCAATGCCAGGGGGGCCTGGTGGGGTCCTTGGATGTTTCAAAAATGGCACTGCAATAATGTTAAACACGACTTGAGTTGAATAAAATGTTACAAAGCAAAAGGATTCTAAAAGCAGTGATACCTAATGGAACAGAAGGAATTCCAACCTGCATTAGGAGGTGGAACAAGACCTAAGGGGCCTGAGACTACAGCCGCATGTGGCAATGATGGATTAGTACTTGCCATCCACCCGGCGAGAGTACTTGATGGAGTAACAACATGCTGGAATGGCTGCACCGAAAGCTTCTTTTATAACATCGCATTCAGCTCTACAACTAGTTACCGAAATGTTTATTTTTGATATAACAGAAATAAAACGCGAATCTACACTTACACCATGAGCACTAGTAGGAGGAAAGGCTCCAACTTTGGATAGAGGTCCAACAAGGGGACTGTTGACTGGGGGTGGTGCACGAGCTCCACTAGTAGGGGCACAAGTATGATCACTAAATAGGGTTTTAATGTCAGGATTGGGGCGCGGGTTCTTGCAAAGCTGATGCTGCCAGTTGAGACTAGAAAATTTAACAGAGAGTGGCACATTAGAAATATATGGTTTGTAGGATACACGACAAATACCAAAGGGAATGGTCAGAATTACAGTCATTGAGAAAAAATAAATTAAGAGTACAAGGCAGTCGAAAAAGATGGACGTTGAGAATCGGAACCTCTGGTTAATCAAAGTCCGCAGCCGAGATACTTTGAACGAAGGAAATATGAGCTTGTCACGGAACAAAGGGTTAGCTTCAATAAGCTTCTTGAGCTCCAAAAGCATGATACTCCTGGCCGATTTCGTCTCTCCATACTTGGAAAGCTGCTCATTTTGCCTTCATTCAACAGGAAACTTAAGTTCGTCAACAACCTAAGATCAGCCGTACGTAGAAACTTGAGAACAGAGGAGGTAACATACCTGAAATTTTCAAGTGTAAGCAACTGGGTTATCTCCTTGAAGAGTTCTTCATTGAAAGACGCAAAGACCTTGAGATCCTTCACCAGAATTTCGACAGCTTTTCCTCGGTCATGCCTAGAAAAGTGATTTTAAACCATCAAGTACAACTAGTAGGGAGAAGGAAAACTCGAAAGACGGGTCCGGTGGCTACCTGTCGAGAGCTTCAAGGTATTTCTGTTTTCTTATTTCAAAGAAGATTTTCATAGAGTACCGGTTGTCTTCAACTTTCGTGAACCCCCCAAGATACTTCTCAACCTCATCCCATTCCCCCCCCTGTACTAGGTCCTCGAAATGCTTCATGTTAAAGAAGAATCCCGACTCCTGTTCCAACCTACGAAGACAGAAAGGAAAGACAGGCAAGAACGTCGCGTCATTGCACTAAACAAACAGAAAAACATGGGAAAGCTTCCGCCACCCGTCATCAAATTCCCCAATCCCAAATGAAGATGAAGCCAATATAACAAGGCAAGAACAACAGAGAAGGGAAGTATCTCCTACCTGTGGACTGTTTCCTTGAATTTTTCCTCATCTAGGAACTGTAGAATTAAGAACACGAGCTCCCTGCTCAGGGAAGACATGTTCCCCGGGATCCCTAACCGCTCCAGCGCAACGATGCGGTCTTGAAATAAGAAGAACTGGACCACCCCCCCGCCACAATCTTCACAACGAGTAACTCGATACAATTGAAACCCCGTGCATTCTCGTCCGAACGATCCCTCCGTCCGTTTGACTGGAGAACCCAAACCAAGACGCACTCCGCCTAGGTAGCACGGCCCCTTGACGAACCCATCCCCATGCCAGCAGCGAACTCTCAAAGCTCTCCCGTGTCAACAGTAGTATTTCCCCCCCGATGCCCTAGGGCTCGTCGACACAGAAAACCGAAAACGCCGCACAGAACGGCCGCAAAAAAAAAACCCGAGCAGCCCACCACGATCTGAGATAGCTCTTCCAAGACGGCACAACGACGGGAGGAAACCGCCCTAACAAGAACGAAAGGAGAAGGCGAGGACGTCGGCCCGAAAAACTCACAGCCCTCAATGGAGAGCCCCCATCCCCACTCTTCTCGTCCCCTCTCTGCCGGCGCTCCCGCCGAAGCCGCCGTGTTCGGTCTTCTCTGTTCCTCGTCCTCCCACCCCCACCCACGCTGTCCTCTTTCCTCCTGTTCTTTCTCTCTCCTCTCTCTGCGAATTCCTGTGCAGCGCATTTTATAGTAGTCCCGCTTTTGCAGCGATTAGGTCACGCTCCTGGTCCCCACTGCGTTCTTCATTGACGCCTCGGCAATCCCGCTGCCAAGTTTGCCCACGAGGCCGTCCACGTCGGCCCCACAGGAAAATTATTCCTACTATTGTCGTTGTCGCCTTTGTCCTACTCCACATCAAAAGTTAATTCCAATTACTTTTGAATCATGCCACTTGGATATTTCCCTAATACTCTCATTCCCTGAGTTGAATACCCAGCATGCTCTCTCTCTCACACACAGTCTCATGTCTCTCCCTCTCTCTCACTGTCTCCTTCTTTCTATCTCCCTCCCTCTCTCTCCCTCTCTCCCTCTGTCTCTATCCCTCTCTCTCCCTCTCTCTCTCCCTCTCTCCCTCTCTCCCTCTCTCCCTCTCACTCTCTCTCCCTCTCTCTCCCTCTCTCTCACCCTCTCTCGCTCTCCGCGTCCCCTCTCCCTCTCTCTCTCTCGATAAGTGTGCTGACGCTAACTTGGATGTTGAAGAGCTAGCTCCATCATGTGTGTGAGAAAGAGAGACATTTAGTTCCCACCTAACTCTTGGGTGCTTACGTCTGCGAAATGTATCTCCATGCCAACTATTTATAAAATGAAAATAAGACTATTTATTTTTAATTCAATAACTATGTGGTGGCTACATAAAATATTTTATTGAGTACATCATAAAAGTATGCTTTTTCTAATACTTAATACTATTCTCACCCAATTTTGAGGCTTCTCTAAATTAATAATATTTATATTTCTTACATTCTGTAAATAAATTGCATTTATTTGAAGTTGACTTAATATATCTTAAGTTTCGGGTACATAATTTTATAAAAACATTGAATGCATCATAAAAAGTGTATTCATTATACTTCAAATTTGACACTAATTATTTAATACCATGCATATTCACAACACAATGGCATTGTTGATGCCCAGCTATGTGGGCCCACTCAATGCATTTGTTCATCGTGCCCATTAAACTAAAGTGCCTTGATAGATGTTGGCATAGGTACCAAGCTAAGTAAAAAAACCATTGACAATAAAAAAAATGAAAATTATGGGAAAATAGTCAATTCTAGGGGGCATTGAAAAGGCCTCTTTACACCAAATCAGGCATTGAAGGGAGTATTTCTATGGATGGAAACTAAAATAAGCATCACATGTTCAAGATCCCCATGAAAATACTCTAATGACATCAATTAGTCAACCTCATACTTGATTTGCTAGACATGTTGGTCTTCATATCTTTATTTAGTTGTGATGACCAGCAAGTTATTTCATTAGAAAATGAGACCCATTGGTTGCTGATGTCTTGACTCGAGAAAGTACTCACATGTTTCCCAGATTTATGGGCTATTACCATTCTATTCCCACTTGTTATGAATGTGGTGTCAATAATGTGATCAACACTAGAAGATTTGACCCACAACCACCTTGACTTTTGTTCCTCATCTTGTAATTGTCAACCTCAACCCTCCCTCTATCACTAGTGCCCACCACTCCTTTCCCCTTCCTCCAAATACCACTTGTTGCTTCTCTTTCACTAATTATTATATCCCCTTTTTGACCTACACAAAGAACTGAGCAAAAAAGGGGTATACTCTAGGAATGAAGGTTATTAATGACTTTTTACTATCTCAACATGTCTTATGTAGGATTAAGATCATTAGGTGTGACATACATGATGTGACGGGAGGGCATTAGTAGCCATTTAAAATAAATTTCAAGTGGTCAAAGGTCAAAGTGAAGGAATAAACGGGATGAATCTTCATATAAACAAATGGTTTGTGGGACCATGAAATGTGAAAAAAATCATTTTATCACATCAAATAATAGAGGAAATAAATTGCAGAAGAGCATATTGTCAAAAGTATTATATGGATGAGATTGACCTTTTATAGTTATTTTATGGGTTTTATTGAAAGTCAAACTTATTTTCCATTGACCTTGTCCTTCCAATCTCCTAGTAAACTAGGGATGATTTGGACTTAGATTTTTGATAGGTAACAATTGGTTGCTTTTAATATCTTTCCATAATGATCTCCAACCTTTGCCATTGTTATGTGTTGTTAATATCTCTATATATTTTCCTTGACTATATTTGTACACGTAAAGTCATAAGATTTAGAGGCCTTAATTGATGTGATAATTTGAATAATAGAAATCCAAGTAAGAGATATCTTCAAAATTTGGAAATTTTCCAAGAAGTTAATATTTATTGATATATTAGATAATCTCACTACCCAACTCCAAGTCAATTGACTCCCACAGAAGTAGGTAGTCTAGTTCAAATATATGATTGTTATTCCTTTTAAGTGGGTAATTTCTACAAGACTATGTTGAGTAAGTAATTGGAATAAAGTTCATGTAATATAAAAAATGTTAAGTTGGAGCTTTAACACCATGTGAAAAGGATTGGAAACTCATCTACATGGCGGCAGGCTAAACTCATCTATTTGTGTCTCATGAGTTACTATCCCAATCAACTTGGAATCATTTCTACGTACTAATGTATGTGCCAACTATATTTTTGAAGCTTTGATATGCGGATTATAGAAACCTGGCATATATGCCAGGGGGTTAGAATATGAAAATTTTAAATCATGTAAAATAATGGACAATCTTTATGTGTGATAGTAGATGAGGCCTGTCTAGTTAATCACATGCTTTTATCTCCCAAAGATATGAATGTGGTATAATTCAGCATGATATCCATGTTCGTGATATTTCTAAAATGGACTAAATATGAGTGTCTTGAGGATAGGGTACATATTTTAATGCATGTGAAAAAAATAGCCCCGTCTATGTTAATAGCATGATTTTATTCTCATTGATAACGTGAGGAATATACAAGCAAACTCATGTAAATAAGTAGGAAAATATTTAATATTCTAGGAGTATAGAATGTGTGGCGTAATCTTAAATTAGTCTTTCTTAACTAAAAAATATTGAATAATATGAGGAATTTTTAATCAGAAGTAATAATATGAGGAAATGCTTTTAACGATAATGACATGTTAGATTCCCTTCGAAACCCTCACATCACATGGTTGTAGTTCAAACTGAAGCTCATTTTCTGGAATTGGCCCGGGTCAACGTCAAAGACACGATCACCTCAAGGTATCCTCGGGCTTTTCCAAATTAGAGGGAGAGATGAGCCCTCTTGACTTACGGACATATGAGAGAGCGAGAGAGAGAGAGAGAGATGGAGAGAGCCCGTGTCAGGAAGAAACACGTGGGGGACCACCTAGACAGAGAGACATAGAGAGACAGAGAGAGGAGAGACAGAGAGAGAGAGTTAGTGGGGGTAGGAGGGATCTGACAGGAGACCCCGCCGTCTCCGGAAGAAACACTCGTGGAGCCACGTGACAGGTCTCTCCTGGCAGGAGATCCTAAAAAGGGGCCCACTTGGGCCGTTCTATTGTGACGGCTCATTTCAGCCCATTCGTCACCGTTGGCCCACTTGGACCTACAAATTTAGCAGCAGAAAGCCCGTATGCTCAAGCCCATCAAGCCGGGCCCGTTTTGCTCAGGCCAAGGCCGATACAAGATCCGATACCTTGAAGTCAATCATCCCCTATTTTCCGTCAACCCAAACACCAGATCCGGGAGGAATCGGCCGTTCCACCCCAATCCAAACGGCCGCCGGCAAGGTTTCTCATGGGCCACACAGGGATAGATGGATATAAAGGACTCACAGAACATGCTGAATCACAACACCAAAGTAGATACAGGAATTTACGTATTTCCCGGCTTCTGGGAGGATTCCGAAAGCCAGAAATCACCGAATATCAACAGCCGAGATGTCAGAATGGGGAAAGAGGGTGTAGAGACCGCTCATTCTTGTTAGGTACATAAATGTGAGCCCTTTATCCCCCTTCCATCAAGAGGCTTCGGCCACACACCAACCACACCTGACACGACAGAGATTATAAATCTCCTAGAAAATAATTTTCAAGGGTAACGATCGGTGATCGATAAACACTACCAAAAGGGGAAAAGGGTTTTACCCGGTTTGGGATCAGAAGGAGGAGGTGCCAGCCGAAGATGTGCGGCCCAAGGCCTGGAGTTCTTTCAATGTACTGGCAAGCCAGTCCAAGCCCTCGTAGAGCCCGTCGCCTGAGATGGCGCAGGTTCCTTGGATGTGCCATCTTCTTCCCTTGAGATCATAAAGCCCCAGGCCTTCGCACACCTCCATCGGGGTCATGGCTCCTCTCTGAGGGATCAACATTCAGGTGTGAAATCGCTGAATTAATAAAGTGTATATATATATATATAAAAGAAAACCTTGGCCTCGGGTTTTTTTTTTTTTGAAGGATTAATGGAGTATAATGGTCCTTGAAAGATATTGGAAGAACTGAGCAGCGGATGAGAGAGGATCATTAGCTGATGGTCCCCTGGTTCATGCAAAGCTGGTTTGGATGGTCCCCTGGTTCAACTTACCATGTCCTGTTTGTTGGCGAAAACCAGGATGACACTGTTCAGCATGAAGGGGTCCCTGATAATGGCCTGGAAAGGAAAGAGAGGTGTCAATGGAGATGAACCCAGGGAAAGTTTTCCATCTTTGTGGGCATTTGAGAAAACAATTCCTGATGAAAAAGTGACAATTGAGACCTGGAATTCTGCTTTTGCCTTGCTGATTCTTTCTCTGTCCAACGAGTCAACCACATAAATCTGCCAAAACAAAGACATAAGAAGAGTCTAGGCGATTGCATCACTGGAAGGAATTTTTTCCTGTCAGGAAAGAAAAAACCATTGCTAAGGGGCAACAAGTCAAAGCTCAACACAGGAAACTGCCACTAGAGATCTGGCTTTCTTTATCGAAGCAATCTCCTTTTAAATCATTTGTCAACAGCAGACTGATTTCCATTTTCAATTTTTATATATTTAAAGAAAAAACTGAATCTTGAAATGTTTAAATCATGCATAGAACTCCCCTGGCCAAGGTCATCAGCATCATTTCCATTCCCATTTTGATGCAATATATATAATGAGGTTCATAATAGCCAGACAGGAGGGTGGTCCCATAAACATTGTTGATGTGCACCATTGAGTGTTGGCAACTGATGATTCAAGACATATCGTAGAAATGACATGACCAAAGAGAAAAAGGAGAGGTGTGCCAGACCTAATCAGATATCCGTACGATTAATACAAGGAGAGGGGTCACAACACCCTATGCTGAATACCCAGATGGTCAATAAGTAAACCATTTCGGATGGACTACATCATCAAAACGATAGCAACACAAAGTCGAGAAGCAACATCATTTGGAAAACACAAAGTCAGATCTCTGCCAGAGCCAGAGATATCCTGTGAGTAGCCTATCCAACTGGACCAAGGCGCATCTACATCAATAAAGCCCCAGTTCTTCACATTTTTATGAATGATACGTCACAAACTACAGGGCTATACATAAATTTGATCCATGAGATCAAAACCCCCATGGACATGCATTTTAAAGGAACCTGCTATTGAAGTCCGCAATATGAATTAGCCGAGCACATAGCATACTTCAACTCTGCACATCTGTTATAAGTTGATCAACAATATTTTTTATACAACCTTTAGTTCGCTACCCTCTCATTTCACGATGACTTCCAGCTCGTCGTTGAGGATGCTTCTTACAGCATAGCCTTGCCTTCCTCTAACTTAACCAAGCATTTGGTGACAATATTCAACATGACACTGTCAACTCATAACAATCATGACCGACACACAGAGTTACAGGACTGAATATACAAGAGCAAGGCATAATGAAAAGGAGAACTAATATCGGCAGAACCTGTACATAGTTCGCGGGGCCACAATACGAGTTCGCAATTCTTGGAAAATGAAGTAAATATTCAGTAAACATATATCACAAAGGAAACTCCAAATGACCACTTGTAAGAAGATGCATCTGCATCTAAAACACTGAATTCAGCTCTTAACAAAACGGAGAAGAGGCCTGGGCTTGTTTCTCACGGAGAAGCCAAAAAAAATCCATACCAAGGTAATTAGATTATCAAATCATTAACATGATAGTTCTTCATGAAAATATGTTTACCAGTCCATCGGTATTGTTGAAGTAATGCCTCCACAATGGCCTCAGCTTCTCTTGCCCACCAACATCCCAGACAGTAAACATAACATTTTTGTACTGGACTTTCTCCACATTGAAACCTGAGTATATAAAAGGGGATTGAATAGTTTTAGAGTTCAATGTGACGAAGAAAGAAACGCTAACAACATTCAAATTATAGTGTGCATCAGAATCTCAATGTATAGGAGAAAAACGAACTTCAGTAGTATGAGAAAGCAAAAGGGATATATGCCAGATATTTTAAGTAACCATTTTCTTTCTTCCAATGATATAGATTGCCAGAAGGAAAAGTGAAAAATACGTGCACTACTCATCAAATATCTTGAATCACATGCTACATGGATTAAAGGAAATTTTTTTCAAAGTACTAAAAAATCTGTGGATAAACCAATTATCATCAATCTTTAAGCCAAGCTTCAAGAAGGAAGAAAATGTTAAGTTCCTTAGTTCGTGTTTGGTTTCCATGATATATAAGTAACTAGCCAGAAGTTATTTCAATTGTATCACCGTAGATAGTACACAGGTCACCCACTGAACATCACCAGCTAAAATGAATTTCTCGTTTATAATAATAGACTATCCAGAATAACGAAAAAGATGACATTCATGACCTATAATAAAAACATTCATATATCAGAATCATACTCAAATCTAATAAAAATTTGAGCTGCCAATGCTCCATCTAGTGAGGGACAGCGCAAGTGACCAAAGATGGAATCAAATAAAAGGATTGGGTTTCTCTCCTTGATCTCTGTCCCCCCCCCCCCCCAACCCAAATATGTGCAGAGGGCATTACGACTCAATAGAGAAGCCTAACGATACTGCAAGACTGGCCATATGACCATGGATTAGAGAATCAGTTTGTCAGAGTGGGAAAGCTGACGAACACGGATCAAGATTGGACAGTCTGCCTAAAGAAATGCCAATCACTCTATAGGCCATAAAACCAGATGAAAAAGGGCAGAGAGAGATAATGAGAAAAATTGAAACATAGATTACAAGAAAAGAAATACTGTTTTTGTAGTTTTCCTTTTTTTTTTTTATCAACCTTAAAACAGTCTTTTTTTCTGAAGACGTGTAGATAGGATCCCTGGCTCCAAAGATTGGGACGACAAGACGTAGCAAAACCTACAATCTTGCTGATTCCAGATACCAAAGTCGTCAAAATCTTGCACATTCTGTCTTCCTACTATCACCGTTTCAACTTTCACATGCCAATTACACATTAGAGACATAGATAGACGACTGTATAACTATTTCGAGAAGGACGTTGGGCATTTTAAAATATAGAGTCCATACAAGGATATGTGATGTGATGTAGTTTCATCCATTCTATAAGATTTGTATGGTTTCAAATCAGTATAATCTCCCTTCCTCGAGATTAGAGAATGCCAAATGTAATTTATCCCGGACCTCAACAGAACATATTTCATACACGAGAAGTGAGGCACTACATGGACCTAAAAACCCAACTCTACAAGGTTTTCAAACATCTAAAATTCTTTTGTTGCTCTTTCGTTTATTTCAATCTGAATGATCAATAAATGGCTATGAAGCACAGCCACCTGACTTGGTCGCCTCTATCCACTAATGGGGCCCGATCTCTCTGGTTCTTGCACCAGGCCAATACTTGCCAGGATCCACCTCACCTAGGAAAGTAGCAGAACTCCTTCCAAACTTTATGGATTAGCGCAAATGGAATGCTCATGTATACTAATCTCCCTCCTATGTCCATGTGGTGTGGATGTTCATGATAATACAATGAACCATTGGAAACTATAAAGTAGAAATTCAACTTTTAACAACGGAGATCTCCAAATGGCATAACTGAATATTCCATTACACCCACTCCATTTTATACTAAAAGTTAACAGGGGAATCTGTTTCTCAATATTATTTGCATTACCAACAGCCTTCTATGTCTTGCACCCAAATCTCTTCTTCCAGCATCCACAATTGCTTGTTAACCTAATCAACACCCAACATCCCTAAGGGCATGCACACATTTGTACAGAAGAATCTAAGAGAGGATTCCACAAAAAAACTATCAAAGCAGTCTACAAGTATAATCATCATTACCAACAATCGAGCATACATAGAAAGACAAATTCAAGAGAAGCTACCGTACATACAACACGAACTGTAAATTAAGCATACCATAAGCCTCTATCATGGTAAAGGGGTTTCCTGCCTGGGCGTGCTAATGAGTATGATGCTCACAGAATCAAAAGGCTACAGTAACTTGTAAGGACAATTACTCCATTGGAAATAAAAATAAGATTTTGATCTGATCTAAGTTGGTACACTATGCCCATCCTACAATATAGCCCGAAAATAAGATATCCCAATGAATTTATTTTTTAAAAATTCACCTGGTTCCACTTTGGAGGTGTCCATAAACATGTGAACTTCAAACCAGGCACAAAACTGATGGAAGAAACGTGGTAGTGAAAAAGGAAAAACGTACAAGAAAAGAGAATCATCTCAAAATGACTACCTATTGTAGGAACAGTTGATAGAACCTCCCCAATGTGTAGTTTATATAGAATTGTCGTCTTTCCAGCCGCATCCAACCCGAGCATCACGACCTATTACAGGAAAAAAAACTTTAAAACATGAATAAGGAAGCCTGGATAGAGCTCAAAGCCACAACCATTGACTAAAATAGAAGGTGAGAGCGTGAAATATTCACCATATAGGACACTATAATGTAAATGAAACTTCAGGTTACTGCAATTTTTCTTGTTCTGTGTCAGAGCCTCTTTTGATTAATGAAGTGATAATTTTCGCCAAAAAAAAATGTAAATCAAGGACTAGAAAATTATGACAGTTATCACAAAGGGAAATAAAATCTAACAATAAAGGGAATTTCATTCCCAAATACCAAGACGACGAATATCCATTTATACCCAAGGAAAGTTAAGAATTGCAAAGCTATATTCTGTTAAGCACCAGACCCTTGCATGACTATGTAAACCATACAGCAGTATCTGGAATCTATACGGGATCCAAATAAACTAGTATTGCGCATTTATTATTATTTCAATTTCAAAAATATTTTCATCCCAGTAGAATTACAATGGTATCTTTCAATCCTAATGAAGTTAGTGGAATTGAAATGTCGAGCTGAAAATAGGAAAACCGCAAAGAAACAGCCAAACTACAATCATATTCTACAATTTCAAAACAATGGGGAAGCAACGATGGAATGGAAACTTGAGTAAGTCTACCACAATAAAAATAATAATATTTAGCCTTCCATGTCATTATCATGAATAAGTTTGACCAAAACCTAGTAAATGAAAGAGTTTTTGCCAAAATCAAGATCAGAAAAGAAACTTTTTTTCAGAAAACATAATTTAATTAAAAAAGAAATAGCCCAAGAAAGGGAGGGCAAAAGGAATTTCAGAGATGAATGTCCCAGGAAAGGGAATCAATTACTACCTCTGAATTATTAACGGAACATCAATATGTGCATTAAAACTTTGGGAATGATTTGAGAAGAATTTTACTGGTCATTATAATTTATTTTATATCTAGATCGGAGGAGCTATTTCTGATGTTCATTGGCATAGCCATTAAGATTTCAAGGGAAGAGGCTACAATAAAACCGAAGATGGAGAACCCAGATCTACCATATCAGCATTACCAACATCAGGCTAGAGGGCATAGAGCGAGGGTGTTCAGCAAACGGATCAAATACTGGAGTTGGACTTGCCATCAAAGACTGTTCTACTAAAAACAATCTTTTCGAGCTACAACCTCATCCCATGGCCTTTCACTCCGATATGATTTGTCTAGTTTGGTAGTCAAACCTAGCAATATGAAGTTTTTGTTGCCTGAGACTAATGAAAGACTAGAATGAAAGGATATGAATGATAAAATCTTGAAAACTACATGTGAATGATCTGCACGCAGGATTACTGAACTCGGTCCTTACATAGACTGTTGGTCTTTGTTTTGAAATGGAAGACTTTTGGTCTGTTGTCTTAATGTCAAGTCATCTCTCCTAGGCTTTGGAGCTCAGATATCT
Source organism: Spirodela intermedia (assembly GCA_902729315.2). Taxonomy (NCBI): domain Eukaryota; kingdom Viridiplantae; phylum Streptophyta; class Magnoliopsida; order Alismatales; family Araceae; genus Spirodela; species Spirodela intermedia. The sequence goes on from LR746273.1 coordinate 3,583,763, forward strand.
ACAGTTCTTCTGTGTATTTATGAATCCGTCGTCTCTGAGAGTATATCTCCCACCATTTAACTAGTAAACATATGAATTCCTAAATATAAATTATGGGGAGGAGACTTTGATCTGTCAAAACTAAGTGAGTTTAGGAGACTTGGAGTCTAAAGTTGGTCTTCTCCTATATTACAGAAAAAAACACTAAGAAATCACTTCCTGGAACAATTGAAGGAAGAAGTGGGCTACAAAGGTATTCCTACAATCAGAGTTTTGGAAAAATCATTCAACAAAGGAAGCTGATGTGGACGTTGATCAGGAATTCATATCCATCCTTTCTATACCTAGGGGCGAACAGATGCGGACACGGGATGTGAAAAACTCACGGGCTGCGGATGGTGATAGTGAACAAGATTTTCACATGAAAAAGCTTCCTACTTGATACAGAGGGCATGTGCCTGTTAAGGAAGGTTCGGCAAAGACTAATTAAGGGGTATCAAAGCAAGAATAATTCGAGAAAACGATGTCATGGAAAATGATATGTTGATCAAAGAAATTCACGTTTCTTTAATCGCTATAAAATTACTATAACCTACGCAGTATCACGTTTCATCGCTATACAATCGAAGGAATTCGCAACACAAGGCAAGCAATATCACTCGACAAAAACTGCGGTGCAGTTCTGCCCCACGGATAGCCACAAAATGACTCAAAATAAGGGAAATAATATAAAAAAAATCGAGACGCATAGATAGTAAGATCGGCGCCGATTAGCATATCCGTGTTAGAAGCATTTGACAAACTTGGAGGACGCCCAGATGACGCCAACAGAGGAAAAATAAAATCCAACGGATCATGCATAACCAGGAATCACCCTCATTTCGCTATTGCCGAAGAAGGCGTCGAACAGCTTTCTGAAGGCCTGCCCCATCCCCGATCTCCCTCCCTCCTTATCCTCTCTCTTCTCCCTCCCTCCCTTGCCTCTATAGTAACTTTTTCTACCTATCTATCACTCTTTCCTCTTCCTCTCCCTCTCCCTCCCCTTCTCGTTCAGACCGCGGCTTCCGAACAAATCAGAATTTCCTGGGAACATATGCCCGGCCAGCGTTCCTGACTTATTTCCTCCCAGGAAGATGCCTCTTTGACTTATTTAAGAAATACCCCCATCATTGAAAGAATAATGTATTAACCATGTTCTCCACATATTTATACAAAACACCTTCCTGACTTATTTCCTTCGAATAATCAAAACCTCCCATAAGCAGCACATCCTTTAAAATATCACCTTTAAAAACAATATATATGATTTCAATCCGTAAGGATCGCAACTATTGAATATACATATATATATATATATATATATATATATAACTTTACAATTTTAAAACTACTTTTTTTATCATGTAGTATGAGAAATGTAATTCCTAAAAATGTGTAATTTCCATGTCAACTGCCAAGGTGGCAATCTAAAAATGGTCCTAAAATCTCCCATGCAGAGTAAATAATTTAAATATCACCTTCAAACACGCAAAATACTATTTTAGTCCGTGAGGATTGCAACCATTGAATGTACGTACGTATATTTCTTTTAAGAATGTAATTTTAAAACTATTATTTTATCAAGCAGTATGAAATATATGTAGTTTCCTAAAATACGTAATTTCCACGTCAACTGCCAACATGGCAATCTAACTATGAGTTGTGCCACCAATTATAGCCAATATGGTGCCATTTGGAGCACACCGTTCCTCGTCCCTTGCTCTCTCTCTCCTCGTTTCTCTCTCATCCGCCTGTGCGCGACGAATAGCCAATAATAAACAAGTGAGGGTCATATGAGTGAAAACATACATAAATTAAGGGACGTCTCCTAAAATAGCATGGCTCGACTGGAAATACGGGTCGATTTGGGTAAGCTCGGAGGAGGAAGAAAGAACTCACTAAGAGCTTCTCTCTCTCGATATATATACATCTATCTGTGTCCATAGCCTGGGGACCAAGTTTGGGGGGTTGCTCGGCATCGGCTCCATGTTGTAAAGGAAAACGAGAAAATCAGGTCGAGCTGCGACGAAATCACTAACTTGGCTGCTACCTGCAACAAGGGACGAAAATAGGTATTTTCTCTCTCTACCAGCGTGCAACTCTACCTTCGCGGCACGGTGAGATAAGGAACTTGGCGGGACCTCCTCTCTCTCTCTCTGTGATCTGGGTGGACTCCCCTGGTTATTATCACTGCCTTTGACCTCCCGTAATTGGAGACGGCAGGGGGGGGGGTCTATAGGTGGCATTCAGATCTGGGCCCCGTTTGGTTCTCGCTTTCCTTCTCGTGCTGACTTGATCGATCGTTAGAGGAGAGGTAGGAGGCGGCCGGAGTCTCGCTGTGGGCGGATCTGAAAGGGAGCAGCGACCGGCGGCGGCGGAAGCGATGTGGGGAGGCGTCCTTCTGGCATTCCTTTTGCTCTGCGGTTCGAAGGCCGGAGCAGATGGTTCCGATCACAAGTACCGCGAGGGGGATCTCGTCCCTTTCTATGCGAACAAGGTGGGCCCGTTCCACAATCCAAGGTAAATTGGGGCAGAAACCCCCTTCCTCTGTTGTTAAATCTGTTATTTGCGTTCTCCCTCCGTTGCTTCGTTTTCTGCTTGAATAAGATGGCAATGATTTTTATCTTAGATATTCGTAGATGTTTCCCGAGGACATATTTGACTAATTCTTTTTGTAAGCTATGGAGTCGTGATCAAGTTCGATGAGTGATCTGTTAGGGTTTCTGCCTATCTCATTTCCGTTTGTGTCGAGCAGATCTTCCAGTTCTCATTTGGTGCTGACTCTCTCGGAGACAAGTTGTCCTGCTTAAAACTAATCAGTTCCAAATTGTTCTTGGGCCTGCGCCACGATGATATTCTTCTAGGGGACCCTCTCCTCATCATTTCCAACTCTGACCTCATCACTTTTTTTGCAGTGAGACATATCGGTACTACGATCTGCCCTTCTGCTCTCCAGGTCAGGCCGGAGTTTCTGAGATACCATCTGACGTTCTCCACGTTTTTCCCCACTTGACCTAATTTCGCTGAATTCCGGCAGGTCCTGTGACTGATAAGAGAGAAGCCCTCGGCGAAGTTCTTAATGGGGATCGCCTGGTCGATGCTCCCTATGAGCTGAGGTTTCGGAAAGACCTGCAATCCAAAACCATCTGCAGGAAGAAATTAACAGAGGAGGAGGTCGCGATACTCAGGGATGCAGTTTCCAAGGACTACTATTTCCAGATGTACTACGACGACCTCCCCTTCTGGGGGTTCTTGGGGAAGGTGGAGAAGGAGGGCAAGCATGATCCTGCAGACTTCAAGTACCTCCTCTTCAACCATATTCACTTCGAGATCCTCTACAATGGCGACCAAGTCATTGAAATCAAGATCCAGATGGATCCGAAATTGTCTGTGGACATCAGCAATGACAAGGAGATGGAGGTGAGCTTCTCGTACTCGGCCACGTGGAAGGAGACCGACATCCCCTTTGGGAAGAGAATGGAGAAATACTCTAAGACATCCTCTCTTCCCCGCCATTTGGAGATCCACTGGTTCTCCATAATCAATTCATGTGTGACGGTGCTCCTCCTGACTGGGTTCCTGGCAACGATCCTCATGCGTGTGCTCAGGAACGATTTCATTAAGTGAGCAGAATCCAATCTTTTCCCTTGCCATTTTTAGCATTATTCTTGGGCTCTTATGGCTTCTCTCTGTTCTACTTCTTGTGATATTTCTTTTGCCATTATTTCTGGAAGGTACTCCCATGATGAAGAATCTGCAGAAGATCAAGAGGAGACAGGGTGGAAGTACATCCATGGTGACGTCTTCAGATTCCCCAAGCAGAAGTCCTTATTCTCTGCTGTTCTTGGATCAGGAACTCAACTTCTAGCTCTGTAAGAATTCCTCCCTTTTTACCCATCGTTCAGATATTTTATTTCCATTTTGGGGGTATGTTTATATGTCCTAACAACTGTTGAGGATATATCAGAGCCTTGTTCATCTTCCTCCTCGCGCTAGTGGGGGTGTTCTATCCATACAATAGGGGAGCCTTCTTCACAGCTCTAGTTTTAATATATGCTCTCACCTCCGGCATTTCTGGCTACACTGCGACTTCGATGTACCTGCAGCTAGAAGGGACCAACTGGGTATGGTATTCCCTAAAATGGAAAAGCATAGAATATTTCCCTTTTCTAGTAATCGACTCAGCTTACTTAGATTTATATGTATTTTTTATCATTTGCCCGACATTGCAGGTCAGGAATTTGCTGTTGACCGGCTGCTTATTTTGTGGCCCCCTCTTTCTGACTTTCTGCTTCCTCAACACTGTGGCAATCGCATACAGTGCCACTGCAGCACTACCATTTGGGACCATCCTGGTCATCCTCCTCATCTGGGCACTGGTGACTTTGCCGCTCCTGGTCCTGGGTGGTGTTGCCGCCAAATCGAACCGGGTCGAGTTCCAGGCTCCATGCCGCACAACCAAGTTCCCCAGGGAGATCCCTCCTCTGCCGTGGTATAGGGGGACGGCTCCCCAGATGGCCATGGCTGGGTTCCTGCCATTCAGCGCCATTTACATTGAGCTCTACTACATCTTTGCCAGCGTGTGGGGCCACAAAATCTACACCATATACAGCATTCTCTTTATTGTGTTTATCATCCTGATCATTGTCACTGCCTTCATCACCGTGGCGTTGACCTATTTCCAGCTTGTTGTGGAGGACCACAACTGGTGGTGGAGGTAATGTGTTCTATTTATTGGTAGATTCCCATTGATGAATTTATTTTTTATGAACACTTTTATGGAAATCTTCGGTAATTTTTTTTTTTAGAGAATAATATCAAAGACGGCCAACAGTGCTGACAAATATTATCGATGGGGATTGTTCTTCAGGTCTGTTCTTTGTGGAGGCTCCACCGGTGTGTTCATCCTTCTCTACTGCTTCTACTACTACCATGCGAGGTCAGACATGTCGGGGTTCATGCAGACGTCCTTCTTCTTTGGGTACATGACCTGCATCAGCTACGGCTTCTTCCTGATGCTGGGCACCGTTGGCTTCCGTGCCTCCCTGCTGTTTGTCCGCCATATCTACCGGTCCATTAAGTGCGAGTAACCTGCCACTGTTGGTGCTTCATTCCCCCGCAGAAGCTGCCTATGCCGAAGCTGCCTATGCCATCGCTGCTGCAGCTTAAAAAAGCTGGAGAAGTGGCAGTGGCAGCAGCCCATTGCCATAGCTTTGTTCAATCTTCTACATCAACCTTTTGTAAGGAAGACTTCATTTTTTTTTTGCATTACGTCCAATGTTACATGATTATTAAGCTATGGAATCACATAATCTAAGGGAAATAATTATCTAACCACTTGTTATATCGTGTGATACTTTGATGGAACTCTTCATCAATTGAGAATTTGGGCGTTTCTGATAGAACTCTGAATTGGAATAGCAGGAAGGGGAGAAAAGAAGATCAAAGCAACAAGAACGAAACTAAAATTTTGGGGCCGTCGAGGGAACCCTCAATACTCAATGATGGTAGTTAGAAAGGACCACTGCTCTCCTCTGTTGTAACAATGAAATTTCTTCCCTTTTTTTGCCTTGACCTAGCCCTAATTTTCTGTTGTTGAGATTGTGCTCAAGCATGCACTTGTTAGGATTAATGTATAACTTTTCTTCAGCACGATCAAAACTTGATGTAGATGTGCTCATGTGCCTCCTCATCTTGACTATACACAAATGTCATAAAATAATATAAATTATTTTGTTAATGAGTGACTACAAGGAAGTGGGGGATTAGAAAGATCAAAGGATATTACTAGGAAGTGAAATTATATTGCAGCACGTAATGTGTCTAAGAGTTCATCTACATCTAGAATTTGAAAATATATTATAGACACGATAGTCCTTGTGCTATTCAAATTTGGAGTTCTAATCTGTCAACTTTATTCCCCTTGTTGGGCCTCCCTACCAGTTGTTGGATGAGATCCCTTTGACAGCCTAAGTTTGTGAATTTGATTGAGTCATTTACTCTACTTTGGAATAAGGTTTGTGCTTGTGGTCTCTCCTTGGCTTAAACTTGTACTCGTCCTAATTGTGCTATTAACTTGATTGGATCTTTGGTCAGTTAAGAGAGGATTATTTCTTTCTTCCACTAATTGTGTTATCCTCATGATTGACTTCAACCCTATTAGGTTATAAAGTTTGACTTCTATTCTAATTGTATACTTCAGTCCTTTGATGAAGCTAGTTTCTATAGAGAAGGATATGAGCTTAAAATCTCGTCTATATTCCGGCACTGATACAAGCTGCTTAATGTTTATAAATTATTATTGAAGATCTTTCCAACTCACACGGATGTACTCTTTACATCTGTCCAATGGAACCACTCTAATACTTCATCCTCAAAGTTCACTCTATAGATTAGGCCATTAGCTTCTCAATCTTTTGTCATTTTATTTATCACAAAGCAGAGCTCTATAGCTCAAATGGTTTACTTCCTCCAAATATTGGAATATTGAGACGCCATACAGCCTTCAATTAATCAATCTATTAGCTGAAAGTGTTTTCCATCCTTTGATCCATTGTATTCTGCTTATTGATTTGTCTCTCATCTACTGCAGTAATCTCTCGCCTTCTCTTGCTTGATTCTCCCTTTGTCAAGTGAGTTTTTCCTTTGGTGCATGTAGCTCGCTCCCTATGATTGCATCGACTCCCACATCAATACCTCCTTTGAACTCATCAATTGAGCCCAATTGCCATGTCTTCTCTGTGCTTTTCTCAATCTCTATAGCCTCCTCCATAAATCAGCTTTGATTTCTCGTCACCTTTGCAGTTCTACCCCCATCTCTATGGCAGTCTTTGTAACCGACTCTCTTTCCTCAATAGTTACCTCAACTCGTCTATAATCTCTAATTGCTTTTCCCCAATCGGTCCCGAGATGGTTGTTGGGCTTGTTTCTCCTTTCGGAATCGATTAGGCCCACCAGGAGCGTATCAGATTCCATGTTTAAGTGTCCTTCAAAGAGGCCCAATTGACGGTGGAATTCATAGATAAGGAAAATATGGCACGATAATATGCTAAATCGAGGTGTTAAAGCCGCTGTTAAGTAGGCAAAAGCAATGTGAACCAATCAGTTGGCTACATCTTTAGATCCTTGAGCTACTAATGAAGATGGGAACGTTCAGAGATGGGCATTGCATAAGAATGAGCATTTCATAAGAAATCGGATATTTGCAGAGTTATGCAGCCGGCCACGTTCAGAAATGGGCATCGCAAAAGAATGAGAATTCATCGACAGAACCTAAAATAGAATAGTTTTTCTTTTTCTTTTTTTTCTTTTTTTTTCTTTTTCTTTATTGACAAAAACGGAGCTGATCATTAAATGATGGCATCTGAGCCCTGCTGGGTTACCTGGTCCTCATCAATCTGCAGAATGTGAGACTATGAACAATGGGGAAAACGGGTGACTCAGAACCTATGAAAACTCAACAAGGATTCCGTTTTTGTAAAACTGGAGAGCAAAGTACCCGAACCCAAGAGATTGTAAGGATATTATAGAAATTCGTATCGTAAAGGTAGAGGAAGAAACGATCCTCCTCTCGATGGAAAAGATGGCCTGAATACCTGGTTCAGGCAGTTTTCCCATGGTGGATCTGGAGCTCTCATGCTGGGGGCCTGCCATCTTGAGCTTTCCATTAGCTTCTTCTGGTCGGAGAGGTCTTGCTGATGAAACCCAGAGGCAGTGACCCCTGCTGCGGCTGAATTTCTGCATAATGATGAGGACCTGAACTAGAAATCGCATGGACTAATATGAAAAATTCTATACGAAGAACCCTAATAAATAAAAAAATGCGTTTTAGGAACCTGGGAAGAACAGTAAATCTTGGTTTTAAAGAAGAGAGTATGAGAGAGGACTACTGAACTTTAGGAAAACTCACTGCACACATTTTACAGCAATAAAAACAGGAGTGGCCAGGAACTCTTCCCCTGAGCCATTAGTCGTCAGCCATGTTGTTAAGTGATTCATAAAATGTGTCTCACGCAATCTGCTCTGAGTTAGGGGGGTTAGAGCTTCGGTTTGTGAAGAAAAAGAGAAGAGGAAGGAGGATGACGGATAATGGAAGCGGAAGAAATAAATTTAGAAACCCAACTAAAATAGCAGGAAAAAAGAGCTGAAAAGATGAACTGATCGCTACCACAGCAGGGCTCGTCAAATGGTTGGTACCTTGGAAGCTCACCTCGAAACAGTCATTTTTATGGATGCTAATGGCGCAGATGTTGAAGGGTGTCAGGGATGGGGAGATGTTGAGCAGAGGCCGGAGTGCTGCCATGTGGAGGGAAGCAGACTTGAAGTATCAGAGGGCAGCTATTGGTCCACCAAAGTCAATGAGAATCGAGTACCTGGAGCAGCCCGATCATCATTCAAGTCAATGGGTGGCTAGAAATGGTACGTCAAACATCTCGCTCTACCTCCCGCACCGACGTGATCGATCTTCGGTGGAGAGGTCGGAGGCGGCCAGAGTCCCGCTGTGGGCGGACCTGGAAGGGAGGAGCGACCGGTGGCGGCGGAAGCTATGTGGAGAGGCATCCTTCTGGCCTTTCTCTTGCTCTGCGGTTCGAAGGCCGGGGCAGATGGTTCCGATCACAAGTACAGTGAGTGGGATCTCGTCCCTCTTTATGCGAACAAGGTGGGTCCGTTCAGCAATCCAAGGTAAATTGGGGCAAAACCCCTACTTTCTCTGTTGTTGAATCTGATTTTCGCGTTCTCCCTCCGTTTCTTCGTTTTCTGCTCGAATAGGATGGACCTGATTCCTATCTTAGCTATCCGTTGATGTTTCTAGCGCAAGTATCAGACCATTTTTATTTTTTATCTTTGGAGTCGTGATCAAGTTCGATGAGTGATCTGTTAGGGTTTCTGCCTATCTCATTTCCGTCTGTGTCGAGTCTATGTTACAGTTCTCATTTGGTGCCGATTCTCTCGGAGATAAGTTTTCCAGGGGATCATCTCCTCATCATTTCCTACTCTGACCTCTTCACTTTTTTATTGCAGTGAGACATATCGGTACTACGATCTGCCCTTCTGCTCTCCAGGTCAGGCCGGAGTTTCTGAGATACCATCTGACGTTCTCCACGTTCTTCCCGATTTGACCTAATTTCGCTGAATTCCGGCAGGTCCTGTGACTGAGAAGAGAGAAACCCTCGGCGAAGTTCTTAACGGGGATCGCCTGGTCGATGCTCCCTATGAGCTGAGGTTTCGGAAAGACCTGCAATCCAAAACCATCTGCAGCAGGAAATTAACAAAAGAAGAGGTTGCGATACTCAGGGATGCAGTGTCCAATGACTACTATTTCCAGATGTACTACGACGACCTCCCCTTCTGGGGGTTCTTGGGAAGGTGGAGAAGGAGTACCTCAAGTATGATCATCCTCCAGAATTCAAGTACCTCCTCTACACTCACATTCACTTCGACGTCCTCTACAAAGGCGACCAAGTCATAGAAATCAACATCCAGCGTGATCCGGAATTTTCTGTTGACATTACCGAGGACAAGGAGATGGACGTGAGCTTCTCGTACTCGGCCACATGGAAGGAGACCGACATCCCCTTTGGGAAGAGGATGGAGACATACTCGATGACGTCCTCTCTTCCCTATTTGGGGATCCAGGGGTGGTCCATAATCAACTCGTGTGAGACACTGCTCATCCTGACCGTGGTCCTCGGAGTAATCCTCATTCGTGTGCTGAGGAACAATTCCATTAAGTGAGCAGAATCCAGTCTTTTCCCTTGCCATTTTTAGCATTATTCTGGGGCTCTTCCTGGTTCCCTATGTCGTACTCTTTCTGAGATTTCTTTTGCCATCTTCTCCGAAAGGTATTCGCTTGATGAAGAATCTGCAGAAGATCAAGAGCTGACAGGATGGAAGTCCATCCATGGGGACGTATTCAGATTCCCCGAGCACAAATCCTTGTTCTCTGCTGTTCTTGGATCAGGGACTCAACTTCTAGCTCTGTAAGAACGGCTCCCATTTTTACCCATTCGGAGTGTCATTGTTTCCATTTTGGGTATATGTTTATGCCTCCTGACAGCTGTTGAGGATATGCCAGAGCCTTGCTCATCTTCCTCCTCGCGCAAATAGGGGTGTTCTATCCCTACAACAGGGGAGCCTGCTTCACGGCTCTAGTTTTAATATATGCCCTCACCTCCGGCATTGCTGGCTACACTGCGACCTCCATGTACCTGCAGCTAGAAGGGGACCACTGGGTATGGTATCCCTCTAAAATTGAAAAACCATATGAAATCTCCCCTTCCTAAGACTCGGACTCAGCTGACTTAGATTTATCTATATTTTTTTGTCAATCGCCCTACATTCCTCCAGGTCAGGAATTTGCTGTTGACCGGGTGCTTATTTAGCGGCCCCCTCTTCTTGACCTTCTGCTTCCTAAACGCCGTGGCAATTGCATACGGCGCCACTGCAGCGCTGCCATTTGGGACCATCCTGGCCATCCTCCTCATCTGGGCACTGGTGACTTTGCCGCTCCTGGTCGTGGGCGGCGTTGCCGCGAAATGGAAAAGGGTCGAGTTCCAAGCTCCGTGCCGCACAACCAAGGTCCCAAGGGAGATCCCTCCTCTGCGGTGGTACAGGGGGACGGAACCCCAGATAGCCATGGCAGGGTTCCTGCAATTCGGCGCCATCTGCATTGAGCTCGACTTCTTCCTTGCCAGCTTGTGGGGCCACAGAATCTACACCACATACGGCATTCTGTTCATTGTGTTCATCATCTTGATCATTGTCACTTGCTTCAACACTATGGTGATGACCTACTTCCAGCTCGCTGTGGAGGATCACAACTGGTGGTGGAGGTAATGTTGTTCTTATGATAGTGCCTCGTTCATTGGTTTATTTCTTCTGAACACTTTTATGATAAATCTTCGGTAAATGCATTATTTTTTGTGTTGAATAACAGCAAGGATTGCCAGCAGTGTTGACTAATATTATTGATGGGAATTCTTCTATAGGTCCGTTCTTTGTGGAGGTTCCACCGGTGTGTTCATCCTTCTCTACTGCTTCGACTACCATGCGAGGTCAGACATGTCGGGGTTCATGCAGACGTCCTTCTTCTTTGGGTACATGACCTGCATCAGCTACGGCTTCTTCCTGATGCTGGGCACCGTTGGCTTCCGCGCCTCCCTGCTGTTTGTCCGCTATATCTATCGGTCCATTAAGTGCGAGTAAACTGCAACCACATTTGGCGCTTCAACCCGCTGCAGAAGCTGGCTCTGCCACCGCTGCTGCAGCTTGATGAAGCTGGAGAGACGGTGGCAGTGGCAGCAGCCCATTGCCGAAGGAAGGCTTTGTTCAATCTTCTACATCAACCTTCTATACGGAAGACTTCAGGTTCCGTTCGGTCCTCTTCCCCATGGTATGGTATATGAACGTGAGAGCAGAGCAGGAAGTTCTAGCATAAGAAATCCTTCTATTTTAGTATTATGTCCAATGTTGCATGATTATTGAGGTTATACAGTCGGATAATGTACGGTAAATAATCATCTAACCACTTATGTAATATTGTGCGCTAATTTTCAAGAACTATTCATCACTGGGGAATTTGGTTGATTCCTTGTTCAAGCGCCCTTCAGAAAACTAGAAGGGAGTAAAGAAGGCAAATTTCCTTGAGGAGGATTGCAGTGAATTCAAAGACCCTTTCTAAAGATTATTCAGCATTGAATTCTGGGGAGAGCGACCAGTATCAGAGACTTCACAATCTAGGATTACTAAAATAAGCAGCATAATTCATATATAAGGAATATATGACACGATAATACTAAATCGAGGTATTATAACTGCAGTTAAGTAGGCAGAACCAACGTGAACCTGTCACTTGCCTTCATCTTTACATCCTTGAGCTTCTAATGAAGATGGAACAGTCGGTGCTACTTCCTAAACTGGCCGGAATTCTGAAGGCATCTGCAATAGTCTGCAATAACCGGAGATCTCTTCACCATCTCCCACACCTTTGCAGAATTCCGCAGCCAGTCTCGTTCAGAAATGGGCTTTGTGAAAGAATGGGGATTCATCGACAGCACCTAGAATAGAGCCAATATGAAAAAGGGACTGGTTAGTAAATGATGGCACTTGAATATGAAATATATGAGGACTATCCAAATTCTTGATGTCCACGATTTGTCATATACAGGCTGATTCTCAAAGCACTGAAGATGATGAAAGCACAGAGACTAAAAACAATATTGAAAAAACTAGGAGCTTAAAGGGGGAAGAATGGGAAACTGAGAACCTGAAAAAACCCAAGAAGTATTCCTCTTGGAATGTTAACTGTGAGGGGGTCTAATTGTAAAACTGGAGAGCGAAATAAGAGCCCAAGAGGTAGTAACAATATTAGAGGCAGAAGAAAATTTTCTCCAGCGTGAATGTGAATACCTGATCACGCAGTTTTCCCAGGGTGGATGTGAAGCTTTCATGCTGGGGCCTGCTATCTTGAGCTTTCAATGGGAGCAGGACCAAGTCTGGCCCCATTAGCTTCTTCTGCTCGGAGAGCTCCTGCTGATGAACCCCAGAGCCATCGACCCCAGCTGCAGCTGACGTTGTGCAGAATGACGTGGACCTGAAGTATTCCCCCAGCATCTTCTTCAGCAGCACCACATTCCGTGGGGAGAGATCTTGATGTCGTAGTCTAGATTCACAATGGGAACCAAATCAGATTCTGACACCTCAAGTGACCGCAAGTCTACTCTAAAACTGACCAAGAAGCTGATGAATGCACTGCAAAACCCCATCAACGGTGTATTCCTAGGAAATATGATTTTATAGGTCCACATTTCAGATGTTATGCTTGAACAAAGTAAAAGATAAAACATTGCCATTTAGGAAAAAGGGAAATCAAAAGTCGTATGAACTAATTTAAAAAATTGTATACGAAGAACCCTAGTAAAATAATATACATATTTATCTTAGAAATTTGGAAAGAACAGTAAATTGTGTTTTTTTTTTTCAAAGAGTATGAAAGAGTACTACGGAACTGAAGAAAATAACTGCATACAGTTTACAGAAATATAATGCATAGATCAGCACTATATACTAATTAGGCACATGGCAAAAATCAGAACAACGGACTGACTTGGTGTGCACGAAAAAAGGAGTGGCCAGGAACTCTTCCCCTGGGGCCAAGATCTCGTCTCTCCATTCTTTGCCTGTACCCATTTTAATGGCTTGAGCATGACTAGATGCCATCAAAGATGGATCAGGAATGTTGTGCTTCAGCATGTCAACCTGCAAAAGTGATTTCAGGGCATAAGCTTCCTATGGGCAACCAGACTCATAATGTAAGGATCCCACAAACAGCAGGTTGCCAAAGTTGACGAGCACACAGAGTCCATGTGTATCAAGTTCCTAACGAGTTTATGCCTGCGTCATTAGTCAGGCATTTTGTTAAGCAATTCATAAAATGTCTCTCCCGCAGTCTGCTTTGAAGTAGGATGTTAGAGGCTCGGTTTGTCACGTAAAGAGAAAAGAACAGAGGATGAAAGATAATGAAAGCGGAAGAAATAAAACGAGAAAGCCTACTAAAATGACCGGAATAAAGAGCGGAAAAAGTGAACAAATCGCTACCAAAGCAATGAATGTCAAAGGGCGGGGACCTAATAACCTGCCTTGAACCAGTCATTTTTATGAGCCTAGAGCCTGAAATATGGGAAACAGAAACAGGTGGATGGTACTGGCGAAGTTGAGTCACTTTCGAGGTGAACGGGCATGTTTGTCCTCAGGGATGGGGAGATATTGAACAGAGGCAGGAATGCTACCATGGGGGAGGGACAGAGGGAGGGGAGCAGGCTTGAAGAATCAAAGGCCAAATATTGTGAATGTTCAACCAAGGAGCACGAGCACCAGGGAGAGGCCAGGCTGAGCAATCTATCTGCTCTGGCCTTAATTTACAATGACTTTTAACCCAAGAAAATCAGGCTGCACTAAGCCAGCTTTCTGGGTAGCCAAGCCAAATGACACCCTGTAACCAAAGCTAAGAAATACATGAAAAAAAGGCTAACGCTCCCAGGGGTCGTGTAATTCTTGGTCATACATGGCTTGGTCTGCAGCCTGATAATAATTATTAAGAAAAACATATCCTCTAGATTCTAGATCCTCCACTCATCATTCAGGAATGAAAAAGAAGCACACAGACTGAAGAAAACATGTGGGTGGCTATGTCAAATACCACTGAATGATAATAGAAGTAAATAAAAACTGTCATCAGCAGAGAATTTCATACCGTGAGCATCAGCTGCCACATACTAACATCATGGATTCCCTCTGTGACCACCAGCAATACATGACAAACGGACGCCAGGAAAACGGCAAGCTAGAATGATTCCTTACAGCAGGACAGAAAAGGATAATTCACGATCAAATTCAGGTAGATACAGGAAAAAAATGTGTCATAGTGACTAGAATAAAAACTTGAAGGATGTAAGCCTATCCCCCTTTAGATGATAACCTGGATGCCCATTAACTCATGCGCCAGATCCACAGAGAGAGGCTCGCCATTTAGTACGGGTATTGAAGATGTGCCATCAGGTCTTGTCATATCGGACAAAACAGATGGACTGAATATTGGCTGCAATGAAACAAAGGAGAGACAAATCTGTTACAGGAAAGCTTCTAAGAACTAAAATAAATGTTGAAACCAGAAACCAATGCAACAAATCAACATCAAAAGTTCAGAACTAGCAGGGGGAGGTGGCAGTAAAAAAGAAGGGTTATCCAGGCTTGTCAAATGTGAAACAGGTGAACCTGCCAAGCTTCAATAGGATGGCAAAAAGATACGACAATTACAAAGATTCCTCATTAAATTAAGTAGTATAGGATGCCAATATTTTTTAAAAAACAATCATTCAGGATAAGAATTCATGCAATTAGATTTTCTTTTTAGTAGGCAATGAAAACTAAGATTGAAAAGGAGAAACATGGATACAATGTAGGAAGGTTTCTTCTGTCATGGAGGACAAGGGGAGGAACAGCTAAAACCACCTCACCCTTCATTGAGCTTTATCCTCCCTTAAATAGGTGGGGACCCTACAAGATCTTTCCCAAAATACCCTCAAACGTTTACAATATTTCCCACACAATATGATCACGATTTATAATTCCAACACCCCCCCTTCGAGATGAACTTCGGGATAGTTCATCATGGACGGTAAAAAAAAAAGAAGACCAATAAGCATGAAGGTAGATATTAGAGGGTTATTTTCCTTCTCTCAAAACTGATAGTAATAGACCTAGATACACTGCCCTTTGGCTAGAGAGTTGATGAAGATGTCATTGATCAATGTGCTAGTAATGAACATGCTGATGAAGACAGTTGATAATCGCACTCCCGACAAAGACATTGACAAAATAGTGCCAATCAACCTCACCTTGAAGATGAATACGCCATCACAGGAATCAGACGGATGGACAAAGATGGATTCGCTGCCCAGAGGGCTGACATGGAACCCAGGTACATTTCCTACCCTCGGAAGGGCTGTAATACCCTTGGCATAGGAGGACAGGAAAAAGATGAATATCAGAAAGAAGATGCCGAAGGATATATCTCATTATCTTCCTCTAATACACCATGTTATGGTGATGGAACAGAATGGAGGAGACTGGATGCAGCTTAGATAAACTGTCCCCAGTACTGGAGGATTGGCCTGTTGGGCTGCTGAGTGCTGACTGTTGTTGGAGACCAGTTGAAGAGGAGAGAACAGAACCAGCAGGAGATGATGGCTGCTGGTAGATGATAGCTCAGAACCACATAAACAGTGTGGGGCACCTTTTGGCGTGCAGAACCCCTTTAGATGGCAGCTGAAGGACACAGAATGGGGCTGCAGACCAACGACGGTGTGGGAGAGCTCCTAAGCCAGACAGTGACAGTATGGGACCAGGAAGGAACAATGTCAACAGCGTAGCAACAGGATGGGACAGTACGAGACAGCGCAGTAATTTGACACTGATGGAGAGGAGAACAAGAGGAGAGTTGGCAACATGGCGGTGAGAAACGGAGACTCCATGGGCAGATAATTGGATGAGAAAGGCGGAGGATGATAGTCTCCAACCTAACAAATGAAGAAGCTGCCAATGAGGAAGAACTTTCTTCCAAGACTAGGGTTATTGTCCCAATGGTGGGCGATGACAGAGAGGTCAGCGGATGGAGACGATGAACCCCAATGACTCACCCTGATGATTAGGGCTCTGATACGACGATGAAAACTAAGATTGAAAAGAGGAACATAGACGGAATGGAGGAAGGTTTTTTTGTCACAGAGGACAAGGGGAGGAATGGAAAAAATCGCCTCACCCTTCACTGACCTTTATCACCCCATAAATAGGGAAGAAACCCTACAAGATCTTTCCCAAAATGCCTTCAGACTTTTACAATGTTTCACCCTGATCACAATTTAAAACTCTAACAGTAGGACTCATCAAACGAAATGAGACAGTTAATAGACAAAGGAAGGAGAAGTGGGCTTTGTTAACTTTGAAAGCTTCTTCAATAAAAGTAGTTTGTGTGGATTGCAGAAGAGGACTCTGCAGACAAAAATGCAAAAGCTAAATACTTCTGACTAGCAAACGAATAGAAGTTTTCTCCAAAAGAGCATTATCTTTAGCCTTCCATTTGTAGGAATTAGATGCAAATTCAGTTTTCATTTTGATTTTCGTAGATCTTCATGTGGATAATGGAGAAAATCAAAAGTGCATGATCATCAACACAGGAACTGTCCTTCTGATTTATGTGTTGACGATACAAAAAGGAAGATCATCATGTGTTGAAAATGTCCGCTAGAGATTTCAATAAGAGTCAGGCGTTGCTAAGGACAGAAACATGTGTAGCTATCCAGTCATCAACACAAGAAGGAAGGAACCTACAGTTAGAAGCATTCTTAAAGAATATGAACGTGAAAAGCTTGTGTGATTGCAAAATCCCTTGAGAATAAGAGCAGGAAGGAAACAGAGACTGATGTAGTAACGAAAAAGATAACATCCATATCAAATCCATATTTGAAGTTGTTCAAAGTCATGTGGGTGAGTACACAGGACAAGGACATGATGGCACTGCAGCATGATTTATGTCCCTGCCCACTGATGCCGATTGGTGGTAGAAGTCACCTTCAACAGCAATGCCATGGAATACATAGAGGGCAATGAACAATAGAATATTTTAATGGGAATTCAAAGATTTATAAAATACCATAAGTAAATCAATCATGAATCGTGATCAGTGGTCCAGACAAGTGAAGATCAGTGAAGATCAGTGAAGATCAGTGATGATATTTCCCCAAGCATGCTAGTGAGAATCAAGGATAGGAGGAACAATTTATAATAGTTCCTTCTTTTCCTTAATTTTAGCTTATTGTTAGATGTGTAAAATTTTTGGGGAGCATCCTATTTTATGTATTTAATTTTTTTTGTTTCGAGATTCATGCTGCATTCTTTTTGTCCCACACTTCGGTTTCACCCTCTAAATAGCAGTCGTGTGTATAGCACAGGATAAAGGGTTCAGTTTAAAATACAAGTAAAAAGGTCAAGAACAAAGAATGAGGTGGCAATGCTTAATAATAGTCAACTATAGAAAAATTGAATCGGAATGAACTTCTGCAAAGAAGGATAGAAAAGTCTTCTCTCATTGCAACAAGGAAAAACTGACGGGAATGTAATTATAAAAGCTTAAAAAGGAGTGAAATCTCCTTTTTAATCTTATCCGTGCACTACAATATCAGGGCTGATCTTAGCACCTCACAGTTTAGACTGACAAAAAACCTTACAAAGGTAATAAAAATGTGAAGCATGCAAAAACCAATGTTGTTGATAATTGAAAAAAACGACGTAAATGATAACCTGGGCATCAAGAAGGATTAGCCTTTCAGAGGATATTCGTATTTCAATACCCATGGTACAGTGTCTGGCCATTGATCTTGTTTCATCAGACTGCACAGAAAAAGGTGGAAGCATTCCTGCAAGTAAGAACATTGTCATAACATAGAATGTTAAGATTGAAAAATAATCTGATCGTATTCCAAATAAAGTTGAAGGAAAAAAAATATTACTTTGTACTGCTACCCATGAAAATAACATCGAAAATGTCAACCATATTTCATTAAACTCCCTTCTAATTTAATATGACATAAATAGCTCCAAGTAATATGAAGAAAACCTCTAAAATGCAGTAGATGCTTCCTTAGTACTCCCTGACAAAAAAATGTTATCGGAGAAAGTTTGAAATGATCCTTCCACGAAACATGTTCTACTTAAGAACTGAAATGAACCTTAACACCCACACAAAATAAAATTCTTTTGCAAGATAGATTCATTGTGGAAGCATTTAGCTCCTTAATGATTAAGGCCTTTTTGCGGATCTAATAGTTTAGCAATCGTATATAGTCATCATTTGGAGATAAAATAGCATCAACTTTTTGCAAAAAATATGGGATCCGAGGGAGCAGATAAAGAGGTCCTCACCATCCAATAGCAATATGAGATCCAAAGGATGATTGGAAATCCAGTTTAAGATCATGATAAGTATGCTTTCTTGAATATGAAACCAGTCTAATTCTCGACCAGTATCCCATTAAGGCCACCTCCTGTTACTTGCTTCTCCCTGATCCTTTTCCAGCTGTTCTACCACAATTCTTTCTCTGAGGGCAAGCAAACCACATCATGGGCTAGTGAAGATCACAGTTAAGCCTAGTACTCCGCCCGCATAACATTAATTTCTGACTACTTGTGCTTAATCCAACTACCATTCTACATTTGATCCTGTGTCTTTTGGCTCACCAAATGTCCTCTTTCTTCAACAGGAAGCACGTTTAACCAATTATATTCAGTTTCTACACGTAAAAAATGTTTTCGGTCTTCCAGTTACTAACGTCGTGGGGATTGAACCATTGGATCAGAATATGCTTGGATTCGGTAGAAAGTTTGTTCTTTCGACTGACATGGAGGTTTCAGCATCATTTCGCCTTTCTGTAAACCTCATGTCAATACTCTGGTTACAACTTTTTAGAAAGAAGTGGTATTCAATTTGTCACGAGTACCTAGCCGAAGTATATCCCACTTACAGGTTTACAAGGTCTGAGAAATGGTTCATGTATCTGCTGATTGGAAATGATTCACTTTGGACAGATATATCAGCAATATGTCAACTTCATCTTCCTTGGCCTTCTGTTTTCCCATCAAAGGTGAGAAACAGTACGACAGATCCAATGAATTAGGTAGTATATGGATAGATCACATGGCGGCAGTGAAGAGGGACCCTTGGTTGATGGGAAGATAGGCCCTCTATATGATGGCATAATAAAAAGCAACATTGCAAAAGAATTTAAAGAGATCATATGGATAAACAACATACTATAGTGGCAAAACTTGGGACATGGAAATGTGTATAGGACCATCCAGACTCAAGGAAAGAGCACATACGTCTAATACTTTGGAGAACAGGATGATGGTAGCAGCAATGAGAACCTCTTTCTAACAGCAAGTTTTGAGGAATAGACGAAATTTTTTGAGTTTTATTTATTCTTGGTTGTGGCAGGGAAGAGGGCCTGAAAAAGAACAAGCTGGCACTGAGAGCCCTCCAACTGACTAGATAGAGAAACATTAAGCGAGAATGGGCAATGAAAGGAGATTGATCATATTTCCATTATGCACAGTAAGAGATACCGATTACTCCACTTCTCAATCTGAGAAATAGAGATTTGTGTCCAATGGAAGTGGTGTTCATCTTATTCAAGAAGGACAATAGAGTTTCTCACCCATGAAAACTGGTGATCTCAGAACATGACGCATGCTAATGGCCCAAAAAAAATCTAAGGTCGCCTATATTCGATGAGTGAGAGAAGTAATTCGGATAGTTGTCTAAATGGTGCACTACTCCGATAGGAACCTCATCGAACTTGGAATAGATTATGGTTATAGTTTCAAAAGACAACGACCACTCCTAAAATGCATCTAATTTCAACCATTCACTAATTCGAACACTACAACAAACAAATAAAAGTTACCATCTTGTAGAAAAAGTTATTGAGTAATACCAGCTGAGGCTCCGTCGTATCCGTAGAGTTCATTCATGATCGTAGACTTGCCCGCACCAGGAGGTCCGATGATACCAACAACGGTAAAATCCGTGTTCTCCGTCAAGAACTGTTCAAAACATCGACGGTGAAAAATACATGGAATGAACATTCTACGGCTTTTAAAGCACCTTCCTCCTAAGCACAAAATTTCTATTTAATTGAAGGCAATATATTTTGTATTGGACTTTGGGGTGGGGGAGAAAGGGCGGTGCATACGGGTAGAGCCCGGTCGGCATGCAACTCCCAGGCATCTGAGATGACGAGGTTGAGCGAACCGAGAGGGGGGACGCGGGCGCGGAGGGCGGCGGCGGCGGACGACGGCTCGTCCTCCCGCCCGAACTTTGAGGCTGCGGCACCGATCCCAGGCGGCTTCGCGAGCAGGATTTTGGGAGCAGCGCCGGCGTGTATGGCAGCCGAGGCCGGCGGCAAGAGGGAGCCGGAGGAAGAGGAGCTCAAGGGGCCCGTATTGGAAGACGGGGGCGTTCCGGCCATGACTTCGTCCCGATCGCGGCTTCCTCGGACTGCCATTGCGCTCTCGGCCTTCCCTGGGCTCACTGTGAATGTGGATCCGCAGAAGCCTTTTGCTTTGAGAACTCCCGATCCCCGCAGAAGGCAAGGAGATTCGTCGGAATCTCGATTCACTAACGGTCTTAAACCAAACGGATCCCCTAATCAACGGATACGCCTTCGACAGGCTACCACAAAGTTCACCTCGGATTTCAACATTCTCTTCCCTCCACTTCGTACCTAAACGAGCACGCTACTTTGGTCCACTAAACTCTTTGTACTAGCTTGAGAAAACGTCTTCCCATTAAATAAAAATGATCTTATTTTTTATTACTTGATGTTTAAATTAAGAGTGTAATCCCTATCGGCAAATGCTCAATAAAATTATAAATTTTATTAATTTAATTGGTTATTTTAATAATTTAGCTACTTATTGATATTCTGAGTAGGTGTTTATCATGTCCTTTAAGTTATTTAATAGCATATTATTCTGAATGGGAAATAATCTGTTAGTTCACATAGACAATAAGGCAAATTAATTAGAAACTTTTTGAGATGTAATAACATTAAAAATTCAAGATATTTTTTTTCCATGAAGAAAAGATAATTATTTCCTAATTTGTGAATAACGGTGAATGAATAGACTTTTTCTTGAGTGTAGGCCACGCCATTTCCTTGCTACGACCATGATGAGAGGAAAGATCTTTTAGAAGACCTTGACCTGGACTTAGACAAGGAGCATATGAAATGGCTCTTGGCCAAAGCCTTTGTACGTCTCTACATCAAAAGTAGATAAGCATAAGACGTTGGTATTTACTTCATGAGGGGACAGAACTATGACAAGGAAAACTAACACAAAAGTTTGAAATTTATATTTTGCTAAATCCTTCACCTTTCCACAAAATAAAGGAAGAGATGGAGGTCAAGGTGAGCAGATTTTTCTTCACAGCCTTGATTTTGGGTTCAGTCTTATGAAATCTTTGTGAATGGAAATATACAGAAAAAGCATTTTCTTTTAGTAAAAAGGATAAATCGTTACTTCTCTTGAAGAACCTAGCCAAATGTTCCAAACATAGGATGTAAGCTATCACTTTTCATTCTTGATTGCCAACCTTCTTACTTGGTCATCAGAATTTTACAGTTATAGATAAGTATCACCTACTGATAAGTTAGCTTTTAAAGTTAATTTTTTGGTTGTAAAAAGATGAGATGGAGTGCAAAGTAGATGGACTTAAAGATAGAGTCATACAAATACTAATATGTTATAGGGGCTTTTACCCATGGCATGAGAATGAATCAGATCTACAAGGATTAACAAGTTAAATAAATGGCAATGCCTAAGACAACACTTACCCTTTTATATCTCTCAAAGGGACGTGTAGGGGATGAGGATTTTGCAAAAATAACAATATTATAAGTAAAAACTTGGGAAAAATGTTGAATGGGCTCAATGTACTTAGGAAAGCATGCCATATAGTATTGGATCCAATGAGTAGATCAAAAAGAAACAAAGGGGGGATGAGTTGATTTTGTGCAAGTGATGAGAGACTATAATTGAGCTGAGTTGACTACCTACAAATTTTCAAGGTGATCAAAAGTGTCATACAATTTATAGTGCCTCAACTCTCTTCAACTACTCTACTCTTTATTTAGAAAGATGTTCCTATTTTATGTTTTAAATTGATCTTTTGGTATGTGCTTGATGACTATTTTTTGTCCCATCTTCAAATTTCAAATTTATTTTCTTATTATGAAAAGTCCAATCTAGCTCATATGTTCTTTAACAATTAGTAGGGCTACATTCTTTATTGTGCCAATTGAAACTTATGAATATGAAACTAATAGGTTTCATCTTGTTGCTATAATTTCTCATGTAATATTTCATGTACATTCTAATTTATTTTTTTCCTACAATGTAACTTCTTATGTATTGACATATTAAGTTTGATATAATTTACTATTTTATAATGTCAGCTCTTCATCTATTGACATCAAGTTTGGTATATTACATTATTTCACAATGTAATTCCTTTTATGTTGGCATATTAAATTTGACCTTCTCCACTAGTCTACAAGATATTTGTATATACTTAAACATTAACCTTGATACATTATATTATTTCGCAATCTAGACATGAACATGTAGAAATGTAAACCATAGTGTATTACATCATTCCACAATGCTCTTTTTCATCTACTACAATATTAACCTTGATTAACTATGATGTTGTGTAAAGTAACTCCATATAGTACAATATTAACTTCACATTTGCTTCAATGAAACCAAATTTAAGTTCCCAAGCTCTAAAGTCAAATAAACTAGATTTTAGGCATCCTTAATGTTCTAGGGATTCATTCTTTAAGCCTCCAAATTGGAGTTCTAACATTTATAGAAAATGGTGGGTATAATGTTTCTCATTTGTACTCGTTAATACAAATGAGTTGTTAAGGATGATCAATATCTGTGGAAATTTTGTTAGTATCCTTAAGAAGTCAACTTATAATGAGTTGACATTGATAAAGGAAAATCTTTTAGAGAATAATTTAAATATTTTAATGGACCACTAAAAATTCATCGAATATTAATTACTTTTGATCACATATTAATTTTAAACCACCTCGGACTCAATTTTATAACGAAATAATTTACCCCACCCCTAGTGATTATATAATTTACCCCACCATAATACATCATAGCACACATCACCGGCCCTCTATCCACATGCACTATTGGGTGAATAAGGTTGAAAGAGGAAACGCCATGTCATCACTAAATTTAAGGTTTTTATTGAATAATTCGAGAAGAAATAATAGTTTTGGCATGATATAAAATTGCTAATTTTTGCTTCTACTGAATCTTACTTTTATTGTTATCATTACGGACTGGTTATTCGAGCTGACTGGAAGATTAACTTGAAGCAAAGTGAAGGCCGGGAAGGAGATTGAGGCGGCTTCTTGATGGTCCACTTGGGAGAACTGCATGCATGGGGGGGCGGCTTCTTTCTTCGGTTGATACCCATATCTAGGGGTTAAAACGGTAACTTGCGAATCATCTCCCGGAAAAAAAGGCAAGGAAGAAGATTATGCCTCGTGTCTGCGCCATACCTTCTCCTGGCGCCCATCCTCATGTCCGTTGGTTTCGGTCCACAAGATTTGCTAGAATTCAGTAAGGGGGGTCCCCGGGGAGGACTCCCTTTCCCCTCCCATCTCCTCCCCTTACTCCTCTAGTGTACATCCCAATGGCGGTTGCTTCGGCCGTGCCCACGCTTCCACCCCCTCCTCTCCTCGGGGACGGCCGCAGCCTTCGTCTGAAGAAAGGCCATGTGTCCTGGAGCTCTGCGAGATCCTACAATGTCATCTCTAGTAGACCCATTGCGTTGTACGCCGTGCCGGGAAGGAACCTCGGGGAGCCCAGACCAGGGTTTCTGAGTCGGGGTTCAGAGGAGGTGGGACGCCGCCGCCGAATCCGCCCCACCTATGCCGAGGCGAAGGGTGACAGTGGCACCTCCACTGGTGGATACCCAAATGTGGGTGAAACGAAATGCTAAGTCGCAAGGGGTTTGGTGCATGTCTAAGTGATTGGTTTCATTTTTAGAATTTTAATTTTTTTTTCGTTCGGGGAGCAGGTGATCGGTGTTCTCCATCTGGCCGTGTCACTTGGGTTGATTTTGGCGGCAGATAAATTCCTGAAGAAAGCTTTTGTGGCGGCGGCCATCAAGTTTCCCAGCGCTCTTTTTGGGATGTTCTGCGTTTTCACTGTCTTGATCGTTTTGGACGTGGCGGTTCCATCTGCTGCGAAGGCGTTGGCGAATTTCTTCGAGCCCGCTACACTGTTCATCCAGAGGTGGCTTCCCTTGTTCTATGTGCCCTCCTTGGTCGTCTTGCCTCTAGCAGTGAGGGACATCCCCACCGCCGCAGGGCTCAAGATTTTCTCTATTTTAAGTAAGTGCCGCATTGCCCTGCCATAAGAAAGAATTATGAGCATGAAGCTTCTTGGGTACTAGCGAAATTTGATTTAATTTATCAAAATCATGAAGATATCATCGATGGCCGGGGAAATCTTTGTAATGGGTTGTTTTTTCTCAAGATATAGTCTCTCCTGTATGACAAAGTCATGTCTCTTCTAAGTTTTTTGTGGAGTCGAACAAAATTATTTTCTGCACCACCTTTGTACCCTTCTTTTCTATTCAACTTGGATTATTCCATTCTTGGATCAATTGAATTTTGACTCATCTTAACGATTTTTTTTCTTGTATGGTGCCACCTTTTGGTTGATGTTTATTGAGAATATGCTTATTCACAGCTCTCCCTGATCACTGTTGATTTCAATTTTCAGACATTTTTTCGGTCGTCAGTGATTTGTTTCTTAAATTTTTCCCTAGAAAGTATTGGTTACCTTCTCATTGCAGCTTCCTTTCTGTGTTCACAATCCTCGGCCATTTCTTGTCAAGTTCTTTACATGTCATATATCATCAAGCAGAAGAGGACACTGCCCATGGTTAATTCACTGTTTTCTATTATCCTGTCAGTTTTAAATTTTTAGTTCCTCTGATAATCCATTCCATCAAGCTTTGATTACCTCAATCAACGAATCATAGTTGTGTTTATTGTGATATATTTAATCTATGATTTATTTATTTTTATGTTGAAAAATATATACATTTATAGATATGAGCATATAAAGATCCATGAAATGAATGAACTTTTGTTCAAGTGTGTGACATTAGATTCATGTTGTGAGGGATGCAAAGAACTTCCGAAAAACTGTCATTGGTGTGTGATCTTGTGGGAGGTGAGCAGAGCTAAAGGATTGCTACAAGAAATGGAATTTCCCATAGTTCATGGGGTGATCTTTTTCCTCTTCTACGTTCTTGATGGAGTTTTTAGCTCCCCATGAATATCTCGAAATATGTGTAAGCTCCCATGCCTTTCTATAACCCTTGCAACTAATTCTCATTAGTAATTCCTCACGTGTATGTGAGGTTTGCTGGAACCAATTTGATTCTCAAGCCCAAAAAGAGGAAGAATCATTCAAGAACTTTGATACACTCTGAGTGCAACAATCTTTTATCATCTAATGCAGGTTGTTCTTTCCCTCATTTGGGTTCTCTCCTGTCATTTTATCAAGTGATGTCATCCCAATTAAACTTAATATTTATATATATATATATATATAGATATATATATATATATATAAATGCACATGTATTCGTGTGTTCCTGGGGATCTAATTCATCCGCGTGCTTATTTCTTATTCTCCAGTACTCTGTCATTTATTAAGTGTTTTGCAATTCATAGAAATTTTGATCTCAATTGAACTTGCTAAATGTTCATATACGTTATATATTACCAGATATCTCTTTAACCCATGTTCTCCGTCCACTGCTCTCCAGTTGGAGGCTGGTTGGCTTCGCTCTGTGTTGCCGCATACACAGCATTGACTGTAAGAAACATTGTGAAGACGGAGATGATACCAGCTGAGCCCATGGCAAAGCCCTCACCATTTTCAAGCACAGAGGCGTTGATCTGGACGGCTGTCTTCATCTCTTCATTTGTCCTTGCCCTGGTTTCACCAACAGCACTTGGAACCAGTGCCTTGACGAACCTCCCTTTTCTTCTCGCTGCAACAGTGCTGGGATATATGACTGGCTCCGGGTAATTATAATTTTTCCAATTCATTCTAAAAGAGGAACTATTCGTTCATTCTCAAATAAATATTTATATTGATATCTTTGTTTGTTCACTGGGTTTTTGTTTGCAGATTGCCATCTGATGTCAAGAAGGTTTTCCACCCTATTATCTGCTGTGCACTTTCTGCAGATTTGGCAGCTGTTGCTTTTGGGTATTTCTCCCGGTCTGGATTGGATGCTGTTCTAGGTTTAAAGCCTTCTGTTCCAGCCCATTTCCAATTTATTTCCTTAGAATTCAGTAATAAAATGCTTTTTTTTCCGAAAACAGTTTGTCGAGCATTGTATTCTTCTAGTATGAATTATTCCTCATGAAACAATTCCTCATAATATTAATTGAAATTCTTTTCTTCAGTCACATAGTGCTGGGCTTTTTGAACCAAAGTTTCTTGTTTATAGGGTAAAATGACTACATATTTTCACATTATAGTTACTACTTACTGCTGGCTCTGTTTTTTTAAGAAAAAAATGATTCTTGATGAACAGAAATAATTTTACTCTATATGTACAATATTATTGATTCTGAAAAGATCTAAATATTTTATTTACAATGTGACGCCTTCTCATTTATTAATGCCACATTTATGGATTAATAAACTGGTTCCATTCAAATGATTACAATTATAATTTTTTCATTTTTTTTCTGACGAAATTGATTTTTGCAGGTGACTACCTGACTAAAACCCCATCGAATCCTGGAGCTGGTGATATCCTCATGGGATTTCTTGGCTCTGTCATTATCTCCTTCGCTTTCTCCATGTTTAAGCAGAGAAAGGTCCACACCCTCTTTCCTATCTAACACTAATCCCATCCCCCCCCGAAAACCTATGTTTCTTCTGCCTATTCCTCTTTTTCCATCTCTCATTTCATCAGATATGTCATCAATATATTCTTTATCTATCTTTCACCTAATACAATATTCATTTATTTATCGATTTATCAAATACATTCTTTATTTGAGGGCTGAACAGTGGCCGCTGCTCTCATGCAGCTTGTCAAGAGGCATGCGGCCGAGATATTCTCATCGGTGGTGATCTCAACGATCTTCTCTCTCTACTCCACTGCCTTTGTGGGTCGCCTCGTAGGCCTGGATCCCAACTTGACCATATCCATCCTTCCAAGGTGCATCACCGTGGCATTGGCTCTCAGCATAGTCTCCTTGTTTGAAGGTAGTATCCACTGGCGATCCTTCATAGCTCCCTAGAAGTTGAACTATTCTCGCTTGACTATGAACGACAATGTTATATTTATCAAGAAATATGATGGAAAATGGTAGACACAGGAACTAATTTTATGATTCTGAATTCGGAGACAGTTTTTCTTCTGTGATTATGGACAAGAAAACCATATTTTACCAACGGATATGATGAATAAATATTCTGGATATGAACTATGATTATTTTATGGATCCACTCCGTTCTCTTCGTCACCATGAGAAAAATAATCTAAAAAATGTATTGTATGATCCATGCTGATCATTTTTCTTCCAATTTTAGTTCTATTAGTTTCTCTCTGGTTAACCGTCATTTTTCGTGTGTTTGTTTAGGAGCGAATGCTTCCCTCACCGCGGCTGTAGTGGTTCTGACTGGTCTTGTGGGAGCGAATTTCGTGCAAGCGGTTCTTGATAAGCTTGGCTTCAAGGACCCCATCGCCAGAGGGATAGCCACAGCATCGAGGTAAACTCCATGGAAATATCTTTCCTCTTATCAATTGACTTTTTAGGATTAAGTCAGCGTTGACTCTTCTGCTTCAAGATATTCGAAGGATGTGAGATATTTTGGATCAGACTCTGAACTGTTTCTTTTGATGGCGATGGTTAGCGCTCATGGGCTGGGAACGGCGGCTCTGTCAGCGAAGGAACCGGAGGCACTCCCCTTCTGTGCTATCGCCTACGCGTTGACTGGGATATTCGGGTCCCTTCTATGCTCAGTGCCGGCGGTGAGGCAGAGCTTGATTGCCATTGTCGGGTAGAGGAATGCGGGGACCCTCCATCGCCTCCTGTATGGTTCTGAGGCCTTGTCTGTTCCTTCGTTCTGTAAGGGTCTTACAATGGCGCTATAATCTCCTGCAAATGAAATGAGCGGATCTCGATGAGGAAGATGGTTATGTACTGTAGAGAATTAAAGGGCTTCATGGTGGTGGGGACGCTCACGCTCTGATGGCTTCCGCCGCCTGAGCCCGAGGATGGTCGGAGGGAGGGAAATCTAAATATGGGTCTACACAATTAGCTAAGTTGACGAGGGATCGAGTAGCTTTCTACTCTTGGTCGTCCGTTGATGTACTTGGCCTAACATGATATTTATTTAATATGGGTCGCCTATTCTTTCTACCCTTCATCATCGCTACTTCGAAGGATATACTAACTAAATAAACAATATAATAAATTTAGTTATACGCGATATTGTTATTTTATGGAGATGCAACCACATTATTAGATTATAAAACTGGGCTTCTGTTGCAACGATTTGAATGGAACAGACGGCGGAGAGCTCACCAACCTAGGCGTCGAAGTATCGCCTCCGAGCTTCAATGCTCACTTTGAAGCCCTCAAGGCTGTGGCCTCTCTATCCCTTGTCTCGGGAAGACGATCATTATCATTACTATTAATGGAGAAGAAACTGGAGGTGATGGGAAGCGGCACCTTCTGCGTTTAGGATTAGACCCACCTGAGTCTACCATGCAGAATTCACCTCCTCGCGGATCTCCAAATGCAAGCTAAAGTCCAAGAGCTCCCCCACTGGAGGGTCATATCTGTGATTTGGGAAACAAAAGTTCATTCCCACAAGCTTCTTCGTAGTAGTTAAACTCTACACAGTGAGAAGAAGAAGAATAGAAAAAGATGATGATGACGATGATCAAGAGGAGTAATATCCGCAGCAGCCGCAGAACAACAAGAAGGCGAAAACGGGAAATAATGGTGAAAACCGATCGTGTTGTTACTTAAGGGGCTTACAATGGATGCAACCTTTCGATGACCAGGACCTGCGGGGCAGGACGAGCTCCGGTAGGCTTATCAGCCCTGTGACGTGTAGCGGCGGGGTGCAGCGTAGTCAACCTCTTCTTCTTTCTTCTTTTTATCGTCCAGGCTGTGGTAGTCGTCCAGGCGCACTACCGCTGTGGTGATGCCCCTCGCCGTTTAATGAGCCGACGGGCCTCCTCACGAAGGTGGCCTGCCTGCATCCTGAATCCGCCGCCAAGCTGACCACGACCGCTCCGGGCTCCGCCCCCCTCGTGCTGGAGCAGAAGACGGAGGGTTTCTTCCTCTGGTGAGCCATTGGCTGAGAGCTGAGAGCACAGTGGGAAGCGCTGAGCGCTATGAAGCTCGCCATCTAATCTCCCTAGTAGGAGCTCCTTGGTGGCTCCAAAATGTGCTCGCTCTCTTTCTCTTTTGATGGTGGGGTCTGGAACACCAGATGCCTGTCTTTCCGGTTTATTCTACGAGCTTCTCCCAGTGTTCTTCTTCAGGCCCTCTCTCCAGCTGGTGCCTTGAGCTCTGCTGAATTCTTCCGCGGAGTGCGTTTACAGTGGTAAGAGCCCATCGCTTGCATGTGTCGATAGGATATTTACGACGCGATAGCGGCTTTTCCTCAATTAAACACAACTTTATCAGACAGACGGCTCCCGGGGACACAGCACTCCATCCTACTTCCACACGACGCAGTGTACTTCCAAGAAACGCTGTGACTTTGATGTGGGATCCAAGAATCACTTTCTTTGTTCTGAATAAGTTCAAATGTAATTTGGACTCATTAAAATCTAGTTTACCCAAAGTTAAAAATAATATTTCAGTCGGGTTAAATAATTTTTGTAGCATATTTTGGATTTACCCATTACAAATTTATTTATTATATTTTTTTTGCTTTTCACACGTGGGAAATGTCATTGTAGAATTTTCTTAGCTCATCCCTTATGATTCTATTAATTTGGCATGAACGAATCTAATAAAGCATTTCAAACCTGTTGCAGGTACCTTCAACTAACAAGTTGCTCTGTTTGGATGATTTCATTTTCAACAGGGTTTGAATCCCTATGATTTAAATAATTATGCAGTAGTACTTCCATCTTATATTAGAGCATTATTCAATGAGTGTGTATAGATATTAAGACTTCTTACATTAATTATGATGCTAATTTATTTTTTTTGGTATTTTCTTGTGTCATGAGGATCATTAGATTAATCAATAAATCTACTAAAAAATATGTTAAAGGTGAAGGGCCACTTGTTACCATTGCACACAAAATGATTCTTGAATGAAAAAAAATCATTTTGTTTTAACCTAAAGCACTTCACATTGGTTACTTTGGAGTTTAAAACTTAGAAGTGCTGGTTATCAAGCATATTACTTGGCTTGCATAATATCTAAGATAGTGTTCATAAATTTTGAAAGGATCTTCAATTAAGTAGTCACTTCCTTTTCTAGACTAACAACTTAGGTGATTAACAAAACTGATGTAAATCAAACTTTATAAAATTCTACAATTCAATCAATGCTTTCATAAATTCCCAAAGATGCTCATTTGTGTTGAATAGTGTATGCACATTAATACAAATGAAGACATGTAGCAGCTGCATCAAGTACATCGACACATAGATCAACACAGCAAGAACATGTCAACCTAGGGATAAGTTAGAAAGAGAAAATGTCAACCTATGCACCAGCCATGGCAGCACATGTTAGAAAAGGTATGAATTCATGAGCTATGTCAATATGCAAGTACATTCATAGGAAAGTTGATGGAAAATGAAATGAACAGATGCAAACTCTTGATTTTGATGCCAACTTCTTGAATTCTTTACAAAAAAAGATTTGCAATACTTACTACGATAAGAAATGATTCAGAATTCTAAAAGGACCCCCTGTCTCCCCTTCTCAATCCTATCTAGGTTATTGACGAAGAGGAGTGAGAATTCTTTCGCTTTAGTATTTTTATTGCTTTTGTGATTTCATTTCATCGCATGTTCTCTCTTGATTCTCTGGTGAGGAGGGATTGGGGAGAGTTTTCTTTTCCACACTTTCTTTATGCAAACTTTACCTTTAATCACTTTTCTTTATGCAAACCTTACTTTTAATATCTTTTCTTTCCTTCTCAATATTTCCAAGTGATAGATAGAGAGGTGAGCAATAATTATTTCTTGTTCTTTGATTTTGATGATATACTACATGTTGCATTTAATTTCATTATGTATTCAATTCCTTAATGTGACCAATAGACATATGAAAGGGTTGAACCTTTCTTTCTACAATTTTACCACTTTGATCTGATTTTTTACTTCAGTTTTCAATTCTCACTAATATTGGAATAATAATATTTATGAATAATGAAAATAATGAAAAGTAACGATTAGAAAAATGGAAAATATATCAGAATCTATCAAATTACTGAAGCAGAATATTAATATGAAAGCTTATCTAATATATTAGATGTAGAATTTGAAATCATTACTTTTAATAAGTTTTTGGTGAATTAATTGATTGAATCTGTACTATTAAAGAGCGACTAATTTTTTTCTAAATATTGTAGAACATCAATTTAAAAATGATTTTGAAATTTCATAAGTCACCAAAGTAATAATATTTTATATTTAACTATTATTTTTCATGCATACTTTATATTCTTGTATTACTTGAAGTGTTTTAGATTCATTTGATTGAAAAATTATTACTTTACTAGGAGATGTATGTCCAGTTCAACTCCAACAATAACAAACACTTTTCGCACTTATCTGTATTGATAACATTAATGCTCAAGGGCTAAGTGCAATGGCTTTTGCTTAGAGCATGACTAATTTGTAAAATGTGTTGTATTGGTTTCCACTATTCCTATTTCTACAACATTTTATAGTCTTTAACATTGAGCAACAATGAAAAATAGGAGAAGATTTTGAATCAAATTTCTCTACAAATTTACTCTCCTTCCGATGGTTAATTACTTCAAAGAGATCATCAATGACCACTTTACAATCTCTTTCTTTTCTTTATAACTTTTTCAGTGAAGTAATTGTGATTTTGAGCAGTTTTTAAATTTATGTCAAATGACAAGAAGAGATGAAGTTAAAGAAAAAATTCAATTCAATATATATATCTTCTTCAACTTGTTTAAAGAGGTTTTTCACAAATCAATAGCTTCCTTACATGAAGAGGACAAAGAAAATCAAGGCCAATTTATGTCCCAATATGTTTGAGTATTAATGAATATTATTTGATTATGAAAAATATTGATGAAACTAATTAAAAGATCAAATAATATATTTTTATCATGAAATTATTTGTGCATAAATAATATTATATATATGATTTTAATTTAATATATATTGAAGAATAATTTACAATAATAATGAAAAATACCTCACTAGGACTTGAAAGAATCTATGTGGATTGATAAGTCTTCATTATCATGAGTTAATAATTAGTAAATAATATAGTTTTAGCCTTAACTCATGATAAATAGAATTATATTTGTGTTAAAGTGTGAAAAGTGGTTTTCAGTTGATGAATGTGAATTTTTAAGTAATTATGTGATTTTACATGAATTTATATGATTTTTATAGTCTTGCTTTTGAGATAAATGAAGAAAAAGAAATAAAAATAAGACAAAATGAGGGGGGACCCACCGGCCAGCCGGGCTCGCAAGCGGGTCGAAAGCTTAGTCGGGGAGTAGCCGCAAGTAGGGGCTCGAGCGGCTTGGACCAATAGGGGCACGTATGCGCCACTCCCCTTCCACGTCACCGGTGGCCAGCCGGCTGTGGGGCAAAGAGTGGTCGTACACGCGAGAGAAGGAACTTTGCTTACAAACGTAACATTACTATATATTCGTCTGAAAAATCGGCGCACAACCGATGTGGGATTAAACCTGCGTCACACCTTCCTCAGAAGGGGCGGACAACTGGCGCGGGTTAATATCCTCCTAGAGTCAAAATTCATATAATTTTATCTGATTATCGCGACTTTCCTGTAGATCGCTGGTGAAGGATTAAGCAACCAGAATCGCTGGATCATCGGCGAAAATCTCGTCAACGCGATTCGCGGAGCATTACTACTAAAGTTGCTGAACGATTCGCGATAAAAGGATCGCAAATCCATCGAGTAAATCATCTCCGATTGATCGACGAACAAGCCGTCGTCGGGAAGAGGACGATCCGTCGGGAGACGAGTCACCACCTCCTGAGAGCGTACCAGATGCGATGAAGAGCCTCATCTTGCTGCGCAGACCTGAGGATGAAGCTCCCTGACACGCGCCCCACCTCCATCCAGCTCCTCTCCGTTGGGTGACAGCCGCCAGAGAGCCGCAAAGTCGCCGTTTTTCCGCTCCGCCGGGTGACAGCCGCTGGAGACGAGTCAACGACCTATTCCATTGATCTCTAGACTTCGAAAGGAGATCTAGAGATTGCCCACGTCGTCTTTGTCCAAGGAGAGCCTTCAAGGCCGTGGATATTGCACGACGATCCTCCCGAATGCTCAGGATTCCGGTGCATCGCCGACGCATCGCCGTCGCAACGCCGGAACTCTGTTTTCCTGCTTTAAACTTACTTTACACTTCATTTAGTGATATTTCTTTGTGATTTTAATTTACCAAAATATACTTTGTTCTATTATGATTCTTCCGGCTTTTACAGATCTTAATTTGATTAACTAAATCATCTGTAATTGCTTTCGTAAGAATCACCGAGTGGAACTCTGTTTTCGCCCGATTCGCGTTTGCCGGGCGGAACTCTTTTTCGTGAATTTTAAATATATTTCCTTTTCATTTCCTAGTATAAAATTCATAGAAAATCGTATTCATTGAGAAAATTGAATAATTACCAGATATTATATTACATCCCTGTGATTGACCTGGAAAATTATCGCTATTTTTTGAAGTTTTATTGAATTATAATTGATATATTTATTCAGAAATACTTCTAAATATCCGAAAATTCATATTTTCTAGTTTTATAAATTTTATATTTGCGTGATTTAATATACAATGACTGAGTCACGTCAAATTTTGGCGCCGTTGCTGGGGATGTATTGCATAATATTTAGTATTTTTCTTTTTTTCTCTTAGAGTACAGAAAAAAAATTAACTCTTGTTTTATTTTCTTTTTGCCGATTTTTTATTAGAAAAAGGGAACGAAAAGAAGCAAGGCAAGGACTAGAGCATCGTGAAGGAGGGTAACAGTTACTAAATTTTTCCCTCGAATTTATTGATTTTTATGCATGGTAGAAGATCCTTGCATCCAAGGCTAGAAAATCCTTTTATTATTTCATTCAAAACGAAAAATCCAAAAGAAAAATTAATTTTGATAGATCCTGAAGAAAGTACAGGTCAAACTGAGAAAAATCTTATGGCCATGAAAAATTATTATATCCCTAATTCATTTCAGAGAGCATCCAATATTAGAGTCCCATTAGCACCCAATGTTAAATTCGAAATAAATCCTGGAATTTTTCAAATCCTCCCTAATTTTCATGGATTACCTTTAGAAGAACCTCATCAGCACTTAGAAAAATTTCATATGGTCTGTGATTTAGTTAATCTCCCTCACGTTACACCGGAAATTATTAAGATGAAATTATTCCCTCATACACTTAGGGACAAAGCTAGTCATTGGCTATCCACATTAGATAGAGAATTAACTAGCTGGAAAGACGTAGAACAGGCATTTCTTCGAAAATTTTATCCCTTAGGAAAAACTCAAAATATGAGAAAATATATATAGAATTTTTCTCTAAGACCAGGAGAAACTTTACATGAGACATGGGAAACATTCAAAGATTTACTTAGAAAATGTCCTCAGCATGCTATACTCAAGTGGCAGCTCAATAGAATTTTTTATGATGGATTATTAGAACAACATAAAAATATGGTTAATTTTATATGTAGAGTAGCTTTTATGGAGAAAACCCCTGATGAGATTTACAGTCTTTATGAAAATTTAAGTGAAAATTATAGAGATCAAGCTTCTTTTGAATTATATGACAGGGATAAGAAGAGAAGAATTCATGAATTGCATCATGATAATGAATCTAAATTTAGAAATGAGGTTAATCAGATTAATCAAAGATTAGAAAAACTTGATTTGCTTATTGACAATATTAGAAAGCCTCTTAACCCTCAATTTAATTCAAATAGTACAGATCCTATGTATGGTGAAAATGATCATTTCGAATTTCAATATCATCCTAGGCAAGAACAAGTGCAGGTACCCCACGATTTTAGTAAAAATAGGGAATATTTTTTTAATTCTTATAATCCTAATTGGGGGAATAATTTTTCGTGGAGAAACCCAAATAATATTCAAAATCCAGAAGCACTTAGATCCAATTCACATTTTGAATTTCGTCCAAAACAGGAACATACATTTCAAAAAAATCAGTCCTCTCAAATCAAACTTGATGCTATGAAAATGAGCCAAATGATGCAACAAACTATGAATTAAATGATGCTGCACCAGAAACAAATTATAGAGGCTCTTGGGAATAAGAGAGAAGAGGGACAGCTACCTAGTCAGCCCATAGAAAATCCAGAAAACTGTCCAATAGTAAGATTTCAGCAACGAGAGATTCTTCTGATTTTTACAGATCTTAATTTGATTAATTAAATCGTCTGTAATCGCTTACGTAAGAATCGTCGGGTGGAACTCTGTTTCCGCCCGATTTGCGTTCGCCGGGGTGCTGACATCATCCTGACGTCCACACCCTTATTTCCTTTTTTTTCGTGAATTTAAAATATATTTCCTTTTCATTTCTTAGTATAAAATTCATAGAAAATAGTATTATTTGAGGAAAATTCTGAATAATTACCAGATATTATATTACATCCATGTGATCAACTTGGAAAATTATCGCTATTTTTGGAAGTTTTATGGAATTATAATTGATATATTTATTCAGAAATACTTCTAAATATCTGAAAATTCGTATTTTCTAGTTTTATAAATTTTAGATTTGTGTGATTTAATATACAACGACTAAGTCACGTCATGGATCTCATAATGTTGAATTCCAGAATCTAATGGATGTTAAAACTCATACTTACTCTCTTGGATATTATTGTGAAAATTATTAGTATTTACAAAAAAATCATTACCAAAAGAAATAGTTAGCACCTTTGAATTGATGAAAATTCCTGAAGTAACATGTGGATATGAAAGATAACTTGTCTAATAAGTTTCGTGATGTTAAATTATTACTTTAAAATATTTTTATATTAAAATAATTGATTGAATTTGAACCACTCATACTATTGCTCAAGATTTTCTAAATATTAATGAATATCATTTTAAAAATAATTTTAAAATATTTTAGTCTAAAAAAATTATGGTTTTTCATAATGATTCAATGTATCTACTTGATTCTTATAATTTTATTAAAGCAATTTTAACAAGTTTTGAATGATAATCATTATCTAATCTAGAGATGTATTATTAGTTGTATTTTTATATATCAAATTCATTGCTAGACTTGGTCTAAATAAATATGTCAATGTTTAATGTTAATTAAAGGATATACAAAACCTTATAGATAATGGCATATTGGTTTTCAGCTGTTGTCTGTAAGTCAGTGTCTTTAGCTAAAAATAACGTATGATGAGATCCTACTTTATCTTTGTAGGAAAAGTTTGTAATTATATTTTGATTCAATTCCTCCAAAGGTCTGAAACCTATGATCAATTGTTGGAATCTTAGATTTGTGAATCTAGAAGAAAAGTTTGAAATGAAATTCTAAAAAAGCTGTCCTGCAACCAATCATTGTAAGTGTTGGACTATTGATCAAGTTGAACTCAAGAGCATGAGTATTCTTAAAAACAAACATATGCAAAGGACCGAATCACTTCAAACATCCTAAAACCTAGAAATTCTTAGGATTAACATTGAAAAAAGGTGATTGAAGATTTTAGAAATATTTGACGTGAGTCAAACAAGTAGGATACAATCAATTCAACCGCCCCTTCATGATCTAAGTGTAACCTTAAAATCTAGGACTCCATTGATTTTTTAATATTTCAAGTTCTCATCAAATATCATAAAATCCCATGTGAAATTCGTTCTTATTTGGTACAAGATAAATTTTTGACAAAATCTTGAGTTAATCATTCAATAAAGTCAATCCCAATAATAAGTGGTAGATCATTAATATTGTTTTATTTTCCTATAATAACAAAGGTAAAATCAAAGTATTTCGTATAAATCAATGTAAAATATGAATTATTAATGTTTAAATGTGTTAGTATAGTTTGAGAATTATGTGATAAATTTATGTTCAATTTGATAATTTTAATAATTTATATGATACAAATTTATTTCTTATTTTTAATCCATATGCTAACATCATTATCCAAGGTTTCTATTCCTAATAATTATTTTAAAATTAATAAGGAATAGATTGTGAAGTTAATATTTAGAAAATAAAATCTTAGAGTTTTTAGATAATTAATGAAGATATTTTCCACAAATTTTCTAGTAATTTATAAATTATAAAATAATTGACAAAAAATTGAAGCCATTCATGACCACATCATCATTCTATACCAAATCATCCATGTACATGAGACCTTCCATGATCTGTTCCTGGCAATGACAAGTTTAGATGAATAGAGTGACGGTTGTCACTTACAAGTTTGACTTCTCTTTTTAACAAAACATAATCCATTCATAAGTGTCTCAAAACGATGAGCCCATTGGCCCAGCGTATTTTACGTTCACTCAGAGCTTTTGCAACCACTGTAGGAAGTGTGATGTACATGCACCCATTTCAAGCTAGCCCCTACCAAGAGAAAAAAGAGTTGCAACTCCTGTTATTGTGTTTCAATAATTTTTTCTTGCTCCAATCATATGGGCAATAGACAAGACACAGTTAAGGCTCTCAATCTACTTTTTTATTACTTTTGAAACTGATTTCACATTCATTTTTGGTGATCTATTTTCAGGTGATGGGCAAAGTGACAAGAGGTGTTTGCAAATTTGATTTCTATTTTTAATTATTTTTATTTTCTATTTCACTGGAACATTCAGGAGATCTAACCCAAGTGAGAAGCATAACATGTAGATTATGTTTTTATTTTACACATCCTAAGTCCTCTTACATAGAGGTCCCCAATGGAAATATCACAGGCTGAACGGACGAAATAGATCACATACTTAGGAAAGAACATTACAGGAACTACATAGCCCATAGTATTTAACATAAGTACAAAGACCATTATTACGAATGAAAATTCATTGTAAAGGAACCATCTCTTCAATCATCTACAGCCTGTCGAACCTTCAGTGTGCGGAGGAGCCGGAGTTCAGTGTCCCCATCCAGGCAGGCGGCAGCATCCCTACTTGCTCTTCCACGGTCTTAAACAACGGCGGCAGCATCTTGTACAGCCCGGCCACCTCCTTCATCGCGCCTCCCTCACCGTTCTCCCTGCCGTTCGTCCAAACGCTGATCTTCGGCTGCAGTCCCTTCACCGCGTCAGCGTTGACCCTGGCGACTTCCTGGTAGAGTCCGGCGTTGATCATGAGGTAGTCCCGCAGCGCGGCGTAGTTGCCTCCAAGAGACTCCAGTAATTTCTTCAAGTAGGTGGCCTGGGCGTCCGCCAGCGCCGCCAACCCCTCGGCTTCCCTCTTCTTGGCATAGAGCTCGGCTTCCGCCTCCTGCTGCCGAGAGAAGAAAGCCGCTTCTGCGGCGGCCCTGAGCCCTTCGGCGATCTTCTGCTGCTGGTAGAGCGTGGCTTCTGCCGCCTTCTGCTTCTGGTAGAGTTCCCAGTTGGCCTCTTGCACCTTTTCCCGTCAAAGGGAGAATGTTGTCAGCCAGTGTTACGTCACTTGTGAAGGGATCATCGGGTTATGGTAAACAAGGGAAATATTTGAAATCTCGAGTCACCTGATTCAAAAATGAATCGACTAATACGTAAATAGGTTACAAGAATGATATATTTTTAATATGAGGTAATTCCGAACTCGAGTCACGTTATTTTTAACAGGTTTTAGGCCATCAAAAAATATTAATTGTTATCTTACAAAGATAACAATGAACTCATCGGCCCAATTTCTTAACAAGATAGCTATGTTATGTACCTTCATCTCGTAGTCTACGATGGCTGTGCTTAGCTTCTCTGCCTTGAGCTTCTCGGTCTGCCGCAGTGCGTTCCTCCTCTCAACCTCCATCTGCAGCTCCGCCTCTCTTAGGGCCACCGCCTTCGCCGCCTCCACCTCCGCTACCTGCGCCTGCCGGGTCCACCCGGCTTTCTTCATTGCCAGCTCCGCGTTGGCCTCGACCACCTCAGCCTCCCTCTTGTTCTCGAAGATCTTTACATCCGTCTTCACCTTGATCTCCTCCTTCGCGCCCTCTCCCTGCCTCTGCGTCGAGTACACCTTCGTCTCTGCGTCGATCTTGGAGGCATACTGGAGGGTCTGCCCCTCCCGGTTCTTGGACCCGATTTCGCCTTTCATCCTCGCCTCGGCTACGTCCACCTTCGCCTGGTTCGCCGCCTCCTGCTGGGTCTTCTGGCCGAGGTAGGAGAAGTATTCGTGTCCTCGAACATCGACGAGTTGCTTAACGTTGGCGTTGTAGATCAGCAGGCCGAACTGGTTGAGTTCTAATTGCACCTTCCCGAAGACCTCCTCCTTGAAGGACTTGGTGCCCTTGAAGATCTCCTCCATAGTCATGGAGGCTGCGAGCACGCGGGTCTCCCCCTCGATGACCCCCTGCACGAGCTCCTTCACGTGGTTGGAGAGCTTGTCGTGGGGGGAGATGAGCTTGGCGTACTTGAGGAGGCTCTCCATGTCGTCGGAGCGGGGGCCGATTGTGAAAACAGCGGGGAGGAGGAACGGGAGCTTCTCGGCGCTCATGGCCTGCATCTCGAACGTGTAGTTGACTGGCAAGATATCGAACACTGTGGAGGACTGCCCTGGTAGGATCCATGCCTTCTTGGCAAGCTTGATGTCACTCACCTGGAATCCAGTTATAGCGAGGTATTCGGACGCCCTCGCAACTCCATACCAGGCCATCTCCGTTAACTGGATGGTCGAACTGGCAAACCAGGGATGGGAGAACAGGGGTAAGGGAAGGGAGAGAGAGAGAGAGAGGGAAATAAAGTGAGAGTGGGTTGCGACCTTGGCACACTGAAGCTATTTAAGGTATTTTGACACACGTCACTTTTAGATACCGAGAGAGGTTTATCGTTTGAAAGTAAACGGATGCGAGAAACATCCGCGAAATTTCTGGGTATCTATCGGAAGAATTTCTCCGAGGCTGAAGTCAAAGCTCATTCAGAGTTGGTTGGAAGCTTTTAATTTAGTATAAAATAAAAAAAAGTGGAGTATACTTGCAGAGTATGCATTTGACCAATTAAAGTACGTCTTAATCTGCTAAAAATTGTCAACATGGCGAGAACTAAACCCTCCCAGAGTAGCGAGAAGCGCCCCCTCTTAATGTCCAGATGTGAAACACAGGAAAGACGTGCCTACTACCGTGAGTAATACGACACAAATGTTGACAAGATAACGTTATTTGCCTATGCATCCCGCCACCATCCCAAGCAGCTGACCGCATATGTCCGGATGGCGCTCGCGAGCACATGTCGACAACATTCGTCAGTACAGCGCCAGCATAAGGAGAGGAAGAGATTTGGCCAAGAAA
Organism: Spirodela intermedia; assembly: GCA_902729315.2. Classification (NCBI taxonomy): domain Eukaryota; kingdom Viridiplantae; phylum Streptophyta; class Magnoliopsida; order Alismatales; family Araceae; genus Spirodela; species Spirodela intermedia. Next base: position 3,624,674 of record LR746273.1, read on the forward strand.
TGGAGTTTTTAGTGTAAGGAGAGGAAGACAGATTTTCCTGAGGAAAAAATAATTTCTTAGCGTAAAGAGAAGAAGAGAGAAAAGGGAGCATGCGTCCAGTTCGAAATAGTGCAGCACGCCGTTTGAAAAGAACTCTTGGGAGTACTATCTTATCCTATGTGCAAGATGGATGGGATGAGAGAGAAAGAAAGCCCTCAATGAGCATTCCTGTCCGTTCGTCTCTCAGGCTTTGCCTGTCCCCGTAAGACAGTTAGGATCCCCAGTTACATCCCTGAAATACAGCTTTTTTTCTCTTCAATGCTAGATTTTTTTTGAAGTTGGTTTACTATTTCCGTGTTATAATCCTATCTACGTCAGCATTTACCAAATATTTTGCGACTGTGGTGTTCTCTCTCTCTCTCTCTCTCTCGGTATCCATCTATCTATCTACTTATCTCTCACTCTGTGTATATGCGAAGCAAGCACACATGCAGCCCAGCAGATGACCAGTGAAACATAAGGTCGCTGCAAGGTCAACAATGGAAGCGACAGTGCATGTTTAAGGCATCCAATTTGTTACGTGGATCAAAGTGACACATAATACAGATCATTTCTTCCCTTCTGAGTTTAGCAGTCAACACTCAGTAATAACTAATGGATTTATATTCATGTATTATTCGGTTTCTACCGCCAACCCCCAAGCGTAGAACAACTTACAATAGGGAGCATTTGCATCTTATTGATTGAAAATTTTCAAGAAAAATTTGTTTCAGACAAGTAGAGATTTGATTTTTATGAAATGAGAAATGATCAGAAATTACTTATATGCAACTATTATAATGACTAGCTGCTAGCCCTAATTGTTGTTGGCTTAGGGAGCCTTAATAGTTTTGATAATGACAATGCATATAGGGGTAAAATGGTAATCTGACATTACCAAAGTATGCTGATACCTTAGAAAAATGTTGGCATACCATTTCCCTTAGCCATGAAAATGCTTGATTGTGTTACATGTGAATTGATATGCTACTTTTCAAGACAAAACGAAGCATGAAATTGAGGACATATATGGTTAAATTAAAATGTTAATTTCATATTAAAAGCTTATTTGAATATGTTATTGACCTTAAACATGCTTGATTATATTTAAAATACACTAATGTGATTTATATAATTTTTATAGATATAAATAAGAATAAAATTGAAGAAAATGCTCTGAAAGGTAAAATGGTAACTTGACATAAAAACATATTTGAGTATCATTTGAATCAGAAACATGCAAAACGTATTAGAACATCTACTTGAACATTGAACATGCTTGATTGTGTTCAAATGTGCAATTACGATTTATAGAATTTTTATAGATAAAGTAAGAATCAAATTGTAGAAAATTTACTCGAAGGTAAATGCTATTTTCACATCACAATAGCATAAAACTATACTTGTGACCCTGAAAATGAGATAAAAATAGGTATACCTATTTTCTGAAATATTAACATTTTAATTAATAACAAACGAGTCAACTCAAGAGTCAATTTTGAGGAGAGCAAAAATGTATAATTTTTAACTTCTAGAATCGTTTCCTTATGTTTCAATGTTCTCACTTTAATTCTATAATTTTTTTATAAAAAAATTTCAAAAATAATTCACTACAATCTTCATATTTTCTTCATATTAAGAGTAGATTTATAGAAATGAGAAAGGAAACACACAACACTGCATGAAAAACTAGAGAAACATAGGAAATGTACCAAACATTAAAAGTGATCATATCCTAGTCGTTTAGATACCATTTCTGAACTTCTTATGATCATTATAAATCTTAAAACATCATAAAAATCAGTCACTATGTTAGGGACGTAATCAAAAATCTCAAGTAGGAAAATAATTTTAATCTCCACGTCAAGCATTTAAGAGCATTCGCTTGTTCTTTATTTTTAATTGAATTCTTTAATCATTCAGACCAAGCTAGAACCATAAATTTAAAAGAGATTAGCTAGCCAGTAAGGTGGTTGGCCTTTTAAAATAATGAATCTTGAAAAATCATTTCAAAGAAAAATCTGAGTTAACTAAAGGTGTGAAATCTAGTGTAGTGGAATCACTGGTATTTACCATTTATATCACTTGAATTTAGTAGAACCTAAGTAGATCCTTAAAGAGAGGAGTAAGTCATGTGAACCACCTACTTTGAATTCTGGGTTCAATAAGTTGACTAGAAATCTTGAAGTCTCAAAGTCATTCCAAGGATACTACTCCACCCGACCCCCCTTCCCATTTACCCTTGTATCCTCTTCAAAAGCAACAAGTATAAAAAAAATTTTGGTGAAATGATAATTTTGTTATCCCAATTTTTTTGGTGAAATCCTAATTCTTCATTGTTATCTGTATTCTGTTCTTTACCATAGGATGTTTCTATTACATAGCTTAAGAGTAAAAAATTTCAAAGTAATTCATTTAGTAGCATCTTCTAAAGTTCAAATTCTATCTAGGTGATCTTGCTTTTTTGTACAACTTCAATTAGAGTTATGAACGAATAATGTCATTACTACAAGTCATAACATATATGATGGGATATCATAAAAATCCTTTTTGATATTTTTATGAACTATTCAGTCAACCAAAAAAATCATATTTGACTCTATTGACAAAAACCAAACAATAGTAGTTTATTGGCACTGTTATTACTGAAAGTCCATAATCTTCTAGATACTATGTTAACACAAGTGTATTTGCACCTTAGACAAATTAAAATTTTATAATTTGTATTGACTTTAAAACCGAATATGATTGAAACAAGAATAAAGGTGTGACTATTCTATTGTATCATAAAGTAATTATATACATATTAATACATTTCTTTCTTGATTAATGATATTCATTCATAAAACACACTAAACATAAATATAAAGTCTATTTTTTCATGATTAGTTAATCATTAGATGGGTGCTTACCTTACATCTTCTCAAGTAGCTTGTCAACCATATTTACACATATCTTCTTAATGAATTGTGATGGGTTTTGTTTGATGATTTATGTATTTTGATGATGATCATAATATATGAAGAATACTTTAAACATTTCCATCATTATGAAAATGCATAAATGTGATGCTAAGTGTTTCTAGGATTATCCAACAAGATATGGAAATTAGGTGTTTAAAATTGATTAGTATTTAACAAATAAAGTGTGGATTACTCTTGTATTTTATCTTGATTTAATTCTCATTAAATGAGAAGCAATAAATTTACTATTAGGCCTGACTTTAAGGTGTAATGGATCTTATCATTGGACCTAAATTAAAAGTGAATTTTTTCTGATTATTGGGCTAGAATATAAGGCATAATGGATAGGTTTATTGGGCTTAAATTTAAGTGTTATGGAACATTATTTTGTGGATGCGTATTAAAAGCTTTTGATCTATCAGTTTGCAGTATACATGATAAAAACTGAAATTGATGCCACTAAGCATATCCATGACCAAAACTAAAACCAAACACTGTTTACCATTTCCAATATTAAAATTTACACTAAAAACATTTATGGTATATGTGACTAAAACTGAAAACACACATAATTTCCATATCTATGACTAAAACAAAAACCAAAGACCGATTATTGTAACTATGACTAAAACCACAAAAAACACCATCTATAGAAAAAATGATTGTTTTCTTTATCGATAAATTTAAACTAGAACCAAGTATAGTTTTTCATATACACAAAACAGGAAAAAAAATTGAACACCATACCTGTATTTGATTTGATAATCCTATATATGATATTAAACTTGAAAGCCCCCATTGATTACAATGCCTCAATTCCCTATGAATTGCAAACCAAAATTTTCTTCTAGACTAATGGCTCTAGATGAGCCAAAGCTGATGACATGGCTCAGCTCCCTTGGTGTGATAAGTGAGGCCTAATCATGAGTTTATACTACAAAAATATAGAATTTCTCTGACATTATTTTTAGAAGTTGAAAAAAAAAAGTCATGATTGGAATCTAAAGAACGTCAACTGAATTGTCCTTCATTGTGCACTTCCCCTTCACATCTAGAAGCTATCTAATTGTAGAAGCGTTTGTCAATGAAAACAGATTTTTCGATCAAGAATCACTCCTTGACTCATTACCTTCTTATCATTAAAGCAAGATTTTAATTTCACTCAAATTTGCATACAAAATCCTTCCACATTGTTAGAATAATATTTGTGATTGTAGAGTCAAGGTTACAACTGATGTATTTTCAACCATTATTCAATGTAAAAATCTCAAAAGTAACTCAAAATTTGAGTGGTTGAAAACCCATATGACAAATCCTGTAAAAGTTTGGTGATCATGTATGTTTAAACCAATAATTGACATAAACCTTTATCACATGTATCCAAAATTATTAATTTTAGCGCACTCAATATCCATATGTAAGCCCTAAAGCATGTTCAATGATGTCTTAAAAAAAGTAATGATTTTGAAATCAATTTAAAACCAAATCACCTCACATAAAACATAAATATGAAGTAGACATATTGGATCTTCATATATGTATTCAACAACATTACTTAAGTGACATATCATATTTCAAAAATAATTTTCAATTAGTATTCATAAAAAAACTATCTCATTTCAAAATGTTAGATTTTACCTCAAACACATAATATTCAATTTAAAAATAATTGTGAGTATCACCACTCTCAACAGCAATATAGCAATTAATGATTCTGAGTAGAAAATTCATCATAAATCTAGAATTCAAATCACAAGCATCAAATGCCATTATAGATTATCATCTATATCGTAGAAAAAGTAATATTTATTATCTATGAATTTATAATTATTTTATCTGAATCATGTGTTCAAAAAAATTGTTCTATTTTACCTATGAATGTTGTCATCATCAAAATGTTTTAAGATAGTTAAGGCTTCGAAGTCCAACAGAAAACCCAATTCTTTCTGATCATCCTAGGGCTTAGGTCTCAATTTCTATTCTATAAATCTAAATTAAGTGAACTATTGTTAGAAACTAGACATGCATTTATGTTTGATCATTCACTCATGTTTATGGTGCATACATTTGAGTTCATTTGAGTAATAGTTAGATTTTCAATTATTTTCCTAACTCTAGTTTTACAAACACTTTTTTGTTAATTGAAAAATACTTCTGAAGGGTATACAACTTGAACAATCATGTTAAAATACAGATTAGAAAATCCAGTGAAATGTTCTCTAGAAGAATATGTAGATTTAAGCAAACATTCATGAAATGCATCATAAAATCTGTTCTAATATTTTTCATTCAACTTTACTACGTTTGACATTAATAGTACATTATTTATTATCACTTTACCTTGATTAAATGGAATTGAGAGGCTGCCTTGATGTAAGGAAAATTCAGAGGAGAGTGAATAATTTAAATCTTGCAACTTTTAAAAGAAAAGATTTTATTCATATAATAATTAGGGTTTGACCTTATTTAAAATATCATATCAAAATCTAGGTAAAGTTGTATAGATTACCAAATAGACAAATTATGTATATTCTAGGATCACTCAATGAAATTTTCAAGAGAGATTTGAAATCATATCATAAATCACTGAAAATAAGTAAGTCAACAATACCTTAATATGGAGAGATGTAATCCTATAATTATTGGCTTGTGAACTTCAAGATTGATCTTCAATGATTTCAAAAAGTGATGAAAGATGAAATGAAAAGGTAAAGAGGTTAGATGGGTGGAATGAAAATGGTGGTTGAACCCCACGGCTTCCCTAAGGATGGCACATTGACCCTCACAAACTCTCCCAAAGGAGCGATTGACCCTCACAATTTCCCTCAAAGAAAAGGCTAAAAATTAAAGAGAAATTCTCCAACATAAACTGCATTACTTCCTCCTTTCAAATAATACAAAAAATCCTCAATTTATAGATGAAATTTAGGAGTAGTTATGAAACAAAAGGAGAAGTTACACAGAAGTTAGGTAGTGGATGCCTCTTAGTTGACCACCTTGGCATCTTTGACCCTCCTAGCAAATTCCTCGTGGAATCTTCTAATCTTTGTTGCAATTTTGATCCTTGATCAAGGGCTGGATGCTCCTCCTCAATCTCATGAGTCGTGCTCCCAAAGGTTGCTTGGGTAGTTATGGACGCCTTCCCAACATGTGCCTTAGAGAGTTTGTTGGGAGAGAGAGAAAAGGAAGGGGTGAACGTTCTTTTCCCTTGGGCCCATCCTTTCTTTTGAAAATGGGTTTGGTATAGGCCCAATTTCCATATTAGATCAACCTTTCCTTGGTGCAAATTGGGCTGAATAGGATCCATATCCATCTCAAATCGCAATTGAGACCCATCACATCTATGGATACTTGGACCGTTGACCCCATTAAATGTGGTGAGGGCAAAGTTTAAAATGAGTTATAAAAGAGATATTGAAAAATATTTGGACCATATTTTTTATATACTTTTTAAAAAAAATACATATAAAAAGAAAGTGATTGAAGGACATAGGAAAGGTCAAACTCTAACCTCTTATTTGGATGCTCTAAGAAGTGCCTCCCCCTTCCCCCCTTTAGGGAAACTAATCTTCATTTCTTCATCTGATCAGATGCCTCTCAAGAACTAGATGGCTCCACCTATATATTCTTTTTAGTCAAGGTGCTTTCCATGAGGTTAATGTCACTCCCTCTAGAACTCTTCTATTCATCCCTACCACTTCCCTTCTTGTTTGTTACTTTGTTCATCATGTTCAAACGATTCCAATTTATATTGGCCCTTGCTGTTAGAAAAATGGTAATGATGTTGGAGATGTAACCTTGTAGGCATCTCCATGTGGGAAAATGTTGACTTATGGTTTGGAATTCTTTTGTCCAAGTTTTTTGAGGGGAGAATAATTTATTGATTTTTCATTCATTCCATTTTTGCATCATCATTGTAATAATAATTATATGAGTCATGGATAACGCTCTAGATCTTTAATTGGAATATTGAGTTCTAACACAAGTGGGAGGCATAAGGTGTGGATTATATTTTTATTCTCCACATCATAATTCCTCTAAAATACTGTTCTCCAATAGAAATACCGCAGCTTGAACTGAGGGAATAGATTACATTCTTAATAAAGGACATTGCATGAAGTACACAGCCCATAATGTCTTCGTAGACCATTTATTACGAATGGAAATTTATTGTAAAGGACCCATATCTTCAATCATCCAGTCGCTAGACCCGTCAGTGTGCGGAGGAGCTGGAGTTCAGCGTCCCCATCCAGGCAGGCGGTAGCATCCCTACTTGCTCTTCCACGGTCTTAAGCAACGGCGGCAGCATCTTGTACAGCCCGGCCACCTCCTTCATTGCACCTCCCTCCCCCTTCTCCCCGCCGTTCGTCCAAACGCTGATCTTCGGCTGCAGTCCCTTCACCGCGTCAGCGTTGACCCTGGCGACTTCCTGGTAGAGTCCGGCGTTGATCATGAGGTAGTCCCGCAGCGCGGCGTAGTTGCCTCCAAGAGACTCCAGTAATTTCTTCAAGTAGGTGGCCTGGGCGTCCGCCAGCGCCGCCAACCCCTCGGCTTCCCTCTTCTTGGCATAGAGCTCGGCTTCCGCCTCCTGCTGCCGAGAGAAGAAAGCCGCTTCTGCGGCGGCCCTGAGCCCTTCGGCGATCTTCTGCTGCTGGTAGAGCGTGGCTTCTGCCGCCTTCTGCTTCTGGTAGAGTTCCCAGTTGGCCTCTTGCACCTTTTCCCGTCAAAGGGAGAATGTTGTCAGCCAGTGTTACGTCACTTGTGAAGGGATCATCGGGTTATGGTAAACAAGGGAAATATTTGAAATCTCGAGTCACCTGATTCAAAAATGAATCGACTAATACGTAAATAGGTTACAAGAATGATATATTTTTAATATGAGGTAATTCCGAACTCGAGTCACGTTATTTTTAACAGGTTTTAGGCCATCAAAAAATATTAATTGTTATCTTACAAAGATAACAATGAACTCATCGGCCCAATTTCTTAACAAGATAGCTATGTTATGTACCTTCATCTCGTAGTCTACGATGGCTGTGCTTAGCTTCTCTGCCTTGAGCTTCTCGGTCTGCCGCAGTGCGTTCCTCCTCTCAACCTCCATCTGCAGCTCCGCCTCTCTTAGGGCCACCGCCTTCGCCGCCTCCACCTCCGCTACCTGCGCCTGCCGGGTCCACCCGGCTTTCTTCATTGCCAGCTCCGCGTTGGCCTCGACCACCTCAGCCTCCCTCTTGTTCTCGAAGATCTTTACATCCGTCTTCACCTTGATCTCCTCCTTCGCGCCCTCTCCCTGCCTCTGCGTCGAGTACACCTTCGTCTCTGCGTCGATCTTGGAGGCATACTGGAGGGTCTGCCCCTCCCGGTTCTTGGACCCGATTTCGCCTTTCATCCTCGCCTCGGCTACGTCCACCTTCGCCTGGTTCGCCGCCTCCTGCTGGGTCTTCTGGCCGAGGTAGGAGAAGTATTCGTGTCCTCGAACATCGACGAGTTGCTTAACGTTGGCGTTGTAGATCAGCAGGCCGAACTGGTTGAGTTCTAATTGCACCTTCCCGAAGACCTCCTCCTTGAAGGACTTGGTGCCCTTGAAGATCTCCTCCATAGTCATGGAGGCTGCGAGCACGCGGGTCTCCCCCTCGATGACCCCCTGCACGAGCTCCTTCACGTGGTTGGAGAGCTTGTCGTGGGGGGAGATGAGCTTGGCGTACTTGAGGAGGCTCTCCATGTCGTCGGAGCGGGGGCCGATTGTGAAAACAGCGGGGAGGAGGAACGGGAGCTTCTCGGCGCTCATGGCCTGCACCTCGAACGTGTAGTTGACTGGCGAGATGTCGAACACTGTGCAGGACTGCCCCGGTAAGATCCATGACTTCTTGGCAAGCTTGATGTCACTTACCCTGAATCCAGTTATGGCGAGGTATTCGGACGCCCTCGCAACTCGATACCAGGCCATCTCCGTCAACTAAAGAGTGAAGAGAGAGATATAGAGAGAATGGGTTGCGACCTTGGCACACTGAAGCTATTTGAAGGATTTTGGCACACTTTTTATCCTCTAGAAGTCAACGGATGCGAGAAACATCCGCGAAATTTCTTGGCATCTATCCGAAGAATTTCTCTGAAGCTGGAGTGAAGAAAGATCATGCATGTGGAATGTTTTAATATAATATAAATAAAAAATATCATAGAGTACCTAAAAACGCGTCCCAAAAGTCGTCGCAGGCTACCCTCTTCATGTCCAGATGAGATCAGACGAAAGACGTGGCTGTCTCGGTCAAACCTCAGCTGCCACCGTATGTACTATGACATAACATATGACAAGATAAACGCAATTCAAGGACGGGACGGAAGGAGGGTAGAAAAGGTAGAATTCCCGCCTCTTCTTCGTTTGCTCTCCCCTCCTACCCCGGGGCGCCGCCATCTCCGTCATTTTGGCCGGAGTCCCTGGAATCTCGTCTTGTTCCTTCATCCGATCAGATGCCTCCCGCGAACTAGATGCGCGCGTCTATCTATTCATATTGATTGAGGTGATTGCTTCTTGTGAGGTTAATGCCTCCGCCGCTTCCTTTCTCCTTGTCTGTTATTCTGCTCGTGATGGTCAGAGGATTCCATTTTCCATCGGCCCTCGCCGTCGGGGCAATGCTTATCTTGTTGGAGTTGTAACCTGTAAACCTCACCGGGCGAGTCAGTGTTGGCTCATGATTTGGAATTCCTTTGTCCTGGTTTGTTGAGGGGAGAAGAATTTACTTGATTTATGGTTCATGTCGCAGCCAAGAAAGAGCTTGGCGGAACAATTGAGTGTTCGCTGCTCCACTGCTGTCGAATGCGCTCCATTCATGACAGTGGTGACGAGTGTGTAACGTTTCATTTTACTACGAATCGTGCATTATGAAAGGTGACAATACTTTGGTTGTCACTGGCATAAGCATTCAGTTAGAAGTTTTCAAATGTTTATGAATTTTCGATTTGGAGCATCTGAGTTATTCCTATGTTGTAAGACATAGAGAGAGAGAGAGAGAGAGAGAGAGAGAGAGAACACGGATAAATTATACATGCATACACTTATATATTTATGGTGGCTGCAAAAAAATAGCTCAATTCACCTTATTCCATTTTGGCAGATTTTTTGTCTTAGCAGGAAGGAAAAGTATGCATAACCGTTTGGCGCAAATCTTGGATATTTTGGATCATTATTTTCGTACTTCATTGACCGTTGAAATATTTTCATTCCTTTTATATTTTTAGTGGATGAAACAGTTTGTTTTGGTCGATGGAGGAAACCAAAAGGTGGATCGTTACATATACAAAACACCTACGGCAGAAAAGAAAAGTGTATCAAGATGGCACAATCGAACTTCATCGTCCAAGTAACAAGGTAATTTATCCATCATTTTCGTTCTTTCAGAGGCAAATAGAATCGTTTCATCGCAGTACAGCATGGGAGTGGTTTTTTAAAAATCCCCTGAGACATTAGATACAGTATTCTTGGATACTAAAGCCTATACTGTTATTAAACTTTTTTGAGTCAATGCGTATCCATGTAATATAACTATTTTATACAAATGATCTTTTAAGTTGCCATGCAAACGCACAGGTTCAATGCATCCTTATTCATGGTGGGCTTCCTAAGTTCCATAAAATATTTTGTTCCTTTCTTGCACGAGTGTTTTCATATACCAACCTTTAACCTCGAATGAACCTATTGTAGGTGCCTAATGTATGAAGCCTAGTATATCAGTATACCATAACTAAATGACAGTCAATGCTCAAAACATGACAATGAACACATGACAGAATCAAAGATGAAAAAAATTGGGCTGACTACATAACTTGATCCACATATAGAACTTACCTTCAGTGGAATATCATGAAGACCTACGTATTAATAAGAAATATATCAAAAACTAAACGAAAAAGCAAAAGATGAGTTATGTTTATTAAGTGCTCTCTGATAGTGTTCAGTGCTCACTCGAATAACATTCATTGAACTGGTTACATTTGGATCTTCCAAATAGCTTAGATTTAGATGATTCCTTTTGGCCCATATGCATCGTTATTCCATTTTTAATTAGTTATAAGCCCCGTTTCAAGCTATTTTTAATCCCAATAAATTTTAATCCCAAGCTATTTATAATCCCGGATTTTTAATATTTTATTTTAATTCTTTCTGCTATACTTTTTATTTTGTCCAATCATGTGCCACTTTTTTTTTATCTCACCAACGCTTCCGTGAAGATCTTTCATGTTGTGGAAGAAACATGAATGATATTCTAATACTTTCTGTGAAGAAAGACCTTTTCCAGATGCTGTGACAAAGAGGCACTAACATTTTCCTAATATTCAGGTTTTATTGTATGATGACTCCAGTAAATTGCTAGACAACAGACTTTTGAGGAAAGATGAACTGATTGAATGTGGAGTTACACTTACTTTCGAAACTCATCTCGTTGACATTGGTGAACTTGATGAAACTCACAACCCCCTCCAGGATATGCATGCCGATGGTAGTCATGGGAAATCAAAAGTAAAAGTTGGGAGAGTGCAGAAATTTGAAGGTTCTTTCCTGGGTACATTTTTACTGGCATTTTGTAACTTACTTTTTGGGATACAAATCGTATGTTTTATTTTCAAAGCCATTTGAATAATATTTCTTCTTTTTACTGTCGAGCAAAACAAAAGGAGGTTTTGTATAATACTTTTTATGTGATGCAAGTTTTGATGAATGTTTAATTTTTTTATCAGTGTTGAATCTGCTTCACTGTCCAATCTTCATTCTCATTAGTGATCCAAGAATAATGGTTCATTCACACTATCTGCTGTTCTTGTACTCTTAATGAGTTTCTCCATCTGTTAAAAGTCATCTATCCGTGCTGAGTAAACTGAAGACCATCAGGAAAAGAATCTTCAAACCTAAAATTTCATGCTTCGACCCAAAATTTAGACAAAAAGGATTATGACATACTGACAGGATCAGGTGGTAATATTACAAGCTGTCATTTTCTTTTAGTTCCTTCATGAGTATCTGTCACATTTTACTAGTTGTATTATCTATATTTATTATTAGTGTGTGAAGCTTATTATACTTTTTTGCCATGGTGATTTTCGTCCTGTTGCATTATTTAGCTTATGATTTTAAGTGTTCATTTTAAGTGCACTTATAATTGCAGTGAAGAAGAACCCTCGAGATATAGACAGATCAACAAATATTTCTGCCAATGATGTCAGAGTTAAAGACAGTGGTCAGTCGTTTCACGCATCAATTTTAGTATTGCACTTGTCTTCTATTTTTGATAATGGTATGAGCTATCAGTTGCAAAACCTGATTCCTTTTCCCTCTTGTGAATCATTCTTTTAGCTGTTAAGGTATACATATATTTCGCAATACCATCTAGAATAGGATGATGTTTCACTTTAAAGAGTTGTTACAATATTATGTGCTTCAAGGATATCCGTCAAGAGATGTGACCAATTATGAGGAAAGCTATTTTAGCTTAAAGCTGTTTAGTGATTTTCCATGAAAATTGTTTCCAGATCATTTCACAAGTAAGATGTGGTGAAATGAATTTTGTCTTGACGAGGACTATTTTGTACTAGCTCTTCTAATGATTAATCTCCACTGCAGAATGGGATGTCTTGTACACTGCTCAAGTTACCCAGAAAGCCAAGAGATATCATGATGGGGTCCTGAGACGTGTGACATGTGGCTCACATATGGCCCAGGTTGAGTTGCCTTTTCAGCACTATTGTTATTTTTCTGGCTGTTTTCCCAAGGAATCTAATCGTCCCTTTTGGGCACTGACATTGTTTACCGTAATTTCTTACTGTAGAGATGCTGCTGACGTTCTTATCAGGAAGCATTCTGATTGCATCCCATTGGAACTTTTAAAGGCGCATTTTTGTCGAAATGAATATTTTTAAATGACATATAATGGTTATGGTTATTTACATTCTGGAGCATAGATTTAGACTTTGACATTGGACTTCTCATGAATCATATGTTTATAGCATATTAGCTAGTTCTTTGCTAGACATAAGCCATCCTTAAGTGATATTTTATATGGAATTTTTTTTCCATGATAGTGGCATATTATATTGTCAAAATAATGCAAGTATTGCTTATGACATTTTATTGTTGTTATCATTAATGTATCTATGGACATTTGAACTCTTTCACTTTGAAGTAATCATTATGAATTTTATATTTGATAGTTGATTTTGCTAAAAGAAGATGGATCAACTCTGAGCACCAAGTTCCAGAAATTATCTGAATGTCTGGTTGTTGGAAATACATATGAGATGCCTAACTATCTTGTGGAGATCTGTGCCCAGCGAAATGTTCTGGAAGGTAGGTTACATTAAGAAGTTATATACTTGCTTGGCTTCTTTTTCCCATCATCACATCACAGTATGCAGAACTTGTTTTGGAGACATCCCTTGTTGATATTTTAGGCTCTAGTGGGCTTCAAGCCTCTAAGAGAGTTAATATTTAGTAGAAAGCTACAACTAAGTAACCCTGAAACTTCCAATGCACTATTTCGTTCAAGTTTCTTCTCACTGTTCAAGTGTTGTTTTTCTACAAAGAAAAAGTAATCTTCAGAATTTCTTGTGCACACTGTATTCCCATTCCAGTTCAGTGAAGGATGTAAATAAATTTGTTGTTACTCCCTACTTCCCAAGTGGGCAATCATGCCCCCACGAAGGCCTCTTTGGAGCGTTGGTCTAGCCATAATGAATGGCCCTCATTTTACATTGAGCTTTCTCGGAACCCATCATGTAGGCTGATAATGTAAAGAGGGGCTGCGAATTTGAAGGAGGGTCTTTTCACCTTTTTAGAGGTATTATACCCTTTTTAAATGACACAATGGAGTACAGCATACCTTCGAATAATATTTCTGTATATGCTCCTTTTTAGGCTCTTCATCTTAGGTGCTTAAATTTAAATCCAGCAAAGATGGGGGATTTTTTCAAATCAACGTTTCTTAAAACTAAAAAAACGAAAAGAGTAGCTATAAATAAAAATTAAACACTTTTCTTGAAATCGGACAGTACGAGATTCTTATTAATAAAAATAATATGACCTCTGAAAAAGAAACCTCTGCATATTAGTAGTCTGAACACCACCATGGTGTCAGACATAAGATGATTAAAAAACTACAGAACTAACTAGCCCAAAATGGTAGAACCACCTTCCTCACACAAACTTCAACCACTCATTCAATTCGTTTCACACTGACAAAACCTTATCAAATGTTCTAATTTTTCTCCATCATCAACAAATCGAATTTAACTCCTACAACACAAATATTCCAAATTTTCTCTATCATCAACACGCGAGCAACAAATTGCATATTAATCAAATCCCCTTTAAAAACAAATGTTAGAAATTTTCCCTGTCATCGCAACACCGGCAACAATTTGCATATTAATCAAAGAATTTGCATGATTTTCTTATTTTTGAGGAATAATGAGAATGAATGTGACGTTATGAGCTATGAGCATCTAGCTGCTAAGAATAGCAGTTGCTGTGGTTTTGCGTGCTTTATCATTGTGAGCTTCAGAAAAATACTTTATCAATAAGAAAGATCCTCTAAGATAAAAAATTCAACAGCTTAAATGATTGTCTGGAAATTTTGAGGAAATTTAATGTTTGTTTTGAATTTAATCACTAACGAGTGCCGCTGTGATCAAGTTGCACTGTTCCCCTTTTTTTAAAGTCAATTAACCTGACTGATACCAAGAACCAGCTGGAGTCACATTTTAGCTACTCATGTGTTACAGCACAAGTCACATGAGAGTCAGTCTGATTTGGGGTAAAGTTAAATTGACCAAATGAGTCAACTAGGCAGTTCTTTTTTAAATAAGAAATCAAATCGCCAGATATTTTCATTTCTAGTGCAAAATTACGTCAATTTCAACTTGTTTTGGTTGATTGCATACGATCCTATAACTTCTTGATCGGCCATTGCCAGTGATACTCTTAAACATGATTTTTTTGGTACTTGTTAAGTTAGATTTGACATTTAAAAGCCTTTCCTTTAGATTCTATGTTCATATTAATTCATTCATGAGTAAACTTTTTAAAGCATATCTGCATACTCATTGAAGTTGATAAATTATGTTTATTCTCTAATGACTAGCTATCAGCCTTGGATGCAGTAGAGAAGAATGGTGAGTCTCAAAGAAGAATCCAGAAAAAAAATCCTCCAAATGCATTGGACGCTAGTATGAAAGGTTAGTCTCATATGATAAAAGGTACTCAGCAAAATGTTTCTTTCTTAAAAAATTCTGAGAGCACGTGTTTTCCTTAAACCTCGTGTATGGCTTTTTGATTCTTAAAATATTCTAACATGATTGTATGGCTTTTGGATTCTTAAGAAAATGTTTTCAATCACATGTGCATTCCCTTTGAAGCTGATCAGATGTGCTTGTTTTCTAATGCTGGAGGTGCCACTTTTGCTTCCTGGGTGCACCAGACATGAATATTGACTCCCCTTGTATTAGCCAGAAAAATAATCTTTGAAAGGCAAAAAGAGTTCCCATAAAAGGTTATGTTTAGTATTTCCTATACAAAAAAAATTTATGAATAGGTTTCTTCTCGAAAACCCTTTCAGATAATTTATTGGGCATATTTTAATTTGTTGACTTATTTGTAGATGTTAATTTGATATCTGTTTGCTGGACGCCGTAGACAATACTAGTGAAGCACATACCTGCAGCCAAAAGCTTTTCATCCAAAAACAATAAGGGCTTGTCAAAAGGATTGGTTATCATCTCCTTATATTGTAGTGCCGCCTGCTACTCCTTGCCAGAATAGTAGCGACTGTAATAAATTCTTCTAGTATGACCGTACTTGGGCTCTTTAGGGTAATGTTTATTTGTAATTTTATCCCGCTTTTTGGATAGAAAAAATTTGAATGAACTAGCTGTCTGTTTGCAAAAGACTAATGTCAATCCATGAAAAGGATAATAGAACAACCAATGGTGATCAGTATTTTTACTAGTTATTTGTTTTGGAACTAGTCATTCGTGCACACAATCTTTGCCGTTGTTGACATAATTCTATTCTATTAAAATAAGTGATTTTAGATGACTTTGTCCATATCACCAGTGAGCCCAAAGCCTGAATCGCATACCAGTGACCGACAGAAAGATCTTTCAAGATCATTGAAGACCAGTTTGACAGGTTGGTTTTCGGCTTCCAGGTCTCTCTATTGCCCTTTATGTTAAATTTCATTTGTACACTTTTACTTTGAAATTAATGAAAAATTATTTCCTAGTATTTCCTCTAGTGCAGTTCTAGTTTCCATGGGGACAAATAGGCTGGGAATAGGGATAGATTGAACCACTGATAGATAATCCCATTTCTAATTCAAGATATGTTTTAAAGTTGGGATTATTGTGGTTAAGATTAGAGGATTGTGTGGCAACCATAGGGTTAGGATAAATATGTGTCTAGAAAATGTCCTGTCATAGACACCACATTGTTCATTGCTGTTTTCTCTAGCCCACCCACCCCAACCTTTCCCCCACCATTTCTCCCTCCAAGTGTATTTAAACTTGTGTCACTGAACCAGCACAAGGAACCGCATTAGTACCAGTATGAGGCTTCCCAAATATTTTTCACTGTCTCCGTCTTCTCCTTGCCATGGGCCTGTAAGAGCTAGAAGCTCATCTTGACAATCAGCCATTGAGACCCGCTCTCTGTCATTTTGATAGAACCGTAATGAGGAGATGACAGATGGGTGGGGACAAGTGGTGATCTTCATGGCCATAGGAAAGTGGTCACTCGTTTAGCCTGTTTCACTTTCTCGTTTGGAGAAGTGTTTCTTGAGATGATGCTGTTGATTGATTATCGTTTATGTGTCGTTCTAGTGTCCACTACCTGTAAAATAACAATTATCGCTTTAGTCGATGACTACTTAAAGACCAATGTGATTCTATTGAAGGTTTAGGAGCATCCAAAAAAAAAATATCAGGCAAACCAGAGAGTAGAAGCTCAGGAGACAGCAGGTTGACAAAAGCCGAAGTTCTTACAAACAAGCCTCGTGATGGTTAGTGTACACTAACTGGGTGCTACCTTCACTTGAAGGACCTTATTTGAAAGTATGATCCATTTCCACACAGAACCATACCGAATACTTTTTATCCGATCTTGTCTCTGTCATTATTATCCGGTTGAAATTACTGTGGATTGTTTTGCCATCAAGGTTTCGAACATTGAAATTCCGGTTTCTACTTGCTTAGTTACCTCTATTTTTCAAATCTTAGGTATTTTGTTTCTATCAGCATTGCGCACTTAAATTCATGATCATATTTGATGGGAAGAAATTAGTGTTTTCTTGCAGGTTTCATGTGTGGTTGATCTTCTTGCTCTGATACATTTTTAAGTGCTGCTTTTCTCCTGGGGATTATCTTGTTCTGATAGATTCTAATCCTGGTATTTCGTCATCTTATTGGCAGCTAGCCAGATATTATCTGTTCTTAAAAGGCCATCGAGAGAGAGCGCTGCCATTGACAAACCCTGTTCTTCACAATTGCTGGGCTCGTTTCATTTCAATTCTGAGCACAGTGGTAAGTCCTAAATTGGATGGAGAAACGTTGAATACACTTTTAAAATGATTTTGAAATTATATTTCTGGATATTACGTCTCTAAAAAATGTTAATTCTCCAGAAACTTATTTTTCAGACATGACTAAATTGCTGCATCCTAATTGTGAGGGAGAAACACCGAGAGGCAGTAGTTCTGCTTTGTCGACTATTTTTTGCGAGTAAGTATTTCAGATCTTGAAAAAACTGACATAGCTATTGAGATTTTTCGTGGAATGCATACGTCTAGAAAATGCCACATCTCTTATGATTCATGTTATTTTGACCAACTTTCACTTTTTTCTCGCTTTACGATTGTCTGAGTTTCCAAATGATCTGCGTTCCTATGCACATCCCTCTCCCATCTTTCATAGGTTAAATAATATATTAGATGACGGGTTCCAATAATTGACATCTCTCATACGACCTAATGTCTAATAATACCCCAAATATTTTCCTTTCCCTTCTGCAAATTCTGAGAAAAACGAGAATCCTGGAATAAATCAGAATCAATCGATGATCGTGAACACTTATCAAATTTTATTTGTCTACTTTAGAAAATTTTCTGTAGGACGATTCCCATTTGGATCCATCTCTCATTGGTGAATTTTTACAGTGAGGATTCGTGTAAAACCCCTGTTCCAGAATGTGAAATCAAGTGTACGGAGCAAGACAGCCTTGACTTAGAAATAACCCAAGCATGCGCCGTGACCCTGAGCGCCGGTACTTGATCAATCTGCAGAACCATAAATTTACCGACTCGAGCAAGAAAATTTATCACAATATCCCAAAAAAAAAAACTAATGACTGTTCTTCTAATCTAGCAGAAAATGGTTCAAGTGGGACGGTCCCCACCGAAGAATCTCTTGGATCACACCCAGAGCTAAGACCCGAGCCTGGCAGTGGACTGCTAAATGGAGAAGCAGGTGCTGATAAGAAGCTGAAGCCTACCGGTTATTTCTCTTGACCCTCTTCCTCATCTTGATTCAGCCTGCTCCTCCGTGTACATATACAGGTCTGCATGGTGATATACTGCCATTTCTAGAGCGTGGAGAGGACAGGAACAAGGTCAAATTGATGAGTTTCTAATTCAAAGTTGGTCACTGTTGGGTTGGAATTAACGGTTTGGACTCATCCGGATTCGTGAATATGAAGCAGAAACTGTCAGAAGAGGAAGAACATGAGGGAGTTCCACCTTCAGCTTCCCCGAGTCCGCCAGCCTCTTCCACCAGCGGCAACTTCCCCAGTTTCGACCTTGGCTTCGAGGTATAGCGCTCAGAACCTCTCTGCACATGGGAGCGCAGCATGGAAGAGCAAAAATAGTACACATTACATCACCTTTCATTTTTTTTCCACCAAGTGATTCAACCTTGGGCCTGCATCTGATCTTCACACAGCCCCTTGACTCTTGAGTGACATGGATCTTTATTGTTACAAGAAAAAGTTGCGCAAATTTTCATGGATTAAACCGCACACGATACCTTCAAAACTGCCGCCTTGCACCTTTGCAGTCCAGAAAATCTGGCCTCAAATTGATGCACATTTCTCTGCTTTAGATTGGCCATGTAACCTTGTTCACGTCTGGGAAGCATCTGACGATTAATGAGAGTATGATTTCACCACGTTTACTAAAAATGCACCAAAAGCTCTCCATGGAGGTTTCTGGGGCGATTACTTAAAAATAAGATTTACTGAAAGAGGACGCCATTTGGGGCCATCACTGGTTGAAACTGTAGAGTGAATAAAAAAGATATAGCTCCTATATTTCTTCCAACGTCTCAAAGATAGCCTGACAAATGCTTTTAACCCTCTCCTCCTGCTTCTAAAAGCACTCTGTAAAGTCTCTGGAAATCGTATCTGCTGAACTCCCGCATTATGCTTTTGCCCTGCTAAAATATGAAACAAGGCCATTGAGACACACCATTTTATTGCTCATAATTTTGGGGCTCACCGAATCAAAGCTTAGTCAAGCTGCCATCATTTTATAGCGTGATTTTATATAACGGTTAATTCAACAGTAATTCGGCTTTAGTAGTACTACTCCATGGAGTCCCTTCCGGCCATTTTCATAATAGACAAGTTCTTCAAGATGGTGCTTATTGTTCCATGTTAAGTCAAGTGATGCTTATTGTGTTTGCCCCCAACTATTCCTTACCTAAGGTCATCCCCTAACATGGACTGCCCTGCCCCAATGCCTTTCCATTTTTAGTTGTGATGCTGTGATCGGAAGGTATCTCTTGGATTATTCAGTCAGTAGACAGTAAGGAAATTGGCAACTTTTTCAGACCGCACATGTTGCTTGCAATACTTGGTTCAATCGCACGACCAATTACTGGGGAGAGTCCTTTTGAGGGCGTCGTTGGTTATTTGCCCCATACGACCAATTACCCCCCCCCCCTCCCCCTACCTTTTTCCTCTTCCACCTGATGCCCACACTGAAGATTTTCTCTGATACTTACTGCGTGCTATGTATAGAACATGTGAGAGCCTTCAGCAGATTTACACTGAGAAAACATGCCTCCGTGCCCAGGCTCATAGCTATATTCTCACACTAATCAGAAGAAAGGACCCCTCCGACGAGGATGCCTGGTTTCCCCCACCGAAGCAGTTTTCACCCTCCTACAGGGTCCCACCAAGAGTCCCCCATACCCCACCAGGGCCTGTACTTACTCATATGGTGAACAGTGCGCGAAAGGCGTTATCTCATCAGGATGGTGAACTGGTGCTGCTTGGGTTACGGAGGGTCGAGTTCCATAAACCTTGATGCCAATCCTCAGGACCAGCACCGAGCTCTTTTGCTCGCCATTGTTGACTTCTTTAGGATCAGCCAAGATGCCATCGAAAGCAGTCAACTTGCGAGGTCATTTCCTTGGTCGGACCCAACCTCGAAATCACTACTACTGTGGGGAGCTGAATCCAGCAAGAATCTGAAGAAATTTCCACAAGGAACCTGTTAAGATTTATCAAGACAGAAAAAAAAAAATCCCACGGCCATCCAGATGTAAAAGGTGGCCTCTAATATTGACTCGTTAAGATTGACTGTTAAGATTGACTCGTTGAGTTATGGCCTCTAATATTCCACGGGTATATTATCAAAGAAAAAACCCATGTAAAAGGTGGGTTAATCAGAAAAATGAACATAGAAAAAAAACACAAAAACATCCAGATTAAATCAAAAAAAGGCAGATGCATATCCTCACCTGCTCTTCAATGAGAATTCAAAGCACCAAAATCAGGAAAAAAACAAAAAAATAATGAGTAAAGCTATTTTTAGGGCGCCTGGTCGGCAGCTGCAAGCTTCCTCCTCTGTTGGTGCTCAGCAACCTTGTAGTCAACAACTTCCAGGAACAAGCCCGGGTCAAGCACACAGTCCTTGCTCCCATAGACAGCCGCCTGAACGCCGGCCATCAACTTAGCCACCTCTCTACCAGAGAACCCCTCAGTCTTAGCCGCAGCCTCCCTGATAATATCATCGGTCAGATTTCTCATCTCAATCTTCTGCTGCTGCCTCCGGAATAAGGAGCGCCAACCAGGTCGCCTCTCTCCTGCTCTTGCAATGTACTTGTCGAGGTAGAGCTTGAGAAGCTTGAAGCGTTCATCCTCCCCTGGCAGGGGAAACTCGAGGACCTCGTCAATACGGTCCGAAACTGCAGAGTCGAGGTCGCCCGGTCGATTCGTGGCCAGAGCAAGCACAATATCCTTGGATTGATCTCCAGTACGGAAGAGAAGCGCATTCAACGCGCTCCGCTGGGCTTCACTCATGTAAGTCTTGTTCCTCCTGCAATTATTTTCTTTTGTCATATGGCCGCATAGATCTGTGCTCAAAAACAAGAACTAAGGACAGTGGATGATCAGATAAAGACTAGCTTAGAAGCATTCCATAGAAACAGCCACGGGCATCGACATCTTCCCTGTGGCGAAGAGGAGCAGAAAGAGAATAATAGGCAATGACATTGGCAGCGGATGATTTTGCACAAAAGACTGATGAGGTCTTACAACTGGGTGATGCTGGTCCAAAGCATAGGAGGGAGAGGGGTGTGGGAGGGATGGCTCAAAGAATATGACGAGGTTGATTCGTCCGTGCTCTTGAAAACGTGTACACGGATCTGTACGGCTCCATTTATGCATGCGACCCTACATAAAGATCCGTGTGTATCTATGCTCAAAGACCCATTTCAGTGAAAAACTACCTTCTGCACACGTTTTTCATATATAAGATGTTGGAAATAGCGTGGCGATCGATGCAAGTTGAGATATTAGAGTTTGGGTTTTGTTAGCCTGGAGATGAAGCGAAGCATGGCAGTAAGTAACGCAGTAATCTACGCGAGTATTGAAGACTCGCATGGAGCAGAGCGCACTTACTCGCACAAGAATGCATCTGCTTCATCAATGAAGAGCAGCAAACCTCTTCGAGACTTTTTGGCCCAATCAAATAACTGATGTATCTTGGTCACAGCCTGAGGCCCAAGAGGAGCAACATCGCCACCGGTCATCAATGCATAGTCAAGGCCCTGAGAAACCATGCCAAACAGGTAAATAACCATGCCTTGGAGAAGCTCATTTTTCTTCGTCTAGGGGGGGAGAAAAAAAATACTAAATGCATGACATGACGTACAGATTTCTGAGCAAGCTCTCGAGCAGCCATGGTTTTGCCTGTTCCTGGGGGACCATAAAACAGCATGTTGCGAAATGGCGCTTGATGAGCCTTGGTATTCGCAGTTGCACTGGCAAGCTGTTGGATTCTCTTCTGCAGAGAGGGATGCAGAATCACATCACCAAACCCATTTCCATTCGCTCCAGAGCCAACTCCTCTATCAGCCTTCTTGAACAATGAACTAAAAGAACAAGAGAGAAAACCAGACCAAGGGTACTTCCCTCTGGATGACTCCCTAATCAGCGATGGCTGACCTAGTATTCTGTCGATGTAGCCCCAAACAACCCGAGCACCCTCTCTGTTCAGGCAAAAGAGCAAACAGAAGATACTCTCGCTTAGAAGGAAAAAAAAAAAAAGAAAAAGGAAAAATGATAAGCACCCATCAAGTATTAAAAAACAACTTCAGCCCACAAAACATAAAGTAGAGAAGGCGAAACTTCAATTTTAATTCCATTATCGCCCTCAAAACTTTGCCCAAAAGCATGAAAGCAAACTTTCAGCCTAGATAATGGTGGCAATTCAGCCCACACGTGAAGTTGTTGATCGACCAATCTACAGCACACCATCATACAAGGGACCAAGCTGCTACCATCGAAAAAATTAACTAATGGTTTCACTTGCACTAGTGAGAAGGCGAATGGAACAAAGAGCTTGTCTCTGGAAAGGAAAATAGGCAATTCAATTGTCTCTTAGGAGATAAACCCACTCTTTCTGCGAATATGAACAGGGATTTCTTCCGCATATGGATAAGGGCAACCGAAGCCCCTTCTGGTCAATTATGATTAACATCCACCATGCAACCTAATGTTGTGGATCTAATGCAACATAATGAATTATCGTACAGTTAGGTCTTGGATAAGTTAAGATAGCACGGCATCGAAGCTTAGAAATGTGGAAAATGTCCTCAGTGACTTAAAGAGGACGATCATGTTGTTGTTGCATTAAGATTCAAACTGCAATGTATACTCCTTGTGAAGAAATAAAGAGCATAAATGAATGATGAACAGGAAATTAAATCTCTAAAAAGTGAAAGAAAACCTGGTTGTGTAGACTCCTGCAGCAAGGGCAGTTACACCTCCAACAGCTACGATCAACTTATTCTGATCAGTCAGTATAGCCCGCAAACCTCCTGCATTATTGGTTCCACGAAAAGCAAATGGCATAATTTAGACAATCTTAGGACGAAAACAGGAAAAATCATATTATTCTGATCAATCAGTTAAACCCCTAAAAAAATAAATTAACCAGGAAACAAAAAGCACGATTAACCAATCTTAAAATAGAAATTGCCACTGACAGCTGCCATCAAATACTTTCGTTTAACATGTGTGTTGGTGAAACGTACCATGGACGAAGTCAAGCATGGAGTAACCATGTTCTTACATGGTCTTTCTCTCTAGTTATAAAGTTAAGATCCTCCTATGGCAACCTAGACCACAAATAGGCAATGATATGGTGTATGTTTTTAAATAACCATAAACTAAAATTATGATGTCCACGGTAGCTTACAAATCTTAAACTTAAATCAGAGGGCAAACCTCCCAAGGTCCAAATTTAAACATTAGCTTTTGCAGTAAAGTGTGGTATAATGTCTAAGTGCATTAATCATTCTTTTCCTTCGGAGAAAAGGTAAAGATTGAAGCCATAATTTTTTTACATGCAGTGTACTTACTTAGCCCTGGTCCACTGTTGGACCCCCTAAAATTTACGCATCATAAAAGGGTGAGGAAAAGGGGAATTGCAGAACAAGGAGATGGAATGTAGCAAACGATCAGAAAGTTACAAATATTTCCTCCCAGATCCGATCAGATCCCTCACTCAGAAGGCCCCATCCTATTTGAATCAGAATTAGATGCGTGGAATCGCTAATTCACGGAAAAATCGAATCCAGTTAGGAAAACCAAAAAGATGTGAAATTTTATGCTGTTCATAATAAATATAAGGTGTAAATGTATTAAGGTTCCAAATCAAACACTTAAAAAAAGACCACACCCTTCATTAATTCCCTCACCTGTTAATCTATCCCCCTAATCCCCTATCCTCTCCAGAAGGGAGAATAAGCTGGCATATAGAGCAATAGTGCATGACAGCCCGTGGACCACAGTGGTTGCAATTGGCAGCAGCACCTGGTTTTCCTTTTCCATCATTCTTTATTTACGGCCTGCAAATGTGACTGTTCCATCTTCCTCTAGTGTATCAGTTAAAAGTACTAGTTCCACTGGGGACTAAGAGAACCTCAAGTTGCATTGTTTTCCTCAACTTTAACCTCACACGATGCTCAGGTACTCCCACTGAATCAGCCTATTTTGTACATCATGCTAACATAAGGCATACCAAGTTTCTTTAGATATTTCAAAGAGCACTGCGATCCAATTCATAAATAATTGCTCATCTTCTTTGTCACAATCCTGAAATCTCTAGATCCTAAAATGCTGCATCATTTTCATCATACTAAATGGCTCATAAGTTTGTATAGAGAAACCACAAACCAAAAATGCTAGGTCAAGGATCACAACCTGAGGTCAACGGTATTTCATGAATCACTTAACTTGAGTCAAGGGTATTTTTTGCCTTCAATAACCCAGCTAACGAATAAAGTATGGCACACAAAATGACGACCGTTTCATCCTGGCCATCATAAGCATTTGCTCAGAAATGCAACATTTCTAGCACCTAGGTTTCTTAGTCCAAAACCTCCCCTCGCCATGCTAAACAGAATGACATAACTGAAGCTCCACCCTATCGTACAACATAGAAGATTCCTCAAATTTATATATGTTCAGCTTCTTTTTTGTTTCTAAAATGTCCTTCAACTTCATCTCCTGTCATGGGCTCCCCTCTCCCCTTGACTAGTATTGAAACAAATAGGCATAGACTGTCCTGCGGCCCAAAGATGACCACACGACAATAATTGCATTCATACAACCTTAAAACAATTTCTCCCAGTTTCCTCAGCATTTCTATAGACATTCATGACGATTCACCATGAACACGTATGCAAGACCCACATTACCGGACCTCTTTGTTCCAGTAAACCCACTCTTGTCGCATTATACTTCACTATTACCAAGCAAACCCAACTCCAACTTCAAGTGATGCTAAGATAGTGTACAGCAGGAAAAAAATAATAATGAATACATCAATCCATTTGGCACCTTCATTTAAAAATCGCCATCAGCTCTAAACATTAGGATATTTTTTCTACATTAAAATCTTGTAAAAATATATTATTTAATTGTATTTAAGGAATCAGAAAGATAGGCGTGAATGCAAAAATTACATGAATTGCGTAGATTAGAGTAAGCCATTTGCACCTCCTATATGGTCAAAAGTTGTGTTTATTGCTGCAACCCATTTATCTCTCTCTGCATTGGCCCGTTCAACTAGCATTCTTCTATTTACATCTTCTGCTAATTTAGCCTCATGAGCTCTTCCTTCTGCTTCTGCCAGTGCTCGCACTCTGATTGTTTCCCGCTCTATCTCTGCCCTCTCCCTTTCTGTTTGCCTTCGCTGTGCTTGAATCTGCTCTTCGGTAGCACGTCGAGCTTGCTCCAGTCTGATGGATGATTCTTCTTGCATTTTCACAAGCTCTTGATTTCTTGCTCTTTGGCTTTCATGCTCTGCCTGCACACAGGATTAAATAATTAATTTGATATTGTCTTATTTTATTTTACATGCAAATAAATTTTAAAGCATGCCTGCATCCTCTTCCGCGCTAATTCATCCTCATAACGGGCCATTTGAGCTTTAGTTTGTGCCTGCTGTTGAGTTAACTTTTTTTGCTCATCATATATTACCCGTTGCCTTTCCTACAAGATAAAAGTCTTATGAATATCCGAATTATGTCAATTAGTAATCCTTGAACACGTAAATACCAAGAATTTTCCAAGTAAGAACATGAAGCATATCAAGCACTATGTACTTCAGCACTGCACAGAAGTGATCACGTCCAACACTAAATCCTCTCAGCCGCAGTCTTTCTTGCTTTTTCCACCGGGTGCCCATTCAAGAGAAGATATTCCCATTAACTAACAGGAGCAGGGCCATTAGAATAGCAAAGTGTAGACATGGTAGTACAGAATCTCTCATTCTTGTGTATGCCAAAAAAATTGATTTATAAATATAGAAGCAGAAATCAAGAGTTGACCAGACAAAGAAATTTGAAAAGGGCTACATTGCTGGATGGCCCATATCCTGTGTCGCGCCCATTGGTGAAACAAACGCCCATTTTCATAAAGAATATTTATGTTCAAAGAAGAAGTGATCAAAGAAATGGAATAATGGATCACAGAGGTAAACTTCCACACAACCGTACAGTTTCATGTTGAGCTTGTAGGGCCAGGAACTCCGCCTTCTTAGTCGTCAACTCAACCTGCCTCGTCTCTTCCTGTTTCTTCATGATCTCAAAAACCTGACCATGAGCGCAGGAAACGTCAAATTACATATTCGATCGACTGTACGACACGTCATAAACAACCAAAGGATCCACACACCTTCTTGGCTTGAGACGAGCTGTTGATCTCCTTGAGGGCTTTTGCCCCCCTCTCCAGCGCCTCCGGATCAAACCCGGCGGCCGTAGTTCTCGGGTTGTCGTTTCGAACCTTCGGTTGCTCCGCAGGCTTGTCCGCCGCTGCAGCAGCTGCACCGGAGCTCTCCGGTGCAGGGACGTGAGCCCCAGATGGAGAGGACGAAGAGGAAGATGGGGACGAAGATGAAGGTTGGGACGAAGGCGAAGGCGCCGGCGATGGCGAAGTAGAACCGAACGGCGAGAAGCGGAAAGGACTGTCGGCGTACACATTCTCCTTCATCAGAGACGATGATGCAACGACTGCCGCCACGGCGGCAGCCACTGCCCTAGCAGCCCCCATCCTCCCTTGATTTTTCTCACTCTTCGGCTGGGAGGAGGTCCCTAGCTCCTCGGACACGCCATTGGAATGATCCAGAGGAGCTGGCGCGCCGTTGGAGGGGTTTTAACCGGTAGGGTTTAAGGAAGGAGGAAGAAGTTGGTATACACTTCACTATCGGTTTGGTTACCTCCCTCCCGTATATCATCACTAAGAAGAGGTGGGTACTCCCGGTACACCACGGAGGGCCCCCCTGTTCAAGTCCCGGCTGCCTTACTGGCCAAGACTCTCCCACTTCGGTAGGATATCGAGATTAACTGTCCCTTTCAGACATTCGGTCCAATTTTCTGATTGTATGGGCACCCGATGGCAAAGTTGAGAGAGATATAGTTCATGCCTATTTGTATCCAAATCTCACTCTTAATGCATAAAGAAGGCATTGAGTCGACCCCATGGGTTGACCTGACAATCAATGAATCAAACTCTGGAGAGAGAAAATTAAAGATTATCTCTAAGATTCAACACATCAAGCTAGAATCTCTCAAAGATCAAACATATCAAGTTGTATTTACAACTGCTATGATAGCTGTAATTACTCAGGGCATGTCAAAAGAACAAAGTATTCAAAGAATCTCCTACTATATAGTTGCAATCAAATCTTAATCACTTGAATTTCAAGGGATGAATTATTGGGCTATAAATAGTTTCTCTCAATATCTTCAAAATAACACATTAATATTACATTAAACCAATTAAATCATGTTGCAATCATCATTCTCTTTTTAGTGCAAGTGCAATAATGTCTAAGCTTCTTTAAGCATCCAAAAGTTTATTGAACAAGGGAGGCACTTCACAACTCATTTATTATTCTAACATGTGAACTCACTAAAGGGAATGCTATTAACAAGGGAAAAGTTAGATCACTACCTTAGTGAGATGAACCTATAAAATCTTAGTGTAAGGGGATTTTTTGATCTTATAAATTTCAAGATTGATCCTATAACACATCAATATTATATTAAATATAATTATCAGACATTGGACTAGAACAATAAAGATTCACACGGCAGATTTCATAGTTAAATCTCTCAAATCTACCCCATTCTCTAAGGAGAAAGTCTTTATGTTCTAGTAAGTTTTGAGTGAAACACATTGACTCAATAATTTCTACAAGCCTCCATTGAATATACATACCTCAATGACCTTATGCTCTAGATCCTAAAATTCCAACAATCAACTACTAAATATCTTAGTCTCGACAAATTTATATGTTGAATGTTGAGGCTTCACCAAATCTATGTTATGTTTTATTTAGCTCTAGTGAATAACCACTAGATTCAACTGCTTCAGCAAACCTATGTGCTAAATATAGAGGTTTTAGTAAACCTCGAACAAAGTTGATAATAATTTAAGTTTTTTACAAATTCAGCCTAGAATTTTATTTGATTGAAAAACTTACACTGTGGATGGTTGAACACCATTGATTTCCTTTCTTTACT
Source organism: Spirodela intermedia (assembly GCA_902729315.2). Lineage (NCBI taxonomy): Eukaryota > Viridiplantae > Streptophyta > Magnoliopsida > Alismatales > Araceae > Spirodela > Spirodela intermedia. The sequence continues at coordinate 3,653,227 of LR746273.1, forward strand.
TGTGATCAGGATGAAGATTTAAGTTTGAACTCCTTAAAGGAATAGAGTAGATGAGAAGACGCTCTCTCTCATTTCTTCTATTTTTGCCCAAACTTTAATAATGGCTGAAACGCTCCTCTTATACTATATTATATGGTGTTCAATGATCGTTCCATTGCTAGATAATAGTCCATTTTAGGTCATGTATGCACCTAGAATCTAAATTCTAAATATACTTATTAATCTTCTAAAAATTATAATGATTAAAAATCATCATTTTTTTATGCATTTTATTGTATCGTGTTACTCTCCCAACAGTAATGCATGACTATCTATGGAAAACTTGCATCCAAATATGAATCATTTTACTTTTGAGAAATTTTCACATAGTTTAATGATCTAATTTAATTTATAGGAATTTATACTTTCAATGTAACAAAAAAGAGAGATCAATTATTACACTTTTGTCATCATCAAACCAATTAAACATCATCAATCATGAATTTGCACAGCCTCAATAAATGAGGCCCAAAACTAAACTTTAAAGAACTGATTTTTTTATAAATTAATCTTTAGATTTAGATTTCACTATATTTAAGTGAAGGAGAGTGGCATTCCATAAAAAAAACCTTTCACACTCATTTGAAATGTTTTGAACTCTTACCAATGTTTTTTGGAGTGACTTAAATTTTCACTTAGGACGTTGCTAACTAATTGAGTATAAGAATAGACTAAAATGTCAAAGCTTTGAGATTTTATTATGAATGTAATTGTGTATAGTATAAACTTTATTCATTACCAAAGCCTCCATGTTACACATTTGAATTGATTATCAAAGAAACATTTTTTTAAGCAGATAAAAGAAGCTCAAGCTTAATTATATTCTCTCAAGAAACTTATGTTTGAACCTCTAACATTGTTCTTAAATGTTTTATTTAAATTATTTTTTATTGAATGTTATACGCCATGATTGAAAATCAGGTCAATTATCATATAAGGTAACCAACTCCTCACTTTTAAGCAAAAAATCCCATTTTTCATTAAATATGATGTTATGTCATCATTTTGATAGCATAGAAAGAGAATTTACATTTTATTATCCTTCGTTTATGATAAAGGTTAATCAATAGATTTTAAAATACTAAAGGCAGCAAAGTCAAAACATAACCATACAACACTAGTGACTCACCAAGCATATGGGCCCTAGTAATACAATCTGAGTGTTGAAATAAAATCAACAAACAAGTAATGGATACCCTTTTACATGTATTAGTTCCCTACTAGTCGGACTCAATGTAAAACAATTATTATTTATATGATGAAATGTAGCTATGAGTTCATGGATAAGTTAAGAACCATTTAATACTTTTATTAAGGGTGAGAAAGTAATTAATTGAGCCATTTTGCTCGTCAACTACTAGTCACACTTTGTTACCATAAAATTCTCAACTAAGTCAAGAATGTTTTTTGTTAGAAGATTATCATAACATGAAATTCGTAACTATGTAAATGAGCTAAGAATATTGTCCACACAATAAATAAAAATATGTATTTCATTGGGGTTACTTAGAATAATTAATTGAGAAGCCATATTACATATATTTACTTAAAATTTCAACAAAGAAATAAAGATAATGAAGAGCTTATATTAGGGGATCAAATGTTCTTCATGTTGCATTTGCATCAACAAAATTCTCTCCGATAAGTTTAATTATAAACTAAACTCTTAGTTTTAATATCCCTATGTAATTGTTGCCAAAATTGGTTCTACTACTTAAATATTTGATGTGCTCTTTCAGATCAAGAATATACCACACTTTTCATGCCTTGCAACGAAGTATCAAATTTCTTTCATTTCATCAATTACTCAAATAATCTCACTTACAATTGCAAAGAACCATAGACACTAGTGAAAAAGAGTGCAAGAAATGAGTTAACCTAAGATACATAGAAAGCATTTGAGTCGAAACACTACACAAAAAAATAGGAAAAATAGGAAAAAATGAAAAAAAAACCTGCAATACTCTAAAAATGGCCATTAAAAAATTTGCATCCTAAACAAGCATGCAGAGATGTGAGTAGATTTCTTTTCAATCATTTTTTAAGTTACAAGTCCTAAAAATTCATGAGAGGTCAATCACTGTACATAAAGAATGTCCTCTCCATATCTCAACAAGAGAAAAATACATTTTATGATAGAAATCAATGCTTCAACCTCAAGTCTAGGTTCTTCTGTATACAATATGCTTAGATTCCTCACTCATTTTCTTAATCAATGCCCATAGAATCGGTCACTACATTATTCAGACCCATGTCCATAAGTCAATAGGTAACATGATATTACTGTTACATTTTATTATCCTATTGTGTCTACAAAAGTATCGATTGTATTCTAATTGGAAAGTATATGTCTACTATCTAGAATTAGCATTTATCGAAGGGTTCTTCCATAGTCTTTGAAATTAAATTAGAACTGTGTCCCAGATTACCCATCATTCCATCTATCAATCCATCTCAATTGACTGGTCACTAAAGGATTCCTATTTAGGAGCATGAACAACATGATGTAAATGTACAATCCCTCTTCCTCTTAAATTACCCAAGTATGATCTATTAAGATTTTTTAAAAAAAATAGAAAACTTCATAAATAAAGTATAAGTGATAAACCATGATTATATATAACATAATAATCTTAATAAATAAGGATTCTCTTCTGCTCTATAATCTTTATAATTCTAGTACTCTTCTTATATTTTTCTTATATTTTCCTTATATTTTCTAGTACTATGTAATCTTCTCCATACCATGTCAGCTTTGTAGATATATTGAAATTCACTCGATTAGAAATATCTATTTAAATATTTACTGGTCATTTCAATAATTTTTATGATATATTAGATTTAATTGAAAAACAATGGGAAAGCATTTCTATATAAAAAATAAAAATACATCCTCGAGTTAGAGATGGTTTCGTGGTCCGACCAGACCGGCAAGATCCGCCGCCTGTTAATATTCAATTAGGTCCGCGAGATGAACGCTGGAGATTGCATCTTGAAAAAAGAACGGTCAGGGGCTCCCCTTTCGTGGGAGTTTCTAGGGCTACTCGACTTCTTAAGCCCACGTAGGCCGCCGCCGACGCTTCGTCGCTCTAGCCCTCTTCTCGCGCCAGGTTCAGGACCCCGGAGAGCGTCGGCAGCGGGAAGAAACCCTAGCCGCAGCCATGGTGAGTTCCCCATCTGATCTTTCCAGCATGCATCTGGCACTTGTCTTCTTCTTTTTTATCTCCTAGGTTGTTTTGATCTTCGGGTTTTTGGACGGACGGAATGAGTTCTACTTGTGTCGTAATTTTTTTGAAGTATATTTTTTTCTGGGCGTTGTGCAGTCTCTGATCGCGAACGAGGACTTCCAGCACATTCTGCGTCTACTGAATACGAACGTTGATGGGAAGAAAAAGATCATGTTCGCCCTCACCTCCATCAAGGGTGTCGGGCGCCGGTTTGCCAACATCGCGTGCAAGAAGGCCGATATCGACATGAATAAGAGGTGACCTTCCCCTCCGATAGCCTCGAGCCGGTCTACGCTGTTTGATGGAGTGTTGCGTTCAGATTGCTTGGGTTTTAGCGCGAGTGTTTCCTGGATAATTGGATTCCATTGTCACCTCGTCTGGAGCTAGTGTTTGGATTTCAGATGTTGTAGGCGTGTCATGCGAGGATGCCACATTTCCATATTGTTTGCATATTTGATTCGAATATGGAACAAATTTGAGTACGGTTTTGTTCCCGGGGACTCCTCATTTTGTGAAAAACCTGCAAACATAATTTCTGTGACATTGACGCGGCAGTTCATCAACGTCTTTCTTCTTTGATGGAGCCATTTTTCTTTTAGTGATCTATTGTTGGAGAAGATTTAGCGTCGCGACCCGTGATCTACGTTTGCCCAAACGTTTGTTTCTCACAGTGTTTCGTTCCAGTGCATTTGAACTTTCTCTCTGGACAGAGGCCATCGATGACTAATAATTTTGGCAATATTCGCTATCTTTTTATCGAATATTATCTTCTTGTTCAATGGAGACTAACTGGTTGCTCCATTCTGATGGGATATAATTAGGGCTGGCGAGCTCTCCACTGCCGAAATTGAGAACCTGATGACAGTCGTTGCCAACCCTCGTCAGTTCAAAATCCCCGACTGGTTTCTGAACAGAAAGAAGGATTACAAGGACGGTAGGTACTCCCAAGTGGTTTCCAACGCTCTTGACATGAAGTTGAGGGATGATCTTGAGCGTCTGAAGAAGATCAGGTTTGTTCTGAATCATCCTTGTTGTTCTCTTCAAGTCCGACGTCTTTGGATAAATATAACCTCTCCACCTCACAAGTTCATACGTTTCCTCGTGTTTTTTAATTCGGATTCCCATCGCCACTGCCACGCTGCTTGGCGATCTAGCTACTGTAAAAAATCTCTTCTTGATTTTTTTTGGTTAGAAGCCCTATATATACCCACCCGGCTAACCTTTACCTCCATTATCCTGTTTATGCTTAATTTTTAGCTATTTTCACTGAATGTTCATTAATGAAAAGACTTATGCGTCTATTTCGGCAAAATAATAGACCATCTGTTGTACCACACACACTGTGGTTCGTCGCCCATCGTCAGATTTCCTTCTTCAGCAATCTCGCGCTATTTTATGAAAGGACTTTGTGGCAATTTGTACATGACTCTTTAATCATATCCTAGACCAGGTCATCGATGTGGCCTGTATCTATCTCAGAATGCATCAAGGAGTGTTCAAAAACACGTTGACTTCCAGCAATATGCTATTCATTCGTTGCGCTTACAGTGACCCCTCCCCCCCACCCACACACACACACACACACACACACACAGATCCCCCTCTCCGTGTATGATGAGCTCCTGCTAAAGTTTTTCTTTTTCCTTTTCACATGAGAGAAACTTAGAAACTGTTGGGAATTCATAAACATCATCTTCAAATAGCAATCCAGGGAACGTTGACTCACGGCAATGTTTTGACTTGTTGAGATTATCGGGTGCATGACTGATTTTATTGCCGGGTTCTCAGGAATCACCGGGGCCTGAGACATTACTGGGGCCTTCGCGTCCGCGGGCAGCACACCAAGACCACTGGTCGGCGGGGGAAGACTGTCGGTGTCTCCAAGAAGCGATGATCTTTTTTTCTGCATTATGTTCGTGTCATCGACCATGGGGAAGTGAGTAATGGCAGCTGTGGCTGTAGTCTATCTCCTTGGGGCAGATGATCGTAGGTTGACGTCGTGGGTTGCTCTTCCGTCAATGAATGAGTAGACTACTGAGTTTTTTCATGCTTAGAAACTTCGAATGCTTTAGAACAAATGCTTTTTGATGCCGATTTTTGGGACCGAGTCTAAAAGAGCTCATCGAATAGTGTCTTTCTTCTGATTTTCACAGATGATGATGATGATGATGATGATGGTTATGTGCCTAAAATCTTTGTAAACCCCTCTTTCGGCTTACTTTAAATCCGTCCAAAGGTAAATTGATAGAGTGAAAAACATCAGAAATTTGCTGTAGGATCTCTTAAAACAGAATTGGAAACCTTATTTCAGCAATAATGATTGGAAACATAGGAGATGGGCCAAAAAAAAAACCAAGTAATTTTGCCTTCTCTTACATATCCGTGGGGCATGTTCTCTGGGTAGAAGAAAAGTCAGACATTCTTAGGAGATGAGCTTCATGCCCCTCAGTGTGGCTGTGAGAATGGCTACTTTATCAGGAGCCCTCTGCTTGTATTCCTTCAGAAGGGCTTCGGCGGCCAGGGATTGAAGGTCGGCGCTTTCCTGCTCCTTGCTGCGGCCCTTCGCCAGTTGGCTGATGGCAAAAGCACACTGCAACGGTAGGAAGGGGAGCCGTTAAAAACATTCCCACATGAGCCTATAGCCGGTTCCTCTGATCATCACCAGAGTGGAGAAGAGAAGTTAGCTCTCTTTACCATGCAGACACCATAGAGAGCCCTGGTGTTCTGGCCTCCAGTTAAATCGATGGTGGATGCGTAGTACTTCTTGGCCGTCTGGAGATTCTCCAGGCCGCCCATTGTGTAGAGCACCTAATCGAACGAAGCGCGAGCGATAGGCTCTTAGAGTAAAACTGTGGGCTCAAAGTTGTTTTATGTTTAGCCGCCGCGTCTCCACGAAGCAGGAAGGCCGGGGAACGTTTGAACACTTGGAATGATTTAATCAGAAGGGAAGGGGAGAGAGTTACTCACCTCAGCATAAGCTAGATGATAGAGAGGCACCGTAGGCTGGAACAGGATCAGTTCCTCGTAGCAGAAGGCTGCTTGCTTGTACCTACGCAACCGACAAAGAAAGGTGAAAACCAGAGGACAAGTCTGATGAGCAGTGGAATGATGGGCGATGGCAGGGCGAGAATTGTCTTACATCTGCTGTGAAACGTAAATCTCTGCGAGTTCTCTCCAGGCGTCATAGTCTGCCATGAATCTGAAATAAAAATTCGACCAGTTCGTCACTTGGCAGGAACCATAGGACGATGGCGCTTGGAACATTATGCGAATGGTAGATTAGTTTTTCATAAGACCCAGTAGGTACATCTCTAGGTATTTGTTAAGGAGTTCCACTGCAGCTGAGAGGTCCCCTCGAGCCTTCGCCATCGCCACTTTCCTCTTCTGAATCGCCTGAAATCGTGGGAATCTGATGTATTGCCTCTTTCTAAGTAGACAACTAAAAAAATTGGTAGTTTCCGGTCAATAAAAATATATACTTGATCGAGTGGGTTTTTCTCCAAAATCTGTTCATAGACTCTTTCGGCTTCAGCGAACTCTCCTTTTGCCTCAGATAGCATTCCATTTAACCGCCCTGCAGATATACCAAAATAAAATAAAATCACAATGATATGAAGGTAATCTCTGACTGATGTTAACAAATGGAATTGTAGATATTTCACGGTTTGGTTATTTTCCAAGCGACTGATCTTCACAGTGATAATTTCTTATTACTGTTTCTCACCAGATAGTAATATGACCGGCATAACCTGCAAGTTGATGATTTTAGTATTCTTGCATATTATTTGGGGAGACCGAGGAATACCATAATGTATGATAAAAGAAAGACGAACATGTTTATGATGTCCTCAAAAATTTGAAGTCCTCAAAAATTTTCTCTCATGATCGAATATAAGAGATTCAAGTTCTTCATTCAAACCCCTAACAAAAGCACCAGCATGCTCCATGTAATCATCTTATGACCCATCGCTAAGATACGCTCAAAAGCGAATACTTGACGAATGCTTTGAGGAAATCAATTGAAACCCCTTTACTTCCAAAATTTAGAGCAAATTCCAAAGGTTTGTGTAGATATTGCGGAGGTATGAAAGAAAATAGGGCAAAAGGTCTAAAGCTTATAGGGGATATGAGGGTTTCATCCGCATGCATGAGGCTTTGTCAGTAGCCCACCTTCATTATCTTGATATGCTATTACTTTCTGAACAACTATCTCTATTTTGGAGTCGCTTAAAGAAAGTGGTCAGAAGATCATGTACGAGATGCGTGTGACTGAGGGTATGAACACAAAGTGAGGAAGGGACGGGAACAATGTGACTGAGGGTATGACTGGGGGAAGTTTGTGCCAAATTTCAGCGGTAGGATTGTAGGATGGAAAAGAGAGTTTCTTCTGACCAATGGGCGGAGACTTTTGTGCAAGACTCAAGGAAATGGCACCTTTTAGAGGTGACTGAGAAAAATGAAGATAGGACAAGAGCATGAGGCATACAATGGAGGACATAAAATAATATCTCAAGGAACTGGGAACCAATTGGATGCTCACTTCTGGAAACAATAATGTGAGGCTCACTCGTTGAAGAGCACTGTCTGTCACTTTGCTAGACAACCAATGATGTGCATGCTTCAGTGTCAGAGACACCTGACTATAGGGATATGAGAGGAGACCAGTATTCAAGATCCAAGGGAATTTGAGAGGAACTGAATTTGCGCAGATTGGTGTGCTCTAGGGAGAATGATTGTCCTCTAGGGAGGAAAAACTGGTCAAGGTAGGTTATTTAGGGATGAAGATACCATGTAGATCATCGATGAAGTAAATCTCATCTTGCTTGAACTTGCCATTAAAGGATGATTGGTCTCCAGCGAGCAGAAATTTGTCAGATTAAGTCATTCAGGGATGAAGGTACGATATAGATCAAATGTTCTATGACCGTCATCAATGAAGTAAATTTGGGCTTGGTTGATTTTGCCAATCATGTCAGACATGAATAAAACTTAGCCGGTAACATCACAATCAACGATCAACAAACAAATAAAAATGCTAAAAGGATTACAGGTCAAAGGCATGATAGAATTGTCAGGCCTACTTGCCTCTGAGGGTTGGTAGGGGAACAAATTTGGATGCTAGGCCTAATAGCATGGGCAAAATTCTAGGCCTTTCTGTCATTCAGTAAGGGTAAATTCTTTGACTCTTTATGAAAACACCAACAAGAAAAGCTACTGACATGCTGATATCATTCCCACAGTGCATTCTCTGGAGAGTCCTAATAGCATGGTATGGTACTTTTCAACCATCCTGTCCTATGGCTTCTGATATTCACATCAATGAATGAATGAGTAAGCTCTTCTGAAAAGAACGGCCATCATTCCTTAGTATCACCAGATCACAACAACAGACTCTGTTGATCAGATCATCAAAGTTAACTAATAAAATATGCCAAAAATTCAAGAAAAAAAGTACACAAGGATTTAGGATGAGGAAAATCAAATTTCTAACAGACCAGAGTAGACAAACCAAATTAAAAAATAAAGTACACAAAGTTTAAGTATATTCCACGTCACAGAAGACTACTTACCAACCCTCGTGCTCCCTGGAAATCTCTTTAAAAGTGTTGTTATACAGTCCTGGAATATCACCTCACGTGTTCAGCATTTTATTTTTGGCAACTAAAATTTCACTCTTGCAAACCAAAATATAATAATATAATATATACTCAAGAGACCTAAAGAAATTTGTTTCAGGAAATATATGGCACCATTAAAATTCTAATATAAAGTTTAGTAAGACTATCAACAAGGAGCAGGAAATAAGATATTCACGAACAAATATTCTAGCATATGACCTTTATCATCAAAAGCGTCAGTAGTTTTCAAACTGCTTCATTTGAATTATTTCAAATTGCCACAGAAATAAAAAAACCAAAAATAAATTTTCATGGGCTCATATATAATATTCACCGATTGGGACACCACACCACAGGAATTTACATTTACTGGAAGGTGAGTAGTTCGCACAAATGTCACTCGTTCGTGTCCACAAATTTGTATACTCAAGTGAGACCTAGGTGTGTTCACACAACGCTGGAACCCCATGCAAATATGCTTTGTCTGAACGGTGAATTGTTTGCACCAACGTGACTGATTTATGAACACGACTTCATGTACAAAAGAGTACGTATTCTTTGGCGACATGAATTTATCTATGTGAGACCTCATTTCCCAATTCCCTGGGCCATGTTCTTGCCAGGAAAAATCATAGATTTAGTATAGTAAAATTAAAAAAAATATGATAAAGGTTCAAATGCGTAGTCTTCAACCATGGACAGACTAGAGAAAAAATGCCATACGAAGACATGGAATCTTCAACAGTCTTTGTCAGAGAGAAGATGAAATTAATCAAATTACGCAATTGATATCATTGAGCAAATCAATGAATAACAGCTTGTGCACAAAACAGTGATAAATACTGAAGTTAGTGACATGACTGGGACGAGAAATTGGAAAAGGGGATACAATTATTTTGATACTCGTGAGTAGCAAATTGATCATGTCTAAACATAAAAAAAGAGATACTGGAGGATATGCAACTTGAACTTCCTCCGTTCCTCTCTGTTTACCGACCAACTTCAAAGGATTCCCTAACCCTACGCGGTGATGCAAGATTAGATCTTAGATAGGGACTTTTATTAATTAAAAGGCATTCGAGATTGGGCTAAATCTTTCATGGATCCAACTTAATATGGATTCTTTATCCGAAACACCAAATAAGCAGGCCTTCTGAGCATCACGTTCAACTAACTATAGGCTGATCCTTTCTTTTAAGGGCATTCATCACTTTCTCCCATTGAAACTGGGCTAGAGAGCACAAATGCAGGTTCAGGTTCACTGATATAAATAGGAATCATCAAAAGCCCTTCCCTTAGACGATTTCTTCAGGCATGAGATATATACCATCTAAGCATAAATAAACAGAGAGTATCGAAGTAACTATACGCTAAGACATTGGAGTAGATTCCAGTCTAATTTTCCGAACCATTGTCCACCAGTGCGGCTATGCCAATTAACCTACCAGAGTTCTTTGTATTAATCATTGTAGCACTAATTACAGGAAAACCTTTATTTTGGAAAAGCGAATAAAGTTCTTATTGACCAACGAAAGCAGCTGTAGCACAAATTAACTAACATACAAAAAAAAGATTCAGATTTTTCCCCATGTTCCGTTTATAACGGCAGAAGAGAATAACCAGAAGTTGAAAACAGATGAAAAAGAGAACCTTTGCAATGTCAATCTGCTGGCAGTCCATAGCAGCAATAGCCACCTGCTCGTAAAGTGTCCATTCTGCAGCAGAAAACATACAAGTGTGAAGCTATTCCAATGAACTATGCTAAATGAGGCAATTACAACTGTGGAAAACTTCAGGGGGAGCATAATAGAAAGGCTGACTAAGAAGCAATTTTTTTCCCATTACCACAAAGAAATTTTAAAAAGATCCCTAAATTTAAAATGGTTATCAGCTTACTTGAAATTCAGATATAAAATTATCACAGACATATACCTAAAGGAATATGTTGATGAGATCAGCTAATGGAAAATTGTCATTTTTCTTTAAGACATAATCCTAACCCCGAAATCCAGATCATTTTTCCAATATAGGTTATTAAGTATGGGTAAAAAACTTAGGTTCACCATACTGAGACATGGCAATGGAAAACCCATAATAGTTAGCATATATCAACAACCTCTAAAATGTTAGCCTTGCATTTAGACTCAAAAACGGCAGCCATGACATGCCAGGAACTCAAAAAAATCCCCCACCAAACATGAACAAATATCAAAAAAGCCATTTATTAGATTACTAGTTTCATCTTAAATGCTATTCATCTCAATCGCCACATCAATGATTGCAGCATTGCCCTCCCAAAGACTCGATGTTGTCTCAACCTACCATACCCAAGATGATGTCCACTGCACCAGCATGTCACTCCTGATGAGATTTATCCTTGGCAAAAATAAGATACAACAACATGAGAAGAACCGAGTCTAATAATAGAATTTGTGGCACTTGTTCCCCTCTGCATCATTTTTTCTCTCTTTTCTTCACATTCTTCCAAAAAACTAATCAACAGCTATATAATTGAAGAAAGGTCATGTGCTGAACACAAAATTCTGTGATTCATCACATCCAACAATCACTTGAGCTCTCATCCCATGGAGACAAATTTGATTCAGTGAAAGAAGCAATGAAGAAGGTTGACAGAAAGAGGGAAGGGACAAACATTGCAAAAGCCTCCCTCCCCCAGTCTCTTGATTTCTCAGACTAGATTAGATAAATGTTGAACCTCACTCTATCAACTTTATCGTCCTTCCTCAATTGGTTTTAAATTCTTGAACTCCAACGTTCCTTTGTTTTAAAGGACTCTGCTCTCAAAGATATTTACACCACCCCCACCCCTGCACACTTCCTCTGCTCTCAATTCGGACTCTTTCTCGCCGACGACCCTAAATAAAAACCCAACCCTAGTTTGCTATTTTCTACATTCCGTAGCGAGACATTGTAAAACTTTCGCATGGACGACAAGAATCTCATTACAGTTCTAATCCGAATTAATTGCTTTCTGAAACTGAACTACCAAATACATATTTTGAGATCCTACAAAAAAAATGGATGTAAGATAAAATGAAGTATCAATAAGAAATTATCGGGGTCATATCATAGCAATGTCGTCAATTTTTGAAAAAGCAACATCAAATGTAAATATGAAGTTCATGAATCCCCCAAGAAACTTAGACACCCGGGAGTCAATCCTCAAACACGAAAAGTAAAAAATTCAAATCAATCAGGAGCAGGAACGATCCAACGTTTTAAAGATGTCACGTAGATGCCAACCGTATATACCCCCAGACGGCTATATGTACCCAGGGCCCATCCGAACAAAAATTATCCAAATTTAACTCCTTGAGTCTCATCCACTACAGGAAAAATTGAGGGAGAAGAACCAAAACAAAAGATAGCAGAAGAAACAACATTCACACGAGAAGGCGGCCCATACCTTCACCACCAAGCTTAGATCGAGCCCTGGGATCATTCAAGATCGGCAAACCGAACTTCAACACCTTATCAGAACGGCGGACCTTGAGCTTTCTGGCAAGACAGAGGTACTCCCACGCCCCTCCTCCACCGTTTTCCACTTGGCTCTCCAGCCGGTTCAGATGGACCTCCTCCGCGGCGCCCACCATCGCCTCAACCACACGGTACGGAAAAAAACAGCCGCAGATTATAGGAAAACCTAACAGAAGCCGGCGATGAATCGAAACACTCGCTCCCCCCTCGCGCGGCGCACTGCTTCTCTCAGATCCTTCTCCCCCCGCCCCGCCCCAAGAAGACTGAAGTTTCCTCAGAGGAGGAAAACGTAGTTATGTATTTGTTTCCACTAAATCCCCCAAAACGACTTCGTTTTCAATTTTAAGGATCCAAAGATTTTAAATTTTATCTATGACAAGGCCAGAAGGAAAACAAAGGATATGACGAAAATAAGGATGTAAATGGGCCGAGTGTACGAAGCCCAGCCCAGCCACTTTTTTCTGGGGTGGCGCACGGAGGGTCCTGATATTTTTCGTTCTGCTGGGGGTGTAAAAGTAAATATTTGTCTAAGTTGGGAACGCTTCCGCATTAGGTCTTCTTCGGAAGCCTAGAACAGTCAGTTATGACCAGCCATGATTAATGTAAAATTTAACTACTTGAAAATTAATTTTAAAAAATAATTAAAACCGTAAAAGACACGGTAACTAACTATGAAAGATACTATTCGTGTTTAAAATATCAAATTAAAAAAATGAGATTATTTTATTGGTAATTCCATTATTTATTTAACTGAGAAACACGGTCACGGCTATGCAAGACGAGCAGCTCATGAACTCGGTTCCCCTGGTTTATGCTCAAATCCGAGGCGTCCGTCCTTGGGTCATTGTAATCTTGCCTCTAAAGTCATTTGACCACAGTTCAAGGTATTACAACCATGGCCATGAAGCATCTGCTTCCCACCTTGCTGAAGAGGAAGAAGAACAAGAAGAACAAGAAGAACAAGAAGAACAAGAAGAACAAGAGGAAACTAGGATCTATCTCTATGAATTAGATGACGGTGCTCGACTTCCCAAGAACAAAGGACAGCTTCCTGTAGAACAAGCCAGGAGCAGATGCTCAACCTGGCAAAAATAGTATCATCCTGATGTGGAATCGAGATGGTCTCTACTCACCCATGATCTGATGAAAAAGCTTGCCCTCTTGGTAGATGGGAGGATGGGGATTAGGCATCCATACCTACAGCAAGCAGTAAATCTTCCAGAACAGCGAAGAACAGCCATCAATCTTCTCCGAAATGCTGAATGGCGGTTGACCCAGCCGCAGGAGCACATTTTTATCTGGACCCATTGATCAAGATTAATAGAGAAGAGCATTGCAGAACTTAAAACGACATCTTTTATTCACTGAGACGCAGAACGCCTCATTCAATCCTCTTCTTCTTCAGAGACATCAGAGGCCTTGTAGAACAGCATAGTCAACATCAAATCTCAATAGACATATGAGGAAGTCAGCAACCTCAAAGTAGCAAATGGGGGCCCCACCCCGTCTATGACAGGTAAAGATCAGACAAGATGGCAGCAGTACGACATGAAACCATGCCCACAGTGGTTAGCACTGACAAGAGCTCTACGCGACGACAATCCAATCGCAATGAACTGGAATTGACTTCCTCTACATACTACTACATCATGCGTTGTACTAGAAACAGAAGCTTCACCAGCTGCTATAGTGCTGCTCCTGCGCTGGAGTCCACGGGCCCCTCCCGATCATCACCAGCCGAATCGTCTTCCTTCCTACTCTGTTGCAAATCTTCGGTTCCTTTGGTAATCTGCCCTACTCTTTCCTGAGAATGTCGTCATGGAGCATACATCACAAGCATTACAGAGTTGTCTCGTGTCTACAGAGAAGATTAAGAAGAAGGATTCAATCCGATGCAGGGAGAAGGTAAACAGATAGATACCTTGAGAGAATTGTTCTCTGAAAGAAGTTGTTCGTAATCCTTGCGTACACGGGTCACCTCTGCTGTAAGAGTGGCGTTTTCTTGCTGGAGAGACTCCACACGCTGGGCCAACTCATCACACTCTGCCTGGAAAGCATGAATCCGCCACTCCAAGGAATTAAGCACCGCAGTTCACAGAATGTGTAAAATCCTATTACTGGTAGAAGGGGGGAGATGCCAGACTTTGCAGTAGAGAAATATACAACACACCTGCTTGCGCAACCTTGATCGACGGGCTGATTCCCTGTTTGATTGTTTTCTTCGCTCCCTTTTTAGTTCCCTTTCATCCTGAGTTGAGGACAAGACATCAAACACATCATTTCTGAAAAAAGGACAAAGGACAAATGACAAGCTGAAATATTTGGAATTCACGGCAACTTTAAAGATAATTCTAGCGATTTTAGCTTTTACTCATTCAAAAATCCACTTCTGAGTCTGGTTACAAGAATGAGCCGAAGGACCAGTATAAGATGTGCACAATGAAACTTATCAAAATCTTCCTTTGGAATTGATCATGTGTAGGCCACCCAATTCTAGTATTGATCACCTTAGAAGTAAGCCGGGGAGGGAGCAGTGGAGATTGAATCCCACATAATTGATAACATGATTCACGATCTGATAACATGCTCTGTACCAGTCCTCAGGCAGTACAACATATCAACGCAATCTCTATGCCATCCTCTCCCTTTTAAACCCTTCAACTAGATAAACTCCTCTACAAGATGCATATGACAAAAGCAATCTGAATCAAAAGAGTTTCTCTCCATCGAAAGGTTATCTAAAGGCTAAAGATGAATTCCTGGGTGGGTTTTTCAAGAAAATACCGAAAGATTATTGGGCCCAAACATCTAAACATGGGCAATCAAATGCAAGGGCGAATGACTTTCCACAAAATATGTGGAGAGAAATTTTAAAGCAATCATACCACGCTTTATATCAAACAGTAGTTCGCTAGCAGCCAAACATAGGAAAATAGACGGGGGATTAGCCGATCAAACTAGTTAAGAGATGGGTCCTCGTTAAAAATCACAAGTGAATCTGTCTTAAGTCGTGAGACATTCCAGCTAGTGATGGTCCAATATATCAATTCCTTCACCTGTTGGCAAAGACCAAACCCAATAAATGACCTGAATTTTAGTCTCACAGATATACGTCGAGTAGAAAAAAACCAAAAGTAAACAATGAAATAAAAGCTTGTGCTCCCGGTGAACAAATAAACAAAGGTAAAAAAGGAATTATTTTGCTCCAACCATTTCCAACTCCTTCTCAATTGCATAAACGTGCACAGATCGACAAACCAAAACAACTCATAAGAGAACACAACCAAACCTCGAAATCTGGAAGTCTTAATCCAATCAGATATCAAACGCATTGATTTCCAGCGCTACTAGAACAGTATACTCCATTCTCAGTAAAAATCTATCAAATTGAATTCCCAATTGCCCAAGTCTGTTAATACCAAGAAGATGATAGTATCAAAGAGACACCACGAATTAGAACTCGGTTTGCACGTAGTATAACTGATAATTGTTGACGAGCAAAGCTAATAACCTGGTTGTTCCAATTCGGGTATAAAATACCTAATACAGTTCAATAAAAAAAACGTCACAGAGAAGAAAAGAAAAAAAAGAGAATGAACCTGAAGCCGAAGTTCTGATGGAACGCTCTGCCCAGGAGAAACTAATACTCCTCCTGGAGCATTATGAACCTTTCCACGCATTGGAGCAATTGCGGGTGATCCCCAGTAGTCCATCCCTATATTTAAGTTAGTGGTAGGACCAGAAACGGCTCCGGGGCCACCAGCTGGTAGCACAGGCATCATTGGCATTGGCTGAGTCACTGGTCCGTGTGCAGGTGCACGAGCGGATCCATTCTGAGAGCCACGAGTAGTACCACCATTTCGTGAAGCCCTGACTGAGAACAACAGTATGTCTAATCTTAGATGTTTCCAAAATTATGAAAGGGAAAAACTATTTCAATAGCTACCATCAACTGAATCCTCACCACCAGCTGTCTTCCCTTGTGAGTCCTGTACAAAGTCACCAAATACACACAGGACTTCAGCGCTCACAGAAGCAACAGTCCAAGCAAAAAAAAATATATCACCGTGATTAACCAATAATTTAAGACATTGATAGAAAGTTTTTAAAAATAGTTCAGATAACTCAGTTAAGTCTCCCAGGCACAGATCTACCAAAAGTAGCAAGCGCGAATGATGCAAATTTCTACGCCTTGAAATTGAAAATGAAGCACCTTTAAATTGCAGGAGAAATGGGTCATGATTATTCCAAGAAATGATGAATGGAAGCCATTTGAGGTGGGCACTAATTGTTAAAGAGATTTTTCTAGATACAACCGCTCAATTTGATTTTATAGACAACGCTGTATGTTATCTATAAATGACCGTGAGGATAAACAAAAAAATACTCATCAATAGTCCTAAGTCAAGAAAATGTATAAAAACAGATCCACTTGTAGGGAGAGCTTTGTGCCCTGGAGTTGAAAGCCTCGTCAATAATCTCAGTCACAAAAGGAATAACCATACAAAGCAATCCCACGCCATACACATTATAGACAAGATACTAAGAAACAGAATGATGGCTAATCCAAACCGTCACCTCTACCACATGGTCAAAATGTTAAAAGAGAAGTAACCCCTCCAACCTACACAAATTTGCATCTTCCACATGCCCATTTCCAGGTTAAACACACCATAGAAATAATTTTCCGCACACCAATGCCATTCATCCTTATGTCCCTCAGCCATGGGAATGAAAAAAGATCGGGAAGAAATCCGGCAAGAAAACATGCGACACCTGACTTAAGGCCAATGTGAAAGACTTCATTAATAGATTGTGAAAAGATGCAACTTGGATATATTCTATGTAATAGGGATATCCGGAACTTAGATTTTCATCCGCTAGCAACCACGACCCCCTAAGCAAGTGACACAGGAGGGAAAAGAACAAGAAAAGGAAAATAGGAGTGGAATTTTAATGCTCTATAAAGAAACGCCTACAAGTTCCCTGCAATCATGGAGAAGCCACTCTCACCATAGAAGAGCGAAATGATTTGTAGCCTGTTGAGTTGCACAAAACATAAAACCAGTAGGAAATGTCGAGAATTTTTTTATTAACGGGTAAAAGCAGGTGTAGTTCACTAAAGGGTAAAAGCAGGCAAATTTAACCATAATAAATTATCCTTCACCACAAAAAGGAATTCAAAATAGGATTCAGGTGCCATATAAGTTTTGGTCAGGTCTAGTTCAGAAACAACATTGATGGGTTTCAACCAAGAAGGAGAAGAAAAAGATAGAATCATTAACGGGTGAATATCCAAAATTCACAACTAGCACGAGTATCTGTAAGTCAAAGAAGTCCCACAAATAATGGCTGTCAACCAAGGTCATTGTAAGCAACAAAGATTTCCTATTTAAATAATGACGCGAGAAATTCAGCTTAACATATTAAAGGAACTGAAGAAAGGTAGCTTACATTTTGAGAGTCAGCATCACTCCCTTCACTTGATCCTTCACTGCCGCTATCACTGTTGTAGTTTTGTTTAAAGTTACCAACAGCATTATCGTCAAAAACAGGCAGATATACTGATTAAAAAAGTGAAATATCATAAAAAAAATTAACAAACGTATGGATAACCTTTGAGAAAAACCTCCATTGGCTGATGCGCCAGATGGTTTGCCAGTCTCTTTGGTGCTCTTTCCAGCTATTGAATTCAAATTGCCTAGACTCCCATTTGATCGCTTCAAGTTGCTTCCCTCCTTACCTTCCGATGATTTGCCATCCACTTCGGGTCCAGCACTCTAACAGATATTCAGTTTTCATGGATTCAACACTATTATCAAGAATGCAAAAGAATATACAAATAAAGTACATGTGCAGAAGCAATCCTAGTTGTGGAAACTCACAAAAGCCTCTGGATTGCCACCTGGTGAAGGCACTGCATAAGGATTAAATGGATGGGCACCCTGATGCAAAAGTTTGATTCCAATAGCACTCAGTTATATTAAAAAAATAAGAAAAAAAAGACCTGATCTTACCAGCAGATTCAAGTGCATTTTAGTTGGAGAATTACCGGTGGCACAGATGGATGAACATATACTCCTGCATGAGGGTACATAACAAAGGGCGGTGGTGGCGTGCCATATGGAGTCATCATGTTCTGTTAAAAGGAAACCCTTCAGGACAAACCATGTGTTCCACAAGGCTACGATTTTCAGGACGTTGAAAAGAACACCTATGGCTTGGGTGTAACAAATAAATAACTAAAAACATTAGGATGCAGGTGTGCTGTATATGAATATGTATACACATGTAAAGGAATATGGACATACATAGAAAGATGTATGTGCGTATGTACGCAGGTCTGCACGTATGTGTGTTTGTATGTATGCATGTATACGCAAAGAGAGAAATAGAGACGTGCTCTTCCAAGTCTCCAACATATTTACAGGACTTTTTTTGTGGCAGTTCTCTTAACAGTTGATTCTCATTCAAAAACATAAAAAAGTATTGACAAGTTTAATACTTTTAGTAGGTTACAAATGTGATATACTTGGTTTATATGCAACATAGTATTTAAAAAGGACATAAAAACAAAAGGCAATCCTTTTCCATACTTCTCCTAGAGCCCTAAATGTACTCATTCTCCAGTATTTACTTAACTGAATTTAAAATAGCTTTTTATCACGTAAATGTAAGAAATAAAGATATGCATGGACCCTTAGAATGCACTTCCAATACAAAATTCCGACTTTTCGGCAGCAACTGTCTCAAATCAATGAATGAAACCTGCACACAATTGGAGTCCTATGTCGGGCATTAGTATTTTCCACACTAGCTTCTTATAAACTTGCATCCAAAAAACAGTCAGAGCCATACTTACGCACCTGCCGTTGTCTAGAGTTCTAAGTATCACTTAAGTCTACTCCGTGGACAAAACTTGGATATGCACATTCACTCATCACGAAATTTTACACAAAGGAGTAAACAGCTGCTCAAAATAGGTTTCTTAAGGTATAGCCAGAAAATATGATCAGCTTTACCTGTGTCCCCCACATGTACGGATGTGTTTGAGGACTGGATACCACCGGAGGAAAGAATCCATGCGGAGGAACAGGAGAATACGCCTACCAGAAGGACAATTTCATATGTCAGAGGGAATAAGATAAATTATTTCCACCTCGAGAAAGTTGCAACGGCCAGCAACAGTTCTCTGAGTTCAATTCGAAAAAAATTAGCTTCCTGAAATGATTTACCTGAAATCCACTCCAGTCGGGGTAGACAACAGCTGCGGAGGAGGTGGCAGTGGTGACGGGGCTGGAGGAGGTGGCCGGAGTCTGCTCCTGCACATACTCAGTAATAACAACACTCAGGAACCGTATCCAAACCACTATATAGGCCACCTCTAAGCGATAAGACTTTACCTGCGCTGACGACGCCTTTGGTGGCACTTTTGACGGCGGGGCCGTCTCACCACTACCCATTACTAGGGCTCACCCCAGTCCACTTCAAGACATCAAAGTCGGCTAAAATCCGGAGATTCCCAGCTTCAGACCTCCGAGAAACATCCACCACACTACCAGAAACCCTAGAAGCCCCGGGCGAAGTGCGCAATTCAAGCCACGAGAGAGGCCCGAGTAGGGACCGGATCCCCCACGCACCTACGCAGAGACCAGCACTTGCAAGTACCCAGGCAATCGACCACGGGAAGGAATGGAAGGGCCCAGACCTCGAGAGTTGCTGGAAGTGGAGTTTCCCCCTCCAGGAGAAACACCAACTCGGAGAGAGCCGAAGAAGCGAGATCTACCAGTCGGAGCCTATAGATCAGCCTCCGCAGGATCTCTGCAGAGGCAGAATCAGCGATTGAGGGAGGAAGGAGATTCGAGGAGGACGCAGATGCCGCCGCTGCCCACGCAAATCTACCGGCGACGCCACGGGGGGAGACGTCCGGTGAGCCATGCGATGTGGACGCGTTGAAGGTCAAAAGGGTAGCAGGGGAGAGTCAATGAGGAGGTAAAACTGTAATTTCCACAAAATTGCAGCCGCTTTTTTAATTAGAACCGTCAACAGCACCTTCGAGTGTGCGGTCTGTGAGAACCACGTGGGGCCCATAGACTTCCCATCGAACTCTTGACCTCACACGTGTTCCCACGTGGAAATCCGCCCCTGGTGTCGAATAAGCCTCCGACGTGTCAGCTTGGGGGCTCGAGTCAATCGGCCAGGGTTTGACCCCGCGGTTCTTTCTTTCACCGTGGTCAAGAATTAACCCTCCATTTAATTTATTATATTCTTGTTTAATTTTAATGTCCAAATATCTACCCAACCGAGAGAAAATCGAACAATTTAATTATCAAGATTTGTATTGGTTGACCTTCACGCGTTTTCTTAAGTGGGGGCAATCAACTTTTTAGTGAAAGATAGATAGATAGATGGATAGATGGATAGATAGAGCGAGAAAGGGAGATGATATTTAATATATGCTTAGATGGAAAAATTAGCTATTAGAAGAGTTAGACTATGGAATTTTTAAGTCAAATATTACCCAAAAATCATTGTCTCATTTTCCTTATTTTAAAATTAAACTAATGAAATAATATCATTTGTATAAAAATGGAATTTCTTTATACTATACAATTTTTTATAAATAATTGCATGAACTCAATTACAAGTAAAAAAATATATTAATTATAAGAAAAATGTCAAGGAAAATATTATTAAAAAATGATAAGATTGGAGATTCCTATGTGAAATTACGTTAGTTTAATTTACTAAAAGTGAACGTAAAAATGATGTCACTATCACATATTGTAAAGTCCACGAGTTTTTGAAAAAATCCAATGAATAATTTATCCCACTATATATATTTGATAAAACTAGCAATTAAAAAATTGGAGATGTTGCCTCGTTTGAGTATAAAATTGATAAGGAAATTAGTGAATATTTTCATATTTGGTATATTTATAATTCCCATTAAGATAAAATGGATAATAATGAAAATATGATAAACATGGCCAATTTATCTTTTTTTATTTATCTCAATTGGTATTTATCACAACCAAGTTTAGGAGAAAAGTACATCATGCCAATGTTTCACTTGACCAAAACCTTTTTTTTCTTGGAAATTACCGAGCATAAAAAAAATAATTGTTAACTCTAATCAATATAGGGTCATAAATATGCATGAAAATGCAAGAAATGAATCTACAAATGAGCACACTTTTTTCCTTTTTTAGGATAATAATGGGGGGGATAATGGATTAATGATAGGAATTTATCCAATTATTAAGTGATTATTTAATATTTATTGGGTTTGAGATTTGTAAACCCCCTTAGGCAAGACGAACATTTTTTATTCGGATTATTGGAGGAGAAATTGCATTTCCTTGAATACTTTCAATATTCTGGTAAACATATTAAATATTTTTTAATAATTGCTATTAATCAACATCTACCCCAATGATTAGTAGGAGAAATTAAATTTTACGGAAGGATTTTAGGATTTGTTGAGGGTGGGGGAGGGGACTGAGTTGTGAGAGAAAGAGTGACACGTGGGTGGTCGGTGGGCTTTGTGGGACAATGATGGCCTCTGGGCTGGCCCACCGTCAGTAACTGAAATCGGCTTCTAGAATGTGTAACGTTGAAGGAGAACCCTAGAAAAAAATATATATATTCAAAAGTTTTCTCTTTTATTCTCATGATCTTGGAGTTTGCTCATGTAAAGGGCGGTGCCATCGGCGCCACGGCCCCAATTCCTCGGTTTCCTCTGCTCAGCGTCGCGGATGATCCTGCAATGGAGAGGAAGCCTCTCGACATCCCCTGGAAGGAGCTGCTGTCGGACAGAGAGCACGCGGCGGCGGATGTGGTGGTCGTCCAGAGCAGCCGGGGAGGAGGAGGGGGAGGAGAACAGCAGCAGGCTCTGGCAGGAGAGCCGTGCTCGGTGGGGAGGCTGACCGATCACATGCTGGAGGAGAAGATCGAGAGAGTTCAGAGGCATATCGCGTCGGGATTCCTGTTGAAGCTGCCGGACAAGGGCGCGAAGCTCCTCGCCAGCCTTCGGTCGCTCGAGGAGGAGCGGGAGCTGAGGAAGAGTCTGGTCCGTTCCGCAAAAGACAAGGTACACGGGCGAGCAAGCGTGTGCTAGATATTAAAAGAGTAGGTAGGATTTGGGAGACCGGTTATGGTCGTAAGGAGATGCGTAGATTCTGCGATCACGGTCACACGCTTGGATCATAGAGAATTGACAACTTATGATGATAAATCTCCTCTGAATTCTACCGTAAGAAAAATAAAACGAGGAGTCCACGGGCCAAGGGAGAAATTAAAATGTGGAGTCTATAAAACTGGCCTCAGGAACTTTGGGATGTGCCACGGATAGTAAGGAGGAGACGTGGTAAATAAGAAAATAAGTTCATCGTTCGTGATGCTGAAATTCGATGAGAACCATTATCTTGCGCTGACGGCGGAAAACCCCCTATCCGTGTGACAATGAAAAGAAATAAACAACATTGAACCCGTTTATAGGCCCTATGCCATCGGAAAATGTATAAAAAATGGACCATTTCTCTTACTGTATCAGTTAAAGAAAAAATGAACCTGAATCTTGATCTCAATTGATCCTCGTCATATTTTGTAAAGGTTTTTCATACATCATGTTGCAGGATGATGAAGAATGCAAGGAAATTAAACAGCTGCCAAGAAGGTCTTCACCTGGTAAGGTTGCCATCACATCGTCTTTCTTTGGGTGTGCTGCTTAGAATAGCATTCTTCTAGTGTATAAAAAGCAGCAAACAATAATGTACAACGTAAAATAAAGATCAACAGGAAAAAGTAACGTCAAAACTTTGGAGAACCACAAGAAATATCCCGTTATTCAAAGAGTGGTGGATAGGTAGGCTTAGATTCGCGCCTAATGGTTTTCCTATTCTTGATTATATTCTGCGAAGCTCACTTATAATTCCTTTTATCAGGGCCAGATGAGCGAATTGATGTTGTCTGTGTCTTTTAATTTCTGTAGAAATCTTCTATAATTCTTCTCCAGTATATGACCCATGAAGCAACTGGTTAGGCTACCTTACCCCCAATTAACATCAGTGAACATCGGTCATATCACATTATGTTTCAGCATGTGAATCTTGAGTTCAAATTGTGGTACGTTCTGATAAATTTGTATTACCACATAGCCCCTTATTCCATATAGGGACGATTGAGTGATAATTTTCCATGTACAACCCCATCTTAAAGTTATCATGAAGTTTTTCATTAGATACCACTGTATTTATTGAAGAAATGATTTAATTCCACACTTATCTAAGATGAGAAATTTTAAACATCATCTTTAAGCCTTTTTTCATGTTGTACTCTTTCAGAAACTGACATTGCCCTGGTTATATTCATATATTCTGATTGTGGTAGGCAATACTACCAACAAAATATCAGTCTTCAACTCTCAGAAAAGGATTCTAGGGAGTTCTGTGCTAACTTGTATCATGACCATTAATACTCATCATTTCATATCTTGACCATGTTTTTAGTATTTCTAATCATTATTTTATTTGCTTTCTGGTTGTTGTTGTTGTTGTAGACTTTATTTCCCTTGCCTCTTTTTTTTTTATAACCTGGAGCTTCTAATATCGTACAGTTTTGCAGATTCATCGAACCATTCCAGCTCAAATGCTACAACCTCTTCTTATCCATCCGAATCTTTTGGTTTTCATTTCTCTAAATTGCTGGAAGCAAAGGTAAAAAAAATAATGACTATGGTCAGAAATATTAAGCTGCTCTAATCAACTTTGATGACGAAAGTTCTGCCTTCTTCCTCATCAGGTGAACCGTGGCAACTGTGATGCACATAGTGAGGAATTAAGTATCATGTGCAAAGATGATTCCAGTGTCCTCATCGAATTAGATGGGAAAAAAAGTAGTCCGAGAATGTCATCAAGGTCGTCAGCTTTCCGAAGCACGAAAAGTGTTGACATCAAAGATAGACAAGAATCTTGCTACGGCCGACTTAAAGACATTTGTGTATCCAACATTTCTTCTCTTCAATGCGAGGAGAGGTGCTCTGACCATTTTCCGAAAAGGTATGCATTGCTGTTATTTCATTATATTTTTTCTGTGCTTTCTTTTCTTTTCTTTATTATTACATTTCGTGGTCACTTGTTCGAAGTAACTGAGGTTAGCCGTTTTTTATAGGAAAATCATGGATTCAGATTGTGGTCTGTGGCTGAGTTTTTCCAGTGTACAATCTTGGATCCTTCTCTGGGATTTTTTTTTTGTATTTTTCCGTTTACTGTTCTAGGCTTTTCAGTTATTAACCTCTTGCACCGGAATTGATGGTATAATATGTGAAATGGGTTGCCCTTTTTGTTTCACATTCGGGTTTCTGTATGAGATAACTTGACAAGAATAAGGTTATGGGGAAAGGAAGTGACTTCTACTACTGGACCATTGACCACATGATCTATATACATTCTCTTGCTGGTGCTACTGTTAACATCTTGTTCTTTCTTGGGTACAATAACAAAGAACCAAGAGGGAGGTGCTGGAGGATAAGTGAGAAAAGGGGAAAGTTGACTAGGCTGTTAGCAGATTTTTTTTTTTTTTTTTTTTTTTTTTGAGTTTGTTTACTTTTAGTCAGAATACGTTTCCCACTCTGAAATTTAAATATTTATCTGTATTTACTGTGGTCATGCAGTGTTAATAAATTATGTGACTATCAACATGGTTTGCAAAATTGCAATTATTTTTGCAAGGAAGAGTATTTACCCATTTGGATTTTGTTTCTGTTTGAACTGCCTGCTTTATGAGAATTTGAATTGCATTCTCATGGATTTTAGGAACTGAGGTTATTCATTTCTTCTGATAGGGATAGAGATTCTAAATGAAGTTTTATCAGCCAAGTTTCTGCACAGCTTAGGTGAAGAAAAGTTCTTATGACTATCAGTTATTAGGGGCAAATATCGATTATTCTGTAGTAGGTAGGATGTTAACCCTGGAAGTGGATCTTATCTCTTCCTCTTATGTAGATAAATATTCTTAGGTTAGCCGACTTTAGGTTGTCAAGCTTACATTTTTGGATTGCAATGAGGTTAGTTGTAGGTTGTGGGAAGACCAGTGAAATAGATGAGAAACATTTCCAAGAAGACTGTATCAGGTTTATTGTTTATTAGAGGGAGGGATTTACTCATCAGACTGACAAATTCAGGAAAACAGGGACAGCGCTCCACTGTTGGTGGGTTTTAGTAAAGCTGAATATGAAGATCACCTAGATCTGCAGCAAAGATTAATAGATTTCTATTAATTACGATACAAATGAAGGTAGAAATGGGCCATGGATCGTTTCAGAAAAATCCCTTTTAAGTGATTATTTATGGGTGGCGGAAGCAAAGTTTTATGGAATTATAATGGGATTACCCAGTATAAATTCCTTAATGGATGCATAGTTTCTTTAGCCAATTTAGTTCTAGGACAGCATCAAAATTTTCTGAAGAAGAAAAGCAAACAACTTTAACCTTTTGTTTCACCTAACCTCTACTAAGTGGCAATTTTAAACAGAAACAAAAGAGGCAACCATTGTGTATGATGTTCTACATGGTGTAACTTTAATTTGCCTCATACATTTTTTCATGTGTTCCGATGTTCTGTTCTTGTGTTAAGTTTCCTTCTGTTGATGGTTTTATTGATCCTTTCTGACATTATTTTATATTTCTTGGCAGAAGAAAATCTCCTGAGAGTCATAGTTCTGTAGATCTGAATCCAACAGAGGTATGCTTTCTTTTTTGATTATCTATTTACAATTTAATCTCTGCGAAAATTCTTTGCTGTTACGCCATGTAGAGCTTTATAATTTGTTTTATTTTTTTAAAATTCTATAAATACTTTCTCTTTGTCATTATATTTTTTCAATTTTTTTTCCAAGATACCTTAAGAGGCTATTTTCTGAAGATTAGGGAATTCAATTTTATTATAATTTAAGTTTCGTCTTGAACTTATATCTTATTATTGTAATTTATCATTGATAAATTGCTACTGTGACATTTCATTTCTCATTGTATCAGTTTCAGACACTGATTAATGGGCTCAAATAAGAAACGTGGGCTCTTCCTAATGGGTCGCTGTTTATGGACTGTAGTTATGGTTGGGGAAGAGGGAAGGCACCTTATTTTCGGAGTTACGAGATGACAAATGTAGGACAGCTATAATGTCTTTTTATATTCTCCTGTTAACAGGGGAGAGTTAGTAATCTCTTAATATTCTTTCATTTAACGGAGAGAACAGAAAATCAGAAGGTCATCAGTTAGGAGATCTAATGGTTCTGTAACCCTTGAGGGTGTTTTTTAGGTGCCTTAGGCCTTTAATGGAGAGGTTACATCTCATCTCTATAAAGGGCCAAAAGAATCGTTGGTTCTACAAAAGATTGGTGACATTTCCCCAGTTGCCATCTGAGGAAAAAAACCACTGGCCTCTATAGCCGTTTAGATAATTTCGATTTTACACATTCCATTGCATACTAGTAGCTTCGGGGCAATCACAACACAATTTAAACCAGATCAGGTCATAAGAAATCATCTCAACGTGCTGAAATTGTAAGGTTGGACGCAGCCATTTGATCAAGAATGAGATTCTAGAAAAAGAATAAAATATAAAAATATTCTGCCCGCTGGCAAACCGGCACTCGGCAGCTGACCCGGAGGGTCGCCGCAGTCAAGTGGGTAGACCCAGATCGAGGGAGCCACGAGCTGGGCTTGAGTGGCAAAGGACTCGCTCCGCACACGTGTGCGTCACTCCCCTACCGCGTCTCAGTGGTCAACCAGTCGTGGAGCAAGGAGCGTCGTATACACCTACACATGCGAGGGCGGACCACCTTTTTGCCTTCTCCCAAGATGGTCTTGGGCATTATTTGTTTCGGGAGAAAGGATCTCTGCTGAGAGAGAGTAACTTTGATTTATATTCAGCTTAAACAATGAAAAACTTCCGATGTGGGACTAAACCTTCTCGTTCTGCTCTCAAGATGGGATGCTTTTACCTCAGACAAAGCATTTATTTCTCCAGATCTTGTTTGAGCACCGGTATTGACTTATGATTCCTTCTTTGATGCTCCCATTGGGCTCTCTCGTAATCCTCCACCTTTCCTTTTATCAAAAAAACATAAAACACCAGTCATGATTTTCTCTCAAATTGTTTTCCATGAATGCTGGTCAAATTCATTAGTGCCAGGTAAGCTGGTCAAATTCAAACTATCAATAATACAGGTTACCAACTGTGTTCCGAGCAGATCCATTAGGTTATCATGTGGGGTTCAATATAATGTGTTAGTTATCGATTCAATTGAATATCGACTATTGTTTTGGTTGTCAAAGACTCCCAATGTGATGTTAGTTGATAGTCCTGCAAAATAGTCCCAAGGGTTTCTTCCTGGACGATCTGATTTTGTTCTGATCTGGATCATATCTGATCGAGTCCAACTCTGATCTCTTATGGAAGACACTGAATGTATTTATGGTTTTAATTGAAGTAGTTTAGTGTTAAGAACAACACGATGAGATTGACAGTCATCCAATGTAAGATACCTGTCAACATTTGTTGTTGAAGGGATTTGTATTCATTGACCGTCTTTAACAGGTCCAGGATGTGGTTTTTTTGGATGAAGAAGTACAGCATGTTGAGCAGATACGGGAAGGAGATGAGAATGATGACCGGTGAGAAGACTAACATTTAATGTTACTTTCTTGTCTATAAGTATGCTATATTCTGTTCTTTTTCTTTTCAGACATTGTTTCTTAAATAGTTATTTGATTAGCTTTGTTCATTTAATAAAGGCTGCCATCTTCCAAGGAGGCAAAGTTCTACTTCCCTTCGAGGTGAAACTTCTTCAAGTACACAATAATCCCGAGATTACTGACTTCCCCCCAACCTACCTCATTGATTAAAGTGTGATCGCTTAACTTTTTGTTATTTTACTATGAAGCAGAGATCACCCAGAATGTGTTGAACTTTCTCAGTCAGATTTGAAATGCTTGGAACCTGAATCTTACCTGTCATCAACTATTATGAATTTCTACATTCTGTAAGTGGATGACCTTTTTCTCCTTGGTGTCAAGTATTTATTGTGCTCTGGTCTTTGACCAAATTTTTCTTCATTTTGAAACTTTATATGACAGTAACTTGGAGTGCTGTCATTATCCATTTATTCTCATATTGACGATATCTGGCAGATATCTTCAAAAGACAATCTCTTTGTTGGGGAGGCCAAGGGGAGAATATCATTTTTGCAACACATATTTCTACCGTAAACTTGAAGAGGCAACGTCTCAAAAGGTAAGTTTTCTGAGATATGCAATTTTTATGATTAATTTGTTTGAGTATCCTGCTAAAAAGGTGGCTCAATTATCTAAGATGAAATTTATGGCTTCAAGATTTCATGTATCTTCTCATCAAAACTACTTTCTACCTAGATATGTGAATTGAATCATTTTCACATGATTGTGGATTGAATGGCCTTGGTCCATGTTTCAGTTTTTGAACAGTTGGACGTTGCTCACCAGTCATGGAAATCTTCATCCTATATGCTTATTTTATAATTGTCTATTTCATTTCCTTGTACATTGTTTTTTTTCATGCTTTTCGTATAAGAAGGTGATAAACTTATGTGAGGATCATGCACCCTCACATAGGTGTGGCATCCTTTGCACTCCATAATGGAAGAAGACCATCTCATCATGACAATAGAGTACATTCCAACTGTGAACCACAATTCGGGAACTTAAAGCAGATGTATCTACTGTAGACTTCATGCGAAATTCTCTGAAAAAAGACAGCTAGATTCTTCCTCTGATGTTCATGAAGTTCTCCTCAGCAGACATTCCTGGTAATCTGGGGAGGGAAAGGAGAACTGATCAGTGTCGAGAAGTGATTAGGGTTTATTTTTATTGATCTCTCATACTCATAGGTGTATGACTAGAGAGAGAAAAAGAGAAGACGCAATCCATGGAAAACCTCCCTGGTGTGAGTGGTTCAGGAGAAAGTAACTTTCACAGCCATGCCCAGGTCATGGGTCTATTCTTAATGCCCAAGGAGTCTAACATGATCAAAGGCATAGAACATGACTGCATGGGCATGAAAAAAGAATGTAAACATTAGAGGATCCAATAATTTATTGGTTTATTGGCTTCAGGATTTGAATAACCCATCTACTGTGTTGAATCATAACTCACCACTTAGTGATAATCTTGAGAGTGTTTAAATGTACACAGTCAATAACCTCCAGGAAAGAGTGCAGTCAGCCTACTTCATGGAAATTTGAACCTTGGAAAGGCTGTTATAAGTGTGGCATTTTAACTTTGACCTATCTTGTTGGATCATATCACCTGTACTATCTTGGGTACGTAGGATTCTTTTTTTATTTCGGTAATAAGTTATCTTTTTTGGGATAGAAAAAAGGTTTATCCATAAAGAGAGATCTCCAATTTAATTCTATTGGAAGATGAAAATAGTGGCTGAGTCAGTTATATGGTAAAGAGTTTTTGCTTATCCAAAGCTTATCCACTGCCATCAATGTTCATTGAAAGAAGTATCCTTTAACTTTGCTTAATCTAATTTTGAGAGAAGTAAGACTCGTCTTGATTTCGTTTGGAAAAACTTCTCTTCCATTTCTATACCACAGTATTCTTCGGTACTTTGCCTTTTTTTTTCTCAATGTGATTTCATTTTCAGAAGCTTTATGGCAAGTGTTGGCTGCCTGACCTATTGGATTCAGGTTCTCTTGTTGAATGTTCATCCTCTGCTCAATAAATGCCTTGTAGGGGGAAATCAGTAAACACCTCACGAAGTTGAGAAGATGGTGGAAAGGTGTCAACATATTTGAGAAAGCATATATATTTTTGCCAATTCATGGAGAGTAAGCTACCTATTACTTTTTGGATACCCATTGTTTAATAAGAGCTACCTATTCTATCCTTGATTCATGTGAATTTTTACACATCCGTTTTGTTTATGGAGATATCCTTTTTCCAGTTGCTGCTTAACTCATTATTATCTTTAATTTTTTTTATTCCTGTATAGGATAATAAACTCTGTTATCGTAGTTTTGAGACTTTGGTGTTAGACATGATTTTTCCTGATGCTTGAGCAATATATGCAGACTTTCAATTTACATTTCTCAACTTTTGTGCTTCTTAATTTCTTGTCCTTCTAGTACCCCACTCTTGCCGTGCATCTGAACCTAAGACACTGACATATCTTGTTGTATCTTGTTGTCCATCATGTAAACAATGAGACGATGTCTCATTTTATTTCCACAATAATGTTAGTATCTCGTCTTGTAAATCTAGCTCATACCATTGGAAAATTATCTTGCACAGTAGTCTAGGCAAAAAAGAATTGCAAGTGATTGCTATTAGAAAGTGTACTCCAAGCTTGCTTTGTTATGCTTGCCTTGTTACAATATCCAATTCGAGAACTATTTCAGTCAACTTATTTGTGATCTGATTATTCCTTATTGTCTTCTCATGTGTGGTCTTGATTCTAGTTCAATCAGATTCCAAGAAACATAAGTATTATTGATCATAAGCGGGACATACCAACTTCGCCTTTGATAATCGATATGTAGAACACTGATGAACAATTATAGTTATCATGGGTCAGCTGTCTCAGAGCATACCTCATGAAGTGAGGTTCTGGAAGCAGCGTTTTCTAATTGACTGTCTGGGGAAGCTGATATGTGAGACACAAGGGTGAAAAAGAACGGTGATCTTGATCCTACGATCTATGGGCAATAATATCTCTTTTAAAACATTAATTAGAAGGGTCTTGTGATCCTAATCTCCTGCTTGAAGGATTTGAACGTATCTTACGATTGGGACTAGATGTCACTCGATGATACAGTTCTTTGATTCGTTTATGTTCTTATACCGTATTCCACTCAGGACTTCTGCCTAACAATTCAAAACTTGACATACTCAGTACATGTTTGACAACTTCTGTTTACTCGAGCTTTTTATGATTCAATTCATGCATATAGGATACTAAATCTGGGAAGATTTGCAATCTTAAAATCCCTTGATAAATGTCAATCTTCTTTTGCATTTTTCTGTTTAAGTGGGGTTGATCCTTTTTTTGCCAGTGTTGGAAGTTCTAGGTCGTAAAGAAATAATGTAGAAGATTGAGGGCATTTTTGGGACAGTTGTCTAGGGTTCCTCCCCATATAAGGGGGGCGTGTAACAGATGAATGGAAATTGAGGTGGTTGTCGGCCGTTCTCCCTCTGTCCTCCGTGACAGAAGTTTTTCTCCGTTTACAGCCATGACCGTGAGTCCTCTTTCTATCTGAAAAAGAAGGAAAAGGGTTCATCTGGTTAGTCAAGATAGATTAAAACAAGAATGAGAGCAAGGATTCGGAATGAATGCTGTTTTGCGGCAACTCACAAATTCTGCACAGCATCAAGTTCATCGAATTGGGTGCTATTGTAACTCTAGTAGACTAACGAATTTCCAGCCTCTTGTAATGTGTTGACTTTATTGGAAAAACCATTTGAGATGCAAAAGAATGTTTTTTGCATTGCTTCATGTTTAGAAAAACATGAAGAGGAGTTGGATAAAGTAACCCATGCACATTCCATATTATCGTGAAAGGTGCTTCTTAAATATGAGCATCCAGAATTTTTTGCCCACAAAACGGAGGGAGACGTCATTATGATATTGTGTGGAGCTATTGAGTTTTCTAGTCGATGATCCTATGCCAACTTCGTGAACCTGTAATAAGGGTCTTGTTAAGTGCACGACTTTGCATAGCTGGCATGTGAAGATACCGCATGACATTGAAAGAAAGATTGTGCTTAATGATGAGAAAAATCATGGGTTACGGGCATTGCTCACAACTGGCTGATTTTTTTGTCACGGTTGCTTTAATTGACCCCTACTCACGCTCAAAATCAGCTTGAATTTGGTGGGTCCGAGTCAACCCATTCCTAGTCTATCTTTTATGAAGATATGGACATTCAGGAGAGTCTTGTTCGGGTGGAATCTTCAAAACATATAACAAGGCTAGATGCTGTGGTGATTCATACATCCTATACAATCTTGGACCAATCATGTTCATGCTTTACTTGGGTTTTGGGCTTTTGAATCTTATGCTTATTCCTGGCTACTCAATCCTTGATATATTGCATTCTAGGTTAAGGGGCCTATCTCCTATTACTCGATTACATTAACGTACGTATCTTTGAAGAGATTGGATGTTAGATTATTCTGATCTTTACATGTTAGATTATTTCATGCTTTTTATTCAAAAAATCATTAGGAATTTCCATTGCGTTATATATATCATCTATTCTGGAAAAGCTTAAATTTCAACCTTTTTATTCACAAAATCACTAGGAATTTCATTTGTGGTTTTGGACATCCTTGTATGAACGATGAACAAGTTCATTGATGGGATTGCCGACAGCTGTGATGCACTGCATATTAATCACCATTTGCTGATTGGTACTTGAGATAACCTACGGCATCTGTTTGCTTGAAGAAAAAAAAATTCCCGACTTCTTTACTCATTCTTCATTTTTAGATTATCTGTTTCACTTGATTTTAGGCACAGGCCGTGCTCTATTTTATTCATTCTTACAATGTTCGACCTCACTCCATTGAAATCTCGTTCATCGTTTCTTATGTTCTTGTGACATCAGTTTGCATTGGAGCTTAGTAATTATTTGTATTCCAGCAAAGAAAGATGAATTTGGGCCGATCATATTACATTTGGATTCCTTGGGAATCCACTCGAGTGGTCTGATCTTCGACAATGTTGAAAGGTGATATATTGACTCTTTCGATAGTTTCACTCTTGTTCAAGTAACTGTACTCACATCTCTGTTCTCTTGTAGATGTCGACCCTATCATGACTTTTATTATCCTCATGTTGTCTGCGTTCATCCCTCTGGAGGAAGAAGGGGGTATCGCCTAAACCAGAAAGAGCATACAGTACTTTTAGAAAATCTGTCCCGATCTCCTGTCTCTGATATGCATCCTTATTTTACTCTAAATAGTCGCATTCTGGTGATAGAAATGGGTCACGGGGGATCACTAAATGGCACAAAACAATAGGAAGGATGTTCATTCACGCAGTCCACGAGCCACTGGGCCTCTGAGTACTCTTACTGGCTCCACTTCTCTTCGGAATTGAGCTCTTGAGTATTTGTATCAGACACCGGTCGCTGTTAGTCTTGCCAGTCCAGTGTCCATATTTCACATCCCACATACGCGCACCCGCCATAAGGAGGCGTTTTGGTGAACTTGCAGATTTCTAGATTTAGAGCGCTGGATTTATTTTTTAATTGAATTAAAAGCCCATTATGCCGGGGGGAAGCCCTGGTAATCACCAGAACATGCTGATCATCCCATGCACATTACTATAAGAGGACATTTTGGTGGTTGACGTCCTCAAAGAAACGTCGGCATTCCTTTCTCTCTCTAGGAATCCTAGCTATGGTGGAGCCTGCTATGGCTCTTCATGAACCTGATGTTTCCTGTTCCTTGTAGATATCTAAAGGAAGAATGGGCGTACTTGAATGGCAGCGCTCGTCCTCTGGATCTTCCCATTTCGGAGAGGATATGGAGAAACCTGCCTCGACGGATCGAGAAGAAAAAGATCACGGTAGAACTCACTTTCTTCTTCATTCTTTTAACAACCTGCGCAAAATGATGCTCATTTTTTCAGGCTTTGCTTCTTGTTATCCGTGTAATTGAACGTTATTTTTTGTCTGTGGACTGCATTTCAATGTGGATGGAGAGAAGAAGGAAGAAAAAAAAAAGAACTCAACCTGGCAGCTGATTTTTAATGTGGATGGAGTGCAGTAGGTGGTTTCCATTTAGAGCATATTCTTTCTGCGGGATGGTCAACCTGGCAGCTGATTTTTATTATTTTGCGCGGTCAACGGGTGATTAAGAAAAAAACATGTGTTGTCGATTTGATTCCGTGATCTGCTTGCTTGCTCATCCTTCCACCACCCACGAAGCTGGTTATGACATCCCCGTTGTGTTCATGGAATGTCATGCCGTCCCCTCATCCTCCTCCTGAGACGCTTCTCTCTCCATGACGGCGGCAGGTCCCTCAGCAGAAGAACGACTACGACTGCGGGCTCTTCGTTCTCTACTTCATCGAGCGGTTCATCGAGGCGGCCCCTGCCAGGCTCCGCCGTGAAGACCTCGCCATGGTGAGCCATTAACAATCGAAGAAGCTCCATTTCTCTCACACCCTCCTATTTGATTGTGTGATCTCAATCTCTCACCTAATTAATCCTCTTTTCTTGTCTTTTCTTTTCCAGTTCGGGAAGAAGTGGTTCCACCCGGAGGAGGCTTCTGGGCTGAGGCAGCGACTGAGAGATCTGCTCGAGAGATTCATCAGACTGGAGCAGTCGCCGGCCGGCGAATCTCCGGCGGACTGACCGGGGGATCTTCTCCTTCCCCCCATCGGGCGACGGGCTGCGTCGCGGGTTGTACAGGGCGGCGCCGCCGCCACGGGGATAAGGTGGGGGGCGGCCTCCTTGAGACCGTTGTGGCGGTCTTTTGGGGCTTGTGTAAAATAGCTGACCTTTGCCATTGCAGAGAGTTCATGGCCGACCCGGAGAGGGTGACAAGACGCGGGCTTTTTCAGCCGCCGTCAACTCGGGGTGGGGGGGGGGGGGTGTACTTAACTGGGGTTTTTTCTGCGCTTGGCAAAACCCGGCCGGGAGTGGAGGGGGCAGGTGGAGGTCAACTCCACCGCCCCCCCCCCCCCCCCAAATTAGTAGACCATTATTGACTTCACCCACCGGTCCTTTATCCGCGACAATTTCCTTTTTATTTTTCTTATAAAGAAATGTGATGCTATCGCAGAGATTTTGTATTCGAAGCAAGGGGGTGTGACTTTTTGGTCTCTGTGCTGCTCCTCTCTCTCGTTTCTAGCCTTCTGGTGAAGGTCAGTCTTGTGAGCAGTGGGTAAGCTGGGTCAACCGGCAGATGAAAGACACCTAGAACACTGCCTCTGCTGCCGCTGCGCCGGAGGATCCGAACCTAATGGACAAGATTGACCGTCTGGCTCAGCCATGCCTGTAAGAAAAGCCCATATTTCAATCCTCAACTCTCGTGTTATAGCTGGGGCTGCCTCTTACTGGGCCCAGCAGATTTTGGGCCCAAGTATGCAAATTGGTGCTTTGAGCTGGGCCTCAATTTGGAACTTGTCTCATCACTCCCTCCATGAGAGAGAGAGAGAGAGAGAGAGAGAGAATCAGCAACAGAACATTATTTCGTATATTCAAGGTGTCAGGGTAATATTCACATAATCCCGAATTGAGGGGAATTTTATTGCAATAAGACCACTTTTTTGTCCTATTGTGAAGCCGTTGGCATGTCCATTCAACAGCTAGATGACGTGGACAGCATCCTGCCCCGCTGGCAGAACCTCTGAGGGGACACACGGAAGTGGTTGTCTCCCCCAAATTCCCAAAATGGACCCACCTGCACCCGCAGCCACAGGCCCCACAGCTTCCGTGGCGGCCTCTAACTTTATCCTAAATGATTCCAGTGTCCCGCGCGGGCACCTTCTGATATCCTGCATCAGCGCTCAGAACTAGCTGGGCCCGCACACCCAGGGGAGAGGCCCATCAATCCTGATTTAATTTTGTACGTATTTTCCTCATAATTGGCCTCTAATTAAATGGCACGTTTAGAGGCCAACATAATCGCATTTATTTTAAAAGTAAAATTATTATTAATCATAAGAATAATAATGTAAAATTATTTTCACGAGGTCGTAGAAAATACAGCTCCATTCACTTCAACTATGCTTCAATAAATGACATAATTTGTTAAAATTATTAGGATATCATCTACAATCATAAACCAATATTCGTGGATTTAAATCGTTAGCATATCACTATTTTATTTTATTAATTATGGGCCAATGAAAAATCGTTTAATGGAAATTTATCTGAAAGTATTTTATATTTATGTGGAAGATATGAATGGGAAGGAAGCAAGGAAGAGAAGAGAGGAAGTGGGGTGAGACGGGCGGGGGGAGGGTGGGGGACAAGGTGACAGGGTGGAAGCGGTTCGAGGGGGGCTTTCGTAGGTCGCTGTCCGGTTCGGACGGCGAGCTTCGTCGCGCCAGGACGAGGTCGACCGGCACGTTACCGCTTCCGCACGTAACGTAGTCCACTGGGGCCCACTCCCCATTACGGCCGCCCCCGGTAGAAGTCCACGGCACGTAACCTTTAACGGGGGGGGGGGGGGGGGGGGGGATTTGACCGTAATATCTCACAAGCTCGAGCCTAGTCTCGGTGCGCCGTCAAAATACCTCCCCCGGTGTTAATTAGTCTGGGAGGGTCAGACGTCTCGGAGCTGACGGTTCCTGCGGGGTGGGACGCGTGGCATCTTGGACTTCGAAAATCCCATGTTTAGCTGGCGACCAGTTCCCGGCGCCGCCAGCAGGGCCTCCGCGGATGTCCGGCACTGCTGGTGAGCTGTCCACACCGCCGCCACCTGGCACGGGCGGCGCCCCCTACCCAACCGGTTGACGAGACTGCCCCTTGATCGGCCGAGTCTCCGGTACAGTCAACTCCGGCGACCTTTCGACAACCGGCGCCGTCAGCGCGTGAAAGATGGAAGATCAACTAACGCTCTCTTCGCCAAGAGACGCTGCCACAAAGCCGCCACGACCGCCGTCAATTCACAGCTGTTTTCACCTTCTAAAAGTGCTAGAAGAATCTATATATCTAACACAATAAATAATTATAAATACATTTTTGTAATAAAAAAGGACACCTTCTCTCTACCGAATTCCATTTTTTTTGTTTTTGGTGTCACCATTTTAAGTAATCATCAAGATTCTTCATATTTTTAAAAAAATAGATTATTCGGCATGCATCTTCGTTGTTCTCGGTGGCATCGAATGCGATTGAGAGCTCCACCAACGGCGCAGACTTGTAGCATCGGCACCGAGACATCTCAACCACCACCTCTTCGATCAAAATATTTTGTGACATTTATGGAAATTCTCTGAAGCTATCATCTTCCTTGATTCTCTCGCTCAGCCAAGTAGCTCCAACTCTCTCTCTCTCTCTCTCTCTCTAGCTTGGAGTATACTAATTATAGAGAGATGCTCAGTCAAGTGTAAGACGGAAGACTTTGATTTGTTAAAGATAATCGAAGATAACTAAGCTTGGGTTCATGTGGATATTAGCATTGGATGATATTCAAGGAAATAATAATAACTTATTTATATAAAAAATACTATTTAAAATACATTATTTGGGTTAAAGGTGATGATTACCATTTATGGGAATGTCAAAGTGGAGTCAAATAAAACGGATGTCTCGTTTGACCTTGGAGCTCGAGATGCCAGCGTGGCATCCGGGAGGCGGCCATCATCCCGGTGATGGAGGGCTGCCCCACGACTGTGTGGGAGAGAAATTGACCATAATACCCTCCGTTCTCACTATAAACGACGAGAAGCCCCACGAGATAGGTCACGCTTCCGAAACCGAAAAAGGCGCCGGGGTTCTTAATGCTTGGGGGATGGAGAGAGGGGGGAAGTACACGGGATGCGTGGGTACAGAAGAGAGGTCAGAATGGCAATTTAATTATTTTTAAATCATATAAGGGTATATTGGGAGTGTTATTTCCCCCGGGACGGCCTTCTGCGGCTGCCTTTTCTTATGGCCCCGTCCTTCTCCACCACTCCACTACTTCCGTCTTCTCTCCTCTGTCTCTCTCTCTCTCTCCATCTCGCTCTCTTCCCCCACCTTTCGTCGCCATCACCTCCTACCTTTCCTCTTAGTGTATACGTTGCCATTATTCTGGGCTGGAGGTTGGAGGGAAGGGAGGGAAAGGGATAGCTTGGAGGATGGGCGGGGAGACACGTAACCCCCGGTTTCTGGCCACGGCGGCGCTCCTCCTCGTCGCTGCGGCGCTGCACCCGGCGGTGGCGGCCTTCTCAGAGCTGCAGACCCTCCGCTTCTCGGAGGGCTACTCGCCGCTCTTCGGAGAGGGCAACCTTGTCCGCTCCGCCAACGACCGCAAAGTCCGCCTCATCCTCGACCGCTACACCGGTAAAAGATTCGAAAACTCCCTCCGCTGCCGTCTTCTCCTGCGGCGGTGCCGCCGCCGCCCTGACTCTCCCTTGTTCCTTCCCTGCTAGGCTCTGGCTTCATATCCTCGGACCTCTACGATCACGGCTTCTTCAGCGCCAAGATCAAGCTCCCTTCAAACTACACCGCCGGCGTCGTCGTCGCCTTCTACGTAAGTCAACCAGACGATTTGATTATCCTCTCCATCAGCCATATCTATCCAGAAAGAAGAAGTAGCAGAGAGAGAGAGAGAGAGCGCTGAGATGGGAGAGGATTTTTCTTTCTCATGGTCTGCGTCTGTGCATGCAGACGTCAAACGGGGACATCTTCAGGAGGAACCACGACGAGCTAGACTTTGAGTTCCTGGGGAACCCCCGCAGAGGCAGCTGGCGGCTGCAGACGAACATCTACGGCAATGGCTCCACCCACCGCGGCCGCGAGGAGCGCTACAACCTTCCCTTCGACCCCACCCGCGAAGCCCACCGCTACTCCATCTTCTGGTCCCCCGACACCATCCTGTAACTTTCCCTCCTCTTCTTCTTCTTCCTTTTCCTCCTCAAGCGGCGATAATCTCATGTTCCGTTCTGTGGTTGCAGTTTCTACGTGGACGAGACGCCGATCAGGGAGGTGCGGCGGAGCGCCGCCATGGGGGGGGAGTTTCCGGCGAAGCCCATGGCCCTCTACGCCACCATATGGGACGGGTCCTCGTGGGCCACCGGCGGCGGGAGGTACAAGGTGGACTACAACTCCTCCCCCTTCGTGGCAGATTTCTCCGACCTCGTCCTCTCCGGCTGCAAAGTCGACCCCATCCAGATGATGCCAAGCTCCGGCAGCCGCTGCGCCGCCGCGGAGGCGGAGCTTCTCGCCGGTGACTTCGCCGCCGTTGACCCCCAGGGCCGCCGCGCCATGGCGAGGTTCAGGGAGAAGAACCTGATCTACTCTTTCTGCTACGACTCATTCCGCTACTCCGCCGCCTTCCCCGACTGCGAAATTGTCCCTGCCGAGAAGGAGAGGCTGGACGGCACCGGCCACCTGAAACTCGCCGGCCGCCGCCGCCGCCGATCCCCTTGCCGCCGATCCCGTGACGTCATGTGAAGACGACCGGTCGATCATACGTGATCGTCAACGTTCTCTCTCTGAGTCGTCACGGTTTTCTTCTCGTGTATCCCTCGCTCACTTGTACGACGCCGCTGATAATTCTTTCGTGAGTTTCTTCTTCTTCTTCTGCTTCTTCTTCCTCCTTCCAGATGAGGTTTACGCGTTTTGGTGTCCGACATGGTTTTTGCACATAACCCCCTACTTTTATGGGTATGACATCGAGGAGTCATGGATAGAGGGTAATTGGGCAATGCGATCGGGGGTGTTCTTGGAGGTTCTTATGTTCACTTTTATGGGTCCATTTATTATCTAGAGAAGAAAATTATGGCCTTCTCAAGAAAAAAAAGAAAAGAAAGGTTATTTATCTTATCTAATTTTTCGTGAGTACATTAATCAAGTTACGACGCTGTGCTGCAGTATGATTAATTCAAAAATGTTTGACTAAAATTTTTATGCTCACTAGTTCTTTTGGGTATTATCGAAGAATATCACTTTTGGTTAAAGTTTTTACATCTATGAAAATTTTGAATTAATAATATAATTATATCGAAATCACCCATATCAGAATTTCGGCTCAGCTTGCGAAATATGGGGGATCTAATCAATTATTTTTTTTACGATGTTCAAGTGATGACTTATGAGTTCCCAAAATAATACATATAAAGATGTATATATCCAAGCAAGGGAGAGAGAGAGAGAGTTGTGAGGGCTTTTGTTTAATTTTCTTCATTACGATGGTTGATACGAAATTTTTTTCTCTCTTGACCTTGGTAGGGTTGAACGCATTTGGATAGGATTGAATATCTCCAAATTGGTTTCGTGTCGTGTCTGAGCACGTCTATCTCTACAACGGTGCGAACTTTTTACGTATAAACCCTACTGAAATAATATTTGCGATAGGTTCTCGCAAACATCGACTTTCGCGCGGTACCCCGTCATGCAACGGCAGTAAAGGAAGGAAAAAGGTTGTCCGAGGGTTTATGGATAAATATCACAGGGGGCTATTATTATACGAATATTTGGGAGGAGGGATACGTACAAGAATGGCAATTTTTGTTGCCACTGAGGCGATGCCCTTCAGAAGGTGGCGACAGTGACATTCCAACTAGTACACGGCTACCACTCTTTCTCTCTCCCTTTCTCTACCTCTCCTCTCTCTCTCTCTCTCTCTCTCTCTCTCTCTCTCTATCCACTTATGTTGGAAGAGGTCGGTCAGTGGGAAGTCCACCATCTCCATGAAAATAGAAAATTTAAATATGCATATTAAAAAAAAAGGGTTCTCTCTCTCTCTCTCTCTCTCTCTCTCTCTCTCTCTCTCTCTCTCTCCCTCCTCTATGTGAGAGAGTCACTGAGATGCTTGGCACGAAAAAAGACCACCCGTGTGGAAATAACTACTATTTGAAAAATAATCACATTAAAATCAATAAGAAAATAATTAACGGAAGAAAGAACTCTCGGGTGCTCAGAATCTTGGGTCGTGCTAAGGATTCGATGGGCTGGTATTGTAGTGACTATTGGGCCAGTTTCAGGGCATTCCGGCCTGTGGGCTTGATTTCGCCCCACCCTAAGCGTGATGTGCATGGCCCAATACCACATCTTGGTTGGTTTTCAGCCGCAACTCCCTGTCGCTTGCTTTTAATGCATGCATATCCCTGATTTATACAATTTTCGAGATGCCCCCCCTACTTTCAGTGCCCCTCTTGGCCAGAATCCGAATGGGTCCATTAAGGTGCCCTCTTAAACACCACTTCAATGTATTCACTCTCTCCACATAATAATAATAATAAATTAATTGATTAAAGCCTTATTTTTCCACTTAAATACTTTAATTTTATTTTTTCACCATTTTAAAAAATTTACCCTCATAAATCGTTCCAACTGATTTTAGAGAATGGGGAATAATTTTTCTCTCCTCATAATATCAATACATTTAAAAAATAAGGTCAAATCATAAGGCGTCTGGATGCTAACTTTTGTGCTAAATAATAATAATAAAAATAAAATATTTCATTGATAAATCATAATATATTTCTGATTAGGGTTCTTGGATGCATTTTTGGTCATATATGAGGTTTAGACTGATTAATTTATTCGGCCATAGTTCCTTACTGCGGGGCTCAAGCCCGGAAAAAAATTGGGCCGGGCAGCCTGTCGGTTTTGGGCTCAATGGGCTCACTAGGTTCAGGATTTTATTTATTTATGGTGAGCTGAGAATCTCACGAAAAATGGGAGGAAGCCGCGCTATCTGATCTAGCCGTCCATTTTGGGAGGATCTCGTGATTAACGGCCAGAAACACGAGATCTGGCTTCTTCTGATACGTGGCACGTTGTCCGTCCCACGTTCCATCTGTGTAGAAGAGTGAGGCCGTGTTAAGCCGTCCACGTAAAAAAATCGAGAGAGAAAGAGAGAGAAGGGGGACAGATACAGAGAGAGAAGCAGAAGCTCCTCTGTGTTCCGCACTGCGTCAGCTCAACTACGCGGAGCTTTTTTCCCGCCGTCACCGCCGCAGCAATGTCATCGTCCTTCGCCGCTGTCTCCTCCCTCTCCGGGCAGCTCTCCGGGCCTCCACTTCCTACGAGGAGACCCGTTGTGCCGTGTAGGTCGGTGGTGATGCCGCATGGGGCACCCCCCTCGTTGGGGTCTCTCAGGTTTTGAGCTCTCTTACTCTCTGTTGTGCCTGAGCTCACTGCTAAGTTTGTTTCCATTCATTACGGCATTATCGAAGTGTTTTTAACGTGGACAAATTTGGAGATGAGAAATCGTTAGAACTAACTGTGACATGATCCAGATTTCCAATAGTCATCATCTCGTATCATTTTTGCAAAATGTCCGCTGATGTTCAATTCGTTATTTTCCTCGGCTTTTGGCGCATGGAGGAGGACGTAAGGATCCATTTAAATGTGTTTCTTGGATTCTAGAACACATTATGTATAAGTTGGCCTGAGGTCTGTTGAGTACTGCTGTGATCGTTACATTTTTTTGCTTTAGATGAGTTGTAACGAGGTTTATTCAGATACAATGTTTTGTGTTAACAGTAAGAAGTTGTTTTTTCCCAAGAAACTTGATTAGCTTAGGTAAGTTTTACTTATTGATGGGTAGGGCAATGAGTTACCTGACGATATAAACGCCTTCCTGACTGAGAAGCCTTTTTTAATCTAAGCTGATAATACTTTGGGGATGACGTTTTCTGGTTTCCCATTTCTCCCCCCATGTTTTACATATTTCTAGTGTCTGTCAACATAGAGCTCAACGAGTGTCTAATCAGCCCAAATATCTAGAACATTATCTTTCTCCCGTGGCAATTGAATTCGTGGTCCTCAGGTAGTCAGATCATCATCCTCTTGATCATTTGGATACAACCGAACTGGAACATCAGGATCTTCATGGGGACGTCAAATTTTATACCTTCATCCTGTATTATTTTCTGAAGGTCGGAGACAAAATGCTTGAGGATGTCGTGGATTTTTCTATCCTTCTAGAGTATGGAAGCCTTAACAGAGTCCTGCTCTCAAGTTATCATATTTATACAAGGATACTATATTTTGAAATTTCGGATGAATCGAAGGTATTGTAAGTACATATGGTACTTAACGGCCATGTGTCCTTTTTTCGCTGACATTAGAGAAGGCCTGGTGGCGAAGACTACATTCCATTAAAGACGTTAATTGTACAGGAAAAGCTTGCTGATATGTCTCATTAATTAAT
This sequence comes from Spirodela intermedia, assembly GCA_902729315.2. Lineage (NCBI taxonomy): Eukaryota > Viridiplantae > Streptophyta > Magnoliopsida > Alismatales > Araceae > Spirodela > Spirodela intermedia. The sequence continues at coordinate 3,696,482 of LR746273.1, forward strand.
TCATGCATACATTTTCGTTATTTATTGCTACAATGTGAGATGTTTTACCAATGTAGCATGGGGTATTTGATGATTTGCTCATTCAAGACTTTTAGTTGTACCTGACCCATGACTAATGAGTATAGCTTCTCGTTATGCTAAGACAATTGGTTGCACGTCACTAATTTTCCTCTGACGGGTACTTTCACTCACACATCATTTTGTCTGGTTCAATATATGTTAACCCACTTCCTTCTCCAATTGTTGAACGTAACACGACTTTTGCTTCTCTTTTCTTTTTCTTCATCATAAAAAGTACAAGATACAGATAGATATCCAGGAGGTGGATCATTGAAGATGGTTTGATTTGAATTTCTTACTATCCCAATGGACAATAATTGTTTTATTCTTCAGTTTCACTTCATGTTTATGATATTTCACCATTTGCCTCTTCATGGTTCACCCAAAACTCCTGTGGAGATGGATACGCTTTGGGAATCAGTTAGGATTTTGATAAAAAATATAGAATACCTAGTAGCCAGCATCAATTAAGTCTGAGTTTACTTGGATATATCAAGAAAAAATATTTTTACATTTGTACGAACTCTAGGTCTTTTGTGGTGGCTTAACTCGCAATCAGATTATCCTGCTTCACTTATGTTTTGATTTCCACTTGAAAATTTCTCTATGGTCATCCTTAGTAGTTATGAAAGGTTTTCTGAAATAAGATACTGTTCCAATTCATGATAATTTGTTATGTTCCGAGATTGGACTACATTTATATGGTGGGTTCTTCATGTCCAGTTAAATAGTTAACTAGATTCCACCTCGTAATTTTCTATTTTTGTGCACCATCTTTGAGAAAATTTTTAAGGAGTATTTATGTCAAAAAAATGTTAATATTTTTTCTGTCTTTCTCTTAAAGATTAATTTTTGTAGCTTTTATGACTTGCAATTTTCTCTAATAGAGTAAAATCATTTTCCATGAAAGCCCATTTATAGGAGGCTAAAGTGTTAAATGACTTAAAGAATCAAAGTTTTTATGTGATTTTTCTTACAAAGTGAAGCACTCAAAATTTCGTGTCGGTATGAACTTATTTAAATGATCAAAGCTGATTTTGTGACTGCTATGCTTATCGTATGATGCTAGTTGGATGTTAAAGACCTTGGGGAGATAAAAGTAAGTTCAACAGGAGGGGTATCAATGGACTAAGTATACTTGGCCTGGCCTGAATACGATTTGATCTAGTGGGATCTTGGTTGGTGTTTGGCCCACCCCATTCTCCCTGTCCGCCCCCACCCTTGCCGCCATCTCCTCTCACTTCCCTATCATTCTCTCTCTCCCCCTCCACCTTTCCCCCTTCTTAAGAACTCCTAATCCCCATCCTGTCCACCCCTCCACTTCCTCATGCCCTCCTCTGCATCGATCTAGTCTCCTCCTTGTCTTCTCTTCTCTCCTCGAATTAGACAACTCTTCCTTCCTCTCGTATCCTTGTCCTACCTCAAGGAATCCTGATCTCCCTGCAGTCAACTCGACCTCCTACACCCCCCCTATTCTTAAAAGATGGGCCCAAATCATCCTCCTCTCCCTTTACCTTCTCTAACTAGAGAAGTCCTCCTTTCTTTTCCCTCTCCTCATCCCAATCAGAGAACCCATACTACCTCTTCTTCCCATTCAGACTTAGAAGTCCGAAAAGCTCTATTCTACGAGAAATTGGATTCTTTGGTTAGGATAGGTTTTCACTGCTGTTGTGGTCCTTTCGTGCCTACACGTTTATGATCAGGCCTAGGCTTCATAGGTTCTGACTCGGAGTCCATTTTCCGGGCTTATGTCTACACGCCCAGGTTTGGTTTGGGGTTTGTAATAGATGTTTGGATTTGGCAAGGTCTGGCCCACGCCACTGAGAGCCTTACACAACATTGAATGCTCAAAGATGTACAAAGAGGGTAAGATGGGTGGGGAGGGGCGATGGTTTTGTTCACGAACCTGAAGATAAATAAGAGTAATAACAAGTTTAGGGACATTTAAATAATTTTAATTATACCTAGATAGTTTATTTTTATATTTTCTATAACTACTATAATAATAAGACAACCAAAGCAATGTAGAGTTGGAACATGATTCTTGTAATTTTTCTTTTTTGATGGAGAACGTTGCGACAGTCCCATTTCTGGGTGAGTAAAGATTGTGAAATATTTTCTGAAATATTTGTCCCATTCCCTGGACAGATTGTGTGTCAGATGTAGCTATGCAACATCTAATGTGGGGGAGAATTTCTCTTCTGTTCCCATAGATGTTGATGCAGAGGTGAAGACTGAAAGGGTGAGAGTTTGGAACTTCAACTGGATCTCCTTCGATGACTATTTACTGGAACCTACTTATCCAAGCTCTGACTATACAATTTATGAAGATTGTGGTCCTGGGAGGCAATGGATTTGTTGGTTCTGCGATATGCAAGGCTGCAATCTCCAAGGGCATAGAAGTGGTCAGCGTCAGCAGGTCTTTAAAGCCTTTCTTTTCTAATTAATAACTCTGTATCATATTTGACATTTTTCGTCTCATATTGCATCTCATGAGGTAGGGGATAATTTTCTCTGGTTTTGTATAACGTTCGTATTCTAATGAGGATAAAGGGAGGAAATTCACGCTTTCATATTCTGTTCTCTATACTGGTCAGTGCTTAAAGTATTAAATAATTATTACAGGTCTGGGAAGGCTTCTTATTCGGATTCCTGGGTAGATCAGGTCACGTGGGTAGTAGGTACAATCCTATACCTTTGTTTGATTTACCTTCGATGATGTTATCTCGATATGAATATTTAATTTTATGGTTATATATTTTCTATCGTTGCTATCTGTAAAATTATTTATCTTGCTTTGGATAAGTTGGTTTTTGATGGTTGTTTGGACTTTTGGCATGGATGTTCATGTGTCTTTTGCCACAGTGGTAATATAAGATTTTGTTGCTTAACATACGAGTATACAGAATTATAGTTGTGAACAGAATGACATGATGGTCCAGCTCATGTATAATCTCACACTACCAACTATTCATATAGTCGACTAATATGATCAATATAAGAAGCACAGCTCGACCAAATGATGCTTGGTGCATTGCCTTTTAATTTTAGGCGCTTGAACTGTTGTTTCTGCTTGTCAGAATTAAGCTTGTTTGTATTTCATGTTCAGCTTATTGTATTCTGCCATCTTCCCTTTTTTTTGTGTTGATAGTTTCTCAAATTCATTTAAAATAAATAAGAGATAAAGGAATGTGGATGTTTGTGTCAGTTCCTTACTGGAAGGTAATGTCTACTCTGCGTCACATGCTCTCACATTGTAGAGACACCTCCATTACAACACTGTTGCCCTCCACCCGCCTACATATTATGTATGGTTATTTTTTTAAGATTGAATGGAATTACCATATTATTCCGTTCTTTAGAACAATAATGCAATTTAAAAGGCATCCTTAGGGATCTTGCTGATTAAACTTTTGAAAAAACTTGTTTTAGATTTTGGTTAACTCATGAAATCCTCTGGCTTCTCTTCTGACACTGGGAACGCTATCACTTGCTTTAGAAATTTGAAATCAAGCATGCTTATGGTCAACCTTTAAGGATACAGGACTATTTTGCCACGGTGTTATCCAGTAAGACTGTGATGAACCTCTTGTCTGTTGTCAATTAGTCAAGTCATCAGTTAGTTTCTGGAATCATGATGGTGGTCCAATGGACTATATCTGTGATTAGCTGCGTGTAATCCTATTTTGTGTTGTTTGAGACAATCAATGGTCTGGAACAATTCTCTCGTATATAGTTCTTCAGAGTAAGTTCTGCATTCATTCAAACGGCTCAATACATGCAGGAGATGCTTTCTATTTGAATTGGGATGAGGTGCTAGTGGGAGCAACTGCTGTGGTCTCTACTCTGGGAGGCTTTGGTAGTGAGGAGCAGATGAAGAAGATAAATGGCGAAGCAAATGTCTTGGCTGTTGGTGCTGCCAAAGATTTTGGTACGGTATTATTCACTTTCACGTGCGCTCGTGTTCAATCTATTAAATACAACTATTTTTCGTGCTGCAAAAGTATACATCTTGACTAAAGGATTTTAAATGCTCAATCTTGACGCAGTTGTTACTAGTTTATGATTGCTTGGGTATGCTTAGCATGGGGAGGGGGGGGGGGGCTGATTAATACTATATGAAACAGTTTCTTGTGCATCGTTGTTCCTGTTGGAAAAGGAATGCTAAATTTTTGATAAAAACTGAATTAAGTAACTGGTGTCCTATGATGCCCGCTAGGTGTGATTCAAATGGTATCAACTAGCTAACTTGTGTTTATCCTCATCGATAACAGCTGCAAACCAGATAAAAAACTCTGCAGTTTTTGAAAGCCTGTGAGCTATGAATCAAGCAAAGGATTTTGTTCTCAGGAGAAACCGTCGTCTAAGTGAGAAGATTACCTGATTAAAGTAAAAGAGGTTGGGGGAGGAGGTGGGAGGTGACGATCCTTTTTTCGTCTCTGGGAGATTACCTGATTGAATGGACGCATGGCCATTCAATTTTGGCAAACGTCCTAAAGGTCCTCATACCTCACCTTCCTATATAGCTCTCTAATCTTATGCTCCCAGAGTCAAGAACGCAGGAATTCAAGAATAAACTAAAACGTGTAATTGGTTTGTATCATTGACGGTCGTATGTGGCGCTGTTTTAAATGTGCTGCCTTTTTTTGGTTATTGAAAAATTGTTCCCAATATTGTCTCGCATTTCCTCTACATTGTAGATCGTTTCTGTTTCATAGCTGGGAAATCGTTTCAAACAATGTGTTCAGCGGCAGAATTTTCAGTATTCCTTTTTTCAATCTTATTTAATATTATTTTTTCCATATCATGACTTCTCACTGTTAGCCAAATAGTATTAGATAGCTATCAGTTTTGTAGTCTCTCTCCGCCAACAGACACACTGGAGCCTACTCAACTTGGGTTTCTTTAAGTGCGTGTCATAGGGGAAAGTTATGCCAACCGAACAACCTCTGTAACCCTAACTCATCAGAGTCTTAAGAAGAGCGAGCTCTTCCACTCTATCTGTAATGGGTGGAGGTGTCTTATCTGTTCGTCACTAGGGTCCTAGCTATCTCACCACACCCTCTCAGATGCTGATGACGCAGGCGCCATGATTCATCGTCGAGTTCAAGCGCTTATGAATGTGGACTGGCTACTAGAGCTAGATCATCAGAGAGATCCTGCTGTTCTTCTTTCGCCCATAATGGAGGGAGGTTATGGCGGGAGGAGGGGCCGGTGCTCATCATTTCGTTCTGAAGATGAAGTTTCTTCTGTTTTGCCCTTGCAGGTGTCCCCAAGTTCATCCTCATCTCTGTGCACGACTACAATCTACCCTCGTTCTTGCTCTCCTCAGGTTACTTCACAGGAAAGCGGAGCGCTGAATCGGAGGTCCTCTCGAAGTACCCAAACTCAGGTGCCTACTCAAATTCCTCTCTCTCTCTCTCTCTCTCGCTCTCTCTCTCTCTCTCTCTCTCCAGTTGACTATGTTATGCATTGTTTTTTGCAAACACAGGAGTTGTATTGAGACCCGGGTTCATATACGGCAAGCGGAAAGTTGACGGCTATGAGATCCCGCTTGATCTCGTGGGGGAGCCGCTGGAGCGGTTTCTCAGTGCGGCGCAGAACTTCACCCGGCCACTGAGCTCTCTTCCAGCGTCTGATCTTCTTCTTGCGCCACCTGTCAGCGTTGATGATGTCGCCTTTGCCGTGGTCAACGCCGTGGTGGATGATGGGTTCTTCGGCGTCTTCACCATTGAACAGATCAAGGAGGCTGCGGCTAAGGTGAGGGACTGAACCACACTCACTCCCTGGCCCTGGACCAGGACTGGGGAAGAGAGAGAATCCCCCACCCGGCATGCGATCAGATGCATACAGGTTATGATCAGCCGCTCCTAGTGCCCGAGTTTCCGTCTATGGAGAAAGTATTCAGTTGTATAGCGCCGGCTCTAAAGTCAAAAGTCTCATCTTTGAAATCTCTTCATTAAACCACATAATCATCATCTCTCTCTCACACTATATATATATGCATATATAGTGTATATGTGTGTGCGTATGTATCTACTTATAGAATAGTTGAATTTGCTCGGTCATGGAGTTGTATAACAGGATTAAGTTGACGTAGTGCAGTTTTGGTGGGGTTTCATCAAGGTCAGCAACTTTGAGAGGAGGGAGCTTGCTAAATGATGCACACATAGATCACATCTGCACGGGGAGATCTCTTCTTCCCTCCTATTAATTGGATAAAGGGAAATAATATGTGGGTGGGCCATTGAAAACATGAATGGAAGGAAAATGATGGATCGCGAGAGAGAGAGAGAGAGAGAGAGAGAGAGCTGAACCATGGAGTGGGCTGAAGAACAAACAAGGAAGATCAGCTGGGGGAGCTCTAATAATATCTTCGAGACAGGGTCAACGAATAGAGCAGGCCTTCAGAGCACCGGTGGGGCATCTGCTCCGCTTGAAGGGTCCCAGCCGGGAGGCTTGATGTTGGGCCAGTCCCCGCGGCAACCTAGCCTTATGTAAAGACTCTTCTTCTCTTGAATGAGTCAAAAAGGAACAAGAACCGGAAAGTCAACTAATAGAGAAGTAAACTCTTGTATCCACATGCATAAACTGAGTAAAGTCAAAACACACTAAATTGGGCTAAAAAGTGAGAGGAGGCGCGTGGGCGTACCTGGTAGTTGCTTATCTGAAAGAATCAACTGTTTGAGGGCGCTGAGACTAGCCTGAGCAATGGGCTGACCACAGCCTGGTTCCCAACCTGCGAACTTGATCACCAAATCGGCGTTTGAGTAGCCCCATTGTCCGCTCTGTACGTGCCGCCTTGCCTCATCCTTCGCTGAAGCTTCATCTGCTCGCGTGCACAAAGTCAGCCAATAAAGTCAACCCCCCCGCCCACATGAAGTGAAGGCAAGAACAGAGGGGCTGTTGAATGCAGGAGGACATGAAGATCCCCATGGTTGATGCTTAAAACCCGGCAAGAGGCGCTCACCGCTAGCTTCAGTCTGCGACAGCCACACGGTAAATCCAGCATAGAGATGCCGCCATTGGTCGGCTCTTCTAGCAGCTCCCTGCTGCCCTCCTAGTGTGGCGACCACAGCACGGACGTGACTGGTGAACAGTGTTATTCAGCGCCCGTGCAATAAAAGGCAACTGCGATGAAAATATGTCCTAATAATAGTCACAACCTGCTGAGACCCTCTATCACAGCACACTCTGCTTCGGCAACAGAGTCTTCCCCCTCAGCGTTGACCCCTGGAATTGATTAATACGCTTGTCAACGAACTGCAAGATCAGCCACGAAGAGAGACTCGTAATCGGGTGGGTCCCATGAGACCAAAGGCGTCTATGCCGAAAGCAGTGGCGTCGTGGGAAAGATCAATGCTCTGAAATCGTGCCAAAATTAGTTGCCATGCACAATCATTGCATGTACAAGGTTTGACAGCAACCGGAGAACAGCAGTAAGTGCAACTGGCGCCAGAGGGGGAAGGAAGCGTACATGAATCAATGGATTGCTGAGCATACTTCTCCAGGAGTTGACCGGTGCTTAGCGGAGTGTATCTGCAGAGCCACACGCATCAAAGTGCATCATATGTGAATAGTGATTCAGCAGATTGGCATAAAACCATTTTTCAGGGAGATTAGCATTTTCAGTCGGATAGAGAACCTCCGATAGCGAGAACTATTTAGGCTCAACTAGCATAAGATATGATGCATTAAATTTTTCGAGAATATTGAAACCACAGTAGAGCAGCACGTTGACATGAATAGTCAGATCGATTTATTTGACTTTACCCAAGCCTATGGGTTTCGTACGCATCAGATTTATGAATATGGTATAGAGATACAATGGGATTGATTTACAGATACGGATTTCCACCATTTAAGATCAGTCGAGACCCAGAGTCAAATTTGACCATGTAATTATATTCTCTACTGTGAATTCAAGACCATTATCCTTTTGCTCTACCCTTGTTTTGAGTAATTATGACTACGATTTTTTTTTTTTTTTTCCAGAAACACTCTTTTAAGCTTGCTTTCATAAAATAAGAAGTCTGAGGATTGGATCAAGATGGGAGGATCGAAGAAGTCTGAGGATTGGTTTGGTTGTGATCAATAAAAAGATTTGATCGAAGTTCAGAATGCTGTGATTGTTGCTAGAATTGATAAGGAGATGATCACAAACCTTAACAGGAAGTTCAGGCAGAAAATGGTTGTGAATATCCATCCCACCGACAAAGGAAAACTAAATGCTTACAATTTGGAAGGATTTACGTCAGAAGTCAACTTTCACACCATCGACAGTATGTGAAAATAGTCTGAGAGAAGCGATACACCATGGAAATTGAATATCAAACGTGAAACATCAGATTAATAAATTAGAAGAACAGTTCAAATTTAATAAATTAGAAGAGGAAGGATATGCGAAAAATCAGATTATTTTGCACACTTTTACGATGAAATCGGTAGGATAGTAAATAACCAAAAGGTAAAGCAACCAAAGAAATATGGATCAATGAAATTTAGATCTGCCTATTAATCTGTAAGGCGACCAAAGAAATATGGCCATTAATCACCATGACTCTACACGAGTGATCATGGAAGATTTAACTTAAAAATATAGTCTGAATTAAAATCTTTGAAAGCGTGGAGGACCAATCCTGTCTAATAGGAACATGGAATGAAAGAATGGGGTTCATACCCAATACCATCGGCCAGTACTGCAGCAACGTCGTTGTTTATCTCCGTGGATTCTCCGACAATGTAAATCGATGCTCCTTTCAGAAGCTTTGGAACTCCAGCGGTAAGAGATCCCCAAGTTTCCACAATATCGGGCCACTGCAGATCTACATCATACTTCTTCAAATTCACTACCAGCTGCTCCTCGTCTACAAACCTGTGAATGAGACAACTCCTCAGGGTAAAACTGCAGAAAAATATCAACAATTAACGAGAAAATAGGGCGCACTAGCTACCAACCATATTGTTTCGGAGGGCTTTATCTTATCGTATAGAAGGTGGGCTTCAAATACGGTAGTAAGAGAAGCAGAGGTTTGAACTCTGACTATCAAGGAGGATGCATCCACATCAACCGAAACATCTCTGAAGCTTTGCGCATTGGTTGCCATGAGATCCAGCCTCAGCTCCACTTCTGCGCCACCGTCAGAGAACTGTCCAAAACATTATGTCTAGTTCGATAATTACATGGATAGAATAAGTAAAATCTTTGGATACTGATTCCATGGAGTAAAATTTGTGGGCTGACCTGGGCCTATGTCATGTCATTCTGGAACGACAACAAAAACAAAAACGAGAAATAAATGGAATATCCCAAACTCACAAGAAATTACTTTGCTTCAATCTCATGACAGAAAGCTGGAAAGACCACCGTGCATGATGATTCTCCAACATCCATTGCGCACTAAAAGGCAACGGCTTAGCAGTTTCCTCCTGTGAGTTTTCATTTCGGAATTCTCTTTTGCATATCTCACAGGCACAACTAGTGGCACGTTAAGGTGAATAATAATAACAATTCCAAAAGATCCTCTTGTGCCTTTAGAGTCCTATCTCTAAAGGAAATTGGTCCACTAGGAATATAAAAAAATGAAAAAACTGAAGACATATCTCTAGAACCATTTCATGAAATCCGTTTTCTAAACCTTACACAGTTTCAGGTACTGAACGATGACCGTATAGAGATGACTCACACGAGTCCAACTGCTGTTCTTCAATATAACCCTGATTGTCAGAATCGGCCGGATTGGAATCCAAGTCCAGGTTAGTAAAATATACGCCGGAGAATCCTCAATGTAAACAATATTAATCCGTTCCCTGACCCAATTTCTCCGCTACCAATTCAAAATTTGAGCTATCAACCTATCATTAGCCTTATCCCCATAAAGTGAATCAAGCTTATCACATAACCTAACCATCAGGTCTTGATTATTAACAGCCGCGGTAATAAAACAGGCACTGCAGTCGTGGAGCGTATCAAGTCAGCGTTAACTGATAAGCATATATATACTAGCCGAAGTTGGATTGATGAATCAATAAACAGAGGGCACATTACATTGTCTACGGAGAAAATTCTCCAGAAGCAGGTTTCGGATACCTCGTAGTTTTTCGTCCGTGAAGGAGCCTCCGACAGGTTCCCTCTGAAGACTGCGCCAACTCGTCCGAGGATGCTGCCATTGCTGACAAGACGGGACCTCCGAGACGGGTGGAGTCTATTGTTCGAGGCTAGGCAGGAGCAGTAGGATGGGTTCCTGGGGAGAGATAATTCATGGGTCTTACCGGGGCTGTGGTGAGGGATGGAGAGCGCAGAGCCGAGGGAAGCGGTCATTGTCGTCGCCTGCGAAGAGGATGAAGCAGAGAGGAGATGATAAGAAAGCAGCCCGAAATTTCAGAGAAATGGATCAACATTTTTGGAACTTTCAAAATCCCTCATTAAACAAATAACTGCATATATGCCCACGTAGTGCAACTATTTCAGGCGAGTAATTCTCAAGTTTACAAACCAGACCTTGTCACGCTTTCTATGACGTCAAATTTACAGTTTTGTCTGTTCAAATCCATCATGTAAATAAATTTAAAGCGATTAATTTATTTTTAGGAGGTGTGAATGATTACTTTAATGTTAAAACTCAGATTGATATGTGGGTCTTTTCTGAACTTTGAATAAAAACGTCTTTAACTAAAAATAAGGTCATAGTCCTTGTAAAAGCTTAACCTAGTGAAGTTATATTGTCGCTGACACCATGCTCATGTTTGTTCGGAATAGTTGTACTATCCCCAACCATTCCCCATGTCTCTTTGCAATAACCATAGTTGATAGGACCCTATGTCTAATGGGCTTGAGTCCACTTCTTTTTTTCTAATTTTTGTGCAAAAATGAGCTAACCTTAGGCCTTGAACATATTTCTTACATTTTTTGTGTAACATGAATATCTAATTATAAAACTACATTTAAAAAAAATACTTAAGTAAATATAATTCACTATTTACATTGCATTTTATTGATTTCTTTATTCCATTGATAATTAGGACTATTGCTAACATACATCAATATCTAGAATATAGTATAAAAAAATTTGAGCTCTCTAGGAATGCCTCATCACCACACCATTAATTTAGTAATTTGATACATCTAAATAATTATCATCATCGTGCCTCACTTTGGCCACGATTGATATCAATAATAATAGTATATTTATAAAATAATTATAACCATGTTTTAACAAATTATCTGAGCATTGGATATACCAGTATGATGTTGATTTGGTCACACACTATAAAAGGTACTTTGCATTGGTGAGGACTTTTTATATAAGATAACTATTTTGAATCACTTTAATTGAAAAAAATAGTGAAATAAGTATTTAACTAAGGAAACATTACCCAACATTCTAAAAAAGAATTCCACATAAAATTCTAAAATCTTGTTAAATGAATATCTTAAATTCGGATAGGTAAAATACAATTTTATATATTCATATTTAAAAATTAAATACCAATCCAATATTATTTAATTATGGAATATTTCAATATTTTTTTTATTTTTTATTTATGAAATGGTTAATTACTTTTGATCATTTATTCCCTAAGTGCTTTTTATGATTCTACTCATAATGGACACCATAGTTGGATAAGGTCCAGAATTGAAGGGTAATGTATGTGTAGATGAAAGAGTGTGTACAATACAATTATAACCACGGTGAGAACTGAAATATTTTTCAAGTTTTTGTATCTTTTCTTTAATCAACTTTATATGATTTTCATGGTTTAAAGTTTTCATATAGTTCACAAACCAGCTTTTGAAGTTTTCTATAAGAATAGAAAGATTGCAGGATTTATGTAATAATAGTAGTTTTCTATTTTCAATAAGTATTATGGAATTTTTAGGTTCCAACATTTAAATGTGTGCCAGTCCTTTACAACTAATGGCAGTTATATATGCCATGTTGTTAACCTTATGGTGTTGATATTTATATCTTAAATTTTCAGTGGTCTCATTATGTTTGACTCTATTTTCTCTTAGTTTCTCTTTTGGTGACAGTGATCAACACATCTATTTCATTATACTAATATTCACTTTATATTTCATCCAAAAGTGTCAAACCATGTCGTTTGTATTTAGTTAATAGGCATTGACCCATTGCTAATATATGTTCAACTCTATAGTTTGGGCTTTCTATTTTATCAATATGTTGAATCTTATATCATAATAGTTGTAAATTTCATTAATTTATTATGTGGCTGTTTCACCTTTTCCAAAGGTATCAATTTCTTTCATTCCACACATTTTTCAAATAATGTGACGTTTTTTACCATCAAAAATTAAAAAAATCAATATAAGTTAACTGCATAAAAATTAGAGAGTTTATTGGCCATAAAAATCTAATAAACACCTGTTTCTTGTTTCAAGCTTGAATGAATCAAAAATACTTTTTTGAGAATCTCATTTAGTATGATGTTAGACATTGAGTTCCGCACCAACATCGAAGAATAGTTACTGATTAATAATGTAAACTACTTGAGGTTGGTGGGTGGAAAAAATATATTTTCAGTGATAACATGTTGTATGATGTAATGCACTTAAGTGAAAGTTTTTTTCTTGATATGACTTAATATTTGAGAAAATTAATGAACTGGAAAATGACTTCTGTGTATGAAAAGACATAAATATCTTGGAAATGAAATGTTTTATTTACAGATCATGTGCCATTTAAACTTAGCAAAACTTCAATCTAGGATATTTTCTATGGATAAAAAGGATCAAAACAAATTTCTTCATAACCTAAGAGATGAAAATTCATGATTCACATCATTGATCAATAGTCAGAAGGTACATTTCAGACAACTTGGAGAACTTTGTTCTTGGTGAACTATTAGATTTGTCAAGAAACATGGAGATTGTAAGGATCCTTAATATCTAAGACCAATAGTGGTCAGCCCAAAAACGTTGTTCTTTCTTTGCTTGATCATTATGCCAATTTTATTTTAATTTTCATCATACTAGTAAAAATATGAATTGGGAATATCACCATAACCAAGATCATGTATTGTTGTCTATTTTTTGTCTGGTTTAGTTTCCTAGAATAGATGGCATACACTTTTAATTAGAAAAAAAGGCTAAAGAGGCTTTGATCCTCTGGTCACTTGAATGATCAGAATGTTTGAAATTTCAGTGGTTGATAGCAATTGCAACATATTTTTAACTAGGAAAGTGAGATAATATACTTCATAGGGGCGAAAATCATGCAACTTAAAAATTGTTTTTAAAAGGATTTTTTTAAAATTTAATAGACTTGTCTCTTTTAACATTATATATCTTCAAAAGAATACCCACGAGTGTTTATTTCAAAATAACAATACAAAATGACAATTTGATTACATTAGTGTAGATAAGAGCACTAGTTTGACTTGGATGGATTGTAAATTAATATAAATAATAATAAAAAACATATAGTTTCAATGCACCACTCAACAAGGATATCTTGAACCTGAAAAAATGCAGTTTTCAAAAGACAAAAGATAGGTAAAAATTGGGCTAGTTTCATAAAGTTTGATACTTGGTATTTTCCATGGTCAAACCTGTGTATAAAATTAGTTTTTCTAGGTGAAAAAATGTAATCCTAAAGAAAAATGTCAACTGTTGTGTTGGCACCCATCAACCTATGTATACATTAGATCTAGAACACAAGATTACATAAAGTCAACCAAAGTGTTGAACTTAAGGATTTGTTAAAGAGTAGCTGTCAATGATATATAATTAAATGCTTGCACCTCTATCTTAGTTATAAAATAGAGGGATTTATCAAATAGTAGGTGTCAAGGATCCCTTAATAGCTGCTAACATCTCTAGCTTCATCTGAAATAAAAGGGGAATCCAATGAGATTTAATGCCATTCTTGGAACGGTTGAAGAGGATCCTTAAATTATGACCAAAACAACATGAAATATTTATTAAAAAAATTCAGCAAGAAAAAAATTAGTGCAACACTAGAAAACAAAATATATGTGAATTTTGCAAGATTTAAGTCTCACCTCAAGTGCACCTTTGAAGCTCTAATTTCTGTGAACACTGAACCTCTGCCCCAAGTTTGATTATACCTTTGACGTGCTCTTTTTCAAATTTTCTTTTCTAATTTAGGAAGATATTATTAAAAATTTTCAATATGTTGTAAAATAAGCCTTACAATAGCTCAAAGCTTGACTTGACGTTGAAACTATGAATTTTCCAGAAATTGGAGTTTCTGAATTATGTCGTGAGATGCTTATGGTATTCTTGAATATTTTTTGTGATGAAATCACAGTATAGTTGTGTCGATTGGTTCAAATAAATATCTCAAAAATAATAAATTCAGACATATAGATTAATTTGTACCTTCTAGGATATTTTCTCTCGATATTCATATTGCTCACTTTTTCCCCTGTTGTCTACTTTATTCTCATGTCTGCTTTTTCCCCTCTGGGTTCTAATTTTGAAGACTGTCAATGCATTATTACTATTTTGTTCTCTCTCTCTCTCTCTCTCCCTCTTATTTTTCCCTCCATATGCTTGCCCCTGTGTTTTTACTTCTTCCTTCCCTTATAACTCTCTATCTCTCTCTCTCTCTCCTTTTTTTCTCTATTCCTGATTCCCTTTCTCTCTACTCTTCTTTCTTTCTTCGTGTTTCACAATCTCCCTTCTTCCCCTCCTATCCCTCTCTCTCTCTATCCCCTTGTTTATTGCTTCCAAATGTACCTCCTCACACGCTTATCATCTGCGCACACAATATTCTACCCTATCTTATAGGATTGGAAAACTATTGACGCGGTTTGGAGCCCCAAGCTTTGTTAATGGATTTTATAAAAATGAGCCTGTAGATGTTTTGTTCAATTTTAGAAATAAAACTTCGTTTTTTAATTTTCCTCCCTTAAAACCGTCAGGAAAAATGTGCTGAGTTACTTGATGAAATAAATCTGACATATCAAGAAAAAAGCGAGACTGAAGTAGATCAAAGTTGACGGGGCCAGGGAATGGGATTGAGAGAGAGAGAGAGAGAGAGAGAGAGAGAGAGAGAGAGAGATAGAGGAGGAAGAGAGAGATCATAGATAATGATGCTGCCTAGATAGTAGCAAAAAAATAATCTTAGATGATTAATTTCCTCGATTTTATTTTATTTTACAAAACATTCGCTTTGTAGCAATTGTTAGCAGAGTGTTAAGTCAATTAAGCTATTTATCAAGAGTCCAGTAAACTAATAGTCAATAACGATTCAGTTGGAGGCCTCTTTTACTTCTCCTATCATACGAAAGATGCAAGGCATGAGATTGTAATGAAGATAACTTTATTGTCAGATTTACTGAAGGTAATTTCTTTCTAGGGTTTTCTGGGGAGCCGCCCTACCTACCATCTCTCTCCACTCCATTGACGTCTCATCTCCGTCATTCCATATGTTCAGATTTTGGGTTCCATAAGATAATTCATCTTTTACCTCTTTCTCTCGCGTATCCTATTTGATCTGCTGCTGCTGTTGCTGCTGCTGCCGGTGGTGTCTAACCATCAGCAGCATCAGCAGCAGCAGCAGCAGCAGCAGCAGCAGCACTGAAACGTACGACACTACCAGCAGCACGACAGTGAGGGCAGTATCACCAAGGATTGCGGACCCCACCGCCACCTATGTAAAGCATGCCTTTATCATATCACCACAGCTCCTAGAACAAAGCAAACTAATGACTGCTGGCGCTTTTTTTCTTCCGGAGGTGAGGGCATAAGAAATCACGCGTTCTCTCTGCAACCTACCCTCCCTCCCTTTCTTCTTCATCCTTTTCCCCTCATCCTGCTACAACTGCATCCTTCTCTCCTACTTCTGCCTGCCCAACGTACTTTGATTCCATGAACGTGGCGCACCGGCCGCAGTGAACGATCGCAAGAGATCCATGATCGAAGGCCAAGGGCCCATTGTTATCGTAAGTACATGTTTGGAGATATCTTTTTAATGTAGTAACCGATGAAAAAGGGGTCCTAGGACTTGCGACGTGAAAGGTTGGAGAAATCCCGACGACAGATGGCGACCGGGAGGGTTCTGTAACTGGAATAAAACGGGAGGAGTCGAGGCCTCAATATGCGTGTACAAAGAAAGCTTCAGCCGTCCACCAGGATGGAGACATCACTGCGGATACTGGCAAGAAGCTCACATGCGTCCGCCTACCCCCAGACAACCCAACCCAGCACACCCTGGCAAGTTAACGCTGAATGACGTTTGAAGTCAGTTCAACTTCATATGTGCCGACAAATATAGAATGTTTAGAAGTTATGTGTACTATATTTCAGTTTGTGGGACGTGAGAGTCGTTTTTCTTTTTAACAGTACAAATATCTCGGTAACGAACGTTGTAAAGGGCATTTCCATGTATGCTTGATGCGCTTCTCGTCTATTTACTTCATCCAGAGTTTAATAGCGTTGGTGGAACTATTGAACAGTTGTTTACTGCGTCGGAGACGAACTTATCAAATGCACAGCTAATTACTCAGTTAATACTAAATATTTTTTAGATGACGCGATCCTATGGAGATCTCAATTGCTACTCAGTCGTGCAAGTTGATAGGACAAATAAATCTAGGCATATACACCCATACAGTTTGACATTGTTCGTGAGATGAGTTGATCATATCTGTGGCCCATACTAGGTTTTTGCACTGTTCGTATGATAATTTGTCATTTGGATAGCTCAATCGGTTACTAACTGATGCTTGCTAGATGAGTTAACAATTTGGGTAACTCGTAAATCGGCGAGCAGTAAGTGTTCGGAATATGAGTGGATCATATGGATAGAACATCAACTAGTCATAATATATACTTGGTAACTTATCGATATGCACAATCCATCTTCAATTCAAATTTAATTTTTTCTTGAACAGCAACAATTAGTGTCTCCGAAACGTGACCCACTAGTCCAGATTTTTTCGTTGACATTTAGTCTTCTCACACCTTTACTTTGAGATGAACCTCACTAGCCATCCATCTCAAGCGCCTTCCTGTTCATACAATCTAAGAAGGCAGATTGACACTCCTGTGCTCTTGATGGTCTAATCATAAACTTGATCACGCTTAGCTGTATTCAATACAACGGTTTTTTCCACATCAGTTTTAGGCCGCTTATTGGGTCTTTCGGTGGGGCCGTAGGGTCTATCTGTCCACAGAGACGACGTGACGCTCGCACACGCAAGGACGCAAAACGAAAGCGGTCTCACCCGGTCTTTTACTCGGTGGTTTCCTTGTTCGTTTTTGTACCGTTGGAGGCGGGGTAGAGTGGGTTGTGTATCTTTCAGGTGCAAGAATCCGCAGGAGATTCAACGGGGGTGACGGCTTCACGTTACTATGAGAAGGGGGATTCATTGGGAAATAGGCTCCTCTCAATGGGGAGGGGGGAGTTGCTCATTAAGATAACGTACCCTAAGCAGTGCTTTCTCTTCTGCCTTTCTCGAGCTCATCTCTCTCTCTCCCCGACAACATCTTGCTTTGAGTTCTTGTTCAGCGCTGTCATTTTCACTTGTACCCGGGAAACTCGATTTCAACGGTTAAAGGAAATATTGATTGAATATTGAGCTGGGGTAGTCGCAACTCAGAAAATAGAGCTCGATGAAGTTTCGTGCATTAGAGAGAAAGAGAGAGCGAGCGGGCGAGAGAGATAGAGATAGCGATAGATAGAGAGGGAGAGATAGAGATGGATAGATAGATAGTGAGAGAGAGAGAGAGGGAGAGAGCGAGAGCGAGCGAGCGTGTGTGTGTGTGTGTGTGAGAGAGAGAGAGAGAGAGAGAGAGAGAGAGAGAGAGGAGTCAAGCAGCCGAAAAAAGGCCACGATGTTCACTATTATCTCGTAAATACGCCAGCTAGCTTTCTCCGCCTCCGCCGTGCGCTGGGTTTCCCATGTGACGTCCAATCACCATAAAGAGAAGCTGCAGGGAAGTTTCAATTCGCCTATTGTTTCAGTTCTCTCCCTCTGTGCAATGGGTGTGGGAGCCCACCAGATCTTACAGAACAAAAGGGTAGCTGATCTTTAAATGAGTACTGTTCCTCGGCACTGGGGACGCGCAGATTTTCACGTTGATCTTTAAAAACAAAAAAGACGTCGTTCCTCTACCAAGGTGGTCCCTCGTTCTGCATCCTCGTCGACAGAAGAAACGACCTTTCCTGTGCTTCGGTTCGTTGAGAGTGGCCTATTTCTCCGTCCTCCAAGCTCTACATAGATGATTATATAGATAGAGACACGAAGGTCGACAGCCGCTTAAAGAAAACATTGATGTATCTAAGCCCTTTTTCTTTAAATCTTGTTCCAGACTGGGTAATCTCTCTATTCTTCTCTCTCTCTCTCTCTCTCCATCTCCCGCTCACCCGCGCGCGCTCCCTTTTTCTAGATTCACATATGCATATTAACATCGAGAGAGATGAATTTTGAATGAGAGAGATAGGCAGAGTTGATATTCCAGCTTGAGGAAACACAAGCTGTATCCTTCATAATCATTGGTTATAATACTGGGTTGCAGAGGAGACCATACTTCGGTGGACTTCTGAAAACCTGGTGTCCACATTGGTGTTGAGCTGGCTGATTCGAGTGCCAGTGGAAACATTGCTGTGACTGATGATGGACCAGGCACTGTTAGATGCGCAATTTCTGATCATTTATAGGGCGGTTATGAAAGCCGGCTAGAATTGTAATTGGGCTAGGTTATCTGAGTTTATTTGAAATAACTCAGCTATCTGAGTTTTATAAGCTCCAGTGACTGAACCAGTCACGTGAGGACTGATTAAGGATAAACATTCATAAAATTGCATTAACTTTGACCAGTCCGCTTAACATAAATTACAAATGACATATGTTATCAAACTGATAATTACATTAACCTAATTTAATCTACGCTGGAGAGTGTTTTCAAACTGAAAGTTAGATACCACTTAGGAGAATCGACCCCCATGCATGAAGGGAGCCATTAGCAGCTCTGTGATGCACTTTAGGAAGCAAAGGAAGAGTTGTATCAGAACACTTTATGCTCCTGCGCATATGGGATTATTAAGTCCTGGCGTTCGAGAAGTTAACAGAGAAGAAAAACGGAACATCTTAAAATTTTAAAGTCATGCCAACATAACTTGGACAAAGGATGAATGGAGGGAGGGAGGGAGGGAGGGTGAGAGAGGGAGAGAGAGAGAGAGAGAAGCATACACACAAAAATACATATATGTAAATATTATAACGTAGGGGGACAGGGTCTGGTTGGTAACCTATTATAAAATCATCAGACAATAGATTCCGGAATCAGTACCATGTTTCTACTCCCTCCATTACGAAGTATACAAGATTTGTACTCTGGTAGGAAATAGAAATGTTTGAGTTCCTTGTGATAAACGTAGTACTACAATGCCCTTGAACGGTTAGCCTAAAGATATTTCATCTCCAATTAATTGATCAAATATATACAAATCTTCTGTTGTGATGATCTTCTTACAGGAGGCTACATAATGAGACTTTGTCCAAATTGATCTCAACCATCGTCAGTCAAAAATTCTCGTGGAGGACACTTATCATTGTAATCCTGTTTCTTACAACCTACAACTTGAGATCGTTAGTCTGGTAATGACCAAACATGTAGCCAAAAGTATAAGGCTCAAGTTATTGCGCTTTTTATGCTACCACGATGTTTCGAACTTGGATTTCTCATTGACCAACATAGGTCAAAGAACTAGGAAACATTGTCAAGGCCTTTGAGGTTACTCATAAGGTTGTTCATTAGTTCCAACACCATTTATAATTATTTATTAGATGGTTCATCATCAAGGACTTTCAGAATTTTTGGTGGCTAGATTCCTTTGATCAATCAAGCCGAAGGATCTCTGGCCTGATTTGCGTTTATAATTCATATTGCTGAGCATCTTTACTTTGAAGGTCATTCACCTAAATAAGGTCCACATTCACCTAAATAAGGTCTTCATTTTAAACATCTTTACTTTGAAGGTCATTAAATTTCTTACTAAAAGATAGACAGGACAATGTAAGAAGAAAAAAAATACACAATGGTGGATGGAATGGCATATGATTATCTTTTACACAAACAAAGATAAAGTGAACTTTTGATAAAAAATAAGACAAGTAAAACATAGATTGATTATAATGGAAATAATAAAATATAAAAATAATGTTTCTACTACGCGTATATAAGGATAACAAATTAATCTGATGAGTTTTGTAAATAGTATAGATAATATTGCTAATGATAGAACAAGTGATTGTCTTAAATCCGATAAATTTATTTTGATGGTATCAAGAACAAAACTTTGACTTTAGAGTCTTGACTATGCGCATGACTCTTTAATAAGAAACCTATGCTTAGAAAGCAGGAGCATTTTCGAAAAGTCTATGTCAATAACACCTAAAAAATTTGATACTTGCATGGCAACACAAAAATTTAAATTTAATTTAAACATATTTATGCTTATGTTTACATTAGTTCAGATTATTAACCCAACATGAAACCCTTCGAGCTTATAAATAAGGCATTGCAGTGAGGAAGCCTATTAGACAGTTTTAGAGTCAAGAACTTAAACCCTCGATTTATCTTGGTGTCCACCTTTCTCTCATTGCCTCTCTCTCAAGAAAGTCATTAAATCTAAAAAAAAAATCAACACATTTAGATGTTTTTCGACACATTAATAGTTAGTCAAGATCAGTAAAGCTTTCAAGACGCTTAGATCTTTTACATATTCCTTTAGATGACATTGTGTGCTGGTTCATATTTACATTTGGTATTTATGTCATACAAACAGGCTTTCTAGCGAGCAATGATAAATTACTGACGAAAATTCGGTTAGCACCGTTGGAAAATTCAATATACACTTGGTTAACAACTATACATTCCAAGAATAGATTGGGGAGATGGAACTCGTTTGGGCTGGCCGAACCCGTAAAACTTCTTGCATGTCGTATGAAATATTTTCTTCTTTCTCCCTGTCTTATTGTGTAGGGTCTAATTGTCTTCCAACTGTTCGTCTCCCCTTCTTAGATCTTGAAAAGTGATGAAAAATAATGAGGGAAATCCTTTTATTATAGGCAACAACAATTACGTGATTCAGTCTCACATATTCTACATTTCTCCCTTGTGGATTCATTTTACCTTTTTTTTTATGCGGGGGCTACATTCGAGGGTTTTTATTTCTTCCTCTTTCTTATTTTACCCCTCTACATGCCCCTCCCTCTCTGTCCCTTTCTATCCTCCCTTTGTCTCTTCCTCAATCACTTTATTCTTGTTTCTCCCCTCCTTCGATCTCTCTCTCTCTCTCCCCATCGCTTTCCCTATTCTCCTTTGTTCCTCCGCCTTTCGTTTTTCTTCTCCCCCATATGGTTATCGTCTGTACGCAGAAAGACATGATAGTCTGCCTCCTCGTTTAAATGGGAATGGGAGACTATTCACGTGTGTGGGAGACAAATTTGTGATGACCGGTTGAGAAAGGTATGGAGCGGGGAGCGGGGAGCCGGGGGGCGGGTGGGGGGGAGGGGGCGAACGGGCGCAGGTACAGAAAGAGAGGACAAGCAGGAACCAGAAACCTCCCCCTTCCTTCTCTCACTCTCGCTCTCGCTCTAATCCCCTGCCGGTGATGCTGAACGAGCTGCGTTAAGTACTTTAATGTACAACAAGGCCAGCCGCAAATCAGTGAGCCTACCTAACAAGGTTTGCGGCAGAAGATGACCCCCAATGCCTGGGAGTCACCTCATCGACACCTCCCCTCCTTTGGGCACAGGAGATCACCTGGTTCTCCGAAATCCCCCACCTTCTCTCTCTTCTTCTCTCTTTTCCATTTTACAATTATTAAACTAGTTTGTGGATTCTCTTCTGTGTGCTGAAGTTAGATTTTCCGGCACGGGTTGCACTGCGTACGCAGGAAGGCAGACAGTAACTCTAAGGAGCTGAAAGCGACTGGTGATCAGCTTCTGTACGTACCCACAGAGCTCTCGTTGTGGTAGACGGTGTCGGAAAGAGATTTTACGGCTTCCCACTTGAAAAAACAGGGAAGTTCGTACGACAAGGAGAGATTCTGTTCTTGATGGAAAATGGAATGGAATGAATCAAGGCATCAATTATTTGTGCACAAGTGAGCAGCCGCCCTGCGGGAGGGGGACACATGTGAATACTGCCAAGAACCCACTTGCGCTCCCATCCGAATACTAAATTATCCCTTTGGGTTAAGTATAAATTGTATATATACCCTTCAAGTGGGTTACCCACTTTAGTCGCTTATCTATAAAGTGAATAGTTTGGGAAGATTCATAACGAGATGCTCGAATTAAGATTAATAGGCGTCAGTGTGCATGGTTGTGCAGAGGTGTAAGACGGAATATCTACAACATTCAAATTTCCGGGGCGTGAGAATCAGGACACCCTATCGGAATTCTGTTCAACATTATTCGGTTTTTCGTTTTCTTTTAATAATGGGGACATCTCGACAGTACACATAATTTCAACGATGTTTCAATGAGAATTTACGGATGCGGTGCCCTTACCAGTGAGATGGAGTGATCATACTAGTAGCTAGCTAGTTTGCTAAAAATACATTGATCCCAGTAGATTAATGTCTTTAGAAGCTCACGATACATGTTTAGGTAATTAATATGATCGAGAGGCAACTAAGCTCATGATAACTGTTTGTTGGGTTTTAAATTTATTTTTTAAATTTAGTTTGTTGGGTATTTTAGTTTTCGATCATGTTTATTAATGCTTAATGCTTCTTATTCTTGTCATTTTTTTCACAAGGGATGCGCGCGTCTTAATCAGATTAGAGACTGCGCAATCCATTGTCATGTACGTGACAAATCCAAGAGCATGGCGAAGAAACCCTAGGTCCAAAATCCCCCACCCCCCTCTTCTCCCGTCCCGCCCCATATTTTTTTGTCACTTATCCCCCGGTGGGATTGAAATCGCCGTGAAATGCAAAGAGGGGATGAACTCTCGGTCTGGCGTGAAACTGCCGCAAAGATGTAACGACACGACGAGAGGGAGAGGGGGATGGGGTGGGAGTGAGGGAGAGATAGATAAAGAGATAGAGATATCGGTAGATTGAGAGAGAGAGAGGAATGTCGTCGTACGCGGTTTGGAGACCCCCACTCGTGAAAAATCCAAACCGAGCAGCTGAAAACGGCCAGGGTGCTCACTGTTATCTCGTAAATATGCCAGCTAGCCTTCTCACTTTCCGCTGTGGGTTGGAGATTAAGCTTCGCACGTGACGTCCAATCAGAAGCTGCCAGGAAGTTTCAATCGCCTCTCGCTTTAGCCTATTCCCGCTGGACGGTGGGAGCGGGAGTGGGCGCCCACCAGATCTTCAAAAGCAAGAGTTTAGATGACCTTTAATTGGCTATTGTTGCTCGACATCGGTTACGTGGAAATTTTCCACGTTGGCCTTGAAGTACGCAATAGATATCACTCTATCATGGTGGTCACTAGTTCCCTCCCACTCAGATGCAACAAGGCTCTCATCTGTGCTTCCTTTCGTGGAGTCTGACCTATCCACGTTTCCATCAGTGTGCGTCTCTCTCTCTCTCTCTCTCTCTTTCTCTGTGTTGCACATACATCGACACGTAACAGAAGTACGAAGGCCGATAACTCTGTAAGAGAGAGAGAGAGAGAGAGAGAGAGAGAGAGAGAGAGAGAGAGGAGGATTCTCTGGTTTTGAGGAAGCCCAAGCTATACCCTCCATAGTCGTGGGATAGGATGCTGTAGTAGAGGAGGCCATACTTCAATGAACGTGGAGACAACCCTGCGACTCCAAGTGTGGTAGAACCGGCTGATTTGCGGTGGCTGTGGAGAACGCTGTAGCAATGCTGTCATGCCCCAGATGATGGAGCAAGCACTGTTGAATGTGCGTTTTCTTATCATTCAACTGATACTTTTGGTCATTTTATGAAATATCTGCACCGTTTTTTTGGGCTTCCTTACCATCTCCAGTCAATACTGATGTGCTTTAGAGAGTGATCTTTATTTAATCGATATCGTCTACATTGGTAAAACCTTATTACATCAATTTATTCGTAGATCGGAGTTTGCTAGAAAAGGAGGAGGAGAGATACATCGAAACCCTGCGAGGAAAAGCTCGAGATCTCCTTCATGAAAAATGTAAAAATAAAAGAAACCGTTATCACCTGGCAGAAACGTTCTATAGGTTACAAGAGTAGCCGTGAGTAGTGCAGTGATACATTGGAGACCTTGTCTGGTGAGCTGACGCTTCATGCAGATTGCGTATGCCGGGTACATTTTCGCCGGAGATCACTCCAGCTGAACCGTTTTCGAAACAGTCTGCATTAGCTAAGAAGATCCACCGAAAGCCACCCCCCATAATCAGACAGATGAGAAGAAGAAGAGTAAAAGAACAAGTCAGAGCATGAGGAGTGGAGGAACAAACTAGAGGATGCGGAGGACAAGAGCATGAAGGAGAATGAGAACGAGGAGAAGAAAGAAGGAACTATCATCACCTGTGAACGCGGGAGATCTGTTGGTGGACTTCACGGAGCGATACATCTGAGATGAAAAAGTCTGGAGCTTCAGAAGCAGGTGAAGTAAAAAACAAAAATTCATATATAGTGGGATCATATCGCCACAATTTCAACATAACTATGATCGGCAGAAGCTGAGGGTGGTGAAGAGAGAGAAGGAGAGGATAGTTTGACCGATGATAATCAATGGTTGCTATCCCTTTTGATGGGTGCTGACCACTGAAGACGTGGGAGTGATTGACCGTGAACATGGGTTTTCATGAGCAAATGACTGAGTTTCCTTCTAGTTTCATCATAGATGGCGATATCCATAAATATGTCTAGTCATGAACCTGAAACGGTTGGAGAATTTTTATTTTCCAGGATAGTTTGGGATTGGTGGACTCAAATGATCAACATCCTCAAGGCTCGTTTGACGGGAAAAGGTTGTAAAAGGAAAAGATTGGAAAATGGATCCCTTTTCCTTTCTGAGATCGTTCAGATGAATCAATGGGGTAGGGAAAAAATCGAAGAGAAGTAGAAAGCTGAGCTCTTTGTGCAAATCTGAGAAAACCCAGTTAGGGTTTCCGTCGGAAGATCGAGTACAGAAGCAGATGTTTGCTTTCCTTACCTGCAGATGAGATTTCACGTGAGCCAAGGTGAGATCTTTCACATCCATAAGCTCAAGAACAGACTTAGGGGTGGCCCCTGAAACCCAGAGAAAACAATTCAGCCATATTGTGAGTTATGATCGAGTCTTTCAAATCAGAATCATCTGGCAATCATATAATATCACCGCAGATTGATTTTTATCTTAACTAAAAGGGGACTATTCGAGTTCTGAAGAAGAAAACACACTCTCATGGCCTCCTAAGAGCTCGACGGCGTGGACGAAGCGGGTGTGGAGTGTCGTGCTCCAGCGGATCCTGGGCGCCCTTCTAATCCGCTTTGCCGGAATCCTCAGCCGTGGTGGCGGTGCCGAGTCAGGATGGGATGGTTGGCGGCGGCGTCGGCGGTGGCGGTTCGTTGGCTGATGCTGCACGAAGGGGAAGGGAGAGGCATCGCGATTATAGTACACGGGGACCCCAGTAATGGGCTGTAGTTGCTGCTGGAGATCACATTGGGGGAAGTCTTGGCAGTGGAGGTGGGTTTGCTCTCCGCCATTTGTGGTGATGGTGGTGGGTTTGGAGATTGGTCGGCTCGCTAAAATGCTGACAGTGAGCTCTAGGGATGCAGCAGCAGGCCAGGAAGAGGGGAGAGACCGAAGGGCGGGAGGGGGAGAGCTCGTGGAACTGCCTAGGGAATCCCCGGGTGATGATCTCCTCGAATGGTGATGGTGATGGTGATGGTGATGACCTCCTCCCACTTCCAGGTTGATGCTAGCATCTGAGTTCCTTTCCCAGGTTTCTGTTGGCCTGCCGTTAGTGTTCGGAAGGCTTATCTGTAGGGAAAGGTCTGGTTGAGCAGGGAAGAGGTCCATTGTCCCCCCGTCCCTCCTCCCCACCTCTCTCTCTCTTGCTCTCTCCTTGCACCTGCGCAATGGTGTATTCCCCCTCCACTGTGATCTGGGTTCGTTCTGCTAGCCTGCGCAACGATCTGCTGGCCTGCTCCAAAGAGATGGAAGGGCGTAAAGCGAGAGGAGTAGCAGCTGCGATGGGCGGATGAGAGGGACGGAATGGATTGATCTAGAGGGAGTTGGGGTTTTGAGGGAGAAGGGGGAGGGGAGGTAAACGTGCCGAGATGCGACTGAATGAGGTTGCTTCTTCTATGGGGTGTGTGTGGATGTAGGGGGGTGTACAGGAGAGTATCTTTTCTGCGAATTAGAGAGATGGGATAGAGAGAGAGAGAGAGAGAGAGAGAGAGAGAGAGAGAGAGAACCCCAAACAAGCTTCAGCTTGGTGTTCGTTCAGTCCCCCCCCCGGGGGGTTTCCTCTCGGGAGTTACAAAGGCCAGGTCGTGGGAAGTACCCCAGTAAATCTCTTTAATTCGACCCTCCGGAAACCTTATCTTCTCCTGCCTGAAGACCAAAGAATCGTTCCCGCCATGATCCACCTATTTCATCCCACCATTAACCCTATCCTACTCTAAAATTATATTACCCGGCAGTCTCACCAGGCCAGGCAAATCTCCAGAGCTCAACCCTCCCTCAGCATTCGGCCTCAAAATCCAGAACTTGGCCATTTCAAATTCAGCTACAAGGCACGCCCTCTCTCTCTCTAAACCTTTTGTGCATGGGTGGGTAGGGCCAAGTCAGACCAGAGCTTCTTCATACGGACTTCATGGGTCGCTCTCAGTCATTTACGATCACCGTGACCGATTCCACAATATTTGGACAAACCCTGGACTGCTGAGCTCGTCTCCATGGACAAATATCTCACGTGGGTCGGAACAAATTCGCTGGGTTTCTGAGCATGACGACCTACTCAACGAATGATCTGCTTAAATGTCCAGTGTTTGGATCCCAATTATCTCTTTCCCATAATAACAAATAATAATAGTAATTTAAATTGTCTCCGTCACCGCTGTTTGTCCTCACCTACTAATTGATGGACGTGGCCGAATGGCCACCTCACGATGGCGCCATGCAGTGCCGGGGACACGTCGCTCTCCCTTTCCGCCTTCATTTAAATGGAGAGTGACGGGACCGCGGTCTACAGTATCCACATTGCTCTTTCGGACCGGTGGCTACACCGGCCAGTGCCCTCACAGAGATTGCCTTTTTTAAAAAAAGAATCAGAGAACGAATGGTCAACGGGGTGAATATTTAGGCTGATCTCGCCCCCCCGGCACGTGGGAATGCACCAATGACCACATTTACAATTTGTGGGCCCCATCTTCTCTGGGGCCCGCTGTCGCGCACGTGCCAAACCTGCGAGTAGCGCAAAGAATGAGCTACTTACGTCACCTCCCTCCTAAGACAACGCAACCTGTTAACTGGTTTACCGCTGGCCGGGTCAACCCCTCTCCAATCTTCGCTCGTTACCGTGGTTAGAAGAAATCCGGATGGCCGGCGGCACGGCGGCGGCGGAGGCGCGGCGGTTCCACGGCGGCGCTTCGCCGGAGAAGTCTGACCTCCTCAGACGCTTCAAGCCCTGGTAGCGCATGAAAAGCAACCTCAGAAGATCGCGCTGAAGATCAGAGAGAGAGAGAGGCGACCATATGATCTGACTCTAAACTGAAAGTTTACCCGATCGCCATGGAGCTTTGAGCTTGCTGCTACGGGGAAGGAGCGTTTCCTCTCTACCCTGAAGATGGACCTCCGCTTCACTCTGAATATCTCACAGTCGGAGTCGTCATCGTACGGCGGCGCAGCAGCGGCGGAGGCGGCGGAGGAGATTCCAGAACCACCGAGCGATTCCTGCAAGATGATTACAAGAAAAATGAAGAGCAGATAGATGGCTGATGAACACCACCGGTTTCTCCACTTCAGTGATCGTAGAACTTACATTCTTACAGTATGAGCTTTCTTCAGGGTTGACCAGGTTGACGGCTATGCCACAACAGTGGGGGGCATCTCCATCTCCATCTCCACTGGGGTTCTGCAGGCAAAGATCGTCCCCTGGAGCTCCGCCAGCCTGCTCAAACGATCGAGCCGCAGCTTCCATTTCTAAGATGTTCTCCCTGGAGAAGACGACGCGTTCTGGTCCGCAGGGGCAGCTGCTCGTCTCCGTCTCTAAGTTAGATCCCACAGAATTAGAGAAATAATTGATCGGAGGATGTACAGTAAGAACCACGAGCAGGGAGGCGAGGCTTCTGCGAGAGGGGTAGAAAGACCTGTACCATGCCGAAGACAAATAGGATCCGGGTGGCAATTGCATGACACGTAGGCTATGTAGCAGTCTCTCTTACAGATCCCACAGAGAATGGTTCCATGAGAATCTGGGGAGTGGGCAGCTCTCGCTCCTGAGTTCATCAGTGACCGGCGAGCACGCTGCTGAAGATGGATTAATTGCACAAAGGAAGCTCTGATGCCGTGGGTAGAAGAAGGCAAATGCGCCACAGAAAAAGACGGGCCTGTGGCATCGGATGATCGCCAGTAAAGAAGCATTGCTTCGCTGCAGAGAAGTTCCTCGTGGGGGAGAAGAGGAACCCTGTTGAGAACAGCGTAGCGTTGACTCGCCACTGCCCCCAAGGGGAACCAATCACCCACTGCAAAGTTGACCGCCTCGCCACAGTTGAAACCTGAGTTTGATGGAGGCAGACAGCGGGTGGGTGGAGTTCAATCCCCCGTTCAGAAAGGTGTTAGTTATTGTCCATGCCCAGGGTGCGCAACAAGGAGTGGTAGGGGATGGCAGAGTGAATCTCACCATGACTGAAACCCGCATGATACGCCCTTGGAAAGGTAATCACAAATTCTCCAGGTCTCTGCACAGCTTTGTAGACGGGAACACCGTCTTCCACCAGAACACTCGGCGGAAACATGGTCGTTTTCCCTGTCAGGATATTGAATGCGGCGTCCTCTCTGTCTGTCGACAGAATTTCGCGGGTGTAGATATGCTGCCGCACAACCTTCTCAAAGTCAGCAGCGGCTTGCCCAGGAATCCCGTACCAAGTTTTTGACGCTCCACAGTGATGATAGTTGATGCTGCCAGGCAAGGAAGAATTGAATGCCACGAATGCGAGAGTGAATCATGCAGAAAGTCAAGCGCAATGGCAGAGAATTATCATACCTGTAGAGATAGTGATCCTCCACGTGCCAAGCAAACATGCTGAATAGCATCCCTATGTAAAGCATGGGATCAGTCACCCCCTGCAACGACAAGAGCATCCCAGTTTGAGAATGGAAATTCAAGGATGTGGGATCTCAGCAGATAAAAATAAAAAAGAATAAAAATGCCCGACCGGTATTGCTCTTTCCAGGAGTCTTAGTATGGAGTTGGGCAACCGCGAAAATGTCTGGTCGTAAAGCAAAGAAACAGACGACGAAGTTACTAGCAGAAATTAGTTCATAAACAAGGAAAGAAGACCATAAGAAAGATAAGATCATCTCAAACTGAGAAAAACAAAAGATCGATAAATTTTGGACGGTGTATGCGAAAGAAAGAAATACATGAACCTTCTTATGATTCTACTCAGATAGAAGGTAACAGCGTGAAACACACTTGTTCATAATCAGTATTTCAGATGTTAACCTCACAATCCTGCGAAAAAACTACCTGAAGGTTCCATTTGCTTTTCCCCAGCTGGTCATTAGCAGATGATGAGAAGGCACTGCCATCAATATCACATGCATATTCAACATAATCTGACTTCCCACGAGCTATTTCATGCCAAAATTCCTGCTCCAAATATTTTGCAGGAAGACATCCTGCACTAGCATATCTTCTGGAAAACTCCTTGTTGGCCATTTTCTCAAAGTCACGGAATGTATACTTTCTGAAAAGTCATATAAATAAATATAAGATGTTCTAGTCAATTTGTAAACAAAATACTGCCCTTTTTCCGGTGTGAGACCGAGCACTTACTTTCCGCTCATAAAAAATGTGACCCTATCATCTATATTCCACTCTGCAAGTCGAAGTGGCTGCACCCTCGTGGTAAACTTGAATCCAGCTTTCTCTTTCATCAATACAACACCAGCTGGTACTGAAGCACTCAAAGGGGATACTATCTTGCAGATACCTAAAATGACATCAATTTTGGTAAATCTCTGTAAATGTAAAAAAGAGAGTTGAAAAACAAAATAGCTACTTCAGGTCATAATAAGTGGCTAGCATGAGAAACGTAGTCGTGTACTGCCTTGGTGCTTACAAAACAATGCAGGACATATGCCACTCAAACCAATGTTAACTTATTCTAGTGAAAACGATTCATACGTAAACTACTATTACCATGACCGTTTCATATAAAGATAATTTGACTTACCATCAGTCATGTCCATTCGACATGCATTGAAAGGAGAAAAATAGTCACCATACTTGTGAGGCATCACCACATGTTCTATCACTATCTTAGATGCGATGGTCATTGGATTTATCTTACAACGTATTAAGTCATCATTTAACCAAAAGGAAAATATATTAACCTGTTGAAGAAATTATAATGCAACAATTTTATAAAAGCTGGAATCTTCATAATCATACTTTCATAATCTGTCACTTGATGAGTGCTGATGGTGATAAGGAAAATATTTTGGACTTGAACTTGTAAGATTCTTGAGCAAAACAATAAGTGGCATGCCATCATAACATAGAACCTTTTGACTACTTTCACTAGATAACGATGTGATAAATGTTATGCTTTTCCTTTGTGACTTTAGAGTTTTCTTGAATAATACGGACGTTTACCTCCCTTACAAAAGTTTTACAAAGCACCAAAGAGAGAAATAAGATTCCCCATAGACAAGGTGACTGAAGGGAACACTTAGAGACACGCGAGGCTAGAGACATAAGCGCCCTGCCCCTGTTACATCGACTTGTTGCCATAGGTATGTCAAACTAACGCCTTTAAAACCATTTTTGAGATATTCTACAAAGTAATTTTCTCGTTTCCTAGGGAGGAAGTGGAAGCATAAGGTTACTCAATTAGAGAAACAGATCCCACAAAATAAATTGATTTAAAATTCATTAGAAAGCATAAAATTAGACTTAACTCCAATAAATCAGAAGACAAAGGATAACAGAAAAAACCTCGTTTAAATCAATAAATGGCCACATCAAATGTGAAAAAGGGGAGTGACCTAGTCATGGTATTAATTCAAAATATTCAAGAGAGACAAAAACATGAGATACTGCTTCTAAAAAGTAAACATTAGGATATTACCAAATTTTGAAGCTACAGGGGCAATTTGTTGCAAATAAATCAGAGGATCCTCAAATTCCTCCTTTGTAGGATAATAAATGGGACATTCGGGGATTCTGTCAATCCATTCTATAGTAGAGATGGACTTTCCAGTTTTATGCTTTGCCAGAACATTAGTTTCACTTAAAGCACTGCTACTATGAGAGAATCCATTTGCACTGCTTTGCAGATCAGTTGCATAAGAAGCAGAGACTTTCAGAGCATCTGCAGCATTTCTCATCATCCTTACGCCAGAATCTCCTCCCTGTTTCACATCCAGTTTTGATTTATTGATCCTTTTTTGCTTCAGAATATTTAAGGCATTCTTAACCTCTCTTGACAAACAAATTCGTCCTTCCACCTACAAGATAAAGAGAAAAAAAAACAAATAATGTTACTACCAAGAAAAAGTGAGAAAATGGAAGCTACAGTAACAACTAGGTGCACAAATCAAAAGAAATTGGTGACTGTGTAACAGAGGATGGAAGATCCTATAACGTTCTGCGCTCCAGTTTTTTTTCTATCGATGTGTCAATGAATTGTCATGCACAGAGTACATTATACGAGAAAAATAAACACAATTCTAGACTGTAATGTTTTGCCCATCATTTTCAGATAATGTTGTTTATGTAAATGTTCATCAAAGATAAGCCACGAATGAATAGAAAGAATTTATGCCACCCATTTTGCTTGATGTCTCTTGTAAATAGTGATAGAATAATACGCCCTTGACAATTGGTTTTGGGGATGGTAATTATGTGCATACCTAGGATATAGGTAAACATTAATTCCAGAGTAGACCTCACATTCCAGGTATTAGTTTCATGATATTTCTCCCTTGTCGCATAAAGTTCAGTTGTCCCCAGCTTCCTTTTACTTCAGAGGAAAACGGATTTTTGAAGCCTCGAGAGGAAATCCAACTATTGGATTGGTATGCGTTTGACTCTATTCTAACAGACGTGGGAAGGCATCAGAAATAGACTAGATTGAAACAACCCACATGGAGAGTCTCCACGTCTTTGTGAGGACAGACCTTCAGAGATTCTCACTTTGCACATACAAGCTGTATGAAATGCCTCTATGGCACACATGCAGTGCAGTATATAGGGTGGAGTAAAAGTTACTACCATTCAGTGTAAACACAACTTGCAAGTGTTGTCACACACCTTGTTCATTAACCAAATAAGTTAGACGTCCTAAATTAGGAAAAATGCTTCACTCCAGAAATGTCCAGTGGCTGGCGACATCCAAGGAAAATGGCAACATCAACGAGATCAATTGCAGGGATACACAGTCACATAAAATGACAGAACAAATAGTCCTCAAATAGTGGATCCCTAGATCATAGTGTTGTCCAACTCAAAAGTGATGAAGAAAACTGATATTAGGATGAAACATATTATAGAGAAGGCATTGCCCATACATGGGGAGCTCCAGGAGAGGCAGGCAAAAATCACTAACGGTGGTAGCAAGAAAGAATTCGGCGGCCAAAT
Source organism: Spirodela intermedia (assembly GCA_902729315.2). NCBI lineage: Eukaryota > Viridiplantae > Streptophyta > Magnoliopsida > Alismatales > Araceae > Spirodela > Spirodela intermedia. The sequence continues at coordinate 3,729,292 of LR746273.1, forward strand.
AATGATTTTGGCAATTGATTACAGGCAGTGACAATTGAAAATTGATAACTCAAACCGATGTGTTACCAGGATGGAGACCGAGTGTTGACTTGGGTAGAGGAAAAGACAATAAATTTCAATCTAATCAAGAAAAAAATTAATTCGACATTTCTACAATTATTAAATTTAACACAACAGCACTCTTTTTCCATTTATCTATTGAACATAATTCATTCAAAATCTTCCGTGAGGGAACACATATTTTTTTCCATTTATCTACAGGCACGTAGGATAGAATTATAATTAAAAGTTTAAGTATTCCTCAGAGAAAATACGTTGTATTCACAATACAAAGGAATGAACACAATGCAATTGAACCTGATCCCAGTGAAGGCTACATAAAAAAAGTATTGGTCTTTAAGACTGAAACAGTGGCAAACTGTATCACTAAGGTTATATTTAAAAAGGAAATAATTGTTGAAAATAAAGAAGCTAAGAGCGAATAAAAACGAAAGATTCCCAGGAGATTAACAATCAGTCTTGACTAAGCATTTTTCTTTGAGTCGCACTGTGTCAGATACCATTTTCACTAATTTCGTAATTTAAACCAGTTATTAATTTTGTGTGGCCAGAAACACTAATACCAGTCTAACTGTACGTCTTGAGACAAGTGCATCCCCTTCATGTCTTACAGCCACTCAGACGGAAGAATCACCAACGCTAGGGGAAAAATATTCATGTATTTCAACCCCAATAACCTCACGCTGGGAAGTTTCAGAAGCCATGAAATAGTAGAATTTTGTACGAATGACTCCAGAAAATAAAAAATAGATGCCGAGGAGGAACAGGAAATAAAGCATATATATATTTTTTTATCTTGTCTAACCTACATTGCCAGTCGGACGGTTTCTTTCAAAGCAATTAACCGTTTATCAAAGACATCGCACGGGATTCATGAAGCATCTGCCATATTAGTTCGTTAACCGCAGAGGTAAAGATCAGATAGAAAAATGACGAATACGAATCGAGGATTCTCGGTCGGACACGGAGCCCGACTCGAGCGGGAAAAATTCCTACTATCAGATCACACCGACCCGCGAACCCACGAAGTTACAAATCCACGTCAAATACGCAAATCGCATCCAAACGGCGATAGATATGAAGCAGAGTGAGCAACCAGAAGAGAAAAATTTGGATATGAGAATTCCGAATTTCAAGACGCCGTCCGCTTACCATCTCATACCGTCCTCCACAGCCGCAAACCCTCTACTCCGACGAATCCTGCGAACAAACGCCAGTGGCCACGACGGACGACCAACGAACCAGCAGTACACTCTAGTGATCTATCTCCGCCGCCTTGTCGTTCTGCCGAACCTGCATTGTCCTCTCGACGGTGAATCCCTGGTGAGACCCGAGAGCACCTTCGCAGGGCAACACCCGCCTCTGGTTCTCCGCCAAATTCGACGCCTCCCTTGCAAGGCAACCCACCACAAGGACGACCCTATAGACCTCCTCTTCCCGCGCCCGCTTCACTTCTTCCGAGCCCCCCCTGCTGGAGACGATCTCCGGTGACGAACGGAAGTTTCCCGGGAAAAGCCAGCACGCAGGGAGAGGAGCGAGAGAGGAGAGAGAGAGAGAGAGAGACCTGCGGAAAACCGGAAACAGGAAAAAGAAGAGGGGTAGTAGGAAGCGTGAAATAATTAAAAATAAAAAATACAGCTATTTCATAATTATTTAATACATAAGGAGATATGAATAGTAAAAATGCGGTAGTTGGAGGTGGTTTCACCGATCTCCCCGCCCCTAGTGGAATTACCCTTCTACCCTCTCCTCTCAGTCGTCCGATCCACTCTCACCGGCCGCCTATTTCCCGCTTACCCTCTCCCCATGCGAGGCGCATGAGGTGGGCAGGGATCAGATCCTGGCCGTCCATTTTGAGATTCCCCCGTTGGTGATACGTGTAGCGCACGGAGACTGTACCGCCACTTTCTAGCGGTCAGTCAGGCGGGGCGGGGCCCGCTCCTACGACGCGCTACCGACTCAGTGAGTCGTGCGCACGACTCTCTGTGCGTATCGATTCGAATTTATTTGGGGCGAGTCGGCGGAAGGCGAGAAAATCGAGAGAAGGGACGAGAAGGACAGATAGGGCCGAAGCAGCGCGAGATATCGGTGTGCGTTATAAAAACTCGCCGCGACCCGGCGGTTGGCCGAGTGTAACGGCTGCGGCGACGTGGCCCCGCCGTTCGGGGAAATCACGGTGAGCCTAGGGTACAGTTCACCGTCTGACGCATCCGCTTCGCATGAAAGCGACATGGTCGACCTTTTGCGATGTGGGCGCTACAGAGGGAAAAGCAAGGTCAACCCGAGGTGCATGGGGCCCAAAGTACATCATGTACTAGCTTTCTCGGGCTTCCTCTTCAAGAAGCTGGGAAGATCGGGCATTGCCGCTTATTTCTGGCAAGACATGGCGGATATCATCCAATCAGAATTAGACAGATCTTCAGAAGGAGGCCCCACAAAAAAAGCCTTTGACCCGACGTCCGTTGACCCACGTGGCTAAACGAGCCCAGAATCTCCTTCTTGGGTACAGAGGAGGGAGCCGGTGTCCTTGCTGTCGGCCCGTTTCCGAGACCTTCCCGGCTTGCTGCTCTTCCTCAACACCGATGCCAGCGAGGCCACCAGCCCCTTCAAGTACGCCGCCACCGCCGCCACCGCCGCCACCATCCCCCTGCTGGGCAAGAAATATCAACAGCCCAGATCATTTTATTATATTATTTTATTATTTTAATGAAAAATGTAAGAAACACAAGTCGGATTATGCACCTCATCGGTAAACATAGCGAGACATAAATATATAGATATCTGGGTGGGTGAGTCTGGAACTTACAGTGGAGAACAGGTGGATTGGCCTCCGTTCAGGTAGTAAACGAATAAGTAGGAATCAAAGTGCCGACCCTGGATGTAATAGAAGCTTGGGAGCCTTCTGACGAGCTTGAAGAGCATCTTACGATAGAAGAGGATCGCCGGGTTGTTGTAATCAATGACATGCAGGTAAACCCCCCGGCAGGTGGGAATACTCGACGCATACTTGATGACTTCCTGGACCAGGGTAGTCGCTGCAAGTGAAGTCAAGAACCCCGCAAGGAAAGATAAATCAATGCTAATAACAATAATAATAACGACAATAATAATAATAGCAATCATCAGAATAATAATAATAATAATATGGAGAAAGTGTGTTGACCTATCCTGAGGTTGCGGTAGGCCTCGACAACTCCAAGGGTTAGTATGTATACTAATGTCTTCTCTGATCTTGATGAATCATATCGGAGTGAATCTGCTATCTGTAAATCACAAGCCCAGATAATAATAAGTTGAGCATGGTGGCAACCAATCCACCAAACTGTAGAATAATATGCTCATATTATTATTATTTGTTGCATATGTGTTCCACCACCTCACTTTCTTTTGCTGGGACCAGTCGGGTGGTGACGAAGCCAACGAGTCTGTCCATCCGGTCGTCGCACCCGCTAATGTCAACGGCAGCCCAAGAGACTATCCCATGACCATTGACCACATTCAAGAAGAACTCCAACTCGTACCTGCACGACCCAGATGGACTAAACTTAGCTGGGAAAGTCTTCTAGTATAGGCAAAGATTGGTGTCTCACACCTGAAAACAGTGCTACTAACCTTATAGGAAATAAGCCGGCATGGATTTGCTGTAGAGCTTGGAGATCAGTGGGCCGCATTGGCCGGTAAGTGATGGTTGGACGATGTGTGATCTTTTTGTCTAACATGGATGGTTTATTGCTTGCCACCTTCAACGAGATCTGCTGCTTGAAGTTAAGACATACATGCTTCCACTCCCATGAACTCCACTTCGGTGGCTTGAGAAATTATGCCTTAATCAACTGTAAGAGCCAGAGGTACGCCGTCAACATTGGTATGTGGAAAACAAAATAAAATGGTTTAAATAAAAAAGGATGTGATGTTACCCAGAATTGAGGAAATAGCAGCTTAAGAAACTTGAAGCACATGAATATGTTTAACACACAAAAAAAAATAAAAAAATGTACAGAAAAACTGCCATCATAATGTACCAAAGTGCAGCATCATCTTCCAGAAGCTCTCATGAAGCCCGCCTACCAATTCTTCCCATGAAGCTCTCAAACCATATTTGGTCCTTGCAAACGTAGCCCTTCTTCTATTTCATTCTTATTACAGAAACTGATGAATTATGGGACACTTCGTGGATATATATATGCCCAGAAAAAGAAAGGATCAGTAATTCCCTTTCCTCTAACGTGCTGCTGCAAAATATCACTTGTAGCGAAGAGAATCTGAGTCTGGTTAACTTTTCAGAGCGATTATAATAGCACCGTCATAAGAGGAAAGAAACTTCAGTCGGAAACAAGCTGGGGCGTGAGCTTTCTCCGTTTTTATCCCCGCATCCCAGCGTTGGTGCAGCAGGAACCAGTTGCAATCGTCATGAGAGAAAAGAACTTCAGTAGAAAACAGACTGGCACATTAGCTTTCTCTGTTTTCTCCCTTCGCATACAGTTTGCGTAGTAGGAAAACCGATTACATGGTAAACACTGGATTTCCCCCCCTCCAAGAGCAGAGTAGATTTCTTCATTCTCATTTCTTATGTTCCCCCAATTATTTTACCAGCTTCTTCTTTCTAAATTTTTCATGTTCGTGGTTCCATCAGTTGCTATATTCTGATGAAACGGTAACAGACGTGCTGACTTAAAATCCCCGAGGCCTAAAAATGATGGGACATACTAAATGCTCTCAAGGAAATGGTGGAACAAACTGCAACCTAGTGAGTGACCTATTCGTGTTTTGAAAGAAAATATATCACACGATATTTGGGTATGGAATCTGTCGAACCAATCATCTCCTCCTTTCGGAGATGATCAACGCCTGGGACACGCAGATGACTCTCAGAAAAAGGAGATTTACGACGTTAAATTCGTACAATACTGCGCTCAATCACACCTAAAAAGTCCAGATAGCGAACAGCTCGCCACAACTGAGAGATCAAAGATCGGCAGAAGCGAAAATAGGATGAATGAGGCATTCTACTGCTGATTCGTGAGATGCACGCCCTGAGACCGCATTTCTTACCCATCATCATGGATCGAATGCGAGTGTCAGTAACCAGAAAACAAATAAATGGCTTTTTACAGCTGAAGGAACATAAAGGGCAATCGAGATCCCAGAAAAAATGAATCCCGAAAAGCCCCAAAGTCTCGCGCAGAGAGGAGAGTGGATTGACATTGATTATTCAATAAATTTCATCATATCCACGCCACCATGAAATCCAAAATCAGTAGGATATCAAAAATTCGAATCTGATCGACGAGGGACACCAAAGGAACTCGTCTAACGCAGGTGTTCTTGCGGTGGGTGAAATCGGAGACGATTACCTGGGTAACTCCGCAAGGGATCCCAACAAAGGACGACTCCACCTCGTTTTCCCCGGCTGCCTGTCCAGAACAGACGGCCGTCAACCCTTCCCGGGTTGCGAGATAAAGAAGCAAGCAACAGCAGTCCTTTCGCCGAACGGCTGGAAACGAATTCCTCCCCAGGATCCAAATAGCTTCCGAACTGGGTGACGGCGATGAAGATGCAGGAAGGAGAAAGGGAACGCAGCCTCCCCGAGCTCCGAGGAAGATGAGCAGAGAAGGGGGGGCCGGATGGGAGGGGCAGGGAGAAAAGGCCCTGATGGGCCCGGCCCGTTCAGTTGGCCCGAAATATATTCAGCCCCATCCGCCTTCGATATGGGTCAGTAAAGGCGCCGCCGGCAGCGCCACCGTCGACTCCAGAGGAAGGCGCAGGAGGGGACTGCCGGCGGAGGCGGCCCGCTGATGGGGCGCCGGAAAAGGCCGCCACTTGGCGGTTCCGCAGTGCTATCCACTGGCGAGCCACCGACAGAGGGAGGGGTAGGGCTCTGCGACCGTGTGGCTCTCTTCGAGGTCAACCGGGGGACACGGCGGCGATGATTAATGGCGACGGTGGATTCGCCGGCCACGTACATGCATGGTGAAATAGCAGCGAGTGGAGGCTTGCCGGTGCAACCGTGCCCGTGGAAGCGCGTGCTCGGATCTGCACAATGTGCCCTGAAAATCTTCCAACTTCAACCACATATATAAGGTATAAACAGAGGATCCGTAAAGCTGGGATTACACAGGTCTCTCTCTCTCTCTCTCTGTGTATCTCGGTATATATAGATGTGTAACGTGTCAGGAGGATACGTCTATATATGTAGAGAGGGGGGGGGAGGAGGGAAGGTGGCCCTTCCCAACCTCCCAACGCCTCGTCGTCCTCCCTCTTCTACCTAGGTGTGGCCGGCTGTGCAGAAGACGTTGTTGATGCCGATGGTGGAGCTGCAGGCGCATTCCAACACCATGAGAGTAGCCGACGGGGGCGGCGCCGAGGACGCCGCCTCCGTCTTCCGTAGATGTCAGGTTCCTGTCATCCTTAAGGCACGCCTCTCTCTCTCTCTCTCTAACCGTTCTTTCTTTCATTTCGATTTCTCTCTCGGTTATTTCATCTGGGTGATAGATAGATTTCGTTTAAAGGAGGAGATCTCGCTCATCTTCCTCGCTCTGGGCTTCTCCCTTGATTTTTCGTTTTGTTCTTGATTTTGGATCTCCATCCAGTTCGAGGAGGTGGTGTACAAGATCAAGTGCAAGAAACCGCGAGAGCCTCCGTCGGAGCGGACGATCCTCAACGGTGTGTCTGGATTGGTCCGCCCGGGGGAGATGCTCGCCATGCTCGGCCCCTCCGGCAGCGGCAAGACCACCCTCCTCACCGCCCTCGGCGGTCGTCTCGGCGGCGGCGCCCTCTCCGGCTCCATCACCTACAACGGCCGCCCTTTCTCCTCCGCTATGCGCCGCAACCTCGGCTTCGTCACCCAAGACGACGTCCTCTACCCTCACCTCACCGTCGCAGAGACCCTCCTGTACACGGCCCTTCTTCGTCTCCCCCGCTCGCTCTCTCGCTCTCAGAAGGCTGCCGCCGCCGACGCCGTTGTCGTCCAGCTGGGTCTCGCCGCCTGCCGGAGCAGCATCATCGGAGGGCCGCTCCTGAGAGGAATCTCGGGCGGGGAGAGGAAGAGGGTCAGCATAGGTCAGGAGATGCTGGTAAACCCCAGTCTGATCCTCCTCGACGAGCCCACTTCCGGTTTGGACTCCACCACCGCACAGAGAATCGTCACCACCCTCGGGGAGCTCGCCGGCGACGGCGGCCGCACGGTGGTGATGACCATCCACCAGCCTTCCAGCAGGCTCTTCTACATGTTCCACAAAGTCCTGCTACTATCTCAGGGTAGCCTCGTGTACTTTGGAAAGGGTTCCGCCGCCATGGCGTACTTCTCCAGCGTAGGGTACCAGCCCTCCGTCGCCATGAACCCCGCCGACTTCCTCCTCGATCTCGCCAATGGTAACCTCCGAAGCAGCTGTTAAAAACGGTGTAATCAAAACGATATTCTCCGAAGAAGAAGATCATGAACGATAGGTTATCCTCGTCTCTCTTTTTTTTTAATTTTTTCTGTCAGGCATTGTTTCCGAAGATCAGGAGGCGACGAAGGAGGCGCTCGTGGCGGCGTTCGCGGCCAGCAGCGCCCGGCGAGACCTGGATGAGGAGCTCCGGGAGGTCGGCGGTCAATTCAAGGAGCTCGGAGAGGCCGGAAGAAGGTCCGAGCAGTGGGCGACGACGTGGTGGGAGCAATTCACGGTGCTCCTGCAGAGAGGGATGAAGGAGCGGCGGCACGAAGCTCTCTCCGGCCTCCGCATGGCCCAGGTCGCCGCCTCGGCGCTCCTCGCCGGACTCCTCTGGTGGAGATCCGGTGACCGCCTCCAGGACCAGGTCCAGTCTCAAACAAATCCAAAACCCTTATCCTCTTATTCTTTTTTTGTGGGTTCCATCCATTGATGATTGAATGGAGCAGATCGGGCTGGTCTTCTTCATGACGGGATTCTGCGGGTTCTTCCCACTCTTCGAGGCCATTTTCACCTTCCCGCAGGAGAGGACGGTGCTGGCGAAGGAGAGGTCCTCGGGGATGTACCGCCTCTCGTCCTACTTCGCGGCGAGGACGGCGGGGGACCTGCCGATGGAGCTCGCCCTGCCGGCGGCGCTCATCGCGGCGGTGTACTGGATGGCCGGCATGGAGCCTAGCGGCGGCGCCTTCTTCCAGACTATGGGGGTGATGCTTCTGGGAGTTCTCGTGTCGCAGGGGTTAGGGCTGGCGCTGGGAGCTCTGGTGATGAACCTGAAGACGGCCACCACGCTCGCCTCCGTGCTCATGCTGGCCTTCATGCTCGCCGGGGGGTTCTTCGTGCAGAAGGTGCCGCTGTTCATGGCTTGGATCAAGTACCTCTCCATCATGTACCACCTCTTCCGGCTCACCCTCATGTCCCAGTTCTCCCCCGGCGAGACCTACCCTTGCAGCGGCGGCGCCGCCTGCTACGTTGAGGATTACCCTGCCGTGAAGGCCGTGGGCCTGGACCGCAGCGATGTCTCTATCGCCGCCCTCTTGGCCATGTTCTTCTTCTACAGGCTCGCCGCCTACCTAGGATTGATGAGAGTTGGGGTCACCCGCTGACAGCGTAATTCTCTTATTTTTTTCCTTTACTAATTGTCTCCACCCAAAAACCCTGTTTGAAGTTATTCTACAATCTCTTATTTCCAAAAATAAATAAATAATAAATAATAAACCGTATCATGTATATAAAATTCAAGTAAATTATTTAGGTTTTTAGTAACTATGTGAGATAAATGAGAAAATTAAATGAAAGATATTTAACAGATTTTTCTGAATAATTAATTTCATAGAGCCAAAGGAATTTGTATGCACCTACCTGTTCGTTAGGATGTGAAGTTTATATGTCAACTGCCTACCAAGTGACTTGGAAAACTTAGAGAAGGATGAGTATCAATGTAGCTGATTGAAGTCATGGAAGTTAATGGTCTCAAATTTCAATATAGTTATGAAGGGCATTCAGCTGGATACCATAATGTTGATATTGAAAATTAACTATACAAGCATAAAACACAATTAAGTGGTTCTCTCAAATCTCAAATTTTACAATTTCTGTCTTTACCTAGATATTTTATAACATTTTATCCTAACCTTTATATATGGTCTCTTCAAAGAGTACCAATTAAAATAATGTCTTTCTCAAGTTATCAACAAGACCTTCAAATATTGTTCAGTAGAAACCTTGTAACAAAACTCATATACAATATAAAATACAAAATATACAATTGCACTACCTTTATGTTATGTTTGAAGTATTTTCCAATGTAGCATGACCAAATGGAAAACTTAGACACTGAGAGATTGAGGACAATTGGCTTGAAATGGATTCATGAAAGACCTTGAATAACCTCTCATTCCTTGCTCTTTTGTGACCTCAATTATGAAACTAGTGATTTCCGAATTGTCTCTTGAAAGAACTAGTATCTCTAGATGTTCTCATGATATTTTAAAAGTATGCTTTTCTTTCTATTTTTCTTTCAATCTCAATACTTTAGCCTTAAGGGTTAATTCTTTTTCTTCAATTGTTGACACTTGCATTTACTAATTTATTCTATTGTTAGGGGGTAAACACAATTTGATTTAGGTTTATTGCCTTTGGGAGCTTTGATTCTTTTGATGATGATAAAGGGGTGATCCAATAATGTTTAGATGATAGTTTATTTCAAAGTGTGTTAAAAAATATTAAATCAAATAATTAAACTAGAAAAATTATCTCAAACACAAAATTTTCCATATACATATTGTAGATTATTATATTATTTTGGACATTAGCTGGAGCCTTAGGTAGGCAAGAAGTAAGTTTTAAAATGCGAAAAAGTTTTAAAATGAGAATTGAAAGAGAAACACAATGCAACAAATGACATTAAAAAAATTAGAATTTTTTTAATTATGAAAATTGAAAAATATTTTCAAACCAATATGAAGTTTAAATTTCACATGCTGACATGACCCAAAATGGAAATTTATCCAATCATTGGAATACCTATTGGACATCCCAATATGTTGCATATTAAAGAGATCCTCACACAAATTAGGTTTTGAAAAAAATAGGAGGAGAAATTTAGAGATAGAGTGCCTTATGTTCACCTTCTTGCAAGGAGTTTAAGTGTAATACTTGCATCTTTGAGCATGAAAGAGAAGGAAAACTTGAAGTGCTCAAGCACTCATTGACTCCTACATCAAGCACTTCCTCTACTAAGTGCAAAGATTTCAAGCATATGAAAGTAAGGAGTGAATTTATAGGAACGTTGAATTGTTCTTATTTTTGCTCAGTTTGTTGAAACCAAAAAAATTATCACACATGTTCACTAACATTTTATAGTGAATAGTTAGTTACTAGAGCTATAAGATTCATTGCATGCTCATTGGTGTGTACATATTCAACAATTTATTGCTAGAGCCATAAGTTTCAACTCATAACTTTATTGAGGTCTATATATGATGGTTTGGCTTAGCCAACAGTATAATCATAGAGGGAGATGAATTGGTGTTTTATGTTTATCTTTTTGTACATTTGTGGGACAAAAATATTTTGTATTGGTTTGGTCAATCTAGCCTACTTCACTCCCAAAGGACAAAGTCCTTGGGTCTCTCTAAGTTTTGAGTGACAAGTTAAATCTTGATTTCAACAACCCTCCACTATGTTATAGATTTAAGGCTACACTTAAATTCATGGCTGTGGAAAAATTTTGATTTTAGAACTCAGCCCCCTTGAATAATTAAGATAAAACTGAATTACGAGTTCATCCCACATGAAAGTACACCATCATTGATATTTCTGATACAAGATGAGAAGTGAGTCACATCTAGAATTTGGTGAAGAAGACAAATAACTTGATATTGAATTTTAGCTTCTTTCAGTTCTATAAGCTCTTGAATGGATGAAGACCTTATTATTGAAATTTGACTTGAGGAGACTTTATTATAACACTTCTATAAGCTTGCGTCATTGTGGAAAGCTTCGGTTTTCTCTCCAAATTTGTTATGAATTTCTCAGTAAAATGCTTTCAACACAAACAAGAGATGTAGGGTAGAGAGTTGCTAATATTATTCAACAGATTTAGCAATTGGAAAAGGTCTATTTTCTATCATTCTATTGTTACTATTTCAAAAAATATAATGAAATTAGAATATGATAGGAAACTAATACAATACATCTTTGAACAGTTTGGATATCCTCTTAAGTTCAAAAAAATCAATGTGGCTGTTAATATGTCAATTCTGACGTATCTAATAAGAATTTGGTATTACTAAAATGTGACCATAAATACATCTTGAAGTAAATTAATGAGTTTCCAATTGAATTTAGTCTAAATTAATATTTGAATATTAATTAGACATATTTGAATCCTAATTATAATTTAAGATAATTATTAATTAAATTAATAATTAGATCTCAAAATTATTTTTACATTAATATTTAATAATAGTCAAAAAATTATAAATGACCATTTAAATAGTCTAGATTCAATCCATTAATTATCCATCAAGAATTATCAGAAGTAATAATTTCAAATCATGGATATACATATTACTTATAATTACACTGATTAAAATTTTAATATCCACATTTTACTTTAATGATTCTTGTGAAATCCAATGTGCTAATCATGACTTTACGTTAATGATAATTTTCATTATTATCACGAATAAAAATAAATGAAGTTGTGATTTGATTGATAAACTCATCAGATATTCGAAATTAAAATTTTTAAAATCAAGTAATTTTAAAGTTTCTTGCGGTCATCACAAATGTACATAATCAGTGAATTTATACTTAATTAATTTAATACATATGTCCAGAATTATTTATGTGTATAATGAATAGTCATTTTGATTGAGTATATTTATTTAACTTATATGTTTTTGTCATCATCAAAACTTTATATGTTAATTAATGCTCCAATAGAGCCAATGTATAGTCCTCAATGAGCCTATAGCTATAGAAACTAATGATTGAATCTATAGGGCTTAGCAAGGCTATGTGCTAAATGAAGGTTTTGGCAAACTTGAAATATTTTTGTGATTGCTATGTGGTACTTTAGTAATTGTTGACATAATCAATTGTTCAGATATTTATTAAATAATAAGGAAAATTCGTTTGTGACTAATCCTAAAGGTAGAATACTTAATTTTCTGGGCATAAACCTAAAACGTAGTTTGCTTAAGGGTAAAATAGTCGCTCTTGACATCTAAGGCTTGCTAAAATCTAGTATGTTGACCTAGAAGACTTGATTCTTATCACATTGTAAGGTTGACTCCAACATTTTCTACCCTTTTGGAATAGCTTTGATACTTACATATTGGTAAACACTTTCATTTTGACATATAATTTGATAAACATCAACACCTACATTTTGATTCAAAAATTTGAATACAAAGTAGCTTCTTTTCAATATATATTGTCATATAACTTTAGAGGATCAATATGTTTTCAATGACATTGACCTTCAAACAATTTAGGCTCAATATTTTTTATTTCATTTTCTATAACTTATTCGAAAATGTCAAGCAAATTACCATAATAACCTAATGTTTGTTGTAATCATCAAAATCATCTCAGTTGGTTCAACAATATCATTCTCTCATCTATTAGATAATTTTTACGTTTTTTTATTTTTTTTTAAATTGTATATGAAGAAGCTTATTGTTGAGCAGGGTTTATTTTATTTAAAAGATATAGTTTGTGCGTTGAAAAACTCAACTTGTAATATGTCAAGTATGACACCAATACAATTAATGAAGCAAAGGTTGGATAATTGTAAGGTATTGATTTCAAAAAAAATCTTATTAAATTTTATTGTCTTTCATCAATTCTACCAAATGTATTAAAATGTATTAAAATAGATTTAAATATTTGGCATTTAAATAATAAAAATATTCAGATATATTGTACTATTGAAAAGTCTAAGTAATATGGGGGTCATATAATCGCCAAATGTGAATCTAAAATACTATTCATCACCAAAAATGTTGTTGATCTATTTCCTATACACACCATGATACTCTTATATTTTATTTCCAAACATATCAAAATGTTTGGAAATTTATAATGAAAAAAATTCAAGTATGCTGTATTAGTAAAAATCTAAGTTACACCAAGTCATATAGTCACCAAATTTAGATTTGAAATATATTAACTCTAATAATGTTTTTGAGTTATTGCCTTCACTCATCATGATTCTCTCATAGAACATTTGCCAGAAATGTAACTACCTTTTAGAATTCATTTTTTAATTATTTTTTGAATTATAAAAAATGAATTATAACTATCTAGAGGGAGAAAAACTTTGGTGCAATATTTCACAAAGTTTCTTCTAATTTGAAAATGATTAAAGTCAAATTAAACTAATAGTGTCTTGATTTTGAAGTTAGTTATCGTAAACGTACCTCTTAAGAACAAATTCCGTATAATTTACTATTTTACAATTTTATATAATAAGTTTTAAGAGGCAAAAAATTAAGATTATATCTGCTTTAGGGTCAGCTTTCTCTTTCCGCAGGACCGCAATAAGTGGCTTTTCTGTAATTATATGTAACTTTGTTGGTTGTAATAGATTTCCATCGACAACTGAAGCCCTAAAAGGCCTCGTCGACTGCCGCCTCCGGGAGGTTTCTTAAAACCCTTCCACTGCCCTTCTTTGTTACTTCTGGGCAGTGGAGTTTCAAACCCTAGTCCTTGGAGAGCGGATCTGCGAGCTGCGGCTCCGACTCCGACTCATACGCCACCATGAAGGTCTGCGTCACGGGGAACTCTGATAATCTCTGCTCGCGGACATCAGTCTTCGCTGTAGTTCTTTCTCCTGTTTTCTACCTGTCCTTGATTTGTTCCTCGATTTTCATTGCAGTTTAACATTGCCAACCCAACCACCGGTTGTCAGAAGAAGCTCGAGATTGATGACGACCAGAAGCTGTACTGTCTAGCATACCCTCAATTCCTTCTCCCCTTTCTCGTCTTAGATGTCTTGGGGTGCATTCCTAATTGTGAGCACCTTCATAGTTATCTATGCTCTCTTGTTTCACGATTTTGGGAAACAGATCTATGCAGCGGAACCACTTAGTATTATCTAGGTTTTGGTAACAGCTCATCCTCGGAATTAGCCGTAAGGCTAGCTATCGATTTGTTTGCGTTCCTATAATAGCTTAAGTAGGTTATGAGTGTTCTCCTAAATATGAACTTAACTAGTATGGTCTCTTACTTTTGTTCACTGGTTGCATCCTACATTTCTTCATTACTCTAGTTATGCCATTGCTGCTATTGATATCATAATCATGTGTAATCCTTTTTGAACTGTTTGCATAATTCTCTCCACTAACTACAAACTGGAAAGTGGCCTTGTGTTTAATGCAACTTCATGGTTATGCTATTTGAACATAGAATGGGGTAAGTAGGCTTTTCTCCCGAAAATGTAAAAGGGTTCCAACTTGATTTAAATCGAATTGGTCAAGATTCCTTGATTATATTTTCTCTCATTTGAACATGTGAGGGCATTGTCATCTTAGGTAGCTACAAGAGACCCAAGTAGAAACTTCTGCGATGTAGAAACTGTCCAAATATTTCAAGGAAGTCGTTCAACATAGTGTGATGTTCTTTGATTTTGCAACAGATGGGGGATGGAACAGAACAACAGATGGGGGATGCAATCGCCTAAACTAAGAAATTTAGTCTTAATTTTTATTTTTATGATGTGTCAGAGACTACATGAAAATGTAGAATAGTCAAATAGCCATTTTTGGAGACGGTAACATAGGAACACTGACTATTTTCGATAAACGGTAACATAAGATAGATGGTCTCGAAGTTTTGATACTTGAAGTATCCTAAATGGATGCTCCTCAAGAAAGGTAACTAATTGTTCAGAAATCCTGCAGCTGAATTTTCTTGCAGTAATGACATGACACCCAGTCATCTTCAAACAAATGGTTATCACCCTATCTTTTAACCAAAGGGATGATGCAGAATTTGAGAATGCCTTTTTGGGTTTGCATTGATGATCAGTCGCCGACAGGAAGAGATTGATTGAATGTGATTTTTATCTAGTGAAACTTGATGTCCTTATATCAATCATTTTTCTTCTAATGTCGGATTTTAAATGACTAGTTAGGGTATGGGGATCACGTTAATGAGAAGTTTTGATCTAATGGTGGAGGGATGGAGAGGCAAGTTCTCGTCAATGGAAGAGATTCAATTCTTTCAGTGAATACTAGACTTCCAAATTATGCGACTTGTGCTTTCATGTGTCTAGCTCTGGACGTGGAAGATGTTGATTTCACTTGGACTGAAAATTGCAATAAATCTACCCTAGTCTTATTGTTTGAAATTTATGTAGAGAAGAAATCCATTGTGTGATACGTTTAACCAATCTCAAAGTGAACCGCAAGTTGCTGTTCCTGTAATTGATTCAGCCATACGGGAGTTTCTATTTATGTAATGGGATCTTAAGGCCAAATATGAAATATTTTTCGGGTGATAAGTTCAGTTGTAGTGTAATGGTTTTCTTGTCATAAATTGGGCTTACGAGCACTACAAGTATAACATTTAATTTCTGTGAATTTGAACTGCAAAATATTTCTTGAGTGTAGTATAAAATATATGTGAACTGCATGGCAGGACAGTTGAAGAAATTAATATTTGTTGCATTAGGCAAGTGTGAATATTAACCTGGAAAATAGCTAACATTAGAGCTGGACAACTGTATTAACATTTGGCTCCCATGTTTTTCGAAATTGTTCTTGGTTCTTCCATAGTTTTTTTTTGTTTACCTTGAGCCGAGTCCTCTGCACATATGGTTATCGTCAAGATCATCGTTTTATAATTGGTCTGATCTTGAAAAAAGTGTATTTGGTTGTGAAAAGACTTTTATTGTTTATGGGACCAACAGTTCTGCATTTGTTTTGGTGGTCTGATTTTGAAAAGTCTATCAGGTTGTAAATAAGTTTTCTTATATATGGGACCAATAACTCCAAATACGTTTTCGAGATGGTCTGATTTTGCAAAAGTGTGGATGTAAGATGCCCTACCGAGGAAGCCTGCCCCGTCTGAATCTACACATTTGCATCAACGCAGACTTTGAGCCAATATGAGGTTGACAAGAGATTTTTAGGTTGTTTGTCCATTTAGCTAAGAGTCATTTTGATTTTGGAGCCTTAACTCCAAGGGTAGATGGTTCTGAAGTGATACCTAATTTTAAAGTCGGCCGGCTTTGGGTCATGGAGACAGTCGACGTTTTAGTGTGTCATGGGAAACCTTGGTTGAAGCCAAGTAGAATGAGGAACGGAAACCTAGTGAATTATGGTAGTAATTTTTTTTCCATTCCTGGGTTCTTTCTGAGACTGTGATTTACGAGATTTAGTAGATCTTCTTGTTTTGAATACATCAAGTAACGTCCTATTACTCTGCAGGCGAGCATTCTATGACAAGAGAATCTCTCAGGAAGTCAATGGAGATGCTCTTGGAGAGGTATTACACTTTAATTTATCATTGAATTGCTAAATTTCAGTAAGGGAACAACATTGGGAAATTTCATCAATTGGGTTTGTTGAGATAAGTCCATTTGAAAGGCCTGGATCATTGTGTTAATTACGTAGGAGACCAAGTAATGTTGATCATGGATCATTTGTCTGGAAAAGGTAAAATATAGGTGTAACCGTACAACCTGGATCTGATTGGCGCGAAAAATCCGCGTTCAAGAACATTAAAAATCACGCATAACTATAGTTGAAATATGGTTTCTATTGAATTGAAAACTTTGACGTTAAGCAGTACTTTGCTCAATTAGTATAAACTCCGACCGCCATACTTGGATTGATGACATTGAACTGGCTAATTATCCCAATGTAGGAATTCAAAGGGTACGTCTTCAAGATTATGGGAGGATGTGATAAACAGGGTTTTCCAATGAAGCAGGGAGTTCTTACTCCTGGTCGCGTCCGCCTGCTTCTCCGCAGAGGTTTAACAGTCTTTTGCCCTCGGAATATTTTATTGCTCCTTTTTTATTTGATCATAACCCGTACGCATATCATCATGTCTCTTGCATAGGTACGCCTTGCTTTCGTGGGTATGGCCGCCGAAATGGAGAGCGTCGTCGGAAATCTGTTCGTGGATGTATTGTCAGCCCTGACCTTTCGGTGTTGAATCTTGTTATTGTGAAAAAGGGTAATGCCAGGATTTTCTCTTGTGCCCCCTCATTTTTATATTATTATCTATTGGAAGAGATTGACACACAACGTAGATGTGAAATCTGTGTATCTATCTATCTATCTATCTATCTATCTATCTATCTATCTTCTCGTGCATAAGCAGAAATTATTTTCAATTTGCTGGTTTCCTTTTTTTGGGGTTTTTGTTTCTTTAGATGCTCATCGTTGGTATTTTGAGTTCAGGTGAAAATGACCTGCCTGGGCTCACCGACATCGAGAAGCCCAGGATGCGGGGTCCGAAGAGGGCTTCAAAGATCCGCAAGCTCTTCAACCTTTCCAAGGAGGACGATGTGCGTAAATATGTCAACACCTACCGAAGGACATTCACGACAAAGTCTGGTATGCTGTCCTCTCTCCTATCCAAAAAACTTAATCCACATCCCTCCTAGCTCAAGGTGGGCACATCCACACCTTCAATGCGTGGGTAACACCTTCAAATTCCTAAGGTTTCCAAATTATTATGAATATTGCTCCTCCCTTTCTTTGGGTGTTTTTTTTTTTTTTTTTTTTTTGAGAACCGCGTGAGGCGGCATCATCTGATCTCAAGTGTTCTTGTGTTCTTGTCGGAATAAGGAAATAAATAGCTCTACAAAATGACTTGTTGCCAAAGTCGTTTGTCATGTTTGGCGTCATATTTGTTTCCCTCAATTCTTTCCATCTCCTTCCTCAGTGCTCTTCTCGTCTGTACCTTTTATCTCAATCCTCCTCATCGTTCTACTCGTGCTGTTGAATTTTTCAGGGAAGAAGTGTAGCAAGGCACCAAAGATCCAGAGACTGGTGACCCCGCTGACCCTGCAGAGGAAGCGGGCAAGGATCGCACAGAAGAAACAGCGGATCGCCAAGGCCAAGTCAGACGCCGCAGAGTACCAGAAGCTGCTGGCGGCCAGGTTGAAGGAGCAACGCGAGCGGCGGAGTGAGAGCTTGGCCAGGAAGAGGTCCCGCCTCTCTGGTGCCTCAAGGCCTTCTGCAACAGCTGCTACTTGATTAATCAGCAAGCACTGCAGCCTCCACCGCCACCACTACCACCGCTACTGCCGCCATTGTCACCGCTACTGCCGCCACCGGCTGCGTGTTAATCCCCCCGCGAGAAAACCCCAGAAGAATGATTATAAGGAACACCTGTGCTCCTTATCTGCCACCAGCTGAGTGTTAATCCCCCCGCGAGAAAACCCCAGAAGAACGATTATAAGGAACACCTGCGCTCCTAATCTGCCCCATGATGATCCGATCCCTCAATAGTTAATACTTTCGAAGTTGTTATTAGTTGGTACCATCATCGCTCGCATTACGACTAACTACTACGTGCTCTCATGTGTTCATTCAGATGCACCCATTAATTCAGATTCCACACCCCCCTGTCGTTGATCCAGATGCACCATCAATTCCTAGCCGTCCGTCCAGACGAGGAAGAAGAGTCGGCGGATTGTCTATCAAAGTTTGTATAGAGAGGCCCCCTCCCCCCTGGGTCAGGTGGATAGACGATTAGACTTGATGTGCCGTTTATATTATTTACAATTCTCGCTCTACGGAGAGGGGCCCCATTCTCACTCCCAAGCCTCCGCCGACAAGGGCCGTCTTAATCACTCAGCTCCCATATCATTAGATCTAGTGTGGAAGAGATAGAGAGAGAGGGAGGGAGAGAGAGAGAGAGAGAGAGAGAGAGAGAGAGAGAGAGAGAGAGAGAGAGGAAAACTCCCAACAAGACCATTGAAATTTACATCGGTGTAAACTTCTTGATTTTATATTAATTACAGATGCTAAGCTTCTTGGTTCCTAGAGTCTAATTGGGTTGTTGGTCGGTCATGTGAGCTGGGGGGAGGAATCGCCTCTTCTAAAACTTATACTTCATGGAAGGGGTTGCAGCCCCCACAGAGCACCCTGTCAAATAGGGTTAGGGCATTTAAACTGGTAGAAGGCCTAGCTCCCCGGCTCTACAGGGCAAAGAAGTGGTCCTGGGGTGGATACAATTAAATGGCTCCCTCTCCTCCTCTCCTCTCCTTAAGGAACCCATTGGACGACTCCCACCATCTGCCTCTCTTTTCGGATCCTACTTCCCTCTACACACGTGTGCACGCATGGGGTCTTACGTAATGAACTAAATCTGGCTGTTTTCACTAAGGGCAAGAAACGACCCATGAAATCCACTGCCCCGCGTTGTTTGTCTTCCTGGGTCCCTCTTTCCTCTTCTCGTAATGTTTACCTGTCTGTCCTGTAAAAACGTACGTCCGCATGCATGCAGACCTCCTCTCTTGTGGCCCTACGACTTATAAAGGTAAAAGTACGTCATCATTCGCTGTTTGGAGACGTCTCTTGACGATCCTTTCCGCGGCTCTAACGGATTCCTATTATATTATTACGTTCATCTCTCTCTCTCTCTCTCTCTCTCTCTCTCTCTGCGTATCATATTTATCGTAATTCACGTATGAACCTGGTGGGTGAGAGAAGCTGCAGCGACGAAGAGAGTTCGGAGGGGGTTAAGTGCAGCAACCAGGGGACGACTACGACGGAGGTGAGGGAGGGGATTGATGCTGATTGATAGGATGATGACGTCATCAGTGATGCTAATGACCCAGCTTCTCTTCTTCCGATGACCGGGACGTGTGTTTCTTCCGGTCGTCGCTTAACCACCGCTCTTGCTGCATGTTGAGTGAAGGACTTGCGCAATCTGATAGTTATTAAAATGTCTGGATTGGGGGCCTTCCCTCTATCTATTTTCCAGTGTTTCTCGCTCCGACTGGTGCTCTGGTTCTCCACGGATGTAAAGAAATTATTCATTGTTTTTCCATTCACTTTATCACTTCAACATTTTATTGAATCCGGAAGAAAGTTGTGAGCAAAGACTTCGGAGTCGACTACTATTTCTGATTATTCCCTAATTACATGAGAAAGTCATAACCTGCCCGGAGGGTGGGTCCTTGGGATTTTGGAGCGATTGTGAAACCCTAGCAGTTCAAAGGGGACGAACCGGGGGCTGATGCCGAGCGAAGGAATTTAGTAACCAAACTCTGGTTTTTCTCAAACACCCACCGCCCCCTCCTCTGACCCCTTCGGTGATCACATTGTCTGAACTGGCTAATATTCGAGCCACTTGCTTAATTGATTAATCAGCCCGGATAATCAAGGCGGATTAACACATAATGATGATGTTGAGTCCTCGGGGTGCGGACAAGATCAAAACCCAACTAGCTGGTTCTAGAACATGAGGGTTTTATCAACCGGTTGATCGCCATGTGGAAACACCGCCGCCCTTCGTATAAAGCCATTTGATGATGCACACGGCGGCGGCAAATGACAACTAAACCTCCTAAGATACTCGAACAAGACGCAACGACCTCGAGTCACGACCAATAGGAACCCTAATTAAATCCAGTAAGCGTCGGCGGTAACAGTATGAAAGAGATCTATGCACGCAACTTCTGCAACCACTCGGAATATGACCTGGGAGAAGGAAATCAGCGGTGATCTATGCCACCCAGATCATCACCGAAGAGAATATGCTGCGTTTCGTTGCTGGAGATTACGGTTTCCTTTCTTCCGTGGATCGATTGAGGACTTCCTACCGTGTTATTTCTTTTTCCTGGGTATCTCCGCCATGGTCGTAGAAAATTCGGTGATGTTATCCCTGTATTAATGAGGACCGTCTGCGTTCACTGTAGGAGTAGGATTAACTACTGGTCTGATCTCCGTTAGCAAAGGAAAAGATCTACCTTCAGATAAGACCTGTCTCATCTGTGGGGGCAAGGAAAATCACGGATCGCTCCCTGCCTATTCTCTCTCGATAATATATTGGATTGTGGGTAGCGCGCGAGATCTGGGTCCTGGCGATCTTATAGGAATGGTGGAACGAGCGTACCTACTTTGGCTCTGGTCAGAGCGTGGAGGGGGGGGGGGGGTTTTACTCCCCCTTCCTCACCTCATTACGTCAGAAGTTATCTCTAAGATTATATTTACCGAATGTGAAACCATTCTGTAACTTCCGCGTGCCATCTTCTCGTCGCAGTCATCTTCGTCTTATTCCTCGTCGTCCTCTTGTTCCTCGGACTTGTCTCTTTCAGATCGGCATCCGGAATAAAAGCAACTCCTTACCACCCCTTCTTTGGTACTCGCCTTCGACGCTCGTCCAGTTAGAGAGGGAGACAGAGAGAGACAGAGAGAGACAGAGAAATGGGGAGGTCTCCCTGCTGTAAGGAGGAAGTGCTGAAGAAGGGGCCATGGACACCGGAGGAGGACAGGAAGCTGGTCGACTACATCGAGAGGAACGGCCACGGAAGCTGGAGGGCGCTCCCGAGGCACGCCGGCCTGAACAGGTGCGGTAAGAGCTGCCGGCTCCGGTGGACCAACTACCTCCGCCCCGACATCAAGCGGGGCAAGTTCTCTGAGGAGGAGGAGCGTCTAATCATCCACCTCCACTCCATCCTCGGTAACAAGTGCGTCTCTTCCTCCTCACACCTCCCTACACACTTCTCCAATCTGATTCCCTAACACGGTGCGCCACCATCTTCCTCCATCATCGCTGACACTGCCTGCAGGTGGTCGGCGATCGCCACAAAGCTCCCCGGAAGGACCGATAATGAGATCAAGAACTACTGGAATACCCACCTGAGGAAGCAGCTCTTCCGCATGGGCATAGATCCAGTTACCCACCGCCCCCGTGCCGATCTCGCCCTCCTCGCCAATTTCCCCGCTTTGCTCGTTACGACAGATGTGGGCTGCAGTCCGGCGGCTGAGCAAATCGCTGGACTTCAGCTGGTGCTCCAGGGCATGGTCCAAGCTCTACTCGCCAGCGCTGTGAGCCCGCCACCTCCGAGCAATATCGATCTGAGGAATCTTCTCCTCAAGAGGCCCGAGTGTCAGAGCAGCTTGACTTCCGCCGAGCTCCTCAGCTCTGGTCTCTACCTCCCGAATATCGTCGCTGCCGATCCATCGATTGCTTCCACCGGTGACATCCAGACGCAGAGCCCATACAGCAATCCGACGGCCACGGCCACCACTTCACTGGCTTCTTCAAACTCGCCGGAGAACGTCACGTCGGAACTCTTGCAGGATATGATCAACCCGGCCGCCGAAGCGGTCGCTAACTCCGCATCGGCTGGTGCATTTCAGCCATGGCGATATTTGTCTGAAACAGGCGGTGATTATTGCTGGGAGGACATTCTGGGGTGCGTCTTCTTCTTCGGCACCTCCTCCTACGTCTCTCCCTCTCTCTCTCTCTCCCTCCCCTACACACATCCCCATCCTCTTTCTTTCTCTATTCTTCTTCGTGATCATCATTATCACATTTTCTCTCTCCGCCTCATCTCCTTGCTCAATTCTGCGTTCTACTGTGTTACAGAAGCATACCAACGGTTCTGTAGAGCTAGCCGATCGCATCAGATTGGAGGAGGATCAATCCCCGAGAAGCAGGACCCATTCGTTCGCAAGAAGTTGTGCATCTACCCGCGTATATTTTCTGTGTGAACAATCGTAACCCAGGCGCACGTCACTATCGAAAGCAACGAGGCTCATCTACAGACATATCATACACACGAATCTCTCTCTCTCTCTCTCTCTCTCTCTCTCTCTCTCTCTCTCTCCCTCCCCCTCCCTCTCTCCTCTCTCTGCCTCCCCCTCCCTGCTATACATATGTCGATGTATATATACCATTCCCATGTTTACGACCTGTGTTTTCTTAATCTGTCTCTCTTTCTACAACTTTCGTAATTCTTCCTGTCTCGCCCCTTCTACATCTCGGTTTCTTTTCTTTTCTTTCCACAACTCTCTTCCTCGGACAGTAGTTTACTCATGAATTTAGATACGATAATCGTGCGAACGATCCCGTCTCATCGACAGTATGATGTTAGACGGCTGGCCAACTGAAGCCACTCCAAGTTTTAGATGAGCTTTGATTGAATAGAGCCGACTACGCCGTGATTGCTGAGACTTTGGATAATCTTAAGTGTAAAATTATTTCAAAATAATATGATGCCCGTATAATAACTATGATATATCTCCGGTGACTTAACCACTGGGCAAAATTAACCATTAATCTAGAAAGTTCGGCTCGCCAATTAGGCGAGCCTGTGACTGTCGTAACAGGTGGTTTGAAGCTTCATGCACACGTACCGATATCTAGATTCATCGACAATTGAAACGAGAAAAAGAAATACTTCACTTGATAGGGCTCGTAAAGGAATAAGAACCGTTTCCCTCTTGAATACCGTTGGCAGTCAACAGGATAGATAGAAAGATAAACAGATAGATAGATAGATAGATAAACAGATAGATAGATAGATAGATAGATAGATAGATAGATAGGCAGATAGATACATTGATAGATAGATAGATAGATAGATAGGTAGATAGATAGATAGATAGATAGATAGATAGATAGATAGGTAGATAGATAGATAGGTAGATAGATAGATAGATAGATAGACAGATAGATAGATAGATAGATAGATAGATAGATAGATAGATAGATAGGTAGATAGATAGATAGATAGATAGATAGGTAGATAGATAGATAGATAGATAGATAGATAGATAGATAGATAGATAGATAGATAGATAGATAGATAGATAGATAGATAGATAGATAGATAGATAGATAGATAGATAGATAGATAGGTAGATAGATAGATAGATAGATAGGTAGATAGATAGATAGATAGATAAGATAGATAGATATCAAAGGTATCGTTTCGAAGAGAATATTTGGTGTGGATTTCACTTCCTGAAGAGTAATCTGGGTCCATAATGGGGAGCGGGTGAGAGAGAGGAGAGAGAGTAATGTAGCCTTCTGAGCATCAGTTGACAGCCTCTTATGCGTATATTTCACTTCTTAAAAGGTAGTTTAAGTCGAGATGGGAGGTGGGGGAGTGAGAGAGGGGTGAAGCTGGCCCTTGGAACAGAAATGGACAGCCTCGTATTGTGCGGTGGGTTCTCTTCTCGAATGATAGCTTGAGTCGAGAAAGATATCCTTGTGAACATCAGTCCAGCGCGTTCTGTTGTGGAGATTTGACTTGAAGAGCAGTATGAATCGAGAGAGAGAGAGAGAGAGAGAGAGAGAGAGAGAGAGAGAGAGAGACAGAGACAGAGAAGAGTAAGATATCCTTCTGACCATCAATTGAGAGCCTTTTACGTGCACATTTCAGCTCTTGGGAGGAGATGGAGAGAGAGATGCCTTGAATGTAAATAAAATGCGGCGTGACGTCCCGCAAAGAAAGCGAGGCTTTAGTCCCGAGTAGCGTTATATCTGGCATTCCATTAAATAAGCTTTCAGACACAATTATTTTAAAAAGAAAGCGTTATAACTTAACTAATCAAAGGGTAGCTCCACTGTATTTTAGATATTATTAGCCTGGCGCTGAGAGATTTGGAACACCTTCAATGTCCCTACTAGTATTCTCTCTCTCTCTCTCTCTCTCTCTCTCTCTCTCTCTCTCTCTCTCTCTCTCTCTCTCTCGTTTCAAATATTCGGAGATGATGAAACACCAAGAACCTGTTCAGGTCACATCAGAGAAGATCGAGCAATAATCGACATTTTTTAAGGTCCTTTTGACCATTAGACTCTCTCCCCCTCCATTCCCTCTAGAGACAGAGGGAGAGGTAGATATAGACGTACATATATATGCATATATTTATAGAGAGAGAGAGAAAGGGACAGAGAGGGTTTGTCGATGGGGAATTATTATAGGCAGCTAATCTTATGTAGTATAATCCCACATGTCACATAAACAAGTGGTTCCATCAACGGTCTGGCCTGAATCTGTGGGCACGAAAACCAGACCGCCTCAGGAACGAGACCACGCGCTTGCTCCTGCGCTTGGCGAAGACGACCCCACTTTGTCTCCAGAACGGACGATGTGCATCTGCCGATTCCTTAACTTGGTCTGCATCACGTACCCCTGCATTCCCCCCGGGACAACACTAAACTCATTCGGTGAAGAACGGAAATAGCCAACTAAATAGACCCCAGTAAACTTCTCAATTTACCGGACTCTGTGAATCCAAGATATTAGAAAAGAAAAGCGACTAATTCCTTTACTTGCTGCCCAAGGTTCGAATAAAATAGTGAAGAAAAGACCAACTGTAAATGGAAACAATGAAGGAAAAGAAGAACTTAAATAAATTTGAGCGTGAGCTTTAATTTCACATTGAATATTAAAGCGAGCAGGAAATAAACTGTCAACGATCATCTGAATCTGATCTCCGAACTGTAAGAAGACAATGGTTGACTTCACATTAACCTCAAGCTTGTCAACAAAATTTGAAGAAAAACGCCAACTGCAAATCCCACAAAGACTAGCAGGTGGAGTTCTTCATCATTCTTCCAACTCTGATTCCACCACATGGTGCATCTTCATGAGAACCCATCTTTTATTCAGCGGAATCCATTTGCTTCAACGATGATGATGACAAAACCCTAGTTTGTCACCAAATTTATCTATTTAAAAAACATCAATTTGAATATTAAGCATTCCCCGCCATCCACTCCAGTTCCATACAAAGATAATGAAATAGGTCATGTTTATTGTTTCCGATATTAAAAACGAAAGGAAGGAGGATCAACTGCCTCAACTCCCATTAAATAATAAGACAGCTATCACAATGACCAACACTGGTCAGAATGCCTGAAACTAGTACGTGCATCATCAAAGGCAATGTCTGCATCCATCCCATCGCGATGATGAACAAAATCAAGCTTCACTTTCAAGGATTTGATTCAATTGGCTAGAAACTGCATTATGCATGCTAGTTAGATCACCAAGATGGAACCATTGTGGAAATGTAACGGACCTCAATCACATGAGCTTTGCAGATTGACGTATCAGGCAACTTTAGCCCATCGCCCAAAGTGTTCCTCAGCCACCACCTTAGGAATGGCTATAAAATGGAAAGGACCCAACGCCAAAAACCAGAACAGCAGTCTTAGCATGGAAACACGGCACACCGTTCTTTATCAGAATTTCAAGCACTTTCAGAAGGATAACCATCTCTAGCATAAGGAAAGAATATACATGGCAACTGGGAGAAACAAATAACGGCAAGGAAAAGGCATCCCAAAATTTGATCCAGTTATTCTCATTCATCTGTCAAACATGTCATCGGTTTGCCTGGAGTTCATGGAGGACGGAAGTGTTGAAACGAAGGAAAAAGACATTGGTGGAGTAAGCAAAGCCTGCTGTGTTATCTACCACTCCATGATCACCCTTTCTTATCTGGCGCCGAATGATTATGCCTCAATGTATCTTCTTCTCTATATCATCGTCACCAACCCCTGTCCAACACGTCCTCAGCCACTTCCTGCCCATCTGAAGCAGAATCCGGCCGCTCGTCCGAGCTCTTGTGGACAACATCAAGGAAGAATTCGACCAAAACAGTCTCATAGGACGGCATCTTGGCGTACCCAGGGAAGTAGTTAATGTCGATGACGAGGTAGCGGTTGCCGACCTTTGCGTCTCTTATCATGTCGAAGTTGAAGAGATGAAGGCCCATGGCCTTCCTCAGACCCTGTCCGACCTCTGTGACGAAGCTAAGGGGCGGCATTTCAGCTTCCCCCAGGTGCATGGTCTCGTAGTACTTGTCCTCCTCCCAGTCCTCGGGGGCTGTCAGGTTGGAGACCTGGGAGAAGGAGACGGAGCCCTCCAAGCCCTCGAGCTTCTCCTCACAGACATCCGGAAGGGACTTGCGCTTCACGCACTTGACGTAGTCCCCGACAACGTAGACCTTGAATATGACTCCACCATGGTTCACAAACTCTTGGAGAACCACAGGAGGTTTCTGCTTGAGCAGCCCATCCCGGTGGTAAACCAGCGCCATTTTGTGGGATTTGGCGCTCCCGTCGGCCACCAGGGGCTTCGCAATCAAGGGGAATCGCAGAGCGCCGACGGTTCCTACGTCCACCAGAGCGGCCTGGTCGTAGATCACGATCTGGTTGGGAACTCCGAGGGACTCCTTCTCCTGGGGAATCTTAAGCTCCGACACGAACTGGAGCATGGAAATGCGATTGTGCAGTCGCTCGATGGCTTCAGGAGGGTCAATGATGGGGGTACGGGGATTCTTCGCCGAGTAGTCCTCGAGCTGGGCCCTCCACGCTTTGCCGGAGACCTTGTGGATGATGCAATCGAAGGCACCCTGCTCGGAGAGGGGAATGTCCAGGTCGATGGGGATGAGATCGATGCCACGCTCGCAGGCGCGTTCCACAAGAGAGGGCTGGATGAAGCTGTGCCTCTTCTTTGGGACTAGAGCATAGCCTATGGCAAACCTTCTCGGTTGCTCCGCCATGGCCAACCTCTTCCCACGGTGACCCAGAGAACTAGAGGATCCTGCTCCGATAAATACGGCAAACACAAAGCCTCATTCTGGCATCAGAGGAGCCAAGAACAATCAGACCACTGGGTGGTGGGAGCCGGCCGGGAATAAATCATAAAGGAAGGCACAGACAGGGCGAATCTAGGGTTTTCGCGATAAAATTTCCACCTTTTCTTCCCTTCCTCTCAACCTGGGACGGAGAAATCAGGGGAACAGAGAGAAGAGAGCGAGAGAGAAAGAGAAGACGACCGCCATTGGTATGTGCAATGACGTGGGCGAGCATTGACCGTGCGATCTTCGTCTCTCATGTCTGTGGATTCGATGCCCGTCGATCTTGGGTCGGGTTGAAGGAATCCGATTCCCCGCCGACGCATGGTCTCCCCACTCAACATCTTTCTATTCTTCTGAATGACCCCGTGAGAGGGCTACTTGGCTGACTTCAGGGCAACACAACCACACAAATCGTCATAAACTAAAGATCCGTTATCTTGGATATTCTGTGATTTACCAAAGATTATACCCCGAAGATGCCTCCCGGATGTTGTTTTCATTCAATTCATTGAGTGTTCTACTCTCACACACATGTGAGGTCATCCATTCAATTTACGTAAGTCTTTTATTGACATGAGAAAAAGTTCACTTAAACTTAGTTGCTACTCTCAAAGACTAGATATGACTATTATTTAGGTGCAAAATTTTAGTTATAAGGGCTAGTTTTTCCAGATTTATGAAGCCTACAATTTGATTAGATTTATTAATAATTTTCTCAAATACCATTAGCTTTATTTATGTTTGAATTAGAAGAACAATCATAGTGAGGCAGATTTACAAGGGTATTTTTTAGGTTGTCATCAATTTAATATGTCCCATTTAGGAACATTGTGAGTACTATGTTTTAGATTTAATCAAGATGTCATCAAAAATAAAATCACTCATGGAAGTTAACTACACAAAAGACAAACATTTATAATAATCTAATTAATTTCGAACTTGCTTTATTTTTTAAGATTCTATGTGAAACTCCCCCTAGGGATTTCTCTACTATGTTTTTATTTTAAGGAAGTGTAAAGAGGAATTAAGTAGGAGAGTGAATTGGTTTGTTCCCCATCAAAATGTTGGATTCAAGCCTCATAATTGTTTGACCTGTCTGACCTACTCCACTTCCTAAGGATCTTGTCCCTAGGTTTTACTCAACCCTAGTAAAAAAACAGTTGTTGAATGCAAAGTACTTGTGTGTTTAATGACATGAAATATCTTGAGTGTTTCCCAAAGCACTGATTCTAGATTCATGGCTCTAAGGGTTCAATTAAATTAATGCCTAACTAATCTCTTCTAGATTCATTATTCTATACTCGCCCAAGTAGTGAAAGTATTCAACTAGTAAAACAATGAGAAACGTTTTATAACTAGTATTCAACTAGTAATCTCTTCTAGATACACTCACGAGATTTACTTGTAGCTTTCGTTGGTGTAAATTCATGGCCTAGTTGTATAGAAACGTTTTTCAAAGATAACTCATGTGAACAATTGTAGCATATGTTTTTAGTGCATATTTTTCTCTAGATTTTGCATTTTTTAAATTAAAAAAACTCAACCCAACTTTTGGGGTACTATCACACCTTGTCTCATTTCTATTTGTCTTGTAACATGGTAATCCAACTTCTCAAATATGAGTCTACCCACTTTGTTCAAGGAAGTATAACATACAAAAATATGTAAATAAAAATGCTTAAATTTTTTATTGGTTTTTCTATAAGTTAGATTAGAACAATTACAACATGGTCAAGGGAGATGTAGATGTTAAAATATTTTAAAAATAAATTTACTTTTTTAACCTTGACAAACTACATTTTGAGCCATTTTTGACAATCAAAAGTCATATGAAATCATGAAAGTAATAGAAATCTTTAGGAAGGTCCTCCTCAATGTCTAAGTAAAGGAAAAATAGTTCAAAGATTGAAACTAGAGAAATTATTTCTAACATTATAAGGTCTCCGCTCCATAATATGCTTATGCATCTTAATTACCATGCTTTCCTTTTATGCTGTCTTTCTTGCTATGAGTATAAAATTTCATCTAATTTGATCAAACTAGGCTATATGATGTATTAAGAGGGTGGTGGAGTGGGGGTAAATTAGTTATTTACAATTCTCACATTCTCCTAATTGTATCAATTTTCCTAAAGACTACATTAAGTAGTTTGACATATTTTAGGTCAAATGTTTTTCATCAACATACCATGTCAACACAATATCCAACATGCTAATAATCTACAGTTTATTTTACATTGGTCTGATCTTCCTTGGCCTATGTCCATTTACCATGGGTCTACCTTTGATTTCCATTTTACTTAAAGGAACTAAAATTTTCACACATTTTGGTGGACTATTTTAGTTATTTATAATTTCAACATTTTGGTCTAATTTTATCAATTTTTTGAGACTACATTAAGTCAGTTGACACACTATATGTTGACTCACCAAGTCAACACAATATCAAACAAGTATTAATTTTACACTAGTAGTCTTCCTTGCCCTATGTCCATTTAACAAGAGTTCAAAATCATAATATTTTTCATATTCTAACATATAGTGTGTGTTGATGTCCTTGGTTTTGATATTTACAAATGAAAAATTATTAATATTTTTTTATGTAATATGGATGTTTCTTTATTTTGTCACTTATATATTTCAAATAAATTAAAGAAACTCATTATATTGATTTTGTAGTAAATGATTATGATATCATCACTAAATCAAATCTAAGACTTTACTCCTTGATATTAAGTGGTTTTCTATCTTAAGAATATTTAAAAATAAAATATTATCAGTTGAAAGCACATCTAGAAATAAAAGCTTAAGTATATGTTCAGATATTATGAATCAACACGTCTTGGCACATTCATGAAAATAAAGTACTTTTTGTTGGGATTATATGCAATGATCCAATAATATAGTCATAGTGTTTATTAGTTCTTTATGATGTTAGAAAATTTCTCTAACACTATCACATGCATTAAATCAGCAAGAGAACAAAGGATGAATCAAATATTAATTCATAGAAAGAATATCTCAAAAGTGACATGTTAGATGCTTATATGAACCAAAAGAAAAGAAAAGCTTAACAACCTGGATCCGATATAGATGCTCAATCATTTTCCATCAAACTAGGAAATTTTACTTCAAATATGAATTTTAAAAGGCCATAAAAATAAAGAAATTCAGAATTTGGAATGTCAAACAATCATTACATTCTATTTAAAAAAATGACAACTTTTGAATAAGTATTTTGAACATTGCAAGTCAAGTAAAGTAGAGGTATATGATGAACTAAAATAGTGAAAGAGGTGAACTAAAATAAAAAAAATGATATTCTTAGTAAAAAAGTGTTGTGAAGTCTTACTGTAATATATGTGTCCACAAATCTAGTAGACAAGGTTAAGTAAAAACATAATAGAAATCTTAAAATTAGGTAAAACTTCTAGAAATCCCAATTTACTTGGTGTTTTACATAGCATTAAAGTTTCAAAAATGTGTTGACCCAATTAGCCTAATATGTCATCTCATGTCAATTTTCTCCATCTTACTCTAAGTTAACCCGTTTGATTGTGTTAACCCTCTACATATATAATCTTTTAACATTAAAAATGTTTATAGAAGTAATTCACCCACTTCTTGGTTCTCAATCTAGTTATTTAAAGTTTTTTAATTTTATTAAGTATTTTTAAATTATATATCTTAGTATAACTTAGAGGGTGAACATAGTCGAGCATGGGTTGATACACATAGTTTGGCATAGATTTGTTTGGGTTGACACAAATTGGCATAGGTCAATACACTAGCTTGATTGCGCCAACACACTATTCATTAGAACATTAAATTCATTAAGATTCCCTATGGTCAAAATTTCCCTATCCTTTGTTTTCTTTCTAAGGGTTTCTACCTTTGGTTTCAATAATTCTTCTATGGAGGGATACAACTAAAATTCAAAAGATCAAGACACATGATGCATAATAGATTTACAAGTTTATCATTGAATCTTAGAAATTAAGGTGTGAGCTTGTGTCTCTATCCCTTGTGACAACAATTCAGTAGAATAAGTTTACATAAATAATGAAGTTCTAATAACTTAAAACTTCAATCAACATGCTGAGAAGATGAGGCTTCTTCATGTTTTGGGTGATTGATCACCTAAGGAAACCTTGGTGAGGTTGCGCTCACAACAAAACTTTCAAGAACTATTTTTGAGGTGCATGGAGTTGATTGATTGTTGAGGTGCTATTTGAAACTTGCAATAAGTTATCTTAAAGCCCTTTTTTGATTAAGTTGTTAGTTTGACTAACATTTCAACTTTATTGCACTACAAACATATAAAATGTCCAGATACACTACTTGTGTAAGATCTTCTAACATGTCTGACATGATAGATTTCTTAGAGAAAATTCTTTTTTCTCTCTCACATAAGGTACACTACTCACACATTCTCTCTCTCTCTCTCTCTCTCTCTATCTCTAGCTAGCTAGATTCTCTCTTCAATTTAGGATAAGTCAACACAACTTTTCTAAGTCAATGCACTTTCTATCTCTTCCTTGGTTACGAAGAGGTAGATGTATACTTTTATGCATCAACACATGGGTCACCACATTTTCCTGCTTTAGTTTTCTTTCTAAAAACCTTTTTTTTTGTTCCAATTTCATTTTTATTTTCAAGTATATGTTTGATGATTTCCTTTTTCTTGGTATTGCATGAAAAATATATTTCACCCACAAAAAGACTATGCATTACTATAGTGATAACATATTTATGAACAAGTTTTATTTTATCTTTATGTGACTTCTTGTCAACATCAAAATATATGGCCCAATAATTTCCCTTTTTATGATTTTTAAAAAAATATTTTAAAAGGTATTTGACCATAATAATTATGAGTCATTTATATGTGGACACTAGATAATATTATGAGGAAGCGAACATTGAAATGTTAATAAATAGACATATGTGAATTAAATAAGTAATATTATCATATG
This sequence comes from Spirodela intermedia, assembly GCA_902729315.2. Taxonomy (NCBI): domain Eukaryota; kingdom Viridiplantae; phylum Streptophyta; class Magnoliopsida; order Alismatales; family Araceae; genus Spirodela; species Spirodela intermedia. Next base: position 3,761,841 of record LR746273.1, read on the forward strand.
ATTTCTCTACCTTACGAGGTATTCCCTTTACATACATCTGTTCCTAAATACATAATTTTTCAACAAAATGTCTCTCCTTTTTGTTAACATAAAAACTTATATGGTAAAAGTAAATCACAATGAAGAATGCATGTTGCCCACTCTTATGAATCATGTAGGAAGAATTTATCTTACCCTTTTCTTCTTTTACTTCAATTTGCATATTTGGTCAATATTGGCTATTTAGGCTCAAGTTTGAGTGTCAATTTACTTTTTTCTCTTACTAAGAACTAGGCTGGTTCAGCCCATTAATACTTGAGACCAATCTAATACACTGTGTAACTATTGGGGGTAGCATAAAAAACTAGTCCCACCTCATTTGAGACTTGAGAATGAAATATTAGGGTTTAACTCATGCTTCATTTTTTCTTCTCCATTCCATTGCACTGGTGACTATAAATTGAACGGGAGATCAATATGAGTTTTTGACATAGCATTAGAGCTATAGGTGTGATCACTCTCATTCTCACTCTCTTTCTTATGTGCTGGATATCTCCAACCAAGTATTCACATAGTGATGATCATGAATGTTTGATTCACTAAAAGGTCCATATCACAGCTTCTTTCTTGTTGTTTCCCTACATGTTGAGTCTGCAAGACACCAAATGGTGTCCATACTTTTGTTTAGACAACAAACCATGTTATATAGTCTGAGATTATTTGTGCTCTTATTTTTTGGGGAACAAATCCATGATCAAATAATAATTCACAACTTATATTTCAACTATTTTTGTTGTGGCTGATATTGAGACGCTCACTTGAACTATTTTGATTATTTCAATCATTTATGCTCATTAGTTCATAATCAAGAAACTCAAATACTATAAAAAATAAGCAAAATTTATTATATTTAGATCTATTTGTGACACCACAAAAAGACCATCTAGATGATTGAAATTATTTTGAGTAGTGTCAAGAAGTGAGAGTGGTGCTAAAAAGTAAAGGGTTGATGAGTCATTTACTCAATCTTAGTCCACCAATCGATAAACTTAATTTTACAATATGAGACCAGATAGACTCTAAAATTGTGACATGGATATGGACAATGATGACTCTAGAAATTACAAGGACCTATTTATATCTATACACAAGCAAAAATATCTAAGATAATCTTCATGAAACTTACTCAAGGTATAGAGATGTTGTACACTTTTATGAATTGAACCTGAAAATGATAAATATAAGGTAGAGAAAAAATAGTGATAGAATATACAAATGAATTAATAGTATTATGATAGGAATTTGAATAATATATGATGATGCATTTAAAAGATCTAGAGAAATAACTATACACAAAGATGTGATGAAAAAAATAAGACCATATGAATAGTTAGTAGGCCTTCACCTAGAATTTGACTAAGATCTTGGGGCGAGAAAATATTCCACGTATAAATGAAGTAATATCTTTGATTAAAGGAGAAGAGTATAGAAGAAAATTGATGCTGAACTCACTGAGCAATGAAAACAATGTATTTGTGGCCAAAGGAAGAAATTTGTAAAGAACAGATTTCAATAGAAACCATCAAATTGTAAAAATGACAAGAATAATCATAGAGATAATATGTGGTGTACATATTGCTAAAAATCAGGTTATACTCATGAGAAACTTTATACTTCATATCGACACATATCGACACACAGTCTAAAGGCAAAAATCATGTCTATGTGGCAATTGAGTGATCTCAAGAAACTACTTCTTGCCATTAAAGTCAGAGAGAAAAGTTTTCCAATGTAAATGAAGTTAACAAGGTTGAACTATATCTCATGACATGATTTCTTCCTATATTGAGCGAGTTACCATTTGTTTCTAGACTTAGTGTCTTGTATCTTAATTATTCTCCATCTTTTACAAATATTTAGATTATGGACACCATAGATACCAAACACGACAAATTCACTATGAAATTTACTTTTTTACAAAGCCCATCCAATCCCATATGTCAAAAGAAGTGAGTAAGCTGCCTCTCCAACTAAGTCTAAGAAAGTTTGGTTGTACCATTGAAGACTTAGCCACCTATCTTTTGTTACTAATCAAATAATTTTCCCTTTTTATTCCACTACAGATATTAGTAAAGTTTATTGTAATGTTTGTGAATTGGGAAAACATAAAGGTGTTACTTTACCTAAAAAAAATATATGTCATAGTCTTTTATTTCATATTCACGGTGATAGATGAGGCCCTTCCACTATTTCAAATATTTCTAAAGCATGATAGTTCATAACTTTTATTGATGATTATACACATGCCAATTGACATTAGCAGTATCTTTTGAGAGTTTACTATATGATTAAAACACATTTCGAGATTAATATAAAAAAACTTCGATATGATGATACTAAAAATAATTTTAATTAAACTATCATTTCATACCTTAAAAGAGAAGGAATAATGTATGAGTCATCACGTATTAATATATAAGAGTAGAACATGGTTGCCAAAAGAAAAAATGCTTATTTATTGATAGTAACTAGAGCTCTATTATTCTAAAATCATATACTTAAGTTTTTTTGGGGGATGATAAGTCTTTATTATCATGAGTTAATAATTAATTAATAATATACTTTAAGCTTTAATTCATGATAAATACACTTATACTTATATTAAATTACAAAAGGTTATTTTTATTTGATTTGTGATTTTTTGGCTAATTATGTGATTTTATGTGATTTTATGTAAGTTTTATGATATTATTCTTGAGATAAATGAAGAGAAATAATAATAAAAAGGACTCATTGATTAACCAAACTTGCAAGTAGGTTGGAAGCATAGTCAAGTGGAGATGCAAGTAGGAGGTTCAGTCGCCGAAGGACTTGTAGGGGACACATGTGCATCACTCTTTTTTTGCATCACTAGTGGCCAGCTAGGGACAATGAGTGGTCGTACACGTGAGAAAGAAATAGATCCTTACATCTAAGGCTAGAAAATCCTTATATTATTTGTCCAAAATTAAAAATTCAAATGAAAAATTATTTTGATGTATTCTCAAGGTAGTATAAGTCAAATTGAAAATAATCTCATGGTCATGAAAAATTATTATATCCTTGATTCATATCAACAACCATCTAATATTCGAGTCCCATTAACATCCATGCTTAAATTCAAAATAAATCTAAGAATTTTCTAAATACTCCCAAATTTTCATAGATTACCTTTAGAGAACCTCATTAGCATTTAGGAAAATTTCATATGGTATGTGATTTAGTTAATCTCTCTCAAGTAACACCAAAACTTATTTCTTGATACACTTAAACACAAGGCAAATTATTGGCTCTCTACATTAGATAGAGAATTAATGAATTTAGAGATAATTTTGAATTATTGGAAAAAATCTAGAAAAAGAGTTGACTCAACTAATGGGGGGAAATGAAAATTTTGAATATAAATATAGAGATAATTTTGGAAGAGAAATTTTGAATTTTAATGAATTCATTAGATCTGAGATTAAAGTAAAGAATTTTTCTATCCTTCAAAAACTACAACCCATTAGAATTAAGTCTAAGCTTAAAATATTTCACTCCTCACAAATTGAACAAATATGTAGGAAAGATAAAATAGAGTAAAGAAATATTATGTAGATAAAATAATATATTAAGAAATAGTTAAGTGGAAGAATTAGATATATCATTTTAGATGAAAAATAATTAGATTAGGTAAAAGCTAATCTCAAAATTATATGACCAGATCACATTTTATAGTGTATCAATAGAAAATATTTACTAATGAATGAGAGCCTTAAAAAATGAGATAAAAATGAGGAGAGGTTCTTCTCAAAATAAAAATATTTTTTTGTTAATTTTTATTTATTTATAGCTGAAAGTACCTCAAGGTATATATATGAAGGATAATAATTTATTCTAAATCTGAAAAATAATATAAAACTTACCTTGGGATACAGATATATTTCAATGGTCGTAGATCATCTTATATGATTTAAAAGCTGTCCAACTAAAGACCTTAAATTCAATGCTGCATGGAAGACAACACATGGTTTTTATTTCATTAATTCTGATCTATCTTTTTAAGTTCTATTTGTTTAGAATTTCATATTTCTGTATTTGTTTTTTCAAATAAAAGTGCAAGAGGAGGAGTATAAGATGAAGTGAAAAATTATAAATGAGGCTGAGGTGATGTCTTTCTGAAATTTATTCTTTATCAAAATATCTTTTGTGCTTAACTTTAGAGATATATATGCTTCACTTGAAAATTGTATTTTCTATGTATTTTATTCTGATTTTTCTATGTGTCATTTTTAAGTTAGGAGTGAAGCGTTAAGTCTTAATTTATATTGCAGAATGATTAAGAACAAGTGTTTGCATTTGCTTTCATACTCACCTATAAAAGTAACTAAAAAGAAAAATTGGAAATAGTGTAGCATCTATTTTCTAGTTTTTTTGAAAACAACATAAAATAATTTAAAGACTGTCAAAAATAATAAAAGAAACATCTGAATTTTGAAATTTTAGAGACCCTTTTGTCACATTTCAATCCCTTAGACATATATTTCTGAAATTCAAAAATTACAGCTAAAGAAGATAGTTTTGATTTATTTTTGTAAATTCGTCATTGTTGAAATAGAACTAAAAATAAAAACTAGAATTGTCAAAACTATCTGATTTATATATTTTTGCATCATATTCATGCATGAAAAATTAAATCAATTAGATTTATTCATACCTAAATATATTGAGATGATTATTATTGAGTTAGAATAATGATTTATTAACATGAAATATCCTAATACACCTTTGATATATGGTAGTAAGCATGGATTTTATTTTATAGATTTTCACCTAATGATCTTAATGGATAATATTTGTTTTATGTGAAAATTTGATTAATCATTTGAGTTTAATAGAGATTTTTATACTTTAATCTATAGGGCTTGTGAGAAGAAATCACTTATTTTGAAATTTAAAACAGAAAATAATGTGAAAAATTTGAAAACAAAGAGTACATATTGAGGTTGTGAGACATCATTCTCATTGTTGAAATTGTCTATAGAAAAATATGTACTGCAAAATAACTAAATAATGTGAAAGTCTTAACAATAAAGAGTACACATAGAAGGTGTGAGGTATCATTCTTATTATTGAAATTTGTCTATAGGAAAAGCTACTTATCCACTATAGAAAAAATATAAGAAATATAGTGCAAACTTTAAAAATCAAGTCATGAAAAAAGTAAAATGTAAGATCAATATTATTCTTGGATAAATATTGATAATGAAAATATCTTGTGAATGATATCTTTAAGTGAAGAAGTGATAAAGATGTGAATAGAAGAAATGAAATTTAGTTTGTTATTTTAAGGAGTGTTTAAACATTTAAATGATTGACATCATTTTTAAATACTTGATATAAGAATCTAAAGTGTCTAGATGTGCATCATTTTTAATTATATTTTTATCTATTAAAATATTATATTTAAAATTTATAAATTTTAATTAATTTTTTAATTTTATTTTTAAGAGACTAACAATTATTTAAGTTGGGGGTGTGATAGGTTTTCATTATCATGAGTTAATAATTAATTAATAATATAATTTAAGTCTTAACTCATTATAAATAGACTTATATTTATGTTAAATTATAAAAAGTAATTTTTAGTTGGTTAATGTGAATTTTTGGCTAATTATATCATTTTATGTAAATTTATATAATTTTTATAATAGATTTTTTAGATAAATGAAGAGAAATAAAATAAAATAAAAATATAAAAAAAGGGGGACCCACCAACCAGCCAAGTGAGTCAGAAGCACAGTTGAGTGGAGCCATGAGTAGGGGGCTTGATTGGTGGACCTATAGGGGACACATGTGCATCAGTTCTTTTCCATGTCACTAGTGGTCAATCGGGCATTGGGTAAAGAGTGGTCGTACACAGGTGAGAGAGAAATAATTATTGATTGTCGAACCTTGTATTATTATAGATTTGACTCATAAATTAGAAAATAACCAATGTAAGCTAAACTTGCTCGCAACTTCCCACAAGGTTTTCAACGATCTTTAATAGTTATAATATGCTTGATTCGTGAGAAAGAGATACTCTTATGACATCACCTTATAAGAGTATTTGCATACACATTTTACTCTTTCTTATGTATACATGCGATGAGGGTTCGAATCTCACTAGAGTCAAAACTTATACTTTTATTTAATTAAATCATATTTTTATAAAGTGGTGATCAATGATTAAGTAGCTAAAATTACTTAATCATTAGTGAAAATCTTGTCGATATAATTCACAGAGTATCATTACCCCAAATTTGTTAAAAAAAATTAGATAAAAAGATCTTGTATCCATCTAGTAAGTTATTCCTAATTGATCAACGAATAAGCCATCATCAGAAAGATGACGATTTATCAGGAGACAAGTCATCACTTCCTAAGAGTATACCAGATGCGTTGAAAAACCTCATCTTGCTATGTAAACCTAAGGATGAAGCTCCCTAAGACATTAATCACCTCCATCTAGTTTATCTCCATTAGGTAACAATCGCCAAAAATTTACAAAGTCATCATTTTTCTACTCTATCAAGTTTTAATCGATAGAGATATTCTCAACCTACCTCACTGATTTCTAAATTTTATAAGAAGATTTAAAGTTTACTCACATCGTTCATGTCCAATGAAAACTTTTGAGGCTATAGACATTATATGGTAGTCCTTCTAAATATTTAAGATTCTAATGTATTGCCACGGTGACATCAAAACTCTGTTTTATCATTTTTAATTAGTTTAATTTCTATCATCATTTTCTAAACTTCAAAAGGAGGTACAGATAATATCTAAGTCATCTATATCTAAGGAAAGCCTTTGAGATCAAAGATATCACTCGATAAACCTCTCGAACATATAGAATTTTGATGATCACTATTGTGAGGTTAGAACTCTACCTTTCCTCCTAATTATTTATTAAATTATGATTTTTTGATTTTAACATCAATTAATTTAATCAATTAAATCATCTATAATTACTTACATAAGAATCATCAAGCGAAAACAAAGTTCTACTTAATTTGCATTCGTCGAGTTGTCATCCTAATGTGTGCACCCTTATTTTCCTTTTTATAAATTTTCAAATAGATTTTTTAAAAACATTTAGTCTGAAAAATCTAAAAAATCATATTCTTTTCAAAAAACATATAAAATTTTACTTAATACTATCTTACATCCTTGTGATTGACTTAGAAATCCCCACTATTTTTACAACTCTTATATAATTATAATTTATTTATTTTTCTAAAATATTTCTAAAAATCTTCAAAATTGGTAGTTTATGGTTTTATAAATTTTAAATTTGTGTGATTTATTCTACATTGATTAATTCAAGTTAGAGGCGAAGAAATTTATATGGCCACTCATTTTATATATTGTTTACCATCCAAAATCTTATATCTCAAGAGTTTAATAAAAATATTATTGTTATTTTATCATAAAGTTCATTTAAAAACCATAGTCCTAAAATCTTTGAACAAAGATAAATTAGATGTTAGAACATTAAATGTATCTTCATTAGATATTCTCAAACCAGAAAAGATTGTGTTATCATTTATCATCAAATAAAATTTATATTTCAATGGATGTAACCTTTAATAAGCATGAGTTTAATTTTCCTCTGTCCTATCTATGAAGGAAAAAGTAGTGTATATAGGAGATAAAATTCTTCTACTCTTAATTTGGTGGAAGAGAAAATTCCTAACTCTTTTATTCCTATGGTTGATTCCATCTTTGAGTGAACTCCTTTCTCCACATCTACAACCATGACATCTCTAGTTAAGGTCAATTTTGATACTATGATTCTTTTCTGAAAACTGTGAGGATTACGAAGATGCACTCAAGAAAGATGTATCATGTTGCAGACTTTATGTTTTTCTATAAATCTAACTCAAATATGCTTGTTCAAGAACTTCATCTAAGTAAAGGAGAAAATTCTTCTTTGTTAAATCTTATACCAATTGAAATTGAAACTCATGACATTAATTAAGAGTGCCAAGATGATGATGATATACCTAATGCTATTAGAAAAGAGACTGGAGAGTGCACAGAAAAATCTTTTTATTACATGGCTCTAAAAATTTCTTTGCAACCTAAATATAATCAATGTTCCTAAGACCATCACCAAAGCATTGTCTAACGAGAAGTAGAGATGCGTTATGAGCAAAGAGATGTGTACCCTAAAAAAGAATAACACTGGGAAGTTGCTAAAATGATCACAAAAAAAAAACAATAGGTTGCAAATTGGTACACACTGTAAAACATGACAACAATGAATCTATTGAGAAATACAAGACAAGATTAGTTGTCAAAAGATACATTCAAACATATGAAATTGATCATCTTGAAACCTTTACTCCTATAGCAAAGTTGAATACAATTAATTTTTTATCATTGATAGTTAATTTTACCTAACATCAACAAGAATTTAATGTTAAGAATGTATTTTTACATGAAAAACATGAAGAAAGAACTGATATAGAGGTTCCACCAAGTTATTGAGGTGATTTAGCTCGAAGCATAGTGTGTAGATGAATTTTTTTTTTATATAAACTCAAAGGATAACTTTGAGGTTGGTTTAGTTGGTACACTAAGGTCATGATCATGATGGGTTAAAAAAAAAGTTACAAAGATGAAACGGAGCAAGGAGAGTTAATTGTAGCTACAAGTACTATTGGTATATCTTGATGACATAATTGTAGCTAAAAAATATGAAAAATAAAAAGATAATTTGTGTCAATGTAGTCAAAGAATTTGAGATTAAGGTATTATAAAATTTAAAATATTTTCTTAAAATTGAAGTAGCTCATTCAAGATGGGATATTGTAGACCTCTTGTAAGAAATTAGTAAGATTTCATATAAACTAGCAAATACTCCAATAGAACACAATATCAAAATTGGGAAAGTTGAAGAAGATCTACTTGTAAATAAGGAGGTTTCAATAAATTTTTATAAAATTGATTTATTTATTTCATAAAAATCCTTATATAGTCTATGCTATGAGTGTGATCAGTCAATATATGCATAACCCAAAATAAGTACAATTAGATGCAACTCATTGAATGATATATTATCTCAAGTTGACATTTGGAAAAAGAGATTTTATTCAAAAGAGATGGTAGAATAGTACTTAAAAGTATATATTGATGTTGATTATGTAGGAATTATTATTGATGAAAGCTCTACTTCAAGATAATACATCTTTTTTTGGGGAAATAATAACCTAGAAAAGTAAGAAATAAAATGTGGTGTCTAGGTCAAGTACAAAAGTAGAATTCAGAGCTATGGCTCAAGGTATATCTGAAGTTTTTTGGGTGAAGATCATTGTTCCAAATATTAAAATTAAATTAGAGGGTCAGATAAAATTATATTGTGACAATAAATTGGTTATTAGTATTGCACACAATCCAATACAACATGATCGGATCAAGAATATTGAAATTGATTGAACTTCATCAAAAAAAAGTTAGATAATTGATTGATATATACACCATATATACCATCAAGTGATCATATTATGGATTTCTTCCCGAAATAAATAATTAGTAATATATTTCATCATTTTATAGTCAAGTTTTAAATAGTGACATACATTCACCAACTTGATGGAGAGTGTCAAGAATAAGTTATCATAATTTTATTTTAATTTTATTTTAATTTTATTTTAGTATTTAGATTTGGGCCAATATTGTTTGGATCTATTTGGTCTATTTAAGCTCAATTTAGTTTGAGTGTCTATTTACTTTTTTCTCTTTCTATGAACTAGGATGGTTAAATTTATTATTGATTAAGATTGGTCTATTTGTAACTATTAGGAATAGTCTTTTATACCAATCTTGCCTCATTTGAGACTTGAGAATGAAAGATTAAGATTTAGCATGTTCTTCATTTTCTCTTCCCCATCATTGCATTAATGACTATAAAACTAATGGAAAAATAAATATAAGTTTTTGGAAAATCAAAATAATAATAATGAGAGATGTCAAAAGTTGTAGAATTTTCTCATTTACAAAGTTAGAGAGGCCTCTAAAGGAATATGAAGAATTTTGTTGAGGTTCTTATTGAGGCTAATTTTGAATCCCTTTACATATGTAGTTAGGCTAGAGGGTAAAATTTTGGCAGTAAAATAATAATGAAAAATGAGGATTAAATAGATTCCTAAATTGGGGTAAGTAGTCCATCATAGGGGATATAAAAGGTAAGAGAACTGAGTTTTCATGAGAATTAAATAAGGTTAAATTAGTTATTTGGCTTCAAATAATCTTTAAAACATAGTAAAAGTCCACAAAATGGGCTTCAACATTGGAGGGAAGGTAAATAGGTGTGGATTGAGTTTGAGTCCTTTGCCTAGGTATATTGGGCTTAGGTGATGAGCAAATAATGGATTGAGAAGAGATGGGCATTGGTTTTGAAGTAGTTTTGGGCCTAGGAGTGTTGTTATTGGGTTGATAGATTGGATTCACTGTATTGAGATAAATTAGTCATAAATTGGATCATTGTAGTGTTGGTAGTAGTTGTTAGACGGTTAGAGGTATAGGAGAACAAGGTAGACTTAGTGGATTCCAATTGAAGTGGAGGAGAGCATATGAGTGGAGTGTCGTATGAATGAGATGTGTGTCGTGCAACTAATCAAGGTGATGAATTAGAGGAAATAAACATTTCGATTGTGAGAATGTGATAATAGAATAGATTTGAGGTTTTTAGTGGTATATTGAGGTCAATCAATCTATTAAAAGGAAGTCAAGCACTAAGATAATGTAGACTAGAGCTGAGGGCCTTCTAGTAGCCTCTAGTTCAAGATTTTGATAAATGCAAGAAAATATAGAGTTGAATTATAAAGCATGGATTCGAACAACTAGTAAAGGAAGTCAATTGCGATTTAGGTTTCCACGACCAATTATGATGGTGAGCAAGTGAGAGAGGTAAGATTGACAAAATACCTTAAATCATGATTTCTTCTAAATATAGTGGTGTTGCCTTATGATTGATTTCCATGCAAAGAAACTAAGTTCTGAGGTATAAGGGTTGGGGTTTGTCAAAAAGAGTGAGATGAATAGCATTTTGGGTTTCAAATAAATGTTTCTAATTTTTGGTGTTTTAGGGTTTAAATAGGTGGTGTAAAGATTGAGAGATTGACTTTCAACCCTTATAAGGAGTTCAACCCATTGCCATTGGTCGACATAGAGAGTTCCAACATTTTTTTGTTTTCTCTCAAAAAGCACCAAGAGACACTTAAGACATGTTTTACCTCTAAATTTTATTGAAACTTAGTTATCAAATTTTATATAATAATTATTCAGAAGTAAATATGTTTTCATGTTAGGAGCATACAATATTTTTTACTCATTTAAGTACCACTAGATGAATATTACCAATCCCAAATGGTATTAACCATTTTCAATACATAATTGGAAACCATTTATATTTGAGGATTTTTTTAGGTAACTTTATATGAATCACATATTGCTTTGCAAATTCAACAAACTTATAAATATCTATGAATATTAGTGTCTCAAGTATAATTAATAAATTTATTAAGCTAGTATTTGAATCAATAATTTGAGTGTTCTATCTTTTTGGGGAGTGAGACCCATTTAAAATATTCCTCCATAATTGATACTAGCTAAAAGGTTATCCCAAATATTTGTAGTCGCAATTGGCCTCATGAAAAACAAATGACCTATGTGTAAGGCAGCTCTCAGAAAAAGTTCTACCAACAAAGGAGGAAACTCAACAAGAGCTAAGTGGTCTTCCTTGTAGGATCCCATGGGAGAGGTTTTTGTTGCACCAAGTTTGAATGAACACAAAACTCACAATGGCTCATAAATTTGATAGTTATTTACTTGTATTTAGATTAACTCTTAAAAATGATTCATTCTTTTGGGTACCTAACATAACTTAGTCATTGTATACTAAATCACGTAAATTTGAAATTTATAAAACTAGAAAATATCAATTTTTAGATATTTAGAAGTATTTCTGAAAAAATATATCAATTATAATTCAACAAAACTTCCAAAAATAGTGGTAATTTTTCAAGTCAATCATAGGGATATAATACAATATCGGATAATTATTCAAAAAAAATCTCAAAAAATATGTTTCTATGATTTTTATACTAAGAAATGAAAATAAAATATATTTAAAATTCACGAAAAAGAAAAATAAGGGTGCAGACGTCATGATGTCGTCAGCGCCCAACGAATGCAAATCGGGCGGAAACAAAGTTATGCCCAACAATTCTTATGTAAGTGATTACAAACGATTTAATTGATCAAATTAAGATCTGTAAAAATTAGAAGAATTGTGATTGAATGAACTATAACTTGGTAAATTTAAATCACACAAATTATCACTAAATAAAATAGAAATTAAGTTGAAAGCAGAAAAATAGAGTTCCGACATCGCGGCGGCGATGCGTCGACGATGTACCGGAATCCTAAGCGTTCGGAAGGATCGTCGTGTAGTGTTTATAGCCTCGAAGGCTCTCATTGGACAAAGACGATGTGGGTAATATCTAGATCTCCTTGCGAAGTCTAAAGATCAATGAAATGAGTCATCGAATCGTCTCTAGCGGCTGTCACCCAACATAGCAGAAAAATAGCGACTTTGCGGCTCTCTAGTGGCTGTCACTCAATAGAGAAGAGCTAGATGGAGGTAGGGCGCGTGTCAGGGAGCTCCATCCTCAGGTCCGCACAACAAGAGGAGGCTCTTCATCGCATCCGATACGCTCTCAAGAGGTGGCGACTTGTCTCCTAGTAGATCGTCCTCTTTCTGATGACGACTTGTTCGTTGATCAATCGAAGATGATTTACTCGATAGATTCACGATCCTTTTATCGTGAATCATTCAACAATTTTAGTAACAATACTTCATAAATCATGTTAACGAGATTTTCACCGATGATCCAACAATTCTGTCAACTTAATCCTTCACTAGCGATCTACAAAAAAGTTGTGATAATCAAGTAAAAATACAAGTTTCGACTCTGAGAGGATTCGAATTTGCGTTGATTGCCCGCTTGCATGAGAGAGATTGAAATAAGTACTCTAACGCCCTTATCAAGTGATGTCATCATGGTATATCTCTGTTATAAATAAGGGATATTTTAGGTATTAAAATCTTCAAAGCCTTTCGGGAGAAGGTGTGACGCAGGTTTAATTTCATAATATTTGTGTGCTAAAGTTTGGGGTGAATATATAGTAATATTACATTTGCAAGCAATGAGTCCCTTTCTCCTGCGTGTACGATCACTCTTTGCCCCACAGCCAACTAGCCACCGGTGACATGGAAGGGGAGTGGTACACACATGCCTCCATCGGTCTTAGCCGCTCAAGCCCCTGCTCGTGGCTCCTCCTCAATTGCTCTTCCAACCTGCTTGCGGGCTCGATTGGCTAGCGGGTCTCCCTAATTTTACTTTTTTTTTTCTTTATTTATCTTAAAAATAAGACTATAAAATTATATAAATTTGTAGAAAATCACATAATTAGCCAAAATTTCATATTAATCAATTAAAAACCACTTTTCACACTTTAACATAAATATAAGTCTATTTATCATGAGTTAAGGCTAAAACTATATTATTTACTAATTATTAATTCATGATAATGAAGACTTATTAGTACCCATATGTAATACCCTTGCATATGTAAAGTTGAGGTTTGGTGGGTGGACAATGCACAATGAAATCGAGCATTCAACAACCCTATGATAATACCACTAAGCTCCAATAAGTTTACAATAGTTATCTCTTATAGCCATAACTCATTGATTTTGAAGTTACAACATGGACAACCTAATTGTGTCTTTCCCCATGCTAAGAAGTTGAAGCACAAGCCTTAACAAGGGCAGCCAACTTTGCTTATTGATTCCACGAAATCCCAAATTTCACCATCTTGTCTTGAGAAACTATGCAACTAATAAACACTAATTATTTATAAACTTCTACAACACTTGAAAATACACCACCTTTCTATGCAGCTGTAAATGCTCAAATTTATAGTGTAGCATTGTCTAGTGCTTGATGCTCTAACCAGTTCACTTTTTTGCATGGAGTAGATAAGTAGCCATTAGATGTTTTTGGAGTGTTAGATGCAAGGTCGGCAACAACTAGGTTCTTCATCAGGCATGTTCTGTACCCCACTCCTATTCTCTTTGATCATGAGGACAGATCGACTCTCCCTTGTAAATTCCATCATGCTATGCAAAAAATCATGTCTACAAGCTTTTTAAGTTAAAGTACATCCCTTCCTATTTTAATTATAGTCGTGCTGCCAAAAATAGTAAGGCTCTTAGTATATAAATTTTTTCTTTGTCATCTTCTATTTTGTGTCATAAAAGAAATTTTAACTAAATTGGCCAGTCCAATATTTCATCATCACCCAAATTAGAGATCAACTAAGGAGGACATTTTGTACCAACCCCACCCACCCCCTATGAAAGCACAACGAGTAGGCCTGGTGGAACCAGCGTTAGATTGGGCCGTTGTATACGTATCTTACATGCGAATAAGTTAATTAAATTAAAATTTCTGGCTTACTTGTTATTAGCCTTGTTGAGATGCTTCGTCGTGTGGATCTGCCCAAGTGCCTGACCGATCTTTGACATAAAAAGTTCTAGGTCGACGGATTATCCGGCGGTTTATTTATCCGTGTAATATAAACAATATATGCGTTGATAAGTGGCCCAAGAGATAACGTCAAGGCAGCCCATTCTACGTGGCTTCGCGTGGAACGCGTTTCGACGAAAGCGACTTGGAGATTTGCCGTCCATTTTAACTCTCTCTCTCTCTCTCTCTCTCGCTCTGAAGTCAACTTTCAAGCAATAACTCTGTACTCAAAAGATCTATTCTACAGAGGATAAAAGTGGGCACAACGCACATTGATTTATAGTAACAATTTGTCTTAGGGGATGAACAATTAATGAGAAAATATTCAGGAAATGGTACTTAAAAATCTTGGTTTTACAATCCAAAGGACGCAGGAGATTTCGAGTAAATAGATGTGGAGAACAATTACTTTGACCGTTGAAAATTTGTAAATGTCAAAGAAAAAAGCCGAACAGATACGAGTCGAAAAATGAGGGAGGGGAGAGAGAGAGAGATAAGTAACGCAATGTCTTCCCTTTCCTTTCCTCTCCTCTCGTAGTTTGCTTCTGAGACCCCAATCGGCTTCTCCCCCCCTTTGCTGTAGCACCATGGAAGGGGAGGGTGCGGCGGCTGAGGCCGTCGGCAGGTGCCGCCGATCGGGTTTCCCTCTCTCAGCGTGGGAGGTGGCGGTGGCGGGAGGCATAGTGGCGGGCTTCGCTCTGGGGCTGCTCGGCGTCTACCTCTCCATGCCGGTCTCCGACTACAGCTTCCTTAAGATGCCCCGATCCCTGGAGGACCTCCAGGTCCTCAGGTCCGTGGTCGATGATGCCCTTCCCTCCCTTCCTAGACGCCGATTTTCATGTTCGTGTGTTTGAATTCGTTATATGGATGGTGCGGGATGAGCATCCGAAGATTTAAGAGGAGAGGATTAGGGAAACTGTCTGGTGGTAAAAAGTGAATTGGAAATGGACCAGGTTGATCTGATTTGATTTGCAAAGGGCTTACGACGTCGTACTAACCGTGTTTGTGAGAGAAATTGAAACCCTCGCACCGTACTTTTTCTTCCTCTGCTATGTCATTAATTGTGTGGCCCTCGCCGGGTGAATCTCCCCTCCCACACTCCCTCATGAAAAGAACATGGCAATCCTCTACATTTTCCACTTGTTGCGGCATATCAGAGCCTCTAATCACTTCAACAAGGTGAGATCCTGTAGCCTTCTCATGAAATCGAATTCTTTTCAAATGATTTCTTCTCGTGCAACTTTACGTATCTAGAATTCATGGTCCGCACTCGCTTCTCCTATGACTCTGGTTGCCACTTTGGCATAATGGGCAATGCTTCTTCCCCGAAGTGCGCATCTGTTATTATTTCCCTTCAGCCTCACCCTGATGAAGGCTTTCTAAATTTAGTCTGATTGTCCCAGAACTCACCCTGCAAGTCGACATCTGCAGGGATCACCTCGAGAGCTACGCAAGTGACTACACACTACAGGTTCTAGTTGGATACTGTGCAGTCTACATCTTCATGCAGACCTTCATGATCCCGGGGACCATCTTCATGTCCCTCCTCGCCGGAGCTCTCTTCGGGGTCCCCAGTGGTGTCGCCCTCGTGGTCTTTGCTGCAACTGCGGGCGCATCGTCCTGCTTTTTCCTGTCAAAGCTGATTGGAAGGCCGTTGGTGATCTCTCTGTGGCCAGACAAGCTTAGATTGTTCCAAGCACAGGTACAGAGTCAGCTGAGAGCTTCTCACATTCTCCTCTTTTAAAATTTTATCTTCTCTTATGACCCAGATAGCCTTTTATTGGCTGGTATTTATTCAGTTTTTGTGTGAATACAAATTTGAGAGAAGAAAACATACATTAGATCACATTTAATCAAAAATATTTTTCTTAAGATTTGCATTTTTGATAAAATGGGTAGGTTATTGACAATTTCTAAACCAAGATACCTGGTTTTTTTCTTCGGCTGATTAAAAGTCTGAACTGATTTCCATCAGGTTGCGAGCAGAAAAGGGAAACTATTGAACTACATGCTCTTCCTGAGAGTCACTCCCACGCTACCAAACACCTTCATCAACATGGCGTCGCCCATTGTGGACGTTCCCTACCATACCTTCTTTCTGGCGACCTTCATCGGGCTCATCCCAGCTGCCTTTGTCACTGTTCGGGTACTGGCGACGGGGAACAGAAAATCCTTTCCTTTCCAAGAATGTGCTGTTGCCCCCATATTTGTTATATATACTTCAAGTCTCTCCGTGAGTGATCCAAACTTGTCCACTGTCGTCCATGCAGGCGGGCATCGCACTGGGAGACCTCAAGTCCGTCAATGACCTCTATGACTTCCAATCCGTGGCCACCCTCTTCCTCATTGGGGCTATTTCAGTTACACCCACCATCTTGAGCAAGGCCAAGGACAAGGACGAGGACAAGGCCAAGGGGGATTAACGGCTGAGCGTGGGAGCGTCGTCCTCCAAGCCATTCCATCATTCTAACACGACGAAGAAGGATCCCCTTTCTCTTGAATTTGTCAACCGTCAGCTATTATTAAACCATCTGTGCAGATGATGCCACATGAAGATTTCCTCGCACAACAGCAAGAAAAGAAATTAAAAAAAAAAAATGATGATTCTGACCGACAAATTGATGGATGGCCTCTTGCAGAGGGGCTACCCGTGGAAGAAATACTGCTGCTATCAGGTGTAGATGTTGTTATGCAGTGAAGCCCCCTATCCCCACTCTCCTTTCCTTCTCCCCCCAAGAAAAAAAAAGGAAAAATATTGTACCATTGTCAACCCCGTTGACCCCGACTGTATTGTTATTGTCTCTACTATTCCACTTGTATCACAACAATTTTTATTTTATTTTATTTTACTTTATTTTGCATCTGTTTAAATCCATAGGAGATCCCATTGAGCAGAGAGCCCTCTGCTGAAAGAGTGAAGGAAAGAAGAATTCAACTGTCGTAGAAAATTGACTAATTAAAACACTCGGATCAGCAGATGTGTCAACAAGTACACTGCTCGTTGCAGATCCCCTTCCTCTACTACTTGAGATGCCGAGGCTTCTTACTCCGGTGGGCATTCTCAGGCGTTGCACCCTCCTGCTTCCGCTTCTTGCCCAGCTCTCTGAGGGTCTTTGCCTTCCTCGCAGCGACTGCGGGCCTCTTCCTCTTGAGATCCCTCTGCTCTGCTGATGCAGGCGTTCTTGGCTGGAAGAAGGGGTTCTGTCGCCCGCTGGCACTACTCCTGCCCACCTTCTTCTCGGCCCCGTTCTTGCTGGCCCTGAGGCCCTGGTATGAAAGGGAGCCAGACTTGCTGGGTCTGCTGCTCTTGCTTGATGGAGTCACCTCTGAGGCGGTTTCTGCCCTCTTGCTGGGGAAGTCCGCCCTTCTGTCCCAGGGGCCGCTCCTCTTCTGAGGAGTTGTGGCCTTGGTGGGGGCGGATTCTGACTTGGCATGGGAAAGCCTGAGGCTCCGATCACGGAGCTTCCAGTATTTTCTTCTGACGACAGCATTCGCCGCTTCCTGCAGGATAAGTATGTATGGCTCAAATGTCACTGGTCAGGAATACATCTCATCATGCTTGAATATCCCATTCTCAACAAGATTATGTCAGCGCGCCATACCATTTTATTTATTTTTTTATAAAAAAAATCGACTGAAAAATTGAAGACTGATGATGGTTCTGAGATTCCCACGTATTGAGAAGTTCCAGAATAAACACAGCCTCGCCATTGAAATGCGAATTAGTGGGAAGTTGAAACACACCAACTGAGAGAAATTCATCTCATTGCGAATGTTGACCTGCAGCCTAGAATGTGTGAACCTTCGTCAAATATCTTGTCCTAATGGAATTCACTGCCGAAATCGAGAAGTCGAAATTTTAGTTACATTGCTGCCCAACGGATTAACTTGACTTCTTTTCTCCCGATTAATACACGTTGGCCTTATATCCAAAGCCTTGCCAGAGCGCACTGCGGATTCAACTACCAGAATACATAGCAATCCCCTCAAAATTTCGTGGGACCTTGTGGTTAGCTAAGTAGGCGGCTTATCGATGCATAATCAAGTAGGCTACTCACTTCGAAGAATGAGAAGTATTTGATTGATCAGGATTTATCTGAGCCTTTGATCAGAGGGAAAAAAAACCTCAATTTATTACTTCATACGATGCTGAGTGAAAAGTCCCCAAGAGAACCATACAAAGTAAGGATCTACCACAATACGCAATCCAAAAGTTGGTTTGGGCGTCTCCATTAAATGGCAAAACTAGAGCGTGTGCCAGTGCAACATGAGACTTGTTTTTGAACAGCATTGTGCCTACGTCTCATATCTTTCTGAATCACGTTGTGCACTAAACTTGGCAGCCCATGTTGCTCCTCTGATGGTTCTCTTGGAAGATAGGGCTAATATTTTCAAAAACTCTTCACTAACTCCAAAGAAAATGACGGTTATGACAAAAGATAAATAATGATAAATATGTAAAAACGATAAATAATATCAGAATAAAGATAAAAGATATCTCATAGGAGAGTAACAACTTTTGGACAAATTTCAGCGAGGAAATTTTCATCATCGGATAAAAGAAGCCTACATTCATGACCCAGAAATATTAGAATCTCAAAACCTCATAAATTTAATTCATCGTTACAACCTATTCAACACAGAAAAAGGCGCATGTCATGACAAGGAAGCATTATATACACAAGAAAGCCCATACCCACCATCACAAACAGTTTAAATTGATTCACTGGTAAGAAATAATGCTACAACATTCTTAAATGTTTAATAAAGGTCAGGCAGACAAACTGACACCTTAAAGTTGTCACAACATAACAGAAATCTCAATGAAACAACTAAATTTTACGAAGAGAATGAAGACAAGTTTAAGAGAAAAAAGTTCGATCAATGAGACTAACCCTCGTTTTAAGCAAAACGTAGGCAATACCCTTTCCCAAACTTGTCTGTGGATCTCTAATAACCCTTATAGCTTCTACATTAGATCCCAATTGATTGTCCTCACAGAACAACTGGTAAACCTCTTCATCCTGTAACAAGCAGGAGTTCAAAAGTCTTAATGGTTACTTCCATTACATCTCAAAAAAAATCAAATCATGCAAGCGCTTACAATTCTTTAAATTTAAGGATTACCTTGACATCAAAAGGGAGGTTACCCACAAAAACACTTCTTTTCATGTTATACAGAGGAGTTTCTGTCTTCATTTTCTTCCGAGGTGGGCATGCCATATCAACACGAATGTGATTCCCGTCAAACTGCATCATACCACAATTGAGAAAATAAACTTTCCTAGTCAAGAAATCCAAAATGATGAATTAAAAATATGGAAATCAAATTGGGATCATCTTTTCTGGATATGTTAGATCTGAAATCACTGATTACCATATGCATACCTTCCCCATGTTGCGTACCAATGCAGCCCGTGCTGATTGCTCATCTTTGAAAACAATGTATGCATTCACACTGCAGATAAATGCTAGGAGTCAGATAAAAAATTCCCCAAATGGAAGTCTGTTATCTGACAATAAGTAGCATAGACAAAACAATGTTTTTTTAAGAGAGGAAATAAGAAACAACTCTACAGTCCCACAGAAAACAATATCCAACTATACAGAAGAAACGATTGATCTGTGCATTGGGTAGGGATTTCCCAAGAGTAGTCATATTATAATAACACCTGCAATCTACGATTAATAACGAAAGAAAGAAATATCGATCACTGAATCAAACAAGATTAATGCAGACTCACACAAAAATCCAGAGCACAATACTCCACTAAGAAATGCAGGAAATAAAAGGAATTATACAAAGTCAATCATGAAAGAGAGATGCAAAACTATCTGGCAGTGAAAAACGCGTACAACAGAACCTTGAAATTCAACTTTAAAGAAGTTTCGATACCTGTCCACAGCCTCATTAACTTGCCCCTTGATGATTGCGCCCTTCCTCGGAGTCTTAGTCTGATAAACGGAAACACACGGAACAAGATTGCAAAGCATTCACCATTTTAAATCGGATGCACAAAACCAAATAGAAAATAATAAACAAAGAAAACCCCCACTCAATCGACACAGGAACTTACATCCAAGAGGGGAACTGAGCGCAACCTAATGGACTCAACTTCACCAAACCCACTGAATTCCTTCAAAAGGGCCTTCCTCTTGGTCTTCAGCGGCAGATTACCCACGAAGACCGTCCTCAAAAGCTTGCTCTCATCGTCGAAGGACTCCTCCAACTTCATATCCTTCCCTTCGTCCATCCCTTTCCTCTTGCGCCCGACAGCAACACCCACAGAGTCCTTTTCTCCTTCACTGCCCTCTTTTGAAGCCTTGCTCCCGTTCACCACGTACCCCAGCTTCCTCCTCTCATACTCAGCCTCAAGCTCATCTCTCTTCCTCTTCTTTCTTTTCTCGGCGGGTCTACCCCCGTC
The DNA here is from genome assembly GCA_902729315.2 of Spirodela intermedia. Classification (NCBI taxonomy): domain Eukaryota; kingdom Viridiplantae; phylum Streptophyta; class Magnoliopsida; order Alismatales; family Araceae; genus Spirodela; species Spirodela intermedia. The sequence goes on from LR746273.1 coordinate 3,782,908, forward strand.
CTTCCTCTGCCTCTTGTCGTCCTCACGGTCGTCCTCCGCAGAAACCACAGAAACGACGGCTTTCTTCCGCTTCCTCGAGCTGACAGCGCCTGGTCCTTCTTCGCCGGAGAGGCCAGTTCCATCGACGGGGCCTCCAGCCCCAGCCCCGTCGACCCCTTCATCGGCACCTTTGGAAGAAGGACTTGCGACCCTAATCTGGTGCTGATCCTCCTGCTTGGGAGGTGGCGCCTGGGGCTCCGGCTTCCGCCGGAAGGGGTTGTCGGGGGCGAAGAGGGACTCAAACACATCTGGGGGCCTCTTCCCCATCCCCTCCCTCGATTCCTCAGAGTCGGCAACGAGGAACTGGGGAAACGTTCTTTTTTATACCGATTGCGGTTTATATAGGAACTTCGGGTCTAAATAACCCTGAGCCCTGGTCATACTTTTCTCTACTTCCATCCATACACATTGATGTACAAAGCGATGTTCTACCCTTTTCAGAATCATGATCTCTGTCGTTCTGCCACAACTCAAATTCCAGTCGAATATTCGTGGGGACGTTTTTTTATGTTACAGTAAATATGAAGTAATTTGACCATGTTCGAGTTGACTTTGAATTACCTCTATCTCATCCACTTGGCGTCGGTTATACTTTTCATTAACCTAGGACTCGTTTTCTTATATCTCGTAAGTCTAATAAATCACATGCAGTTATTTTTTTCAATTAACCATATTTTAATGCAATAAAGTTTTATCTACAAATGTTATATAAACCATATGAAAAACCATATTTTATAAGCAATAAACCAGAACATGGTTATAGGAGGCCGTATATATGGAGTGGTCTATTGGTTGGTGAGTTATCCGCCAATATTGTCGAGACTATGTGGCTGGGCACATCTCCAGAAATCTTGCTTCAGTTCTCTTGATCTTACTTATTTTCTAAGGCCAAGCCTGATTAAAAAGATATTTGAAAATGGAAGCTGGCGTTTATGCCTTGCTAAATGAAAATAGTCGACTTTATTACTATTAATAGAATAATGGTACCATGCACCAGCTTTTAGCCAAATCTGAGTTTTTTTGTTTATGGAACATAGATTTCTGATTTCTTTTGCTTAACCCGAGTGAAAACATGTCAACCTTTATGAGGCATAGACTACTCGAGTCTAACCCTAAAAGAGGGCCCAAAAATGAGAAGAGACTACCGTGTTGAAATTGTTGACAAAGTAGTCAAGGTGAAGTGTGACAATTCTACAAAAATCGATGTTCTGATTTTGATGCCTTTCCTTCATTATGATATTACTATATACTGATCTCCATTCATATAATAGAGTGCAATTTGCTTTACAGGTTGCAAAAAGAGCCCCCCTCACACAAAGTTGACCCACCCAAATTGAATGGCTGTTATGCCATATATATCAAGTGGAAAGATAAGAATAATGACTTGGCATGATGGCACACTACAAACTACCAGGCATTGGGTATTCACAGCTTTCTCTCCAAATGAGTGATTGTATAGGAGTAATTTCTGGCCATTCAGCACCTCAAAAGAAGTAAATTCTGCATTAGTGAAAGATGAACATTCCACATTGAAATCAAGAGAGTATAAAAGTACATAAACTTTCATATTTTCCAAAAGAAAACTTATGAGCAAGTGGCAAAAATATAATATCAAGCTTCTAAATTCAGATATTCTGCACCTCTTTTCTTTTAAAAAAATATTTGTTATGAAATATGTAAATTTATGTTCATATTTATTGTATGACTTATTAATGGAGGGATGCTTGTAAAAAAATATTAGAGGTTGATTCATATAGCCCAACCCATAACTAGAACTTTGTATCCAAGTTATTGAGGATATAGGTTCAATAGCCATCCTAGATAGAGCCTTCAAGTTAATGGTGTAAACGTGAGTGGACACCTATGTTTAGTGAAGTAGGTAACTATAGAAGGATAGACTAGGGAGAGTCAAACTACTATAAAATTCTTTATGTCTTTTCTCATATGAAAAAAGGTGAACTAATAAATCAACTCACATAGTCTATACATATGGAAACATAGTTCAATGACTCATGGCTGAGGACGGGAGAAACACAAGTTGCCATGTTGATGGTTGACATGTAGACATTGGGCTTTGAAAGGGACTGATTTCTTTTATACCTTTAAATATAGGCCAAAATTCAGAAAAAAGAAAAAGTGTGGCCTAACCACAAACTTACTCAATAGATTGATCAACATGTTTCCAATGAGGTTATAGCAATGGAGAATGTCTTTATTTATTTATTTTCATTAAAATTATCCTACAAGAAAAATTGCTAGAAAATAAATTGCTTCAAAATTCTCGATGAAGGCCTCCTTCATTAAGATCAGTGCAGTTCTTAGAAGAGGGCAAAGCTACAAAAGGGAACAAGGTTTCAATGTTCATCTTCAATTGCATTCATCAAGAGTATAATAGATTGTGCAAAAAACATCATTTACTAACTTCAATTATTCATAGAAAATTTAGTAGATTAGTATAATCAAAGGGCTTCCACAAAATTGCTAATATAATAGGTCAACTTCATCCATTTTCTTTGGAAAATTTTCTCATAGACACTAGATGTTGTAAAGGGCCTTCTCCAACCTATCCTCAACCATGGACTTTCTTGACAACGCTTGGTCCCAGTGTCTCTAGGACAAGAGCTCTAGACTAAGTCTAGGTGGAGGACTGTGTTGAGACCCTGACAACCCAAATGGGCTCATGAGAAAAGAGGTCTCAAATAAGTTAGCCCAACCCAGTAACAAACCAAGGTAAACATGAGTTAGACACTAGATGGGACAATCGCATGTGGGAGCCTATAGGATAGGAGGCGTGTGCAGCAGACAAATTTTGATGGGGAACCAAGACAATGGCAAGACCTAGCTAACAAAGCATGGGAGGTCTCAAGTCCCATCATATCTGACTGCTAAATGGGAGGTGGTCGCTGAGACGAGCAGTCTATGGCTATAAAGAAGGGTTGAGTGGCCACAGAAAGAAACGAAAGAACCTCGTGAAGAACTCTATTTAGAGCTAGAGACTCGCCATCTCGTATCGGCGACCCCACGACCTGAGAGGTCTTAGTTATTTTGTATTCGCTCTTTCTGTATCATGTATCCCTCATTGAGCAATCTCTCTCTCCTCTTGATACCTGGTCTTCCGATGGTAGTCATTTGGAGTCTTGGTGCTTGGAAGTTTTGTATGAGACAGGTTTATCTATTGAATCAATTTGAGTGTTAACGCCTCAGTCAAAGGGTTGTCATCAATTGGTATTAGAGCCTCAACCATGCTTTCATGGGGCCCAAACCCTCTAATCCCAAACTCAACTCTCTCAAAAAAGAGTTGGAAGAGTTTCGGCACATCACTAGCAATGACTTAGCGGCCCATGTTAAGCAGCTTCAAGCAGTGCAAGTAGGACAAGTTGACATGAGCCAACAACTAGATTCATTCAGCCTCTCACCAACTAGGGTCGGTGTCCTAGATCCTTGACTACATTCAGCACCAAATAGGCATCTCTCACAATCAAGTTGGCAAAGCCAAGCTTTCCCCAGAGCCATTGGAGGAGTTGGCTCCCCAGGGAAACAAGCACAAGCTAACCTTTGGTCCCATTGAGTAACCCTTATTACCGAGAGGATCCAGTTGCCAACTCACGCCTCCACGGTGGGCTGCTTGACTGCCAACAACCGCGAGGGCCCCTAGATCCCAACCCTAACAACAATTGGAATTTTTCATCTTCCCCCAGTTCTGATCTTGAAGGCTGAATATATCACATGGAGATCTACTTCTCCACCTATCGGCTGATGGCACCCAAGCAACTAGTAGTGGTGTGCATCACAATGGACAGAAAGGCCCTCCATTGGCTCCAATAGGTCAAATCTCAGCAGCCATTCTGTAGCTAAGAAGACCTAAAAGACATGCTGCTGAAATGCTATGGAGACAATCACTCTAGATCCTTCGGCCAGTAATTTCTCAAACTCAAGCAGATGGAGTCGGTGGAAGACTGCTAGGAATAATTTGAACTACTGTCCTATATTCTCCGCAATGTGCCGGATGTTATTCTAGAGGGAAACTTTCTCAAGGGTCTATGATAGGTGATACAAGCAGAAGTGATCACCCTGAACCCATGAGGCTTAGAGGCGATGATGCAAAAGACTTAAAAGGTTTGAAACTAAGCTGATGACACTAACAAGCAGAGGTCGACTGTGGCAGGCCATAGGCTCAGAGAGAGTAACCTCAGCATACGACGAGCATTTGCTACGCCCCTCACCAACCGACACAAGTAACTGTGGAGAAAAACATGGGCTAAGGCCACCTACGACAAGCACGTCGTGCCTAACAGTTGGCGCCCCTCCGGCAGATCAGCAACGGTGGTTGCACCTCATGGTGATAGAAATCCAAGCCCGAACGGCCCAAGGCCTCTGCTTCTACTACGGCGAGAAGTTCGTGCCTGGCCATCGGTGAAGATGCAAGCTGAATATTCTATTCTCCCCCACTGACTCCAACTACCGACCAGACGACGATCAAGTGGAGTAGCTCTTCCCGAACACATCCCTAGAATACGGTGAGACTGTGCAACTCGAAGTATCACACATTGATCCACAGGGAGGAGATGATGACCGAAGCCGCCACATGAGAACCAGCTCACGACACCTACTGGCAGTTTCCTAACTTACACCTTGAGGACAAGGTGTGAAATTAGGGAGAGGGGAAGTATTGTCACGAGAAAAGAGGTCCTGAAGAAGTCAGCCCAGCCGAAGCAAGGTAAGCATGAGTTAGACACCGAAAAGGACAATGGCATGTGGGAGCCTGCAGACGAGGCGTGTGCGGCTGACGGATTTCGGTGGGGAACTAGGATAGTAGCAGGACCCGACACCGACGGAGCACGGCAATCTCAGGTCCCGTCAGATCCGACCACTAGATGGGAGGCAGTTGTCGAGATGGGCAGACTACGGCTATAAAGAAGGGTCGAGTGGCCACAGAAAGAGGAGGAAGAACCTCGTGAAGAACTCCATTCGGAGCTAGAGACTCACCATCTCGTATCGACGAGCCCACTTCCTGAGAGGTCTTGGTTATTTTGTATTCCCTCTTTCTGTATCCCGTATCCCGGCAGTAGCCATCCGGAGTCCTAGTGCTCAATGTATAGATGCTCCACGACGCCGCTGCCCCCAATCTCCTTCCAACATCACTACTCCCAGCCTCTTTATTTATTTAGTTTCCATTACCATCACAGAGTGCATAAACATACCAGCAGCCATAGGAACCCTTCTCAGCCCGCTTCCACCAAGCGCGAGGACGATGACAACGCAGAGAACGAAGCCGCCTCTTCCTCTTCTCCATCCTCGGCGTCCCAGAGGAAGTGAGCGTAAGCTCCGAGAACATGTCTGCAGCACAGGTATCTCAGAGCTTTATTGGCATCGAGTCACAGGGAATTCCATTCTCATCCTACGATGGCTGGGATCTAGATCCTTACGAGTCTTCAGGGGAGGCCTCGACGGCGCGCTCCAAGTACCTCTCGGCGCGGATCTCGTCCCCGCTCGCCTCCCAGATGAGATTCCCATAGAGCGACAGCAACTCGCCGTCGCCGGGGTCTCCCAGGATGGCCCTGGCGTAGCAATCTTCCGCCCCCACCGCATCCCCTTCGACCTAATTTACAGATAAAACAAAACAATTCAGGAGGGATTTCCCAAATTCTTGTTGGAATGTCTAGAGAAGCAGAGAATCTGCCGTATGTACCTCGTGAAGGAATATGCCGTAGTTCCTGAGAAGCAGAGGATTCCCCGGGTCCGCCTTCAGCATCTCTCGGTAGTACGCCCCAATCTCGCTCTGGCCACCGCCACCAGACTCTGATATGCTCCTTCTTCCACCTCCTCCTCCTCTAACACCGTCATCGCCACAGGAGAAGTCCACATCCACCGGCGGCGCCATCCCTCCATCCTCCGGCCATAACCCCACCCCTGATTGCCTGGAGAGGAAGCCCGTCCGCCGGTCATATCCTGACAATCCGCCCTCCGAACGAACCCTCCGCAAGGCCACCGATGAGCGCCCCCCTCTCTCCCGCCGGTCGAGATGCAGCGACATTAGCGGCGCTAGGGTTCCGCCGCAGCCTGCTCGCTTGAGGACGGAGATGCCGCCGGCAGTGTTGTCGTGGTGATGGACAACCAGCGGCGATCGGAGAGGCCCAGACCTCGTCCGCATCAGCGGAGCTCTGCTCATTCTGATCAGCGAAGTACGAGAGGAGAGACCTCTGTGTCGAGTAGAAAACGGCAGTGGAGAGCTTATAGCGTGGGGACCGGGTAGGGCGCAGGGCCGCCTCTCGTGCATGAACCACGTGATGTTATTCACATTCCGCGGCGGAGACCGCGTGCGCTATTAATCACGTGAGTAAAATCATGGACGACCGATATCTGCGACACGTTCACAAAAGCCAATGACGGGAGAAGGGACGTTTTCAGAATCATCCTAATAAAAAATTAATCGCGTGTAATTCATCTCATGCCGACCACACCATTAGAAGTGGTCCAAGTGGATCGTATCACCAAGGGGCACGTATAAAGATCCCATAAGGATAAATCCAGAATTATTCATATGAGACAAGCACCCTCATTCCCCACCATACATAATTCACCGTGATGAAGATTGAGCATGTATAGCATAGCTTCCAGTAGCAACTACGATGGCCAAAAGTCAACGTGATACATGAATAGCTTGGTGGTGGTGGCTTATGACATAACTTCAATTATTTCCTCACTTCTTGTACAATGCATGATGAGCCTTCTCACCATCTTTATAAACTAGTAAGATTTAACTTATAGATGTTGGTCTTAGGTAGGCTGGACTGGACCCTAAGAGATCGGAGTGAATTCATTTTTTTTTTAATATATTTTGCTTCTGATTTTATAAATATATATAATGTGCTAAGTCAACACATGAGTTCATACACTTTGGGTTTCAACTAACTTGGGTCAACACATGAGTCTATACATCATCTATAATGGTTCAGTGGAGAACATAACCTCTTTTAATGGTTCAACCTTGTTTGGCCTACCTTGAATTACCAAGCTTTCAAATCCTTGGTTTCCACTATTCTCTCCTACATAATTATAATTGAAATTCATGGGATTAAGAAATATCTCCGAAAGCCTCTGAACATTTCTCATCTTCATTTGTGAAAACACTTGGAAGAGTCTATCGTTGATTTGATCTGTGATTGAAATTCATTTGAAAGAATGGTTATTATATTTCAAATGATTTCAGTTTGATGAAACAAACATCTTCTTGGTCAACCCATGTTCAACTTGTAGAGAATGTCAACATACTGTCCTTTGACTTATTTTGATCTTCTCAATGCTTTAAAAATGTTTAAAAATAAACATAAAAAGATAGAAACAATAATCATAGATATTATATTGTTATTACATTAATGCAAGGATGAAGGTATAAATCATTCATTTATTGTTGCAATATACTTTTCAGGAATTATACACAAAATAATTTTCATCAAAAGGCATTAATTAGAAGCAAAAAAAATCATAACGAACAAAAAAAGTTTTAAAAAGAAAAATTAAGAGAGATAATATGTCGACCTAGTTAAGCTTAAAAATAGATGAGAGAGAAGTGTGTCTACTTAGATAAAGTAAAACAAAAATCCCAAGAGAGATAAAAAAATAGATTTTCTCTAAGAGATTTGACACATTATATTATCCTTATTCGATAGTGGTATCGGACTCTCAACTCATTATGGCCCATTATTTATCTCTCTTTCTCATCTCTCCTCTCTCTTATATAGGAGTCATGTATTCTATCTTTTGAGATTGCATGAATTCCAAAGTTTTCCTCCCTCGTGTCAACATGGTATTAAAGCCTTAGGTATCCCTCGTCGTCCTCCTCCTCTCTAGTACACTGCCTCTCTCCAACGCCTCACTCTCCTCCTCATCAGCCTCTTCCCTCTTCAAGCGGCTCTTTAGCATCACCGCTCTTCCCTCTTCTGGCGTCATCATCTCTGTCGTCGCTCTCCTTCTCCTTTCAATGCCACCCTCCTCGCCGCCGTCACCCCTCACTGGTGTCGTTGCTCTTCTCCTCTTCTCCGACATCTCCACCGTCATGATCATTGTTGAGGCCCCTCCTCGCCGTTGTGCCTTCGCTGTCGTGCCATTACAGGCACCATCATTCTCAAGTGTCGAGGGTGTCGCTGCCGTCGTTGAGGTCCCTCCTCCTCGTCGCACCCTCACCATTGTGCCTTTGCCATCACGCCCTCATCGTCGCTACCTTGCCGTTGGTCCCTTGCTATCGCACCCCAGCCTCGTCGTTGCCGTCACTGACGCTGTCACCATCTGGCTGTGGCGACTAGGGTTTTGCATGTCTCCTAGCGAGCCAGCTGGCAATTTTCTTTTGGACCAGCCCACTCGGGACAGGCCCAGTTGGATGAGCTGGCCCCGTGCGAATTCGTAGGCCCAACGCAGCCCAATGAGCCCCAATTGGCCCCAATCGGCCCCAACCGGCCCCAGTCAGCCCTAGCTAGTCCCAGCCAACTCTACTTTCCCCTCTGGCTTTGCCTGCCCCTCCAAATTGGCCCGTCGAGCCCCAACCTATTTACCCCACCACTTGTCCCTTCGGCTCAGAGACCCTGGCCTCATGGTGTCTTCTCACGCCCCTTCGTCACTTGCCTTTGACCCCTCTAAACTTCTTTCAGCTGGTGTTTTCCCTTCTTTAACAGTTCCTCTGACTCACCACTCCATCACGGCGCAACTTACTTGACTGATGTACATCTTTGACGATTATAATTATGCATTGTAGACATCTAGCTTCGAGCTTTTTCTTAGATCTCACAGTCTCTTCCATCACTTCTCAGAGGACCCACCTGGCCTTTGGGACCCCTCGTATGCAACATGGTTGCAGCTCGACTTGGCGGTCATCACATGAATATTTTGGAGCATCGAGTTCAGCATTGTCAAGCCACTAGTGCATATCACCTCAGTCCATCTCCTATGACTCACTATGGAAACCATATACACTAATTGAACGAACGTCAATTGAGTTGTGGAGATCTTTGAGTCTTTTCTCTCCTACAAATAAGAAGATCTTTCTCTTCAGGCTCACTACAATCACCTCTAGGCCCTCATCTAAGAGGTTGATATCTATCAGCCCCCTACTACCGACCTCTTGACCCTCCAATGCTATCATTAAGAGTTTTATGTTAGAGTTTATCTTAGTGGACTCCATTTGTCCATCACATCCCAGATCTGAGGGACTGCACTCTCTAGGGATTGCATGCCTGATCTTATCTCCATCTTTTCAGTAGCCCTTCAGGTCACCACTGGTATGCTCGTACACTCCTCTTCATCTCTTCATCTCTTCAGGCTCTTGCCATTGCTGCTCTACAGGCTCGAGATGATACCCCTCCTTACCACCTTGATAGTGATCGTACTCTTCACAGATGCAAACGCAACACTTTTCCTCCATGTCCGTACTATGGGAAGTAAAATCATCTGGCTACTAAGTGTTGGAAGTAGTTCGGCAAGCTTACTTCCGCACAATTGACAATAACTTCTCCGACTCTAGCATCCCCCAATCTTTTCTATGATCTAACTCCTACCTTCCATGTGACCTTGACATCTGCAAAATATAATGCCCTTCGCTGCACCAATGGTACTACCGCTTCCACTTCTGTCAATCTTGCCTCACTTCTAGCCTCCTCTATGCCAAGTACACATATTCTCCTTGCTTCTTCTTCGATGCCATAGATTATTGATTCGGAGGCCTCCACCCACATGACTAACATCCTTACTATTATCCCTTCCTATCAACCTACCTTGACCCATTCCCCTATCACCATTGCCAATGGTCGGACTTGTCTAGTCAAAGGTCATGGTGTCACCTCAACTTCTCCCTCCCTTCACTTTACCCAAGTTCTCTATATTCTTAATTTTCTTACTAACCTTCTTTCCATCAATGTTACTACATGTGCCCTCTTTTGTATAATCACATTATTTCCCTTTCACTATACTTTCTAAGATTTGCATACCAGACAAAGGATTGATTTAGGCTATGAAAATAGGCAAAGTATCTAAGAATTCGTTTTTGATGAGCCCTCATTTGACCTTCTAGCCCTTTTTTGTCACCTCTATAACTACTTCTTCTCTTTTGTGGCATCATTGTTTAGGCCATCTTTGTTTCTCTAGATTACAAAAAATCTTACCATAGCTTTCTCTCTCTAAGTTTGAGTGTGAGTTTTGTCAATTAGACAAATATCACCATGTTTATTATCTTAATCATGATGACATTCCTTCTTTTGCTCCCTTTGACCTTATTTATTACGATATATAAGGTCCATCAGTACTTACTCCATCTCGAATCATTATTATTACATTATTTTTATTGATGACTATACTTATGTGAGTTGGGTCTACCTCCTTCGCGATCGCTTTGAGGTCGTCACTATGGTTACCCACTTCATCATCGAAGTTATCACCCAATACATAACTACGCCCAAGATTCTTTGTACTGACAACGCTCTTGAATTTGTCCAAATATCTCTTCACACCTTCTACGATGATCGTGGCATCCTTTATCATACTAGTTGTCCTCACATTTCGCAATAGAATGGTGTTGTTGAGTGCAAACATCGTCATTTCCTTGACATCATTTGCACACTTCTTCTTGAAATGAATGTCCCCCACTATCTTTGGACTAACGCCCTTGACTGCCACTTACCTCTAGAATTGACTTCTTTGATTCTCTTCTTTTTTCTCTTCCCCCTCAATCTTTAGATGCACTGCCTTCGTCTAGGATTCATCTCCTTCTCTTTCTAAACTCGCCCCTCATGCTCTTAAAAGAGTCTTTGTCAACTACTTTCGGATGTAAAAGAGCTATCGGGTCTACTTCCCCGATATCCGTCACTATGTGACCTCGGCTGACATCACTTTCCATGAGGAGTTTCCTTTTTTCTCTCTTATTTTGACTCCTCCTCCTTAGGCTGCTACATCTCCTTCACCTAGGTTCCCTCATTTGGTGGTTCTTGTAGACCCTCCTTCTCTTCCCTCTTGTCCACTCTCTTTAGAGTTATTACACGCACCCACCTCTCTTCGGCCCATGTCTCCTATGGCTCCTCCTACTCTTGATGCAATGTCCTCCTCTTCCTCTTCTATGATCCCCTCCACATCTTCGGTCGCTACTCCACCTAATGACCTTCATCTCTCTATTGCCTTCTGCAAAGGTACACGTGCCTACAACCACCATCCTATCTCCTAGTTTGTCACCATTTTTCTCTCTTTTCGTGTTACTGCTCTCTCTGTGGCCTTCAAGTCGCTTTCACAGTCGTATGTTGAGATTACATAGGTACCTACGTAGAAGGTGGCCATAGATTTGGAGGTAGCTGCATTGGTTGCTCGGGGGACTTGAGATTTGGTTTTGCGCCCAACTGATGTCAATATTGTGATGTATAAATAGATGTTTACTATCAAGTATCACCCCAATGGCTCCATCGCTCATCACAAAGCTTGTCTGGTTACTCAGGACTTCACGTAGGCATATAGGATCGACTACACTGAGATGTTCTCTCTTGTCATCCGCCTCAACTCTGTCTGCGTGCTCCTCTCTCTCACCATCAATTAGGTATAGTCTTTCCACCAGTTAAATATTTTTAACGTCTTTCTCTATGATGATCTCACAGAACAAGTCTTTATGGAGCAACTCTTGGGTATGTTGCTCAGGGAGAGTCATCAAAGATATGTCTCTTGCAACATGCTATTTATGGGCTCGAGTAGAGTCTATGTGCTTGGTTCGTCAAGTTTAGCGGTTTACTTACCACTTTCGACTTTGCCTCTTACACTACATACTCTACTTTGCTCACAAAGAAGATAGAGGACGACCTTATCATCCTTGCAGTCTTTGTCGACAATATTTTTGTGATTGGAAGTGATGAAGCCGACATCTCTACTACTAAAGCTTACTTGTAATAACACCTTAGTATTTGTGACTTGAGCACTCAATGATATTTCTTTAGGATTGAGTTTGCATATTAAGACGAGAAGCTCACCCTCACTCGGCGGAAGTATGTCCTCGACAAACATCAGAAGATAAGCCTCCTTGAGTACAAGTCGGAGACTTCGCCCATTGAAGCTCGCCCGCAGTTCTAAGATCCTTCATCTCCCTTACTCAAAGATGCTAACTAGTATTGATAATTGTTGGGCAAGTTGATATATCTCACCGTCACTCACCCTAACATCATGTACACAATTAATATCTTGAGCTAGTTCATGTAGGAGACTCGACGAGTTCATTGGGAGGGAGCTCTACAAGTCTTCGCCTACATCAAGCAATCTCCAGGAAAAGGACTCATCTATCGGTGACACAACTCTCTCTGCATTGCAACTTACTCTAACGCCGGGTATACAGGTGACAAAGACAACCGAAAGTCTACTACGGGTTATTGCACATACGTCGACAGTAACTTAGTCACCTGGTAGTCCCAAAAATAATAGTGTCTTACTCTAATACAAAATCCAAATATCGAGCCATGATTAAGATAGGGTAAAAAATGATATGCTTCGATCACTTTTCAATGATTTTAACATTACTTCTCCCTCTCTAATGTCCATGCATTACGAGAATCAAGCCGTCATCTTTATTGTTAGCAATCCCACCTTTCATGAACGTACGAAAATATTGAGATCGATTCACTATATTCAAAATAAAATTATGTCTAAACTTATCTCTACTCCTCATGTGACATTATCTCATCATCTCCTACGATGTCACATGTATCAAGTTAGACATATTCGACTTATATGCTCCAACTTGAGAGAGAGTGTTCAATAGTGATATTAGACTTCTAACCCATTAGAGTCAATTATCTATCTCTTTCTCTCTCATCTTTCTTCTCTTCTATATAAGAGTTATGTATTCTATCTTTTGAGATTATATAAATTTCAAAGTTTTCTTATCTCGTGTCAATAATCCTAATAAAGGCAGAGTATCTTAACATGTCATAAGATTTTTTTAAAAAGCAAAAAAATGTGTTACTTTGTCATGTAGTAATTTGGTCAAGAACTAATTAAATTGACAACTTGACAAATGAAAATCTTTAATTGGATATAAAGGACGATAGTCAATGGAAGAAATTACATTTACACTCCATGTTTGACAACACCTTCATGTATTTTAGGCTAGAGCCATAAACATTGTGGAGTGATAAGTCATGAAAAAATGTTTGGTGGGTCAAAGTTAAGAAAAAAAAGGTTGTGGAGACATTATGTAAAGGCCATCTGATTTCTGGTCTAATAAGAAGTGAAGCAACTAATTGTGCATGATCATAAACATTAATATCTAGTGGTTGTCAACTTCATAGAAATCAATACAACTCAAATAGCTTAAGGGGTTTTGAAATAATGAAACGTAAACTACAAAGTTGAATCACTCTAAAATTAATAGGTACATGTTAATTGTGCAATTATTTGTCAATTTTTTAAACACCAATTAAAATATTTATTACTACCATTTTTTATCTGGAAAATAGTATCCAACTAAAGTTGTTTTGGGAGAATAGCATCATCCTTTGCAAAGAATGCCCTCATTTTTCTTATCATAAATGCCTCATAAGACATCTCCCCCACCCAAAAATAGCCTTCAAAATAAGGTCTAACTATAGCTCTTGATATAAATGAGCTAGAGGAGAACTATTCGCATTATATATGCACTCTTTCCAAGGTTGTGGAACAAATTCTTCAAGATCCACAAGGAGAAAGGAATGGCATTATGGTGTGGTACAAGTTGGGGAGGCCTTACAATGTGTTGACTACTTTGTCATTGATACCTTCAAGCTCAATGATTCATTGACCAAGGCATTCTATTTAGAAAGGAGGAACACCCTTTATATAGTGAAGATGATAAGGTTAATCTATCATTAACTCAACCTTTTGGAGTTCTTTGCCTCCTTCCATGTTGGAATCTTCACTCTTAGTTTCACCTTCTCTCTTTGACAATTTATTTATTAAAAATAGCAATAAGGGGAGGAGAGGCTGTAGTGCATAGAGATGGTACCCTTTTCATTTTCAATGACTACATTTAAAGTCAATATCTTCACAATATCCCTCATCCACCATTACAAGGTCACAATGTAGCTTACAAAAACTCTAGATTATTTGTGATATTTTAACCTTTTCAACAATTGATGAGAAGTTGACAAATTTAATGTTCACAAATAAAAGAGAAAATGCAAAGGTAGTGAATAGAAATATGTAAAACCGAAAATAAAAATGTTTTCAATTTGTATTTTACATTGAAGTAAAATTTTCAATATGATTACTTTTATTTTAAAATATTAAAAATCATTTACCATCTCCAGCTATTTCAATATCTCCAAAGTCCTACTTGACCGAAGGTGTTTCTTTATTTAAATTACGTAGTACAGATAAAGTGGTATTTACGATGCAAAGTGTGTCATAGTTTTTCAATTTCTAAAGATGGATTAATACGCAAAATTTGCCCTTTAATCAATCCTCAGCTCTGCATCAAGTATTTTCTCTCACATACAGATTTAACACACAAGAAAATCTCTCCTGTGCAGGCTGCAAGGCAGTAGCAGGCACTGTTGGAGTGATCGACCCTGTTATACAGAGAACAATGTCAGCTTCAGGTAACAATTCACCATATCTCCCCACATCCCATATTCAAACTGACGAGTTCACAATCCGACCGGCAAAAAAGAGAATTCGATTGGGTGGTGCTGAATCCGGATCAGCCATATCTAACTGTAGTAAACCCGTCACATATCAATGTCTCCTGCCGACATTCCAAGGCCAAGAAGTCGTGCCATTATCAACCCTATAAGACCCACGAAGGCTAATCCAATTTTCAAATCACCTCTCCATTGTTTTAAGCAAAGAAAGGTTCAGGTGTACAAGATCTGAAGCACTCGTTGCCATGAGGAAAAGGACTGATCATTTTCACAAATCAAGACAATTATAAAAAGGTCACACACAGCTAACCTGCCTATAAAAAGGGGTTCTCATATAGAACCCATTTTAAAAAGTATGTCAAAAATCTGAGATTCCTCTATATGTGAAAATCTTCTACTCGCATGCTTCCTTCCACAAGCTACAAAAATCTTTGATGAGTCACTATATCCACCAAAACAACAACGTCTCATGCTGCTCCCCTCAGAAAACCATTTTTCTATGGTCTTCCGGCTTCATCTGTAACGCCATTGCTGTGAGCATAGCAGAGCCATCTCTTGTTCTAACCGCCAAGTGTCAAGCTAACAAGGGCATTACTGAAACTGTCTAACGCGTCATGTGATATTTCCATGAGGAATTCGAAACATTGTACCACATCATCATGCTATTTAAATCCACAAGGTGCCCGCCTAGAGATATAACAGAAAGAAATTTTAATTCATTTTAAATTATTTGATTTATTAGATATTATCAACTAGAACAGATCTGGAAAGCAAAAACGCACTTGTTCCACTTTACATTGTTCAATAGCTATTGACTTTCTCTGACACTCATTTAGGTCTTCTAGAAGGTGTTTTCTCCATAGATCTCTACTCAGAAAGCATCTTTCTTCCATCCTTGATCAATCTTACCCCCCCTCTCAAATGGAGAGATGGAACTACTGCAAGTCTATTCACAGTTGTTCACTTGAACTTCTATGGTAAAAGCCTCCGCTGGGAAAGCTCCATAGGAACAGAATGATGCAACTGGTAAAACTTACAGGAAGGCTTCTGACATCCTCTTCTATTATTTCAGAAAAACGATGAGGTGCGAAAAAGATCATCTCGTTCTCATCCTCTTCGATAATTTCAAGCCCCCATGGGCCATCGATTATCAGCATCTGATCGCGTGAACAAGAAATGTTCATACTGAGCATTCCTTACTCGTGTCAAACGACTCGCTTGAAGGTTTCTCACGCTTCAGTTGGAACATCTTGGAAAATCTAGGCGATATCTGACTGCATCTCACATTACGCGGTTGCACAAAAGAAGACGAAGAAGAAGAACACGAAGAACAGAGAGGAATGCTGAACCTGAATTTCCCCGGCGGATTTTGGAATCTACGGATGATCAACCGGCCGTCATCGAGGATGATTTGTCCGTAGAATTATCCCCTGGGTTTGGGGATTGGGGACCATCCAGCAGCTTACCCTCCTGGGGAAGCAGGTAAGGAATCCCGTCCACAACTGGGTAGGACACGCCGATTGCCTCGCTGACCAGAGACCGGGTCTCCTCGCAGTATCGAAGAGGCTGTTTCGAGAGAGGGCAAACCAGGAACTCGCACAGTGCCTGCCTGATGACAGACACGTTGGTGGCGCCGCCGCCACCGCAGAGTAGGGCTCTGCTCCCCTTCACCATCCTCGACCCCAAAAACCCGTGGCCCAGTCAGCGTCTCAAACTAGAAGAAGCCCGGCACGAGGAGGAAGACCCCTCGATCCTCTCCCTACATGCAATCATGGCCGTTGCTTTAATGGACCCAAACTCGCCACTTTCCAGTGAATCCGAACCCAACAGGAGAGAGAGAGAGGGAGGGGGGGGGTACGCTGTTTATTCGCATTTCTCATGGGCACGACGTGATCATAAGAATATGATCTAAATCAGTACAGCTGATGAGATCTCCCACGGTAGAATGCATGCCGTCCAAGGGATATAAATTGGGTTATCCCCCATCCATTCCAATTACATTAATCAAACAATCATAATACAATGGAAGAATGACGTCAATGCCCAAATGAAAAACCCAACGAAGACCCAAGAAGCATAAGAATTGATTAGTTAGGAGGAGGCAGGACATGAATGCAGGAGAGAAAAGACACTTTCTTGCAGGGTTTCAGTACAGCTGATGATACCTGGCCTGCAGTGAGCTCATCCCAAGCTGGCTCTGGTCATCTCGTAGGCCAGGAAGCAGGCGGCATTGGCAGGGACGCTGCGGGCCATGGCCGGCCCAAAGCCTCTGTATAGACCCTTGACGCCCTCTGAGGAGGAGATCTTCCTGAAGGCGTCGATCGATCCAGAGAACTTGGGGTTGCGGTGATCATCCACCTGTAGAACACTCTTTATGACGTCTGTTGGGTAGACGAAGGCCCAGAACGCGGCTCCAGCGAGGCCCCCGGCCGCCATGAGAGAGCCCCTTCCGAGTGATGAAGTGTCGGCGCCGCCGGCAATGAACTGCTTGATGGCTTCATAGACGCCGAACATCACGGCGTTTCCAGGGACTTCACGGCCGAGGGTGGGAACAAGGCCCTTGTAAAGGCCCCTCAGGCCTCCTTCGGACCTCATCACGTGCTTCGCCACGTCCATGGGGCCGGAGTATTTCACCGCTGTAGAGGAGGACCCAGAGCCTGCCAGGGCGCTCTGAGCCTGCAGCCTGCCGGGGTTTGTTCATACGATGAGAACATGGATCGAGGAAAAAAACATGGCATCGGATACGAAAATTCAAGCGTAGTTTGGTCTAATTAAGCCAATGTTTGCATGTTTTTTGAGCATAAGAGTCTCCGAGGAGCATGGTCTAAAATGTGATACCTTTCATGAATCTAGGCATCAAATGCAGATGAGGCAATGATTTTGCTATATGAATATTGACACTAGAAAAGCTTGAACGGAAAGAATGCCATAGCGCACGGGAGTTCCGCAAGAACTAGAACAAAACAGGAATCACTCATTGGATGCCAAACAGTAACCATTAAGTATAGGCAAAAATCCCAGCAAGAAGCTACTAGCACAGTTCTTCTGGCCTTCATTCCATGTTCCGGGTTTGAAAAGACGAAATTACTATACAATGGTATGCCAACAAGGTCCTACATGAGGACATTCGACTAGGCCATGAACCCACCACCATAGGACATCCAGAGCAGGAAAGTGAGACCAGTCTCCATCAGTTTCATTTCGCAAGTGCTGCTATATTTCTTCCATCAGCAAATGGAGAACTGGTGGTAAATTAATCTTTAGAGGAAATGAACTAGTGTCCCTGGCAGTAATGAAACGCAATCTATTGTCACACATACTTATTGCCATCCCATTTCTAGATTCATACATGGTATGTGCCATAGTTTTATAGCATTATATCAGCGTTTAGAAGTGGAGCACAGAGAGGAAGCCCCAAAGAAATAATGAGATTATCTAAACCGAGGAGTTAATATAAAAATGTCATTAATTTAAACATCTAAAAAGAGTTAGAGAAACAACATGGCATATTTCACCAAAGGCAATGACCAACATTGGAAACTCACCTGCATTTAATAAGCTCTGTTGGGCAAGCTAGAAAGGAAACAGCAACACCAGCTCCAGCACCACAGACAACCTGCTGGTTCACTGAAAGTGGCGCACCGGGTTCAGACCTCAATAATGACTCCATCTGTCCCCTCACAGTGAAAAGAACCGCATTGAAAGCTGCAACGGTAGCCAATGGGGCTCCCATCCCTTTGTACAAACCCCTCGGACCCTCAGCAGATATTGTTTGCTTAACGGCATCCATGGCGCCCGCATACTTTGGAGGCTGGCCTGGAAGTGGGGCCGGCTGGCTTTGAAGTTTGACCTTGATGGTGTCAAATGGATGCCCAACAACCAACTGCGCGGCTCCTCCAATGGTTCCAGCAGTCAGATCCTTCGCAACGTCTGCCATCTGGGGAACTACAAAATGTTATGAAGTATGTCAGCCATGCTTATTGCTGTATAAAACTTAGATGTTACAAATAAGCTGATGGTCTTCTGTAAACCAGGCATCGTGGCCATCAAAGCAAACCAGCTCGATGGATTCTCAAGCATCAATAACTATCCTCTGAAGATCTTAGAGAAAATCCAGTACGTATCTCATGTTAAGCCCGTGAACATACGAAAAAATTACATATCTATCATCTAAAAAACGAAGAAAAAAAGAAATTAGATGAAACAGGCTTCCCAATCATAAGCTACTAGAGAAATTATATTATAATTTCTTATATCTCTTATGACATGTAAATCTAATACCATGCAAAATGAGACATACGAAATTCACTGCTAAAATCACATCCGCATTTTGTAATTCTGATAATATTTGCATCAACCAAATCATGTCAATACAAGCCAAATCATAACGAATCGTCCATCATTCAATCCTGTCAATTTTCTCCGTTAGATTTATATTCTGCAAGGAAAACCTGCTACTCGCTTTCTCCTGCTTCTCTTTGGATAGTAAATGGAAGCTTAACGGGACAAAAACAAGAATGACACATTAAAAACGTGCCTACTCCATTAACAGCAGAACTCATTGAGAAAAGGCTAAGGCTTTCCAATTTCATGGTCCAATTCTGACATTCTAAAAATAACAACAATCAATTGCCACTTCATTTTTTACCAATGAACAGGTATCAGCTCCATTATCCCCAGGGCTCGAGTACTTAGTAAGACAACCAAGAAAGGGATAAGCTCCGCATTCTGTTGTGAAGTTTATCATATTTTCTCATCTTTCTTGGTGATACATGTATAATCAAATAATTAAAATGTCCACAGAATTAAGCACGTTTATTAGGATCAATCGTACTCATCTAAAAATTCAAAAAATAGACAAATAACGAGACATCAGCTTTCTTACTGGGCCCTTTCACTAATGCACTACAAGGTAACTTGGCCTACCTTGGCATTTTAATGCTAAAGTATCAACCATGTCTAATTTGTTTCTTCTTCATATCGATCCCCATGGTTGTGACAACTTTTGCATATACTATAGACTATTTTGGGTTATTTATCTTGGCCGATCAGTATGCATCTTAAGAAAATTTATCCTGGACGAGATTTGGATTGGCTTATCAGTGAGGATTATCGCAATAGAACAAGCGAATCAATCTGCTTCGTAAAACTCGGAGTTAGAATTTTGCAACCAGATGTTAATAAACAAAGTCCAGTTAAAATGAAATCAAGTTGGCTTTTCCATCATATCATTACAGCATTGACAAAGATATCTATACATTAGATGCTTACAAAAAATGATTTCAACAAGCATATTTACCCTCCCTTGTGGAAAATAAACCTTATGAGAGGTCTAAAATTTCTGGTTCAGATGCTTGAAGCCAATTACAAAAGCTTGAATGTCACAAACCCAATGATTACACAATGTATCTCTTCAAACTTGGACGTAAGAATGGGATATCATCATGTTATTTGTACACAGTAGCTCCAGTCTTCTACATATCACACGATAATGCTTGACCACAAGAGAATATAAAAACAATTACGCTATACCAAAGAAAATTAATTATGAGAGATGATAGCAGCTACCAAGAAATCAGGAGAACTATTTCCCGACCCCTCATGCTACCATCACAAGAGACTGCTACGGAATGCTTTCCCTGGATAATTAGTAACTTTCCATGCTCAACTACGTACAAACATATACTATGAAACAGAATATATTTGAATCTACTTTTAAAGTGTTTTCTTTCAAAAAATTATAGTCACACCTTTATAAAGAATTTTCAGGTTTTATGTTGCCAACGGACATTGATTGTATGGTTTTATGTTCTACAAAACCTGTTTCCCTCTCTTGTAACGTCGTTTTTTTATATTTACTGAAATAAGAGTTCTGCATTCGTACCCACAAACCTTTGCATGGATGCATCCATGCAAAGCAAGCAATGGACTGCAACATCCGATGCAGCTTCATCAAAATGGATTGCACGTATGTAACATTAATATAAGGCCAGTAACGAGTTCACCAGTAGTTTACTAGCAAACACTAGATCTAGTAGATGATAGAAGAGCACTGAGTGCATTGATGATCTTCTTCTTTCCTTTATGGGTTTTTGCAGCTTGCCTTGCAGTGTCTAAATCTCATTGCAACAAGTTTCTCACCTTCCTGAATGGAAATTATGGATTTTTTCTTCAACAAGATGATTAACATTCTAACTTTGCAATGTGCAGATTGCATATGATAGCATTATAAATCACTGACATATATGGATGTCTGATTGGTATTCATTGACTCTATTTGTGAAATAATAGTATCCGACAATAATGCAACATGGATACCACTTGCACAGAATTTTTCCACATCTTGTTGTTACTCTTATTACGTCATTATCTATCAAATAAATCTGAAACTTACGTTTCAACTAATATTCTCTCAGAGAAATCTTAAAAGTATGACAATCACCAAAGTTTTCACTCATTCCAGGATCATTAACATTCATGGAAAGCATTACATCTCTCTATGAGTCTGCCGTTTTGATAAAAATGAGAAATAATACTTTGGGAAATTTCATCCTAATTAAAGACATCAGAATCTTCTGTTATATCACTACTTTCACCCGTATGATATTCCAACGATCTATTTCATATTATATTTATATTGCACTAAAAACAAGAGTAATGTGTCAGACTGAACTAGAAGAAAATGAAGAGCATAATAATCTACGACAACATAATAAACACAGAAGAATGGAGAGAGAAAGAGAGACAGACAGAGAGACAGAGAAGACAGAAAGAGAGGAATCGAGAGAGCAAAGAGATTTGCACGGGGGTTGGCATGGGGAGTCGACGGAGAGAGAGGGGAAGATGACGGGAGGAGGGGAAAGAGAGCAAAATATTTGAGAAGAGAGTGCGAGTGAGAGTGACAGAGAGACCCAGGACAGAGGAAGCAGAAGGAGCGTCAGCGAGAGAGGGGGAGAGTACACGGTTAGCCGACGGTGAAGCCGCGAAGGATAGCTCTGCGTTCCGGCCTCGAGGACGGAATGCTCAAGACGCCGGGCTGATCAAGAGACACGG
This sequence comes from Spirodela intermedia, assembly GCA_902729315.2. Lineage (NCBI taxonomy): Eukaryota > Viridiplantae > Streptophyta > Magnoliopsida > Alismatales > Araceae > Spirodela > Spirodela intermedia. Next base: position 3,804,630 of record LR746273.1, read on the forward strand.
AGATACAAGACCAAGAGATCTGGGTAGATGGGAAAGAGGAAGAGGAGATGCTGCAGGGCCTGCTCGGGATGGGGAGCGCGGAGGGAGCAGAGAGGAGGGTGAGATGCAGCCGCTCCCAACGGAAGAGGGAGAAGCGATGGGGGAGAGGCAGCGGCAGATTGGCAACAGAAGAAGAGGTGGTGAGGAATAGAGCGAGTGAGGCAGAAATTCGGGTAAGGGACAGGGGAAGAGAGGAGAGTCGCACAAAATAATAGGTTCCAGTTCACCAAATATGCGAGGCTATTTACGTCATCTCCTCCTCTAACCTTGGAACTTTTTCCCGTACGCACCGTGGTCTGGTTATGTAGCTATAATGATACATTACTGTCACCTGGTTTCCAAGTCTAGACCTACTCTGATTAAGTCTACTGACTTTTTTTATTTTTGTCACTGAAGCAGGTGGCGTGCGGTGGGAAAGAGGGGGGAGTGCTTGGATGAGTTGAATGTGATCCCAGCTCATCACATGGACCAACTTCATTGGATGAGGAGCAAGAAGATGTGTACTATTGGATCCATGTGTGTTTGCCTTCTCAATTCTCAATGGCTCTCTTGGAATTCATCACAAATGGGGTACTTTGAACGACTATATATTTAGCATCCATCTATCAAACCTTTGGGAAGGAAATTATGTGCACATTTATCAAGTTTTATTCAGCTGCAAAAGTTTTAAATGTTCAACTTTCTTTACCAATTTTTATGCATTTCAACTATTTTCTGAAATAGATTTTGAAATGGTTTTCATTGATGATACACCTATGTACCTAGACAAGTTATATGTATGTTCTTCATGCCCATTAAACCAACTCAAAATTGCTTAATTAGCCATTTTCTACACAACATGTTTGTAGTTTCAACACATGCTCATCAAACTTCTCTAAATATTCTTTTTTTTAAAAAATTGTTAGTCATCCCCTCTAAGTTGGCTAGGTTTTCATTTTTTTTATGAAATTTTGAATCTACACAATCATCATCATGAAATTTGATATACATTCTAATATTTAAACTCCCTCAATCATGCAGTTTCATTGAACATCTAAACTTCATCACCCTCTATCTAATTTCAGAAAATTTGACGAAATCAAAAGCATTTTAACGACCCACCATCATAAATTATGTTCCCAAACATCAACTTTCAGTGGATTTGATGGAATAAGTTCCATCCACTAATTACAACCTCATTGCTTCAATCTTATGCATTCTTCTTTTTCAGTCTTCCACAAATCAAGTAAGCTATGTCATTGCTTCAATCTTATGCAATGATATCTACATTATACCATTTTCTCCACTACTTCTAGTTCCATTCTCATTTAATGAAATTTGGTTGACATTTTTTTCCAAATTCCATGTGAGTGAACATTTAGTGGGCAGTTTTGCCCAAATTCAACGTGATGACCTTATGCCATGATCCCCCACAGGTGTTCCTCAGCTAGTCATAGGAATATTTAGTGATCAATTGTGGCCCCTAATCCAACCATAACAAAAAGTACTCTAGAAGGAAACTTTAAGTTGATGAAATGAATGGGACAAACACATGCATGTGTAGAAGAATAAAATAAACCAAAAAAATAACTCATCACCTTTCTTTCATAAATAGGAAGATATGAGTGGAAATATTTAGCACCCACATAAGTTTCATTCACCACTCTCATCATAAAGGAGTATGGCATAAAGACTCTTAATTGACTATCGACCAAAAATCAAATTGCATACTCAAATGAAGGCACCAACCACTGAGCTTCATTAGCATATCAAAGTAATATCACATTACTTTGCAATTATTTGCCCCCAAATTGAGCCAATCATATATAATTTAGAATTAAAGAAAAAGTCTCATTTTGATATTTGACATCATTATAGCATATTAAATAGACAATTTAAATTTCAATAATACAATTTTATCCTTTTTCCAAAATGGGGCCTCTCCTGTGACCATAAGACTTAGCTACGTAGTTCTCAGATCAGATGACATTAGACATGGCTGATTTGTTGGACCAATCCGATTTTAAAGCCTTCACTTTCTGAACCCAACAGCAAATCCCAAATCATTCCCTTTTTTAGGAGTACATCATATCTACCTAGAAAAATAGACAAGCCGAATCTGCAGAAATAAAGGAATGGGTACAATCAACTAATTAAATGAGCAGTTAAAAAACGAAATTCTCAATTTTGTATATGGAAAAAAAATATAATTCATACCTATTCATTTGTAATAGTGATATCAACTTATTGGCTATCTAAAAAATGATTATGATTGATTCATCAATAGTTGATTCATTTTTATTTCATAATATCATTATCTAATAACACTACTTAGTTTTAATATGCATATGTATGTATATCTATATATATACCTCTGTGTGTGTGTATAAATACATTATAGTTTGCATTAATATAAATTTAGGAAATGTTGAAAAGACTCTTGAGAGGAAACAAGACTAGAGTGAATTGGTGTTTTTTGGGCTTCTAATAAATTTCTTCTTTGCTGTAATAGCGAGAACCAAGATTTAGCGGTTTAACATTTGGACCTAGTTCATGCTCTAAGGACCACATACTTGGGTCCCAATAACTCCTGTTAGAGTGAAATGTTAAACATTAAGCCTTTAGGTAGTGCTTACTGGTTATAATGACTATAGCCAACCAATTATTCTTTCAAATATTTCTGCTAGATTCGCAACTCTAGGGAGGCAAAATAAATTACCAATTAACTAATATTTCTAGATTGGCAACTCTAAAAGTCCAAACCAGATTAGCATTTGGAACTCTCTTCTAGATTTTTCAACTTTAAATTTGACTAGATGATGTACTCAAATGCAAATATGAAATGATTGAGAAAATAGTTTTTACAATTCTGACGTATATATGCCTTGGGTGTGGATGCATGGGCATAGAGGTGCAAAAGTTTCTTTTGATGTCAAGGATCTTTGTATGCATAAGAAAGATATAAAAGTAAAATTTACATTAATCCTTGTTGGAGGAGTTAATCCTTTGTATTTGACACATTTCTTTGAGTTTGAACTTCTAATAGTCATCTTACTTGTTATTTCTAAGACACCCAAGAACCAATTCATAATATTGTCACACTTTTGTTGCTGTGATGATTTTTTTGTGGTGTTAAGTTTATTACATGCCAATGCCCTTCATACCAAGTACATCAGCCCACTTCTTCCAAAGAACAAAACCACAAGGTTTCACTCATTTAGTATTGAGATTTATCTTGCTGGTGAGTAGACTCACTTTATATTTTATCTTAGCCATTAAAAGTGTTAGGACTCCTTGTTACCCATACAAATTGTTTCACTTATTATAGGGCCAAAACACAAAATAAGAAATAAACTCTAAGCATGTTAGGTAATTTGCTATGGGTAAAAATATGATATCCTCAATTTCAGTATTGTATAAATAAAATTAGTAGTAAAAAATTACTATTTTGCCCTTCATTATTCATTCTCAATATGATAATGTAAAAATTGTATTTTACCTTGTTCCTTTTAATTGAGTTAAGAATTTGCATATAGTGAGGTTATGCATTTTAAAGTTTATTGGCATAAAAGACCTTGCCTCCAAGTTTTCAAAAAAAATTGAAAGATTTAGATGAAAGAAAGTCGGCCCATCCATATTATCACAAATTAAATAAAATAAATTCCTTTTTTAAAATATTGACATAAAATCTGTCTATATGAGTCAATAGCTTATATATACTAGTTTTAAAATAGTTGACTAAATCATTTGATGAAAATTGCTGAAGTGACTTCAAGTGGAAAAATAAGATTGTGGGTTGTTTTTACTACCAATTTATACAATCTTTGAAAACAATGAGTTTTTTGTAAAATCTTGAAAATACTTAGAAATGGAGGATTAATCTTAATATATATGTGTAGGTTATTAATTTAAATTTTAGTATAACATTGTAATTTGTTGCTTAGATTGGGTTCATAATTTGTCAATGTAAAACATGATTATTCAACAATTATCAATGATAATGACCTTCATTAGATTGTTTCTGAAAAAATAAAAAATATATATTTATAGATAAAAAAGATTTTATCCTCTTTATTACTTCTAAATTCTGTAAAATAAAATCATATTTTCCATAGTTGGTTTTAAATTTTGCATGTAGAACCTATGTACCTACAGATTTTATACATATCAATGGTACACTCCTTGCCTAGTAACATCTACAAAATGCTGAAAATGCTTCCTTAAAATGAATGAAGTTCAATTGATCTTCATTAATTCCAATTTTAGTAAACTAGTCTCGTCCGTCTGTCCCACCCAATTCGGAGCCTGACGATCCTTTGTTAACGAGCGGTGGAAATGGTGCTGGGGTGTGCTGCCGCCGCACAGCGTGAGGGTGTACCAAGCAGCGGGATTGGATATTAAAAAAAATTGGGAAGATCCACCGAAGTGGGTCGCCTTAATGTGTAACAGGGGAAGCTCGAAAGCTGTTCCCGTCCCTGTCGGGGGAGATGCCAACCATCTCTCCTTCTAACGAACACAAGTAAATAGAGAATTCCTTTTTATATCATCTTAATTTTGAAACCTTCCTTCCGCCCCATCCACCACTGCATGCGGAATTTTCAATGGGCATGACGGGGGCCATCTGCACCTACCGGCAGCACTTGGCAGCGACCGTGAAGAAAGCGGGCTCTTCAAGAATGGGGACCTGGGGGGGCTGGTTCACCCCCCACTCGGCGGCGGCTGCGCGGGCCATCCTCGAACGTGTTCCCCTCGTTGATCTTACCCTCGAGGTTCGAGACGCCAGGGTACGCTGAGGAGATGTCAGAAAACCGATTGTCTTTCTTGTTAATTATGCCCGTTATGTGAGAATGTGGGTCTTGTGGGCAGATTCCATTGTCGTCTGCTTTCCAGCCCTTGACGCAGGATTCCTTTTCACGCAGACGGATAATACTGCTGAATAAGTTGGATCTTGCAGATCACGCGCAAACGGAGGTATTCCTGTTCTTTAGATGTTTGCCGTTGCTTTATGAGCTACACACCTCTCTAATCTAGCTACACCGCTTGCTTCCCTTTCTTATGTTTTAGATATAAGCTTACCGTCCGGTAGAATCTAAGAACGTAGGCAAGAGAAATAGGGTTCTTTCTTTGTTGAATTGGAGCTATGATGTTCTCTACCGATGATTAGGATTGCTTGCAGAGAGAAAAAGTATAAATGGGTTCTTAACTTGTTAATGAGGTATCGATTTTATTTCTTAACTTGATGCGGCCTCCAAAATGAGATTCTCCGTCTGATTAGCATGGTGAGATATTAATCTGCCTGAAAGAGCATCAAGATGGAGAACTACATTTGGGAGAAACAGGTTAAAATATGTTGGTAAATTTGCGTGCATATTCGGTCCTCGCCAAATAGCTTGTCTTGAGCGACTTTTTAATTAAACTTACAACAAATGATTTGCATCGATCGGTCATCTGAGCATTATTTATTGTTTTTTTTCGTTACAATTCGTTATTTTTGAGGGTTGAGGATGGTGTCTTATATACCGTCTTTGATCTGCAGAGATGGATCGATAGTTTCAAAGAGAAAAATTGCATTTGCTTTGGGGTTAATTCCCACAATAAAGGAAGCATCAGAGAGGTGATTTCTAATTTTTCTCACAAAATACACGTCCATGGCTGTAAATTGATTCCTATTTTGACCTCCAAATCATGCACATCCGTACAGTTAATAAACTTTGTAAGGGCTCGGATCAAGGAACTAAAAGCTGGAGACTCAGGTCACACTGCAACAGTAATGCTGGTTGGAATTCCAAATGTTGGAAAGTCTGCGATTGCTAATGCCATGCATCAGATTGGGCGCATAAGCGCAGAAGGTATGGCTAGGCTTTTCATACTTTTGGCCGAAGGAATGATCTTCATTTATATAAGAAAGCCTTCAGTTTCGTCCATTTACTGGGACTGATGGACCATTTTGACAACTAAGCTATTGCCAATGTTTTCCATACATAACTGACTTTTATCAATCTTTGCATGTCTTGTTATCTCCAAGAAAAGGGAAAGCTTAGGCATGCAATTGTGAGCTCCACCCCTGGGGATACCAAAGATATTAGAAGTTACAAGGTAGGGGGGTTCACATTTGTACCATCATTGCCATTCTTACATCTTTCTTCCCATGGTTATTATTGTTAGGTTGAATATATTCTTAAGCACTCGTGATTCGTGATGAGCCTCCACTTTCTAAAATTCTTGGGATTGCCCACATTTTCTGTCTTATAATACTGTGGAGTTACAGTATTAGGTTAATTCTTACAATGAGAATGTCAGAGATAGTGATGGGGTCGAGGAAACTGATGTCTAGAGCTGTACCATAGTTTTCAGAATCCGGTTATCCTTCTCTGTCTCAACCCTCATTTTTGTTTCAGGGCACGCATTAACTAGACCCTTTACCACTTGTACTTTCCCACCTCAACCGAATCTCCTTTCATTCACTTTCCTGACATTACCAGGCCTTAAAATGGTGCCTGACGTTGACATTCCTGAGATAGCCGAATGAAGATGCCAATAGTAGTTCTCTGAGAGCAGGATATATGTAACTACGTGGACCCTTTGTACACATGTGGGGTGTGCTTCATCTCATTACGCATGTAATGAGATGATTGCTGGGCTCTTGTCCTTTGGTGTCCGATAGGCTCATCTTGATTTTGGGACGTTGCGTTTCCTGTAAGGTTTTATGAATCGAATGTATTGTATCTTTGATCTATTCATTTCTTCAGTGTGGAATAATCCTCATATGCTTGAAGAAACAGAGGGCATAAATATCTACTTTTGTTTACAGATTGCAAGTCACCCAAACATTTATGTGTTGGACACACCAGGGATTTTATTTCCAGAAATAGCTGACGCCCATGCAGCTTCAAACTTAGCTCTGACAGGTTTGCCACGCTCGATTGTTTTATCAGTTCTTTGCATTGCTAGTTGTTCTCTCACAGAATAACAGTAATAATAATAATAATAGCCCGTTTTCTTTACCTTCTGTCCAGGGGCAATTAAGGACAGTCTTGTAGGTGAATGTGCACTTGCCCAGTATTTTCTGTCCGTTCTGAACTCAAATGAGGAGTACAAGAAGTGGGAGTCCTTGAGTGGACATGCCAAAGAGAACTCTGCACAGAAGAGGGGGCAATACCCATCAGATCACACGCAGGTACTAAATAATATCTTCTGAAATGAAGCCATTGAGCGTTTTCAGAGCTACCATTATCTTCTGTGGAGTACCTGAGGCTCCCCTCCGCCCCCCCCCCTTTTTCGACTCAAATAATCAGGTGGGTCGTAGGCCTTTTAATAGTGAAAAAGAATAGCTAAGATCAGCAATTCCCTCTGCCTATCTACACAAAAATCAGGTGGGTCGTAGGCCTTTTAATAGTGAAAAATAATAGCTAAGATCAGTAATTCCTTCTGCCTATCTACACAAAAAATCAGGTGGGTCCCCTCTGCCCCCCCGGGTAGTTAGTGAGTGACTGTTTCAGGAGCGATTCCCTTCCACATTCCTGACGACGATTTTATTTCCTCATGAAGTAATAAATAAGCCCTTTATTCTCCATTCTTACGCACTCTTTGATTCTTCATGTGCACAGGACTTCGTCGTGTGGGACGTTCGGCGCACTCTTTTCGAAACCATTTCGTCCTTTGGAAGAAGATGTCTGGAGGAGGAAGTCGAAATGGGTAGGCTGATTGAGCTCCAGTTTGCGGCCTTGCACGAAGATTTCAGAATTCCCGCGGATGATACGGACGGATACAGGACTGTAGCTTTGAAGTTGCTAAACCTCTTTCGGACTGGGAGACTGGGCCGCTACACATTGGATCCAATTCCCCAAGTATCTGACGACCACTCGCTCATCCATCCCCCTAACATCAGCCCTTCGGATTTTCCATCACAAAACATATAATCAAATCGTACGTTAGTTCTGCATCTTCTGACGAGTATGAAAAATTAGTTATCTGAGTTCAGATGATATTTTGAGAAAATTAATGTTGTGTTATAAACGTTCATGCAACCCGGCTTATAAAATGGGTCGGAGATGATCCGAATCAGCGAAGTAGGTGGGCTTATCATACCGGGCGGACCCGGGCCGGTTCGCCGGACGACTCGAACGGAGGCGGAGGAGCGGACGGGGGGTGAGGCGGAAGGCAGAGGAGGGGGTGACGGGGGGCAGCGGACGACTGCGACGGTGGCGGCGAATCAACCAACTGAGTAAGAATATGATGTGCGTGTTGGTTAATAAAGGAGACCTCTAAGCAGGCGACCTAATCGAGTTTAGCTAGACAGACGTGAGGAGAGAAGTCTGACGTTTTGCTATGGATCTGAATTTTGTCGAGTCCAATAAAACAGTTGGGCCAACAATAATCTGTGTTGTGGCTTTTGTTTGGACGCCTTCCTCTGGTTTTATGGAGGACCCGCTTCCTCTGTGGGAGCGGGAAGAATCTCTAGCGGGAGAGAGAGAGAGAGAGAGAGAGAGAGAGAGAGAGAGAGAGAGAGAGAGAGAGACATGGCGGGTGCCGGGGGGCAGAGGATGGCGTCGATGCTGCCGCACCTCCTGAAGACCCTTGGGGGGAGGACATCTTTCCCGGCGGCTAATCTACCAAGCCAGACACTCCCGTCTCTCAGGTAATGCCCCGTATCGTCAATCTCTGCATCTCGTTCGTTGGGTGAGTTTCGTTCTTCATCTGCGTTCCTCACGGGCTGTTCCTGATCTTTTGGGGGTGGGGGGGATGGGGGGGAGAGGACAGGCGGGCGTTTTCACTCTATGATCAGATAAATCTCATCGATAGCGTTCCTGAAGATCAGCTGCGATTTCAGGGGTAAGCGACTGTTTTTGACATTGATGGTATTACTACTCTTGATGTATGAGTTTATACTATGTTTTGTCTGTTCTTGGTTTCCTGTGAATTCTTATCTCGAATCGTTCCGCTTTTGTTGTCATGAGGCGCAGTGATGGAGCGATGTTGAGACCTGTCAGCACAGGTTTTACTACCAAGTTTTGGAATAATGGAAAACTAATTGAATCGTTAAAATATTCTGAAGCAGGTTGCTATGGAGAATAAACGTCGAACTGATTAGTCCGAAGTTGAAAACATGGCGAATAACAATAAAATTATAAATAGTGATCAAGTGATTCCAACACTTACCTGAATATGAGCTTCTGCATGTTGTGAATGAACATAGAACACCAACATTAGGGTTAGAATGTTCAAACAATTGATGTTGCGCGAATAAGGGATGACGACGGAAATCAGTTTGAAACACGATTCACATTCAATGATATTCTTTTTCAGCACATTATCTATGCTTATACTCTTAGTGTGCTGGAAAGTTAACATGCAAGAGGTGATTTACTAGCTATAATTACTGACATTGTCGATAGAATGAAGAATACTACTGGCAGTGAATCTACAGCAGTAATTACTCCTGTACCTTTACTATGCTATTATACATCTCAGTAATTGAGTGGAAGAAGCATCTCGGTAGATAGCCAGATTCAATACTGAATGTTGAAAGGAAATTAGATGGAGATAATAATAGCTAAATATGATTAATGATTCACTGAAGTTTCTCCGAATTTTAAGGATGATATAGATCTCTATTTTCATCAGAGCGTGGTCCTTTACCACTGTCTAGGTAACAGGACCCGGCAACTTGGTGATGTCTACTTCTAGATATGTTTAAACTCAAAATGAATGCATAGAAGTAAGAAAATTAGAAACATAAATATTCATGATAACATAACAAGGAATAAAATATAACTAAAGTAATAAAAAATACGTTTTAAATAAATTGATTGTCGCTCAAGTAACTTTTTTAATATCCATTGATATAAAGAATTATGTATCGATAGTATAAAAATATATGATAGGGCTTTTGACCAAAAGTTCATTCACGCTCAAGAAGGTGTGGAGAAGGTACCATTTGTACATCATTTTGTACTGTGTGAATGGGTTTCACATCATATGCCATACTATGTTTTAAATTGAAATCGCTTTGCACATAGAAAGATATTCTACGTTATTCCCAGAATAATGCTGTCATGCAAAGTAAATTCATCAAACACGCATTGGCTTTATAAGTACATATATGATAGATGCGATTTGTAGATCCTATTTTTTTTTTCAAAGCTATGATTTTCTTGAATGATTATGATTCACCTTTCTAAGACGGTATGAAGTTACGAAGTACACGCTTCTAGAGCTAAGTGTGAGCTTTCTTTGTCGCTTCATGGTATCTTTTTGTTGCTTGTATGTTTTTGCTAAATTCTGCATGTTTTTAGGTACTCTGACACAGGATTCACTGTAAATGGCGTAGAGTACGAAGGGAGCTTGCTCATTATTGGCAATTTGGTCACATCTTGGTCTCCCAAAAGCTTTTCTGAGATAACCAGTGATAGGTACTTTTGAAACTTTTCGTGTTACGAAGGCATATTATTTATGTTTTTGGGAGCTTTTCAATACATCATTGTTATCTCATCTGCAAGTTACATTACTGAATAACACAGCTTTCTGGACATATCATGAATTTCATCAAATATTCAGACAACCTCTTTCTGTTCTTCTATTGCACCACTTTCTTTTGATGGAGCTAAACCTGTCTTATTGTTGGTAATGATTTGGAATGTAACAGAACCTCCAGTATCTTATCAGAAATATTTATTTATCGGCGAGATCTGACCTTCTTTGATTTGTATTCAGAGTCTGTTCTAGTCCTATTCTAGCGAAACTTTGTGAGTATTCCAGAAAATAATGCTGGACTAACTTCCTTTATGGGACTTTAAATAGGTTTCTCCTAGTTGTCAGTTGGGAACTTAGAACAATTCAAAAGAGTCCAGGTCAAATTGACTGCCAAACTTTATGCAGTTCTATTTAATTGTTATGTCCATGTTATTCAATTTAAAAGATTTGAATATGATGGCTTCCACTGCTTCTGTTGCTCAGTCCGTTGGTTTATTATTACATCTATCAATGAAAATTATTCATCAATGGTTCCATTCATTGATATTTTGTATTTTTCTCTTTTTTCCCCAGTCTATCAATGCTCAAATTGATACGTCCTGTTCCAGGTATGTTCATGCTGATATAGCTTGGTTGAATGTGAATGAAAGCTTTCTCACTTGGTCTCGGTGCCTGTCAACATTTTGGTTGGGAACTTCTAGAGATTTTTTTCTGTTATTTTTTATTAAGGTTCGTAGTTTCTTGGGTTTATTGGCGATGTTGAAGAAAGGAATTACTTCTCTTGAAAGTAATAATGTAGTTTATGAAGAATGTTCATGGATTTAGGGAGAACAAACTTTCATCTGCTTACAAATAGACCTCCCATGGTTCTCACCAAAGGTGGATAATAGGCGAACACTATTTGGAGCCATAGATGCTCATTAACTAGTGGTTCCAAAATGTCACACGTCGCTAGAAAAATAATTCGTTTCTTTCAAATCTTATTTTATTGGGCGTTGAAAAATTTACATTTGGTTGCTGATCATATGCCAACAAATGGCGAAAGCAGCCTCACTGTGGAACCAATGCTTTGTGATCGTAACGCATATAAAATAGATGGAATTTTCCTGATCTCCTAGATAGTGTGTGGAATGATCAATATCTATGGTGATCGCCCATTAGGAGAGAGGACAAAAGGTCAAGTCCATACCTTCGTTTCTGCTGGTTTCAACCTATATAATTCGGACGATCTTGTTATAAGTGCAGATTGAGGGGAATTCTGTTGTTTATATGGAATGTAGAGTCCTTTGGCTCCATTAGGTCTGGATTTCGATACTCCAAGCTAGACAATCACTGAAATATAGTTCGCTCTGCTTAGTTGGAATGCCTCAAGCCTTTGCGTCAAAGTACCTACGGTAATCACCCACTTCGTTAATGAACTCATTCATTGAGAAAACAGTAGCGTTGGGCTTCTCATTTTGTGATCAAGCATGAAATAGGCTAATCAACTTTATCACCCTGAATCCGTCAAAGCAGGTGTCATATCCTTTGAGTCACTGTGGTATGACGAGAGCCAGTTCAAATTGTCTTGGTTTCGCTCAGCCCACGTTTGAGAGACAGATGAGGATGCTATTCAATTGTATATGCTCCAGCATCCAATCTTTAAAAGATTGGAATTTTTTTTGAACTTTTCTCTATTCAATCAGTTCAAGATCTATGGGTGTTTCAACCATGCAAAGACATTTCTAATAAATCTTTTAAGAGGAAAGTTTGGAGATTGAATCAAATTAGTTTTCATCGTCAGTCAGACCACATACAGGATCAATCAATGTTCTTTTTGATTCCCTTTGAGTAATCATCGTTGGTGCCAACAAAACCACATATCTCAGAGGGATACGACCTGTCATCTATTTTAGATGATATTTTCTTTCGAATTTCTTGTGAGAATTCGCATTCCTCCTCTTGTGAGCATATTATCCGTCGGAGGGAGAAATGTCTGTAAAATTCTTACCCTTTATGAGTAGGGTTTTCTTGAAGAAACTTTACTGGTGAGATATAAATGCTCCCTCTGATCATTTACTTCCAGCAGCTGGGATGGGATAATGATATTGTTGGCATGAAGATGAAAAACATTGAAGATTACTGGACGGTGAAGCTCAAGTTAGTTAGGATTCGTTTGCTATTACAAATCAATGTTCTTGGACCTTGTATTAACTCGATGCTAACATTGTTTCTTGAACAAGTCCATATCTCTCGACTACCGCAAAATCAACTATACGATATGTGATTAGTGTGATGACCAATTTATGCATCGACAACAAGCCCCTCATATGCTGGTTGTCCAATGGATAGACATTCTATCAACTCTAGGTAAAAGATTGTTGTACTCTATACATCTAGTTAAATGATAGATAATACTGACTGGAAAAGCTTAAAAAAATGACAAGAGTTCTATCAAGTTATTGCAAATTTCGACCGATTGCTCATGGGGTTGTTATGTTTTTACTGTTGAAGATTCTGCTCAAAGAAATTAGATTAGAATTGAAGTGTTTCCTATAAAATTTTACCATGATGACAAGGATGCTTATCGTATAATCATAAACCTGATATTCCACAATAGAATGAAATGCATTAAGATTAAGCACCACCTTTGGACCTTACATAAGAAGACAAGTGTTCACTGTAACATTGAGAAAGCTGAAGGTGGTATATATATTATTCTCAGGTTCGTAGAGTGTTAAGGAGACAAGTGCATTTGTGTTTTTGTTCTACTATTAATTATTTCTTCTGTTTTATCCTTGTCACTCCTGATGATATGTGGGGTAGAATAGGTGTGTCTCATAATCTTTTTTGGGTCTGTCATGTTTTTAGCACAACAATCTCCCTCTGTTTATTGTGCATTCCCGTCTTCTTCTCTGATCCATCGACGATGTTACTATTTTCCTCTGCTGCAGAGATTTTAATTTTGGGTTGCGGAAGGCAAATTCAGCCAGTGAGTCCTGAAGTGCGTCAATTCATTCGGTCTACTGGAATGAAATTGGAGCCAATCGATTCGGTTTGTGAAGAAGCATATTCTCTCATTTATTTCTTAAATAATTGCTCTCGTTGTTTTCCTAGAACTGTATCGGTTTCGGTCTATCAGTTTCATGAACTTGTTTATCATCTGTGGTATCTGGTATTAAATGCATACCCGTTTTAGTTATTATGTTCTTCTTTCATTCCCCTTGGCAGAGAAATGCAGCGTCCACATACAACATCTTGAACGAGGAAGGAAGGGTGGTGGCTGCGGCGCTCCTTCCCTACGGATTCTCTTCATGAAGACCGCATCACACATGTAAGATCCTGACAATAAAGCTTAGCCAATCATCGTCCCTACAAGATGAGCTTGCTGGTTGGATTGATTTTTTTGTCATTAACTTTACTTTAATACAAACTAATCGCATTTTAAAAGATGCAGTAGAAAATCATGAATATTTCGATTTATTTAACTGAAGTGTTAGCACTACGTAACGAATTTAACAGGTTCATGAAAACATTCTATTTTTTTTAGATCAATATGATTTATTTTTACAAATTTTGCTTACATAAAGTTTCTTATTTACCCAATACTATTATTATGAAAATATTTATATCCATACCAAAGACCATGATTCTGTGGTTATTAATAACTTTATATAACCAAAAATATATATGCTTAAGAAAAAAAATAATATTAATATTATTTAGTTGATATTGTAAATATCTAATTAATTATTAAGCTATAAACAGGCTTCGCTTTTCATAGCATTTTAAAGTAAATTAAGGAATTTAACTAAAAAATTATATATATCTCTCTCTATATATATATATATTACTTTAGGTAATCTAAAAAATTAGAACAAGATAACTAAGGATAATTTGTACTTTGTGCTATTTTTATTTATGACTTTCGTAACATTATTTTAGATAATTGGAATTTATGAAAAGGTTCATTTCCCATTAAAATTTTAGGAGATGGTTTTAAAAATTTTAAATATGTGTTTGCTGAAATAATTAACTACCATTTATGTCACTAGTATTCATATAAGTATAAAGAAAAAGTGTTATATTAAATTTAATGTTTTTATTAAAAACATTTCGTAAAAAAATTAAAAACTTGGAATGTATGTCTGCATGCTTGTTTAACATAATTTTTTCTTTTCTTGAACTTGATATAGTAACTACATATTTAGATTCATATTAAAAGTAACTACATATTGTGTTGACACAAGAATTTCAGGTAGGAAATGAAAAAATCATGTCATTTTCACTTCTTAGTTTGTAGAGTATGTACTAGCAATTTTCAAAGAACATATTGCTTTTTATTCACACCATGTTGTTTTTTATTGACACCATTTTCAAAGAAATAATCAAATAATACAAATATTAAATATTCCAAGTGTAAAATGGAAATGACTCTCTCTCGCTCTCCCTAATTGCATAAACATTAAAAAGTGCATCACTTAAAATGGCTGAGAAGAGAGACCCCAAACCAATGCCCAATCAAGAAACACGAAAATGCAAAAACTATAAAATAAAATATTAGAAAATATCATATTGTTCACATAGACATGAAGATTAAGACATCTACACACTCCTGATTCCTAACAACATAATGTCCTTAAAAAAATACATACAAACATGAGACCACGGTGGTTAGCTGATATATCCAGGGAAGAAGAGTCCCAAGCTGTACAGAACGATGGACAAGAAACCGCAAGCAGCACAAGGAAAATCTCGTCGGGAAGTCACAATTGACCAGTTCTGATGTCTCTGTCTAGGCGATCTGCATTCAGAGTTCCAGGAAGCTCTCTGAAGTTTTCGTTGAATACTGAGTACGCACTGCAGGGTCACAAAGGATGGAAACATTTTATCCAAGGATATAAATAACCGAGAGAGAGAGAGAGAGAGAGAGAGAGAGAGAGAGAGAGAGAGTGCATACCTAACATCACCATCTTGCCTCTTTCCAAGATTTAAAAGGATGACAGCGAAGCCTGTTCCGAGAATCTACATAACACATTAAAGATGACCAATGGGAGTAACTGGACTAAAAAACCAACGCCTTTTCTTGTTCTCCAGACTATATTCCACTCAGTTATGTAATCTCCCATAATCCGGTTATTTTTCTTACTTCCACAGGAAATACACAAATCTAAGAAAGGATGAAAAACTTACAAATATTGGGCCCATATCCCATCTCTGTGCAATAGGTGCCAAAGTAAACCATAATATTATACCAAACCATGCCTTTAGACTGATTGAGAAAATTGCCATCAACACAAAATCTGTGGACGTTAACAAAGATGATCGTCAGACATTCTATTCCCTTTCCATTTAAATGCGAGAAAATTGTGATTAAGCATCTGGATACCAGGAAACTTCATTTTTTTCTGGAGGAAGGTGAAGATACTTTTCTTCCACCAGTTCGTGGTCTCTGGAATTTGAAACTTCTGAGTACAATAAAGTAAAAGGTAAAATTGTAATTCAACGAATTCATAAAGGAAAATCGATTTTCTAGTATAGTTATGAGTACATCTAACCAGTTCATCATCATCGTCTTCATCCAATCCTTCACGCATGTACTGAGCAGGTGGCTTTGGAATGACAGCAGCAATCAAAGAGTCTGGAAGAGTATTAATGTTGATGAAGTATTAGCAACAACAAAGGCACAAAAATAAACACTGAAGCCTACATTTGTGCAGCACAGACGGCCAGATAGATATTTATTTCCTTCTTGTACAGTGCAAAGATTTTTCATTACCTTCCTGTATCTCTTTATGCCTTTCATGTCTCAAACAATTAGAATATGAGGATTAAGAATATTATTGCGCGTAATATGACAATTCCAAATTTTCCTCTAACAGCCTCTGAATCTGGTGCACAGCCAGTATTTTGCTCCTAATTTCGGCAATGTTTGCCTGTAAGGAACGTACCTAAACAATCACAAATAAAATGCATACTATTGCGAATAGACCTCCAACAAGAAGAACGCATGCGAATTGCCTCCTGGGAAATTCATTGATTAAGAAGGAATCCTTAAATGTTACATATGGCTGTTTCTGTCAACCTGCTTTATCTATTAATTATCAATTCAATGCCTCATCACTATGTCAACACCTATGAAAAGGAAGACAGGAGATCTCACTTTAACCTTTCTGATATGCCACCATGCAACAGCTTACGTGCCCCATAACCCCCAATATCTACATCTGCCATGCCCCACCCGAACTTCGACCTCAAGCACCATTGGATCTACCAGTTCAGTGAAAGTGCCACAATGCTAATGAGTCTCATTGCAACTCAGCAGGAATTCTTTACAGCGATTACCACAAACAAACACTGACGGGTGATCCAAATTTAGATATGACAAGAAAACTTTTCCATTTGAACATTAGGGAATCCAGATATAATGAACCAACGATGCCCACCAATGGGACAAATAAAATACAATTATCTCAAATTCCTCAAAATCAAAATCACTGAGGCAAGCAATATGATAATCCCTCATTGTTGCATCCAATCTTGTGACACTCTCACAGGTCGTTTGCCCCTTTCAAGACTATACCAGTACTCTTGCCAGCAACAGCCATACTTTGACATCCATCTGAGATCGATAATGGTATCGTCCTACGTCCATTAGCCTTCTGAAAGCACTAATAAGCAGCAACCCTGATGGTGCATCCTTAGTACAGAATCGGATCGAGAACTCGGTCACTTGGTTAGCAGTCATCATTGAAGATGGATTCCGTATCCCATTTGGCCTACACTTCACTTGCCTGTGCATGCTCCCTTCTACGGTCCTCTCTCCATCTGTATTGTGATGAAATTCCAGAGATAGTATTACCTATTACGCTGACTATATATTCTTGATAGTTCGGCCCAAGATATTTAAATTATGCAAACAGATAATGGTTTCTGAAAAAGTCGTTGAACACAAGAAAAGTTAGGCATAAAGAACAACAAAAAACTTTAAAATCTAAGAGAAAATGAACCACATTTTTAACATGATAATCAAAACTATCCCACAATCGGTTGTGGTCCGTATTCAGTGAAGATGATATAAAATATAATACTTTTGAGATTAGTTGATCCACTTGATTTCAACACACCGTATGTAAGTGTTAAGCGAATGACCAACTTTAATTTCTGGCAAGAAAGAGCTGTGAAAGTAGAACAGAATCGAAAGAAATAATGAAGACCCAAAAACTGTAGCTGAAAAAGGCCCAAACAGGTGAATCGTGGACAGCCCAAATGCTGTACTCTTATAGCTACAAGATTCCTTTTTCTATGCTACTTTTTTTGTATTTTCTTCTGAGGAGTCATATGTTCTAGGTTTTTTCACTAGCAGGTTCTATTTTTCAGGAGATCTAGAACTAAATTTTTCATATTTACACAAGGACAAAATATCAAAGTAAGTTGTTGATCCCTTTCTCTCCTTGTGGATTCAAGGGTACTCTCTTTTCTGAAATTTCTATGTTAAAGTTTTTGAGCTCATACACTTGTTTTGATACCAGTTGACATAGCAGAAGGAAGATAAAATCTTGGACCTGCTAAGAACGAAAAGAAAGATCCTTTAATCCACAAGGAGCTGAAGAGGGGATCCTTGAGTCAGAAGGATTAAGAGAGGGGGTCCATTTAATCCACAAAAAGTTCCTAGAACCACAAGGAGAGAGCTAAAACAAGGCTTTGGGTCAAAAATTGTCTCCCTTTACATTTTTTCCTTCTTTAAATAGAAAAAAATATTTGGAATCTCCTCATAAGTAGGATTTGCTAATAGAAAAGTCCAAAGGAAAGGTATCTCCTATAAAAGACAAAATATAAATGAAATATCCTAATACAATGGATCTGGGGGAGAAAGCATACTGAAATGTATGGGTCATCCGTTTTTAACCCACTCGAGCCTTTAAGGTTGCACTCTGTGGGAATTCCACGTTTCATGCAATTATGTTCCACATCAAGTTTCCAACGATCTTAACAGGTCCAATAATGCCCAGAATAAAAAAAAATTCTGACATCAAGTTTCCAACTAAATTTTTTCCTTCACAGGTCATATCAAAACCTTAATCAACATGGCATTGAATGGGAAACAGAACCTCATGCGCTCTAGTATCTGAAAAGGAATGTAAGTCAGCCAAAAAAGCCTTTCACTGGAGTATTTTAGATTGCAAGGTTAAAGAAACTCAAAAATGGCTTCACCTATTATTACGTGAAATTGCAGTCTAATCGGCCACACAAACTATTTTAAAAAAAAACGCATTCCCTCGTAACTAAATTCAGAGTGAGAACCCCAAATCGATGTTCATCAAAAGCTGATAAATGGATTTAACATCATCAGATGTCAAGAATAGATGAATAATTGAAGATGCATGTTCGTCAATAACACAAAGTGAACCTGACAGTCATATTTCGACAGGATCGGCAACAGGAAAGACGGGGAGCCTTCAGCAGCACAAATTTTAGACAAATAAACAGATATCGACCACAATATTTACTTTACTGGCAATAAAAAGAGGTAAAAGATGAGAAGAAATGCAATCAACCTCCATCCTTCAGGTTGACCACGAGGTCGTCCCCGCGAATCCCTTGGTCACAGAGCGTCCGTCCCCGGAGGATCAGCTTGAGCTCCTCCACGGGAATGTCGCTCTCTGCCGCTACGATCCTCCTCAACTCGAGAACCTACCATCAGGAGTACCATGAAAACCGGGCAAACCGATAACCCACGAGAGAGGGGAAAAGGATTTGTTGGAGAATCCTACTCGCACTGCGGAAGGGATATGCATCTTCGTAGGGCGCCCTGGCCCTATTCTCTTCACCGTGATCTCCACGTCCCTCTCCTCTTCCCCCATGACGATGGAGGATGGGAGAGAGAGACAGCGCGGAGACCCTGAACGCTGTTCTTCTGCCTTCTCCAGAAGCAGGAGTCAACGCCTTATAGGGGCCCAAGATAGACATTAATGGGTCAAGCCCAGGCCTTTCGCCCAGCTCTGGTCCAAGTCTCAGCCTACACCCTCGTAATTAGGCCAGAGTTTGAGATTTTAATCCCGGGGTCACAGTATCATACAAGAGGGGTCTCTCTCTGGCGGTCAACAGAGATCCAAGGATGAACAACATCCCAGGCGACATTTTCTTAACACACGCAATCTCCGCTTTTACTCTCTACATGGACTTCCACCTTTGAAAAGGGCAGAAGTAACGCAATAGTCTTCAGTCCATGAACATTTCCATATATGCATACACACATATATACATATATATATATATATATATATTCAATTTATTTGATAATTTGGTTGCCTAAAATACAATCATGAAGACCCAGGTACTAATCTAACGTTCCACTTGGGCAAAGATCAGCGAGTGGACATCATGGTGGAACTATTTCGACAGTATTTTTCACTGTCTAGTACAAGCTTATTTATTCAGTGGGCATAATTGCTACGCGAAGAAGATGGATGAGCCTTATTCATGAATGAACATTCTGATCCATAGAGCCTTTCTCATTCACATTCCACTGCAGATGATTCAGACTGGTAGGTGGAAGGAGGACGTCGGCTATGCACTCTACTACCAGCCAGCCAAGCCAACCCATGATGAACAAAATGTACAGGTTGGAGTACAGATCAGAGTGGGTGGCACTTCAGAGCTTCGACCTGCCCGTGCCACGTCTCAGTCGAGGGAAACTCAACTCTTCCCATTCTGGATCATCCACAGGGGCAAAGTACTTACTGATCATCTCCTCACTTACTAGTTCCAATTTAGAAGGCTCCCACTAGAAAAAAAGCAAGATATATTAGACCGACTAAATAGTAAATAATACGTAGTTGTGAAGAGGAATGTAAACGACTGTTAGCAATTATGCAGATAATGAGGGCGCCGACCTTTGGATTCTTGTCTTTGTCAACTAGTATGGCCCTACAACCCTGCATGCCAGACCTGGTGTTGAGTGAGATGGATCATCAAGGATAGCATGAATCAATACCTTCGATAAAGAATAGTATGCACCTCGAAGAAATCCTTGCTGATTTCTCCTCGAAGAATATGAGAAACCATCCTGTATTCTCGGATAAGACATTGGCCAACTCCTTGAGACCTTCCTTCTCGGATCTGTGATAACCCAAATTATTGAACCATGAGAACCCACCCAGAGGAAGAAAAGTTTTAATCAATGCAGTAATATCATTGAACCGAGTGATAAGTAGCCACTAAGTTGGAACCAGAGTTTTCAGGCACACCATTACTGCTAAGTTTAGACTATGGAGGTCGCAGATGATACTTCATCATTCACCGTGAGACAAACTGAAAACTGGACATCTGGAGGTATGCAGATATTGGGGCAAGGAAGAGAGAAAGAGTTTTTATTGCGCAATTTATTGGAAAAATACAGATTTTTGGCATATATTGAGCTACGGAATCATGGGCATACGATCCATCTTTGATGGCCTTCTGACGATCAGCTTGTCAACCCCTAATTACGGATCGAGACAATAATTTTGGGATATCTTATCTCGGAGGAGGAAGAAATTTTATCAGGTAGTCAAGGTATGGATCATTGAACTATGCATTGTAATGTGTTTCTTCCACTCACCATCCCATCCAAAAATTTGCATTTAAAACTTTACTAGGCTAAAATATCCATTCCATTACAATAATATTTAACAAATATCGAGCCCCTTTGCAACCATCCTTGTTTTTGAAAATACCCTGTAGCATGATAATGTGTAGACGGATATGTTCCTTTCTTCTCTTATTGATACGAAATGCACAAGCCATAAGGGAGCACATGCATGGGAGAGCAAAGCCCATACACACACGTCGTCACTAACAAGTCACCATGTAGAGGATATCTTCGGCATTTTGCAGGACCTTGGTCTGAAAGACGACAACTTCTAGGCAGTGCATCTTTCTAATTTGATACGTAAAAAGGGCGGATTTTAACCAAGTACTAATCATTTTATGAACTACACGCCTTTTTTTATTTCTCTGTGCTCTGGTTACCAGAATTATATACTTATATTGTA
The DNA here is from genome assembly GCA_902729315.2 of Spirodela intermedia. Lineage (NCBI taxonomy): Eukaryota > Viridiplantae > Streptophyta > Magnoliopsida > Alismatales > Araceae > Spirodela > Spirodela intermedia. The sequence goes on from LR746273.1 coordinate 3,826,136, forward strand.
GTTTCTACCATATTGATTGTTTATCTCAATAGGACAGTCATTTTCTGTGTCCCAGTAAAAGGAAATTGAGGTCTTGTGCCGAATCACTGAAAGCAATCGTCATCAACCATTTCATAGTTTAGTCTATGACGTTTGTTTCCTCGCATCAAAATTGTTTCCACTTTGTAAACATCTCATTTCATGTTTATGAACACGGAATATCTACTATTATGGCAATGACACGCTGAAAGTAAAATTTTATATAATCATCAATTTTCTAATCATCTGGGTTCTGAAGAAAAGGCATAGCAGACCTCTCGAAACAAACTAAAAGAAATAATCAGCAACGTTCCACACACCATTTCAAGGACTATTTTCTTTCCTTCCATTATGGGCAAATTGAAACTAATTATCCAATTTTCCATATTTATGATTTACTACCATTTCTTCCCATTGTTGAGAGAAAATAATGCATCTGTCCTAGAGATGGATTAGATGTATACTCATGGCAAGTAACTTTGTTGGACATGCTTTTAGAAACACCATGTGATATCCCTAGGTTTCTGTGTCAACAGAAACATGTGATGCTTCTCAGACCAGCAAGAATATTTTGGATGACATAGAAATAAATAGGTTTTATCCTCCCCAAGCAAATGATTTCAAGGTTCATAGATAGTAGTAGGCACACAAAAAATCTAATCCAACATTTCCGTTGAAGGAAAGTTCTTAGTCATGGCAGGAAATGATCCATCGTGAGAAAATGGCAATTTCAATCTCGATCACTGTTGTTTAGAGTGACATAGGAGAACCATAGCATTATCTCTGGACCACATAAATTTCATAACAAAACCTCCATAGTGGATTGAAAGCCCTAAGGAATCTAAATATTCTAGGAAATTTTGTCATCTTGGGATAGAAGAGGATGTCCTAAAACAGCATGGTTCATGAAACTACCTAGTTATGGATTGAAATGGTCAGAACGGTAAAATTCCATCAATCCCATACTGTGTGAAGCAGCTAGTGCTAGGTAACAAGGTGAAAAAGTTGCAGCAGTATGCGGCTCTTAAATTATACCATATTACCAGAAGTGTCCTTAAGTTGTCCATGAAAACTGAAGTGCATAATCTCCAGGGTATCTTGGATGATTACATGTGAAGAATTCATAAACAAAGACTATGTTTTCCCCACCAAGAAATCGGATGCTTACCGATCTGAGAGAAATTTTAAGACTCGAAGGTGATGCCTTCTTTAATGATTGAATTGCTCCTTTAATCCACTCGTCAGAGCAACTCCTAGCTTCTAGCTCCTGCGGTAACCAAGATGTGGATAAGGAAGTAAGAACAATCTGGCATATCTAGAGCAGAAAAGGAAGAGGATAGGAGTGAGGACAAAGATAACAAAATACCACAGGCAATATTGAAAGAAAATTGATGATTCCAAAAAAGCCAACCTCAAATTTGATAGTTTAAGGCTGACGGAAGGAAAACTTAATGTTGAACTTGTGAGGGTAACAATAACTTCTAAACACAAAAGAACAAATGTTGCATGTATGTTGAGGTGAGTTTTTGAGTTCAAGAGTACTGTGAAAAATTAACAATGTAGCATCCATATAGTTGTCAAGATATTAGCTTATTGAACACTTGATAAACTTTTTTATTATTGGAACTGACTAAGTGAAGAAACATAAGGCGGAGAGATAAGACCATATCAGGAAAATAAGAGGCATCCCTTAAACGCTTAATAGAACTGTCAGCAAAGATCTCAATAAGATTCCGGCGGTATAACGAAAATATAAGGAAAGAAATCAAGGAGCCAAATGGGTGGGGAAGGGAAAAAACATCAGAGGAGGCATTGAGAAATCCAAAAGAATGGAGCATCTCGAGCATAACTTCAAGATGATGCAACATAATAGTTACTATTCTCATGCGTGAAGCCATACGAAAAAAAAGTGAAACTCCACTGAACTGACTGGAAATAGATCAATCCCATACATTATACTGTGCGTAGTGAGGACTTTCTAGGAGGGAATTGAGACACAGACCAAGTGCATGAGCTGAAAAGCGGGAGATTACTTTGAGATAACTCGAACCCATATCTGGGATTTACGACACTCAGCCATGGCTCATTTGGATAAAAAAAGAACGAAAGAAAATAGATTAACAGCAATTCAGAACATGTTCATTGTTAGAATAGTGGCATGCAGAAGGATCTGTGATCATACAAGAAAGGTGTAAATAAAAAAAACGAACCGTCAAAAACTCTAGCATTGTCGACCATCACACAATCGACACTGACCACAAATATAAAAGTGAATGGAAGAAAATATCTACGAAAAACTGAGCTATTTTAAAATAATCTTATTAGAATAAAGGGTCACAACTTCATAATGTCTTGGGGACAACAGAATTGATATTTTTTTCTAAACCCGTGATTTACCAAGTAATTAACACATTGCCTTATTTTCACATAAAACATGCGCTTCAAGTATTCTGTCTTACTCCTAGTCTGAAAGCACTTCGATTTCAAGACACCCTTCCTAATCCCAGCAACGACTTCAATCAATTCTTAACTGTATCCATGAGAAAACACTTCACATAATGTACCCCAAAACCTTCTCTTTTGATTTGTGTAGTCAAGTTACAGGTTATATGTCAAAATGATACAAATTCAAAAAATCATGTTAAACAAGCAACTTGTGAGTAAAATACATCATTAGATCATCTGAGCTTCGGTAAAAGTAAAAACAATAATGAAGCCATGGGAATCCTGAGTGACACCTTACTTGCAATGGAAGAGACAAGATATAGTCGATTAACTTGCAATGAGGTACGAAAGTACAGAGACAACTAGCTTCAAGATGCATAAATCTCAAAAATTACTCAAGAAGAACTTGAATATGCTACCGGAATCCGGTCATTGGCATATTACAAATGAAATATATAGGACAATTGTCCGCATGATGATCCCGTCAGTCACAGATCATATCAGCATCCGGTAAAGAGAGTGTGCAGTGACCCAATCCCATGAAAATGCCAACTTGTTTAAAGGCAATGAGGAAAACACTGTCATTGTAAACACGAAAAGAGATTGCAGGCAATTCTTCATTAACTACGAGATAGGGAGTACAATATAAACCCTCATCCCCCGACTAGAGAGATGAAACCCTCGTTCTTATAAATGTGAAGGGAGAAAAAGAGATGCGAAACATGGACAAATGCCTCTTAATTGGGCGGACATTTCCTATATACTGCTGATAGTAGGGAACAAGCACTTATGTGGCCCCTGTACTTGAGAACGATGTCCAGACATTATCCTTTGTAGCTAGAAAGAAATGGTAAACATTTTGTGAGGAAACTCTCTCACTTATAGTAATAAGATAGTTTTAAAAAGAGATTGAAGCATATTATAAATTATAATGAGAGAAAAACTCTCATTTTACACACTTAAAAAAAAGAAAACCTGCTAACACCCTTCAAGAGACATTACGATTCATTCAGAAATTCGAAAGGTTCATCAAAACCATATACAATGAGGATTATACCCAAAATAAAGAAGAACCCCCGGAACCAATGTTTGTCCACACAAGATTCGCCAATAAACCTTACCAACATGATTTCATACACTATGGATATTCTGAACGTACCATTATGGACCTTTTGCATTTGAATTTACATATATAATACAAAGACTGCGTGACAAATAGAGCTTAGAGATTTATAAGACATTCAACTTACAAGTTCACATATAATTTCTTCAACTGTTCCTTTACAGAAGCAGCGGTCAATTATATCAAGCCTGTAACAGGAAGGGCAAACACTATGAACGATCACAATGACTACATGTGAACTATAGACAATTCAACGACATGCAGATTACACAGACAACTGCAGAGACATAGAATCTCTATTTGATTTATATATATGTAAATGGAGAGGTAATACTCTCTTATGCACATTTAAATTAACGCATGACCGTCATACTGTTTGACACAGATAAACAGCTAGTTTCCATGATTATTTAGAAAAAAATGCAACTCTGTTCTGACTATCTTTCCCAAAATAAGCATCATTATTGAAGTTTATTATTTTCCCCTACCCAAATAAACAGCCTGTAATGCGTACAGTGCACTATACACGCCTACTCAATGTGTTAACTATGGCGGACTAAGCATTGCTTTGACACACTTTTTCCCAGGTTCAACTGCATTTTAACCTTCTCAAGAAAATGGTAGCCAAGATGTCACAAGCACACGCATGCATAGAGTTAGGCTTGAAGAAGGGCTTGGTTTTGCAGATAACTAAAAGAGGCTAAACTTTTTTGATAATCATCCCGATGCTAGAGTACAATTCCAATAGAAACACAAACTACAATGGCGTACAATATTTTCAATAATTTAGTTCAACCTTGTTAGCTCCACTCTCCAAGCCTCATATTGGATGTATTTACGATGTTTCTCTTAAACGTACTATACATTAGTTTTCAGATTTATCATTCCTATTTTCTTCTATGAACTAGCTTTATTAAACAACAGGGTTGTCTAAACTAAAAGAATCCTGAAAATTAAACAATCATATGACCTCTAAAACCACTATGGAACCATAACACTTTGGAGGTATAGCTTGAAAGTGGAAAAAACACTTGGAACACTTTGAGAGCATGAAGTGATGTAGCCTTTCATTCATACTAAACTTGGCAATTGAAGCACGAGCCCACATCAATCGAGGATGCATGGCAAAAGGCATTTTTCTATCTCCAAGCTTAATTCCATCTTTGTTGTCGAGAGGACTTAATAACTAAACCCTGTATACTTTACATGCTGGCAGATATGCCCTTATGTGATAACTAAACCCTGTATACTTTACATGCTGGCAGATATGCCCTTATGTGTTTGCATCTATGTTAATGGCTCTAGAACTTTCAAGAGATCTGGTATAAATACTAAACTCTGTCCCTCTTTGTACAGTTGATTTTTTCATATCAAATAAAGTTTCTTTCCTCCTGAGGGTGCACACCATATTGAGGATCATACCATCTACATGGTATCAAAGCAAGGTTAGGGTTTAAAATCCCTTCCTCTTTACACTGTGCTCTTCCGGCAATGGACACTTCATTTCTGCTGGAGCTATTGGCATCGAGCTATTCCAGCACTGGACTCTTCGTTTCTGCAGTATCTCCCTAGAGCGAATCCAGATGCAATCTCTCGAATTCACTTCCACACTTATTGATTCTTCTGCTATGGTCTCTGTATCGTCCTTTTATTGTCTCTGATTGAGATCTGTTCACGAAATCTATTTTTCGTGAATTTGACTGTTTTTTTCCTTGAAATGAAAAATATAGGAGACATTGCTTCATCTTCTGGGGGAGATTCAGCCTCCATGAGAGAAGTTAATCTTGTCTCTGGTGGCACAAGATTACTCGTAGAACTTCCTGCAATGCCTGCAGAGTTCAAATTAACCGGATATAATCTGATACAATGGTCAGAATATATTCGTGAAGTTTTGACTGGAAGAGGAATGGTACATCATTTAATAAGAGGGGAAACAAGATTCATTGTCACATGAATTTCAAAGATGGAGAGAAGAGGATGCTCTAATCAAAACTTGGCTCTGGGAACAATGATTCCCCAAATTAGCCATGATTTTTTCTTCCTAGCCACAGTCAAAGATTTATGAGAAACGGTTCACATTAAATTCTCACAGAAAAATAATGAGGCTCATATACATAAACTTGAGACAAAATCGATGTCTACGATACAAGGGAGTAAATCTATGATAGAATCTGCAGGAGAGTTAAAGAATTTGTGGCAGGAACTTGATTATTATCTCAGTCTTGACAACAATCTTCATTGACCATAGCTTTATTTTTATGATTTATTTTCTCCTTGTCTGAATTCTAGGGATGGAATTTTAGAATTTTAGAAGCATGTGAATCCCTCTATTTAAAGTATATAATCATCAGAAACTATTAAAAAAATCATGCTTCGAATTGTGAGAAAACAGCTGTTTTTTTTAGCCTTGTCATGTTCGGAGCCAACACTTGCGCACTCTATGCACTATTTCCTCATCAATTGTCAACCCTTGAGCAAGTATTGACAATCGAATCTTGTACTAAAATACTTTGTCATTTATGACATTGGAATCCAAGAGAAAAGAGAAAAAAAATTGAATCCACAGGGACAGAAAATTAACAGGACAAAAAAATCCCATTCTCGTGTTCCCTCTTCTTAAAATAAGAAAAGCTATTTCTAGATATACTACAAAATAGAAACCACCGCCAAATATACCTAAAACAAAGAATCTACAAAAAAAAAATCCGAAACTATTTACAAGATAATCCGAAACAATAGGATCTTATGGAGAAAAAACTGCAACAATTTCGATTTTCACTATCGACCGTTGCTAGGTTTCATTTTTTTTAGTAATCGTATTTGTCAAAATTCGGTCCTACATCAAACAAAACAGTTTTTATGCCATATATCAGCATATGTAAATTTGGCTCATCAAAATCAAGAGTTGTATTATTTGAGCATAATTTTAAATCCACGGCAACATTAGAGTTGTCTAAGGGAACAAGATCCATGACTTTAGAACAAGAGGATAAGTCTCTCAACTATAGACAAATTCCTCCAGGCACTATCTTAAAAGAACAAATAGAAAAAGAGGTCATATGACCTTGTAATCGTACTACTGTTCAAAACTTTGAACTATTGCGATGTGATTTAATCAAGAATGGCCTTATTGCACATATTCCACTTGACATAATCAAAGAAATCAGATTATGCATATTTTGACAGTAAGGATATTTTTTTCCACCATCTGAGGCTTCTTATGATGGAACATAGTTTCCTTCTTGTGGCCCAAACATGATGCTCAGAGCTACTAGGCACGTAAATTGGATGTTCGTGTATGCCCTCTCAGAGCAAAAACTCAGGGCCAAAAAGCTTGTATCTTCCTAGCAATGATGCAATGGTGTGATATCCATTATTGCTGTTATGTAAATCTAGTATTAAATCTAAAAGTTGAATAGAATATAAAATTTGAGGATCTAGTTTAACAAGGAGAAAGGAAAATATATCAAAGACGTCATTATTCTCACCTATTATAAGCACTTGTTTGTTTCAAAGATGGAAGTTCAGAGAACTTGTTAATAACTGCAGAAATAGCCTCTGGATCTGATGGAGCCTTCTGGATAAATGACTCTTCCAGCAGAGATAGCCTCTGTAATTGCACAATTAAATTATTCCTTAACTCAAGCACATGCTCTTCAATCATTAATGAAGGGATGTGAAGGAAAATTTCTCAAAGGTAATGGAAAAACATGAAAAATGATAGAGTGGGCGATTCTCGAAACTAAAGGTAAAAAAATTATACGAGCTAAATGCTATGACTAAAAACGAAAAAAAGCAGTTCTATAAATTGAAAAGTATCACTACTTCTAAGGGGAAATTTCTAGCTACCGTGGAAGGCACAAAGTGTGTTGCTAGGCCACACGCAAGCATTTCAGCGCCATCTAGCCTTACACCAGTGAGACCCACATATTCTCCTGTAAGAGTTACAAAAATGAATGATAATTTACAACAAACCAACTAGAAAAATAGCAGATAAGTAATTGCCATGTATTATGGAAAAGGATCAACTATCAAAATGAAAGGCAATGCCTTGGTACCAGCAAAAATATCTTATATCACATCACCTATACACGTTCCTAAATAGGAAAATTGAAAAAGTTACTGCCAAAGGGAAGGCTCACCCTCAACAACGTCTCAAAGGGAAATCAAGTCTAACACATGAGCTGACAACAAGGAGAATTCTAGAACAAAAGGAAGACGTATTTGCCAACCAATACTGTATGCTAATACAGTATTTTACCCTTAGGTGAAGTAAAAAGGAGAAAGTTATAACTCCACTCCTTGAAAGTTATTAATCATGTAGAGGATGGACATTTGACAGAAAGGAATAATGAACCAATAAAATCGGCAATGAAAGGCATGGCTATGTTTCTAACTACAAATTAAATCCACCCATGGCAATTGTTTTCGTTCTTACCTAAAGATAAATAGTATATTAAAGCACCTGCCATGAAATCACCAGTGGACATTTTGTACAAGTGCGATAAGAAACATACATTCAAGACAAATAACAATGATTAAAATTGGAAGAATGAGCGTGATGAAAAACAATTTCTTGCTGATGACTGAAAAAGCAAAGAACATCTCCGAATATACATTTGAAAGTAAAAAAAACTTTAGCCACAACGTATCAATATCTCAGGAGAATGCAGTGACTCTAATGAAGAGGAAATATTGAAGTTTTCGGATGTAGCATACCAAAGTTACCAGGCAGCCTGGATAAAAAATAGGAAGCACCAATATCTGGGAATAGTCCCAGTGCTGTTTCAGGCATAGCAAATACCTACAAATATAGAATGTCAGAAATGCATGCCATCTACAAAAGTAATTCAGGTTTATATAGAATATCACTTGAAAAGCGCTAATAAAGATTTTTTAAATGTTGTATTAGCATACATTCTGTGCAATAGAAGGATTCAAATTGATTGGAAACAAAGACAAAAATCTCTTCTTAAACTATACCAGAAAGACCTTCTCATTGGCGCTCAATGCCTGTTCAAAGGGAATTAACTGTTGAAAGGGGTCCCTAAAGATAACTAATATTCTTAATGGTGTCATAAAAATAAGGTCATGGATGCTCGTCCTTTTTTGAAACCACGTGTTTAGTTAGCTTATCCTGACCTTGTTTTTGAGTTTTAGGCTAAGAGATGAAGGGATTAGATTTTAAAAATAAGCTAAAAAATGAATTCAATATAACAAGGTTCAACTCTGAGGAGTTATAGGAAGAGTTATATAAACACCAAGTTATTATATGCAGAAAATTAGCTTTTGATCTAAATGTTGGCCTTGATGTCATTAACTTGATGAAATTAGCAACACATCAAGTTCGAAATGAACATAGTTGGTCATGACGTTGACCCAAAGTTTCTGGTGAAAAGAAAGTGTGGACCACTCTTCGACAGCTGTTAACACCCTCTATGCGTGAAGCCATAACTAGAACTGAAATAGAAAGAAATAGATGGTTATTTTCATCAAGTATGAGGTTCCCTCAAGCCACTACCTAAACCACATGCAAAACTTATATATTAGACCTTGTGGTGAAAAGCAGCCAGGAAAAATGCAAGAGACAAAACCACTTAAAATTTTACTGGATTCAAGTTTCTCTTTCAAAAGTGCTACAGAAGGACAAGCATTGTTGGTACAAAGAAACTTTATTCAAGATCAATAAAACTTCCAAGTTACTAAAACGTATTTTTTACTGTTGCGAAACAGTTTTTTAAGCTGTAAATTTTGCTTTTCCCTAATTCCTTGTATTCTAAAAGACTGCTACCAAACAAAACTCGGCTTATGGTGAGATTTTGATTGCACATTTAGAAAGCAAGCCTGTAGGTTGCATAATCGTCAAAATCCTAATGTGGGTGTGGTGTGCGGAATGGAGTAGGTGTGGAGTTGATCGTCCTATTATGTTTCTCGTTTGAGGCTTTTCACCCTATGAATTTATTTCTTCTATTCTAGTTGCATAATTCTTTCTTAGGGCTAACAATGCTATCTTCATCCTCTTTCTTGACTATTGTTGAAGATAAAAAAAAAAAAAGGAAAGAAACCATTCATGGGTATTGGGGGGGGGAGGGGGGGAGGGGGGGGGGTTTCCATAGGGCAATAATTTTTCTTCTTCCTTAGAGTACCCAAGAGCATAAGTGCGCAAGCCAGTCACTCCATTGGCAATAATTTAGGGTTTATTTTACTGATGTTCCTCTTTCTAATTGACCACTGTTCAGGTCACATCTAAGGTTTCTCTTGTGGGATAGCCCTTGGAGGACATGACCCAAATCAAGGTTGTGAATTCCACAAGAAAGACTTAAACAAGGTAGAACTAAGCTATTCAACCAATGATCAAACAATCAAGAGGGACATGCGAGTTCATGACGTTTATCATGAGATGTAAGTTGATAATCATTCACATGGATATCCTTGTGCAATGGAAGACCACTATTCTATCTTATGTACACTGGATAGTGTAAATGCCATACAAGCCAAGGTAAAGACCAACCTCATGTAGGCACTACAGGCCTACAACTCTAATTAAAACAGAGAATCTTGGAATAGATGGTTTCACAATCGAACTACCAAGAAGTGCAGCTGCAGAAATGATTTAACCAGGACATCAAAATGATCGAGTGGTAGGCAGAGGAGAGTGATTTATTTCATTATGTACTAAGGAGGCTGCGGCTCAGACAAGCCTGTACTCATGTGGCAAAGTAACATTGGATGACACGGTTGGCTATCTAACATGGCACTAAGTGTGCAACATCCACAAGAAAACAACTTTCATGTGAAAAGAGTGTGGCACATCAAATACTAGTGTAAGCAGAAACACAAAAAAAACCTTTATATGGCTTTATAATACCCTAGCAAAACCTGAAAGGACACCCATCATCCACCTTGCCTACAACATCCACAAGAAAACAACTTTCATGTGAAAAGAGTGTGGCACGTCAAATACTAGTGTAAGCAGAAACACACAAAAAAAACCTTTACATGGCTTTATAATACCCTAGCAAAACCTCAAAGGATACCCATCATCCACCTTGTCTACATGATAGCAAGCACTTAACTTGCAGAACAAATACACGTGAAGATAACAGCCTGCACACAGGCGATATTCAAGGCTTCTTTTCTGTATCCTTATTTTACATCCAAAAATCTTCATTTTTATAAAGTTCATAAATACAGTCACAATAGTAACACTTTCTATATGTAATCGGATTTGCATCCTGTCCATTAATTCAGTCACTTGGCCACTCTACATGATCCTAGAATCCATAATAATAGTAGGACAGAAATCACGGTGGTTGATTGTCTCCTTTCTCATAGAGGAGAACAATCGTGGATCCCCCCCCCTTCCCCCACCGCCCACCCCCAAAGAAGCCCCAAAAGGGTAACGTCAATGGTCGTCAACTTCAATGTAATGATTTGGGAGCCTTCTCAGAAATATTTTGCCACAGAGATGAAGACGAGGAAGATTGAAGGGATCGCTAAGTTTCCCATCTTTGACACAATTCAAGGATCTGAGGAAGATGGTGAAGGTAGAATGGAGGGAGCTTGAAGAAACCAATATATTTGACCTTACAGAAATAGTTTTGAAAATATGAAGGTAAACTGTTTACAACAGAAATACTTCTCCTACAAAGAAAGCCCTAATAACTACTAGAAATCAAACAGAAATATGTCACAATTATGGATAGGCTGATACAAAGGAATGATCAGACGATAACTGAAGGTAGAATGGAGGGAGCTTGAAGAAACCAATATATTTGACCTTACAGAAATAGTTTTGAAAATATGAAGGTAAACTGTTTACAACAGAAATACTTCTCCTAAAAAGAAAGCCCTAATAACTACTAGAAATCAAACAGAAATATGTCACAATTATGGATAGGCTCATGCAAAGTACAGTAAATAAGTTTTGATGGTAAGTCAAGACAAAGATAGAACAAGCTATAAACTTTGCTTAGTACCGAAGTTTCAGTAGCAACTCGAAATCTCCCATGTATGGAGACACCAGCCCCACCGCCCATAACAATTCCATTGAGAATGGAAACCTTCAGACGTTTAATAAAATATTAGAATTTTCCAGTATCTTAGTATGCTCAAGAATGTGAACATGATAACCTCAATGAAACTCATGTATACTTCATATCAATAATAATAAATTGCTACAAAAATAAAATACCTGGGGTTTACTGTATGTTGAAATTATATAATTTAAGACGAATTCATTCCGAAAAAAATTTGCACCATGACTCCAGTGATCTGATGAACAATATCACATGGAAAGATGTCATATTGAAGATATTACAATATTGAACATCCCAAACAGACACCAAAAAGACATTTACAATGACCCATCGCTTATCTGAAAATTGTTATGAATTTTCCAAGCCATGCAGATGGACACCATTGAATGGAAGGTAAAGAAGAAACCCGAGTTATTTTGTTGAAAAATTGATCTTTACTGAACCAAAGGCCTACCTGCTTCTCAGTTCATGATTTGGGCAATACTTCATAAATCATGTCACTTCCTTGAATATACTATTCCACAATCCGGAGAAATCTGGAGAATAAATGACTGGTTCGAGTTCACAAATATACCAAAGAATCATGTTCCTTGGATTTTTTCAATCAAAACATTAGTGAAATAGCATTTTGGAATGCTAGCTAAAAATGGAAAATCAACGGTGCACACTGAAATCTAATTTAAAAGCGCTAGGTTCAAGTAGATATGTTAATGCTTTCCTGATCATTGAGAAAATTTTCATCTAATAGATCAATAATATCACTAATTGTCTTATGTTTAACTTGATAAAAAGTGAGAAGGATTGATACCTTTGACAACAGATTTAACAACAGCTGAAACATCTCCACCTGCACAAAATGCTCTCCCTTCTCCCTGTACCATAAAAGAAAAATTTTATGAGAAAAAAGAAAAATACCTTTTAACTCAATGTTTTAAGAATCAGTTAGAAAGAAAGAAAGATTATATCTTTAAGGAACTCCTGGAGAATAAGATAGATTAAGAGAGGTGATGGCTCACAGCCCTTTAAGTAAGATCCTAGGGAGCAGCAGAGGAAAGTAACTCCTAACACAGGGCAGCCCTCTTATATTTTATTTATACTCCAAATAATAGTGATCACAAAAGACTTCTTAATGTAGAACACATTTTTAGGAAACGAGAAAGGCCAAAAAAAGCATTCCAAAGGGCCTAAAGAGTAAAACGTGCACGAAATAAATATAGCAAAAAGTTCTCTCCAGCAGATCTTTCTTTTTAGTTGATTACGTTTATGTTTTCCTTATTCTCTAGAAATCCTTTTTAACAGCTTTCATTGCCAGATTTTATTTTAAGCAAATTTAGAAATATTTTCAATAAGGACAAAGCGTAAAAGGAGACTGTTTCCAGCCAAAGTCATTATTTTGATCAACTGCAGTTCCCTTACTCATTCCTTGAGGACTAAATTTTTTGTCTTCCCCGTGATTTCTGCAAAGTCAAGTCTTCATGCATGAACAAATATGTATCAACAGATATAATGTATTCGTCATGCATGAACAAATATGTCACAACACTCTGTGTTATGCCTATGCATAGATGTCTTCCACGCTCAATTTTTCATTCACAGAATTCAAACTATTTTAAATCTGTTTTTAGTTAACGTTTCTACCACTTGAACTGTTGAACATGACGCGGGATGCATTACTCCCCAAAGTCAAGTTTCTCCTTATATAACGGCGATTGGACTCAATGTGTTTCATTGTGTCGTATTGAAACGATTCTTGACGAAACTAACAGCTATTTTATTCTTAACCATGACTTCAATGGGACTTGAAACTTTAGACCCATGTTTTTAAGGCTTTCTTAACCATGATAGTTCAAACATGCCATGAGTCATAACACTACATAGCTTAAACATCAGATTGAGCACATATTATTTAGTTTTTGTTTATCCATACTACAACAGTATTACATAAATATGGGCAATATTCACCAATGTATCTTTTGTCATCCTAATACATTCCTTAGTATACTTGTATATGGACTGAAACAGTTGAACTTAGTGTCACAGACCTATCCCCTAGAAATGGCTTGATATATCTGAAAATCTATTCTACAATCTATGTATGGAGGGGATTATAGGTATAGATATCGTTGCTGATCACACTCACTACATAAGTGATTGTCAGTCTATTAAATATAGGAAATAACTACTTACCTACCAGACTTTGATATCTTCTTCTTCACCAGGTAAGAGCTCTCATTTACAAAACATCTTATGGAGCTGAGAATGAGGGATCAAGCCTAGAATGTTCACTTGAACCTTGAGGAGAGTTCTTACCCTCGTTGTGAGATTGTAAGAGAGCTTCGCTGCCTTAGAATTTTTAATTTGTGAAAGCCTTCGGCATGTCAGATATAATGAGGCTTCAAACCATGACAGGGCTATTTCCCCTTGGACAGATTAGAACGGCCAGTTTTTATCCCCTTTTAGCACTTACTTTAGGCACTGCAACTTTCCAAGTGTTGATCCCGAAGTCTAAAAGACAGTTGTGCTCTTGTGCCTCTAGCACAACTCTAGCTTTCCGAGCATCACCTCCTGTGCCTAATTTCCTAGCATCACTCATTTTCCTAACCTCTTTAACTAGAAGTGACAATTCCTACGGATTATTTTTTCTAGTCCCTATTCATGTATCAAACCATAGCCTTCAGTTGTTGACAGCTGTACATGTGGTTCTGTTTTATAAATCCAATCCACACGACTAGTAGGGTTGATTGATATGCATTTTGCTCTCTATTTCACCACAGGTGTCAACCTTTACTTTATCTGATTTAAACTTTGACAATTTTGACAAAAAATGTGCTGAGATTTATTTTGGCTTATGAAAATGATTTAGCCTTTTGAACTCAACAATTCAGAACTGATTTGACATGATTTTTCGTGTACCCCAATTTTCAAGCCCGCAGAGGCCTAAAACTTACCTACTGGGACTGATTGAATGAGTCTCCCATTCACATACAACTCCGAATCAAATTTTTAACATGTCAAATATATTAGAGATGATTTCCCGTCCAACACGGGCTAAAATGAGACAGCTACAGTTCATAAGTTGACATAAGTAAAGCAGACCAAAATTCATTAAAACATTACAGAATATAAATGTGTGTATGCATGTGCTGGTCTAATACCTTCATAATCAATAGCTTCACTTCAGGGTCAACCTCATAGGCAAGAAAAAGCTTCAATAATTTTGAGATCTGATAAGCAACGGTTAAAACTAGGATTAGCATCAGAATTGAACATTCTTGGGAGTCTATCAACTGAACAAGGATCTTTTCTTGGTGAGAAGCCAATAACAAAGGGAAGGTAAAATAACTGTAGAGCTGTCATAATCAAGTGTCAGTAACGAATGTGAAACTATCACATAGCTAATGAATGACAAAAGGAAGGATTATATTAATTCGACATGCATAAAATGCAGAAAGCAAACATAAAACAATCCACGAATAGCAAAGATAAACACAGATGCCTGAGGACATACATGAACGGCACAATACCGAACCAGAATGTTTACCATATTTATCACAGGTCCTCCCGAGTTTATGAAAATTCATTTAATGCTTATTTGAGGGCCTCTAAGGAAGTTATGAATTCATTTCCCGCATCATCATCCTCTGACACGAAAATGTAACGTATTATGATACTCCAAAATTCAATGTACGCTTTCAATTGAAGAACACCTGATGTTTCTTTTTTTGTGCACATAAACGGAATTGTATTCCTCAGAACTATGACAGGCCGCGAGGAATCTCTCCTTTTGGCTGTTATTCACAGATCTCTTACGAATCAGGTCAAACACGCTGGCATTCAATATGATGCTACTGTACCTGTTCAGAGCAGTCATTCTTTGTAACTCTTTTTTTTTTGTTGGTTGATTTCGAATATCTAGGGCCAAACAATGTACTCAGCCTCCAGCCCAGTGGTATATTAGACCGGACCTAGATTGGAGAAAGACTTATCTCCACATTGCGCAACCCAACTTCTTCTCCTCTGTCTTCTCCCCCAATATTTATTTCTCCAATAATACAATTCTTTTAGATACAACTCTTGATTGCTAAGAACACGCTTGAGGAATGAATGATTAAAGAATATTATATTCATACATGGTTTACTGAATGAAATCACGAAAGAACCAGGTAGTTACACAACTGAGATGATCAAGGCGAGCATTTTTTGTGCTCACTTGCCTTTGCACCTAAAGACCTGTCCGTCCAACAGCACTTTTTTCGCAAGGGGATGCCTTGAAAAGTATGATTCAGTATTTAAATCTACAATCCACAAGTTTAAAACAAGTGAACACCACACGAAGTTACTAACCTCAGAAATAGTGCGATTGAAAATCTGTCAACTTCCTAGACACATCCACCACAGTTCTTGTAAATATGATGTCTGCGCTTCCACCAAAGTTCCGTCATTCTCTCCATAAATTGGGCAGTATGGAATAAAATCCCTATACATCCTGTAACCCAGTCAACAGTCTGCACGTAATGTTTCAGTACACAATAAAAAATTACTTCTTGTCTCAGTTTCCCATCCATATGTGAGGCACATCCCATTCCTTTCTAATACTGTTATCCATATTTTGCAGCAAAACTACCTTTGTCTTCTGAATTAACCATGTTACCTGCATTCGTCACCATCTTAGACATCAAATCCTATGTGCAATACTAGGTGAAGACCCTGATTTGATGACTACATATTGCCACATCCCTGATTCTAATATGCCAAGAAAAGTTCCTAGCAGCAGTGGCAAGAGAAAAGACAGTAAAATCGACTAAGATATTATGGCATCAGAAAGTTTTGAGCTCAAGACTCTTGTTTTGACCAAATAAAAAGACATCTTCAAGAATTTGATTTGATTTTGTGTATAAGTTCTAATGCAAGAAATGTAGATTTATGAAAGATAAAATGTACATAAAATGAAGTTAATGTGATAAGATTTGAACCCACAAAGTTATACGCCAAACTTTAAAAAAAATAAACGACTAGATGTGCAGAAATCCAATCTAGAATATGAGAGTTACCACCAACCAAGCATTCATACATTGGAGCCCAAACAGAAAATAGAACACACGTCTGACCACGAAGTTGGCCTAAAAGAATCCATTGAACAACAAGTGTTGACAACCAAACAACAGGTGTCAACACATACATCACAAGAAGCAAAAAATAGAAATGTAACTCGAAGAGATCTATAACTATTTTTTGGGGCCACCTTAGGCCATTAGTAGTTCTCCTGGCCCTACCTATTGGGCAATCGCTCATAGATCACCATCATGGCACTGATAATGAGGAAAAGGAGAAAATTTTCAGTAAAACTCACATAACTTGTTATTAGTGATAGAGGCATCAAAGCCCAAGCCAATCATCGAGTTTGGTGAGTCTCATCTCAGTTAAAAGTGATGTGGTACACATGGAGAGTATCACATGGCTGTCTGCCCCCCTTAATATCATATATCCCACTTCTTAGGCAACATGAATACTTGTTGTTCGGATGAAGTTGAAGACGAAGACATGAGTCACTTGTCCTTTAGGCGTTCCTTCACACAGCAGACTTGGCGAAAGGTCTTTAGAATTTGGTATTAGAAGATTCATTCTTACAGATATGAATGTGGCATGGGGAACATGCGAGAGGAGCAGCGGAACACGAAGAGAATTCACATAGTGTGGCATTCCATGGTGCACGCAATGCTTTGGATCATTTAGACAACTGAACGCACATTTTGGTTTGCACTGATCAGCAGATAGAATTCGATACTGTATATCACTGAGAGAGAGTGGGAAAGGTTTTTTTCGTAATTGGAGGAGGTACAACTCATCTATATTGCGAACTGTGAATCGTCAGAAATGCATGCATTCATTGGGAGTACACGGAGGTTTCTTGTTTTGTAAATTGAAGGTTTGCCTGTATCTCAATCTTCTTTCTTCTTTCTCTAAAGTAACGATCATGAGATGCTATCCAATTTCAAGAAGAAAACAAACATCACATGACTTCCCAGCTCTGTCTAAATTGAACCAACTCGTATATCTAGCTTAATTTTTAATTTATCATGACAGGATCAATGTGGGGATTGGCTGACTTTGTGCAATCATAAAGAGGTTTGGCAGGGAGGAGAGTGAATCCAAACAATAAATCAAAAATTGTATTTAAAACTAATTCATCATTTTTTAACAAATCTACCTCTTAAATTTTTAATTTTATTAATTACATGACATAAGACCGTGGTCACTCTTAACAGCAAATCAGAGAATCAGAATATTCTTGCTAATCGAGTCACAAACTGACCAAGATCGGCCCTGATCATCCAATGTTCTCTTCACAAGTCAAAAATTACCATAATATTGAGTGAAGAAGTCATTCAGATAACCATTCTATGCAGCAAGTTTTTCTTCTCCCTCAATCACTGCTCTCGAGATCATTTAAATATTAAATTTAAATAAAGAAAGAATCTGCATCCAAAAATATATGAAACTTGGAGAGACATTTTTTAAAAAATTACGTATAAAACATATAACTATTGCATCTTCATGTATAGAACAATGTGTCGTAACAGAAGTTATTTACTGAAAGAAATATAGGATTTGATAAGAAGTATTCATGTACGTACCATTTGATATGAGAGAGCATTCAATTGACGAGGCCTGTTAAGAATTATAGTCCTCACACATCCTTTCGCTTCTGTCAAAACCTAGAAAAAGAAAGAAATTGGAAATTCTGGTTTAAATTTTGACATTACTTTATTCACTTTAGTAGTTTGAAAATAATCATGACTCTGGTAAAAGTGAAGACACTCAAGGAAAATAATCATCACTAGATGGTACAATATATTTTTCAGAAAAAAAAAAACGAATTGATATGTAAGTATGTGCACAATCTACTCTTCAAAGAACCCATACATTGGAGAAATATGTGTGTATTATGGAATTCCCAAGATCTACCCCAGGATTAACCTAGAAGAAGATGTCAACACACATCTCTGAAATTAATCGTCATCAGAAGACGAGTTAAAGGAACTCTTCTAAAACCCTTGTAAATCATAATAATGGGCCCTGCGAAGGGAAACACGGCACAAAGTACTGGCTTTACAGATACGATAGAACCTGCCAAGAAACAAAATTCATCTCTCCCTCAGAAAGTTGACCAATTTCTCTTGCAAACGTGAAATATAATCTATGCGACTGAACATGTGAGATGTTCTCTAGAATCAAACGGCAAGATTAAGCCAGAATCATAAAATATCCCCCCGTGTACCCATACCAGATGCTTGTCATTGAAAAGAAGTGAGAAATCTCTCTTCCAATCACCAACGGAGTCTTACCCAGCTGGTTTGTGTGATACGTTGACGAAAGTTCATATACGGCTTCGGACAGCAAAAGAATTAGAGAAAATCCTACTTCCTACGGGAGATCCTCAAGAAGGGGAATTGAGTGAGAGGGGAAACACAGTATTAATGAACAAATACGCTCAATCTTTCTAAATTCCCTCATAACTCACCGTCCCAGTTACGAAACAAGCCAGATTGATGAAAGGGGATGAACGGTACCTGGCTGGTGTCATCGCTGCCAGCATCCCGGGAAGCCATAGCTGATCGGAGGAGTCCTCGATGCTTGCCAGCCTGAGCACGAATCTTTGTAAGAACGCCCGAGAGAAATTATACCCGATAACACCCGTCATCTTTCATAGTTTTATCCCCTGGGCCCATTTGGTTGCCGTCTTTCATCGTACCCTCCTCTCTCAGCTAGGCCCACTTCAATGGCCCTTTTTGGGGGATGAGCCAATCCGGCTTCTTACTCAGTTCCTTTTCCACTCGGCCGGCTTGAATGGCCTCTCCAAAGTTGCATGAGTTATCCTCGTTGATTGTCCTTCGTCGATCAACGTTTAAACAGAAAGACTTCAGATCTATCGAGAATGGCCGAATGTTGTATAATTTCATCTTTTCTAAATTCCCTTGAAATTTAAGATAAAAGTATTTACATTTCGTTTCCCCTTTGGAGTGTACTATGTTTCTTGTGAAACGTAGATAAGTTAAGCCCAATTTTTTTGGCGTGTGGAAGGTAAGTGAAGATAAACCCCATGTCCCATCTAAGGAAGAGAAAAACGACCATTGATGGAAAATAATTTTTTGCCTAAGTTATAATCAATATTTTCAAGACCTTTATTTTTAAAATGTGTAAATATATCAACCAACCTCTCAAAATCTGGAAAATAAATCAGACACATTAATAAATTTTATGAGGTGTTCGTGAGAAACTAAGAAGACAACTATAGAAACCAAGTGGATTTAAAGCTTTTATAATGCCTAGATTAACTTAATTAAATTACTGAATCCGTTCAAATCATTGTGCATCATCCTTAGAGACCACACCAATAAATCAAAGGTCCATATGTATCATCAAGGAAACATTTTTTTCATTCAATTAGAAGTATTATGGTTTTTAATGGGTAATCAGGTATTTACCGATTCATTGAATCAAAGGAATGATACTAAAAAAAGATAAAAGTTTAAATTACCTACAAGGGAAGAAATAAAATGGGTTGAGTAATCTGTCTACTAATGGCTCCTAGGGTTGTGAGAAGTTTGATTTATTTCTAATACTCGCTTTATTGATTTGCCAATGAAAAAGTTCCTTTACACCTCCTAAAAACGTTGGAGAGGCTAAGAAAATTAGCTAAAAGAAAGGTTTCGCATGAAATACGAGTGTTAAAACAGAACAAGGAAAAAGAAATATTTGGTGGAAAGAATGGTTTGTTGGTTTCCAAATCCTTCTGGATTTTGACAAGGGTGTTGATGCTTTCCCTCATAAGTGATTTTGATCTTATCCCAAGTTTTTTCTATTATAATACTCCTCAAAAAATGGTTAAATACATTCTAAGCAAGACCACAGAAAAATATATAAATCAACTTTGTATTAAATGATAGTAAACTTCCTACTCAATCATTTGAAATTATTTGTATGCTCTTAGGATCATATAGTCCATTAGATATAATTTTTCAAACTCTAAAATCAATGGCTTTAATTCGTAGCTGTGAGATATACTCAAAGATTGTTAATTCCTATACAAAGATACTGTCAAAAGATACCACGTGTTAACTATATTAAGCTATGTAAGGGGGGGCGGGGGGTTGAATTGGTGTTTTTGTAGTCACTAAAACTTTTATAATTATATTTTGCTACCACTCACACAAAATATTTGTAGTGATTTGATCCACCTCACCTACTCTACTCTCTAAGGCTCAAAATCCTGAAGTTTTACTAATTCTTAGTAACTTGTGTTGAATACTACAAATAACAACTAGAAATAACAACTAAAGCTTATTTAGGTATGTTATCCTACAATTTTTTCCTAAATTTCAAGCTCTCAACTTAGTCAACTAGATCAGCATGCCACTAATCAGTTAACCAGATTAAGTCAACCAAACTAAATTAACACTCATCTAATCCCTTCTAGTTTCAATGCTTAAGGTTGGCTCAAGTAGTAAAAATATTCATAGAATAAAGAATAAGTTACTGCTTTTTTTTTCATAGCTTTGGATGGTGCAAATGCTCTGCTGGATGGTGTAGATGTTGCTCTTGTTGAGGAATATTCTGATCCCATGAGGTGGTTCTTGATTTTGTGCCATCAATGACTTTTACCATACTCAGATTTTCAAAGAGCATTTCATTTAGTTTTTCATAATTTTCTGAAAGTTTTTTACAGTATTACGACAATTGGAAAGTGTTCTTCTAATATATGCAGTGCAGTCAAGTGGCTAAATCGTATAT
The DNA here is from genome assembly GCA_902729315.2 of Spirodela intermedia. Taxonomy (NCBI): domain Eukaryota; kingdom Viridiplantae; phylum Streptophyta; class Magnoliopsida; order Alismatales; family Araceae; genus Spirodela; species Spirodela intermedia. The sequence continues at coordinate 3,847,553 of LR746273.1, forward strand.
TTTCCCCATGTTGTTCTCATGCACCATGCACATCTGCCTTGTCCCTCTTCTATGTCAACTCGTGTGTTATGTTCTTTTCTTGTTTAAGAGTAGACAAAATCTTGGAATGAAAATTTATTCTAGGCTATACTAAATAAATCTTTAAATCTTTTTGAGCATTTGCATTACATGTGGGCATGTTAAAAAATCACATTGATATAAAGTATGCTCATAATGTAAAATGAGCACTTTATTCTTGAGTTTACTTTCCTTTGCTTAGGGCTATTTTCAACTATTGTGATGTAAATAATCAATAATTTAGTTCAACCAAAATTACATTACTATTCATAATCATCTATGTTTTCATCATCAAAATTATTCATAATCTTCAAGCCATCAAATCTCATGTTATTTTGAGATTGACTAGATGACATAACCTACTTTTTCTATTTTTTGGAAGAGAATCACTCATGAGTTAACTCATGTAGTTACATCACAATTTACACATACAGTTGAAATACTTTACCAATAGCCTAAGTTTTTTTCCAAGGCACATTGGGTCCTATGAGCCATTTAGTCTTTTGTGGTATCATCCACTTAGGTACTCATGACACTAGCAATCATACTTATGAGCAATCACTACACCACTAGGTTTGCCAACTGTGCTAGCTCATAGTGCTCATCAAATAGCAATCATACTACTTTGACTTTATTGGCTTTGGCCCACAAAATTAAATAAATAAGACAATCTTAGCTTTTGAAACCACAATTTATAATAGCTATTATTCATAATTTGTTTTTTGAAGTACATGAAAATAGCTCAAAATCATCAAAAACTAATACATTTCAACATTAAATCTAAAAACAATGTCAGATCTCGTGGAGGTGACATATTTCAGTGTTTAGATTACCAATGGTTTATTACATTTAATAAAGACCAAGAAGAAACAAAAAGGTAGCAATGACTATGTCCACTTTTGGGGTAATGTAAACTATATCTAAAAGTGTAAATTAGTTTTACATAAAAAATGAGTCATCTAAGTATGTAGAAATGAAAAAAATAAAATAAAATGAATCGACCCTCTTGGCAGCACCATTTTATTGGGTTGTTAGTATCTTCATTATAATTTATAAGGAAAAAGTCAGTAGTTCATCATCTCTACTTGATTCATCACCTTACTAGTTATTCATGCTCTTTGTTTTGATTACTAAAAATGAAAAATTCTGATAAATCACTGAATTATATTTTAAATTAAAAATATAAAAATGAGTTTTTATTCATATATTTAACATAGTACTATTGTGAAGTTAACGTTCCATATACTTACCAATCTAATCGTGTCAATCACATATTAAATTCTTAGTCCAATTATTATCAATTTAGTTATAACATTTAAATATAAGGTTTTTAACCTTGAGATTAAGTTATTTTATGCCATAATTATACTTTAAAATAATTAATTACTAATTTAAGAAGATATATAAACAAAGGTTAACTATATATTATCTAGGGTCACATGATATGTCGATATATGTATTACATGAATTGGTTGAAACATAAAAAAAAATAGAATATCACATGTATTAAAATTATGATGATTCAATCATCATGCTTCCAAATTTATTTCGTATTATTTACACATGATCTTAGATAAATTCTCCAAGCTACTTCAAGTATCAAATCAACAAGAAAATCAAGAATAAATTGAATATTCAAGTTTAGAAAGTTTATCTCAATGACACATTAGACAAGTATATGGATTAAAAGTGAAATGTAGTCAAATGATCTAGAGCCAAATAAAAGTATATGTTGTGGATACCAAGTTGTTCTTATCAAGATAGAAAGCTCAAATTTTAATTTCAAATAAAATGACCATAAGATTAGGAAAACTTGAAGGGTGAAAGGTCAACATATAGGAACAATGTATTTTAGTAAATAGTAAGACTTTAACAGCTCAACTCTAACTTTAGAAGTTTTAAAAAATTGAGAAATTAATTTTTTACAAAACGAAAGCCAATTTATAAAAAAATATTTATCCATTAAAAATTAACAAATACACCTAGAGATTTAGAGTTCTCCATCAACATATTTATGTCAACTAACAACTACAACATCCTGTTGATCAACTTGATTTAGTAATAAAATAACTATGCAACTAGAATTAGTACTCTATAAATATAGCTATGTCACACACTTTTGTGATAAAAGAATAACATATCTTTATTATCAACCTGATATGGTAATAAAGTAATTGTGCAATTATAATTAGTCTTCTCTATCAAACTCTAAGGTAATAGTGTCATAAAATGAGAGCTATTTTTACAAAACTATATCATACTTGTATCTTATTGGCTCGAGGGGGCCTACTGTTAAAAGATTTCCACAAAGATGAACTAGAGATTATGACCACTAATCTCATTAAGTTTTATTGTGTATCTATGAGGAGAATAGTTAAAATTTTAAGATAAGTAATGTAACTTTGGTCATCCTTATCAAAATGATAAATTTATAATATTTATAAATTTGATTAACAATAAAAAAGTCTAAAATTTAGATAGTTCAAGTCATCCACAAGGATGATAAATACTAACTTTTTTCATTATAAATAATTTATTAAAATAAATAATAAATAAAATAATTTTCTCCATGTATTGATCTACTTCAATGTTTGATGATGTTGTCACCAAGTTTTAAGGTTTGAATCTTCCAACTTTGACATATGTTCAGATTCAACATTAAATATGTGAGGAGAAATAAAGGAAAATAACATAATTATTTAACTGGGTATGACTCTAACTAACAGAATTTCCAACAAAAATGGTGGAGTAAATCAAAAAATAAAGGAAAAATAAAGTACAATAAATAAAGCTTTAATTGGGTAAAATATGTGAGGAGAGAGATATTACAACTACTAGCTGGGTCACCAAAATAACACTAAAATGACAATAAATTTAGCTCAAATTTGTATAAAAATTAGTTAATATTTCAAAATATATGGATTCAAATGATCTTCACAAAATTTACACAAGAAAATTTGAAATCACAAAAGAGCTACTGAAAATTTAATTCAGAACACAATTATTTACTAGCAATGTTGCACTATTGGTAGTGAAATAGGAGAATGATTTCAATTCGGATTCCTATCTAAACCAAGTAATCTATCAAACTAAATGAATTCAAATGATCTTAATTAAGTAAGATTTCATCAAAAAATTAAAATCGCACATATAACTACTAGGAAAAATGAATAATCTGCCTTATTTTTCACCCAAGGACATACTATCACCATGAAATAGAAATAGCAAAGGAAATCGATTGAAAAAATGGTAATAATGCCAATTAAATAGATTAATCTCATCATTTTCTTATCACTCAGATAAATAAATATAATAAAGAAATTGAAAATGAAGATCAAATTCACAAACACCTATCATTGCTCCACTTGTCTACTACCTAAAAATATAGTACCATAATATATTTAAAAAGTGATAAATCTTGTCATCTCCATGTCACCTTGATGATTTTTTTTATTAAAAAAATAAAATGCAAACTAAATGAGAATCAAATTCTTGAAAACCTATTATCAATTAATTTGTCTTTGAATGTCACTTGAAGAGAATTTGAGTGATAAAGAGCAAATAATTTGCTCTTCTCCATCTCAAAACCACCACTACCTTCCTTTGAGCTTCTTTTTGATATTCTAAAGATATTGCTATAATCACTGTGAAAGTAGGAATTCTCCTCATTCCTTTCACCATTTAGAACAAAGTATGAATGTACCTAGATGATGTATACATAGATGATGTGGCATAAAATGTGGACCTCATTGTTTCTTGATTTTCTAAATTTTAACTTCATGACTAATTTTTTTGGTTGTAAAATATTTCTCAAGGTTATAAAGATTGGATAATCATGTTACTACATGGATTAAAACTTAGACCAATATTTATATCACATAGATTATAAAAAATCACTAAATTAAACATAAATTTATCACATAATTGTCAGACCATTACTAATATGTTTTAAATATAATAATTCATATTTTAGATTAATTCATGCGAAAATTACTTCAATTTTACCTCAATTATTACATAAAAGTAAAGCATTATTGATAGGTTTGTTTAGGACTGAAAATAAACCAGTGTGGTGAATTGGTACTAAAATTGTACTCTTGGCAAAAAAATGGTTATAGGTTTCACCAATAAGAACAACCTTTCACATGTGTGTCAACAAACATACCCCTTTAGTTGACACATAATTACTTGTGTCAACACATGTGGGCATCTATAGTAAATCACTCTAAACCAAAAAATCATCATAATCAGTAAAAACCCCAATTCACCCCCACTTCTTGGAGTTTCAAGTTAATTATTGTCGAATCTAATAATAGTAAAAAAATTTAAAAAAGATAAGACTAATTAGATTATTATTTTTCCTAAGAGATCTAAAGAAAACTTTGAAGACAACTGGAAAAAAAGGTTGATATATAGGTAAGTCTCATCATTATAGATGATTTAGCTGATTAACACAAAAGAGACATAATTTATAGTTATTCAACTCTCATGGTCATTTCAATTCTTGAAGATATCTATTTTATGTCCCTTTCACTAAAGACAATTTTTTAAGCTTTGAAGTGATAGCTAATACTTTAGATGATATTCATTATTAGTTGCCACTACTTGTTCTAAGTGATTATTGGAGGCCGAGAAACACACCCTGCATATTTGAGACTTCATCCCACTCTCAAAGTAGATGGAGAGTGTACAACAATGATCTATTTAACCATCTACATAAGCTTACACACTCATTGAAAGGCTTAAAGGAGAAGTATCGCTGGTACCTAACACACTGAAGGAGAAGTCTTAAAAGAACCGTTGTTATTAATATTTGAAGCAGTCACTCTATCACATCAGATATCATCATCTTCCCCCCACGAGTCTCCATGGGTTTTCTTGCAGGCTAAGCTGATACAATGCTGCAGCATGCCTCATCTCGCCAGAACCCCCCCCTCCACTCAATACTCTCTGTCACGGGAAAGAAGTCAACCGGTAACCCCCTTCCGTGCTGGTTTCAGCCAACATATCCATCTTAGTAGAAGATCACTTGCGCTTAACGATTTGACTAAAACATCCTTATCTTTCATCCCCAGATTGACTTACAGTCGCAACGAGGGGCCGTGGATCATCAGGTCGCATCACAGCAGGATCATATCTTGCAGGTTCATGGGATGACACATCTGGACGTGCTCCCCGGACCAGACGTTGTCCGCCATGAGGGCGTTGACCGCGTCGGTAGGGTGGAACTCGTCCCACCACACGTGGCTCGACGCGTTCCGGCAGGCCATCTCCGGCACCAGGCACATTACCAGGCCCCCGTACCTACCCAGTCCGCAGCACGCTTCCGTCGTCGTCTCAAATCCTGCCAAGAAGAACAACGGCGAAGGAGGTTGTTGACTCCACAGGTTTGTTTAATTAGGGTTCTCAGGTAGATTCGGTCGAACCGTAGAGCCGGCGATTCGCGAGGATGTCCATAGAGCCCTCGAAGGCATCGCAGAAGACAAATGTGGCGTCGGGGAGTCGTAGGTTGAGCTCGTGGGCCATGAATCTCAGCGCGAGGTTGAATTCCACCACGAGGTTGTTCACCTCCTCCATGCAGCCGTCGCCCGGCTCGCTGCTGTTGCGCCGCCACAGGTAGTGCGGCGCGCACCCTATGGGGGCCAGCCCCATCACAACCACCCTGCGCACCCCAGCGCTGTACAGGTTCTGAGGAGGAAGAAGAAGAACCGGAAGCGATTAGATTTTGCTGAAGAACAGGAGACCACCACTGAGTTAGCTCAGATTTTGCTGAATAAAGAATACTATACAGACGAATTCAATATTGCAGCTCGATGACAATCGAACTCTGAAGAATTGTGAGATCATTGACCGACCATCTTCTAACCAGATCTTTTTCTGATTAGTGGGCATGGCATCTAGGTTAATGACCATCTTCTAACCAGAAATGTGGGCGAGCAGCATTGCCAAAGCAGGGTGGAGGAATCTGCGCGAGCTGGGGCGAAGGGCAGGGGGTACCTCCAATTCCTGTTTCACTGTGGAAACCAAGAGCTGGTTGAATTCCCAGGGCTGGTAGAGGGACTGCACCATCGACAGATTTTGCAGGTAGTAGTGGATGAAATCGTTGCTGCCAATGGATATATAGACCACGGACTTGGAGATCAAGTCGGAAGCGGCCTCTTCCCCCAGATTTAGAGCAACCTGCTGGAAAGTATCGGCGGCCTGCTGTATTTGCTGAGTCAGGGAGACATGCTGGCCCTGAAATTTGGGGCGAGAACAGTGATTCCAAGATTGAATGGGACTGATTTCGGAGAAGCAATCAGATGCTCGTCAGAAGATTGAGAGGAGATTCTTCTCACAAGATCAGAGCCACTGGGATAGAGTATTCCAGCTGCCGCAGAGGCGAAGTTGACGCCATAGATCATGTCCTCGATCCTCCCGGTCTGGCCTAAAAATGGAGGGACAAATGGGAGGCCCATGCGCAGAGCTTTTCCAGAACGACAATAAGATACAGCAAGTTAGCGTCCGATATGATCGTATCGTGCCAGGGTTGAGAATTCAGAGCCGAAGATGGCCAGATCTCGAGTTCGAAATGAGCACTCTCCAGAATTTAAGATCCGACAGGAATCAAACGAACAGTAGAATGAATGACGTCGAACGAGGAAGGAAAGTTAAGACAAGAAACAAAAGACGTCGTCAAATCCTCATCTCAGCTAAAGAAAACCAAAGGATTACAGATCAGAAAGAGTTTCACTGTCCAGTGAATCATAACTCGACAAAAGCCCCCCCGAAAGCCTTCATCTCAATCACCCTAAGATATCCTTAAAGCATTTATTTGATCGCGTAAGAAAACCAGTAGAGCACACCGAGGGAATCATCAAGTCTCTTGAACAAATCGAGAAATCCCTGCTCATGCGGCCTCAGGAATCATTCCACCCTGCCTGTTCAAGAAGCGGTAGAGATGCGTGCTACCGAGGTAGTCGACGATGATGCGGCCATTGCTGAACCTTCCGGTCGGCCGGTGGGTATCGAAGTCGCGACCGTAAGGCAGGCGGTCGGCGCGGGCGAGCGTCCACAGGAAGTTGTTGGTGCCGCAGTCCACTGTGGAGTCCCCCAGCACAAAAAGAGCCGGAACCAGCGGTGCTGGAGCCGCCGGATACGGCGCCACGGGTGCGCCCTCCATAGCGTCCTCCCCGACAAGCGATCGTGTCATGGGGCCTCTGTCGCCGTCCCCAGGGAACTCTAGCGTTGGAGGAGGCGAGGGCAAGAAGAAGAAGTAGAGGAAGTAGAGGGAGAAAACGATGACGAAGTGCAGGATCGGAAGACGGTAGCCTGCCATCTCCGCCGAGAGCAATGCTGCAGAGAGAGAGAGAGAGAGAGAGAGAGAAAGAGAGGCAGGACGGTGGCGGGAAACGTTTGAAGCTCGAGGACGGCAGAGGAGAAAAGACTATCTGTGTTCTTGGGGAAAACAAACTTCGGAAGCTAAACACAGAGCGATGCAGAGTTTGAACAGGGTTTCAAGGTCGGTGAGTGAGAAGGATCTATTATCTCCGCCAAGATTGGTCGAAACTCGGACCTACTGCCCGCCGCCGAAGTATTAGACGATTTTTTCAAAAAGGCAGGCGTCGCCTGAGAGATTCGAACTCTCGCGGGGAGACCCCATGTACTTAGCAGGCACACGCCTTAACCACTCGGCCAAAGCGACGTTGTTGATGGATTTGTCGGTAACTAATTTTTTTCGTCTACTGCATCTCTGTCAATTCTCGAAGGACAAGACATCTGAATGACAATGTGATCACATCTGAGGTTATATACGCCTTGGAATATTGGAGAAATGAACGAAGGATGGAAGATTTTTCGTTATATCTTCTATTACTCCTGAATAGGATTTTGTGTTTTGCAGCTTTTTGGTGTATGGTATAGAGTAGCCCCATTAGGGTTTAACATTTCATGACTTCTAATCTAGTATTTATGACGAAAGTGTACAACTTATGGTCTAAGATTTCGTCTTATTAGGGGTACTGTTTAGAATATTATATAGGTTAAGGTCCAATGTTGAGAACTCTAGGCCTTTAATATTTTTTTTATGTAAGCCTACATTTTCCTAGTTAATAACTAGCATGTATATTTAGATTTAGGGTTTAAGGGTTTGACAATGAGGGAGGTTTATGGCTAATGTTAACGTCTAGAATTAAGGGTTTGACGCTAAGGTCGGGCTTTATTATTGGGGTTTAAGGTTTGGGGTATAGGTATAAAGGGGTAGGATTAAAGATCTTATGGTTTACGTTTAGGGTTTAGTAGCTTTTAGAGTCTTAGGGTTTTAGGGATCACATACAGACGTTTAGGAATGGGGATTAAAATCATGGTTTTGGGTCGGAATTTATAATCAAGGATAAATAAAAGGTTCAGGCTTAAGGGCTAGGGAGAGAGTATGTATGGGATTCTATAGGATTGATGATCAAGGGATTTAAGGAAAGGCTTTTGGTCAGGCTTGAGCTTTTCCAGACACCACCAGCTCCCCGCTCCTGGAGGTCGCCCTTGCTCTCTCTCTCTCTCTCTCTCTCTCTCTGGTGAGCTGGTGGAAGGGACGGAGATGCCGCTGGGGTTGATGACGGGGCTGGCGAGGGCGATGAGGCGGAAGCGGACGTCGTCGCTGGGGATCCTCTCCTCCAAGAGGGCTCCCCGCGACTACTACAAGGGCAAGAACTGCAAGCCCACCGGTTTTCACACACGCAAAGGTTGGCCTTCCCACTATCTCCAATGCCATACTTTAACATCTCACGCCATCCACTACCCACCGGGTAGATTTGTCTCTTCCCCCCCCATCTCATACCCTGTTCCTAGGTTGACGACGGTGGTGCTGATTCATGTTGCTTCGTCCTGTTTTGTCCCGTAATGCGCATCGCCCGTCCCATGTCCGTTTCTCTCCTCATTCTAACCCGATTTGGTCGGATGAGCAATAGTCACCTGTTTCCGAATCTAAGATTCCACTGCGGTGACTGCGAACCCTGAGTCCTTGCGATGAAAATTGCATTGACATGTGGTGGATGAATAAGCACGGGCTGACATGTACGTACGAAATCGAATGCAGTGCGTTTGGTAGAGGAGTTTCGAGGTGTTTCAACTTCACATTGCCGTGTTGATGAGGACAGACACTGGGCACAAGGATAGGCTTTGATGGGAAGTGATCAAAGAGAACCTATATGAGAGCCAGGACGTTGGACCTTTGGACGAAAAACATCCAGCAATTTCATACTCATTGTTCATGTGCTGGTCTTTCAAGGTGTTAAGGGGAGGCATGTCAGTGGGCATAGTGTCGACATGTTCCGAGGTAGTTGAAGTCTTGGTGTGAAGGGCATCAACAGCGGTATTTTTTGGTAAAGAACAGTTTATTTCCTTTCGGGAGTGCACCACGGGTAATGCTTACTTTGGACTTGTGATTGTGATGGAAGAGAGGGAAAACAATATTTTATTTGATGGTCTGGATGTTGGGTTCTATGTTTTTATTTTTATTTTTTTAATCGAATTGGGATTCCCTCGATCCCATCACTTCCAGCGCTGAGATACTGCAAAAATCGATTATTGGAGTTCCGTTTGATGGACATTCTTTTTTGGAAAGGTTACCAAAGGGATAGTTTACTCTTTTTGATCAGAAGAGAAATTCAGATTTAGAGAACGGTCTCTATAAACTATATTTTATATGGAGGTTGTGTAGATCATTCTAACATCCAGGATGCCTTCATATCCATCTCTTACAAAATTTTGAGGCTCAGTTGGCTTTGGACATCACCAATGTTCCAATACAAGCTCATTCTTTCTTGCCTCTGAGCTGATCTCCCTTTGTTAGATCTTGTCGTCTGAATCTGGGGATGATTCAGCAGATAACTGATCTAAAAGGTGGGCCTTCTGCGTCTGTTATTTGTTAGGCAACTTCTCCAACTTAATCCATGCTTAGTTAACCACCAAACTTTTGTCTGCTTCATATGGTTCATGTACCATTGTCCGCTTTTGGGAGATAGGTCACTGCTCCATATGGCTACTAGTAGAATGTTTTTAGCTTCTGTCTTTTCAAGCAGGGAAAGGGGTGTTTCCACAGATCTCTTTGAATTTCTGTTTCTGTTCAAAAACTACCATGGTCAAAAGGTATGACCAAACATGTATAGTTTTGTGTGAAGGCTCTGTCATACTGCTGGCTGAAACTTTATTGCCCAGTCCTGAGCGTCCTAAGCCTTTATGTTCTGCGAATTCCTCCGCAAAAGTGCAGGAAGAAAATTTCGTCGTGCATTTAACGTTTCTTTGCCTTTTTCACGTATAGTTTATAAAAATGTTATTATCGAAGCAACTGGCAATTTATGGATCTTAACCCATAAGATGCTGCAAATAACGCCCCGAAATCACAGTTAATTTCATTCGTGGGATGGAACAGTTGTAAAAGGCGACTCCTAATTATAGAAACTGAAGAATGGTCTGGCAAAAAGACTGTAGCAAGCCAGATTTTTTACGTTCTTGAGAACTTTGAGAACCACTTAAAGATCCAGAGCAAATCTCTTCTTCATTCACGAGAGTCTCAACACAAGAGTTAAAGAGTGTATTTGCGGATTCTCCTAGGTTCAGCTTTTACCGTTTTCATCGGGCTGCTCTATTGGGATTTTATTTTCCAGTTTAATTCATGAAAATGGTATGTTATTTAGGTAGGTATCTTCTTTGAGAAACCCTCTTTGAACCCATTGGATACGATGCAGAAAAATTGCTAAACGTTTTATTTTCGGCATTATCTCCGAATTTATTTTTGTAAATAATATTCTCTTCACAGTTCTAGTCATCACGATACCTCTTTTCAATCCTTAGTGACCAGCTACTTAACGTGAATCACACAACAGTGAAGGAAGTGCTGGCTCCAATCAGCAGGGCGAGTAAATCTCTAGAGGTTGACTAGTTGGGCACTGAAAAGGAGCATGAAAACCTATAAATTAATCGATCTCTGTGGTTGTCAGAACGGGTTTTTTGAACAGGAAGCTGGACATTTAGTTTTGATCTGATCTTGTTTCCTTTCCAGGTGGCTACGTTATTGTGGACGAAAAGTTGCCCCGTTATGTTGTCCCAGATTTGTCAAGCTTCAAGGTAATATAATTTTTTTCCTGGTCCTTGGTCACGTTTTGATGGATTGTATTGAAACGATACCTTAGAACGGCACATGGCGATACTCTCCGGGAGAATAGGCTCACCGTTTCCTCGAACTTATTCCAAAACCCATCGGACATGCTCATATGTAGCTTTGTACTTGTGGATGCTAATTATAGAACATATTTGCACCTGCATGCATTTCTTTGGCGTCTGGGTTTGGTCTGAAGAACTTTTTATCTTTTTCTGAACAGCTTAAGCCCTATGTTGCACAATGTGCCTGGAATCCCTCAGGAGCTTGGTCGGGAGAGGGAGAGAAGGCGGCGGATTCCACAAAATAAAGGGAGCTCAGATGGCGATACTACCAATTGGAATATGATGACGATGATGATGATGATGATGATGATGATTAATGGCTGCATGTTGATAGAGAACCTTGTGCTTCTTGCTTGTTGAGGCTGGTGCTGCCGGTGTTTTTAGTCTCTCTGTGTATGATGCCATGCGAGCTGGTTGAGAATTGAAGATCTAACCCTGAGTTTATTCCTTCCATCTTTCCTATTCTCTCTCTCTCTCTCTCTCTCCCTCCATCTTTACAAGACACGAACTTGGGGGAAGATTTAGAAAATAGCCCAAGAAATGAGAGAGAGAGAGAGAGAGAGAGAGAGAGAGAGAGAGAGAGAGAGAGATTGCCAAGGAAGAAAATTAATGCTTTGATTGGTGTTCTGTTTGTTCGCCTAAGCCGATTTTCCATGATATCAACAATCTATGTGTTATTACGTAATGACTTGGAAGATTTATGCTTGATTTGAGAAACGCGGGGAATAGTTAATCAGTAAAATAAACATTGCAGTGTATTTTCGTTGAACCATGGTTGTTTATTATATATTATGTCACCTGACTCGAGTATCAGCAGATTGGGCCTGGGCCTTCTGAATTCTGGTTCTGGGAACGAGATCGCTCCAGTTGGAATTTCGGTCTTACCCGACCCACGACGCATTTTCTCAGTCTCTCGCTACCTTCCTTAAACCCTCTTACATCCTCTTTTCAAAGAGGCGAGCTCTCTAAACCTCTCTCTCTCTCTCGTTTCCTACGGCGGTGGCGGGCTCCCATGCACCGCCCGTCGCGCGGCGGCCGCCGGCAGGGCGTGGGTCATCCGGACCCTCCCTACTCAGCCGCGCCTGTGCAGATCCCCAACTCTGGGTTCCCCTACTTCCAGCCTCTCTACTCCCAGCTCTACTGGAACCTTCCTCCCGTGGCGACTGCTCCGGCGTCCGGAGTTCCCCAGCTATCGCCTTTTTCCCAAAACCCAAGTATCCTTCATCATCAAGCGCCGCCCTACGTCCAGAACCCCCTGCCCTACCGCCCCCAGGCTGTAAACCCTTGTGGGAAAAGTCAGCAGGATCTTCTTGGGAGGGCGGAGGCGGCCTTAGAAAAGGCGCACTGCGAACTCCTGGCGGCAGGGGAGAGTGTGTCGGCATGGAAGGTGTCACAATCGGCGTTGGTTTCTCTCCAGGTGGACTCGTGGGCTTCTCTGGGGTTCCAGTTTCAGGACATTCCCTACCTCCGCCATCTGGTGACCACTGAGGGGAAGGTTCGTGCATCTTCCTCCTGCTCACCTTTTTTTTCCTCTTTTTTTATTGAAAAAGGTCTTCAGATACCGTTTGGGGTGTTCTGAAAACCAGATAATTTAAGTTACCTCCACGCTAGAAAATTCCAAGTGAGTCATTGAGCTTTTATGCTAAAGTTGCATTCATTTTTTCCGAAATGAGGCATTCATATGGGTTAGCGTCCCGTGTTATCTTCTCCATATGTCTTTCTCAAAATCTCTTCTTTCGTCTCGTGAGCCCCAAGTTACCATTCGTGAGGATTCCCCATAAACTGGCTTCGTCAGAAGAGGTTGAATTTTCGAAATTCCCAGTATATTGAGATCAGCGGACACTTGTGGAGCAAAGCCAAGACACATGAACCCACCCACATGTGAAATGTTTGCAACGGCTGAGACGAACTCATTTTTTTAAAATAGTCCCAAGTATTCAGCCAATCATGCGCCTAGAATAGTTCCTTTTTCCTCTCACTCATTATTCCTCCGTTTCTCGCTAGATTTTAGCAGTGTTTCCCATTGTTAAAATTGACATGGAATTTGCATCTATGCCTTCTTATATTTGATTTAATTTTTTAAAAAAGATTTCTACTTAATGAATCGAGAAGGAATTCCTTTTTTGATGGTTATGGGTTCTTTTTGTGCACAGTTCATCAATATTTTGGCAGTGAAATGGTCAAAGTTGGATTATAGTTCAATATTGAGATATCTTTTCTCCTTTCTTGGCCTTCCTCTCTAATTTTCTCTATTTCTCACTCTGTTTTTCATTTCTCTAGGTGAATGCATTCATACATTGCTTCGTTGGTGTATGGAGAATCACGTCTCTTCACGATTTGGATGCTGCTATTTGCAAGAATGAAGGAATTGAACAGTTTGATGCTCTTAGATTGGGGCCATTGTTGCAGCATCCACTTGTTTTTCACTACTTCTCAATTCCTCCTGATACAACCGAGGTACCAAAAATTACAGCAGAAGAAATCATTTATTGTTTAAGCTCGTATGTGGATAAGTTCAAGAAGGTAGTTGTTCCTGAGGAGTTTCTAAGTTTCCTTATGGAAAGATATTCAGTCAGTACTAAGGAAAAACTTGGGGTGCGGATCCAGAGCTTAGGGTGAGTCCTTTGACTCCATTATTCTCATTTTGGATGGGTGTATGTTAAATGCTTGCGCTCTCTCCATAATCGTCTTGCATGATATATGAGCTCTGATGTTACGTATATTTTCAGTTTTCAGAGCACCTTATAGTTTTCTTTTGGTTCCTTAGACTTTCCTACTATTTTACTTCCAAAGTGCCTTGTCAAAGGATAAAACTTTCCTTCATGTTACAAGGAAGTTTCACTCCCCATGCATTTTCTCTCAGTCAAATTGTCTTAGTGTTCTTTATTAGGGCCATCAGGATTTAATTGTTACACATTTGCAAAGAAGAACAATAGATTTGTAAGTACAGATGCCTTTCCTATGTCTTTGTCCCATTTTATTTTGATGTTCACATGTTTTGCCTGGATATTTGCATTGTGCCTTGAAATGGGCTCATGAACACCAGACAGACCTGTTCATGTTCCACATATTGTGACTTCTTATGTGCCTGTTTAATTTTCTTCTTAACATATTATTTGGCTCAAAAACAATTATTTGCACGTCCTTCATAAGTTCATATCTCTCGCAGGTAAACAACAAACTTTGTCCTCCATAAGTTCCCATAAGTTTGCTAAGACATTTTAAGTCTTGAGCGAATTTTAAATAACAGTTGATGATGTTCGTGTCTCATGGTCAGCAACACCAAATCCCAGTGTATTGGAAAGGAAGAAAGGGCATGGGCCATCATGATGCATAGATGGAATAATGAGAGGCTGATATTTTTATTTTATGATAAAAATGAAGGGATCGGTTAATGATTTTAAACTTTTAGTTCATTCCTTTATTTTCTTGAAATATTCAAAGAAAATTCGTAAGTCATGATTTTTTTTAAAAAAATACTAAAAAAATTCTCCTGGTCGAAATTAGTTACTGTAGTAGATTCTAAGCTAGGAACTTTATCATAATTTGTCCCCTAGACCCATACTGGTAGGCTTATTGGGCCTGTTGTGTCCATCAGCCCTTAGCAACTACCTATTTGATCATATACCATGCACCATTTACCAACATTTTGTTTATGGGGATGTTTGTGGTATGTTCCTCGTAACTGATCCATATTCATGTGCTATTTTAAGTTTTTTTGTTCTGTACAACTCAGGTTGCACCTTACTTATATTCGCGATGCAAAGAAAGCAGAAAAATTTGCCCTCAGTAGTTTCACAAAAGGATTGGAAAATTCTGTGAGCAGTAAAAGAGAAATAGAAGGAATACAACCTACTCAACCCCCTAACATGTTTTCAGAGAAGAAGGTGCTTGATAGACGATTTGGTTTTATATCAAAAAGGATCAAGTCATTCTCCTCTGCTTGTGATGTTTTTGAAGGTAAACACATCAAGTTTGATTCTTCTGGTGAGGATGACAGTGGAAGTGATTCAAAATCTCACTACCAAAGTAGCCCTCGAGCTGATCGTGTCATTCAACAGCGTGTTAGTAGCTGTCCTTATCCATCAACTACTGAAGAGATAAAACGTCTTGGGCTGAAAACTGAGACAGATGTGAGAACATCCTATACAGGCAAAACAAAACATGATAAGAGTAAGAAGTCTGGAAGAAAAAGAAAATATGAAGCTCAAAATTTAAATGGTCATTCTTTGAACCCTGTGCTTCAAGAAGATCTTGATAGAAATGAAACTGAAAAGAAGAAATATGATATCACTTTCAATAGAAGTATGATGCATGAGTTTGTAACAAGATGGAAAGAAGCTTGTAGGAAACACACTGCTGTTGAGGTATGCCACTATATTAAGAGAAAGATTCAGTTCTTGGGCATCTTCTATTTCCTTTGGCTTATTTTGTTGCAGTATTGACCTTCTTGGTTTACCTTTTCTTGCATTTAAAAAATATTATGCGATGAAAAGTTTGCTTTCCTTGTTTCTCTAATATTTAAGCTTACCTCTTTCTGAATTGATGATCTGTTGTTCCTATTGTTTTTGTTTAGGAGGGGGGAGAGCTAAGAAGTTACCATTTTCATTTTTTCTGTATTTTTATTCACTGAGATGGTCATATAACTATGATAATTGCAAACTTGATTAAATAACCTTCTCATGTTTTACCTCAAAGCAAGTTCTGCCACTTGCATTCGTTGATTGGCTGATCTGATCTATGTTGAGATCAGTCGTTGCCAATCTCATTCAAATTCTTCAATCTTCCCTTATAAGAACTATGAAAATGAATGTACAATGGAGAGTTCGGTTCTTAGTTGGACCGTTTCTTAGTTGTTGGTTCGTTTCCTATTTTGTCTATTTCCTAGTGGCTAGGTAGTTTACTTTTTTTGTGGTCTTGGTACTTGTAAATAAAAGTCATCTATGATGTGAATATAAGAAGTGTTATTTCCTCTGCATATTCTCCTAGGGGTTTCCACCACTGTTCACAACATGGTATCAGAGCCTCTACGGTTCGCTTCCTTTGTTGTGCTGTAGTCTGGGGTTTAGTCGAGGATTGTTTGGTTCATGACAACTAGGAGGGTCTTCTCCCATGTGGGCAATTGACAACAGGGGAGAACGAAATGCAGAGGACTGTTACAGGCATGTGAACGCCTGGTTTGTGCCTTTTTTCTTCTTCCACTCTTTTCTGTCGGATGTGAGAATGCAGCCCTGGATTGTCATTGCTTCCGTTGTGAGGAATCACAGTAGGCTGATATTCTCTAATTTTCCGCAAAACTATTTTTTTGATCATCGACCTGATTGTGAATCCTTTCAGCCTTGATTGCTGACATGAGGTCTGTTTTTCTAACAACACCAACAATTCTTTCACTGAAAGTAGCTGTCAGCTTTTCCAGAGATGTTAGAAATTGTGGAGATGACTGCTTCAACACAATCTGAGGGGTTTATACGGTTTCAACAAGTTGGAGAATTTCCGGGCATCCAACTTCATATAGACTGGATGGAAAAACATTTCTTAAGTGGTCCCAATTTGTTTTCATATTGTGCTGAAAGGGAAATGGAAGATCAGCCATCTCATAGGTACAAGGCCAAAACCAGTGGATCCTTAGTTTGAGGTATGGAATGAGGAAGATTCCATGATTGTGGCATGGTTATGGAATTCTGTGTCTCTTAAGATTAGTGACACATGTACGTTCTTGGCTACAGCCAAGGATATCTAGGATGCAATCCAACAAATGTATTCTAAAGCTAGAGATGCAGCGCAAGTATATGAAGAAAAGGTGAAGGCCATGGGTGCACAACAGGGAAGCAAAACAGTTGCAGAATTTGCAAATCAGCTGAAAACTTTTTGGCAAGAGCTTGGCCATTGTAGGGTAATTAAAACTAAATGTCTTGAGGATGCATCTATCCTAAAAGATTTCATCAATCTGAGCATCCATTATATGCTTCTTCTGTTGGGCTTAATCCAGAATTTGATCAAGAATTCAGATACTCCGCAAAAAGGAGGTTCTGGGCATTAATCAGGTGGTGGCACTGATTTGAGGAGAAGAAACAGAGGAAGGCTGATGCTCAAACCACCAGGCATGCACAGCTTGGCAAGGTGGCCAGAGATGGCTATTGGTGTTGTTCCACATGCATTTGCGAGTGATTCTAGTGTTGATTCATGGACTTTCCTCCAGTCAAAATAATGGTTCATGTTTAGTTGTGCGAAATCATGGTTGGAGAGTTGTCCCCGGATGTATAATTTTATATTTGTGCATCTATACTTGTGGTTTAGTCATTTTAAGTGTGTCTCAGTGTTCTAGGAGGAATTTTCCCAGAGGATAAGTGGAGAACGTGCTTGAGGAAATTTTGATACAACACTAATGAAAATTAACACAAGAAATATGGATGAATAGGTGTAAACGAGGCTTGTTACTGTTACTCTGTTTTATTGACGAAGGCTTTTACGTTATCGTCATGCAATCGAGTGGATTGACATTTAGTTCCTAAGAGTGCCTTCATTACATAATATCATTATTTATTTGCCTCCAGATATCTGATTCTCATGACAGAAAGAAAAATCATGCATTGTTTTTGCAGGTTCTCGACATGATGGCGAACTTCTATGTCCTTCCACCAAAAAGCAAAAAGAAGTCAAAAAGGATCTTTTCCTTATACCCTGGCATAGGATTACTGAACGTTGCTGTGAGCTCCTACTCCTGTTATATCAAATTATTTCTTGTCCATATACTACAACCTTGGAGTTATTTGAGTGCATGGATTTTTCTTTATGATATTCCATCGTGTTGGTGTTGAAATTATGAAATTTATTTTTTGAAGATTATGAAACTGAATTTGGTTTCCATATTGTTAGCTTCCTATTCTGGTTATGTTTCATAAAAAAAAGAGAAATGTGCTTGTGTTGTCTGTCTTTCGCTTCATATCTTAGAAACGTGGTATGTTCAACTAAGGCATCTTAACAGAGCAGTCAAAGGCTGAAAGATTATGATTGCAAAGTTTGGTTCACGGCCTTGTGTGGAATTTTTCACTGTTATGATTCCAGCTGTTCTACCCCCTTAGAATCCTTGCCATTTTCAGGGAGAGCAGAATGGCGGCTGGTGCTGGGTGGATTGGGTAGTCAAAAGTTTGGTGATTCTTAGCTGTAGGCAATGTCAAGATATTGCTGCTGACATAGGGACGCTTTTTCTCCCCCCTTTCTTTTCCGTCTACCTTCTTTTTCCTCGTTCTTCAGCCCTTTTTTCTTCGTTCAGCCTGTGCAGTTGATTATTCTTCCCGGTTCTACCTCCATATGGGTGAGATCAGTTGATCCAGGTTCATGGGCTGATTTCCAGTTGGTTTTGTTTTTCATTATCAAAGGTGGATCGGATACCCTAAAGTTATACAGTTGTCGGATTTTGTTTAAAGTTATCAAGGTGATAACTGCTTACAATCCAAATTAATCTTTTTGTTTAAGGTTGTCTGATTTTTTCCCCAAGTCTGCCACCCTTCATGCTTTTGGGTGTATGTGAGATATGGTTGTAGGGTTGTAGAAAGATGAACGTTTTGGTAAAAATCTTAATTTTGATTGATATACGTCCAAATGAGCTGCTTAGCCAGGTCTGATGTGGATGGGTATAGGTCAGTTGTGCTAAGGGATAGAAATGTATATTTTTCAAATCTTTCAATGATAGTAATTTAAGTTTCTTAAAAGGGCTGTCAATTCTACATACGTTCTTTGATGAAAGTGATATTCAATTGGGAATTAATGGTGAAATTTTCTGCTGGTTTCGATTTTATGTGTCGCCCAATCCTGTCTGAAGAGTTGAATCGTGGGGTTCCCTTCATCCAGACAAGTAGGGATGTTGCTCATGGAAATAGCATCTAAGGGTTGACTTTTTCACTGATGAACTTATCCATTCGTTGCAGATATTCTGCACTTCCTTTTAATATTAAGGATAGGTGAAGATTAGAAAACCACAATGTGCTAAGATGTAGTGGTTTTCCAAATTTATTTTTGATGTGTACCCTCTTATTTGTATGTCTTGGAAGCCACGCTATTCTTAATCACTGGGTTTGTTTCATGACGTTAAAGGCAAAGTACACATGGGCAGTGGTGGTTTTTCTTTGCTTTATTATCAGATAAACTTTTTTAAAAAAACAGTACACTAGGGTCTTGTGTTGACAGTAGGGTATGGATGGTAAGATGTAGTGTAGTGTCCTACAGTGCGATTTGTTTTATAGAACCTGAGAACTGGTTAATATTTTCCATGTGTATGGTAATTATGCTAAGATTTTTCTGGGGCGATTAGTGATATTCTCGTTGCTATCATGAGCTGCTATTTTTAGACCTCACCTTTATTGGAGGAAAGTAACGTTTTTTTCTTTAGGAAAAGATATTCGTGTACATTTGACTGATCTCTTTTTTGATGTATTCTATCAATGGTTTACTTAGTTGGACTAATTTTTGCAAAGCCAGATTGAACTTTTCCAATTACTGGGCTCTGATCTGCAAGAAGATTAGTCAAATTAGCTGCCAAATGGTTCTGATCCTCAACAACACCGGATTTTGTCTTGTTAGGGAGTTAGCTAGTGTATTGGCCTTGTCGTGATTTCTACTAGGGTATACCGGCCATGGGAATAGCCACCTTGTAAAGGGGCACATAAATCTGCCGCTCTCTTATTCAGTTACTAAGGTATTCATTATAAGCATCTACATTAGTGGATTTTTATAATGGAGGATCAACTAAATTCTAGATTTTTTTTATTCATATTCAGTGTTTGCTTGTTATTTTGCTGGTGTGTTGTGTCTAATGCTTATGATTCTAACCATGTTAAAATATAGATCGAAATGCTTGATGTAGGTTATGTATGGTTATTATATCTTTTAAAAAAACTATGATAAATAACAAACTTAAGCCACAGTCAAAATGAAAGATGTGCCTTTTATAGAATGATTAATCCCGTCCAAAGATTGAGAAGCTATTGTTTATAAATCAAAGGCACATAATTTTTGAATTTTCTATCTGTTTTCACCTAAGGAAGAATATGGATGGCATACTCGACGTACTGAACTTGTTGCAGAATTTATGGCCAGAAAACTATGGAATCAGGGCTGATTAACCATTGAATAAGTTCACAACTGAACTGGATTCAGTATGACTAAAGCAAAATCCAGGATGACACTTGATCCGGAGTCTGTTCCACCACCGATATTCTATGATTAATCGTGTCTCATTGGATTCGTGGGATCGAATGTTTTAACCGAAGTATCGCAGTACACAATAGTGTGTTTGGCCCTCTCCACCTCTGTTGTCACAGTCGACAGGGAGACCCGGGGGGGGTACCAGTTTGTTCTTTGGTATGTTGAAAAGCATCATATTTTACGTGTAATTATTTGCTTATAATCTTCATGCTGTTGCTATAGAAGCATATGGAAGGTGAATGTGTAATGGCCACCTTTTGTCACTGCAGATAGCATCTATTAAATATGGGATGCTGGATACCGTTTATGATTCTCAGAATGTTGAGCCAGAATTTGGTGACTCAACACCTGCTTCTTCTGAGGATATTGGCATAGAGCTTCCTGTGAAAAAAGATGCCCTTTCAATAAAGACGATATGCGCTCATAAACTTGAAAGCAGTAAGGGTTTCACTGATTAATTGTCGTAAACTAGCCAGAATTTATGTAGTTCATCTGATAGTTGACCTGAGGATGGGCTCCTTACTTTCGTTGTTCCTTTTCCATTTATGCAATTTGCAGGAGTTACTGTTGATGACATTATTAAAAAAATCACGAGCTATTTTCAAGGTGATTATCTCAGAACAAATAGAGATCCTCCTGTAGAAAATACAATTTCCATTCTCAGAAGATTCAATGACTGTGAGCTTTGGCTGGCAAGGGAATTTTCTGTTGATGTATTTTGTTCGCTTGGTTGTGGTCATTTCGTTGACTTTTTAGAGAGAAATCTAGATCGAATTCCTGTTGAAGTGAGCCGCCATTTTGTTAGAGACTCGTCAAGGACACTTTTGGTGGTTAACCTGAACCAATTAAAAGCTTTTTTATCTCAGGCCCAAGACAACGTGGTGGACCTTGGTGGTGTAACTCAGCGTTATATTTTAATGCTTCTTGAAAAACAATTCCCTACGCTCTGTTTTGATTTCATCAGTGATGAAATTGATTCCCGCTTTCAAGACCTTATCAGGAGACAAAAAACAACTGGTACTCCGAACCGTGTTTACTATTCTACTGCGTTACTGGGGAAATTTTTCATTGAGAAATCAAACATATGTAATGGAAGGTATTCACCAGAAGCAATGGGAATGAACATCGATGTGGATAGAGATGCTGATTGTAATGATACTGTTTCTGCCAAAGATGCAATTGAATGCTTGCTTAAAGTGCCAATGCTATCAGATTTACAGTCCTGGTCACATTGGGACCTTGTATTTGCTCCTAAACTTGGTCCTCTTTTGGCATGGTTATCTAAGGAAGTCCACAATGACGAAATATCATGCATTGCATTGTCAGATGGAAGATTAATCAGGATTGATCATTCAGCAAATGTTGACGAATTTCTAGAAGCTTCAATTCGATGTTCCCCTTTCCATGCTGCACTGAAGTTGTTGTCCTTGTTGGCCTTGTATGGTGGAACAAGCAATATTCCGGTTGCTCTTCTAAAATGCTATTCACAGAGAGCAATGGATGTCATTATTAGAAATTGTATGGAATGCCAGGAAATAAGCAATCCTGCATCTCGTTTTCTATGTGGAAGCTCTTTCAACTGTCAGATTGCTACACGGAGTGATAGTGATGCTATTTCTTTTTCTGCTGATACCGTTGGATTAACCTTAAATAGTGGCGTTAATGTTGCTGCAAGATTTGTTCTGGATTGTCTCAATCATATACCATCCGAATTTCACTCTTTCGCTGTAGAGATACTAATGTCAGGACTGCGATCTTCCGCTAAAGATGGCCCATTGATCATGTTACGTGAATGCAAACGAACTGAGCAACGCATTATGCTGCATGACATCGGACTTTCACTTGGGATAGTGGAATGGATTGAAGATTACCACCTCTTTAAATCAGCAACTTCGGCTGAATCATTATCATCCTCCCAAGATTCTAGTAAAAATCTTAAGTCTGTTTTGACCGCTTGTAATGAGGATATGAAAGGTACATCTGCAATGAACACTACTGAAATGCTTTCCAGTAATACAATTGACATCATTAAATCAGATGTAAACACCAATGCTTTTGCGGACCTCCAGATTAGCAAATTTCCCTGTGAGCGTTCTGATAATAAGTCTGGTAATGAGAATGAAATTGTTGAGTCTAGGGATAGGTTGATTCAGAATGCTGCCCTTGTTATTGAATCCATCAGACGTGAAGAATTTGGTCTGGATCCAAGTTCCAGTTGCACTGAGAGTAGCTTGCTGAAAAAGCAGCATGCTCGACTTGGGAGAGCACTGTATTGCCTTTCGCAAGAGTTATATTCACAAGATTCACACCTTCTGCTTGAGCTGGTATGTTTCTGTTATATTCCCTTTTATGCGTTTTATTTTCGTCTATGAATATTACATTTGAGATGAAATACGTGACATTTATGATTTAGATTTGTCATTTATAGCATACCACTTGGTGGGATAGTTCATATTCTTGTAAATTCAGACATTTTTTTAAAATATCTGTTATTGCCATAAACTAATCTTATGGATTGCTTGAACGACATGTTTGCTCAAAAGATGTATGAACCACAGACCTGGATAGCCAGCTTGATATGACGTAGAGTGGGATTATATAAGACAATCTTGACATTCCAGTGGAGGACCTGCTGATCCAGCCATGACTTATTTGCGGCAGCCATTTGATTTCCACGTTTCTTTTGGCTGTCTCCATTCTGTAAATTGCGAAACATCTGACAGTTAGAAGTCTGAAAATTCAGGAAACTTCAGACTTATCAGATATTGTTGGTGAGCCAAACTCATGCCCAACTTTGATACTATGGCCATCAGCTTTTTTCTGTTTCTCTAACGAGGGATCAAATATATCTTCTTAGAAAATTTTCACTGGTCGTCTATTTCTTAGTATAATGTCTCCTTGTGTTGACTTCTTATGGCGTCTCCTTATTCTAGGGACTGCCCTCTTGGTGCAGCTATGCTATCAGTGGTAACGAGTACTGCTGGCATCCTTGTGTTGTCTCTTCTACACCTTTCTTCCTCTGCATGATGGCGTTGTGGGAGAGAATGTAGTAGAAATATTGGCTGATTCTGATCGGAATTTGTAGTACCAGGTGATTTCAAGAGAGAATCGGATTTCCCTTTAACTGAGTAGATGAAAAAGTTAGAAGCAGCCTATCTTAATTGGATTAGTCTATTCATGGTACTAGTTATTGGTATCACTCAATCTGATCATGGGAGGGTGTGTGCTATTCTGATCGCACTTTGAACATTTTAAAGTAATACCGAATCATGTTGACATATGGGCTGAATCTTCAAGAAGTCACTTGTTTCGGGAGAGTTTATCTTATTTCCTCCTGGTCTCTCCTAACCTTACTCTGATTGGTCAGTTTCCATCTGAAATGCTGTAATCAGATGGCTGCATTCTGCAAGATTGAGTAAACTACCAGTGTGAAATAGGTAGACTGTTAATGACGCGGAAAGTAGACTTATTGTACGAAATTTACGAATAGAGAAATGACGTCCATTGTGAGCAACATAATATTGGATGGAAGGCAGAGAAGTCAATAAACTGAGATGTGTTTTTTTTTCTTGGGATAATTGAGCAATTTTACATTTTTTTTTTCTAACGTGTCTTAATTTGTTTCTTTAACTCATCTTTTTGTATCTGTAAAGTGTGGTACCCGGTGATAAGTGCTTTCGAATTATTCTGTTTTATTTCTCTATTCCTCTTTGTTAGCTTCATTCATCCCCTTTTTGGATCAGCCATAGTCATCTGATGACCACCTTGGATTAATTTGTGTCCACTAAAACCTTTTTGTCACATTAGCCACTATTCCTGGTGCATTATGTGATCATATTATCACTTCGCTAGAAAGTTGTTCATCATGTACAGTTTTGTCATTTTAATCATTTCTTGACACTTAGTGCTATCTTTCTTAATAATTTCCTTCTTTATGTATGAAATTGATCACTTATTGCTGGAAATGTCTATACCACTTAATGCCCGTTTACCCTTGATCATTTCTGTTTGTATTTGAAATCGTTTTTCTCAGGTGCAGAATGCTGATGACAACACGTATTCAGAAAATGTTGAACCTGCGCTGGTTTTTATTCTGCATCCAACTGGCATTGTGATTTTAAATAATGAACGTGGATTTTCTGCTGAAAATATTAGAGCACTTTGTGATATTGGTAATTCTACAAAAAAGGGATCGAGTGCTGGGTACATCGGACAGAAAGGGATCGGCTTCAAATCAGTCTTCCGGGTGCGGTAACATATCCTTTATCAATTTCTGACGCCTTAAGACTTTTTTGCATTTAGGTAATTATGTATTCTCATTCTTGATATACCCATATTTTAATGGCGGATCGTTAGAAGAATAATCATGGATAAGAAATGATTTTTTTCTGGAACCATTTCATTTTTTTGCCATTTATTTGTTTTTTGCACATTTGGCTAGTTGCCATCTAGTGATTTGATCAGAACTTCCTTTTGAAGGGTGAGATATTTTCAACTTGTATTACACAAGAGACAAAGAAATTATTACAAAAAATCTAGCTTGTGTCAATGTTTCATATTGTGGTTCTAATTTGACTGGTAGCCTTTTCTTAATGGTCAGCACTAAGTTTTTAAAACTTGTATAGTGAGAAAGCTCTTTTTGTGTGGATGTGAGAAAATCCTTTATCTGCTAGGCAGACCCCCCCCCAACAGACCAGCAAACTGCAATGTATATCTTCCCATTTTACCCTGGTTTTTCAAACAATTGATCTCCATTGTCAAAGATGGAGCCCCATACTATCTGTCACAGGGACATGGACCACTGCATTGCCTTGGATTCTCCATGCTGCCCATATTTATTATATACTAAAGGATACATTTTTATGATTTTAAATTTCAAAATTGAGAATGTGAAGTAACTGTTTTCTCATGCAGATCACTGATGCTCCAGAGATCCATTCAAATGGGTTCCATGTGAAATTTGATATAAGTGAGGGTCAGATCGGTTTTGTGTTGCCCACTGTAATTTCTCCTTGTGACATCAGGTTATTTGAGAGACAGTTATCTTCAGAGATTGACCAAGATGATGCTTCATGCTGGAATACTTGTATTGTGCTTCCTTTCCGGTCGAAACTTAAAGAAAGATCTGGAATAAACTCTATTATGTCCATGTTTTCGGATCTCCACCCATCCTTATTACTCTTCCTTCACCGGCTTGAGTGTATAAAGTTCAAGAATATACTGGATGATTCTCTTATTATCATGAGAAAAGAACCTCTTGGAGATGGCATTGTTAAAGTTTCCTATGGGAAAGAGAAAATGAATTGGTTGGTTGTTAGGCGAAAGTTGCAAGCCAGTGTAGTCAGGCCTGGAGTACAGATGACAGAGATTGCTGTGGCATTTACACTACAGGAGTCTGACACTGGAGAATACGTGCCTTATCTTAGTCAGCAGCCTGCTTTTGCTTTTCTCCCTTTAAGAACTTATGGTCTGAAGTTTATCCTGCAAGGTGATTTTGTTTTGCCTTCCTCTAGAGAAGAGGTTGATGGAAACAGTGCGTGGAACCAGTGGTTGCTTTCCGAGTTTCCTACTCTTTTTGTGAATGCAGAGACATCTTTTACGGCCCTTTCTTGCTTTAAGAAGTGCCCAGGTAAAGCGGTATCTGCTTTCATGAGTTTTGTCCCACTTGTTGGAGAAGTTCACGGATTCTTCGCTTACCTTCCACAAATGATTGTTTCCAAATTGCGTTC
This sequence comes from Spirodela intermedia, assembly GCA_902729315.2. Classification (NCBI taxonomy): domain Eukaryota; kingdom Viridiplantae; phylum Streptophyta; class Magnoliopsida; order Alismatales; family Araceae; genus Spirodela; species Spirodela intermedia. Next base: position 3,873,739 of record LR746273.1, read on the forward strand.
ATCAAGTTGTTTGCTTCTGGAGGGGCATGGGATGGAGTGGGTTCCTCCATGTAATGTTTTAAGGGGGTGGGATGAGAGGGCTCGAAAACTCTTGTCTGACAACTTGCTTCAGAGGCATCTTGGCCTTGGTTTCTTGGACGGGAACATTGCATTGTCTGATTCACTAGCAAAGACTTTAGGTATTAGAGAATATGGACCCCAGGTCTTGATCGATATTTTATCATCGATATGTCACAATAGAAATGAGATTCAACAGCTAGGGTTCGGTTGGTTATCGGATTGGCTTCTTGCTCTCAGTAGTACCTTGTCACAGAACTCGTCTGAATATCTAACCCTAAATGCTGGAATGGAATCTGATGTGATCAGCGATCTTAGAAGGATCCCATTCATTCCTCTTTCTGATGGCACATATGGTTCAACTACTGACGGCCCAATTTGGTTGCCAGGTGATTCTTTTGGTGTTGAAATTGAAAACAAGCGTAATCACCATTTTCCTTGTTTGTATGCCAAACTTCGTACTGTGAACCTGGGTTTTTTGTCCTTGTTGCATGATAATACAGAAGAGTTGAGGACAGACGTCATTTTTAGGCTTCTTCATAGAATCGGTGTACAGGAGCTATCAGCCCATGAAGTGATTATAAGTCATATTTTACCAGACATATCTGCAGCCAAGTATTCAAACGAAGACAAGAACTTGATGGTTGAGTACTTGTCGTATGTGATGCTTCATTTTCAGAATGCGTGTTCGAGTTGTCAAATCCAAAGGATGGGAATAGTATCAGCCTTGCAAAAGTGCTCCATCATATTGACTAATCATGGGTACAAATGTCCAGCTAAAGAGCCTCTTCATTTCAGCCAAGAGTTTGGGAATCCTTTTGAAATAAACAAACTTATTGAACCAAAGGATGATGAATGGAATGAAGTCGATGACATTTATTTGAAGCATTATAGTACAGAATCCACATCATCTTTGTTGATAAAATGGAGGAAGTTTTTTCAAGAACTAGGTGTTTCTGATTTTGTGCAAGTAATTCGTGTTGAGAAGCACGTGAAAGACCTCGCTAGTATTGTTCCAGGAAGTAATCCATACGACTTAGGCAATGTTTCACCTGAATCACAAATCATTGACTGGGAGTCACCTGAGTTAGTTCGCTTATTATCAACATATTCCTCTGGGAAACAGAGGGAAAAGTGTAGGTACCTGTTGGAAGTTCTTGATAAATCCTGGGATGAAGTTTTTGGTTCAGGGACAAGAAATTACGTAAGAGTGAAGTCCATTGATTGTAGACTTCCTCACAGGTCATCATTCCTGAAATGTCTTCACGATTTCAGATGGATAGGATCAACAGCAGATGAAGAGCTTCACTATCCAAAAGATCTATTCTATGATTGTGACGCAGTGCGATCTACACTGGGTTCATTTGCCCCATATGCTGTTCCACAGGTATGTCTACGGTCTTCCAGTTGAGATGCAATTCTCTTGTAGTCTATTTAGGTATCTTGAAGAACTATATTTTTTTTTATGGTATTGCTGCTCTCTTCTTCCCTCTTTCTTGGCTTTTTCAACGTTTCAGTTCTGATTTGGATTTTTCTACATTTATCAAAACAGGTTAAAAGCAGAAGCCTTCTAGATGAGATTGGATTTAAGACCCAGGTGACACATGAAGATGCTCTGGTAGTCATTCAGTTCTGTGGGACACTTCAAGGGCCCGCTTTAGCAAGGTACGTCCAAATCTTCCCTGGACACACGACATGGACAGAAAATTACGGGGGAAAGAATCACTACGTTTTTAGTCTCCCGGTCTCTGAGGGAACTGCACAGTGAGGACTTTCCTCGAGCAGCACCCTCATCCTTTTTTTGACAGTGAAATGTCGAATGATCCTGTATGACAATGTGATTGAGAGCAGGCAGATGCTCGTAGAAAGCACTCAGCATTTGCTGGGTGAGATACGCGAGGAGTTGATTGAGGGAACTGGCCTGGAGTTATGAGGGAGAGCTTGTCATTTATTTGGACGGGGGAATCTGCATTTTTTTTTACTTTTAGATGTGCTTGCTTATTATTTTAGAATATTGTGAGTACATATTGTGTAAAGATATACTAGTTAGGGTACTGGTTTTACATATGACATGAATCGAAATGGTCAGTTGTTGGTTTGTTTTCCCACCAATATGAGAAATGAATTGGAGTATGGACCATTGAACCCAGTGATCTGACAGACTCAGTATCTATTTTTGGTAACTGTACATGTTGGGGAATCTGTAGATTGCTATTAATATTGTTTCTCATCTATTGTACTAACTTTTGCCTCTTGTTTTTTTTTAAACCCATGTATCAGCACTGTGCAAATGTCTAATCTCTACAACTTCATTTGGGAAGGGGTTACTTCGTTGAAACTTAATATAATGGATCAGTTCAAATCACATCCCTTGATATTTGTTCCATCTTCCAGAAAATCAAGATACACTGACACTGCTCTATCTGGTACATTTTTGTCCTCTAATCAAGTTTATTGGCATGATCCAACTGGTTGCCTAGACCAAGTGGAGAAGGCAATGCTCTGCTCTGCCTTGGCAGACAACATCTCGGGCCAAAACTCCAAGACATTAATTAGAATATATCCAAATCTACATGATTTTTTTGTCAATGAGTGTGGTGTTCCAGAGACCCCTCCGTTTGGGAACTACATTGAGATATTGTTGCAATTGTCAAGTGTAACGTTACCATCACAAGCAGCTCATTTGGTAAGTATTTTCTCGTCTTCATGTGTGGAAACTCCTTATAGGCTGGCTGGCATGAATTTGTATTTTCTCACTGTACGTTTCCAATATACTATTTCTTCCATTGTTTTCAGGTTTTTCAGGTTTTTATCAAATGGTCTGATGATATCAAATCTGGAAGAATAGAAAATGAAGAAATTGTTCTCCTAAGAGAGAGCCTAAGAAAGGTTGAAAACATGGTGCTTCCGACAATGCAGAATAGATGGGTTTCTCTTCATCCATCATTTGGCATCGTATGTTGGTCAGATAACGAGGAACTCCGAGAGCAGTTTAAGCATTCCGATAATGTTAATTTCATACAATTTGGTGAGCTTTCCAATGATGATATGGAAATTCTATCCGGAAAATTGAGCACATTACTGCAGAAATTAGGTATTGTTGCGCTTTCTGAGGTAAACTTTAATTTCGATTGTCTTCTGACATTGTACGCTTTCGTGGAGTGTTTAGTTTATTTTCTTGACAATTGCATTCGTATGTTGTACACAGATCATTTCTCGTGAAGCCATATTTTATGGCTCAGAAGACTCCAGAGAAAAAGTTTCGTTCGTCAACTGGGCCCTTCCATATGCACAGCGTTACCTTTTTAAGTTATATCCTGACAGATATATTGCCCTGAAGAAGCTTGGGGCTGAGAGGCTCCCTCTGCTGCAGATTGTCGTAGTTGAGAAGTTATTCTATAGGTATACCATCAAAGGATCCGATGGAACATCCAGGAAACGATCTGAGTGCAGCTGTCTTTTGCAGGCAAGCATACCTTTTATTGGTGATTTGTGGAAGTTTTGACATACATAGCTACTCCATATCTCATGTCTTTCATATGGCAGTAAATTATTGATAGACGTTCCAATATGCAACACAAAATGAGTATTCTTTTATTCAACTTTGAAACTCCGATGTACAAAGTATCCACGTCTACCTCAGGCTTAATGCATATTTGCTGATGATAATTTTTAGGTATTTGGTCGACATTTTATTTGTGTAAAGTGCAGTAGAAGGTGTGATAGATGAAAAAAAAAAGGGAAGCAAAGGAGAGGATGGAGCCACAAATTGTCTCAATTTTAAAAATTATCGTTTATAGGTTTAGGTTGTTTCTTCCTTTATTTCATCAAGGTCAATGATCAAATTTCCATTCGGATATGGATACTTCATTCTATTGAGTCGGGAAGTCTTCAGTCCATTTTCTTCTAAACAGAATGGCTGCGAATTATTCTTTCTGTGACGTAGCATTGGACATGAGCTTCTAACTTTCATTGGCAGTCAATATGGGTTGTCAAACTTGCTAAAATAGGCCAAGACAGCTCAGATTGATTACCTTTATTTTTTGGTTCTCTAGGAGCTCTGCAACTAAAAGAAACCATAGGAGGCAGGAATGTTTGGTGATGTTTGCTAGTGCAAACGTTTTATGTTTTGGAGTAATTGAGTTGTGATTAATTTCTTGCATTTGACATAGGAATGCTGGTAAGAGATATCATCTTGGTCTCTTTCTGTCTCCAGGTTTCACTGATGTAGACTTGTCTGATCTAGGTTGTCTGCGAGGTTTACGCTCTTATTTGTACATGCATTTAAACATCCGAGTTGGCATCCTAGATCTAAGTGTTGGTATCTCTCTCCCCTTTTTCGGGGAGTCAGCAAGCTCTCAGGTCTATGAAGAATCTCATTGATCAGTGATCTTGGTCGCTTTACTCTCAAATGACTTCATACTACTTTGAATGGTTCTCCAACCATACCTTGGAAAACTCAGCACAATTTTTCGCTAGGTAAATGAAAGTGGAATGGCTTCAAGCTGGGCAAATTCTTCAAATAAGCCTTCTCCCCGTGAAATCGGATATTTTCGTGTAGGATCCTGCTTCATTTATGCCTAATGGCATCCTTGGCAACTTAAATCCACATGGTGACAAAGACGATTAGTTTATTTGTCAAGTCATTTGTTAACCTCAAGACTCTGATACTGACACCCATATTGCCTCTGTTAGTAGTCTTGTGAATCATACGAGAGGAATTGGTTCCTAGTCTATTGCCAACACCATCTCTTCTAGCTAGTTTAAGTGGAAAGAGAAAATTTGCTTTAAAAGTATGATATTAACATGTTCTATGTTGGTGTTGGGAAGCGGGAGAGTCTGTCTTAGTGTAAGGTAATGTTGACGCTTAAGGAAAATAATTTGCTCCTTTTAAATTTGTGTTGAGTTCAGCAGGGCAGAAGCAAACTTTTTTTTTTCTCAGTGAGAGCCGAGTGAGAGAAGTCATATCATGTAGGGCAAAATCAAACACGGATATATAATGAATTTTCCTTAAAAAGATAATGGCGGATAGGAAAGCTGGCTCTGGAAAATACTTAGGTGGAGCCGTGTCCCATTATAGCTCTATCGGTCAACCCCTCCCTCGGCTGCCATTTACCGATTCGATTTGATGTATTGGGGTTTCTTTCTTCAATTGCACTTGAATCTCAATAGTTGATTATGTTCAATTTGATTTCTGTGTAGCAAAGTTATAGTCTAGCTTGAAAAGGAAATCTTCATGCATAATTATTAATTTTTGTTTCTGCAGGATAATGTCTTGTATATGACTCGTGCCTCAGATTCCCATTCCATTTTCTTGGAGCTGTCCAGGATTTTCTTCAATGGATCTGCCGAGCTCCATTTTGCAAATTTCCTTCACATGATAGCGACCATGGCAGAATCTGGTTCAACTGAGGGACAGACAGAATTCTTCATCGTCAACAGCCAGAAGGTACCAGCTCTTCCCGTTGAAGAGCCCGTCTGGTCCATCTCAACGGTGGTATCACTGTTTCAGGGTTCTAATACCCACAAAAGTTGCCCTCCGCTGGTGAACACAGAGCGAAGCAATCCTTCCCTCTCGAGGAAAGCAGGCATTGCTGCAAACTGGCCACCGACGGATTGGAAAACGGCTCCGGATTTCTCCAGAGCATCCCATTTTGGGGCAAATCCTGGGCCAGCGCCATGTGACAGCCTTACCATAGAACCCAGTAGGCCTCTAGAAGCTGTTCGGTCAGAGGATATTTCGAGTCTCATCGAGGTACATGGAGACTGGGTTATAGAGGACTCGGCAAGATCAGAGGATTTGACTTTGCATCATGCAGGCAATGCGTTCACCCCATCTGATTCGGTTGCGCTCGTGGGCTCTATTGACGGACAGAGCAAGTCTCGTTTGGAGCCCAAGATAGGAACGGGCGATCCTGTTCCAGGAAATGGTCCGAATGTGAATTCAGACGATATTTCTCTGGGCTCCGTTGGCCTGTCTGACAACCAGTCACGCAGAACTGGAGTTCTCGGAGAGGCCGTCGCTTATAAATACTTCAGCGAGAAACTCAGCTCGGTCTCTGTGAAGTGGGTTAACCAGGATGGCGAGACAGGATTGCCCTATGATCTGGTTATTGAGGACAAGGGCCACAGAGAGTTTGTGGAGGTGAAGGCTACCAGGTCTGCAACCAAAGACTGGTTCCCCATAACAACGAGGGAATGGCAGTTTGCGGCAGAGAAGGGCGACTCCTACAGCATAGCTCACATTAGCTTTGTGGGGCCGAAGAATGTGAGGGTCACTGTTTTGAAGAATCCCTTGCGGCTGTGCCAGCAAAATGTGTTGTGTCTTGCTCTTTTGATGCGAAAACAGTGAGGCCATCATTCAATTGAGCGCCCGGTTGCTCTTCTGGTTGGCAAGAATCTGAGAAGGAAACAACGTTGTGCTAAGAAGACTTAGTCGTCAACACCGCCCTCCATCTGCGTTGAAATTATGGATTTAATGATGGTTCTTTTTGGGAGCCTGGAGGCCATCAAAACTGGCTCTGGGCAGATGTGGAGTTCATCATGGGAAGATTTCCCCTTTGGGTATTGTATTGCTTGCAGGCCATCAAAACTTATTTTGCGATTTTAAGGAGGATCATTGCCAATCTGCCATGCACGATGGAATTTGTAAATATTCATTTCAGGAAAAGGGAAACCATTTTGGAAATCCCACGGCTATTGCTTCATGGGTTCGATGTGGATTCCTCTTCCGATGGCATATCAACCCCCTCCCCCCCCAAGGCTCTTCTTAAAGGATTAGATCCCTCATCTTTTACCATGTGACTCTCCCATTGCTACTTGTCCTCGCCTCTCTCTCTCTCTAGGCTACGGCTCTATGGGCATCACAGGGGCCCTAGTAGTGTCTGTGCGGACTCTTTGTCTGAGAAATTTGGAAGATATGTTAGCAAGCTCATCCTTTGACTCTCCCCTTTTGAAGTGCCATATCTCTCTAATGGGCCTCTAATCCACTTGAGCCCAAATTCTGGGTTCAGTAAGCCGGAGGAGAATAGGCCGGACCTGGTTCGTCGTCCTGGACGAACGGCCCGCAAATTGAGCTCCCCAGCATCGCCACGTGGCGTTTTCTCCCTCGCCCACGCTTCTCCTTCCTCCTCCTGTTACACCCACCCCCCCCGCCCCCGCGTAGAGCACCATAGTCGACTACTTATTCCCTTGGCTACTTCTACTCCCGCCAGCGCAAACCCTAGCTCTTCCTCGGCGTTCCCTCCCCGGCAAGAGGATGGCGGCATCCTCAGCCCACGTCCATGCCCTTAGATCATCCCCAGCGAGGGACTTCACTAAATCCCGCAAGGTCGCGAGGATGTCCGCATCGAAGTCCATCTTCTTCGGTGCCCGCCGGCCGGATCCTTCCCGGGCCGCCTTCCTGAGGATGAGGAGCTCCAGTGGGAAGGGCAGAGCGGGGGCACTGCGTATAGTGTGTGAGAAGGTTGTGGGGATCGACCTGGGGACGACGAACTCGGCCGTGGCAGCCATGGAGGGGGGGAAGCCAACGATTGTCACGAACGCCGAGGGGCAGCGTACGACACCGTCCGTGGTGGCGTATGCTAAGAACGGGGACCGCCTGGTGGGGCAGATCGCTAAGAGGCAGGCAGTGGTGAACCCGGCAAACACCTTCTTCTCCGTGAAGAGGTTCATTGGGAGGAAGATGGCCGAGGTCGACGAGGAGTCGAAGCAGGTGTCCTACACAGTCGTCCGTGATGATAACGGGAACGTCAAGCTGGATTGCCCCGCCATCGGGAAGCAGTTCGCTGCAGAGGAGATCTCAGCTCAGGTGGCTTAGAATTCCTTTCATTACCCTTTTAATGCCCAGTGTTTTTTCATATTGTTTCTGTTCAGTATGCTTAAAACGTCCGCTTGTGGTTTCTAACTTCCCCCATCCTGTATTCGTGTACTCTTTCCTCAGTCAGAAAGGAATGCTGAAATTTATTTAACATTTTGAGGGAACTTTTTATATTGGCAGTGAGTGACACATAAGCTTTTGTAATCTGCCAACACTGATTGATGTGCTCAAGTACTACTGCTTCCCCTGCGATAGACAATATTCTTGGTGTAGTTCTTCCGTTTATTAGACATGGCATAAGTCTTGACCACAAGTAAAAGGTTCATTGGTGATGAAATATATTTTGACGTGGATTCTAAATGTTTTAGGAAATTTGCGATCAATGAATACGTGTGCTATGTATTTTGATCCGATAAAAAAACTATTGAAAATTGTTCCTCAATTTTTTCTGATAAAAGCTTATGTTCGTATAATGTATATGCGTGTCTTTTCTAAACGAAATTGTCTCATAGAAAAATATTAAAGTGTTAGTTCTCAGTGCTTAAGGGCGAGAGCGGCATGATGAGGCTGTTGGGAAATGTGAAAGAGGGGTTTATAATGTTAGAAGGAACAATATTTCGGGCGTATTAATGAATAAAACATGATTCTATTGTAGGAATGATCTTAGAACCATACAACTGCGCTAGATGATTCAACACATTCTAAGTTGGTCCATGAAATAATTTTATTTCTTTTTGGGTGAAATACCGGTGATCATCCTTCAGTTTTAAGCGATTATGCGTATATATGTTGGTAATTCTGTATTTCGTTTATGAGCTATGAACCCCGATGTTTTATTGTTTTCCCCCTATGGATTAACTTGAAGACGATTTGGTAGAAAGGGCATCTTGAAAATTCAACATTATTTGAAAACTAAAAACCAAGCTATGTTTTTATGACTCTGTGCGACACAATGCAATTAGTGGCTATCTCATGTGATTTGGAAGCGGCAAAAATTGAATTTATTGAGTTGATATTAGTCTGTAATTTGAATGGTAATTGTGGCTTCAGTTTTTCAGCCTTTATTTGTTCAGAGTTATCAAAGGTTCTTTCTGTGGATAGGTTCTTAGGAAGCTTGTGGACGATGCATCCAAATTCTTAAATGATAAGGTGACAAAGGCTGTTGTTACTGTACCTGCATACTTTAATGATTCCCAAAGGACTGCAACAAAAGATGCCGGACGGATTGCTGGCTTAGATGTTTTACGCATCATCAATGAACCCACTGCGGCTTCATTGGCTTATGGATTTGAAAAGAAGAACAATGAAACCATTCTCGTATTTGACCTTGGGGGTGGTACGTTTGATGTTTCAGGTATAGACGTATTTTCAACCTCATCCATCTTGTCAACACCTTTTTATTCCAAAATTACTGTAGCTGTACGTAGTGTAACATACAGTTACCCAACAGGCTGGTATTGTATGCTTTATGTTATTTCTTTTCTAATATTTACAGTTTTAATAGATGGTTTTGGATGATCACGCCTGATTATTTCAGCTCTATAAGTCGGTTCGGTTGTATAATTCTAAGACAAAGTGTTTGTGCAGTGCGATTGCGTTATTACATAATTACTTCCTTCGGCTACCTTGCTTATGTTTCTCAGTATTGCAGGGCATTTTAAGAATAGTTTCGGCCAGTTCTATTTATCTCCTATTTTTTTGCAGTTCTTGAAGTTGGAGACGGTGTATTTGAGGTGCTCTCAACTTCTGGTGATACACATTTGGGAGGTGATGACTTTGATAAGGTTAGTTAATGATATCACTCATTTTCTTGTTGCCATGTATTTTTGATTTCGTGGTTGATGCAAGTGGGCATTTAATGCTGGATCCTTCTGGATATTTCGTGAGAGCTCTTGTCCTGGTTTAGTCCTGGCTTATTCATCGCATTGGCTGGTTTATATATCCCATGGCAGATGGGCATCTGCCTAGTGGGGGCTTGGTGCTAAGAACCTGCAGGTTTTTATCATAAGAGATAGTGGGCGCTTGGACTGTTTATGCCTACCATTGTTTGTGGTTTGTGTTCTACATATTCCTTAGTAGACGTAAGAGATAGGTCTACTTGGCATCACAGTTAGTGGTTTTCGTGCATTGGGATTCGCATGAGTCACTCATTTTTGCAAGAGCTTAGAGTGTTTTCAAATGCTACTGCTTATTGGTTTAAAGATCCAACGGGAAGGTGTGAGGAGTTTCCTTATCATGTCCAGATATATAGCGGATTGGAGCTCTTTCCTCAGCCTCAGTTAAAAATTTAAAACACATTATTATCCTATGAAACAGAGAATTGTTGATTGGCTGGCTGCAACCTTCAAAAGGGATGAGGGAATAGATCTTTTGAAGGACAAGCAAGCATTACAACGTCTGACTGAGACAGCGGAGAAAGCAAAAATGGAGTTGTCATCTTTGACACAGGCAAATATCAGGTTTGTTCATTCTCTGATATGTTATTGCATATACGCAACAACTGCAGTGAAGATATTGAGATCGGATCTATGTTTTACTTTTTGGTAGCTTGCCATTCATCACTGCAGCAGCTGAAGGCCCCAAACATATTGAGACGACGCTTACGAGAGCCAAGTTTGAAGAGCTGTGTTCAGACCTTCTTGATAGGTACTTGGGAAAACTCTTGAATTCCAACCTTCCTCCCTACTCCCCCTCCCCCCTTGTCTATGCTTTCTCGTCGTAAGGATCTTCTATTTACAATGGTAAAGTCTGCTGATGAAATAAGCCTTGTAAAATCCTTGAATCTTTGTTCCTGCGTTTCAGACTGAAGAAGCCTGTAAATAATGCGCTGAAGGATGCAAAGATTTCATTCAATGATCTAGACGAGGTTATTCTTGTGGGTGGATCAACCCGAATTCCCGCTGTTCAGGACTTGGTGAAGAAGCTGACTGGGAAGGACCCAAATGTTACTGTGAACCCTGACGAAGTTGTTGCCTTAGGTGCTGCTGTCCAGGTTCGATCCTTTATCGAACTCCCCCACCTCCCCAGTCAAAGGTTACAATTGAAGGGAAAAAAAAACAGAAGGAAGAAATCGTTAGGGTCAGAGAAACAACCGGCCGCTAAATATTTTCCGAAAATAGGAGTCAAATTAAAACAAAAGAGGATATAAATTCTTTGACATCCTTCAAAATATAACAAATCCCGGTTTCAACGTTTTATTGTATCTTTCTAATCCTCTTGGTTCTTTAATAGAGAGGCTGGGCACCCACCCAAATTCCTGAATGGTTTCTTTCTTTTCCTTCCAAGGTCAGGCAGGAGTCTTGTCCGGTGATGTGAGCGACATAGTGCTCCTGGACGTGTCCCCATTATCACTGGGCCTGGAGACACTGGGCGGGGTGATGACCAAGATCATTCCCAGGAACACGACGCTCCCCACCTCCAAGTCCGAGGTCTTCTCCACCGCCGCCGACGGACAGACCAGCGTCGAGATAAATGTGCTCCAGGGCGAGCGGGAGTTTGTCAGGGACAACAAGTCCCTCGGCAGCTTCCGCCTCGACGGGATCGCCCCCGCCCCCCGAGGGGTCCCCCAGATCGAAGTCAAGTTCGATATCGACGCCAACGGCATCCTCTCCGTCGCCGCCATTGACAAGGGAACCGGCAAGAAGCAGGACATCACCATCACCGGCGCCAGCACCTTGCCCTCCGATGAGGCAATCCCTCTCTATTCCTCCTTCTTCAGTCGTCATCATCATCATCATCATCATCGTTGTTGGTGGATTGTGATTCCATCCTCCTGCAGGTGGAGAGAATGGTGAGCGAGGCCGAGAGGTTTGCAGCAGAGGACAAGGAGAGGAGGGACGCTATCGACACGAAGAACCAGGCCGACTCTGTGGTGTACCAGACGGAGAAGCAGCTCAAGGAGTTGGGCGACAAGGTCCCCTCCGATGTCAGGGAGAAGGTGGAGGAGAAGCTCCAGCGGTTGAGAGAGGCCCTCTCCAGCGATGGTGGGTCCACATCCGACATCAAAGACGCCATGTCCTCGCTGAACCAGGAGGTGATGCAGCTGGGGCAGTCCTTGTATGGCCAGCCAGGCAGTGGTGCCGCCACCGCTGCCGGCCCCGAGCCGGCAGATGGCGGCGCCGACACCATCGACGCTGACTTCACCGATAGTAAGTGAGAGGGACCGCGAATCCCTATCAGGAAGCCGCTGTTACCAATAATCGCCTATCCTCCTTTTTCTCTCTGAGGAAGTATGCCCTCAGCGGCTCTTCTCTTACCATTGATTGATAAGCTACTGAGGAGTGGTCGGCCAGATCCCAGAGTTTTTGATAGGCAGTGCTTTTCTTCCTCAGAGAGGTAGTAAACTTGAGACTCGAGTGCACGAATCTCACCCGACCGTTGAAAATATCTTCGTCCGTTTTCGTGCACAAGTGTTTATTTCTTCTTCCCGGATTGACTGAATCAGAGGCGTTATTCTTTTACCCAATGGCCTCGCTTGGGTGGGCCCATTATTGAGGGAGACCAGCCCATTTATGGAAATGGGCCTAACAGCAGCTAACAGCTCTTCGAATCTCCCTCCCCGCCTCCTTCTGACTCTCTCTTCTTCTTCCCCCCAACCAAAGCAACATCTTCCTGCTGCTAAGTTGTCGTGGAGAGATGGGACGGTTCTTGCGCTGGCGCCCTTCCCTCCCGCGCCCGTTGGCGTCGTCCCCCGCTGCTGCTGCCTGCTTGGCGGCTCGTCGGCACAGCTTTGCCGGCGAGGAGGAAGTGGCGAGGAAGCTGTATTGTACATGGCGACCGCCCACGGCGCCAATGCGGGGCCGCATGGGCGCTGGCCCGGCGTCCCACTGTCTGAGCCGTTGGTTCGGGCGGCCCTCGCGGGGGGAGGAGCCCCTGAGTAGGGATTGGCTGGTGCGGCTGTGGGCTGAGGAGAAGAAGAGGGCCGGTGGACTTTCTGGAGCGTTTGGTAGGAGGAAGAAACCTGTCGCGGTCCAGTTAGGTGATACCGTGGAGGGTGAAGCAACTGGCAGTTGGACCTCGGTGGTGTCGTCGTTCCGGAGGTCATTTCTGAGGGGGGCCGATCCCGGGAATCATCTGGAGAAGGAATCCGCGTCCAGGCGGCCTAAGCTACCGCGTATTAGCCAGCAAATAGCCGGCTCATTGTTGGGGGGCTCATCGGAGGAGGTCAGTCCTGGCGTATATTTCCTTGTTGGCCGAAGAGCCATCCGTCAGGCTGAAACTCTTTAAAGTTAGAAAGTACATCGAGCAAACGTGATTGTAGTTGTGGTAGGAATTTTCGTAAAGCATACGTAAACCCAGTGATAGGAATCTATAAGTGTCGAAGTTGGAACCTTCTTTATATAAGAAGATACAAAAGAAAATTTAACCTAGAGGGTGTCGGGTCAAGATTAAAGGATGGATTGGATTGCGTTGATATGCTGGACACCGTCAACGTAGAACGTAGGAGAATGGACACCATTTTATGATCTTTCAGGCACAACATGTGAATTGCGCTTATTTTTTCATCTAGTCAAGGCAAGATTAGGCCATTTGAAATCGTGGATACGTGATTTATGGGGTACTGAGTGATGCAAGTCTTACTGAGATGGCTAAAAACGATCCATATTTACCAGACCCCATGAATCAAAATGTGATATACTTATCATGTTTCAATTTTATGGCCTGATTACGCTGGATATAGTATCGGCATGCACCTTTGATACAAATGCTCAATTAGCCAGTAATCTGGGTTATTTGCTTTGTAATTTATTTCACCCGGCCAGTCCATTGCAGCATTTTTTTTTTCCTCTTATTATATTCTACTGATTCTCAAATTTTGATCTATAATCAAATTTTTGATTCCTTACATATTTGCGTTGGTTATATCTTCTAAAGCCTTAATCATTGCGTGCAATAATTTATTCCACTGTAACGTACTCTTGGTTTTGAAAAGGATTACTTCAAACAGTCACTTAGTCTGGATGGATGAACCCAGATCCTTGAAATCGTTGACAATTTCATGTGGCTGTTTTTTTTTTTTTTTTTTTTTTTTCCTGTGAAGATGAACATTCTATTTATGTTTAAATTTATTTCAGGTAAAGTTGGAATCTCTTCTGGCTAGAGCCAATCTGGTGATAACAAGAGATATAGAATGGGCAAATATCATGTTCGCATTTGAACAGGTAACACATTTATGGTTTATTTATCCTTTTTGTAATGATCTATATGTGCTTAGTGCTAGCAACGCCATTGTGAGATTAGCCTTTTGATTAACCTTTTTTGGGTGTTTCTGTTATTCCATGATTTCCATGTAGCAGAGGAAACTACTGCTCTTTAGAAATGAGAGACTTATTTGGTAAAACTAATCCACATTTATAACTATATTATTGAATTTTCATACTTCACTGCATTTTGGATCCAAAGGCCAGTCTCAGATGTTAGGGTTTTCATGTACGCTCTTCATGTATGCAAGTAGACTGGCCAGTCTCAGATGCAGTAAAATGCTCTTGATGATCATACCAAAAGTGATAATCTCCGAATAGATTATGGCAATTTATATCTCGTATTTCTTTCTTCCCCTTCATGGTAATGTTGTAAAACATTAGTACATGGCCTTTAGAGAGCTAAGCTTCCCTGCTCGCAGATGAATGATGTAAACACAACCCTGAGGCATCAATCATCGCAAGTTAAGCGAGCAGCTGTCACCATAACATCACATTCTGCCTCAACCTTTCTTTCCCCATCCTATTTTCTGAAGATCAATTTACGTCCTGATTAGTTCGGACTTGGGGATGTCATTTTCTGTTGGTAAAGTGGACCCAGCATCAGCCTCTTAAGAGGACTGCCTTACCAATGATTTTGCGTCCTCAATAAACTTTTCCTGAAAACCCATAATATAGCTGATCCCAAAGTAGCTAGCCATTATATGCCCCAACCGCACTGATAAGACAGTTCTATGTTAAGTAATGGATGCCAATAAAGTTTCTCCAAGACAGCCAATTTTCTAGTCAGAGTTTCCACCCCACTTAATGATGACACATTCTGTGGAAAGGTGATTAGTATTTTCTTGTGTCAAATTACAAAAATTGCTGTTATATTTTACTGGCGGATTCAGTTTGTTGTTCCTTACGTAGGGAAATATCTTTTTTTAGTAGGGGCCTGACTACTTCAAATGAAGCTATTTGGACATCATTGTTGCCTCCAGCTCCCAGAACTTTTGAATATATTGCTCCCAAGTTATTTGGATCATAGGTGTTTCAATAGGCCTCATTCCGAAATGAAAATATCTTCATTCATCAGAAATCTTTATTAAACCTCTTAGGGCCTCCTGTGATGTTATATTAAGACGGCCAACTGTGGTTATTAGGTGAGATAACTTTGAGTGATCCTGTCAAAATGACAAATCAGGAAACAATCTTTACTGTCTCTAGGAACCTGAATTTCATCATACAAATTTATGAGGAAATTGATCTTTAGTTATGGTGATTCTGATGACAACTTTATTTCATGAATTATGGACTATTTATCTGTAAAGTTATTTCATTTCTTGTTTCTTCTCTTAAGGAACATTGGGTGCTGTGTTTTCTCACTTTCCATCTGTTTCTAAGTTGTGTCATTCGTTTCTTAAAATTACAGGAAAGCCGATATATCATTGTTGATCCCGCTGATCCTGGATCTGTACGTGTCACAGAATCTGTACTAAGATATGAATTATTATCTCTTTTGACCATAACAATGTGATTTTGCTTCCAGCCTGTAGGTTTTATCCGTGAGCAAAGTAATATCATCTACAGACAAGTATATCCTTCAATTGCTATTAGCCCTTCCTTACCTCCCTTGATCTGCTGGATGCTATTTTTCTCTTCTTATATTCCTCATGTGGCCATATTTTGATTAAATATTCTTGTATACTTTGTGTCTCATGACATCATGATATACCATGCTCAGAAACGTCATTTCTCTATTGATGGGAATAATTATTTATCTTTAAATACTTTTATTCTTGTGAAAACGTTACTGCTAAGAACTGTCCCTTTGTGGGGGTGATTATTTTTCAGTGAAAGGTACCAATGTAATCTTGGAAATCAGATTCATGGAGAATTCCCTGTGGATCAAGAACAATGCTTCTTACTCCTATCTTTGATTTCATTCTCCTTCACCTGTTTGTTTCTTTTTCTGCATCCTCACCATATCCTGTGATTATTACCTTATCAACATGGACATGAGGACCATCTTTCCTTTTGACAATCTAGGTGAAGGCTGATTTCAAGTAGTGAAGTTGGAAACTCCTCAGCCTCATGATCTGAGCATTCAGGCTGGCCTGCCTTTAGTGTTGTTTTTCCTTATTATATGAGCGATTACTTATTTCTGTCTTTCTTGTCTAACTTGAGCCTCTTTTGCCTCATTAGAATGATGTGTCACTGAAAGGTGGACAAATAAAGACATTAAGGGGCTGGTTTGATAATTGGTTAGAATTAACTAGTTTAATGTTGCTTCAGTTCCGGGTTCTAGTTTATCCAACTTTCAGCTTGATAACACACACCCTGTGTCATAGGCTTAGCTTAATTTAGTTTTCAATTTGATAAAAGTGGTCATACGTTAATGGGGCTGAGTTCTGACTATTCCATTTGTTTGGTTGAATAGGTTAAGTAATTATTTTATCCGAGTTGGTCTCCAACTGGGCCTCTCATGATTCACTCCGTCATCCGGGTTTGATCTTAATACATGCGGATGACCCAGCTTATTCTAGTTCCAACTGGTTATCAAATCTATCCTAAGATCCCATATCTAACCAATATAAGAGTTCATGAACCACACCTCTGGTGAAATAAACTTCTGACAACAAAGGGGGCCTCTGGATCAAAATGGCGCTATGACATAACAAAGTTGCATTATTTTGGGTATAATTCCTCATGGTATTGGGATGAAGCATTTTTGCATTTTTTTATATATGCTAGGACTACAAGAACTTTCAGAGCAGGATTATGATGATAAAGATAATTACCAATGTCCTTATATGTTGTTCTAGTTTAAGATATGAATGAGTCGTAATCACAATCAGTGCTCAAAGCTTTTTAGGCAGACGATATCAACCGATAAGACTCTTATGAACCCTATTTTTCCTTTTTGTTGCTCCATTTTTGTCATGGGTGTAAATCAAAAGGGACCAACGAATAATGTCATTTTCAACATACTACAGTGAGAAAGCACTCAGATCAACAATTTTTAAGTGGCTCAGCCCCTGCACACAGATTTTCAGGAGCTTTCTATAGGGCTTTGTGTACATGAAATGGTGTAAAACACTATAAAATGGGCTGAATGAGTTGTCAAATGACTTAGTCGAAGGAGCCCCCTCAATAAAATTCTAGTTAGGATCAGAATTTCGTAACAAAATGAATTGTGTATGACAAACAAGCTAGTATCTCGTTATTGTAGTGTCTCTCTTCTATTTGGGCCCTCAAGTGAGTCAGTTATGGACTATTTAATGGGCTCTTCCTTTCTTTCTTCAAAATAAAAGGGCTTGGCCCACTATAGATGTAACCGGTATTTAAACCGGTGTAGAGGTGAATTGAAGACTTTTCGTGAATCTACACTAATGGATTTTCTAGGCGGCTCCAGTGAGAAGGGAGGGCGAAGACCTGATCAAGAAGATCAAGATCCTGGTTTGACAGTGTAACCTTCTTTTAAGTCAGACTGATTCACAGTGGCTTTGCAGCTGCTTTCATGAATCAGATTGGTGGGAATTGTGCCTGTGTAATGTGCTGCGGGATTTAGAGAGGTAACTAAAAGAAAACTCCATGCTAGCTCCGGGACCATTTGCTCAATACAATTTGGTTGCAAACTTAGACAGGAATGAGAGGTAGTGTGGCCAGTTTAGCCAATCCTGGCCTTCTTACATATTCTTTTGCAGAACTCAGGTGAACATAGAATGAATTAATCGCTATATCAGCCAATTCGGGTGTTTGGACTCTACCCACCAAATTGAAGCGGACACTGCTGGTCCCAGTCATGATTGGCCTATTTGAACTTTCATGTTATGACAGGAAAAGGTCTGAGAAGTCATCTTCTCGATAAGTTAAAGTGTAATGTGTTTATTTATATAATGTATTTCTTATATCTCATTTATGTTTTTGTTCTGTTTCTACTCTGAACCTATTTTGATCTTAACGCTTACTCATTATTTAATTACACTCTCCTTTTTGTTCAGTGTTTGAAACTATATTCTATATTTTATAATCATGCAGTTGCTTCGTTCAAGGCGTCCATTCACTGCTTACATAACTGATGCCTGGGGCAATGAGATATTTACGGTAAGACCACTTGGTAAAGTTCGAATTGCAAAAGGGTATCCCAACACTGATTTGTTGTCATTTAAAAGGTTCGCAGGCCATTCTGGTGGATAAATAGCACGATTTATGCTGAAGTTGATGGTAAGGTATGCATTTATCTGTCTTTTACATCGTAAGTTTTTAGATAATGATAAATAAATGAAAGGATAGTACATGTCTCTGGAGAGATGTGATTCCCTTTTTGTTCTCCATTTTTCTAATTTCCCCTAATTTTCGCTTCTGTTTTCCTACTCTACATATGTATTTTATTCCTGATCTTGGATGATATTTTTTATTGGTCCAGTTGGGCATCACTTTGCAGTTGATAAAATTATTTATCTGTGAAGAAAAACATTATCTCCGATTAATTTGTTGAACAACTCACTTGTTTTCTTGCACTCCTCCTTTTTCGTAGTATTTTGTATTTCTGATATTTAATAAGCTTGTCTCAGTAGTAAATTTCTGATGTCATAATCAACAGACATTCATTATTTCTTTGAGGGCTTGACAAGTCTTTCTCAGAAATTTTGGTTTATGTTCATGTCTGTTAAAAGACTCATTTGGCTCCATTGGTGACTGCAGTATTGAGTAATGAAACTTGCCACAAGAAAAGGAGAGGAATGGTACTTAAACAGTTAATTATGATTTATGGAAGTTAATGGGGACCCAAGATCAAGCAGATAAAATATTGTTAATATTTGGTTAGGATCTATAAGCTAGGAGCTATCACACGGCAACTACCTTATAATTTGTTTTTTATCTTCCATATTTTGCATCATTATAACTTTCATGTAAAATTCATTAGTTTTTTATTATCTTACAGGAAATCGGTGTGGTTCATAGACGATGGCATCTTTGGAGGAGAATCTATGACTTATATCTGACGTAAGATATTTTCATCGTTCTCTTGAAAGTTTTTTGGATAAAACTGTCTACTTGTAAAGTCTGTGACTTGTTAACTTTGCTTGTTGAATGCTAATCATTTGTCACATGAATTTTCCATTGTAGTATCATCATGCAAAGGCATCATGTAATTACATTTGACCTCGATTGTCATCTGTTCTTGGTTTCATTATTTCCATTGTAGTATCATCATGCAAAGGCACTATGCAATTACATTTGACCTGGATTGTCATCTGATCTACAATTGCAAGACCTGCTCTTTAGTTGGCAGCTTAGTTGGCATCCTGTAGTCACACCGTATTCTTTTTCATTTATACATCATGCTTATGTTCCTCCCTTAATGCCTATGAACTTCGTGATTTGTATCATTGTATCATTTTTCCCGCAATCTGGGTAACCTCATGAAAACTCTTTGACTTCTTCCGGTGAAGATCATGAGTTGCAGTTTCAAGTCAAAGCGTTCTCCTTTTGTTTTCGTTAGACAGATGGGAAAGGCGTTGGAAGGGACGAAGTTGTTGGATGGATGCCATTATGTTTGCATTGAATTTACATAGATCAAGGTCAGCAATGTAACATCTAAGAATACCATAATGCTCTATGTACTGTGATTCAACTCTGCAAACATTGACTCTGAAAAGCATCACCTCAAGAAGGAAACCTTGATCTGCATCTGAGACAGAAATATACAGGATTGCAAATAAATCCAGTTTGCAAGATGGTGCTCCCATCTACAGTGTATCTACCATGTAAGGACGGGTGGGGATCAGCCCCTCATTCATTCCCAGCCCTTGGAAGTGGCTCCACCTTGTTTGGTACAGCCAAGCTTGTGTTGCGATGTAGCAAGATAAGTGGAGGATTATTGTTTAATCGAAGAGAAAAAAAAAGAAACTCAAGGAGCAAATATAAGAAAGCATTACTTGCATGGATGGCCTGCAAGAATATCGAGGATTGTGACAGAAAAAGAAAAGAGAACCATAGATGATTACAGAAACACAATGCTCAAATTTTTGGAGCGGATCTCTCCCTTGTTTTCCATGAGTTGAGTGATTTTTTTATTTAACATTATTATTGGAGCAATCATCGGAGACCCTTCACAAACACCTTCTTGTGTTTCACTACCCTGGTCTTTAAAAAATGTGTTGGATAGTAGTGATTATGATATAAGTTACCTGTTTTTTTCTTTCATGTCGAGTTTTGGAATTATCTACTGTTCAAATCCTTTGATATGGACTTATTTTTTTAGTTTATTTGACAGCAATAAGCAGTTTGCTGTGGTTGAAAATCCTGGCTTTTGGAACTGGACATTTACTCTGAAGGACGATGGTGAAAATGTGCTGGCAGAAATTAACCGTGACTGGAGGGGTATTGGCTTAGAGGTTCTCTCTTTTTCTCCTTTGGAGAATTAACATAAAAGTGATTTTTTGCATACTTTCCATATTGGTGGAATATTCTTCATGATTATTTATGAATTATGAACACATTTCTTTTAGCTTTACTATTCTTTAAATTTCTCACTTTAAGGTGACAAAACAAAAGTATGAATTCCAAGTTGTCTATAAAGCTGTTACATGTTTAAATTTTAGTTTATACGCATGCCAATGAAAGTCTTCTGAAGTTGGAGAAGTCCTAGATATAGAGAGAGCAAAATTGTTTTGGCTGGTGATTGGTTCATTCAGTGGCTGAACATACTTGAGTCGCCCTTTTTTCATCCTCTCACCTTTCCTAACACGTTTGTGACCTTGTTTTTTTCCTTGAAGGGTAATTTCGATGATTCTGAAAACCCAGGAAGAGATTTATTAATTCAGCTTTTCTAAATTTGTGGCAGCTCTTCACTGACGCTGGACAGTATGTGATACGATTCGGGTGTGCTGATTCGCGCACCAACCGTGGGGCACATGTTAATGTAAGGACTGATGAATGTTGAGGTTGTCTATACAGTTCAAATAATCAAAAGGCAGACGAAAAGGCTTTCAGTTGTTTCTGACGCATTTCAGATTCAAGAACTAGATGTTTCTCGCCCACTGACTCTCTCTGAAAGAGCTGTTGCGGTGTCTCTTGCTATTTCTCTGGACTGTGATTACTTCTCCAGGAGTGGGGGATGGTGAGTTTGCATTCCTATCTCACTTGAGATAACAAGTCTTATTTATTACATCATCTGAGTTAATTTTATGTCATGAATTGTTATTTAGAGAAATCTCTGTTCGTTTTCTTCATTATCTCAGAAAGGTTGTGAATTTTTCTAATTTTATTTGGAAAAACTATTTCATGAATTGAAGACAGCGAGTAAAGGTGTTTACTCTTCTGTTTTTGCTGTGCACTTTAACTCTCTCTCTCTCTCTCTCTCTCTCTCTCTCTCAACCAGTCAGTGAATCAATACACCTGTCTACGATACTTTATTCCTCTTGAAACCACTAATGCTAATCGTGTTGAGCATGTTCCATAGTTTTTTATACATGAGCACTTTTCATGTGTTCAGTGACTGACCAAGAAATTTCCTCCATATCTGGTTTGTGGTACGTATATGGTCTCTAAAGATTCTGTGGTTCATGTCCTAGAAAGGGTTTCTTATGATCAGTGTAAGTAGCTCGAGGACTCGCTGACCAGTCTGCTGTCGATCGGAGACCACGTCTGGTACTGAATTACCAGGAAGCCTTTTCATCTTGCGAACGTTGATCCAAGTTTTGACTCCTTCCAGGGGACTGCCCTTCGTTGTCGCCGGGGAGTAGAGAGATCAGCAGCCAAGCCCGTCCTGTTCTCAACGCCGGTGTTGCTGTTGGTTTCTGAGACAACTTCAGTCAGCCCCAAGGATTCTGCTTTCAGGTTGTTCCTCAGATGCGTCTTGTAGAGGAACTGGACTAAATTTCAAACCGATCTCCTTCTTTGATGGGCAGACATCTTGTATGTACATTACTGTCAATGGAAGCATCCCAGAAAGGCCAAAATTACCTCAAATATGATCCTTCTGTCCTTTGTCAGGTCCGGTTTAAACTTAAGGTGGGGGTCGGATGGGTTCAAAAAAAGAGGAAGGCGAAAATTATTTGACCCAGCTAGCCTATAAACGTGAAATATGGGCTACAAAGACGGAAAAGGCCCAAAATGAGATTTGAGGCCAAATAAATCACATGAATCATATGTATTTTTCAGTTTTATTAACTATTTTGGTGTTAAGTCATTTTTCATTTGTTTTCCTAATTGATCCATATTTTCAGGAGAGTTATAATTGACTTTGTGACTATTTAAAAGCTAGCATGTTGTAACTCCAAAAGATGAATTATTATGAATTTTCATTATCTTTGTAAGATTTATGAGTACTTGTGAATTCAAGTAATGCATGTACTTTTTTAGGGATATTTTACTGATTCTTGTGAATTCAATGATTGTCAAACTCAATTCTTCTGGTTTCGAGGATTGAGAAAATTTGTGTCTTGTGGATTTAAAGCTTGATTTTTGTTCTTACTTATTGGCCTCTAAGTGGTGGCACAATATTAAGAGGGGGGTGAATTAATTTTATTTTCTTTTTTGATCAAGTATTAAATATCTAAATGATACTGATTGACGTGATAATTGTCAATAAAATCACACCACAATTTTATAATTGTTCTGTCCTCTTAACCAACATCTACTTTTAAAAACTTTATATTTGGGTTTCACAAATTCTTTAATATTTTGAACATTAAACTTTAGGTTTCAGTTAACTTTTCACTAAATTTAACAATTTCATTGTTTGGAACCAATCGGTTCCTAACAGGTATGAATGGTAGAGGCAAAGATAAGAGCAAATAATTGGAAGAGCGCTTGATTGAGACAGGAGGAAAATAACAGTAGGATGAGAAGGATTTCTCAAGGAAACCCTAGAACTGGTTAAGAAAAGTTCTAGAGCGCCTCACTCTCCCAATACTTAGCTAAAGATGCCCTCAAGGAGGTGATTACGATACCCTTAAACCCAAACTCCTGAATGGGCAACGGGCCCACTTCTTCCTTAGTCCTCTAATGTGGATTTATTCTGCTTCCGGTCATACTTAAATCTCGAAACGGTCAGTCTTGGGCCATGGTGACATCTATTGGCCTAGTAGAGGGTCCAGTTAGGGGCTTAGGTGGGGGCCTAACATTCATCTAACTTAGGTTTTCACTCAAGACTCCTCTTTAGATTCATAGTTCTAAGGGGATAAACTAGATAAGCTACCCGTCTCTCTTTTAAATTTTACTGCTCTATGTGAGTAAAACTAGAGAATCTCCTCACTCTCTATTCTTACATTCTAGGTTCAAAGAAAAAATCAATTCCTACAATTTAATGTAAATAAGGAGAAGCAAATTTACCCAATGAAGAATATTTCCTTCGCATCCTTGATGAACGAGGCACATTGTTGATTGATGTACTTTCAATTTTGTTCCAAGTTTCTTACATGGCGAAAATGGAAATTTGACCCAATAGATAGTACATTCTTCCTCTTCTCTTTTCTCCCTCGCAAATATATTTCTTTATTTGATAGAGATTGTGGAACGTGGATGAATAACTTTGATTCGTCTTCTTCTTTTCCCGTTGTTCTTTTTTTCTTCAAGTCATTATTATTCTCTTCTTCACGTTCTTCTTCCTCTCTTCTTTTCATTCTTCTTTTGTTCTTTTGTTCTTTTCGTTCTTTCTTCACTTCTTCCCTTGTGATAAGAGATGACGGCCATAGAGAATGGCTCATTCTTCTCTTCTTCCTAGAGGGAATGGTTCCTTCGCTTTCTCCTCCAGTCTTGTCCTTGTTTTATCCCCTTCACTCAAGAATTAGTGGCGTGGATCAAGGTATGTCTCTTCTTGTTCTCTATTGCTCCTCTCTTTCTTCTCATTTACACGTTGAGGATCATTCTTCTCTTCCGTGAGATATTCTGTCATTCTTCCTTTTTTTTATATCGTGATATCTTATTTGTTTCTCCTCATACATCCCTTATTCTCCATCACGATCTTCCGTTTTCATTAATCTGCGGTTCTTTGTCACAATGTTTCATATGTTATTCTTGTTGTAGTATCCTTGTTTTTTCCTTCTGATTCTTCATCACGATCTTTCTATCAGCAAGTGATGCGAAGTATGACCAACTATCTCTCCACACATAACAGCAGTTATAGAGAAGGTAATGGATGTCATCCCTCTATGATGTAAGGACATAGGTAGCTAGAGGAAGACATCAAGATTTAAGTCTCAGTCACACGAACTATGTTGTGCTGAAGTGAGAAGACTCACTTCAGCCACTATCTATACTTTTTATTATTTGCATCAGGTAGACTTTAATATAAACTTTTCAGAGTGTAAGGTTTTGCACCGTGTCTACCCTTCTCTCTACTTGTTTAATATCATCTCTATTTCTTTCAAAAGTATTTTTCCTTCACTTTTGTCTGGTTTTCATTTGTGGTTCATCGTCATGATCTTTCAAGTAGTTTTCTCTTCCTTTTTTCTAATCCTTGGTTGTTTGAGGTTCTTTGTTGCAATGGTTCTTCATTTTTGCTCTTCTCCTCTTTGCATTCTCTTTGAAGCTTTCTCTTCCCATATGATCTTCCTTTCGTCCAAATTTTTTCTCTTTCTATTTTCTTTGTTTCATTCTCCTCGGCTTTGATAAGAGGCAAGTAGCACATGGATGGATGGAATGGCATGGTGAAATCTTCTGCCATGGTTCACTGGTTTTCGCTTCCGAGCTTCCTCTTCCTGTGCGATCTTCTACTCCCAACATTCTTCTCTTTCTCCCATTCATTCAGCAGTCAAAGAAATAAAAGAAGTGATTAGGGTTGGGTTTACACCTGTTGGATTTCATTTTCGCAGGACTTTGGGCCCAGAAATGAGTCAAAAACAGAATAGACAGAGATTCATTCCATCATTTTGTCTAGGTTTTGGATCTGATTTTAAATAGATCCATTTCACCATTTTGTTCAGGTTTCAGGACTAGTTTTAAAGGCATTTGTTTCATCATTCCATTTAAGCTTCTGATTCGTCTACCCTTATTTTAAAGGGATCCAAGATCATTTTATCAAGTGAGCTTTTAAAATGGTTAAATAGGAGAAAAAAAGTCACATCAATCAAAAGTAAGAAACCTTTTAAATTTTTTATCAAAAATCAAAAACACATGTCATAGTGAGAAATGACGATGGTTCCATATAGACACTAGATGTCATTATTAAAATTGTACCAAATGGTCCTTTTGAAGATCTATTGTCTTAGATAGTAGCAAGCGTATTTGATTTTCATCATGGCAAGATGAATCTTGAATATAATAGATTCAAATGAGGACATAGAAGAACTATTGACAAAAGGGAAAAAAGGAATTTTCATATCTTGTAAATGAATTATTACAAATTTTTATTTACTTGTGAGAGATTTAAATGCTTGTGGGTTCAAACAACCATTGAAGATTCAAATGACATTTTTCTAATCAGTGTTTAATGATCATCCAAATCCGTTTATTATGGATTCAAAGCTTGAATTCTGTTCTTCCTCGCCAAAATTTCATGCCTTGCGGAATCAAGGCTAAATATTTTCACAATATTTGATCCGTCAATGATTCCACGTCAAGAAGACCATTTCCATGAAGCTTTGTGGGCCGACTTTGCCGGAGCCTTTACAGACTTCAAGCCTAGCCCATTAATCGGGTACTTGGTTTAAGCCCAAGTATGAGTACTCTCACAAAGAGGTTTTTCTGTTATCCGAACCCATAAATAAGAACCTTCTTTTAACGCCCCCTCCCCACCTTCGCTCCTCTGCTCCCACGCTGGGCAAGGCAGAACGCGAGATCTCGCGCCGCTTGGGGTTTCTAGACGGACTGCTGCTCCATCTCTCCGGGTGGCGCAGTTGGAATCGGCTTCTCCGTCGCTGGTTCGTTGCCCGCTGCCCTGTTCTGAGGGGCCTCTTCTCCTGGCTAAACGTCTGTTCCCCTATCCTTTCCTGGCTCCTCCAGCTCCTCTTCTAGGGTTTTCCCTTGTGGGGTCTTTCTTCCTGCCAATTCGGCCACAATTGGAAGCTTCTGGCTGAAGCCGCCTCCTGCTCCTGCCCTTCTCTGTTTCTAGGTTTGCGACAATTATACAGGCTCCCCCGTAGATTTTGCGGGGCAGAAATAAGGCCAAGGCTTCACGTTTTGATACCGCACACATGAGCAGCGGCGGCGTCAAGAGCAGGAACTTCCGCCGTCGGTCAGAGGATGACGCCAATGGAGAAGAGACGGCTCCATCTTCCACCACTGCGGCGGCCGCCTCCACATCTGGTGGCGGTAAGGGCGGGTCTACCGTCCAGACCCACACCCGTCCCGTAGTTAGCAAGCCCAGGAGCCTCCTCAGCTTCGCTGATGACGAGGAGGGCCCAGTTCGCCGTTCCACCACGTCCAGGCCAACCTCCTCATCTGCCGCCTCTTCCAGGCATGCATCTGTCCACAGAATCACCTCTTCCAAGGACCGTGCTGCTGCCTCCCTCCCCAAAGTCTCCAGTCTGCAGCCTCAGACCGGGGAGTACACCAAGGAGAAGCTCCTCGAGCTCCAGAAGAACGCTCGGCCTCTTGGCAGTTTGCCTAAGTCGGCAGCCCCGCTGTCTTCATTATCTATCCCTGTTGAACCGCCCAAACCGGCCAAAGCTGAAACCCCTGCCGAACCAGTCATTGTTCTCAAGGGCCTTGAGGGACTCGTGAAAACAGTTGCAATGCAGAAAGAGAATGCGCCGGCAGTGCTGCCACCGCCACCGTCGCCTCAGCAAGAGATGGAGGAGGAGATGGCGCAACTGGACCAAGTGGATGTGAAGGGCGATGCAGCGAATCGCAGGTTTGCAGGATTGGACATCAACGGGAAAGGCAAGGATTCATCTCCGATACCTAACCAGGCCACGATTAATGCCATTAGAGCGAAGAGGGAGCGGCTTCGTCAGTCTCGTGGTGCAGCGCCAGATTACATTTCCTTGGATAGTGGCGCAGGACCTAGTGCTTCTTGTGGATCTAGCGATGAAGAAGATCATGACTTTCGTGGCAGGATTTCTTTGCTTGGTGACAAAGAGGAGCATGCATCTAGGAAGGGTGTTTTTGAGAGCACTGTGGAGAAGACTGTTGAGGTGGAGAAGTTTGCTGTGGTGGCGGATGTCAGAGAGGTAATCGATGAAGAAGATGAGGAGGAGAGAATATGGGAGGAAGAGCAGTTCAGGAAAGGGTTAGGCAAGAGATTTGATGAGGCGTCATCTGGCAAGCCTATCAATGGCCCCATGCCGGCCCCCATCATCCAGTCGCAACCTGCTGTTTATGCTGAAGCTTCTCTTCTGAATGTCTCAAAGAGTCTGTCACTTGATGCTGCCTATGGTTTTTCAAAAAGTGCAGAGACCATGTCCATTTCCCAACAGGCGGAGGTTGCTACTCGAGCGCTCCGAGAGGGCATTGGCAAGCTCAAGGAAGCACACAGTAGGACCCTGTCATCTCTCGTGAGAACAGATGATAACTTGTCCGAGGCCTTAACAAATATCACCACTCTTGAGAAGTCTCTGTCAGATGCAGATGCGAAGTTCGTTTTTATGCAAAAGCTCCGGGACTTCATCTCCATCATGTGCAGTTTCTTACAGGACAAGGCGCCATACATTGAGGAACTGGAGGAGCAGATGCAGACGCTCCATGAAGATAGAGCATCGGCCATTAGAGAAAGGAGGGACGCTGACAATGCAGATGAGATGGCCGAAGTAGAGGCTGCAGTTAGTGCAGCAACGTCTGTGCTTAGCAGAGGCTCTTCAGCAGCTCTGGTCTCTGCTGCCGCCTCTGCAGCTCTGGCTGCTTCCGCTGCTGCAAAGGAAAGTTTGAATCTCGCGGTCCAGCTTGATGAGTTTGGGCGGGATTTGAATCGACAAAAGCGTCTTGACATGGAACGGAGGGCTGAAGCCAGAAAGCGCAGGAAAGTTCATTCTGAATCCAAGAGGCTGTCATCCACTGCAACTGATACTACGTACGACCACATAGAAGGAGAATTGAGCACTGATGAGAGTGATAGTGAAGCTGGTGCGTACTCATCAAGCAGAGAGGAATTGCTTCAGACTGCAGAACTCGTTTTCAGTGATGCAGCGGAAGAGTACTCTAAACTTTCTGTGGTTAAAGGACGGTTTGAAGAATGGAAGAAGCTTTATTCCATGACCTATCGGGATGCATACATGTCTTTAAGTCTACCCCATATATTCTCGCCATACATGAGACTGGAGCTTCTGAAGTGGGATCCGCTCCACAAGCAGTCAGATTTCTGCGATATGCAGTGGCATGATCAACTCTTCACTTATGGGCTGCAGGAAAATAAAGAAAGTTTTGACCCGAATGATCCCGACGCCAATCTCATTCCAGATCTAGTGGAACAGGTAGCCCTTCCTATATTGCATCATGAAATAAAATATTGCTGGGACATCCTAAGCACTCGGATGACAGAAAATGCAGTTTTCGCTACCAACCTGGTCATCAGCTATCTTCAACCGTCCAGCAAGAAACTGGCGGAACTGGTCACCGAGGTTCGGAGTCGCCTCTCTGAGGCTATCGAGAGTCTCAGCGTGCCCACCTGGAGTGCTTCAGTCATAAGAGCCGTTCCCGATGCAGCACGAATTGCAGCATACCGTTTTGGGAGGTCTGTCCGTTTACTGAAGAATATCTGTCTGTGGAAAGATGTCCTCTCGGCGTCAATACTGCAGGAGCTTGCTCTGGATGCGCTCCTGGCCAGAAAAGTTGTTCCCCATCTTAGAAGTGTGATGCCCAATTTACACGATGCAATCACCAGGACAGAGAGGGTGATTTCTTCGCTATCGGGCGTCTGGTCTGGCTCAGGCGTCACGGGAGACCAGAGTCAGAAGCTGCAGCTGCTGGTGGAGTGCGTGATGGAAATAGGGAGGAGGCTTGAGAAGAGGCTGGCATCGGGCATTGAAGATGATACTGTTGGGCTTGCCCGTCGTGTGAAGAAGATGTTGGTTGGGCTCAACGAGTATGATAAGGCGAGGGCGATTCTGAGGACCTTCAAGCTCAAGGAGGCGCTTTAAACCCTCGTCAATGTCCAAATGTGGTTCATGAACGGCGGCTCGGATTCCAGTTTATTTCCTACTGTTTTAGCTTCTAGCATTTAACAGGCCTGTATGGGTATGGGTATGGGCAGCATATAATATTTTTTCTCCTGATATAGTACACGATGTTGGCTGTTGTTGTCTTGAGTCAGAAGTCTTCAAGAGTCTTCAAGTTCTCGGATAGATACTAGAGATGAATTCTTCAGTCGACACCTGTCAGCTCATCAGCCACTGTTAGAGACCTACCCATTAACAAAATTGTGCCAAAAGAAGGGGCTGGTTGGATGTCTGCTACCTGCTTATGGAAAATTACAAGGAACCCGAGATGAAAAAGCTCAGAAATAGTCAGGATAAGAGATGAGCCTTTTCTGAGGTTGGGATCGTATCGCCACAACCCTGGCAATTATATCTATGAAATCTTCTCGTGCCGACGCCACTATCACTAGTTTTTATTTATTTTTTTATTTGTTATTTGGTTATTCGTTTATTTGTTTATTTATTTATTTATTTTAATGGCATCTTCAGACATGGATACCTGGCTTCTATCATGATGTTTTTTTACTTGTTCTCATGGAGCTTGCCATCTTCTTGCCGACCGGCCGACCCGGAACTGATCATCTGCCAAATGAAATAGCACTAACTTTGTTTTAATTTTCATTATTTCGAAGGTGCGAAAGGCCAGGACTTTTTCCTTTGAAAATCGTCATCCAGAGGACTTTCTCGTGGACGTGGATGGTGTCTTCATGTCTTCGTCCTGTGTTAGAAGCAGTACCATCACTCGTCATTTTCGGTAAGAATGTTGAGAACAATTTTCACGGGCTTGAATTGGTTCGCCTCTTGGCTTGCTTGAGCGGCCGGCGCCGGTGTTCCTCACTCCCGAAAGCCTCTCTCTCTCTCTCCCTACGAGGAGAAATTATTTAAACCGGATAATTCGCATCATTAATAGCGGGCAAGAGGCTCTCCTCTTCTGCATGGGTCTAATCTAACTTTTAATTATTGTGGAAAATATTTAATGGCCTGAGAAATCAAAGACCTTTCCGGATAATAAATGATAAGATAACAAAATGGAGGGGCATTTGGGTCCGTGCTAGGTCTCAACTTGACCTGAACTCTTCTTCTACGGAGCAAGAAGAATGTCATTTTAAAATGATATGAAAATCGTGAATACTCTCCAACGAAAGATTTCTGAAATATTTTAATTATTGCTATGTTTCTGAAATTCTAACACTTAACTTCCAGCTTAATTTAATTCGTTTATAGCTATATTATCTCCTCTACGTCTCTCTCTCTCTCTCTCCGATTGATGTGAGGCCAGCATGTCGAACGCGGCGGCGCTTCTGAACCCGTGGTGTAAGCCTCTTCTCATCGGTGGGCCGAGGAGTCTCCCTCGCGCAGTTCTGGAGGGGTGGCCTGTCGCTATACGGCTGTCTGGTCTCCGCCGGACGTACGCCGGAGGGGCGACACATCAATTGGCCGGCCACTCGCTGCTCCGGACTCCTTGCACGGCCTCTCGTTGCTCCACCGGCGATGCCGCCGCCGGAGGGGGGACCAGTCCCGATTTCGACGCTCTTCCGAGTCGGGTACCGTCATTACATCGCCGCTGTTGATTGATTTGCGTCGATTGTCGTGGGATGCTATCGTGAGTTCTTTCTGTGTTGAAATTTTGCTTCGTTAGGGCAATGAGAAGCAGGGTTTCTGGTCGAAGTGGAAGGTGAGATTTCTTTGCTAGCCCGAGGATCTGCTCCGATTCATTTCTGAAGCTCTCATCTCTGGAATCTCGTCATCTTCGGGGGAGCTGATCGTTTGGCCAGGCAGACACGGCAGAGATGAGCTCGAGAATCGCGAAATTGGGGCTGGCGGCAGTTCTGGCCTACGGGTTGTTCGACGGAGTGACCTACACGAGCTTCTTCACCCTCGCATTCCTCGGCTATGAGAAGAGCACGGGGAAGAACCCCGCCGCCAACCTCAAAGCTCTTTTGGGGGTAAGCTACCAGCCTGAACTCGCCATCTACTACCGGCCTGCCTTCATATTTCTTGCAATGCATCCATCCTTTGGGCAGATCCATCTCAACTTGCCATGACTCTCACTACGGTGATGATTCATCGTCGCTGGACCCGAGTTCCGGACGCCAAGATCAATCGGGGCCCTTCTTCAAGGCATCCATCCATCCATCCGTCCTCCCCTTGACTTCCGTTGATCTCCTTACTGAGATCCGATTTCCCCACCCTGTGCGAGAGAAGCTCCATTTGCAGGCATCTTCTCCCATTCCCTCTCTGTTCTCCATCTCCCAGATTGATTTCTTCGATACAACCCATCCCCGCCGGTTTTCTTCTGCTCACTGATGTTTGAGATGAACGGGAGAACAGATCGTGATTCTCATGTGGACGGGCAACAACGTCACTCGGCCCTTCCGTGTGGCGGGGGCGGCAGCGCTGGCGCCTGCCATTGACAAGCTGCTGAAGAGAATCCAGACGAAGCTCAATTTGCCCAGCCAGATCTACGCCTTCGCGCTGGTCGTCGGCGGCGTGGGCGGCATCTGCTTCTCCGTCGTCGGTCTCCTCATCCTCTCCCGGTGGGGAAAATGAGAAGCCCGTCCCAGCGCCTCCAGGTAGATCCTTGAAAGCATACAACGCTTTCTTGGACTATCTCTCTCTCTCTCTCTCCAGACATTGATTGGCGCAGAGAGCATGGAATGTTAGCAGGAGGGTTTTAGACGGAGAAAGGGTAGTTTTCTACTATTCTCAGAGCGGCCTCCGCCATGAAAACAATTTCTCTTAGTGGTACCCGAGCGGCGCCGGGGATTCCTTCAGCTCGTGCCCCTGGTAGTGGATATCCTGCAAAACACGGCGGTAGTCGTCAAACACAGAAGAGAGAGCAACAGCAGGAAGGAGGGGGACGACTGGTTGAGGTAGCTGTAGTGCTGATGGTAGTAGTAGTACCGAGGCGAAATGGTTGACGTCGCGGTGGTGGGCCTCGTCAGCGCGGACGACGAGGACGACGTCGCGGAGGGTGGAGCCGGCGGGGAGGCGCCAGTAGTCGAGGGCGATGGCGGGGGCGGGGACGTTGGGGATGGTGCCCTTGTCGATCTCCTTGAGGAACTCGGTGTAGGAGTGGATGGCCTCCTCCTCGAGGTAGCCGACCATCCGGTGGGCGAACTTCGGGGAGAGAAGGTAACCCAGGAAGTAGGCGTTGAAGAAAACCCCCTGCACGGCCAGCACGAGCGCCCTCTCATACCACCTCGGCTGCGACACCTCCATGAACGTCATCAGGTGCATCCTCTCGTTCTCCGCCTCCTCCAGCAGCGCCTTGATCCAGCCCCCGCTGTGCTCGAACCGCCGCAGCGACTTGAGGTGCAGCAGCAGCCCCCCCACCATCCCCGGCACCGCCGCCACCGTCTCCAGCATCATCGCCCGGCACCCGTACCTCCTCTGCCGCCAACAGACAGACGGCGGCGGAGAGGGCGATCAGGAAGATCAGATCATCCGCCTACAATGACGACGGAAGGAGTTTTGGCCAGTGCTTTCTTACCTGGAAGAAGAGGTCGGTGGGCCAGCGGAGGGACTTGACTGTCCAGAAGGCCATCCTGTCGAGGAAGGTGGTGGGGGCGTGGTGCTTCTTCAGATCGATCGCCAGGTCCGGCTCGTATGCCTCCCATGGCTGCCAACCAGAGACAAATCCAAATTCAATCATCACTCCATACCATACCATTGGAGGAGTGTGTTATTCCGCACGGATCCATCCATCTATATATATTCATGGTTGTTCCGCGGGGGAGGCATCAAGGGGTGGGAGGGGGGTGGGGGGGGGACGAACCCTGAAGCAGGCCCAGCGCCACGTGGAGCCGTCCTCCTTGGTGAACTTGGAAGGCGGAACGCCCCAGTAGCTCGTCACGGCCTTCTGATCAGACTTCTCCGCCGCCGCCGCCGTCGTCTTCTTCGCCTCCTCTTCCCCCCCGAGCGCGGGGGGAGACGACAGCGTGCTCGCGTGCCTGGCCGTTTGAAACCTCAGCAGCCACACGGCGGTGTGCACCGGCGTTGACCCTAAGGCGCCATTCCCCAGGACCGAGTACGCCGACTCAGCAGCTGCACGCGCCGCCGGGCCCGAGGCGAAGAGCGCCAAGCCGACGTGCCTAACCAGCCCAGCTCCGGCGACCCTGCAAACCATCCCTCTCTCTCTCTCTCTCTCTCTCTCTCTCTCTCTCTCTCTCTCTCTCTATCTCGGGGGTTGACGGCGGACAGGGAGGACGGTCCAGACGAGCTTATATTGATTGGGAAGACGGGGGTGTGTACTTGGTCGAGAATGCCGGTAGCCGTCAGAATTTTCCACGTGGAAATTCAACGAGAGGCGGAGCGGAGGACCAGCGCCTTGCTTGCGGTGTCCTTGAGGAGGATTTACATAAACGTACGATCAGTCGCCTAGCAGCCGCCTGCACGGGGGGCCGCAGAACCAGACGATCCGAGGTGGCAGTATTCCGCGGGAAAATCGGACGGGGTTTTCTTGGGCCACAAGTCTCTGGGTGGTTCACGCCGCACGTGGTCCGGTACGTCCCTGAAGGCGACGTACGTTCGGCCGGCTGGAGTTTGTACAGGAAAAAAACCCGATAATTTCATTTAAATAGAAAAACACAATTTTGCTGCTATGGCCCAGAATAAGCTCCAATAGGGTATGGGCCAGGCCAGCACGTTTGGGCCGGGCCAAATTGTCTGATATTGAGACCTGAGCCTTGAGAAAACCGAGACAGGGCCCAGGATCTCCTTGATAAAACAATCTTATTCTGGAACGAGAGAACTGACAGCAGAGATCACGTGAGAGGCAAAAGGGAGACTGGCACCCTCTCGAACAGTTGACCCAGGGGAAAGATGGCGTCAAGCAGAAGCGGCGGCGGCTTCTTCCAGCAGTTGCTTCACCTTGGTGATGTAGTCGCTCATTGCCTCCTCCTGGGATTTCCCTGTGAGGGGGGAAGATGGCGGCTTCCATGAGTAACGATGAGTCAACGAGGTGAGAGAGATAGCTGGCAGGCAACCGGGTCAAAGGGGTCTGGCTATTTTGTTTCACCTTCGACGGCTTTCCAGGCATCCCACTTGGCTCTTGCCCTCTGGTTGAACACCCCGGGTCTGTCTGGAGATGAAGCATGAGATTCAGATATTGCAAGGAAAAGGAGAAATGGTTGAGAAGACTACCCATGATTGGGAGATTAACCTTCTTGAGGAATCTCACCACCCACCCCCCCCCCCTTTGATTTTCATGGGAAACCAAAATTTAGAAATAAAGTTAAATAAATTATTATGGCTTACTTGGAGATATAGCGATGCAAGCCGAATGAACCTTCTTTAAAGCTTCTGTGCATTCACTGTCGAAGGAAGTTTCTTCACTCAGGGGAAGTAGAACAGGGGACTCTCAGTAGTTGGTGATTTACCCCCCACCCCCCCTCTCTAAACCCCCCCCAAATCTACGATTGTGGTGGACGCATATTGGCCCCAAGCTCATTCAGAATATGTTGGTCACAGAACAATCAGCTAAGATGTTTATCTGTTCTCATGTTGATCTATGCATCGAGCACCGGTCAATCGACTAACATAATAAACAGAATAGTTACCAGCATTCACGGGTCCAATAGTTGCCTGCTTGTAAAGCCCGTAGAGAATAAGTTTGTTCTCATTTGTTGTGTTCTCGGGTAGGGTCATAGCCTTCCGGGCGTACTCTTCGAACTCTTCCTGGTGACAAAACAAAGCAGTAAAAAACAAGCCCAACAGATCTTTCACAAGACGGAAGATAAATCGATACACGGTGGGTGTCTCCATACGAAAAGGCTAGAGACCATTAAACAAAGATTTTTGCTCATAAGAGAAGATTGTCAAAAGGACTAGCATCAAGCATTTTTTAGCGAGAAATCGTAGGAAACATGTACCAGAAGGCAAGATGGAACGATTCAATCAACATGCTCGATCCCGATTGGGATTTATCCGAAAATTTTAACCCTCATCGGAACTTCTAAGGAGAACAGCATAAAAGTGAAAAGGCGCATTGAATCTTCTGAACTGGAGGTCCAAACATCTGAGACCGAAATTTTTTTGGTGAAATAACGGCGTTCTCATCTCAAGGCAAAGGTATAGCTTGAATGGACACCGATAGATACAGAAGAAGCAAATCCCGTTTCGTATCTGCCTGATCAAACCATGTTTAAGCCGGTATCAGTGAAAGTGATAGCAAAGAATGAAGACAGTCTTTCCATGCTGACAAGATCGGCAGAAATGGTGCGTT
Organism: Spirodela intermedia; assembly: GCA_902729315.2. Taxonomy (NCBI): domain Eukaryota; kingdom Viridiplantae; phylum Streptophyta; class Magnoliopsida; order Alismatales; family Araceae; genus Spirodela; species Spirodela intermedia. Next base: position 3,909,106 of record LR746273.1, read on the forward strand.
GCTGTGAACAGGCACAACTGGGCATCAGATGCCAAAATCAGATATATCACGCTTCCCACGGTGGCAATAAATAAATAGGACAATCTAAGAGCCCGAAACCGAACCAGAGCAAACCAACGTTCTCTCATAATCGCAACGTGAAGAGAAATGACCTCCGACAAGAAGATAAAATTGAACCAGCGACGCGTGTATTTTTCATAGAAAGCTCAAATAAGACTTTCTCCCAAGCCGATCCTGCTGAGCAAGGCGTACACCGAAATCGAAATAGAGTACGCCGAGATCATGACGCGAGTTAGGAACGGATGATGGATACCAGAGGAGCGATAGTGCGTTTCGCACGAGAGGAAGCGAGCAGAATCAGGCATACCTTGAGGCTCATCTCTCCTCCCCTCTCAGTCCACTCCTCTGGTCTTCTTTCCTTCACGATTGCACCAGTCACTGAACTGAAAGAGCCATTTATTGACTTCCCCCACAACATCTGCCCTTATAGATTGGACTAAATTACGGCATGCACCAAACCCTCTTCGCTGGGCTGCGACCTAAACGATCCGGGGTGTTTTCGTCAACTCGCAGCAGCAAAATTAAGATCAACGATCTATTATATTATTTAATCCGTGAAATAAAAAATAAAATTCAATCGGGAAATCATAAATGCCGCCGACAATATGCGTCAATATTTTGAAATGGGACCATATTAATTCTCTAATTATCAGCCTTAATTTTGTTCAGAGCAGATGGACATAAATCAGAAACCAGACACGCCTGTTTGGTACATGGTATGACGATAACAATGAGGGGGGGTAGGTGGGACCATCCGAGTTAAGGAGCATTAATTGGACGGTCCCGATGGGAGGTTGCTAATGGCGATTCTCGGAGTTTATTTATCATTTCGCTAGTTGCAGGGATTAAAAAGCAGGAACCTGATAATAGACATTATTGCCTATATATAATCAATAAAATATGTATCCTCTATATATATACATGTAAATAGAGATAGAGAGAATGGCTTTCAGGTGTAATAAATGATAGTGAATTGCTCATTGGGCTCAAATTACGACACGACCCGTGTGAGGGATTCCATGTGCACCCCTCGAGGAATAAAATAGCCTCTAACCTTATTTCATATTTATTTTTGGATAAGGAGAACCTCTCTCTCTCTCTCTCTCTCTCTCTCTCTCTCTCTCTCCTCTCTTCTGGGTTCCAATACCTCTACGCTGGGCCTTCGCGTAGGCCCAGCAGCACCAGTTTTGTTATGGGCCGTTATTATTTCGGTTTACGGTTCATTAATCCATCGGTGTAGACGAATGGAAGATAATCAACATTGGATCTCCGCTTTGCCCTCTTTTTCCCGTCGATCGAACTGCAGAGAGGGTGGAGAGAGAGAGATGGGGGGCGAACGAAGGAAGACATCCGGCGGGAAGGGCAGAGGAGTGGAAGAGGACTCGCCGCTGCATGTTGCGGCGAGGGCGGGGGACATCGTCGCCGTCCGCACCATATGCAGCTCCAACCCCCTCTCGGTGAATGCCCGGGACAGGCACTCCCGCACCCCGTATCCTTCGCCGTCGCCTCTGTTCGATTACTTTCATGGTGCCTTCCTGCGCGTTTGTCGTCGTTTTTCCGACCGATTTCCCGATAACCAAGAGATATCTCCTGTAGATTATGTATCGTGACTGATCAGCAACTGATTCTGTGAGGCAACGGGCAGGAGGAGATAATGGGTAGGCAAGCTAGAGGTGACTAGGTTAAGAGTTAGCCTCTCCAAGATGAGCCGGGGTGTGCTTACGCCCACAATGGTCTCCAATGGATACTGACGTTACGAATGGTTTCGAATATCGCTTTGTTAGATATTTTCATGGATCCGCATCTGTTTCTCCGGTACGTCCGCACCATGCTTGCTTTTTACTTAGTTTCTGTGCCTTCTAGTTTTCTCATTCGAAATTCTCTCTTCCCACTGTCTCCGAGGGTTTTCTCCTGATTTATGGACACTTGACAGTAGACATCAGTGCATGCTCTTGTGATGCTCAATCGTCCTACATTTCTTTCAACGTTGAAATCTCCCGCTATTTTCACTCGAGATCAGACTCTGGCGTTGTCATGATCTAACGCGGCGGCTCTTTATTGAAACTCTTTTGAAAACGGCACGACCATGAATTTGATTTCAATCTATCTCCTCACTTTTCACTTCTTCTTTTCGTTGTTTCTCACGATGCAATTGTTTCTCTTTTTTCAAAAGAAGTATCGGTAGGATATTTATGAAAAATAATTCGTTAATAAAAGGAGAACTAGTTTGATTCTACAGAAATTCTTAACTCCTAAACCTGAAAATTGCTTCAAGCTCTAAAGATTTTTTGGGGGCATATTGGGGGCTCACCCACTACAGTCTACTCCTTCATGGTTTACTTCTGATGTCTAGGCATTGAAACTACCATAGGATCTTAGTGTATGTGCCTAGATATGCGTACTTACTGTATCTTAGTGTATCCCCTCTGTTTCTATTTAATGTAACTCTGCTATCTGGGTAATCCAGAAATGGTTCTACTTCTTTTTAATTTGACCAATACCCAAATTATTGTGGGTTCTTTTCACCGTGGCCAATGACTCAAATTATAATGGTCTACTGGATCATGTTGTGGATGCTTTCCACTTTGGTCTGTAATCTAGGACGTTCTTGATATTGAAGATATACCACGTCAGTCACCTTGAAAGCCACTTTTGGCTGACCCTGGTTGTCAACCGCAGCCTTTGCTTCTTTGAAACAGCACCAACCTCTGAAATCAAGTATTGACAAACTGCTTATGGAAGAAAAAATATTCATAGATGTATTTACTTCTCGTCTCCGTTTGGGGACTACTTTCCCATCTGGGGATAGTGGCCCAGTCTGATATTTGGCCGATAATTGCCCGCTTTGCATTTCAACATGGCCATCTATCTCTGTTGTCACCCAATTTTTTTTTTGTGTGCATCCATTGAATCCTCACATTTCATTGTCTCTACAATACGTGATTGCAATATGGTATGGTATGGTATGCGCTTATTGTCGCCGTCGTTCATTCATTTCAAGTTGGTTCCCTTGACGCGGATAATTCCTCGAAGACTTCACCTAGCCGCGTGGTCTGGGCACCTGGAGGTCGTCAGTTACCTCTGCAGCCACAAGGCCGACCCGGGTGCGGCTGCCATGGACGACATGGGCGCCATCCATTTCGCCGCCCAGAAGGGCCACACAAACGTCGTCCGCGCCCTCCTCTCCTCGGGAGCGTCCGTCCGAGCTGCCAACCGCAAGGGTTGGACTCCGCTGCACTACGCCGTGAAGGGCTCCCACCTAGACCTCGCCAAGTACCTTATCCGGAAAGGGGCCAACCTTGACGCGAAGACCAGGGCGGGGGAGACGCCGCTCGACCTCGGCGGCGGCGACGAATACCGCGCGACCCTCTCCGAGTGTGAGCGCAAGCTCCAGCAGTCGCACAAGGAAGAAGGGGCCGCCGCTGGGAAGAAGGCCGGAGATGAACGGACTGCCGACGATGGGAAGAGGAAAGCTTCTGCTGAGCTTCCAGTGGAGGGCGGCGGAGAGGGGAAGAAGGCCCGGGAAGTGGGTGCTGGACAAGACGCCTCCGTGCCCAAAAAGCCTAGAGTCGTCCTCTCGCACCTCATCGAAGAGGAGGATATGGAGCAGGAACAAGAACGGTAGTAGGGAAGCGTGAGAAACTTGAGGGGTGGAGAAACGAGAGTGAGCATGTCCACACTTTCTTCTGCTTGACCTGTACGAGGGTGAGTAATTCATCATAATGGTAGTAGGAAGAATCTTGGTTTTTAACGGACCGAATGGAATCAGCCTGGAATCATCCTAGAGGCAGGTTTAACCCGAATTCAATCAGAACTGATGTTGTCTCTGCTGCTTCTATCGCAAAGCGTTGTCAACCAACACCAAACTGACGAAGACCAGAATTAGATGGCAGCATAAAATTTTCTTATTGTCGTCGCTCTTCAGCATAGAAGAAAACAAAACTGGAAAACGTAGAAGAAATGGGTATATAAGAGAGAAATTAATCGTGTCTTGTAAGCAACAAAATAAGAGAAAGGCTCCACGGAGAAAAGAGGCTGCTACTCGGCCATATCAAAACCCGTTAGTCAAGCTGGAGCCATCGGTCACTGGGCCGCAACCGGGACGAGAATCTCCTGAACGGCCGTGGCCGGCGTGGGCGGCAGCTCCTCTTCATCCTTGGGGTTGTGAATGGTAACCAGATCAGGAAGCGGCGTGGCAGGGCCGACCTTCCCCTTGGGATCCCAGTCCAACATGATCTTCACTTTGATACCCAGCACACCCTGCCCAAAAGGAAGAAAACACAGAAAAGTAGACTTCAGATTTGACCGAGAGAGCTGGGGGGGGGAGAGAGAGAGATACAAGAGGGGGAGGGGAAGAGGGTGAAAACACGTGGCAAGAGAAACGGCCCCTTGACCCAGGTACTGACCTGCCGAAGAAGAACGTGCCTGACAGCAGAATCGATGTACTCATTGACCGGCTGACCGGAGGATATCATGTACCCGTCCTTGAACTTCATTGACTTTGCTCTCTGCGCTCTGAGTTTTCCACTCACAATCACCTGGGAATCGACCATCCAATGCGGAGAACCATATCAAAACAAGGAATAGGAACAATTGTTCCAAAAACTGAGGCATCTACCGTCTACTGTGTATTTCATCGGTCCTGTTTTTACCACTACCACACATCAACTACGAGCACTACATACCTCACACCCTTTAGCACCGCTTTCCATAATGAACCGCAGAACTCCGTAGCAAGCCCTGGGCAAAGATCAACGTAAGTCAACAAACCCAAAATGGCTCAAGAGATCTGCTACAAAAATCTACAAAATCGACTACGTTCCATGTCGGAGAAAATCCCATGCACTCGGATAAACATATGTATGATGGAAACAGTAGACAGACGGAACTTGCAACCATTTATCTGTGGATCCATCCCTACGGTTGTCTGGCCGCTGCTGTACAAACAGCAATTTTCTTTGTGCACCATATCAGAAGACCATCACTACTATCCTGGAATGGCCTTAGACTGTTTTACAGGTGCAATTACTAGAGAAAGAAGGAACAAGACCTGGGATCAGGTTAATGAGATCTTGGACAAAGATGATCGTTTCCATTAATGTTTTTATTAAGGAATTCAAAATCATCATAATACCTGATGTAGACACGAATGACCACCGAGAAGAAAACTTGCAGGAAACCTAAAATATACATGTTTCTTGAAATAAAGACGCCAGTGAGATGAAATCAGTAGACAAGTGCCATTATTTCCAATAACTGTGGATCCATCCCTACGGTTATTTGGCCGCTGCTGAATAAACAGGTCTTTTTTTCTTTGCACCACAAGTAGAGGCCTCACTAGCGAACGTAGGGCATTAGCTACTCCACAGGCGCAAGTAACATTCATCAACCATCAGAGACCCTCCATTAGTTTGAAGGAACAAAACACATTTATCGACATAAAACCATAAATATAAATCTGGGAACATAATTCCCCGTCAAATCGTCTGAAAACTATTTAACCTAATCTAACGCAATGTGAGCTGAGAACCCCAAGGATCTGGGAGGCCCAATATCCTGATAAAGAATTCAAATGAGAAACACATTTCGGATCATTCACGTCCCAAAATGAGAGTGACATGACGTAATATTTAGATGTTAGGAAGGAGCGAACAGCCACAGTCCTCGTTTGAAACACAAGCAACTGTACGATGGAATCAGTAGGCAACTGGTACTTTTAACCTGAAACCTGTGGATCCATCCCTGCGGTTGTCTGGCCGCTGCTGAACAAACAGCTTCTTTTCTATGCGCAACGTCTGAAGATCTTACTACTAAAATGGAAAGATCTTAACTATTTAATGAGCGCAAGTAGGATGAATCAAACCAGAGAATCTTCATGGTAGGTTGGCAAGATTTTAAAAAGAATGGTACAGAAAAGCACAGCTTTGTATCAACTTTAGTTAAGAACTGTAACGCGGGGCTAAACAGATTAAAGACCGCATTGCACGGAGGGACTTTTCGAATCGAGGAAAAGTTTCAGCATGCCTATCCCACAGATCGTCCTGGCAACTTGAAAACTACTCCTAGGATACTTGGTAAATTTAGGTAAATATATTACAAGTAAATCAGCAAATCATGCAAATGACTATCGCTCATCTTCAGTCCAGGAGGTGATCTTACCTCCGTACGGCAAGGCCACCAAGAAGCTTATATCGCAAGGACTCCGCCTGAGCAATGGCGCAGAGTCCCCTGTTGTTCACCTTCTCTGCATACAGCTCAACGCCGTTCTCTGGGAACTTGAACCTCTTCTGGACCACTGAAGTCAGCTCCCTAATCCTCCTCCCCTTTTCACCTAAAGCCCGCACACCCGACCAATTAGCGTCACAACAATAGCCAGAGACTTATAAACTTCACTTGAAAAAATAAAAAAATCAATGACACAAAGATGGCATTCCAACATCAACGCATCAGCTTCGAAATCCACAAACGACGAAGCTGGAAACATTCAACACAGCTAAGGCAAAAACACGGACCGAGTATAGGAACACGGACAAGTTTCTGAACTGCGGGAACGCGCGTACCTAGGACGTTCTGGGTGCGGGTGGCGCGGATGATGATTTCGGTGCGCATAGGAGTAACGCGGACCTCAACCCCTGAGTATCCATCTTCGGCAAGCTCCCTCGTCAGCACCTCATTCAGCTCCGCAAAGAAGACCCCGTCGGCCACAAACTGTAGTCATTAAAAATCCATCATCAAGATAAAAAAGAAACCAAGATGGCAAACCAAATAATCAGATCAGAACGGAGAGAGGATCGAGAAGAGATAGTTGTTTTCAAGCCGGCCGGGTTTCGGGGATTTGCCTTTCTCTTCTTGCTTTGCTGGGTCGCCATGGTTAACCAGACGAAGAGAATGAGCCGAGCTCTTCGAGCCGAAGAGCTCCGCAGAGGAAGAAACCTAGAGGCGGCGGCGGCAGGTATTAGGAACTGGGACACAACCAGCCGCGTAAGGACTATTCACTCCACACGCCAAAGAGTATTTATAGACGAGGAAAAGGAACTTAGGGTATCGAAACGAACATCATCCCATCGGGGTAGTTCGGGTATTTCTGGAAGGTTGATTATTAACTCTAAGTCAACTTTTTCAGTTCCCTTTCCCTCATCCGAGAATGCGACTGGTTATAAGCAGGCCCAATCTACCCCATTTAGTCCCTCTTCATGGTGACGTTTTGTGGCCTACAAGGCCAAAATTTATTCTCTATTGAGAAAGACCAAAGAGCTTCCAACTCATATTTTGTTTGATTTAAGTCTAAAATTTTCATAAAATAAGACATTATGTTAATTAAATTAGTAGTACGCTTGTATTATCAACTTATTAAATTTAAATTATTAAGAACTTCACATTCTCTATTAGTTGACCAATTTGAGAGTGAAGATACATCTTTAATAAAGTTAGTTTTAGATAATGGATTGTCAAATAAAGTAATTACATAATTTATTTTTCAATAATCTTCCTTAAATTATACTAAAATAATATTATTTAGTTATAAAATTATGTTTATGGTAAAATCAGTTTTCCAACTAAATTAGAATTCTAACAAAAAAGCTCCACAATAAATTAGTTAATAATATTTATTATTAAATTAATGATAATAAATTTTCCCTTTTTAGGGAATAATCTTATGAATGGATACTTGGTGTGTATCTCAACCAAACATCTTCTATAGAACTTAAAAGTCTAATTAACCAATAATTTGCATCTAGTTATTTGGTTTTATCATTCAATTAGATGAATTGGAACCTTCTAAATTATTAACAAAATATATGTAAAAAACTAGATTAATCAAGGATGAAAATATTTGAGTTTTTTTAAAATAATAGTGAATCAAAAACAATAAAAGTAATAAAAATGTCAACATATTTTATAAAAAAATTGATATTTTCTCATAATTAGATTTCTATGATAAATTTGTTAACATCAAAATCATTTAAAACAATAATCTTCCCTTTTTAAATATTTACAAAATCTTATAAATATTGGCGTGAATGGCCAAACACTTCAGCATTATATACATTGCTCCCCCCTATATGTTGCATCTCTTTCATACATGCTCCCCATTAATTGGTGCATATTTTTTAACAAATTTCTCTCCCATTTTATCAACAACAACAAAAAATACATCATGTAATCAAATCTGAGAAGAAATGCATGTTTACTCAATCAAAATTATCTTCAAGTGGTATCATCTTCTTTTCAATATGGTGACTCAGTTTATAACATTATATGGAAAGGCAAAGAGTTCTTGGAACCCATGTATTATTTTTAGGAGGACCAATTTGGTGGTTTCAAAGAAGAGGGACGTCATGGAACCCATGTATTATTTTTAAGAACATAATTCATCCTACCTAATAAGAGTGTAATGATCAATGACATAATGAGGATGACTCAAAAGATGTCCTCATCACAAAGATAGATGAAAAAATATAAGAAAATGTGGGTCATAATGAGGGTTAGAAGTAATACTATGTGATGCTGCAAGGCATGAATGACTACATGAGAATGAAATTAAGATTGGTTTTAATTCCATAAAGGATGTTATTGAATAGAAGTATAGTCAAACCTAGTAGGAAATCATAGGATCTGCTTTGATGAATTAAGATATGAGAAATTAGGAGATAAATAAGGTAAGTATCAATGGTGGTGGATTCAAGGTCAATGATGATAGTGAGATAGGTTAAGAGTTGAGGAACAATTCCCTCAACAAAAGTTGAGATACCTCAAGAAGGGATGTTAAGGATTATGCTTAGAAGCTCCTTATTCAATTCAATTTCAACTTTTTTGACAAATGGAAGAAGACTGAATGAGGAGATTTTAGCATTTAGTAGAAATGACAAGTGAGAGTTGGGTAAATGCCTAAATAGGTCCTGAAAAATTCATCAAAACCAAGGGCGTCAAAATAAGATGAGAGAGAGATTTGTTGCAAGGTAAAGTAGGTGAGGTCACCTATTCTGCTCCTAAGGACTTTAGGATTAGAATATTGATCCTTTAAATAGTTTTCTATTATCAAGGTGGGAAAAGAGAGGAATGAATTAGTGTTCTTGGGTCATTTCAGCAGTCTATTAGACTAAGAAGAGGGGTTGAATGCAAGCTCTGCATATTGCATGGAGTATTATTGGGGCTACTAGTCAAATGGTTGGATCAATAGCATTTGTTGGTTGTTGCAGCCGTAGTTGGAGAGGGAGGAATTTGAGCCTCAAGGAGTGTGTTGTGGGTAGAATAGGAGGATTAGGGAGGGTATTGGAGGGAGTAGAAGGATTTTTTTTTAGAGGAGAGGAGAGTAAGTGGGAACGAGCATGATAAGGTGGAGAGGGACATGGAGCAAGGATTTAAGGGAAGGGTGAAGGGTAAGACAGTTCCACAGCATGAGCTAGAATGTTGGCACCTTGGGAATTATCTAGTGGTGAGTTTAGATCGATTGATTGATGATGGAAGTTGTTTGGGCGAGGTTTGGAGCAAAAGAATTTTTTAGTTGTTTCTAGGTGATGATCTAATTCGTATAAGAATATAATGCGAGATGATTAGGAAGAAGTTTAAGAGGTATCAAGTAGGACTAATGTCTAGATTGAAAGGTTAGATGAAGAAAAATGAAGAGTAGTAGGATAACAGCCAAGTAAGGAATTGAGTGGGTGAAGAGGTGATCAATTTGTGCCTTGAATCTTAGAACTTTTGAAGCTAGATTCTTTTTAGAAGTTTGTAGTCACCATACGAATGATTCATTGAGGATAAATATGGTTTATAGGGTAGAATTAAGAGCTAAGTAGGGGTTTTGTGGGTTGTGACTAGGGTTTCTCAAAAGAACTAAAGGTTTTTTAGGTGATTTCTCTATCATGGTGAATGATGAGGTAAAGAATGAGACTGAAGACTTTAAATTAATATTCAATACTTATGATCATTCAATTCCTCATAATATAGTTATCACTCATCTACTTCAATACTTCTAATTTGACCTTAGGATAGAGAAATTACTTGGACCTTCTCTATTTCATTTGAATCTTCTCTATTTCAAATTTTAAACTCTACATATTGGACCTCAAATTGAAATAATTATTCACATGATTTATTTAATATTTAATTTATACCAATATATCAATTTTGAGTCTAAAAAAAAATTAGAACATTAATCTTGGAGAAAATTAGAACTTTCTTTGTATTTTTATGATGAAAAAAGGAAGAGAAAAAGTACAAGTCAAAGAAACCTTGAAACTCAAAAGGAGAGAACTGTGATAAGGGAAGAGGAGAGAAAATTTTAGAATAGAGAAAGGGGGGAGAAAGTAGAGAAATAATAATAATATATTAATTTTGATATGTCACTATTTGAATTTAAGTTTTGAATTTGAATGATATGCTTCAAATATTCTTATAAAATAGTATTATGTTGTCACAAATTTAATTATGAATATTCACACTAAAATTTATTCAATGAATAAATATAATAATAATTTATAAGTTAGAAATCATAACTATTTTATATTCATTACTTATGATTATAGATTTGTCATTGATCGATCAAAAACATCATAATTAAGTAGTGTCAAAAATAAAATTTATAATGTTTGTATGTCTTTCTAATAATACTAATAAGTATAGTTTATGGATTATTTGAGTTGAAACATAAGAAATTATTTAAACTAAGGAGATATTTAACTTATAATCAAGATTAATTTTTTTATGAAGAATGAGATGAGAAGATAAAAGAGAGTTGACTCAAGCATAGTAGAGGAATAGATCAATATTCTTTTGATGATTTTTCAGTCAGCAAGAGAAGTAAAATTAGGTAAGAAACAAGTGAAATGTGGGATGATTGTGAATTACTTAATCTTAAGGTGTGTAAATAAAAACTTTAATATTCTTAGATCTTTTTATGTCATCTAAGAGATCAATATAAAGACTAAAGGAAATTAATCTACTCCTAAACTAATTTATATTTTCTTCGTGTCTTTCTATATTTCTAATGAATGCTTAACTTTGATGAATTAAAGAAACGAAACAACATGGAAGAAGAAGGATATGTTCACCCCACTACCTGCCCCTCTAGCTTGGACCCACTAACCTTATGGCATCATCTCACCCCTTTGTTGCCTACCTCCGAGCCCTCTAAGCTTCTTCTAATTAGTATTCTCTCTTCTCCAAGGATTCCTCCAACTCGTCACTTCATCACGACGTAACTTACTCGACTGACGTACATTTTCAAACAACCACAATTATGTGTCATAGGCATCTAGCTTTGAGCTCTTCTTTAGAGCTCACAATCTCTTCCATCACCTCTTAGAGGACTCACCTAGCCTTCGGGACCCCTCTTATGTAACATAGTCATAACTTGACTCAGTCATCATCACATGGATGCTTCAGAACATCAAGTCTAGTATTATTGGCACACATCACCTCAACTCAATCGGACGAATATCGATTGAGTTGTGGAGATCTTCATGACTCTTCTCTTCTGCAAATAAGTCGATTTCTCTCTTTAGGCCCACTATGATTGCCTCCATGCCCTCATCTAGGAGGTTGATATCTATCAGCTCCTTACTATCGACCTCTTGGCCTTCTAACACTATCATTAGGAGTTTTATGCTAGAGTTTATCTTAGTAGAATTCATCTATCCATCACATCCCAAATCCAAGGGGTAGTTCTCTCTAAAGATTGCGTGCCTGATCTCGCCTCCATCTTCTCGATAGTCTTTCGGGTCACCACTAGTATCTCCATCTGGTCCTCTTCATCTTCTTCAATTGTCACCTCTACTCCTTCAGCTCTTGTTGTTGTTGCTCTATGAGCTCGAAATGATACCTTTCTTTCCTGCTCTAACGGTGGTCATATTCTTTGTAGACGTGGGCAAAATATTTTTCATGTCTCTACTGTGAGAAGTAGAATCATCTAACTACTAAGCGTTAGAAGTAGTTCGACAAGTCTACTTTCACATAGTTGGCAATAACTTTTCCAACTCTAACGTCTCCTACTCAATCTCATATTCTAACTCCTACCTTCCACGTGACTTTGACGTCTGTGGAGTATGAATCATTTATTGTACTAATGGTATCAATGCTTTTATGCCTGTCAATCTCGCCTTGCTTCTGGTCTCCTTTACGCCAATTACACATGCTCTCCTTGCTTCCTCTTTGATGTCGTGGATTATTAATTCAGAGACATCAACTCATATGACTAGTATCTCTACTATTATCTCCTCCTATTAACTTACCTTGACCCATCCCCCTATCATTATTGTCGATGGCCAAACCTATTTGGTCAAAAGTCAGGTGCCACCTTGATTTTTTCATTCCTTCACCTCACCCAAGTTTTCTACATTCTTGATTTTTCTACTAACTTTCTTTGCGTAAGTATTATTACTCATACCCACTTTTATATAATCACATTCTTTCTCTGTACTTTCAAGGATTTACATATCAGATAGAGGATTGCTTTGAGCTGTGAAAATAAACGAGGTTTTATGAACTCATTTATGACGAACTCTCATCTGGCATTTGGACTCTTTTTGTTGTCTCTACAACAACTTCTTCTATTTTGTGACATCGTCATTTAAGCCATCTTTATTTCTCTAAATTACAAAAAATCTTATCATAACTTTCTCTTTCTAAGTTTATCTGTGAATCTTGTTAACTAGACAAATATCACTATACTTTTTATCCTAGTTGTGATGGCATCTCTTCTTTCGCTCTCTTTGACTTTCTCTATTCTGATATATAAGATTCATCTCGTACTTCTTTTATCTCAGACCATCGCTATTACATCATTTTTGTCGATAACTACACTCATGTGAGTTAAGTCTACCTCCTCTGTGATTATTCTAGGGTCATCACTGTGGTTACTCACTTTGTCATCGAAGTTATCACCCAATACACCACTACGTCCAAGATTCTTTATATTAATAACATTCTTGAGTTTGTTCAAACATCTCTCTATACCTTCTACAATGATCGTGACGTCCTCTACTAGACCACATGTCTTCATACTTCATAGTAGAAATAGTGTTGTCAAGTGTAAATATTGTCAACTCCTTAACATCACACACACACTTTTTCTTAAGATGAATGTTCATCACTATCTCTAAGCTGACGCCTTTACGACTGTCACTTACCTCATAATCAACTTTCCTCCGCCTCTCTTGAGGGGGCATTCCTCTCCATCACTTAATTTCTGATTTTTCTCTCTTTTCTCTTCCCCTTCAAGTCTTTGGATGTATCGCCTTTGTCTAGAATTCATTTTGTTCTCTTTCTAAACTCACCCCTCATGCTCTTAAAGGGGTCTTTGTCAGTTACTCTCATATATAAAAGAGTTATCAAGTCTGCTTTCCTAATACCCATCATTATGTGACTTTGGTTGACGTCACTTTCCATGAGGAGTTTCCTTTCTTATCTCCTATTTTGACTCTTCCCCCTCCATGGATTGCTACATCTCCTCCACCTAAGTTCCCTCCCTTGGTAGTTCTTATGGACTCTCCCTCTTCTCTTCCCTTTTGTCTACTCCCTTTAAGGTCATTACCCGCACCTGTCTTTCTTCAGCTCATGTCTCCTACAGCTTCTCTTATTTCGGATGTAATATCTTCTTCTTCCTCTCCTACGATCCCTTTGGTGCCTTTGGTCACTACTCCACATGATGACTTTCATCTCTTTGTTGCCCTCTGCAAAGGTACACATGTCTACATCCACCATCTCATCTCCTAGTTTGTTTCTTATGACCGCTTTTCTCCCTCCTTTCATCCCTTTACTTTTTTTGTGGCCTATGAGTCGCTTCCACAATTGTATGTTGAGGTTGCATAGGTATCTATGTGGAAGGCGATCATAGATTTAGAAGTAACTACATTGGTCGCTCGAGGGACTTGAAACTTAGTTCCACACCTAACTAATGTCAACATTGTGACGTGCAAGTGAGTGTTTACCATCAAGTATCATTTGGATGACTCCATCACTTGTCACAAAACTCATCTGGTTGCTCAAAGCTTTATGTAAGCATATGGGATCAACTACATTGAGATGTTCTCTCTTACCATTTGCCTCAACTACATTCGTGTACTCCTCTCTTTCGTCATGAATCAGACATGGTATCTTTACTAATTAGATATTTCTAATGTCTTTTTCTACAGTGATCTCATAAAGTAGGTCTTTATGGAGCAACCTCCCAGGTATGTTGCTCAAGAGAAGTCATCGAAGGTGTGTCTCTTACGACGTGCCATTTATGGGCTCTAGTAGATTCCATGTGCTTGGTTCGTCAAATTTAGTAGTTTACTCATTACTTTTATCTTTGCCACCTGCACTATAGATTCCACCGTGCTCACAAATAAGACAAAAGGTGGCCTTATCATCCTTACAATCTATGTTGATAACATTCTTGTGACTAGAAGTGATGAGGTCAATATCTCTGCTACTAAATTTTACTCACAACAGTACCTCAACATTCATGACTTGAGGACTCCGCAATATTTTCATTAGATTGAGTTTGCATATCAAGATGGAAAGCTCACCCTTACTCAGCGGAAATATGTCCTCAACATACTTCAGGAGATAGGCCTCCTTTAGTGCAAGCTAGAGACTTTGCCCATAGAAGTTCACCCACATTTGTCAAACACTTTATCTCTTTTACTCGATGATGCTAACTAGTATCGATGATTGTTGGACAAGTTGATATATTTCACCGTCACTTACCCTGACATTGTGTACATAATTTATGTCTTAAACTAGTTTATGTAGAAGTTTTAACGAGTTCATTGAGAGGGAGCTCTATGAGTCCTTGCCTACATCAAATGATCTCTAAGGAAATGACTCATCTATCGACAAAATAGCTATCTCCGCATTGCAACCTATTTTGATGTCAGGTATGTAAGTAACAAGGGTGACTAAAAGTCTACTACGGGTTATTACACATATGTCGGCAGTAACTTAGTCACTTAGCGGTCTTAAAAACAGAGGGTGATGTCTTACTTCACTATGGAATCCGAGTATCAAGCTATAACTAAGACAACGTGAGAAATAATATGACTTCGATCACTTCTTGACAATCTTGGCATTATTTCTCCCTCTCTAATGTCCATATATTACGATAATCAAGCAATAATCTTTATTATTGGTAATTCTACTTTTCATGCGCGTACAAAGTACATTGAAATCGACTATTATTACATTTGAGATAAGGTTATATCTAGACTTATCTCTACTCCTCATATGATATTATTTCATCAGCTTGTGGACATCTTTACAAAGAGTTTAGTTAGCATCTTTTACGACACCACATGTACTAAGTTAGACATGTGCGACTTATATGCTCTAACTTGAGGGAAATTATTTGATAATGGTATCAGACTCTTGGCCCACTATGACTTATTATCTATCTCTCTCATCTCTCCTCTCTCCTATATAAGAGACATGTATTCTATCTTGACGTTGTATGGATTTTAGAATTTTTTCCTCTCATATCAATAAGATGTAAAGTGTTCTAAATATGTTATTTATTGCTCACTCTTAGAAATGTGATCAATCTTGAAGAATTTAGAGATCTACATACATTAAGAAAAGGGTAGAAGGGTTGGATTCTATTTTAGGATCAACCTAGTGTCACTCTAGGATCAAAGAATCGAATCACTACCTACTCTTCAATTATATTAATTTTTTCTCACCAAGAGGATCTCAAAAGTAAGATAATCTAATAAGAAAAAAACTTATTCATTCAAAATAAAATGTAATATATAATGAAAGAACCACATACACGAAAGATGACTTCTATATGTTATTTGGAGTGCTCAAAGAGATTCATTTTTAGAGTTCTTGATTTGGTTCAAGGGTTTAAGTTTGTAGAGATCTCTTCTTCTCTCTCTTAGGTGTCCACTCCTATGAATGTAATGACCTTCTCTCTTCTCTATGTGGCTCGTTATTCTCTCCTTGGTCATGACTATTTTTAATCCCTTGGATTATGAGGGAGAGTGTACATGATTTATATTAGATTCCTCTCTTTAAAGGTAGTTGATAAGTCTTTATTATCATGAATTAATAATTAGTAAATAATATAATTTTAATCTTAACTCATGATAAATAGACTTATATTTATGTTAAATTATAAAAAGTAATTTTCAGTTGATTAACATAATTTTTTAGTTAATTATGTGATTTTCTATGAATTTATATAATTTGTATAGTCTTATTTTTGAGATAATTAAAGAAAAATATATATATATATAATAAAAGGGTGGGACCCCTTGACTAGTTGGGCCTACAAGTAAGTCAAAAGTATAGTTAGAGAGAATCACAAGTAAGGTCTCGAACGATTAGGACTGATGAGAACACATGTGCACCACTCCTCTTCCACGTCACTAGTGGCCAGCTGACTGTGGGGTAAAGAATAATCATACATGTGGGAGACAATGACTCATTGCTTACAAATGTGATAGTACTATATATTTACCTAAAACTTTAGCACATAAGTGATGAGATACTAAATTCATGTCACACTTTTCCTCAAAAGACTTCAAAGATTTTAATACCTAAATTATTCTTTAATTATTATATAGATATACCATGATGACATCACTTGATAAAAGTATTAGAATACTTATTTCAATCTCTTCCATGCAGGCGAGCAACTACTGCAGGTTTGAATCTTCTCATAGTCAAAACTTGTATTTTTATCTGATTATTGTGACTTTCTTACAAATCACTAGTAAAGTATTAAGCTATTAGAATCGTTGAATCATTAGTAAAAATCTCGTCAACATGATTCGTGAAGTATCATTACTAAAATTGTTGAATAATTCGTAATGAATGATCACAAATTCATTAAGTAAATTATCTCTAATTAATCGATGAATAATTTTTTTGTTAAGAAGAAGACAATCTACTGATATATGAGTCGTCACCTCTTGAGAGGATATCGGATGTAATGAAGAACCTTATCTCGCTGTGTGAACATGAGGATAAAGCTCCCTGACATACGCCCCGCCTCTATCTAACTCTTCTTTGTTGGGTGACAACCATCGGAGAGTTGTAGAGTTGTTATTTTTCTACTCCACTAGATGATAGTCGTTAGAGACGATTCGACAACCTATTTCATTGATCTCTATATTTCATAAAGAGATTTAGAAATTACCCATGTCGTCTTTATCTAAAGAGAGACTTTGAGACTATAGACATTAGATGACGATCTTCTCAAATGCTTAGGATTTCAGTACATTATTAATGCATCACCACCGCAATGTCAAAAGTCTGTTTTCCTACTTTCAACTTAATTTTGCTTCATTTAGTGATAAATTGTGTGATTTAAATTTACTAAATTATATTTCATTCAATTACAATTTTTTTAACTTTTATATATCTTAATTTGATTAATTAAATCACTTGTAATTACTTACGTATTAATTGTCAAGTGAAATTCTATTTCTGTCAAATTTGTATTCGTCGAGCATTGACATCATCATGTCGTCCGCACCCTTATTTCCTTTTTTTGTGAATTTTAAATATATTTTATTTTTATTTCTTAGTATAAAATTTATAAAAAATATATTCTTTGAGGAATTTAAAAAAAAAGATAATAATATATTACATTTCTCTAATTGACTTGAAAAATTATCACTATTTGTGGAAGTCTTATTAAATTATAATTGATATATTTTTTCAGAAATACTTATAAATATCTAAAACTTAGTATTTTTTAGTTTTATAAATATTTAAATTTACGTAATTTACTATATAATGATTAAGTCACATCAATAGCCTAAAGGAGGTGAGTGGCTCTTAGTGTCTCCTTACTTTTCCTTACCCTTAGACCCTTATGACTTATCTCAATTCTTAGATTGAGTTGCTTGAGGGGCTAAGATAGTCCTAAGAGTTGTTTAATGAAGGAGAGGGGTATGGCTGATCAGATAGTACCACATTTCCCTCTCTCTAATTAATGAAGAAATGAACCACCCACCTTAAGTTGGTAGTTATCATAATTTAAAGTGAGCGAAGATGCCTCCTTATTAGGCCTTCTCCTCAATTAATGTGGGATGTCCAGCTGGCCTATGGGCCTAATATGACTTGAAACATAATATTAAATAAAGTCTATTACCCCTCAAACAAATAAATATAATAAATTAGGCATAAGAGAGAAATCAATAGGGTAAATCTAAACTCATTTATCCATGAGTTGACTTAGGGCTTAAGAGATGCATAATAAATCATAAAACTCATGATTATATTTTATAATATAAATAATCATGACTCAAAGCACTAATATTAATTCAAATTTAATAGAAAAATTTGGAAAAATAGAAAAACCTTTGAAAAATTTATTTAAACTTAAAATAAAACCTAAAATACTCAAGAAAATCTGAAAAATATTAAAAATCAGGAAACATATTTTTATCATATTAAATAATTATCAAATGTTAAAAATCATAGTTTAGACATCAAATGAAATTTTCTTTATAATTATTATTCAAGTGAAGCATATGAATAAATAAATATACATGCTATAAAAAATATAAGGAAACATGAAATTAGAAATTTATTTAGAATATTTCATAAATTTTGTTTCACCTATTTTATGTATAATTAAATCTCATTTTGTATCAATTTAAATACTAATTATCTAAATTATGCAATAGTTAACATGCAGCATTTGCATGTTATGAGTCATCACCAAAAAGGAGGAGATAATTAGAGGATTAAATAAGTAATTTTTTGATTACGTCAAACACACAAGAGCAACCAAGTGATCCAATTATGATTATTACTCATTTTTCAATATATGATTAAATATTCTTTTATGTATGCATGTCAAATATCAAATAAGGATTTGACGAACTTATTTGTGTCCATAATGTTGAATTCTATAATTTTCTATATTATTACTTTACATTAATGTATAAAATATTAATATTAATATTAATAAGATGTATTATTAATAAAAAATAATGATTTACACATCATAAATGATTGTAAGAGTTGTCTCATTATCAATGATTGTAGTTATGAGACATTTGGTTTAACAAAACCCAATAATAAAATACTTTGTATTATGTACATAACAAAGGGTTGAACCCTTATAAATATTATAAGAAGAGTTAACCAAAAGTTAAAATTAGGGTCATAACAATTCAAGCCCTCCTTTTTATCTAAGTGTAACCAAAAATCCAAGAATTTTTTTTTTCAAGATCTTTTTGTTGCATCACTAAAATTTGATATTTCAAGTATTATGCAAACTTGAGATGGACCTCAAACAAAAAACTATAAAAAAAGACCTAAAATAAATAATTAAGCCTCAATGAAGTGTGATAAGATAGAGTCATGCTTCTTGCCAACAAAGTTTTGCCTTGATCTACGTTTACTCTTTTTTAATTTATGTTACGTATTTATCTTGTCTATTTTAGGGATAGGCTCATAATCTATTTTCATTTTTTTGGAGTATATTTATTTTTGAGGCATCCCACTTCATTTTTAGGCCCTTTTTTGGCCCACACATTATAACCCCAAGCTGAAGTAGCTCATTAATCATAAAAGTTGAGACTTAGTTACTTTTAAATTGTTCTATAAAAATAAAAAAAGAAATAATTTCAACTTAGTGGGCCCCATTGAGTGTAATAAGACCCAATTTTTTGGGTGGTACTTTATATTTATATTATCTACAAATATATTTTGATTTTATTTCAGAATGTTTTTTTGATTTTATAGTTTGTCTACTTTTTGGGATGTTTTTCCCTTTTTAGGCAAATGTAAGGGGGCCCATATTGTGATCTCAAGTCATTTTTGAAGTATTACGAGTTTTTCCTCTTTTAAAGTTATCCTTTTATTTTAATGTAGATTCCAACATACTTCTTAGATTTAAAAGAACTCTTTTCATCTTGTGAATTCAAGGTTATTCTTTTGTGGACTCAATGGTGAAAGTCTCTCATTATGTTGATTCAAAATTGAATTTCTATTGATGTTATTGGTTTTGATAATTACATGTGAAAGTTTATTGATATGAAATTATTAAATATTCATGGTTATTTATATATGTTACGAATATGTCTCAAATACTCAATATGATCAACATAGTTATTATATAAATTATTTTTAATGATTTTATAATCTTATTACTAATAATAAAATCCAAGGTATTAATTATTGAGATTAAATGATTCTCCATATTTAGAACATTTGACCAACAAATAATATGAGCTTAAGAATCCTTTTTAAATGAAAAGATGAGTATGGTTAAATAGGTATAAGGAAACCATGGAAATTATATTTACTTTGATTATACAGTTTATAATCATGTTAGACATTATTTAATATTTTTAGTTAATGATAGACAAGTTCTCCAAGATTTCATGTTGATTAAATTATTAAAAAGTGAAAAAAGAAAAGAGATATTGAAATTTCAAATACAGCATCTCGATGGTGAGAAATCCAACTATTATGTACACAAAAAGTCATGGTAAACTTGGTGATTTGGATCTAATCTAGATAGCCAATGATTATCCATCAAGATAGAAAACATTAGTTCAAATTTAAATGAAAAAATTAGGAAATATAGAGTTTCAAATGTATAAGATTTACTAAAAAATAGAAAATTGTTATGGGATGAAGGCTGACTTATGACATACGATTTATGCATAAAAAACTAAAAAATTAAATGAAGGTTCAAATAAGAACATCAATATCTTTTGGTAGTATGCGTCCACAATATGCAAGAACACTTTATCCTCTTGTCTAATTAATTTTGAAAAAATAATTAACTTTATCATCAATTCTTGTTGTCCATTCAACCCTAAGATAATTAATTAGGTGGTGAGGGAAAAGTGATTTAGGTGAAGGCACAAAATATTAGTAGCCATATTTGGCATAGAAAATGATGAGTATATGAAGATACTAACTTGATGTATTTGGGTGGATGATCTTGTAAAAATTATTGTGTAATTTATGAGGGATTAATGAATAGTTAATGAAAATTTCCTCTATATTGGATGTAGCTAGGTGAAGTACAAACTAATAAATTATAGTGTTCTTAGTGAAAGAGAGATTTGAGAGTATGTGTGTTGACACATCTAATGATACTTATATAATGTACAAGTTAAATAAAAAAACACAAGAAATCATAGAAACCCTAATTCACCACCATCTTTGTGTTTCACCTAATCTAATAGTTCTTAGTTTCTTCATCTAAGTTTGCACTTTGCAAATTTAATGTTAGATCTTGTGATCTCATGCATCAATGTTATGACACAAATAATCTCAACTATTGCAATGTTTTGTTCTCTTTGAGACATTAATAGAAGTTTAAGATACTTTTTTTAATAATGATTTTACATGCTCTGAAAGAAAACAATATCATCTATCTTATAAAATAATTGCAACACTAATTTCTCTTCAATATATCTGATCTAATACCACTTTAAATCTTGAAATGGTGTAAATATTGATTCTATGAAATCAACTTGTAAATATAATGTAAAAGATTCTTTGGCACATTCTGAGATTCATAAGTTATCTTGTAATTTGATATTCTGAGATATATAGTTATGAGGAAGAAATTGAGATTTTAATAATTTATTCATTCTATCACTTTTGCAAATAGGTTTTTTACCTGATCTAACACAAATGGACTATAAATGTTCCCACCATACGGAGGCCCCACTCTTTAACTTATATGCAACTAATTTAATTTTCTTTTTAGTGGGAAAATTATCATAAAATCTGGATTTTTTTAATAGAAAAATCCTTCAACTTCTACTAACCAATCTGAAAATTACTCAATTTGAAATGACTACTAATACTTGTTGAATGAATTTTCATGTGAAAATCTCTCCAATCATCATCTTCAAATCTATTTTTGAACTTCATGAAAAATAAATAAAACAATAATAATGGTAGTTTAATTTTAAGTAACTTTTTTGCATAAACCTCAAATCATTTTTGAGTACTCACATTAGTTTGGGTCCTTATTAAGCATTATCCTTTTTTACAGCCTAATTTTAAAACGCTTAGGCCTCCAAAGTTGGCCTTCTCCTTCTTTTCTGCATTATGCGCAGCATTAAATTTGAATATAGTTCTGCCGTGTGATTATGAGACAGCCAGATGACATGGTCAGCTAAGCTCCCAACCTTGCCGATTACAACCTGTCAAAAGTCAGAATTTGGTGGATGCAGCACATTTTCCGACGGACTTCGATTTTGAGGACAAGTTCAGTAGAGCGGACTGCGCTTCTTGGCTCCGAATTTAGGAAGCAGGTAGAGCTTGGAAATTTCAGAAATGGAAGGCAATCGGGAAAACAGTCGTCTAGGGATCTCTGGAAGATCAGGAAGGCCTGCGGGGGACGGGAAATATCCCCCGGTGATGCTCCTGATTTATCATGGTCTTCCAAGGCTCGGGATGGATAGGATATTTTCTTTCAATTGCCCGCTTCATCCCTTTGATCGGCACTCTGAGGAAATGGGGGGTGTTTTGATTTGTGTCCCCCATGGATAGATATCCTACAGATAACACGATATCTCCTGCACGCTAACCAGTGGTTCGCCGCGTGGGAGATAGACCCCTCCTCTCGCTGTCTCTGTCTCTTCTCTTTCTTCTCTCTCTCGCTCACTATCCGCTCCTCCCCCTGCTCCCTCTCGCTGCATACCTCTCTCTGCCACCTCCTTGGTTCTCACTCCCAGGAAAACAAAGTAGATTATAGTAGAGGTGTTGGGTGGGAACGAGAGAGAGAGAAAGAGGCCAGATTGATTAATGGCAGTCTCTTATCTCTCAACTTTGCCTTCCCTCCGTCCTCACTCCCCTCAAGCTCCATCGTCAGTTCTTCCCAGACACGCTACCAATGTAAGATAAGAAAGGGGGATGACGCCATGTCTTCAAATTCCCCCATCCTCCATGGATGGCGTTTCCTCACTATCCTCATCTTTTAATCATTATGTCCCATTAGCTAACCTTCAGAGCTCTTACTGTGGGGGAAAACTTAGGTGGTCGTCTCTTGCCGTAGAACCGAGAGGTACTCTTCAGGTGTGGACTCCATCGGCAGGAGAGAGGCTCTAAAATGCGTCGGGGCTGTGTTAGGCATGGTATGTGAAAGCCTGTTAGGCTCTACATTTTTCGAGTCTGCCCAATTGCAGAAGTCTCCTGGTTTTCCTGCAACTTGATATTTCTTCTTCGATCTTGCATTCCCGTCTAATTCTTCGTGCATAACCAAGCTGACCCAGGAAGATTCTATATTAGGGAGGGAAATTATTGATAGTCGCTAATTCTGTGCGAAAGAGGTTTCTCCACTAATCTTCCGCGTCAGCATGGCATTTTATATGCTTCCCTGTTCAACTACCAACACCCAACTTCGAATAGTTTCATCGCTGTCTCAAAGAGATGTTCCAGCATGACAACTTTGGAGTGTTTCCTCCAATCGTGTCACTCTGAACATATTCTACATGGTTCAAGATTTTTGTTTACTGTTTCTGACAAGATAAAAGTTCCCTTTCCTACCCTCTAGTTTTTGTTTACGCGGATGAAGTTCTGGTCCTTTTGGACTAATCCTTCCCTTTCAGAGTACCTGATCCAAACGTATGATGTTGTCCCGTCCTGCAGCGTGAAATATCCGCATAATATTCCAACGAGAGTCTTGGATGACGGTTCCACCATTTTTGTTTGGAACAATTGCCCTCCACTTGTGTCACCACCTCAATCAGCCGTAGAATCTCTCCTAGATTTCTGGCTTGAAGGTTCTAACATTGTTCCAGTGGACTTCCATGTTGACTTCAGGGCAAGAATCTCGATAAATGACCCATTTCAAGTATATCATGCAAACAGGACCAGATTGTATTGTTCTGCTGATATGGCTGCATTATACCGTTGATATGCCTGGCCCGCGTTATGCATTTTGCATCCACATAGCACCTTGTTTCTCTCAGTTATATACGCACATAATATATAGATTGAGTGGATGCTTTCCTGTCGAGAGATTGGTGTCCCAAAATTAGTGTGGATACAGTGACAATTTTCGTCTAGTTGTCATATATAGGAAATTTTGGCGAGCTCAGGGTCGTTTACTGAATTGGCATGCGCTGCTGATTTAATTCAGAGAAGACAACGGTCTGAACTCCAGTGTAAGTTGGAGGGTCTCATGATGTTTTAGGGATTAACTATGTCACTTATTTCGGCTGTCTAAATTCAATCTCTTTTTACAGCCTTTATCAAAGATAACTTTTCGACAGCCATCAAGGTATGTACCTGATATACTTGCAACATATTTTCGACTATTAAAATCTTCTCTGACTGTTGCCATATTCCACTGAACCTGCCTCTCTTATCTTTGAAGAAACACCCAGACCTTGTCCCATCTATACTTGCTCTAGCACTAAATGATGCTCTCACATATGATAAGGTCAGGCCAATCTTCTTCATGATTTCATTTAATGGCACGGTGTTGACTTGGTGTCATCTAATTCCTCCTCGAAATTCTGACTGACCAAAATGCACTTCTAGGCCACAAAAACTGGAGGGCCAAACGGATCAATCAGGCTAAGGTACTTATTTTAAAAAATATTGCGACATTGAGGACTCCTACATTTCACCATTCAACCTATCTGGAGCTCAGAAATATTTACTTCTTCTTTAGGTCCTTCCACTTATGTGTCATGTTGTTCTATATCTCTAGCTTCATTAATTCTTACTCTTTCCATGAAGCTCGGAGATTAGCAGACCTGAAAACAGTGGGCTTGGTGCGGCATTAAGTCTTTTAGAGGAGTCAAAGAAGGAGATAGATGCCTTCTCCAAGGGAGGGCCTCTTTCCTATGCAGACCTCATCCAATTTGCTGGTGAAATATGTAGCATGTCTCTTGGTCATTCTGTACCGATTCTTTTCTTGGTGTGTCTAATGAAAGCTTTCTTATATAATGACAATGGAAATAATGATCGTACATGAATTTTCTACTTTAGGGTCATCCTGTGATTCAATCATCCTAAAACGTTTAGGTTCAAAATTCTTCACTTCGATTTTTTTTTGTCTTGCACATCAAAATAGACGATTATGCACATCAAAATATGCGATGACTACAAACACCTATTGTCACATCCTGTTTGAGAGTTTGAGTCGCTGATAGTTGATTTTGCGTTTACAAATGATTGGCCCTTGGGAAGATCATGGAAGTCTCGTATTTACACTGCTATACGAACATTGATTTATGTGGGGCGAGCACTCTTAGGAACGCCGTCCTTTTAACTGGAGTCCAACGATTCTTCAATTACATTTGGGCGCATTTGGAAAGCTCATATTTGCTATCAGTTGAACACACGACAATAACTGATGCATGCTCATGAAAAAGTATGCTTCATTGTCGCTTAGAAATGTGACTGTGGCTGCGCGTCAGATGCCATCTTTTATCCAGTCCGACCCTGCAATCATATGTAAATAGATGTTCCCACTGGCATAGCTCCGTCTTTCCTCTGTTAATGCTTGATCAAATCTAGCAAACGCGTCGCAACCATGCAAGAACTGTTATTTCCTCTCAATTTTGCCATCGCTTCTTTTTCTATTTTTTATAGTGTTACCTCTGATGGAACATCATTCTAAGTGAGTAATTATTTCAATGCTTGGAATGCGGTGTAGCCCAATCTGCTGTAAGGAAAACATTCATCGACTCTGCCATTCGAAAGTGTGGTGGGAATGAAGAGAAGGGAAGGATACTCTACACCGCCTATGGCTCTACTGGTCAGGTCCGTTTCTGGATCCAACCCAAGTCTCTATACATGTAGCGGAGTAATTTTGCTCATCAAAATGTGGCTCTCTGTCTCTGGGAGGGAAGATGGCGTAGCATTCCAAGCTTTCATTCTGTGGCCTGGAAAAGGCAAAGTAAATACTAAGGATGAACGCTTGCAAGGCATTTCACAGGGCCTAAAGTAGGTTATAGGTGGCTGCCTATTACCTTTGTCTATAGAAAGTCCTGAAAATGTGAGGAGTACACACGGTCACTCTCGCTAAACTGTCTTCTTAATCAGGCTTAAATGTTTACCCTGGAGAAATGCTCAGTACAAATCTGCCACCAGATCACAGTCTCCTTTCCTGTTCTTTACATTTGGTTTTATTTACAGTCTAATAGCCCGTGTACAATTGGGATTTGGGGACGCTTGGATAGTATTTCCTTGCCATGGTATTGTGGGATCGCCACTTTTTTAAAAGAGGCAGATTATGGAATTGACAGCATATGATTTGCAAGAAGATGATCGATTTTATTGAAGGTAAAACGGTGAAAAGCTTAATACCCTTCCCCCGTGGGGTTCTCTTAGTTTGTATGCATTGATATGTAACTTTGTTACCATGAAGAGATGTTTTCATCAAGTTAGGCCGCAATAATCTTACTTCCTGACCATGTTCACAGTGGGGCTTGTTCGACAGACAATTTGGGCGGACTGATTCCCAAGAACCCGACCCTGAAGGGCGCATCCCTCAGTGGGACAAGGCATCTGTCCAGGAGATGAAAGCGAAGTTCACGGCAGTAGGCTTGGGTCCTCGTCAGGTGATCTCCCAAAGTTGCTTTGTCTTCTGTATATTCTGCAGATCTCAAAAGAAAGAATGTTGCGTCCTTAAATCATGTGACTGCGCTCATGAAAAGTCGACAGGAGAACTAGGGACTCGGTAAAGGCCATAAGTTTCTTATTTTGGCTAATATTATTAAAAATATATATTTTGGTTCCCTTCGTAGTACCCAGGCTTCCTTAAACCTGACCATGTTGCTGGAATGCACTCATGCTTTCATATTAAAGTCTGTGACCCTCACCTCTTCCTTGCCCAGGTCAAGGAATCGAGATTTCATGATATTTGCGTTCATCACCATCCTTAAACAGAGCCTAGGTGTTTGTAATGTATTATTGCTCTTGCTAGTTCCCAATCGCTGTCTAATTCCACCTAGAATCTCTCTGGAACCAAGTTTTCTAAGTTTGCACGAACGCTTCCTTCTGCAGCTAGCAGTGATGTCAGCGTTTCTGGGTCCAAACCAGCTGGCAACAGAGAGCTTGCTAGCTTCGGATCCTGAGGTCCGTCCCTGGGTCGAGAAGTATCAGCGAAGCAGAGAAACCGTTTCTCAGACTGATTACGAGGTGAGAGCTCCCCGCCAAAAAAACTCACGTCTCTCCCCTAATGCTGGTGCCTAGAGGGGATATCCGAACCTTGAGATAGCTCAATGGCCGTGGGTCAACTGAGATACAATTCAGAGAGTCAACTCCCCTGCTGTTTCTCTCATGGGTCAACGGCAGCGAAGCACTGCTCAAAAGGTTCTTTAAATTTCCAAGTGCCTCAGCAAGTGTCCTGTTCTTCCCTCTGTGGTGGCAGGTGGATCTGATTACAACCCTCACCAAGCTCAGTGGCCTCGGACAGACCATCAACTATGAAGCGTATTCTTACCCGGTCCAGAAGATTGACTTCCGGAAGCTGAAACTGTGAGGAAAAACCTCTTGGTGTTTGACTTTTCTTGCGATTTCTTCAGGATGCTAAGGCTGAATCGCGTGTTCTGATCACCTTCTCGCGTGGGAAGCAGAGTTTCTCCATCTGCCTCCTCTTTCTTCGAAGTGAGATTTTTGTATGTGATGAAAGTATAATTTCTCTTGGAACTGCTTGATTCTTAGGTGGGTCTCTCTCTTTATCTCTCTACGACGGTTTGCCCTAGGCCATAAATACAACACAGTGGGGCTCTTCTATCTGCGCTGCTGGTACGGCATCACAGAGAGGTGAAACGCCAAGGCCAAGAGACGAGACTGGCTGCGGGAAACCTGCTGATGGCCGTGGCTATTATTCTATACTAAAATGTGTGAGAAAAACCATCATTCAGCTAGGCTGTCCCCTAAATCCCATCGCATTAGCTTCCCTGATGTGGAAGGGAAAAAGAAGAAAGATGTCGTGTAGACCTGTCGGTGATCGTATTGAACAGGCTGAGAAATGAAGTTAGTAGTCCGCGGGAAAAGGTTACGGCTGTTAAAGGGCCAAGACAACAAGGGTGAATCGATCCAAGTTTAGCAAGATTTTGATCAGCACAAATCAAGCACTATGCCGACCAAGTGAGCCACCGGCAAGTTCAGGAGCAAATGAATGAAGATGGACCTGCTTAAAACTATAACCAGATCAAAGTAGGCCCCATTGGACAGCTACGTCTCAAAAGAATCAAATACTGGTAAATATATCAATGAGGAAATAAATAATCATCTACCCGGTTCCACACCACCTCGATTCCCTTGCGACTACTTTCTTCTCACGACACCTCTCACCTTGACTTTGGGTAAATAACACCAAGCCCACCCGTGAAAGGGCTGTAGTGGTTCAGGAATTATGATGGATCCATCTTCTTGCTGGAGTTTCTCAAGCAAACGGATGATCATCCGAGGAACAGCACAAGCAGTGGCGTTCTGTGGGAGATGGACCCCTCTCTGTTTGGGCCACCTGCGCGAAAACAAAACGGATGGACTGGGCCCTCTGGAAACTTGACAAGAAGTTAAATGGGCACTCGATAGTCGTTCTCGTATCAGAGATGGCGAAAAGTGAACGCCACTTGACAAGAGGTTGAATGGGCAATGCTTTGAAAGTTCATGAGACACTTGAGATGTTAGTAACATAACACGTCTCAGTGAAAATCGTCCCCTCCCACATTTCGCCATTCCTTTCTAAAATGACAGCTCTAGTGACGACCCTCGCATTGACAGCTTAATTTAGGAGCAACTAGCTGATGATCTTCATAAGTCCACCGTCTCTCTCTCTCTCTCTCGATTTTTACGCATACTCACATCAGGCCCAAACCACCACCATATTCATATTCAGAACTTGGGTGCCCGAAGAAGGATGATAAAAAAGAGACCAACCTTATCAACACAGCCTTCGTAACATTCTTCCTTGCCAACTGAGATCCAACAGATAAAACTGTATACAACACCACTTCCAAGGGACATCTTTCCAGGGTGACTCTGAAGCTCGTAGGGGGGAAATCGGGTCAAATCGGGCTTGTAGAGGGTCTGATCCTGGCGGGCATTCTGGCAGGGGGTCCGAGATTGGCAGGCAAGCCGTGCTTCAATGTGGTGTCCTTTGGGGTGATCGACATCTTGTTCAGCGAGCACCCGAGATCTGCATCCTCTCCTTCACTTTCGGATTCTGGGTTCTGGTCACCGTCGAGCCCACAGCCACCCTCAGAATCCACTTCCTCGAGACTCACTCCATGCCGGCCATTCTCGAGGTCTTCATCTCCATCGTACTCATCTTCACTGTCATCCCCATCATAGGCTTTTCTGACGGTGGACCAGAACTCAAAGCTCGGCCGAATATATCTTCAAAATGGAAAGAAGAACACAATTAAAGGATTACCGACTATCTTCTGAGAAACAGGATTCTACATCCGCCATTAGCTTGCGCTTTGCACCTTGCTTAGGCATTTACGATGTACAGACATTACATCCGCCAATAACAGAGAAAAATAGAATATATGAATATAAATATATATGCATATGCTGAGACGAGAACCCAAACTGAAGTCAGACTGGTGAGTACGGAGGAAGAGGTGACTGTACCTGTCAGAACCTTTTAACAGGTACGGATCGAATGGGAAGAACATGTCAAGCCTCTGTATGCCCCCAAAGGCCTTGGATAACTCAGATTCGAGAAAATTATCAAATATGAAGGCCTTTGACGATGAGAACAAATGAGTGGCTTTTGCCTGCTGCAGAAACTCCTCAACTATAGACGGTAGGCAAACCTGTCGCCCAAAGGAGTCCGAGTAAAAAAATTGGAGCAAGATAGGGCATTTTAGAATGGTACGCTGGTGTCGGAAGCAGCCGCGCTGGGATCCACACATTTTGATTTCTAAAAGTGTTGAGGGAATCACGTTAAACGGCTCACCTTCAAAGGATCTAATGGATGGCGAAGAACAGATTCGAAAGGCATATGGAAAACTCGGCTCTTGTTGTGGGGGTCGATCATCAATGACCTCATACGAAAGCAGAAGATGTACATTACAGCCTGCATTTTACTAAGAAAAGAGTCAACCAATAGACACCACATAAAATATCAGATAAAATAATCGATGAATAGAAGAGGAAATCCTCTCCTTATACTGCCTAGTCATCGTCTCTTTCTATTTTCTTTTATGCATTCGTTTTTAATGGATAAAGGAAACTATACATCTCGTTTTGCAAGACTTACCAGAGTCTGTCCACTTTGATGTTTTCAGACTAAAACTTGGAAACAATTTGAAACAGTCAATTGGGAAACTTTCACCTCAGGTTAATAATCTTCAGGAAAAGATGATTGACCGAAATAACCACACGGCTCATGTTCAAGATAAATTTAAGACAATTATCTTCTCCTCACTCCCTACAATTATCCACCGTATGTCAACATCATTTGGTGGACGTGGCATGCTCTCCACAAAAAATGCCTTACAAAACTATTCTAATTATTTCTGTCCGAGTAAAAGCCAAAGTTCCTCTTATATATGACGAAGGCATCGATAGTTGAAAGGGAGGAAGATCAAGAATAGATTATGAGATAATTAGGATTCATTCAACCTGGCATGCAGAATAAAAGACTCTGTGGACTTTAGGTTCAGCTGTCCTGTTGACGTCAATAAGCTGGCAATACTCAAAGCACCACTCTGTTAAACTGCACATCGCATTTAAAATAGGTGTCAGATTGTTGTGATCAAAGCATGACGAAGGACGGCAATTCAAAATTCCATGAACCATCTTAATTAACTGATGCCAAACAGTATTTACTGTTATGACATAAAAGTGTGAGAAAAAACTTTAAAAACTAGATTGAAAACCGATTCCCCAAAAGCAACACCAGAAAGTTCTAAAGACAGCATGCGTAGTCATTTACTACATAAAAACAAAATCTATGCATCTAGTTGTCACCCCATTAGTAGATAACCTTGATGTGTAAATTATCTGATCTCTTGTGATTCAATTCGCTAGCACATCGCATAAATTCTCATTTATCTATGAGACAAGAACGAGAGGCGACCTTTCAAGTATTTCCAAAACCAGTGATGAACCAAGGAACTTTGCTCGAGACAAGTAGCTTCCAAGATATGAAACAGCACTCATCCTGCATACAACACGAGAGGATCAACAGTCAGCAGTAGTATGGATCAAAGAGAGGTAAGCAGCCAAATCTTGAAAGAAAAATCTCAGAATCTTCCAACTTAACTTAATGAGAAAATATTAAAAAATGGAGTGGAGATATAATTACTAACTACATGCTTCTCACACCCAATCAAAAATAGTTTGGCAATTTCCCTTCAATGTTATTCCCTTTCATAATAGAATCCAATCTTATTGATGACAGTATTGTGTTCTTAATATAAACCACCTGAAATGCATTGTCATCGTCGGAATGGGTCATGATACACATTTTTCGATCAAAGTTGAAACTGTAGGAAAAGAGCCATTCCAACAAAGAATTCTTGCACTGTAACCTTTTCGTCACAGGAGCATCATATTTAAGCATACTCTAACAAAGAACTCGGACTTAGAAAATGAAAAGAACAAAAGTCAAAGTCATCAAAGCTCCATTTCAATGTGAAGTATTTTTATAGAACTAGAACAGTAGAACCGTTAATTTTTTAACCTGATCCCCGGAGATCAAGAGACAACGATCTGATTTAATGTACATTTCTTCTTCTCCAGTCCGGGTTGAAAATAGAAGAGTTTAGTCGATCCAAAATCCAAATCAAAGGAGGTTCATAGCCAAAGGGAAACTTTTGTTGAACAGAGTGACAACTTTACAGTAAATGAGGAATTGCACAAAAATCAAGGGTACAATTGTATAATCAAGGGTGCAGGGTTTTACCTAAACAGAGGTGGGTTGGTTCTCGACAAGAATATATCCCTCAGTGTGAAAGCAAATCGTACACCACAATTTTCCGGATCCAGAGAACAAGCATAGAACACAATAAACTGCAAAAGAGGACAGAGTCAAGAGAAACACCAGCAAAAGGAAATAAATGCAACAAAATGCAGATAGGAAGATAACTTAAAATGAAGAAAATATGAGCATTATGATAATAATCATAATAGAAAAGAAGCCACTGACTGAATGAATTACCTGGGCAAATTTTGATTTATAAGCATTCAAAACAGTTTTCTGGAAAGATTCAAGGAGTGTTCCAAATACCTATCATAATAAAAAATATTTAGTCAAAGGTCAAAAAGGATAATCTTAAATATGAATGCAGAATGACTTTACATCATCTTCAGGCCTATGTTGAAATTGCTTGAAATTACGGCAATAAGAGTCAGCTGACAGTAAAATTGCTTTAAAATATCAATCTAAAAAAGAAGATCGATTATTTGAAACAAAAATGCTAATCACTTATTTCGGGTAAAATAAGGGGGCATAGTGCAACATATGTAATCAGAATGGTTTACCACATGATTATGACTAATGTGCTGTCTGATGACTAATGAGTCCTCAACAAAACAGAGTTTCGTATATCTAAAAAACATGATCAGATAACGGCCGAAACAAAGTGTTTAATAATGAAACGGATTCTATGAAGACAAAGGTTTAGCATACAAAACTAAAGACAACTTTACATATTTTACCAGTTAGACTAATTATCATACAAAGTACCACAAAATAAGATGTTTTGCTCATAAACAGTTTAAAGGATTGATATGATAATTCAAAAAATGTTAAGCACTTTCAAAATATGAGTGTTAATTGACTGGGCCTTAATTCATTGTTTTTGACATGCTCCCACTCGCTATGGGACGGGGAAGTGATGTTAATTGTTTCCATTATCCGTGCTCACTATGGGACAGCACCACACAATTACCTTTGCTCCACTCTTCCTTCCCTTTTACTGCAGTGTGATTTGGGAATGTTGAAGAAAAGTGTTCTAACAGCATGCACTCAAACAGTACCTGGATCAGACGGCCATCATCGACACATGACTTTAGATGTTCACAAGTAAGCGCCATCAAACCATCTATAATATCTAACTTTTCATTAGTATTGTTGCACTGAGAAGAATCTTGGGCTAGTTGTTGAATCTGAGACAAACGGAAACGTAAAATTTCACCATGGAAATTATTATAAAAATTCTAGTCAAAACTAAACAAGAATGTAAACGATTGCCTTCAGAAACACCATATCATTACCTTTTCAATTCTGTCATCGCCTGCATTCTCTTGTACATCTTCAAGCTCCATGTCAAATATTCCTCTGCTATTATCTTCCTGAGCTATATCTTCCCAACTAATATCCGTCTATAAAATTTAGAAACAAATCAAAAGCCTAGAATGGATAAAACAAGTATCCAAAAGTAACAAGATAAAAATAAAACATAAAAAAACTAACATCCAAATCTAGCAGCCGATCCATCAATGCTTTCAGCAATAAGCTTCCAACAAATTTTCCAATCATGCTCCTCTCCAATCGTAGCATGCATTCCACGTATAACAAGAGATCCTGTAAAAACCGGAAAATATGTTTAGGATTTTATGCATTGATATCATAACAGCATATCAGCAGTCAAAGCCAAAAATAAGTCGTTCTCTCATGGCTGAAAGAGCAGCATAGAATTGCAAATAGCCAAAGCCAAGAAAAAGATGTTCTCCCATGACCAAGACAGGTATATAGGTGACAGAACAATCACCACGAGATGAATAGAGAAGCACGTAATCGTTGAGAATAGCAGGCAGGAGAAAATATAGACTTGCAGGAAAAAGGATTATGGAAAACTTCGCCTGTACTTGGAACAGTAAACATATTGGCTCCTATTCTCATTCCTGACCAAGAATACCGACGATAATATCACAAAAATATGAGAAATTAGAGAAAGAATGCATATATTGAATGAAGTTTCATCCAGGTATAAAAATCATAAATTTAAGTTGCAATTTTTTTTTTCAACCAATATATCACATGTTTAATTTCTTTTCTCGAATTACAACGAATTTCAGGTAAATCATTCTAATCAACGCTCATAAAAACTAACATCAGAGGTTTCTAAATACCTTCTTGCGAGTTGATTTTGGCATTTCCCGCACGATTTTTGGCCAGAGCCTCATAGGAGAAAGAGGGACCAAGTCAGTGATATGTTGCAGTGCTGACATCACACAGTCAACGACATCGCTCTTTCTTGCGATCCATTCGTTATCACTTAGAGACTCTTGTAATTTTATTGGAGGGGTAAAATTTCTAACGAGCATATCCAAGCACCCATCCAAGAATACACCACTTGAAGCAGCCTGGTAATAATTCATAAAATTAATGATGAGAAGTGCATATTTAGCAGGGAGTCAATAATCGCTTATCCATCGAGATAAGAAGACCATACCAGACTGATGATTAAATCTATCAGTGCACCTCTCACGTCAGGCGCACACCTCCATAGGCTCATTTTAAAAATCTAACAAGAAAAAATATTAACGAGAATCAAATTTGTAGAAAGCATAAGAAAAGCCGAAGGACAGAAATTTGACTCACCAAAGAATATAAAGACTGATGATAATCTGCGTCTATGTACGGAACAGCTCCAGAAAGAGCCCTAAGCGTTGTCTGGAAAGCAGAAAGAGACGACTTACAACTACAATATGGAAAACGTGCTTTCCAAAAAAACTATAAATCTTGAGTTTAGAAAGAAGTAGGAACTTTCCCTACCAAAAGTAGAGCTTCTTGATCAGGACTCATCCTTTTCGTAGGACACAATACTTCATATAAAAGCCAGTCATACTGCTCCCTATCACCCTACGCCATGCAAAGAGCCATACCGTGACAAATTATTCCCCATAAACTTTTAAGTAAAAATCAAACTTTTAAAATTAAATTCTTTATTCAGTTAAGCCTCACAATTAACAGAAGAATCAGATCCATAAAAGGTAATTAACGCTGACAAAAATAAGACAAAGGCTGAGAAAAAAATATGATAGAGAAGACGAACATGGGCTACTTAACTAGTGAGATAGAGAAAGAGAGAGAGACCTAGACACCCGTGATTCAAGACCAATCGTGTATGCTTACCAGAGCGACGGACTGTAAGGCTTCCTGGACATGGGCGACAACCTCGGAGTCGCTGAAGTAGCCGCTTTCCTCCACGGCAATCTCCATCTCGTGGTTTCCAGTGAATTCCACACCCATGACTCTCCTGATAGATTATCCACCGCGAAGACGCCGCCGCCCACCGTAGACTTGGGAATCTATGGAGAAGAGGCGGGGATGGACTTCGGCGACCCCCCGGGGTTTCCCTCCTACTCTCAAGTAGATGCGGCGGGAAGGGGGAGAGAGAGAAAGGTGGGCGGATGCAGCCCTAACCAAATATAAGTGATCGACAATGGGCCCAATGGGCCCAATGGGCCCAATGGTTCGACCATTTTAAGACCAGCCCATTAACAATAATTTTCCGGGAAAACTGTTATTTAATTATTGGTCTCATTTTAATTCGTTTCTCTCATCTTGGTTCGACCTGAACGGGGTTTGTCAAGTAAGGAGGGTCCCATTTCACTCTCTCTCTCTCCGTCACCCCACCCCCCCTATATATAGATACATGCCAGGTACAAGTGGACTCCGCTCTGTGTCATGAACGTCCGAACAATGCGTACACTTAATTAGTTGATAAATTATCGTTATTTTTCTATTTTTCAGATGATAAGGTGTGTCCACTTGATTCTCAACAAGGGTATAATGGTAGTTGAAGTAGACAATAATGCCTCTCGTTTCTTCTCAACCAATCGACGGGGAGACGCGAATCAATCATGAGGGGCCACCTCGATTCCCGGTGAGACGCTTCCGGAAGAACTGTTCATCGAACGGCCAGGATCGCCTCTCTCCAGATGACCCCTTGGTACTTTCAGATGATGGAACCACATAACTCCAATGAGGATGTTATCGTTCAAAAATAATTACAGGGTGCTTGGCTGAAATCGTGGGGATGTCTTAAAGGGCCACGACGCTTCCGCTCGCGCGCCGACGCAGCCCCACATCACGTCGCCGTCCGACATCTACGAGTCACGACCGAGAAACCCGGCGGTTCGGTGTTCCGTCGCTCTACCCCGGAATGACGTGAGGTATCGGTAGTCCACCACTGAACGCGTGTTCTTCTCTTGGGTACAAGTTAGATTAAATAGCTCACAAGGAATGGGTTAACGAGTTGACGCGGAGATAAATTGGAAGCCTCTTGGGAGAATTTCTGTTTGGTTTGGGGCTCGCCTTCCTCGGTCTGTTCAGCCTTTTTTATGTATCGCCTGCTATATAAAGATAGGACGCGGTCGGCGAGACGAGGGGGAGAGGCGGAGCCTAGGAACCTCTTTGCCTGCGGGGTAGAAGGTTATGCCGGAGATCTCCAAGGTAACCGTCCCCCCGTAGTTTTTCCCGCTTGCTTCCCCTTTATTCTCTGCGTGTTCGTACGCTTTGACTTGGGTTATGACTTCAGAAGAGGAAATCGGTGGTTCATATGTCCATGCTGTCATCGTTCTTGGGTTTAGAGATCTTTTGGGTGAAGGGTAGCTTGTAGATTTCATGGTTTGTTGTTGTTATCGACCGATGGGGAGACTGGATTGCGTTGGCGAGATCGATTAGGGCACCCAAAATATTTTTGTTTGGGAAAATCGGATGTCCTTTCTTCCTTTGGGGACGGCGGCTTTCCAGGGTTCTTCGTTCTGCAGTGGAATTTATGAGTCACTGAAGGATCTTTATTTTTTACATTTGCTTCCATATGTGCTTGCGTTAGTGTTGTTTTTCGTTATTATGATTTTGTAAATTCCTGATTTCTTTTTAGCTTTCTACCTTTTAGCATGCGACAGCCAGTCGTTCGTTCATGGCGAAGAGGGTTTTGTAATGCCTATGAAGAATTATCCGTGAATATACGATCTACGAATATGTTCTAAAATTCAAATCTTTCTCTTATCGTGCAAACTCTTCTTACACGAAGGAGATCGAGTTTTACTTCCTGTTGATCCACATATTCAAGATGTCTTACATCTCTATTATTTTGTTAAACCGATCCGATGAATATTCCTCCTCATATTGAGAGTTTTGCCTCTTTTATGCAAACTTGAATTTAGTGATGAACTTAGAGCCCAGAGTCTCTCAGCTTTCTAAAAGGCCATATCAACTATAAATTTATTTCCAAGTGGTTCTATGTGATGATTTCTAAAACATTAAATTATCTAGGAGTCTCACTCGAAAAACTACCACATCCTTCGAACCATTATTAATTTGAGACTTATGGTGAAACAAATGATGAAATAAGTGTATGCTTTAAGGTATACTACCCTCTTTCAAGGAAAATTAAATTTAATCTTAATACTGATTGCTCATGCATCGTATCTACATTTTTTGAATAGGGCATACGACAAATCATCACATTTCTGTTAAGCATAGTATGTAGGTAACAGTTTTCTGCTGACTGAAGTTATGTTTTAATTTGATTCTTTAGCTGTCCAGTAATTATTTAGCTAAAGAATCATTTCATTGATTATTTTTCTATTTCTTTTACTTAGCTTATTTTCATGGAAACTTAGTTCGTTCTCTTTCAATATCGTTATGCTTGATTCAAAATTTTCAGGTGTTTTTTTGTCATTTAATGACTTACATTGCATCTTCTCATTTTTACCCTGATTATTCTCACTTAGCTCTTAGAAAATATATTAATTTCTCTGTTTTTTTTCCTTCTGTAGGCTGTCCTATACTCCGTTGTGGGCTTAACTTCCATACTTAAGATATGGAGCAAGTGCGGTTGCAGTCAAGTTGCTTCCAGTACTGTGTTTTATCATTCCAGGAAGTTCTTGACTGGAGGTTTCTCATTTCTGGAAACTTTCTGCTCGTTTCCTTTGCAAACTACACTTAGCGTCCAGCTACTCCAAGGTCATCGAGGGAGGCCTGATGCATGTCTTTTCTGACTCTGTGTTGAATCATTATTGAGATTCTACTAGTAGTCCAACTCAAGGACTTTTGTGTGAAATGCCCTGGCACTTAACCCTGAACTGGTTTCTGCTTGAGATCATTTTACTTTCTAAGAATCTTTGCAATGGCCATCTGTCTTGCGGGGTATGTCTTACTACATATGTTAGTACTTTTGTGAGTATGCAGTAAACAGTGCGCTCCAAAACACTTACTTTTGTGTGCTAATTTCCTGCAGGGTTAGAGCCTTCGAGCCTTACTTTCCTACTTCTACCTAGTTCACCTGCTCCTGCCTGGCTTTATTCCTGTTGGCTCATTTCTTTGTTGCTGCTGCATATGTGAATGGGCCAGCTTGATGGGCTATTAAGTTTTAGTGTTGTTTTGAGAAGCTTACAGGACCGCCAAATTCTCAGAGGACCACATTTCGGCCGTATTGGAGTCTTCTCTTTCTGTTTTGGCTGATATGAGTTACCCAACTATTCTAAATGTTCCTAGCTCCGAGTTTCCCAGAAGGTTCCTTCTTTTCCTTGGTCTGGAGAGGTTGCTGGATTTGTGCGTGCACACTCTCTAGAAACAGGTTGTGTTCTCTCATGATACTTCTGAAATAAGGCTTTGAAGCCCTCTTCATCAGAAGTTTTCAGTCTCCTTTCGTTAATCCTATTCACGAGTCGTAGTGGGTGTGGAGTAGTCGATTTAGTAGTCCTTTACATACAGATCTGTCAAAATGTTTCACAATTAGGGTATACATAGTCATTCTTTCCCTGAATAAGACTGGAGCAACTGAAATCCTATAAAGTTCAGCGGGAAGAATGGATTGGTATGTCCTCAATTTTGCATGAGTGTAATTCTTCTATTACATTATTTCTCGTTTTCCAAAATATCTGCTTCCTTTTACAGCTACAGAGTGATTAAGGAGGTTGGTGATGGAACCTTTGGTTGTGTCTGGAGAGCAGTAAATAAGTTCACTGGGGAAGTTGTATGTAATTTGGGATGGAATTGATGTTTTCTCTGCAAGGTGAAAAATTTACTAATCTGCTTGCTTTTCTATCTTAGGTTGCAATTAAGAAAATGAAGAAGAAATACTACACTTGGGAGGAGTGTATGAATCTCAGAGAAGTGAAGGTTGGTGAATTTCGTCCTTAATATTTCTTGTCTGCTGAACACGATAAATGGAACGAAGAACTTGTACTCATCATTTTGGTGCTAATTTTTTACAACAATTGTCTATTGTGCAGTCTCTGCGAATGATGGAGCATCCAAATATTGTGAAGCTGAAGGAGGTTATTAGAGAGCATGACATTTTGTATCTTGTGTTTGAGTACATGGTATGGCTGTGATGACATTATTCTATTTACTTTAATTGCTTATTTTTTAAATTTTCATCTTCGGTGAGGACTGTGACCTTTTTCTTCCAGGAGCTCGATCTGTACCAACTTATGAAGGATCGAACAAAACTTTTTTCTGAGGCTGAAATCCGGAGTTGGTGCTTTCAAGTATTTCATGCTCTTGCGTACATGCATCATCGTGGATGTTTTCATCGTGATCTAAAACCTGGTAAGCTTCAGTATCTTCTATGCCTTTGTTGTTATCTACAATATATCTATAACGTTGGATTCTTGCTTTACTAATTTAGTTTTTTATAATTTCCTCGTTAGAAAGCTAGAGTTTTCACCACATATTTGATCTCCCTTCAATCTTTCTACACTTCTAGGCTTCTCATTTTCAGTCCAACTTTTTTCTTAATGGTCTGACCCTATCATCAAGTGCTTTTCATTTTTAGTAATTTTCCGCTCCACATGTCCGAAAAACGGGAGTTTCAATTGACTGGAGAAGTCGCTTTGACCCACTCGGAATCATGCAGATTTTCACCAATAATGCCCAGCTGAAGTAGCTTTTAGTCTTGATGTTGAGTTGAACATGGCATAGATCAGGGTCCATCTCTGCTGTTTTGTTGTCAGGAGTTTTTCTGGAATGATTGAAACTATTGTTTGAAGTCAAGCCTTCATCTCACAGGCCAACTCGTTGAAAAGTTCTATGCATCCCTAGGCTGAGGAAAACAGGGTTGGTTGAAACCAGCTCGAGGAAATGATGTGATTATTTATTTGATGGATGTGATGAGGCATGCCCCAACTCTTCCTTTTTTGTCTAAGGGAAGAAAATGAAGTATTCAAACGTTCAAGACCCCTCTTCCCCTCCCTTTGGGGGTGACTATCTTGATTTGAATTCTGTACACTGATTCGGAAAAGTCTGTTTGGCTGGGTTGGCCAGGTTAAATGGTCAAGTCTTCTCTGTTTCGTGTTAACTCTGACTAACTCCACCATGGTTGGAGTCAGAACTCTTATCCAGTTTTAGCTCATTCATACTCTAATATTCATGGTGTTATCTGCAGGACATAATGCGTTTCTTTCCATACAACCTCTGTATATATTATGTTAATGGGCAAACAATATAAGTTTCCTCTTTTTTTCTGTGGGTTACGTATTTCCTTCACTTAATCAATGGTTCGGTTGCTTGGTGAATTTCAGAAAACTTGCTTGTTACGAAAGACATTATCAAAGTAGCAGATTTTGGACTTGCTCGAGAAGTTTGCTCGAAGCCACCATATACAGAATATGTCTCCACCCGCTGGTTGGCCATCCTCTGATATTCTTCTTCTATTTTCCCTTGTGGTTTTCAATACCAGTTATTGCATCTAAGTACTCTAAATTATTATTACCGAAAATGTATATTCTTCAGGTACAGAGCCCCAGAAGTTTTGCTTCAGTCACCTATATATGGCGCTGAAGTTGGTAATGACAAATTGTAATTGATTATCACCTGATAACTGCATCCAATGTACATATATTTAATGTTGTATTGCATTTCATCTGTAGATATGTGGGCAATGGGCGCTATAATGGCTGAGTTATTTACACTTCGTCCACTTTTCCCTGGTTCGAGGTTTGTACCCATCCAATTAGTATGTTAAATTTCCATGTTGTACACTTTTATTGTTGTTGGTATTTCTTCTTGTTTAGATTTCTACATTTGAGTTTTTCCAATACTTGCTCATTATTGTACTAAAAATAACCTAAAAAATTATGCACTTTTACCGAATGACCGTTTGCACGGTTTTACTGAATTATTGTTGTAGCGAGGTCTTCGAGCTCTCACATCCTGATGGAATCCAAAGCGAATTTCATTATGATTCACGTGACCTTTTCCCTGCATCAGGTGCTGGGAATGATAGGTCCTTACCCAATCAGGAAAGCCCTAGTCATGAGCTTTTTGCTCTTTGTTTTCGTTGGTTTCTCTCCCTTCCCACTGCTTGTGGTATCGGTTTTTCTGGCGTGTCGTCTTGCACAAATAAGTGGTATTATCTGCCGTGATAGATTTCTTCCTTTTGACAACACTGGCAGGTTATCGATCATCTTAACTTGCTTTAACTTAATTCTTCTATTTTCTCCTTTTTCTGGCTGGGACGCAGTGAAGTGGATGAGATTTACAAAATCTGCAGTGTCATTGGCTCTCCTAATCAGAACTCTTGGGCTGAGGGATTACGTCTGGCAAATGAGATGAAGTATCAGTTTCCACAGGTCAGTTTTGTGGTGAAGTGTAGTTGAGATTTCTTTACATGCGATTGCTATTGGTTTGCTTATTTGTTGCCTCTATTGAGGGCATTACCATGTAATCAAGTTGCTGATTATCCGAGTATATCAATATTGCAATTTATGGGTAACAATTTTAGTAGATCTCTTTGTTCTTGTAAATTTAGCTTCCATCTTTTGCCAAGTGATTCCAAAATTTTGTCGATTCTTGTTTCTTGAAATGGGATGCTCATAATTAATTTGAATGAAATTTTGGCAAAGCCAGAGAATTACTTTCTCAGGATGATGAGCGAGAAATAAATGCGAGCTCTAACTTTTTTTATAGTTGGCATTTCTATCTTTTTCCCTTGCTGGATGATGAGATATAATTTTTTAATGCGTTTTTGAAGGGCTGTTATCTCTTAATTACTTCTTTATGGGGAGAAATTATGTAATCTATTAGACGTGAAAAGAAAATATGTTATTTAGTTGAAAAAAGATGACTTAGTTTACCATTGTAAAGATAAAGATGATTTCTTTATACCGCCCAGCAGTGCATGGTAATCTTCGCGTTTCTGAAATTATCATATGAAACTATCCTGCATACTCTCAGATTCTTACATGCGAATCAATTGTTTTTGGGCAATCATCAATCTCCAATGATGAAACTGTCTCCCTGCATCCCTTAGTCATGTCTCTCCTGTTCGGTTCTTTGTTGAACTCTCCGCACGCCATTCGAATCTGATGCCCCTCACATTCGACTCTGCAGTCCTCAGGTGTTCCTCTATCAGCGCTAATCCCATCAGCCAGTGAGGATGCCGTCAGCCTCATCACAGTGAGCAACACAACTTATTTATATTTTATATTAAGAGTTCGGAAACCCATTTTCATTGAGATATTCCTTAACCGCCCTCTGCGTACAGATACTCTGTTCCTGGGATCCTCGCAGGCGGCCGAGTGCTGCAGAGGCCCTGCAGCATCCTTTCTTCCAGGTGACTCTTCTCCCATCATCCCTCATCTAGCCTGGAGGTTAGGGTTTCCTCTGAATCCTAAAGAAAGGATTTCTTATGCAGCCTTGCCACTATTACGTCCCACCTTCGCTTCGTCCGAGGGCGACTGGGACAACGCACCACACTTCTCCGTCTGGTCTGTTTCTGTGGACCTGACACTAGTCTTTGGGTATCTTTTTACGAAGAAAACTATCTGCGTTGGTACCTGAAAGTCGCGATGTTTATTCTCAGTTGGAACGAAGGAAGCAGTGGAGCAGCGGAATGCTGGGCGGAGGTATTCCCTGGGAGCTCTCTCTGCGAATTATACTTGCGCTATACCCATCGTGAAGCCGGCGATTAACTTCACCAAGGCGAACACTTCCTTACAGGCGGGTGAGTAGAGCTGCTCCCTTTCCGCTCACTGGCATATCCTTAAGAGAGATTAAAGTAATTGATTCATGCTCTTGCACAGGTGTCCAGAGAAAGCTGGAGATGGATTATCAGGTTTGGGGTTACGATTTAAACAGAGAATAATGGCGGGTTGGAGACATTGACGTCAGTTTCTGACTCTTCATCTCTCACTCTCTCTGTCTAACACTGCAGGGGACGGAGAAAAACAACGAAAAGACTGCTAAGACCCGTGCGCAGCGGCCACAGCCCCGATATCAGCCACCTCTGAGAAACAACAATCCAGGCCAGTGCCTACCGTCATCGCTGATCTTTTGACCTACTCGCTCGCCGATGATGCCTTCTTGTGACGCCGCTGCTCCTCTCCTGCAGGTTCTGCTCACCCGAGGCGACCTCCGGTCAGGGTATCGGAGGCTGCTTCTAAGCTGGGTCAGATGACGCTCGGCGGCCCAGCTCCCCGCCCACCGCAGGCCGAGTGGCGGCAGCAGGAGGTGCCCCCTCCGATGAAGGCGGGGGGCTGGCACGGCCAGCCGGACCTCCTCGGTCGGCCTCATGAGATCCCGGCCGCTGCGAGGACCGCCCCCCGGAAGGTTGTCAGCTGAAGTGACCAACCATGACCGTCGGCTCTTCCGCCCGCCCCCCGCCCCCCGTCCTATGAATAAGTAGGTTGTGCTCTGTGTGGTTTGCCCGTGTGCTTTGTGTTCTGAGTCCGTGTCTTGTACGTATGTGGTAGCAGCCGGCGACCCCAT
The DNA here is from genome assembly GCA_902729315.2 of Spirodela intermedia. NCBI lineage: Eukaryota > Viridiplantae > Streptophyta > Magnoliopsida > Alismatales > Araceae > Spirodela > Spirodela intermedia. The sequence goes on from LR746273.1 coordinate 3,952,730, forward strand.
CTGTGATACCAAGACGACAATGACCCAGTTACTACATGCGAATAAATGTGTCATCTGGTCTGTCGGCTGCATAGACGTCTCACGCTAATGTTACTTGAGAGAGAGAGAAAGGGGTGTTCAATAAGGCGATGGCGGGCCCAAGCCCAGTTTTCTTCACGGTGGAGATGTGGCGTCGAATACGGCAGCTGACTGCAGTCCGATCGCTGTTAGTCTTAGGGTGTTCCTATCTAGGTTCCGAGTCCATTGTCGTCTGCCTCCTTTTATCCTAACAGATTTCTCTGTGGATCGCCTTGCATCACTGCCATTCTCTCTCTCTCTCTCTCTCTCTCGCTGAGCGGACAACCCTCCGGCTTCGGGACCATTGTCTTATTCGAGTCATCATTCCCTATCATGTAAATAAATGACGCACTTGTACGGCTGCGGCTGTTTTTCTGAGGTCACGATGACAGCGGATCAAACCTCGAAGATCACACCTGTCAGTTTACGAACGATAGAGTTTAAGCTTCAAATCTTTTCATTATTGGTGGTCTACTAGGAATTAATTCATTCCTATATCATTCATTACACTTGTAGAAAGAGAGAGGGAAGAGAGGGAGAGAGAGGAGGGACATCCTGGAATGGCCGGGGTTCAAGATTCAGTTAAAGCATGGGATAATCGGCATCGTCCATCCACGTCCCTAGGTCCACACCCAGATTGGAGATCTCCCCTCCGAACCGCGGGGAATCGAACGGATGGTCTGCCGGTGCCGTCCAGGGGCTTGGGCAGATCGGGAGCGCATCATCCTCCGAGGAGCCACCGACTTCCAGCTGGGCAAAGTCGATGACCTCGGAGAAGCCGAAGAGCTCGCTCAAGTCGAACGACATCTCCCCCGGCTCGCCGCTGTCCCACTGCTGCGGGCACGCGTCGCGGCAGGCTTGCTGGTCCTCAGTATTGAGCCAGCTGGTGGGAAAGCCGCCGGAGCTTGGCGGGTTCTCGGAGTCGGAAGCGGCGTCCGGGCCCTCCTGCCCGTTGAGCCTGTTGTTGAGGTCGGTGATCGTGAGCGTCTTCTTGCTGAGGTGGGTGTTCCAGTAGTTCTTGATCTCGTTGTCTGTTCGACCAGGCAGTCGACCCGCGATAAGAGCCCACCTGTCCAACCGCGTTGCATTTCTCCATCAGTCATCAATTTGAAGGGCCATTAGAAGATTCTCATATTAATCCTCCTTTCTACAGTGGTGAGTGTTTAGAGGTGTGTTTCCGAAGAGACTCTTGCCCGTTGCTGATTGATGTGTCGTCATCCCGACAAATGATCGGAGAGAGAGAGAGAGAGAGAAAGAGAGGGAACCTGTTGCCAATTAGGTTGTGGAGGCGGATGATCATGTCCTCCTCCTGCTCAGAGATGTTTCCTCTCTTGATGCCGGGCCTCAAGTAGTTGAGCCACCGCAGTCTGCAGCTCTTCCCACACCTGTTCAACCCTGCCGCAGATGGCGACGGATCTCCTCTCAGTAGTCCTCCAGGATGAGAGAGAGAGAGAGAGAGAAAGAGAGAGAGAGTTACCGGCTTTGGCGGGGAGGGTCCTCCACTTCCTATTGCCGTGAGTTCTTACGTACTCGATTAGCTTCTGATCTTCCTCCTCAGTCCAAGCCCCCTTGTTCACCTTCATCTTGCTCCTCCCCGCCGGCGCTGCCTCCGCCGCTCCCCTCTCTGCCTTCCTAACCCTCTCCCGACTCTTCACCATCTCTCTTCCGTAGACAGTGGACTCTGGGCGGTTAAGAAACTGACGAGAGACAATGGTGGCCAATTGCACGAAACCCAGGTAGAGTGAGTAGTTGCTTCCTCCTCCTCCACGCCACTTTTATAGCCCCCCCCCCCCCCCGTTCCCTCCAATCACCATCATCCTCCGTCGTCGCTCCTCCCACTCTTCTCCCCCTTCTTGGATCTCTCACGTGCACATCTACCCCCTCCTTGCCTTGGTCTTTCTCTCTCCTCCCTCTCGGCAACCCTTCTTCCGAACAACCTGCCAACCCAGCCGAATGAGACACAGCAAGAGAGAGAGAGAGAGAGAGAGAGGATCGGTGACGCGTGCTTCGTCTGGAGGTAGCGTCCTGCCAAAACCCGCCGCCGCCGCCACGTGTCGCAGGGCAACGGTGAGTCAACCGGCATCTGCGGCTGGGGCTCGCCTGGCGCCGGGCCTCATCGGCTCGGTGGACTCGCAACAACCCTTCCAGAGGTCTTACAACTAACTCGGTTGTTCCAGTAGACGACGTCGGCGAGCCGTTTGGCGGCGGCCCATTTATTCTACTTCACTAACGACGCTCACCACCCAAACGCCTTCCTTACCGGCCCTTCACATGCAGCTAGCTACCTTGTCCTCGAAATAGTTGCCCAGAGACCACCTTCTTGTCCCCTGATGAACACACGTGTATACCAAAGGTTTAAACTTATCTCTCGCCAAGTGCCCAAAAAAGGAGGGGGGGCATTGGGGCTGGGTTATGAGAGAGAAAAAGCAACCGCACCGCTCAACTTCCTCCACGGAAGTCGCCACGTCGCGCCAATCAAAGAATCCGTCGGTGGGACACGTGGCCGGAGCCTTAGTGGGCAAGAATTTGCTAACGGGCCTGCTCCCTGGCGAAGCCTCAACAACTGGTCGCTTATTGAGTCGGCCGGTAGACGGAGCGACCCTCCCAAAGGAAGTTTCCTTACTGAACTCGAACCCTTCCAAGGGCGACGCGGCGGCCATGGCGGCGGCTCCTCACGCCCCGTCGGTGGAGGCGCTGGCTGAAGGAGACCCCGAACAGAAGCTCCTTAAGCAGGTAGGCCGCGATCCCGCCTGACCACTCCCCCTCCTTATTCCCTCTCACCCTCCTTATTCCGCATGAGTTGTTCAGATCCGGGGCCACGAGGTCGCCGTCGTGGAGCTCAATAGCCTCCACCCCAACCGGGTAAGCGGAATCTCCTCTCGACCTTTCTTTTCTTCCTGTTAATTCGGGGATCCGCGTTGACTTAGGGAGTCAGAGATTCTGAGTTGAGACAAGAGGGGTGAGTTGCTTCTACTTGTTCATTCTCGCAGGCTGTGTATCAGAGAAACGGCATTATCTACTTCAGGAAGGAAGTTAAGGTGGCAACAGCTTTTGAGCAGAGTAAGCAAGGCGTCGCCTCAAAAAACGAGCTTCTTTCGTTTTTTCCTTTTCGTCGCTTTTCCGGTGCTCACCCATTTCAAATCTGTCTTTCAGAACAACTAGAACTTTCAAAATCTCTGCTTCAGAAGCTGAGAGGAGCCTGACAGAGAGCGCGAATTTCTTCTGCGACTCTGGGATAATACCCTGTGGAGTAACTGTACCCTTACAAGGGGTTTTGAGCATGGTATGGCAACTATTCGCGGCGATTAGAAGACACTCTGAAATGTGACGGTTAGTTAATCGATGTACAACGGGCGTTTGATATCGATGAAGCTGGTAGGTCTGGAATACGGGCGGATGACAATGGTAAGGTTATTTCGTATTAGACTGCCCACTATTTGTGCGGCCCGGCACGCGGGGTAGCATTCTAACAAGAGGAAAACCTACTAGCTGAAAACAAAGAGAATATGGTATCGATATTCTACGATATACCTGTTGAGTTTATGAATGCTCGGCCCGTTCTGTCCCTCTGAGTCTGAGCTTTGGGAGATGACTGCGCCGCGCGTGTACTGTAACTAAGACAGTAACCCGCAAGGTGTAACGACCGGTGACGACGTATAGAAGGATAAGGAGTAGCGATTCCATTCTTAAAGAACATAATTCCACTTCCCCGACCTGGTGAGCAGGCATTGGAAAGAGGATAAGAAACAGAGATTGTTGAGTGTAGCAAATGAGCGGGATAAATAAATTAATTCTGTTGGTTTGTTGACCGACAACATAACTCATGATGCCATTTAGAATAACCTAGCTTCCAACTATAACATCTAAATTGCTCCAAAATTGTTTTAAAATGGTTAATTATATGGAGCATGCCGGACTAACAGAGACGCCAATTCCCACCTTAAATTTTCTGTTACGCCGAGGTCAGCGGGACTTTGTACCGGCTACGCAGACTGTCAATTGCTTTTTCCAAAGATTGGGCAAGCTCCAGGATGGTCACTTTGCACACTACCCAGGATATCGAAAGAAAAAAGAAAATCAATGAGATGGCATCGCCATAAGGTGTTCTAATATAGTAGTAGCATCTGCTAATGAAAGATGCTGATAGCCACAAAATATCCTGATCTTCATGAATTACTGGCTTCTAGTGGAATGATTGCATCGAAGCAATCAAAAGGACATTATATTTAATGCAAATTTCCGGTTATTGGCTGACTAAAGTTCATTTCACAACATAACTGAGCAGGTGAAATTTCTTTGTCACAGAGAAAAATACTGCAAGCCTAGAAATTTATGTGGTGCCACAAAATGTCTTAATTTTTACCACGAGATGCCGATGCCTGAGCCTCAGTTATGAGTTCCGTATATGAAGCCTGCAAAACACAACAGCAGCTGATGAGCTCAGTGCTTTGAAAAGTTTACTAAAATTTTGTATTCCCGTTAAGGTAATTAATTAATTAATTAATGACCTTCATTAATTCCATGTTCTCCGTGATTCTCTCCGACATTTTCCTATAGTCCTTTTCCACTTCTTCTGAGAGTTGCTGACATGTCTGCATCTGAAGCTGTGAAACAGAAACGTAGATGAGGCCTGATATGGATCAGAACAAATAATGCCAAACGTAAACTAAGAGGCACGACAACTTCCCTGCAACACGAGGGCCATAAAACGCTAGTGTACAATAAAAAGAGAAGAAATGGTGCGTATCACTATGTTAACCAAGTTCATGTTCTATTTACGCCAAGTTTACATGAGAAAACGAAAGTCGAAAGTAAAACCTCATAGCTGTTCCAAAACACGGCTAAGCTCGTGATTCGAGATCGAAATGCATTAATTCGGAATGCATGATCGAAGCATTGTCATCCGTCAAGAATTCACGATCGTCTGCGAATGTCTGCGAATGTCTGCGAATGTCTGCGAACTAGTAGCAAAACAGGAGATCCTTGTACAGTACCACGACTTGATCAGAGGATTGTCAGTTAAAAAATTAACGGCGCTGTTTCGAGATCTAGCGTAAGAAAATGAGGAGGAAGCCCGTCCTCACCTTCAAACGCTTGGAGAGCCTCACTCTGGAGGCCTCGAGCTCCTTGACAATCTCAGAGTGGCTGTGGTCCAGGATCCTCTTGGCAGCACAACTTCGGGAAGAGAAGAGCTCCTTGAGGTCGCCAATAGTCCCCACAGTCCTCTGCGGCGAAGGCGTGGTCACGGTGGGGACGTGAAGCGGCGACGCCAACATAGTTACAGTTTTCCTCCCGGAAGAGGTGAGCGCGGTGAAGCGGAGATCTCGGGGCTCCGAGGAGGCCTTTCCGGTGGGCGTCGGCGTCGCCGGAAGAGGAGACTTGCGGAACGTCGTGCGGTCCGCACGGGATTTTCCTGATGCACCACCTCTTTTCCTCATCTATTTCGCCGCGCTCAGTCGGAACGGGGGGGGGGGAGGATGGGGGAAGGCGCCCTCATTTATGGGGATGGCGCCCTCATTTATGGGGATGGCGTTTGAAATTTCGAACGGGTTAGATGCCAGCGCGCGTGCGGATAGCACGTGCGAACGGTTCATTCGAAAACAATGAGTCAACTACAGTGCGGATGTTCATTCATCATCAATCGTTTTCGTTTTCAATGGTGACAATTTTCTCAGCCTTCCTGAGTTTCGCTCCCTCCTCCTCCGGTCCCACCGTTCTTCCACCTCGAGTTCTTCGAGTGGCGATCGATTTTCGGAAGAAAGATTTCATCTGATCCCCCCATCGAGGAGGCTCTATTCTATAGAGCGGATGCGCATTCATCGCCTATCATCCATCGTCTTCCGAATAGCGGCTACGGTCCCAGCCATCCTGAGGTTCGCTCCGCTCCCTCTGCGCTCCCTCCTCCCGTCCCGTCGTTCTTCGAAGTGGCGATCGATGCTCGACTGCCAGGTTTCATCTGATACCACCATCGGGAAGTGGGACTGACCTATTTCGACCTTACGCACTTTTGATTCAATAGGAAAATATGAAGATGAGCGGGCGGAAGATGCAATGAGCCTTTGTCGAGGATCGTCTTAGGGAGCCTTCGATTCTCTCTTATAGAAAAAGTTCTACATAAATGTCACCTTAGAAGAGCTATGAAGAAAAAAAATAAAGATAAATCTAAAAACTGTGAAAGTAAACCTAACCATCCATATCAATTATATTGTGAACTTTTCCTTTAGTAACTTACTAGAAACAAACAAAGTGCAAACAATATAATTCCAACGAAACTTTTGAAGCATTCAAAATCATAAAATACCAACAACTACGCTTTAAGTCAATTATTTGGGTTTTACTTAGCTCAATTATATCATTATCAATAACATAATTCAAGTAACTTACCTTACTTTTAGTGTGGTCTAATTATGACTAATTTTTCGTAGAGCTTTGGGTCTTAAACTCTTTTGTAGGCAGTCACCATTCTCTTCTAAGTAACTATTTAACAAGATATCGAGCATCTTAATGCAGTGGCAATTAGTAAACCAATGGAAGATAAGTAAAATCAATTATTATTATGAATTTTAGGTATGGGAAATATTTATTCTAATGACTAGCTATTTTTTGAGAAGAACCCTTTCCAATTATATGACTAATTGATATCATGCTAACTAAAACTATCTAGGAGGTTGATTTATACAGCTATATTTCAGAAATGAAATTTAAGATTACGTTGGTTAGAAACCTAAGAATAATATTATTTTTTACATAAGAAACACTTCAAAAATGGTGCCAGTTATATCACGACGTAAATGATTAATGGGTACTATCCAATGTTATGACTACATCTTTCAAAATAAATAACTATACCATTGAAATAATCATTTCTAATATTCTGAGGTACAATTAAAGCTTACCAATTATTGCATAATACTATATTCTATGGAGTCAAAGAATCTGTAAAAAGTACATGGCATAAATGGTACACTTCAATAATTGGTATTTTGACTGGTAAAACTTAAGAACTTGTGTTATCCTTTAACAAGAAATATTATCAAAACTTAAGCATTACCAGCAGTGACTCTAATTTCAAATTATCAATGAATTAATTTCTTTTGCTTAGACAAGGGTAAAATTGTCTATGCAAAAATAGAAATGGTTCAATTGGTAATTAGGACATATCATGAGTCCCTCTCATATTCAATGAAAAATAATTAAGAGACAATATTAAGCGTGATGTATTTTGTGATGTCATGAAGGACAAATTGAAAAAGAGGAGGTAAAACTAAAAACATAGACGTGTTTTATTTATTTAATTGCATGTGTATCACATGGCAACCACAATTAGAGAGCAAATGTTAAGATAGGTCTGATCAATTGAAAATTAAAACCCCAAGCATACCCATTTGGTGGCTCAAGGCTAGGATTCATTAAGGAAAAGAAAAAGAAAAAGAGATTCCCTTGTATAAGAATTGCCCAAATGTTATGTAATTCATTTTTTATTATTCTCAGTCCATCCTAGGATAATTCATGTCTTGAATTATGGCAAAGCAGGTAATTCAGACATGGCTGTTTTTCGGACTTGGTGCCAAAGAGTTCCATGATTCAGCATTCCAGATTCTCACCACCATTAGTTCTCATGTTCTTTGTCATAAAAAACCTGTAGATTCCATCCCAGATATCAGGATCTCTGTAGAAAAATAGGAGATTGTGCGCAGAAGAGCTAATTTTAGGATCTCGATCATGTTTATGTAGAGAAATGGGATCATTCCACTAAGAAAATCCCGCCCATTTCCTTCATGCAAACAATCAACAGAAATCAAGACTGTATAATATATTATTATGTCACCAAATATAACAAGCCATCAGTAATACACCTAATTATATCATTATATCTAACTTAAGCAGGAAGATGTAATAACAAAGAGAGAAACTTGAACTGAGACATAACCCAGAAGCCAAAGGTAGGCAGGGGCAGTCAAGCATTCTCAGAAATTCGCAGGATCTGTATTCATCAGTATTCCTGGTATAATAGTTTGATCTTAACAGGATTTTCGTCTAATTTCCCACATGAAGGGTTATTCATAAATCAAACCAGAACTTTATGAGGCTCACATCGAGCTCCTTGGGAGGGAGTCGAATTGGAATTCAATCGATCTCAAGAAATGGATTGCATCATTAGGCAGCATAATAGAAGCCTAGAATAAATCATGCTCAATTGCAGATCTTCAACCATGCCCAGACATTCAAGGTATACAGATCACCGAAGAAAAAACTTCATTAAAATAAATCCTTGTATCATAATATGAGATGGAACAAAAACATAATTGGGATTGGTACTATTACCTTCAGCAAATTCAAATATGGTGATGATCCAACCGCCTGGAATGATTCCAGCACAAGAAGACTGCATGAACTTCATACCAACGCAACTAATTCTGATATATAATGAGCGATATTCAGTGAACCCAGTTTGTAAATTTTCTTAAAAGGATGGCAGAAGCATCCACCTGTCCAGATGCTTAATTCTGATTTAAATGGCTAGTGCTTTCATCCGCTTTATTCAGAATTTTGGCGACTGAGCTAGATAATAAACTATCTGGCTGGATGCCATCGGCCACCATTCTCTCATGTAACATCCGAGCTTCATGCTCTCTACCTGCCTTGCAGAGCCCACGGATGAGAATCCCATAAGCCACGAGATCAGGCAAGAAACCCCTATGAATGGCACATTGGAAAGCCAGAGATGCATCACCTATCCGACCCTTCTTGCAGAGCCCATTAATAAGGACACTATAGCTAATTATGTTGGGTTGAACATTGCACTTAAGCATATCTTCATGGAGCTCAAAGGCTTTCTCCATGTCCCGGGATTTCAAGTGTCCATCCATCAAACAGCTGTAGGTGTAGACATTAGGTGCCAGGCCACCAGAGAGCATCAGCTTGAAGAACAGCATTGCCTCGTTGATTCTACCATCCTTACAGCAGCCATTGATTAAATGGGTGAAGGTAATCGTGGTTGGTCGCAGCCCTTTGTTCATCATCTCTTCATAGATCCCAACAGCTTCTCTCAGCATTTTAGCACCGCAATAGCCACCAATCATCGTGTTGTAGGTGATGACATCTGGTACTAACCCACAGGCGGGGAATTCATCAAACATCTTGCGGGCTTCTTCCAAGGATCCATCTCCGATCAGCCCGAATAAGAGAACGTTATAGATATAGATGTCTGGAAGTATGCCACTTTTATGCATCATTTGAAAGATCTTCAATCCATAGGCTACAGCCTTGTGCTTGCAGAACCCATTGATCAAGCTGCCATAGCTCACAACATCAGCATGGAACCCCATCTTCAGCATCTGAAAGAACACCATGGCGGCCTCCTTTGGCTTCCCCAGTTCGCTCATCCCACTGAGAACTGCTGTAAAAGTGACCACATCTGGGGTCAAATTGTTAACATTCAGCAGTCTGCACAGGGCCATAGCTCCTCTCAATCTCTTCATCTTACACAAGCCATCAATCAGAACGTTGTAGGTGACAATGGTGGGCTCAATGCCTGACTTGAAGAGGAACCTGAGGGCATCCTGGATCCTACCAGCCTGACTGAGGCCCTTAATGAGCACACTGTCAACAACCACATCTGTGGCACATTCTCCTTTGTAGATCATATGCCCATACAAATCCAGAGCCCCCTTGAGGTCACCGATATTGAAGAGCCCATCGATCAAGCTGCTATACATCAACACACTTGGCTTGAATCCGAGCTTTATAATGGCAGAGAGGACCCCATGGGCCTCAGAGACCCGACCCTCCATACACAACCCCTTCAAAAGGACGCTGTAAGTGACAGCATTAGGCTTGATTCCTTTGGCAAGCATCACGTGGTACCATTCAGATGCCTTCTTCAAGTGGCCAATTCTGACATAGCCATCTAGGATCGAGCTGAAGATCACCACATCAGGCCGAATTCCACTGTTGAGGGCTCTCATCAGAAGGTCATTACATTCCTCCATCTGACCTTCCTTTGAGAATCCGTCGATCAAAATGCCATAGACTATGAGATCAGGAGCGACAGACTTCTTCTCCACCATGAAATTGAAGGTCGCCATTGCCTCATTGAGCCTGCCCTCCTTGCAGTAAGAGCTGATCAGAGTACTGTAGGTGACCACATTTGGTTCAGGGCCCTCTCTGAGTATCAAATGGAAGAGTTCATTGGCGGAATCTGTCTTGCTGGTTTTGCACAGAGCGTTGATGAGCTTGTTACAATGAAATATCAATGGAGGGAAGCCTCTGGACGACACAGTAACATGAAAATCTAGAGCTTCCTTGGCATTATCATTGAAGAAAAATCGGCTCATCACAGCGTTGTACCTATGGGGGGATTCCCAGTACATGGTCAATATAAGCCGTAAGCGACTTGCGTCGGCACCTTCCGAGAGAGCTGCCAGAGCATCCGACGGGCGAGAAGAACAACAACGCGCAATCCGATCCACAAGGCGCCGTGCGGGGTGGTACATCCCTCGAGAGAGGAAGGCGTGGGCAGCGAAGGAGAGGGACCCCGGGGTGGGAGGCAGCCGGAGGGTCCCCTCGGTCCATCGGAATAGCCGGATGAGGGAGTCCGGGTCCGACCGGAGGCGGCGCAGGGCCCCTTCAACGTGGACAGGGGTCAGCCTGACGAAGACTGCGCGGTTGGCAGGCTCTTCCTGGGAGTTCCCGCCGGAGAAGATGGCGGCAAGCTCTTCTACGGCTTTCTCAGAGGCAGCGACCTGGCTCGGGCACCGCGAGAAACCGCGGGGGAGGCTGGACCAGATTTGGCGGAGTGGTGAGAGGTGGGCCTTTGAGAGTACCTTCAGGGGAGCAGAAGAGGGGGACATCGGGTTAAGGCCACTCTAGGGCGTCCCGAAACCATCATTCCCTGACCACCGCCGCCTCCGCACCGTCGCCTTCCCCGCTCTCCTATCTCTTCCCGATGCTTCACCAGGGGCGCGCGCTGCTGAAGGGTATGAAAGGAGAGCCCTTTGCTTTTTTAGTTTTTGTCGTCTCCTATTACCCTCCGTTTCAGCCCAAACATTTGTTCGACTCCTAAAATTACCGCTCTTCTTCCACCGGTGACGGGGATTATTATTAGACGCTACAAGCCCATGCTGGGATCATGACGTCGACACTTTGGCTAACTACAGGAGCACCCACTGCAACGCACGCCCCTAAACTGGCCTGGTTGAGGAAGGAGGGCCAAGTGCAGTTGCATAGAACAAGCTCAAACCAGACAAAGATCAGATCAAAAAATTAAGAGTCATACTGTTCACTAGGCGTTCAGAGAATCGGTCGCGCGCTCTGAGGAGGTGACTAGTATATCTCATCGTCGGGGATGTCGGGAATCAGGAATTTCTTGGGGTCTTTGATGATTTCCTCGTAGTTGACCTTGGGCTTCACCCGGTCTGGCACGGGGGCAAGGGGGATGATGGCATAGCCGTCGATGACACCGTCGATGATGCCATACTCCACGGCCTCCATGGGGGACATGTAGCGGTCTCGGTCAATGTCCTTCTGCACCTGCTCGTAGGTCCGCCCGGTGAAGCCGGCGACGATCCTGGTCACATTGTCCTTATTATGCATGATCTCCCTTGCCTGGATCTCCACGTCAATGGCCTGGCCGCTGGCACCACCCAGAGGCTGATGGATCATTATACGGGTGTTGGGCATCGCCAGCCGCTTCCCCTTGGTCCCGCCGCCAAGGATGATGGAGGACGTTGACGCTGCAATGCCCAACGCCACCGTGGAGACGTCCGCCCTCACCAGCTGAAGCACATCGTAGATGGCCATCGTCGCACTGCCAAAAGACACCAATCCGGCCCCCACAATTAGACAGTCAATAATGTTCGCCAGAGTGGAATGGACCAAACCAGGTTGCAGAGGAGAAAGATGGCATTTGTCTGTTTACTCCTCTCTCTTAGTCTTTGGGGCCCACCAAGGTCAGAGAATCTACCAACAAGAAATCTTTTGACTGACCAACGTGTTTTGCATTCTGAATGAGTCATAAGGGCAAAAAATGTAGAAAATTGGAAAACGTCAAAGGATTAGGAAAGATGGATGTGTGCTCAAACGGTGATAATGGTCATGCCTGCTTTGATTCAGGAAAGCTTCACCATGGACCATTATTTGTACACTCCTCACCACCAGAGATAAGTACTTAGAATTTCCTACAGGATAAAATGGACTGCCGGACCAAAAAAAGAATGTGGTAAGCCTCCCAAAATGGCACAGAACAATGCGCAAATGGATATTTTGTGAAGTATTGAATAATTTTGGAGCATCCAAAAATAAACTGAAAAACCTGTCATAAGAATAATGACCCTCATGTTCCCGCTCAAGTAATTGCAAGGAGCCTGCCCACCGTGAAGCCAAACGTAGTGGATAGAAAATCACCTGAAAGGGGCATCTAAAGGCTCTTGCCTAGCGCATGGTTCTTCAGTTCGTATTGGACACTGATTGCAAACAGACGTTCAAATGGAAATCTAAAATAATTCAACGATTCACTATCCACTGCCCTTTTCCTAATCTCCGAAATGGCTGGATTTTACTACCCATGCAATCTTAAGCATCAATTTTTTTAATATAACGCCATGAGAGATTGGATAGTTCTCTACACTCCCAAACCAGCATCCACAGCCATAACTGATGACCACATAGTTACCGGGCGAAATATCAAATGGTACCTTACAGACCTAACACTAACCCTAGACACAAACAGGTGTGTGCATGTGTGCGTTCACGTCCACAAGCACGTGTGCGATGATAAATATTTTAAAAATAACCTCCTATCATTTAAAATAAAATTATCATATGTAGAAGCACTTTTTAAAAATTTATGACAACAAAAATATAGGAAAACAAGCAACAACCGTTCCATAAAGTTTAGAGCAATTCATAAATGAAGACATTTGGCACATAAATTAAGTCACAATGTGTACAACAAAGGACTAAATAATAGCCATCAAACATTTAAAGTTTTGAAAATATACGGTTTAAATGATAAATAGCTGAAAATGCTGAACACGTCGTCAAGCCAGGTCCTTGTGTTACAGTTTAGATGAAGAAAATCCAACCTCCAAGATTTACCAGTGATGGTCAGTCAAATCTTAATTGTAGGAAAAACACCACATACACTTCTCAAGAACTAAAGCCATGCAGCTAAAGTACCACAACAAGAGAGCATATTCTCCAGGTGAATGTCACAAACAAGCTCTAACTCACCGAATCATATTTTGCTTTAAGAAAAGATCTTCGTCTAACAAAAATAGAGAACGATGAAGTTTGAGGGGAATACATGCTACTACTGCCCCTAGGTAGTAGTGGAAAGCATGCACCAGCGTTATGGAAGATGAAAAACACTGCCTGCTCCGATTTGACCAAGCTTCTCTATCTTGCAGCACCAAGATGATTAGTCATGATCTGAACCCTCATAAAAATTAGTCCGAATAAATTAATCAAACTAAAAGGTTTCTGTAAAGTGTTACTCCTTGTTTGATCAACAACATTCACCAGAAGCTCAACGGCAATGTGCACATAAATATTCACCATAAACCATCCACTAATTCCACATCCAGTCAGTGGTAAGCCCTCAAATCAAAATTTCATTACTCTGCTCTAGGAAGTATCAACTTTCCTGAGTGCCTTTGAAGAACTTTGCAGCTCTTTCACTCAACATCAAAGCATCTTACCTTCCTAAGAAACCTCTGTACTCATAACCCCAAGTTGAAGGCCTCTATTCTTTCAAAAATCACAACTCCATTCCTCGCAATATAAAATATCATCTGATTTCTTAAATCACCAATCCCTGAGATGCATGCCATGTCTCAAATATTCTCTCCCATACTGCTGTCGTATGTAGATGTTGGAGTAAACACCCCCTAATAAGCTTTACTCCCTCACCCAAAATCTCCATAGAAGGAGGCAACTGAAATTAGTCACCATGATGCACACTGTAAGTTCCATCCGCCCACAGCAATAAGAACAATTTTGTGGCCACCTCATAATGAAAAAGTTTCTGCAAGGCAATCATCTTGAGTCGTTAGTTTTTTTAGCATAATAAACCTCATCCATGAATTGAATAATCAAGAAACCCAGCCCTGCCATGATCTTTCTCCTCAGATCCCAAAATCCAACTCTCTTCGACTCAAAATGATCCATTGCTCTGGCTCTACTCGTCTTCTTCATCTCTCTTTCCAACAAGACCCATGGAGAACCATATAGTATTAGCACTCTTTTCATAGATAACCCAATTAGGCAGCAACGAGCATCCTCGAGGAATATCAGACTTCATTGTTAAATCATCTACTTCTCTCTTGAGTAGGCAGATAAACACAGTTTATGTTTCGTAGGAGTCCCACATGCAGGTCTTTTCTTAACAGATCTACCATATGTTACCCAAAAATACCACGAGAAATGAAGGCCCTAAATGTCTTCGTGAAGATACAATGTTCACTAACCACCCAACAGATGCAGAACACATTCAGAAAATTCAAAGAACAAAGAAAATGTAGAAGAGGGGAAACCCTATTTTCTAATTGACTCACGTTGACCATATGCCTGTCCCAGTTAAATTCCTCGTCACACCTGATCAAAAAGGCTCAAATGTCCGATCAGTTAGCCTGAAGATCTTCAAAATGCAAAATCCAACAACAAAGATTCCTTTCATTACAGCATCCATGGACCGTGATGTTGTCGTTTGGGACATCAATAATATTTTGTGGCAGGTAGCAGACAGAGGAAGAAACTGTAATACTCGCTTCACAACAGAAAAGGTACCAAACAGATGAAGAACCCTAATGTGGAGAAAAAAATCCAAAAGCCAGTACATAATTTAAGACTGCCACGAAGGGGCTCCCTCCTCACCTGAGGGATCCTCCGGGAGAGTTAATGAAAAGCCGGATGTCCTTGGTGGGATCCTGTGCATCCAGGAGAAGGAGTTGGCTGATGATAGCGTCCGCAACGAAGTCATCAATACCACTCCCCAGAAACACTATGCGCTCCCGGAGCAGTAAACCCATCACGTCGGACTCGGCCCCCCTTGGAGACCCCGCCGGCGGAGCAGAAGAAGCAAAAGTCCCAGGCTCGAATTCGAGACGCAACCCACTGCTGTAGAAGCTCGAGGGATTCGGGAGACTCGTCGAGTCTGGAGACGGAAGGGAGACGCTTGAAGATAAGAGGGCCCTGAAGCGGCCGGGAAATGGCCTATACGGTGGAGGAACTGTGCGCGGCCTTGCGATTGTGAAGGAGGACGAAGAGGAGGGAGCAAGGGACGGAGATGCCGCCGGAGCGTAGACGGAGAGTACGGCCATGGCACCGGGAGCAAGAGAGGACTACGGCGGGCGAAGATAGGAGCTATCGTTGCGTATCGCTTCGGAGAGGGTAAGGCGCTAGAGTGCACCATCTTTTGGGAGCTTAAGTAAATGAATACCTCATAAATCATATTCATGATCATGGAACAATATCCTATGTGACAACAAATGGAGGGACTGACAAAAATATATAATTTATTATTTTATTTAAAACCTAAAAGTTGGCAAAAATTATCACATATAATCCCTGAAGAAAAAGTTTGTTTTGGCTCCAATGTAAGATAGTGATTTTAGTATAAAAAAAGAGAGAAAAGTAACGCCAACAACTAAAATGAGTTTCTTAATGAGTTTGATATGATTATTAAATTATTTGTGATTATTCAAAAACCTGATTTAAATGACAAAATAGCTGATGTGACACTAAAAGTTGTTAAATGTCTATTAACTTAATTTTTTATAATTCTAGAAGTATTTACACATCTTCTACCAATATGAGATATATAACATCATATTGATCTTATATTTGAAATCAACTTCCCTAACCTATCACATTATAAGATGACCTTAGAATAAAATTAAAATTTTCAGAAATAAGTTGAAGAGTTATTGAGTAAAAGATTGACAAGAGAAAGTATTAACATTATACTTTGTGCATGTTTTACTTATTTTAAAAAAATAGAAGTTGGTAGATGTGTGTCAACAACAAAGCAATTATTAAGTTAATAATTAAATATAGATTTCTAATTCCACACCTAAATGACATGTTGGATATATCTTGTACTTCTAAAATTTTCTCAA
Organism: Spirodela intermedia; assembly: GCA_902729315.2. Classification (NCBI taxonomy): domain Eukaryota; kingdom Viridiplantae; phylum Streptophyta; class Magnoliopsida; order Alismatales; family Araceae; genus Spirodela; species Spirodela intermedia. Next base: position 3,968,905 of record LR746273.1, read on the forward strand.
AAATTAATATAAAGAGTAAATATCATCATATCTCAACTAGAAGATGAGTAGAAGACTACTTATTAAACATTTATGAATTAAGATGTCTTTATGAATTGGTGATATCTTTTTGCTTATCTGTACATTTATAGAAGTAATGAATAAAGTTTTAAAAAAAATTATTAATAAATTTAGTATTATTTACTTTGATGACAATTTAATTTATAGTACTAAAGAAAAAGAACAAATTAAACATCTTATATTAGTGTTTAAAGTGTTATAACATAATAAATTATATAGTAACTTGAAAAAAAATGATTTTATATGACTACTATTTTAATATTTTTATAGTACATTGTAAGTGCAAATAGATTCAAAGTAGATGAAAAAAAAGTTAGAGTTATCAAATATTGGCTAATATTGACAACAATTCATTAAGTTCAAAACTTTCATAGATTAGCATCATTTATAAAAGATTTATTTAAAATTTTAACTCAATAATGTGTTAAGTTACAAAATGACTGAAAAAAGATAATTTCAAATGAATTGATGAAACTATTAACAGTTTGACCATAATAAAAGAGAAATTATATTTTACTCATATTTTAATTCTTCTAAATTTTCGTAAACTATTTAAAGTAGAATGTGATGTATCTATAATTGACATTGGAGGTGTACTGTCACAAGAAGGTTGGGTAATAGTATTTTTCAATGAAAAACTTTTAGATGTAAGAAAAGAAATAGACAACATATGAATTGAAATTTTATGTTGTGGTTCGTGTTTTACAAATGTAAGAATATTACTTAATTTAATATGACTTGAATTTATATAAAAATCATGAGGCTCTTAAATCTATCAAATGTCAAACTTCTATTAATAGAATACATGCTAAATGGATGTCTTTTATTGAGTATTTTACTTTTGTTATTAATCATAAATCTAAAAAATTGAGTGAAGTTATAGATGTTTGTTAAAGCTAATTTTTTTATGTTTAAATAGTTTTATTATTTAATTTTTATATGTTAACTTGTAAAATAAATATTGTAATATATTTTTAATTTTCAAAGTTTAAAGTTAAAGGACTTAATACAATTTTTAATTAAAAAAAATATAAATAAATTATAAAAGTTACCGCCCAATAACAAGCCGACACTCAATGGTTAATCTAGAGGGGCGCAGCACTCAAGTGGGTAGACCCAGACCTTGAAAGCCATAAGTTAGGCTTGAGTAACTAAGGACATGCTTCACACATATGTACATCACTCCCTTGTCATATGTTGAGAGCCAACTAGTTGTGGAGCAAGAAGCATCGTACACACTATGTGCGTATAAGCATAACACACATTGCCTTCTTCCAAGATGGTCTTAGACATTATTTTTTCCAAGAGAAGTGTTCTCTATATTAAGAATAAAGCTTTGATATATATTCAGCTTAATCATTGAAAAACTTATAATGTGGGACTAAATATTTTCATTTATTTCAAGAGAATGATATGAGGCAATTTGGTCTAATGGTGTTTAGTGAACCAATTACTAAATAAGGTAGATCCCATAGTAAGAAAACCACCATGATACTCGAAATGTGAAGCATTTCGTTTGTTGTTTTGTAGATCCTAGGTCGCTAAACATAGATGCGACCAAAAAAGATGATCCAATGGCAAGCAAAGCACCACGATGTTGAGAACTTAAGTTATCACATGTATCACCATTAAATCTAATAATTAATTATTTTCGATTATTATTAAAATCCTCACGAAAGTCACAAATACAACATCGATTTCTTTCCTCTTTTTGCTCAATCAATGTCTTTGCTAATCGGTGAGCTTGATCCTTCCTTTCCTAATTATACTCAAGGCCTCTGACAAGTGATCAACTCTTTCCTTCTCCCCCCAAATGATAGTGACAACGTAGTTGACCCTTCTTTTTAGTCGATTTCTTCAACAAGTGGTGTAATACTTTTAAACAATATTTCTGCAACTTCTAACATAATGTGACATGTCTGAATGAAATTAAACTACCACACTAATATCTCTAATGGCCCAAGAGGTAGATTAAACTTAGACAATAATTTTTTTACTTATTTTTAGTATTTATTTATATTATTTATTTATATTTTACAACAAGTTATGTCTATTTTACATATGTTTCAATTGAAATAAGTAAAATTAATTTAAATCCTAACAAATAATTATTGTTCCTTTTCTAAATCCTCTGAAACTCATCTAAGATCAAGTTAAGATAGTGTTTAACTTATTTTCTAATAATTTTTTATTTCAATAATAAAGATTCTTGAAATCAAATCTTAAAATCTTTGTATTTTTGGCATTATGTGAATAATAAAGATTTTTTTATGTTCAAACATGAAATCAATGAGATTAAAAGCTGATTAATGAACATTGAAGTGTTAAAATAAGGTGGAAACACTTACGTTTAACCTTATGTTATGTGTGTTAATTATTGAGCACACATTACTCCGAGAATCATGGTCACCATAAAAATGGGTTGACTATTTTTATCTCTCTTTATTATCATCTTATTTCTCTCCCTCCCTCTCTCTTGTGAAATCTCTTCTTCTCTCTCTCTCTCTCTCTCTCTCTCTCTCTCTCTCTCTCTCTCTCTCTTATGAGATCCTTTTCTCTCCTCCTCTCTCTTTCTCTCTCTATTGTGAGAGCTCTCTCTTCTCTCTCTCTTTTCCTTTTATTCTATACTCTCTTTATTCTTCTTACCTCATGCTTATATTTTATTATTTATATTAAATAATACTAAAATATTAAAATCACTCTATATATAAACTAAATTAATTTGTCACTACATATTAATCAATCTCTTTAGGTTCAACTTGAGACCTATATCTATAATAATATCTTATTAAGTCTTAATTATAAATATTATCAGATAGTAGACATTTAAACATAATGATAAGTACACATCAATATTCTTAGTGGAAAAATAACATATTTGGTGAACATGTGTGCTAATATCACATGATTTTATTATCTCAAGAAATTATATCAAGAAGATGTTGATTTTTCTCAACATCATATGGGTTGTATATCTAGGTTATCAACTAAAGGTTTTCACCTACATGATGACTTCTTATTTGGAGTAACATAGTTATGTATTCCTTTTTACCTTTCTACTTTTGAAAAAAACTACTATATTAATTATACTCTTCAAGCAAGACATTTTAGTCAAGACAAGTTTCTACAATCAATTGAAGAACAATATTATTGACTTAAGCTAAAGAAAGATGTAGAAACTTAATGCAGCAAAATTTGAGGAGATGACTTGGGCAAGTTGTGACCAACTCTAATATTGTGGAGGTGAAGTCACGTATGAAATTAAACAGGATACCCAAAGTCCACAAGGGTGCTGGAGACTACCAATAAAGGGAGAGAACTTCAAAAGAAGAAACTTACAAAGTTTTATTGACAGAAATATGAAGTGCCTCTGAGGCTCAATAGGATCTCTTAAAATAGGTTGAAAAGTCTTATTTTGACACCAACATTCCAATTTCAAATTAAATTTAAACTTGAAATCAATTTTTAAATAAAATTTCAATTTTTTTAAAAAAATCTAAAATAAAAAATAAAATTTGAATTTTAGGTGAAATTCAAATGAAAATTTAAATTTTAAATAAAACTCATAAAAATAGAAAAATAAAAATATGGCCTCAATTTTTTAATATAGCCAACTTCAACTTGAAGTGGGCTTTAGGCTGCATCAAAAAATTTGTTCATAAATCTCAGATTTGTCAAACCTACAAAAGACAAAGTGAAATACTGAATTATACACTCTATTGTTCATTCCACATTATCTATTGACAGATATTTCTATGGACTTTATATTAAGTCTACCACAAACACAAAGAGGAGCTGACTCAATTTATGTGATAGTTGATAGATTTTCAAGAATGGTGCATTTCATCACATGTTAAAAAAAAAAGTGATGCAAGTAAATAGAAAATCAATTTTTCAAATGCATTATTCATCTACATGATATTCTTAAATAGTTATATCTCACTTCTATCAAACTCTTTGAAAAAGATTTGAAATATTTGTAAAAATAGAGTTTGTTGATTTCGAAATTCATATAGAACAAAAATTTGAAGATTTGAATGACACTTTAAAATAAATCTTAGCACGAATGTCTGCAAAATAATTTCAATCTCATGGTTAAACTAGTCAAAAACAAAATGATTTCTATAACCTCTCATGGAAAAACTTACCAAATGATATAGAAAATGTAAAAAGTAGATCTGATTATGATGATTGCAAAGAGTTTTGAATAAAAATTGATTTGTCTAGTTTTAATGGACATTTGAAAATAGAAGAATTTCTTGATTGAATTTCTGAAGTTGAGAAAAAAAATTGAATATATAAAGATTTCTGATGAGAAATAGGTGAAATTAGTTGTCTTTAAACTCAAAGGTGGAGCCTCTACTTTGTGGGATTGACTACAATCCACTCGTGCAAGATTAGGAAAAAATAATTTTCAAACTTGGGATAAGATGAAGAAATGATTAAAATCTAGATTTCTTCCTCCTTATTATGAACAATTTTTATATCACAAATATCAAAGTTGCAAACTAGGAAGTAGATCTGTCGTAGAATATGCTGAGAAATTTTTCAGACATTCTTCAAGAGTCGATTTGACTGAATTCGAATGTCATATGATTTCTAGATTTGAAAGTGGAATTGAATGAGACATTGAAGAAAAGGTTGCTTTACAATCAGAACATGATGCCTTATGGCATCAGAACATGCACAAGCTTTATTGGAGAAAGGTAAATCGTGAACTCAAAATTCTATTAATACGTCAACATTTTAGTCAAAAAGGTCAAGACCAACACATATTTCATCTGCAACTAGTAATGAAAGATCAAACACCTCAGCTGCACCAAGACCAAGTAGATCTATTTCTAGTGGGCAAAGCTCTTCTCAAAGAAATCCATATGTACCTAACTATGTTCCAAAATGTTACATATATAATGAAGAAAGTCGCAAATCAAATGTTGTCCATAACGTGATGCTTGTCCTTAACGTGGTGATGAAGATGAAATTGAAGGTGCAGAAGATCAAGAAGAAATTCAAGAGAATGTTATGGAAGACAAAGAAAAAGAATACTATGGTCACTCTCTAGTCATGCGAAGGCTGATGTATACACTAGAAAGGAAGAACCTCTTCAACATCATAATATTTTCATAACAAAATGCACTGTTGATGGGAAGGTATGATTATTAATTCTGATAGTAGTAAAAATATTATTTCTACTTCGATGGTAGAAAAATGAGGGCTGAATGCTGAAAAACATCCACATTCATATAGAATAGGGTGGATAAAGGAGTATAAAATAAGAGTTACAGAGACCTATTTAATTAAGTTCTCAATGGGAAAAGTTTTTTTTGATGAAATTTACTGTGATGTTGTTGAGATGGATGTTTGTCATCTAATTTTGGGTAGACCATGGTAATATAATTTAGATGCAACTAAAAGAAAATGAGTTTTATGGCCATTAAAAGAAAATAAGTTTTTCAGCACACTTAAAGAAAAGAAGAAACAAGTTATGATAATTGACAAAAAGGAACTTTTTAATACTTTGAAAGAAAATCGTATAGTATTTATGCTCATAAAAAAAGAGAATACTTATTTACATGATTCTGGTGTTATACCTGAGGCAGTACAAAATATAATAAAAAATTTTTCTATCACAAAGGATTCCCTTATAAATTTTCTATAGATTTTCTTTTGGGATTATCGCGTACCCAAAGAGGAGTAGATTCTATTTTTGTTGTTGTGGATAGATTTTCAAAGATGACATGTTTTATTTTATATACAAAGATGACATAATATGATACAGTTCAAGTAGCAAATTTCTTTTTCATGGAGATAGTCTGTTTGCATGGAACAGAGACTCAAAATTCGGAACAGATGAGACTGTTACATCTGACAGAGACTCAAAATTTCTATCCCATTTCTGTCATACTCTTTGGAAGAGATTTCACTCATGCCTCAAATTCAGTACTACATGTCATCCACAAACTAATGGTCAAAATAAAACTGATTAATGGGACACTTTGTAATTCAATCCGTTGTACTTCAGGAGACAAACCTAGACAATGGGAACTTATCTTAACTCAAGCAGAATTCGCGTACAATTACATGAGTAAATCGGTCTACAAGTTACTCTCCACTTTTTCTGTCTACTGTTTCACACCAAACGTGATGTATCCCAAGACACAAGTTAAAGTGTAAACTTCGAATTTAGGCCCACTTATCCTGAATAAAGTGAAAGGTGCAAGAAAAAGAAGCCCACATATGTCACCAGCGGCCTAGAGGTCCGAATTTTGTCCCACTTTGTCTTTTCACATTTATAAAGTATTTTATGTCTCATCCCTTCTAGAAGGGACTCTAATGTTGTTCAATCTATATCTAAGATCTATTCAAGACCTCTGACTTTCAGATTCTGTATCTAAGATCTGCTCAGGGTCTCTCACTGTCAGAGTCTGCTTTAAGTCATGTCAGAGTATTTTAAGAAGATTTTTCTACGATCTCAATCTGTCATAGTCTTTTTTAAGTCATTTCAGAGTTCGTCAGACTGTATCCCTAAGATCTGTCAGGATCCTCGTTTTGGGGCACGCCCAACCTCCTTTCTAGGCCTATATAAAGGCCTCCACTGTAACCAGAGGGAGATACCTTTTTAGTTGAATCAGTTTTCTGCACTGTGAAAACCTCCCCCTCGTACTTGTGGATTCTAGTAGTCCCTTGTGGATTCAAGGGTTGAAGACTCCGAATCTGTGGATTCAGAGGCAGGTTTCTTCTTCCTCAAGATTAGAGCTTTGTGGATTCAAGCCCATACCTTGTTTATCGGTCTTGGTACTTGTAATAAATCTAATGAAATTCTTGGAGGAAAGCAATATACCACTGAAAATAGAGATTGGTTGGTCGAACGATTAATCATCCAGTCATATGCAAACTCTGCTTGTGCCAAAGCATAATCCCATTGTTTTGACTTTTCTCTTAAAATAAACGAATCAAATTACTCTAGAGTTCTATTCACCACTTCAGTTTGACCATCTGTTTGTGAGTGACTTGTACTATTGAATTTAAGAAATGTGTCAAACCTCTTCCAAAGAGTCCGCCAGAAGTGAGATATAAACTTAGAATCTCTATTAGAGGTAATTGACTTAGCAATTCCATGTAGATGAATAATTTCTCTAAAAAAGTGATTGACTACCACCTGATTTGCGTCATTGGTCATCTTACATGCAATGGAATGTGCCAATTTTTAAAATCTATCAATAACCACAGAAACAGAGTCAGCTCCTCTATGTGTTCGTGGCAGACCTAATATAAAATTCATTGAAATTGCAGCCCATGGACGTGTGAAATAATCCTGACATTTACGAACAAAATTTTCTACATCTTTCTTTAGTTTAGGCCGGTAATATCGCTCTTCAACTGACTGTAAGGTCTTGTCTCGACCAAGGTGTCATGTTAATCAAAAGAGGTATAATTATACGTAGTAATTTCTCTCTTAAAGAGTTGCAAGGAATACATAACTATGTTCTCAAAATAAAAAAACCATCTTGTAGTGTGGAAACCTTTAGTTGATATTCCTGGCATTACATATCATATATTGTGTTGAGAAAAATCATCATCATTTAAGTATAATTCCTTGAGATAATCAAATCTTGTGATTTCAGCACGCAGGTTCAACAAACATGCTGTTTTTCTACTGAGAGCATCTGCAAGTCAATTCAGTTTTCCTGACTACTGTTTCATAACAAAAGTAAAACGTTGAATAAAAGAGCTCCAACTGGCATGCATTCTATCGATAAAAGTCTGACTATTTACTGATTTTAAGAGCTTGATGATCAGTATAAAAAATAAACTTTCGCTGAATCAAATAGTGTTCCCATGTTTGTGAAGCTTGGACCACATCATAAAATTCTAGTTCATACGTTGTCCATTTTTTTCTTACCTCAGATAGTTTTCCTCTGAAAAATGCTATCGGCCGACCTTCTTCCGACTGTACACCTCCAATGCCAACTATGGATGCATCGCATTCTGCTTCAAACAGTTTATCAAAATTTAGAAAGGCTAAACCATGAGCAGAACATAATTTCTTTTTAATCATGATAAAACTTTTTACTAGCTTCATTAGTCCATTTAAATTGACCCTTTTCCATACAAGTAGTAACAGGAGACATTATTGAGCTAAAGTTTCGAATGAATCTTCCATAAAATGGTGTCAACCCATGAAAACTTCAAACCTGATAAATTGTAGTTGGTGTTGACCAAACTTCGATAGCTCTGACCTTTTTTTCATCCACTTTGATACCATCTACACATACAGCATATCCTAAAAATCACAAATTAATAGTCATGAAGTCGCATTTCTCAAAATAATCTATAATTTATTCTGTTGTAACACTTTAGACACTCATCTGAGATGTTTCATGTGCTCATCTTTCGTAATACTACTGTAAATAATAATGTCGTCAAAATAAACGACAACATTTTTACCAATAAAAGGATTCTGAACCTGATTCATTACTCTCATAAAATTCCTGGCTGGATTCGGATTTAATGATATCTGCTCTTGCAATGACCTTCTGAGAAAATTTTAGAATCACAAAGCATATCTAACATGTCATCTAGACGTGGAATTGGGAATCTATACTTAACTCTTATCTTTTTTATAGCTCTACTGTCGACACACATCCGCCAACTTCCATCTTTCTTTGAAACAAGTAAAACAGGCACAGAGCATGGGCTCATACTTTCCTTTATCGACTTTTACATAATAACTCTTCAACTTATTCTTGAAAATTTAAATTTTCTTGTGGAGAAATTAATAGAAGTCAGAAGAAAGTGGAGCACATATAAATTAGAATTTTATGTTGTGGTTAGATCATTATATACTTGGGAACATTATTTGTTTCAATGAGATTTCTTTTTATTTACTGACCGTCAAGCTTTGAAATCATTCAACGGTGAGACTTCTTTTATGATAAATCACAAATCGGAAAAATCAAACAAAATGACTGATGCACTGAGCCGAAAATCAGAATTTTTTTATTATAGTGAGAGAAGTTAGTGATTTTGAATATCTGAGAGAACTCCATGTAGAAGGTGAAGATTTGGCTGAAACATGGCAAACCATCTAAAAGATTTCCCATTCTTGAGGTTTAGTTGTTTCGAGAAAATCAGTTATGTATCCCTCAAACTTCTTTGTGTGAGAAGTTAATTGGAGAATTACATGCATGAAGACCTGGGGGGCACTTTTGTGGAGATGTCAAATTTGTCAAGCTAATAAAGCCAGAACATAGGTATGTACACTCCATTACCTATTCCAGAGAAAGCATCGACTGACATTTCTATAGATTTTTTTTTGGGATTATCGCGTACCCAAAGAGGAGTAGATTCTATTTTTGTTGTTGTGGATAGATTTTCAAAGATGACATGTTTTATTTTATATACAAAGATGACATAATATGATACAGTTCAAGTAGCAAATTTCTTTTTCATGGAGATAGTCTGTTTGCATGGAACAGAGACTCAAAATTCGGAACAGATGAGACTGTTACATCTGACAGAGACTCAAAATTTCTATCCCATTTCTGTCATACTCTTTGGAAGAGATTTCACTCATGCCTCAAATTCAGTACTACATGTCATCCACAAACTAATGGTCAAAATAAAACTGATTAATGGGACACTTTGTAATTCAATCCGTTGTACTTCAGGAGACAAACCTAGACAATGGGAACTTATCTTAACTCAAGCAGAATTCGCGTACAATTACATGAGTAAATCGGTCTACAAGTTACTCTCCACTTTTTCTGTCTACTGTTTCACACCAAACGTGATGTATCCCAAGACACAAGTTAAAGTGTAAACTTCGAATTTAGGCCCACTTATCCTGAATAAAGTGAAAGGTGCAAGAAAAAGAAGCCCACATATGTCACCAGCGGCCTAGAGGTCCGAATTTTGTCCCACTTTGTCTTTTCACATTTATAAAGTATTTTATGTCTCATCCCTTCTAGAAGGGACTCTAATGTTGTTCAATCTATATCTAAGATCTATTCAAGACCTCTGACTTTCAGATTCTGTATCTAAGATCTGCTCAGGGTCTCTCACTGTCAGAGTCTGCTTTAAGTCATGTCAGAGTATTTTAAGAAGATTTTTCTACGATCTCAATCTGTCATAGTCTTTTTTAAGTCATTTCAGAGTTCGTCAGACTGTATCCCTAAGATCTGTCAGGATCCTCGTTTTGGGGCACGCCCAACCTCCTTTCTAGGCCTATATAAAGGCCTCCACTGTAACCAGAGGGAGATACCTTTTTAGTTGAATCAGTTTTCTGCACTGTGAAAACCTCCCCCTCGTACTTGTGGATTCTAGTAGTCCCTTGTGGATTCAAGGGTTGAAGACTCCGAATCTGTGGATTCAGAGGCAGGTTTCTTCTTCCTCAAGATTAGAGCTTTGTGGATTCAAGCCCATACCTTGTTTATCGGTCTTGGTACTTGTAATAAATCTAATGAAATTCTTGGAGGAAAGCAATATACCACTGAAAATAGAGATTGGTTGGTCGAACGATTAATCATCCAGTCATATGCAAACTCTGCTTGTGCCAAAGCATAATCCCATTGTTTTGACTTTTCTCTTAAAATAAACGAATCAAATTACTCTAGAGTTCTATTCACCACTTCAGTTTGACCATCTGTTTGTGAGTGACTTGTACTATTGAATTTAAGAAATGTGTCAAACCTCTTCCAAAGAGTCCGCCAGAAGTGAGATATAAACTTAGAATCTCTATTAGAGGTAATTGACTTAGCAATTCCATGTAGATGAATAATTTCTCTAAAAAAGTGATTGACTACCACCTGATTTGCGTCATTGGTCATCTTACATGCAATGGAATGTGCCAATTTTTAAAATCTATCAATAACCACAGAAACAGAGTCAGCTCCTCTATGTGTTCGTGGCAGACCTAATATAAAATTCATTGAAATTGCAGCCCATGGACGTGTGAAATAATCCTGACATTTACGAACAAAATTTTCTACATCTTTCTTTAGTTTAGGCCGGTAATATCGCTCTTCAACTGACTGTAAGGTCTTGTCTCGACCAAGGTGTCATGTTAAATCAAAAGAGTATAATTATCGTAGTAATTTCTCTCTTAAAGAGTTGCAAGGAATACATAACTATGTTCTCCAAAATAAAAAACCATCTTGTAGGTGGAAACCTTTAGTTGATATTCCTGACGTACATATCATATATTGTGTTGAGAAAAATCATCATCATTTAAGTATAATTCCTTGAGATAATCAAATCTTGTGATTTCAGCACGCAGGTTCAACAAACATGCTGTTTTTCTACTGAGAGCATCTGCAAGTCAATTCAGTTTTCCTGACTACTGTTTCATAACAAAAGTAAAACGTTGAATAAAAGAGCTCCAACTGGCATGCATTCTATCGATAAAAGTCTGACTATTTACTGATTTTAAGAGCTTGATGATCAGTATAAAAAATAAACTTTCGCTGAATCAAATAGTGTTCCCATGTTTGTGAAGCTTGGACCACATCATAAAATTCTAGTTCATACGTTGTCCATTTTTTTCTTACCTCAGATAGTTTTCCTCTGAAAAATGCTATCGGCCGACCTTCTTCCGACTGTACACCTCCAATGCCAACTATGGATGCATCGCATTCTGCTTCAAACAGTTTATCAAAATTTAGAAAGGCTAAACCATGAGCAGAACATAATTTCTTTTTAATCATGATAAAACTTTTTACTAGCTTCATTAGTCCATTTAAATTGACCCTTTTCCATACAAGTAGTAACAGGAGACATTATTGAGCTAAAGTTTCGAATGAATCTTCCATAAAATGGTGTCAACCCATGAAAACTTCAAACCTGATAAATTGTAGTTGGTGTTGACCAAACTTCGATAGCTCTGACCTTTTTTTCATCCACTTTGATACCATCTACACATACAGCATATCCTAAAAATCACAAATTAATAGTCATGAAGTCGCATTTCTCAAAATAATCTATAATTTATTCTGTTGTAACACTTTAGACACTCATCTGAGATGTTTCATGTGCTCATCTTTCGTAATACTACTGTAAATAATAATGTCGTCAAAATAAACGACAACATTTTTACCAATAAAAGGATTCTGAACCTGATTCATTACTCTCATAAAATTCCTGGCTGGATTCGGATTTAATGATATCTGCTCTTGCAATGACCTTCTGAGAAAATTTTAGAATCACAAAGCATATCTAACATGTCATCTAGACGTGGAATTGGGAATCTATACTTAACTCTTATCTTTTTTATAGCTCTACTGTCGACACACATCCGCCAACTTCCATCTTTCTTTGAAACAAGTAAAACAGGCACAGAGCATGGGCTCATACTTTCCTTTATCGACCTTTACATAATAACTCTTCAACTTATTCTTGAAAATTTAAATTTTCTTGTGGAGAAATTAATAGAAGTCAGAAGAAAGTGGAGCACATATAAATTAGAATTTTATGTTGTGGTTAGATCATTATATACTTGGGAACATTATTTGTTTCAATGAGATTTCTTTTTATTTACTGACCGTCAAGCTTTGAAATCATTCAACGGTGAGACTTCTTTTATGATAAATCACAAATCGGAAAAATCAAACAAAATGACTGATGCACTGAGCCGAAAATCAGAATTTTTTTATTATAGTGAGAGAAGTTAGTGATTTTGAATATCTGAGAGAACTCCATGTAGAAGGTGAAGATTTGGCTGAAACATGGCAAACCATCTAAAAGATTTCCCATTCTTGAGGTTTAGTTGTTTCGAGAAAATCAGTTATGTATCCCTCAAACTTCTTTGTGTGAGAAGTTAATTGGAGAATTACATGCATGAAGACCTGGGGGGCACTTTTGTGGAGATGTCAAATTTGTCAAGCTAATAAAGCCAGAACATAGGTATGTACACTCCATTACCTATTCCAGAGAAAGCATCGACTGACATTTCTATAGATTTTTTTTTGGGATTATCGCGTACCCAAAGAGGAGTAGATTCTATTTTTGTTGTTGTGGATAGATTTTCAAAGATGACATGTTTTATTTTATATACAAAGATGACATAATATGATACAGTTCAAGTAGCAAATTTCTTTTTCATGGAGATAGTCTGTTTGCATGGAACAGAGACTCAAAATTCGGAACAGATGAGACTGTTACATCTGACAGAGACTCAAAATTTCTATCCCATTTCTGTCATACTCTTTGGAAGAGATTTCACTCATGCCTCAAATTCAGTACTACATGTCATCCACAAACTAATGGTCAAAATAAAACTGATTAATGGGACACTTTGTAATTCAATCCGTTGTACTTCAGGAGACAAACCTAGACAATGGGAACTTATCTTAACTCAAGCAGAATTCGCGTACAATTACATGAGTAAATCGGTCTACAAGTTACTCTCCACTTTTTCTGTCTACTGTTTCACACCAAACGTGATGTATCCCAAGACACAAGTTAAAGTGTAAACTTCGAATTTAGGCCCACTTATCCTGAATAAAGTGAAAGGTGCAAGAAAAAGAAGCCCACATATGTCACCAGCGGCCTAGAGGTCCGAATTTTGTCCCACTTTGTCTTTTCACATTTATAAAGTATTTTATGTCTCATCCCTTCTAGAAGGGACTCTAATGTTGTTCAATCTATATCTAAGATCTATTCAAGACCTCTGACTTTCAGATTCTGTATCTAAGATCTGCTCAGGGTCTCTCACTGTCAGAGTCTGCTTTAAGTCATGTCAGAGTATTTTAAGAAGATTTTTCTACGATCTCAATCTGTCATAGTCTTTTTTAAGTCATTTCAGAGTTCGTCAGACTGTATCCCTAAGATCTGTCAGGATCCTCGTTTTGGGGCACGCCCAACCTCCTTTCTAGGCCTATATAAAGGCCTCCACTGTAACCAGAGGGAGATACCTTTTTAGTTGAATCAGTTTTCTGCACTGTGAAAACCTCCCCCTCGTACTTGTGGATTCTAGTAGTCCCTTGTGGATTCAAGGGTTGAAGACTCCGAATCTGTGGATTCAGAGGCAGGTTTCTTCTTCCTCAAGATTAGAGCTTTGTGGATTCAAGCCCATATCTTGTTTATCGGTCTTGGTACTTGTAATAAATCTAATGAAATTCTTGGAGGAAAGCAATATACCACTGAAAATAGAGATTGGTTGGTCGAACGATTAATCATCCAGTCATATGCAAACTCTGCTTGTGCCAAAGCATAATCCCATTGTTTTGACTTTTCTCTTAAAATAAACGAATCAAATTACTCTAGAGTTCTATTCACCACTTCAGTTTGACCATCTGTTTGTGAGTGACTTGTACTATTGAATTTAAGAAATGTGTCAAACCTCTTCCAAAGAGTCCGCCAGAAGTGAGATATAAACTTAGAATCTCTATTAGAGGTAATTGACTTAGCAATTCCATGTAGATGAATAATTTCTCTAAAAAAGTGATTGACTACCACCTGATTTGCGTCATTGGTCATCTTACATGCAATGGAATGTGCCAATTTTTAAAATCTATCAATAACCACAGAAACAGAGTCAGCTCCTCTATGTGTTCGTGGCAGACCTAATATAAAATTCATTGAAATTGCAGCCCATGGACGTGTGAAATAATCCTGACATTTACGAACAAAATTTTCTACATCTTTCTTTAGTTTAGGCCGGTAATATCGCTCTTCAACTGACTGTAAGGTCTTGTCTCGACCAAGGTGTCATGTTAAATCAAAAGAGTATAATTATCGTAGTAATTTCTCTCTTAAAGAGTTGCAAGGAATACATAACTATGTTCTCCAAAATAAAAAACCATCTTGTAGGTGGAAACCTTTAGTTGATATTCCTGACGTACATATCATATATTGTGTTGAGAAAAATCATCATCATTTAAGTATAATTCCTTGAGATAATCAAATCTTGTGATTTCAGCACGCAGGTTCAACAAACATGCTGTTTTTCTACTGAGAGCATCTGCAAGTCAATTCAGTTTTCCTGACTACTGTTTCATAACAAAAGTAAAACGTTGAATAAAAGAGCTCCAACTGGCATGCATTCTATCGATAAAAGTCTGACTATTTACTGATTTTAAGAGCTTGATGATCAGTATAAAAAATAAACTTTCGCTGAATCAAATAGTGTTCCCATGTTTGTGAAGCTTGGACCACATCATAAAATTCTAGTTCATACGTTGTCCATTTTTTTCTTACCTCAGATAGTTTTCCTCTGAAAAATGCTATCGGCCGACCTTCTTCCGACTGTACACCTCCAATGCCAACTATGGATGCATCGCATTCTGCTTCAAACAGTTTATCAAAATTTAGAAAGGCTAAACCATGAGCAGAACATAATTTCTTTTTAATCATGATAAAACTTTTTACTAGCTTCATTAGTCCATTTAAATTGACCCTTTTCCATACAAGTAGTAACAGGAGACATTATTGAGCTAAAGTTTCGAATGAATCTTCCATAAAATGGTGTCAACCCATGAAAACTTCAAACCTGATAAATTGTAGTTGGTGTTGACCAAACTTCGATAGCTCTGACCTTTTTTTCATCCACTTTGATACCATCTACACATACAGCATATCCTAAAAATCACAAATTAATAGTCATGAAGTCGCATTTCTCAAAATAATCTATAATTTATTCTGTTGTAACACTTTAGACACTCATCTGAGATGTTTCATGTGCTCATCTTTCGTAATACTACTGTAAATAATAATGTCGTCAAAATAAACGACAACATTTTTACCAATAAAAGGATTCTGAACCTGATTCATTACTCTCATAAAATTCCTGGCTGGATTCGGATTTAATGATATCTGCTCTTGCAATGACCTTCTGAGAAAATTTTAGAATCACAAAGCATATCTAACATGTCATCTAGACGTGGAATTGGGAATCTATACTTAACTCTTATCTTTTTTATAGCTCTACTGTCGACACACATCCGCCAACTTCCATCTTTCTTTGAAACAAGTAAAACAGGCACAGAGCATGGGCTCATACTTTCCTTTATCGACCTTTACATAATAACTCTTCAACTTATTCTTGAAAATTTAAATTTTCTTGTGGAGAAATTAATAGAAGTCAGAAGAAAGTGGAGCACATATAAATTAGAATTTTATGTTGTGGTTAGATCATTATATACTTGGGAACATTATTTGTTTCAATGAGATTTCTTTTTATTTACTGACCGTCAAGCTTTGAAATCATTCAACGGTGAGACTTCTTTTATGATAAATCACAAATCGGAAAAATCAAACAAAATGACTGATGCACTGAGCCGAAAATCAGAATTTTTTTATTATAGTGAGAGAAGTTAGTGATTTTGAATATCTGAGAGAACTCCATGTAGAAGGTGAAGATTTGGCTGAAACATGGCAAACCATCTAAAAGATTTCCCATTCTTGAGGTTTAGTTGTTTCGAGAAAATCAGTTATGTATCCCTCAAACTTCTTTGTGTGAGAAGTTAATTGGAGAATTACATGCATGAAGACCTGGGGGGCACTTTTGTGGAGATGTCAAATTTGTCAAGCTAATAAAGCCAGAACATAGGTATGTACACTCCATTACCTATTCCAGAGAAAGCATCGACTGACATTTCTATAGATTTTTTTTTGGGATTATCGCGTACCCAAAGAGGAGTAGATTCTATTTTTGTTGTTGTGGATAGATTTTCAAAGATGACATGTTTTATTTTATATACAAAGATGACATAATATGATACAGTTCAAGTAGCAAATTTCTTTTTCATGGAGATAGTCTGTTTGCATGGAACAGAGACTCAAAATTCGGAACAGATGAGACTGTTACATCTGACAGAGACTCAAAATTTCTATCCCATTTCTGTCATACTCTTTGGAAGAGATTTCACTCATGCCTCAAATTCAGTACTACATGTCATCCACAAACTAATGGTCAAAATAAAACTGATTAATGGGACACTTTGTAATTCAATCCGTTGTACTTCAGGAGACAAACCTAGACAATGGGAACTTATCTTAACTCAAGCAGAATTCGCGTACAATTACATGAGTAAATCGGTCTACAAGTTACTCTCCACTTTTTCTGTCTACTGTTTCACACCAAACGTGATGTATCCCAAGACACAAGTTAAAGTGTAAACTTCGAATTTAGGCCCACTTATCCTGAATAAAGTGAAAGGTGCAAGAAAAAGAAGCCCACATATGTCACCAGCGGCCTAGAGGTCCGAATTTTGTCCCACTTTGTCTTTTCACATTTATAAAGTATTTTATGTCTCATCCCTTCTAGAAGGGACTCTAATGTTGTTCAATCTATATCTAAGATCTATTCAAGACCTCTGACTTTCAGATTCTGTATCTAAGATCTGCTCAGGGTCTCTCACTGTCAGAGTCTGCTTTAAGTCATGTCAGAGTATTTTAAGAAGATTTTTCTACGATCTCAATCTGTCATAGTCTTTTTTAAGTCATTTCAGAGTTCGTCAGACTGTATCCCTAAGATCTGTCAGGATCCTCGTTTTGGGGCACGCCCAACCTCCTTTCTAGGCCTATATAAAGGCCTCCACTGTAACCAGAGGGAGATACCTTTTTAGTTGAATCAGTTTTCTGCACTGTGAAAACCTCCCCCTCGTACTTGTGGATTCTAGTAGTCCCTTGTGGATTCAAGGGTTGAAGACTCCGAATCTGTGGATTCAGAGGCAGGTTTCTTCTTCCTCAAGATTAGAGCTTTGTGGATTCAAGCCCATACCTTGTTTATCGGTCTTGGTACTTGTAATAAATCTAATGAAATTCTTGGAGGAAAGCAATATACCACTGAAAATAGAGATTGGTTGGTCGAACGATTAATCATCCAGTCATATGCAAACTCTGCTTGTGCCAAAGCATAATCCCATTGTTTTGACTTTTCTCTTAAAATAAACGAATCAAATTACTCTAGAGTTCTATTCACCACTTCAGTTTGACCATCTGTTTGTGAGTGACTTGTACTATTGAATTTAAGAAATGTGTCAAACCTCTTCCAAAGAGTCCGCCAGAAGTGAGATATAAACTTAGAATCTCTATTAGAGGTAATTGACTTAGCAATTCCATGTAGATGAATAATTTCTCTAAAAAAGTGATTGACTACCACCTGATTTGCGTCATTGGTCATCTTACATGCAATGGAATGTGCCAATTTTTAAAATCTATCAATAACCACAGAAACAGAGTCAGCTCCTCTATGTGTTCGTGGCAGACCTAATATAAAATTCATTGAAATTGCAGCCCATGGACGTGTGAAATAATCCTGACATTTACGAACAAAATTTTCTACATCTTTCTTTAGTTTAGGCCGGTAATATCGCTCTTCAACTGACTGTAAGGTCTTGTCTCGACCAAGGTGTCATGTTAAATCAAAAGAGTATAATTATCGTAGTAATTTCTCTCTTAAAGAGTTGCAAGGAATACGTAACTATGTTCTCCAAAATAAAAAACCATCTTGTGTTAGTGGCATACCTAATATAAAATTCATTGAAATATCTCAGATCAGTATTCAAAGTGTTGCACAGAATTTTTTATATATAAACTTGAATAAATGTGACTTGTTGACTACTACTTTGGAATTGTTGGGATATGTTATAAGTGCAAATGGGATGTTTCTATGGGTTGGTCAGAGGAATCAAAGATTGGTCAACACACATCACAATTCATTTCATTCAAAGTTTCTACAGGTTCACGTCCTTTCACAGAAGGTTACTACATGTATGGAAGAGTATCATTTGAAATAGACTGACGAAGCTAGTAAAAGTTTTATCATGATAAAAGAGAAAGTATGTTCTGCTCCAGTTTTAATCATGCATCCATAAGTTGCATTGGAGGTGTACCGTCGCAAGAAGGTCAACATATAAGATTTTTCAATGAAAACCTTTATGAGATAAATAAAAAAATGAACAATGAAGGAACTTAAGTTTTAAACCGTGGAAGGTGCTTTACAAACTTGGAAAAACTATTTGATTCATAAATAATCTAATTTATCTATTAATCATGAAGTTCATCAATTAGTAAAGAGTTAGACTTCTATTAATAAAACACTTTTGCTATTAAACATAAGTCAGGGAAACTAAATCAAGTTGCAGATGCTTTTATACAAAAAACAGTATATTTGGTGAACTTGCGCGCTGATGATGATGATGATGATTTTTCTCAACAATATATGACATCTATATCAAGAATATCAATTAAGGGTTTTCATGTCAAGATGATTTTTCATTTTGAGAAACACAATTATGTACCTTCATACAAATTATTTTTCACCAAAGAGTTACAACAAGTTGAATCGAAAGAAATATAGACCATATCAAGTTCTACAATAGATCAATGTCAATGCATAGCTCATTGATCTCCAACCAAACATGACTATTTCACCCACATTGAAATGCAGACTTGAGGATGAGTTTGCTTGAAGGAGGAGAGACTCATGTAACCCTTTCAATTCTAAAAGGTATTTTATTTTTCATTTACTCTTGAAAATTCTGTGATTGTCATATTCAGTTTAGGATCTCTGACAAAGTAGTTTTAGAGGATCTGTCTAAGATCTGTCCCTAAGATCTGTCATGATCTTCCTTTTGGGGAGTGCCCAACCTCCTTTCTAAGCCTATATAAAGGCTTTTTAGTTGAATCACTTTTCTCCATTGTGCGAATCTTTCTTTCTTGCATGTGCATTCAGGCAACCCTTTGTAGATTCAAGGGCTTAAGACACCGAATCTAAGGATTTAGAGGCAGGATTTATAATCTTTTTTACAAAGATTAAGGCTTTGTGGATTTAAGCCCATATCTTTTTTAGCAACATTGCTGTTACATCAGAACGTTTGTCAGATTAAACCTATAAATTCTAATTTTTAGGCTCTTTATTTTTTCCATGCCACATAAAGTTCTTCACTGAATTATAGATAAATCACATTTCAATGTGGTTGTACACCTCAAATGGAAACTATGGATGCATCAGATTCCACTTCAAAGAGTTTATCAAAGTTTCAGACAACTAAAACTGAAGTAGTTTTAATATCATTTCATCATAATAAACTAAAACTATTTTAATACAATTTCATCTTTTATAAAAATACTTTTTTGATAAACTAAAACAGTTTATCAGTCCATTTCCAAACACCATTTTTCATACTTAGAGTAACTTGAGACCTTTTCTTCGTCTACTTTAATACCTTTTCTTCTATAATAGTGTAAAAAAAAAATCATCATAATAAACAATAATAAATTTGTCATTAAAAGGTTTCAGAAGCTGATTCATCATTCTACATCACTTTATGACCAACCATTTAGAGAGACCTGACTTTAGACCAAGAAACTGTTGTGGAATGAAAAATTGAATGTTTTTCAACCAGGTGGAGGACCCATTAACATCTACGTTGAAACGGCTTTAGACCAACTCAAGTGAATCAGAACCTCAAGACATGTGAACACTATCTTTTGCCCAAATTTAGCTGCAAATGGTCTACTAAGAGATTTGGTCCCATGTTTAGTGCACCTACATCTCACAATTTGCACATTTTATTCATTTAAAATATCCCTCTCAGAGAATGATCCTATTTCTATTTCTTAGGGGCTTTCTAACAGAATAATCTTTTTTCATAAGACGATTTAAACTGTTTTCTTGTCTCCATTTTTTAGGATCTTAACAGATTTCCCCTTTTAAAGATTACTGATAACTAATATTTGGCATATAAATTGGACCCCTATTGTATTCCCAAGGAGGCACGCTTTTTATGAATCAATTTTTGAGTTCTTTTCCTTTTTGGATGTTCTCTTTTTTGGAGCCATTTTCCATCTTATGCACCCAGGATCAACCTCTTGTGAACTTAAGCGGCAAAATCTCTTTGTTCTGTGGATTCAGAGCAGCGAGTTTTCAAGCAAGACACAATCATTTGCTAAGAGAATATACAACAATTGATATATGCTCTTTAAATAAACTTTTATCTCTTGGCCAAATTCAGATTAATGTTATCTGCTCTTTAAATAAACTTTTGACAAAGTTGAAAACCACAAAGCATAAATAACATGCCATCTTTCTTTGTAAAAAGCACAATAAGCATGGAGCAATCGTTTACTAAAGTCTTGGACTTTTTTATTTCAAATCTGATATTTCTTATATAGTCATCCTATGCTTTGGAAGACTAGGCAAGCCTGCTCCTGATAAAAAGTCAATATGATGTTGTACATCTCACAATTGTGGACAATGAATAGACAGTTCTTGAATTACAGAAAATTCAGATAATAGTCTTTTAATAACATTTAGTGTCACATCATTTATTTTGATGTTTGGGTCAGATAGTTCAAATTATTCAGTATTAATATTAAGCTTTTTAAAAAACTGTCTTGTTAATGAGCATTATTTTTCTTTTATTCTTGTCTCATTTACTAAAGTTTACTACTTATATTTACACCACAATCAATTTTTTAATATTTCTATAGAAAATATAAATATTTTCTTTCCTACGGTGTGTAGCATCAACATCAAGTTGCCATAGCCTACTTAATCTCATGTGAGATTGTTCAATCTCAAGAACATTTCATTGCCCATCATCAAATCCTACCTAATGAAAATTTAATTAAACATATTTCCGAAACTTTCATTTCGACTTCCATCTTGATCCAATCAATTCGACAATGTTTCAACTACTCCCACTATTAATGATCATATCACATACCTAAGAATTGATAGTGCAACTTATAACTAAAAATTTATGCAAGGGTGAGTCTTCTTCCTTTTCTGATGAATAATATATCACTCTCCTGACTACAAGTGAATGTGATAGTGCCTTTGCTGACTTTTCATATATATTCTGAAGTAAAATCACGAGCTTGAATTTGAGAGGAATGTGTATTGGATGAGAATAGATGATATTTTTCATGTGCGAATTGTAAGATTTAGGCTCACTAAACATGTGAATTAATTGTTTTGTGGAGCAATTGAAGCTTAGTTTGGGCAAAAAATAGTCTTCACGTCTCTTGAGTCTCTGACTCATCTTAGATTGTCTAAAACTTCATTACTCTTGATTCTATTACTTTTTACTTTTTTCAACAGCAGTTTATGCACTACATCACATTGAGGATAAGTGAGCACAAACTTGAAGTTGACACTTTAACTTGTGTCTTGGCTACATCATAATATCAATCTAGAAGTCAATTGTTTCCCTGATGCCACTTAACGCAGCAAAAGTTCAGAAGGGAATAATGACTTGTACAAAAATCTTGAATCATCTTGAATCGTCAAAAATCATGCTCCAGTGTTTGTCAAGAAGAAGGTCCCTGAGTTTACCAAGGGTTGATTCTAATTCCACATAATCAAGAAGAAGGTTTTCTGGGTTCAAAGGGGTGCTGGCGTCGACGAGCAGAAGGAGAGAACTTCTACGAATTTGTGTTAAAAAAAAGGTAACATGTCTCTGGGGCTACAGGGTGTGCCTTTAGATACGCTAAACAGTTTTCATTCTGGCCCAAAAGAACTCCCTCCTCTTGCCACAAGGCTTTTTATTCTGCGCACTCAAAAAACATGTTCTCTTGAACTAGAACTTATCATTCCGCATTTCGACGCAGCCTAAAGCCCACCCCAAGTACCAGTGGCCCAATTATTAAATTTGTACCATATCTCTATTTGTTCTCTTTTAATTTTCGTCCCAAAGTTAAATCTTTGTTTAAAATTCATTTTTTTTTTCTGAAATTAAAGTTTTATATGAAATTCAGTTTTTTTAAATTAAAATTTAAAAAATCATTTTAACTTCAAATTCATTTATTTTTTATTCTGTTTAAAAATTTAAGTTTCATTTATAATTTCAGTTTATATTAAAATTTCATTGAAAATTCAAATGTTAGCACCAAATTCAATGTATCCCTAAAGGTATTCTATGTTTTGTGTCAAATAAAATTTTGTGAGTTTCGAATTAGGGAACTCTGTTTTTAATTTTTTGAGCTTAAGTCATCCCGTTGTATATTCAATAGACTCATCTTCTGTAATTTGCAGATTTAAGATGAAACGACAATGATTAAGTATTCAAGATGTGACCTAAAGCCCCACAGCATCAGAGTTATTTACAGTTCACCCAGGCCATCCTTTTCTCAAGTTTTGTGTTGCTTAGTTTTATTAAGCCTGGTTATTATTCTGGATTTAGATTCTTAAGATGTCACGAGGTAAAGAGAATTTGAAAGTTTGTCCTATTTCAATATAAAAAGTTTGTTGATTTGAAGAATTTGAAGAATGAAATAGTACTGACTACACTAAAATGTTACAAAAAACTTATGAAGTGGATGACATTATAATGGCTCTAGTGATTTTTCAATAAAGATTGATTTGTTCAATTTGAATGGGAATTGGAAATATGATAAATTTCTACAATCGGAATCTTATATGATATCTATATTTTTAAGTGAATTTTGATAAAATATTGTAGAAAAAGTGGGATTACAATTTTTTTAATAGGCTTGAAAATATTATGGTTATATATATCAGAATGCTGAAACATTTTTAAAGAAAATTATACCAAGAGTTGGAGTGATCTGAAGTTTTCAAAAGTGATGTTGTTGAGATAAATACTTGTCATGTTTCTTTGAGTAAACTATGGCAATATAGTTTAGATGCCACGTACTTGGTCAAATATAACTATTTTATTTATAAAAATACAGCATATTTTTAATGTCTAATAAAAGAAAATAAATTTTCTTATGTAGTGAAACAAAAGAAGAAGCAGATTATCATGATTAGATAAAAAGAAACTCTTTAGCACTTTGAAAGTGACCTAATAAAATATTACTTTAGAAGTAACTCTCAGATTGAACATAGAAAGATTATTTAATCCTTCATAAAAAAATTATTTAGTTTATGTAAAGAGTGATTTTAATATTTTATTTCTATTTAATAGAAAATTTATGTTTTACCAACAATAATCGATTATTGCCTTTATTGAACCAATAACAATACATCTGATAAATTAAATTTTCTGGCATTGTGGTGCTTCACTTGCCGCCGGATTAGGTCACTTGGTGTACTAAGCGTCACAAAATTAATCTGCCTTGAACTAGTATCGATGAAGAACTTAAGTTGCTAGTATCTTGGCTCTTCACTCATCGTTGGATCCATTCTAGTCATGTGCATGTCGAGTGACATAAAATTCATGAACTGTCAATAGAATACTTACTAACTCTGATGTTGTGACGGTTGAAGACACATGCTGAATCCTTGAATAACGTGCTATAATGGTTGTCATTTCGCTTTGAATCTACAGGGTGAAGAGGACAGGTCCCTTGAGTCCACAACGGGGTGATTCAAAAAACAACAAAATAAGAAAAGAGTTCCCTAAGTCCACAAGGGTGCTGGAGTCCACCAGCAGAAATTGTATTAATAAAAGGAAACATGCCTCTGACGCTATAGGAAACATGCCACTACCACCAAAAAAAATAGGCTAGTTGGTTTGATTTGGGTGAAAAAATTAAATTTCAAATGAAATCTAAATTTGAAATCAAATGTTGGCTGAAATTTGAGCCCAAACGAAAATTTTTATTCCAGACAAAATTTGAGTTCAAAGGAAAATTTAAATTTTGCATTTGAAGTTAAAATTCAAATTTAAATTTCAGATGAAATTCGAAAAAGATTAGAAATAGATATATGGGCTTATTTTCGTAATTAGGTTAGTTAAGTAAATTGGTCTTCCAACTACAACAGTATTTGATGTAGTCCAAGACACAAGTTAAAGTGTCAACTTCGAGTTTAGAGCCACTTATCCATAATTTTGGTCATAAAGTTAAAATTGTAGGAAAAACGAGCCCACATATGTCACCAGTGGGCTGGAGGTCTGAATTTGGGCCCACTTTATGTCCTTTAACTTTTAGAAGGTACTTTATGTCTCATTCCTTCTAGAAGAGAGTTTAATGGGGTTCAATCTGTATCTAAGATCTGCTCATGGTCTCTCACTATCAGAATATGCTTTAGGTCATGTTAGAGTATTTTAAGAAGATTTGTCTAAGATCTCAGTTGGTCAAAGTCAGTCAGGATCTGTCCCTAAGATCTATTAGGATCCTCCTTCTCTTGGATTCAGGCACCCCCTTGTGCATTCAAGGGTTGAAGACTTTGATTCATAAACTTCAAGCCTATTTGTTGTTGATTTTGTGGACTCAAGCCTATATCTTGTTTATTTTCCATGTTACTATTGTAGTAGTGATACTCAAAACAATTCACATGAACTTGTAATTTAGTGGATTAAGAAGAATAACGAAACCATAGTTACAGATATCTATTTCCTTATATTTTCAATGAGAAAAGTTTCTTTTGGTGAAATATACTATGATGTCTTTCATCTATCTTTATGTAGACCCAAGCAATTTAATCTAAATGCAATTCACTTTATGTTTTGTCCAAAAATGGTGAGAAGTTTGATTTATGCCAAATAAAAGAACATAAATTTTACAGCACAGGTAAAAAAAAGAAGAAGCACGTTATAATGACTAGCAAAAAGAAAGTTTTCATACTTTGAAGAAAAATTCAAAAGTATTTATTCTGGTTAAAACAACGATTGCAACTGTCATTGACTTACCAGAGACAAGGAGATGGCAGTATGGATATCTATGAGTCAGTGACATACTAGAGACAATGGGAATATCATCTACATTCAATGTTATGAAACGGACTCCTAGACGAGTCCTTTTCAAGAAGCAGTGCCTGATGCAGCCAAAACCCTGAAGCCCGCTACTAAAGTCCAGTATTGATGTACCTCGATTCTCTATAAGTTCCCTCCTGCTGGTAGAGTCCAGCACCCCTGTTGACTCATGGAACCTTGTGGTTGATTCTGTGGATTCAGAATCACCCACTGAAGCACATTTTTCGAGGATTCCAGACGAGTCTTTGACCCCCACAACAATTGAGTTGATCACAACTCGTGTCATTTCTTTCTCAACTGTCATAGCGTCAGAAACGTGACTCTGAATCTACTGATTCGAAGTCTTCAACCGTTGAGTCCACAAGGGGGTGCCTGAGTCCATAAGCAGAGGAAATGGATATCATAGTACAGAAAACTGATTCAACTAAAAACTGAGGACCTCAGGTTACATTTAGAGCTTTTATATAGGCCAAAAAAATAAGCTGAGCGCTCCCGAAAAGGAAAATTATAACAGATGTTAGAGACAGAGTCTGACTGACTGTGAAGTGACTTAAAAGAGACTTTGACAGACTGAGATCTTTTACAGATCTTTTAAAAATACTTTGACTGACCGTGAAATGATCTGAAACAGACTCTGACAGTAGAAGGTCCTTAGTAGACCTAAAAAACAGACTTGATATCCTTGATAGATAATACGTAGACCTTTTTAGACAGAAAGTACCTTGTAGAACTGAAAAGACATAATGTAGATATATGTGGGTTCCCTTTTTTAGCACCTTTCACTTTATGGCCTAGATTTGAAGTTGAGACTTCACGTGTCTTAGACTACATCAGGAAAGAGAGAGATCTCACGAAATATAGAGAAAGAGAATGGAGACAAAGCTCACATCAGACAGAGAGAGGGATCTCAGGAGATATGAAGAAAGAAAAAAAGGTCCTGCAAGATATGTAGAGAAATATGGTTAAACTGTTTTCATGGTCACCATGATTCTCAGAAGAATGTGTACTTCTCTAGTGCTCGGTTGTCTTTTTACCGCAGACGTTCTAATTTAACAATATATTCATTTGAATATTCTGCAAGTTAACCTAAGAATATGCCTTTAAAAGGGAGATTTTGGATCACCATTATCTTGGCCTTGTCCACCTTTAATCAGTTGTTGATGACTGCACTAAGAAATGGGATTTCTCCTAACTCAGCACTAGGTTCTTGTTGATACACAGTTGCTAGACACCACTCAAATGGCTGACTTAAAATCATATCTGATAATATTTCTAATCGTACATAACACACATATATTGATGAGAAAGTGGATGGTGTATTACATAAACTGAAGGTATTGTATTAATGAAAAAATCGATGGTACATTTAATAGTAGTCCTTTCCTTATCATTAGGATGTATAGGTACCTAATTCTGACCAGAACATTCATCTAGGAAATAGAATAAATATGTACCAGAAGGTTTACCCAAAAACTTTATGAATAAAAGGTAAAAAAAAGATTTTTTTTGTTAGAAGATATGACTAGTTGATCACGTTTCAGCTTTAGCTGTATATTCTGAAAGTAAAATCACAACGTACAATCTGAAAGGTCTCTTGGTTGAAAACTCCTTGCCCTGAAATCCACAGAATAAAGAGATTTCGCTCCTTGAGTGCACAAGGGATTGATCCTCCGTTCACAAGATCGAAAGTGGCATCCTGAGTCCACAGGGTACTGAAATCTACCAGTAGAGGTGGAGAGCCTCAAAAATTGATTCATAAAAATGTGCTTCATTTGCGCTACAAGGGGGGACCTACTTCATTTACGCTACAAGGGGGAAATCTGTTGTGATCGTAGAAAAAATGTAGAAGAAAACAGATGAACCTTCGAAGGATGATAACAGAATCCTTGATAACTCATTTTGGGCCTAAAAATAGGCCACCACCTGTAGCACCAAGTTATCTTTGAATTTAAAATTAAAATTTGGATATCTGACGAAACTAAAAATACTGGGCTTCAGGCTTCTTTGGTAGTGGAATAAGCTATATATTAAGTTGGAGAAATTTGACTTCATCACTGCTACTTTGTTATTGTTGGGATATGAGTAACTGTGGAAGGCATCAAGGATTGGACAACAGCAACTACAAATCATTCGTTTCCAAGTTTACATCGGTTTGCATCATTTTTATATAAAATTCTTTGAAAATTTTAACTCAATGATATCTCCAGTTACTGCATGTATGAAAAAGGTCATTTCAAGTGGACTGATGAAGCTAGTAAAAGAGAAATTATGCCATGGGCTGTGCTCTCCAAACATGGGAACTCTTTTTGATTCAGGGAGAGTTTATTTTACATACTGATCATCAGGCTCTTAAGTCAATCAATAGAATGCAGGCCTGATGTATCTATTTAATTTAACATTTTGCTTTTTCGTTGAACACAAGTTAGGGAAATATATTTAGTAAATTGACCTACAGATGCAAAGATTGCCCTGAAACACAGTAGGATAATACTTTGGCTGAAGCAGAGTTTGCATATTGCTCGTGTTCTGGGCAATTGATGCAGCCCAAACCCTGAACCCCACTACTGAGGATGCATAAAGACCCAGTATTGATGTACCTTGAAGCCCATTACCATTCAACTTTAGGCCGACTTTACTTGAAACACCTTCAAGGCCGTTTTTGTTTAATGTAGCCCAGAACCTGTTGTCAAATGAGGAATGGAAGGTTTTGACCCAGGTGGGGGAACTAGTAAGATCTCAATTGAAAAGGCTAAAAAAATTAATAGAATGAAGTGTCATGATTTTATAGATCAAGTCAACAGAATCAGAAACTCAAGAGAGGTGACAACTATGTTTTGCCGAAATTCAACCCCAAATGGTCTACTCAGAGATTTGGTCACTTGTTTAGTCAGCCTAAATCTCACACTTTGTACATTTTATTCATGTAAAATATTCCTCTATTATTTTTAGGGCGTTCCTACTTCATAAGGGCCTTCTAGCAGAATCCTCCTTTTTCATCGGACGGTTTAAACTGTTTTTTTCTCCCTATTTCGAGGATCATAACAGATTTTCTCCTTTATAAGGCATCTATAAGAAACTTTTGGCTTATAAATAGGTCCCCCACTGTAGTCCCAAGGAGGCACGTTTCTTTATCCATCAATTTTCGAGTTCTTTTCCTTTTTGCAGGCTCTCCCTTTCTACTGGTGATCCAGTATCCCTGTGGACTCAGCGAGCAATTTTCGATCTTATGGACTCATGATAAACCCCTTGTGAACTCAAGACGCAAAATCTTTTCGCTCTGTGGATTCCGGGTGAAGAGTTTTCAACCAAGACACGTTAGTTTCAGATCAAAACTTGTGATATTGTTTTCGGAATATATAGCCAAAGCTGAAACATGATCAAGTTATCAACTCTTAAACGTTCTGCTGAATCACTGTTGCAGCTGGAAGCCCAGCTAACTTAACCAGGCCAATTATGAAATTAGGGCCATATATCTATTTTATTCTTTCTCAAAGTTTATCTGAAATTAAAATTCGAAATTCAAATTTTCGTTGAACCTCAAATTTAGTCCGAAATTTAAATTTTCATTTGAAATTGTAATTGTTTTTAAAAAGTCAAATTTCATTTGAAATTCAAAATGCGGCCAAAAATTGACTTTAAATTTAGATTTCATTTGAAATTAAAATCTTGGCGCCCATAGTAACACTTTCTAGCCTATTTAAAGGCGTATTATCTTTTTTCAATACAATTTCGTGAGTTTTCTTCTCTTGAAGTTGTCTTCTTCTGCTGTTGACTGAGGCACCTTTGCGTCAGCAATCTCCATTTCCAGTAGTATATAGTTCTCAAAGAGTTAAATCGTTTAAACGTAGTTTGTGGTGAGCTTCTAAGTTTAGTTTTAATATCTAAATCTTGCTTTCAATTCATTGTTTTTTTCAAGTTTAAATTTTATGTCAACATCTAATTCGGGTACACGATCATGATGCTTGATCTGTTTTTGTTCTGTTCTTTTAATTCGGGTACAGGATCATATGATGCTTGATCTGTTTTTGTTCTTTTTTGAGACTGCTACTATTTTCGTCCTTCCAGTCTTCTTCTAATTTTTACACTTGTTGTTCATTTTGACCTTAAACCTATACTAAATATCATAAATTTAATTGAGATCCGAAAATAAAATTTCTAGTCAAATTAAAATTATGTCATTATATGTTAATTCTTTTCTCGTAATTCAAAGCTTATTTGATTTCTATTTTTCGTTTAAACAGCTAATCGGGGTGCAAGATCATTATACTTAAGCCAATCTAACTCTGTACTTGTAATCTTACCATCTTTCTATTTTCAGAAGCCAAGTATTTTCGGCCTTCGAGTCTTCTTCGAATTTTTATCCTTGCTGTTCGTTTCATTTTCTATATTTATTTGAAATTGAAATGGTAACTGATATTCGAAGATAAAATTTCTAGATAAATTTAAAATAACATAATGTTTAAATTTATCCCCAAATTCAATTTTGATGTCGTGTTTTAATTTCATTGAAAAACTAATATTTTCTTTTGAGACCCCTACTATTTTTCTCCATTTAGTCTTCTTCAAATTTTGATAGTTATTTTTCTTTAATTTTCCAATTTAATTTCAGATTTGTAAATAAATTTTCTACTTAAATTCAAATTTAAATCATAATATTTTATATCTTAATAGTCGAATGAAAATTTAATTCACCTCTAAATTCTGTCTGAGCATGAAATCCTGGTGCAAGATCATGATACTCAGGTTATTCTACTTCTACTTTTCAAATATTTGTATTTTCCTATTTTGAGGCCCCTATTATTATGGCCCTTATAGTTTTCTCCTAATCTCATATTTTTGGCTTAAATTTCCAATTTTATTAAACATTTCACTTGTAACTGAAATTCAAAATAAAAATTTATTTGAAATTTAAATATTTTATTAAATATTTTTTTAGTCAAACTTTTTCTTTACATTAAAATTTTAGTTGTGTTTGAAATTTAAATTTTAATTGAGATTTAAAATGGAAATTTCGAGTCCATGTCGTAATCAAATTCTAATGTTTAGATTTGTCTCCGAATTCAAATATTATTCCACATTTTAAGTTTTTTGAAACATTTAAGCATGGTGCAAAATCACGATACTTGAGTCATTTTCTCCAATTCTCTCTTTTTCAAAATTATTTTGAAGTTTGAGTTTTAATTAACATTCGAAAATGAACTTTGTTCTCAAGTTCAAAATAAAATTATAATGTTTAAATTTATCTCTCAGCTTAAGTTTTAATTGAGTTTAAATTTTGTCATAACCTTTAACACAGATAATTTTTGTCCTTTATGTCTTCATCAAATTTATATACTTGGCTTTTTTTAGTTTTTCAAAATTGAGATTTGGATTAAAAATTGAGATTCACAAATGAAATTTCTAGTCAAATTCGAATCAAATCATAATGTTTAAAATTATCTCTTAAGTCAAATTTTAATTCACATTTAAATTTCATCCAAAGATCTAATCGAGGCACAAGATAATGATACTTGAGTCATTCTAATTCCTTTATTTTAATCTTAGTATCTTTCTATTTTGAGAGCCCTTTTATTTTTCTATTTCGAGTCTTCTTGAAATTTGTAAACTTGTTTTGTTCAATTTTCTAATTTTATAGAAAGTAGCATTACTAGTTACTTCACATATTAGGATTTCAAGTTTTGAATATCTAAAAGCGTTATATTCTAAATATGGACTTTGCCAATTTTTGGAATGATTGCATGTAGAATAAATCAATCAATGGATTTCATATATAAAAAAATTATTTTTTTGTAGAAATCAGTTTTGCATTCCACAAATATCACTTCATGAAAAAATGATTTGAGAATTACATACAAGATGACTTGAATGACATTTGGGACTTGGCAACATCTCACAAATGATACAATAATGATATTATTGACCACAATTAGAGAAGTGATGTAACAATAATGGAGAAAATAAACAATATACAAGGTTTGAATCTATGAAACTCCAATCTTAGAGAAGAAACCAAGCTCTAAATCCATATATTCGGAGACTTTAACCCTTAAATTCACAAGGGAGTGTTTGAATCTACAAGCAAAGAAAGAGGTTTTTCATAATGAGAAAAAATGATTTAACTTGAAAAATATATTCCTCATACTATAATGGGGGCCTTTTAAGCCCAAAAAAAGGTGGGATGCTCTCAAAAGAAGGATCCTTAATAGATCTTAAGAATAGAGTCTAACTGACTATAAAATGACCCAAAATAGATTGACAAATTAAGATCTTAAACATATTCTTTAGATATACTCTGATTGACTCTAAACTAACTTGAAACAAACTCTAATAAGTAAAGATGTTAAATAGATCTTTGGTATAAACTTTAAATAATATTTAATGCCCCTCCCCTTTAAGAAGGAAAGATTACTTTTTGGACCTCTATACTGCATGTGACATATGTGGCCTCTTTTCAGCAATCTTCACTTTATGACCCAAATTTAAGATACTTTAGCCTAAATTCGAAATTAAGATTTCAACTTATGTCTTGGGCTACATCAAGTTCAAAATTCTGTCCAAAAATATTAAATTTGTCAGATTAATAAAGTATATTATCAAAACATGTCTCTATACTCCATTACTAATTTCATATATGCCATGTGGTGGACATTTTGAATAGATTTTATTTTGAGATTGCCATATACTCAAAGATGATCAAACTCTATTTTTGTAGTTGTAGATTGATTTGCAAAGATGTTACATTTCATTGCATCCAAGAAAACAAATGATGCTACACAAAATAACAATTTTATTTTTCGAAGAGAGTTCATTTGTATGGAGTCCTAAGTACATCACCTCATAAATAATTAAAAGCTTCAATTAATTTTTAATTGATTTCTAAACATAATACAATTTTAAATTTCTGACTTTCAATGTGTCAGAAAAATTATTTTCTTGAGAAAGTTAAATGGTAGAGTTGTGAAATCATTTTTTCTACCATTTAGTAATCTTATTATGATCAAGTTGAAAAAACCATTTTCTTAGTATATTCAAGCCATGAAAAGTTTGTTTTCTCAATGACATGATTTAGGCATTTCTACAAAAAGAATTGAAACAGGTGCTCTCATGGCATACAGAAAGTTAACA
This sequence comes from Spirodela intermedia, assembly GCA_902729315.2. Classification (NCBI taxonomy): domain Eukaryota; kingdom Viridiplantae; phylum Streptophyta; class Magnoliopsida; order Alismatales; family Araceae; genus Spirodela; species Spirodela intermedia. The sequence continues at coordinate 4,001,697 of LR746273.1, forward strand.
GGTTTTTCTTGGCAAAAAGAAAGAAAAACCTTTTTTTTTTTGAGAAAGTGGCATCCTAGTGTGTAAACTCACATATGACTAAACCCAAAATTACTTTTTGGGTTAAATATAGTTCTGAAATCAAATTCTCAGATTGGTAATCTTGTCAAGATCTAGCGGAAAAAAATAATTTTCTCAATATCTTCATGTTACAACAGGCTTGTTTTTGCAGTGATAATCATCACCTGGTTCTACTCCCCTGGAGTCCCACCAGGAGAAGGAAAAAGAAGGTAGCGGGTCTTCTCTATTCTTGCGATATCTCTCATCATGACTTTGGGTAAATAACAGCGAGCCCACCCATGAAAGGCTGTAGTGGTTCAGGAATGATGACGGATCCATCTTCTTGCTGGAAGTTCTCGAGCAAACACAAGATCATGCGAGGAACAGCACAAGCAGTGGCGTTCAGTGTGTGTACAAACTGGGTTGGAGCGGCACTGGCTCCCTTGCCTCTCTTTCCACTGACGGCTGCCTCCTGGTCCGATGAAGATGGACGGTAACGAATAGCCAATCTGCGGCTCTGATAGTCTGTGCAGTTTGAGGCACTCGATATCTGTCATCACATAGGTCAATCAAAACACATTGTGTGCTGCAACAATATATTAGTATAAGATTTTAAATAACATAATAAAGAAATAATATAATTTATCACTTTGGATGGTGAAAAGCAAATGCCTGACATGAAAAAGCGAAGTACCCATTTTTCTAATGGATGCGATTGGAATACATATTGCTATCAATAATGCTTCCCTAGAAACCAAAGTGATAACAATGTCTCTTCCTTTGTTAACAAACAACCGACATCACGACCACATTCCAAAAACTGGAATTGGCATACCTCACCATAACGCCCCAGACCCGGCATCCACGCCTCTACATCAAATTTGCGATATGCAGGTGCCCCCAAGTCCTCTGATGGCATTTCCAAAGTCCTGTGGGTAAAATCAGAACGATTCGTAAACAAGAATATGTGTAGGATGTGACACCCCAAAGAAGGCAATGAGACTACTTGAAGTGAAGTCCGAGAGATGCAAAAAGCTCCTCTTCAATTTCAATAAGCTCTTCATGGAAAAGGTTGCTGTCCTCAGGCCGGCAGAGGATGAACATCTCCACCTTGCTAAACTGATGCACTCGATAGAGACCACTGTCCAGATGTACAAAAAAAAATTGAACTAAGTGTATAGCATGTGTTTGAAAATAAAAGCTCATGTTTGTACGCTACCAAATAAGAACTCCATGGCAAAGTGTACAGGTTTCCTAGTCAGTGTGCACCAATCAGGCAAATCTTCATCTGTGTTTTAATAAGTAGAATGGCATACATCTGACAGCATTACGAATCAAAAGAGCAAACATTAAGATACAAGAGCACAACCATGTAACGTGTGACACTTTTGCCAGTCTGGTCAATCTAGTGAATCAATCCAAACTGCGCAGGAACTTAAATCCTAATTTCCGCAAGTTCTATACATCTGAGATGTTTTTGACAAAAATTGCACCAAAGCATAGAAATGAGCCTCAGCTTTTTTGGTCAAAAGTCTCAAGCAAACCAAAATTGAAGAGGTACTGCATCAGATGATATTAGCATAAGTCCAATCATCATTGCGAATAAAATTTAGGATATCTTGTGTGAAAAAAAATCAACATAAATGATGATAGGAGTCATATTAAACACACATGAAGACCAACATTCACTGAACAAAGAATATGAACAAATCCTGCGAATTGTTTTATAAAAAGACTCTAATTCTTAGTTTATGAAAAACCTCAATTCTTCAAGTCCTGTCCAGTTTTATCTGCATATAAACTAATACACATCTTTTAATGCTATTTTAATTCTATTTTAACGATGCAGAATTATCTGTAAATGGAAGAAAACACGTGTAGATTTCCTAATATCATCATCATCATCATATTAGCATAAGTCCAATCATCATTTTTTAGGATCTCAATCATCGACTATATAACCTTTGGACAAATTTCAACATATGCTGGTCCTTGACTGCAGATTTAGCATTCATCTTAATATGCCAATACTATAAGAAACATTCCAAACAGCATTCTTCTTAACACGATGATGGAAATTTGGAAATACTTCTCCCTTTTCCTGTTCCTTTTCCGGGTTGGAGGCTCCAACGATGCAAAAAAGACAGAAATCGGCTTGACTTAACTGGTAGGCTGAACTGGCGTCAGCCTGCAATCATAGAGATTTCAGCTAGTTATATGGATGATTGACAAATCTCATCTGATCCAGGATCAGAAGTTTTCTAGCAGCACAGCTGCTGATAGAGGAATAAGGCAGCTGGAGGGTGGAATGGGAGGAAATCCCATCAACATCACCCAAAACCGCTAGTCACCTTTATCCTGCTACCCCTGTCCACACTGTTAACTGACAGCAGCTCCAGCAGCTTCAGCCATGCAGCAACTGGTTGCCCTTTCCTGGCACGCCACACCATGAAGCTCAGCCCAGTATGCAGCGATTGCTCACAAAGGAGATGAGTGGAGGAAATCCACAAATCCAGGGAAGTTCACTAAACTATTGGTTTAAACATAACCTTCATTCGAACTTTTAGTCCATTTATACACTTTCTACTGATGTGAGTATTTATTCTAAATTTTTTTAACGCAAACTAGATGTTTTCCCTACATCCCGCTCAGCTTGGCATATCAGATTTGACGTGGTGGTTTGATGATCTGACCAAACTTGAATTACTGTTGTTCTCAAACACAAAATCATGCTTGTAATTGCAGACAATGAAGATCCAAGTAAGAGTTAAAGACAATCATTCAGCACAAAGAAATGCCATTAAATTAAAGTTAGTGTTAGACAGCCTGTTCAACACATCAAAGTTTCCAAAGTACAGCCAATGAAAATCCCAGTAAGAGTTAAGAGAATCAGTCAGCACATAGAAATGCCATTACATTACAGGTAGTGTTTGACAGTTTGTTCAACACAAAAAAGATGGTTGGGACTTATGAGTAAAAACCGTCAGTTTACCGAGATGCCATCCCTGCAGCACCAGCCTCCGTTCTGAAGCAGTGGGAATAGGCTACATACTTCAAAGGCAATGAAGAATCAGGAACAATCGAATCCATATGGATACCTCCAACCGAAATCTCTGAAGTTCCAACGAGGCACTGATCACTTCCTTCAATAGAGTAAACCTGTTCACAAATATTAAAGGTGCACTCTGAAGCTAAAAACATGGAAAATTGATCAATGCGGTATGTCAAATTATTTTGTTAAAAGATTCTACAAACTTGTGTCCCTATCTGAGGACTCAGAGAAAGCATAAACTAGCTAATAGACAGCAAAAAGGCTCCTAGAATCAGGTTTGCAGGGCTGCCGTGGTCCATGCCTGGGCCAACCATGGAGAAAGACACTCTCGACCCACTAGTATGCGGGTTAATAATTTAAACAACAGGGTGTGACAAAAAAATGTTCATATAAGTCATCAAAAGTCACTGTGACATATTTTAAACGATTTCTTGCAAATAAAATACGAAAACATATAAATGAAAATTTAGTGTATCAGCCAATACACGTCAGTTTAGGGTGATAAAAATAATGAAAGATCAAATGAATCATCAAGATGAGATAATTCAATTCATGATCATGATCAAAAACACAAACCTGAGTATTTTTCCCACGAGGTTGAAACCCACACTTTTCAACAATGGATGATCTCACAATCTCCGGAGTAATTAACGGTGTAAAACCCTTCTTTGATACTTCAGAAATTGCCCAGTTCACCAAAGCCATTTCCAAGAGAACGGCTTCATTCTTAAGGTAATAAAATTTTGAGCCACTAACCTGCACAGAATACAGTAGGCCATGAAGCATATACCACACAAAAAAATGCTTATCAAATTTAGATGCATAATCCAAATAATAATCCCACCGTTTATCAGGAAGGGAGAAGTTTGAAAGGTGCACAAATTAAATCTCATGAAAATAAATAAATAAATACATATAAATAAGTAAATATATATATATATATATCTAACTGTGCGTCTGGTGAGGAATTCTCTCCATGGAATGCAGAGGGGGAATAATGGTACTTCACTGTTAATAAAGACAAGGGCCATGCGAAAATAAAGAGCAGTTTGTTCACCAATATGGCCTCTTTCCCAAATTAATGAATCACTTGTCAATAAGACAATGCCAATGATGTCCCCTAATGTATCATGGTACTCAGTGATATGGAATTAGTCCCCTCGATCTGAACCTAGAAATACCCATCGAATGATGTCCCCTAAAAAGTTTCCATTGAATTGCTCTCATATTTGAACCTAGAAATACACATTTGCGTCATGCTCTATCTGTTAAAGATCCCAACATTACTTTCGACCACAAATACCACAAGATGCGGCAAAGAGGATAAACCAGCATGCTATCCACCCACCCTTCAGGTGTCTCTGCCATGCAGAAATCAGTTTGAAACTACAAGGTGGCCTCCAATAAAAACCATACTAGGCTGAAACATCCGTCCTTCAATAACTCAGAGGTGGTCCATTGCCTAAATAGATCGTCCAAACTTGACACCACCAGTATGGTTACTCCTATGGCACTGTGATTCGGAAGGATTCTGCAAGGAGAGAATATCAGGTTGAAATCATACTCACCCTACGCAGAAAGATTTCTGTTGAAGCTACTGTAGGCTCCTCAAAGCAAAAACTGAGTAAACAGAGGCCAATACCGTATTTTTGTCAGCTTATCATATCATTGCAGACTAAGACAACATGCAGCAGTTAGTGAAGTGCTTCCAAACGGTAGAGTTATAAATCCCAACTGAAAGGCGAATTCTGTTTTGGCTAGTTCATTTTACACAGGTGATGCCTATATCATTTTACACATCAGAATAATTTCCAACCTAAGGAGGAAGGATGAATAGGCATTGAAGCACTTGCTCCTAGGAGTTCAACCTCACTGTATGTTAGGCATAAGGTATCTGACAAAATGAGCTTGTTTTAGCATCTTCTCAGAAAAGTGGAACCTTAGAGACAGATTGCCACAAACATTGGTGGCTCAAAAGTGATCCCAAAGACAACTGGAAAAAAGAATATCCAGATCTACTGGAGACAATTGCTCGACAGATGTGTGTTCACTCTTACATGTGTAGTGGAAGAGCAACTATGAGTGGAATCGTGCAAGAGGAAAAGAGGACTGGACGACAAAGAAGATGCAGAAGAAGAGCAGATGAAGAAACGAATAGTGGAAGTAGAAGAGCCTCTGAAACTGAAATTTTTTGCTTCATTTCCAAAAGAGGATCTTTCACCGAACAGCACATGATACTAAATTTTGGACCTTCTTTTATCTTTTTGCAGAATGCTTCAGTTTAGAAATTTGATTTCAGACAAAGTGTGAAAGGCAAGCCACTCAGTGATTATAAATTTTCAACATACCAAAAACCAGCAGGGTCAAAATTGACGGTCAAGAAGAAACTATTTTTGAATGAAATTAACAGAAATAAATTATTGGACATGATCTAAAGGGGCACGGAATCTGAATGGATAAATTGAAATGCACAAAAATGTATGTCTTGGTAACTGCTATTAAGATTTTGAGTGGATATTTTTCGTGGATTGATTTATAATGCCAGATACTTCAGAAATGGCAATAGAAGGATATTTTTTCATCATCCTTTTCACTTTTTACTCTTATTTGGAGAAATATTCACCGTGAGAAGGAAAGACAGGTCATTGAGTTTGTAAAACTTGAAAAATTGTTACATACATATGGGAAAATTGGTTAAGAGTATAATAGATTGCAGAAATAGAATTTGAACGGGTTCTTATTTTTAAGAAATTTAAAAGGGTATTTAGAAGTCAATATCTTACTTAATTGTACAGAGATAATGGTTACATGGTAGGACAACATTTTTTTCACAAATGTCATTGGAAGTGTTATGATCCCTTGCAGAAATTGAATTGGATTCAACCTTCTGTTGAAGAAACTGAATGGTGGAAGGTGGTCTTTTGCACATATTTTGAATAGGAAAATATTAAATAAACAGCTATGAAGAATATTCAAGCAGAATTACAAAGAAGTGCATGCCATCATCATGCAGAGTTTAGAGACACCGTTGGTTTGGCTAAGGGTTTTGAGATTGAAATTATCAGGAATCTATTTTAACTTGCACTAAGAAGAGAATAACCGTAATATTTTAGTTAATTTCATTAATTTCCTATCCTGGCATCTGGCTAGATGAGAAGAAGAGCTATCTTCGGGTATTTTTCCATTCACCTTTTAACTTTTCTTTTCTGATTTCCCGAGCATAGGCTATATCTTCCACATTCCTTGTCTAATTTTTTATACTTTTGCCTCTACTCTAATTTGAAGGGGGGGGGGAGGGATGGGAGCGGGGTTCTGTTTATAACGCCGAAACATATAAGCAAAAAAAAAGATAACTAGGGAACAATACCTCTGCAGCAGCATCAAAATCAAAGAGATCTAGTTCCCTTCCAATCTGCATGTGATCTTTAATGGGGAAGCTAAACTCCCGTGGACATCCTACCAATTTTCTCTCAACAGAATTCTCCTCTCCACCAATAGGAACAGCAGGATGGGTAACATTTGGTATACACTGAGCTTCAAGTTGAAGATTATCTGTAACGTGAGTAAGGTCCTCTTCTAATGCAATGAGTCTTTCTTTCAAATTCTTCCCTGCAGCAAGAATAACTACATTAGACAACTCAGCTTTATTTTGTGGGTCAACAAACTTTACAGAGAGCAGGTTCAGATAGCAAGTTTCTCGTGCAAAAGCCCTGACCTTCTTCTAGCAGTGCCTGGCGCACCAAAGGTTCCAGCTTTCCTTTCATCTTATTTGCGATGACATTTCTTTCAGCCCGCAGTCGTTCAACTTCCTGCCATCTGCGACCAAAAATTAGTGATGCACGTCTAAAGCTCCAATGAACTAAATATCATCTCATGGTACATCGAAACAAGAAAAATTGAGAATTTAAGTGGAAATACGAAATGCATAAGCACATATGCTGAATCAAACAGAGGATGATAACCGCATTGATAAATCATGCACCTTTCCATCTGAAAAAAAGTAACACTAATAAAAAAACTATAAAAATCCACTGCAGCATCAGGGAGAACTCACTCATTTCACTGATCATCAGGGGGGATGATCGCCTATTCTATCTTGGATGAAAATTCACTGCAGCATCAGGGAGATTTACGAGATTTCATGCAGTTTACTGCACTAGGAGATTTATGAGATTTCATCCAGCATCTGGGAGCCTAGAACTTTATACTTACAGACAGAGGGAGAGGGTTACATCGAAGCCCGATCTTTGAGTTAAATATGTCAAATTATTTTATAGCTCTGGTACCACAAAACCTGAAGAAATAGCCACAGCACGGGTGAAGTGCGGATTTTCCCGAGGAGGTCACAGAAACCCATCATCAACGGGAGAAATTAAACAAAAGAGAAAATATCAGCTTTGTATACACACAAAAGGAAAATGGCATTGTCAGGAAAACGTGCGAATGTAACGACAATTTATAGCAGACCACAGCTCACGCAATGATAGAGAAATCAATCTTCAGTCCCCGAAAAAGAAAATAGGATTAAACAACGAGCCTAGTGTCTACATTACATCCCGATAAGCATTGTTCATTTCTAAAGGATAAAGAGGAACGGTGACTTCCAGAGTAAGCAATAAGTTAAAGTAAAGTGATGACTCCACTCGAAACCTAACCTTCTGGAGGGTGCAATACTTGTCGTAAAGCTCGAGGACGAGCTCCAGATCGGCGCTGGAGTTCCGGCTCTTGATGTTTGCCGCAACTGCATCCTTGTTGTCCCGAATCCATTTGAAATCAATGGCCGCCTTCCACCGTTGCTTCCCAGCAGAAACTGAAACAGCAGAGGGTCACAACCCAGGGGAAATAATCATCAGCAGAGAAAGAACCCCACGTAAATGTCGGGTAACCAACCTTTATCCTCTTCCGTAACAATCGGGGTCGCCTGAATCGCCGGCGCCGAAAATGCTCTAACGAGGTAAGACAGGGGAGGGCTACAGCAGTGGAGGAAGCGACGAGAGCGAGGGGAGAGCACCGTCACGGTTAGATTCCCGGCGGCAGGCAAGATGCGGCTCGGTTGGGGGATCCTCCCACTGCGGGCGGCGGAGGCGGAGGCCAGACGCAGGGTTTGGAGGGCCGCCCCGCCGGTGCCGGATAATCCCATCTCTCTCTCTCTCTGCAGACTAGGAGGGGAGGGCAGCGTTGAGATGCCATGGCCGCATCTCTTCATGCCGTCTTATCACGTCCTCAGCTCTGGGATCAAATGGACCGCGGCCCTCCTGAATAAGGGCTTATCCAAGCCCAGCCCCTCCCTACCGTAGCACAACCATTTCGAAAACAAATTATAGATTAGATGGACCGCATTAGATGGACCGCATGCTCTAACCTTCCAGGGGATTATTTTGCGGAAATAATATCACCTATAATTTTTGAAAAACTACGATAACATAATTTGTTCCAAAATGATAGGAGCTTCTTCCACATCCTAGCTCACAGGTAAAAGGCCCAAGTATGTGGTCTTATGAAATTCCGCGAAGATATCCAGTTTTGTTCTGGCGCTTGCTTGATCCTAGCCGTCCCCGGGGGAGACGCAGCAGAGTCACGACTATCCACGTAGAGGCACGTGCAGTCGCTAGGAGAGCACGTGGACAAGTGAACGTCCCCCCCCCCCCCCCCCCTTTCCGTTGTCAATGGCTCTCCACCGGGGCGGAGCCGACCGGTGGCGGTATTCTCTTCCCTTCCATTCTGGTCTATTCTCTTCCCCTGCTGCCTTCTCCCCTTTCGCATCTCGCCGAACCCTAGTCCTAGGGAGAGGAGGATAGGAGGAAATCTGGAAATGGCTGTCCGGCATCTCCTCGCAGTCGCCTGGCGGACGCGGAGGCCGGCGTCGGTGGATCCTCTCCTCCGACGTCCCCTGGCCCGATCCGCGTCCTCTGCGCCGGTCACCAACGGTCAGGGAGCTCCGGAATCGCCCTTTGCGAACGGAAGCCCTCGTTTTCCACCCTGCCGGAGGCATCGGGTACGCTAACTCTTAGTTAGATTGATCTATGGTGCAAGTGTTTGCCTTTTTAGGCTATTGGCATTTCTCATAGTGAGAATACCTGACGTTGGAAAAGGTGTTTTAGCTTTTTATTCGATCTTAGTTTTATGTCATACAGGTTCTACTTTCCAAATGTAGCTTTTAGTAATTGAGCTTATTGAACGCCATTGCCCCATGATAACCGATTCTTTGTTCATGTGTCGCTGAAAAAAGATTAATGGTTTTTAAAATGTAAGCAAGGCATTGCTCATGGGTCGCCGAAATTTTACTAGAAGTGATCTCCATTCGTCACCAGATATCCTGGAATTGAACGGTGAAACCTGCTTAGATTGCACGTTCAAACTGAGATTTTAGGTGTCCTCTGCGAGTTTTTTTGAAAGTATGAAAGTTATCTTGGGAAATAGTAACTCGTCAATAACTATTATGGATAATATCCAATTTTTTGTTGAACTTCCCTTCTTTATTCTTTCACATATCGACTGAAATTATCCTTGGTTGAGTTCCGTGGCTTGAGTGATTACATAGCTAGCTAGCCTTGGGAAATTGACTGCTCGAAACAAACTTCATCACAGAACTGAAATGGAACGGTCGAGCACTGACCTCCATAACCCCTAATGTCTCATCTAAAATTATTTCTATATGTGACTATATACTTTTTCCTTGAATAGGTTATAACTAATGTTATAGACCTTCCACTTTAGAAGATTTTATTAGATGATTACTCGTGATGCGTAGCACACTTTCTAAGGGGAATGTTCGTACTTTAAATTCAATTTGCACTCTGAAGACGTTTGGCTTATGACGTGTGATGTGTGGTGTCTGTAAAACTAACCATATAATCATCCGCCCTGTATTTGTTGAAGTGCAACTCTCATTTCTAGAACGCTTGAACATTAGAGCATCCATCAACTGGTGACACATGTTTAAAGAGCTTCTCTTTCAGTGAGGCAGTTAGCTATCTTTGAGTTTACTTCATTAGGTTGTAGATTTAGCACCACCTTGGATGACGTCTATCTATGGGAATAGGTAACAGTTCTTTTCTACTAATGTTACTTCATAAAATAGTTGGGGTTTAAATCTCTTAAGAAGCCCAGATTGAGGACGGTGTCTTTTTTCTTTGGTTGGAAATATTTTCAAGGACAATATATAGATATTTCATCTTTCGGTTTTACAGTGCATAAAGTCAGATTTACGGAAAATGCTGGCCATGTTGATTTTCCTCGGGTTCTGTTGATGGCTGCTCTGAATCTTTAACTTGATCTCTTATTTCCTGTGAATTTTGGTCCATCCTATCTATCTCATTCTCCCCTCTTGCCTAGCCAATTTTCAAGCTGATCAAGCTGGTGTAAAATTTCAGGGACAATCATCTAGACATCTGAAAGATGGGTATTTAGCAAGAATGATCACAAGAAGTAATTTGAGCACTGCAGTGGGGATAAAAAAAACTACTGTGTAGTAAGTCATATGCTCACATATGTTATTCTTCTTTTTCTTCTCCCAGATAGAAGTTGATATTCCATGGTGTTTTACTTTGACAGCTTGCAGTCACACATGCAGAGACTGTTTTCAACAAATTCAGGTAGTCTTTGTTTTCCTGTTTGAAGTTATAATTTCCAAATTCTCAGGTTTCAGCACCTTTTTTTAATCCAGTATATTACTTGCCTTGTTTGGATAATGTTTGGATCTAGCCTCATACGATCTCACGCCTGATATCTATGTTTTCATGGAACACTAAAAAACGTTTATGCCCTGGAAGTTGTTTCCTGGGTCCATTCGCTCCTAGTAATTGATTTTGTCTCTTGACAGGAAAATTTTGGAATGTAATGTTAAGAGTTACCTGGGTAATGGTTGTGCCTGTCGGCAGTTGGCTTAAGCACATGATTTTTCGTTGATGATTGAGAAAATTTTGTGAAGTTTAGTAGAGGACAGATACAGAGAAAAGTTTTTAAACTTACATTGTTGGGAAAAGATGGCTGTGTTCCAAGTGTGTAATCGCTGAATATATCCCAAAGTGTCTGTGAAATATTATTTTGTAGGTGATATCATACTGATTTCCATATTGGCTATCAATCTGTGGAGGGTAATTAGCGATAGGATGCTAAGAAATTATTTTAAGTAAGAAAAAGGTGTTTTTTAGGAAAAAATTCATTTAATACTGATAGGAACGCCAGGATATAGCTTGAGATCGAGGAAAATAGAGAGAATACACAAGGATCGAAGAAAGAACTGAAATAGAAAACGGGGAAGAGAAGTAGGGGAGATCATCGAAGGAACCCTAGGACCAGTTCAGGGACGAACTCGGGAGGGCCCCCAGCTCTCCCAAGTCCACTTCCCAAAAGTGCCCCAATGAGGACCCCTCGAGGATAGACCTCCTTAATTGGTCCCTTGGCCCACCTAGAACTTTACCTTCCCTCTCTGGGTGTAAGTAACCTGGACAGTGGGCCTGGTAATGGGCCCAACAGTTTGGGCACTAACAGATACCATCAAGTCTTGTATTTGTGAACCTCTATCATGGAGTTATGCAACATTTTTAAATCAAAGCTGGGAAATAAGAGAATATGTGTTGACACTTATTTCATGAGCTGAGAAACGGGTGCAAGAATTTGTCCACAAATTGTTCTGCTTCGTCCTGTCTCATGGTGATTTAACATTGGATATCAGGGAATTATACCATTTGAACTTCCACTACTGTGATGGATTGAACCCGTTCATCACCTTCCAAAAGGGTTTTTGGGATGCTTTAGTTTTGACAAAGATTTTGGGAAAGACCACACTAGTTGTGAGCGTGTAGAGATAGACGATTTCAATCTACTCATTTTTCTTGAGAAGATGAAGCCTCTCTTTTCTCAGCATGTTACTGCTCAACACGGAAAATAGAAAAATATAAAATAATTCGATGTCACATGCTTATTTACTTTGGATGGGAGAAAATGTGAGTGATCCACCTGGTACTGTCTTTTCTTTAAGGGCTGACATCCCTTTCAACGAAATAGGTATCATGTCTATCTTAACTTCATGATCAATTTCTCACCTTGTGCAGGATAAGATCCCATCTCTTTTCCTTTTTGAACAAGTTACTTATGCAACTCTAAATAGGAAAGGAATATGCTCCCAAGCTATGGAGAGAGAACCACAGGCTATACAAGGAATTTTTTTAGTCTCATTGACATGCATCCGCTCTTTGATTTTTTTGGAAAAATGGTAAAAACGCAGATAGGATTCAGGTTCATTTTGCATCATGTGTTAATCTGGAACGACAGTACTGCAAATCGTTTGCACATATGCTGAAGAGTAATTCATCCTTTGCTGCCTTCTTTGTACCATACCATTCTCTCCAATAATACAGCTTTGGGAAGAATTAATCTTTCCTTATGGCGTACTTTGCTCTATAGCTTATGGCTAAACTTGTAATTTTGGGCATCCATTCAAAGTTTTGGTTAAAGATTCGTTTTTGAACAAGGAGAAGATCTGTAGACTTTCCCTTTGTTTTAATCCGAATGCCACAGGCGGCCACATTTGCTATTTTTGATTAAGAAAGAAGAAAAAAATCAACTTGAGAATGTCTCTTGTTGATTTTTTTTTCGATGGTTTAAATATTTTTCTACTCTGAAGATTGCGCAGTCCCATCCTGTATTGAGGAAAGCATAAGCGTGCTAAACTCTGAACTATTCCTTATCCAATTCAATTTTGAGGATACCTTTCACCCTCAGATGACATGATGACATTTTGGGGGCATAAAGTAGAAATTTGGGACATTTTTATGAGCACAGTATATTGAGGATATATGAAAGTGTTTAGGATCACTGTTAAAATATTTTCATTTTCAGTATTTTCCTTATTTGTTTCAAAAATATTCTTAGAGGTGCGTATTTCGTCTCAATATTATGGCATTATTTCGTCTCAATATATTTTTCACAGAAATCTATTTGGCATTTTCCAGACCTTCCACCCCATCAAGAGATTGGGATGCCTTCCCTATCTCCTACAATGACTGAGGTTTTTATCCTTTACTCATTATGGGATGGTATTATTGAGTGATTTTTTTAGTAATTGAATTGTACTTACATTTCCGTTTTGATGGGTTGCATAGGGAAATATTGCACGTTGGATGAAGAAAGAAGGAGATAAAGTTTCTCCTGGAGAAGTACTCTGTGAAGTTGAAACTGTAATGACTCTGTTTTCAAGTATATAGGCCTCATGTATTGATCTTTCTGCTATTTATACCTTGAAACTTTTTTTTTATTTACTGTCCTTTATTTCGAATATATAGGACAAAGCTACAGTAGAAATGGAATGCATGGAGGAAGGTTACATTGCTAAGATAATACATGGGGATGGTGCAAAGGAAATAAAAGTTGGTGAGGTATACATATTCTCATTTTGGAAAGCAAAATTCGTCATAGCTGGTGTCTCCATTTCAGAAGATTATGTTGATATGTTTGTGTACGTATCTAGTGGTATGGCCTTTTCTTTTAATCTTATTCGTATGTTCTCCCATGTGTGTGACACCATGTACTGGATATTAGCTTCGCTTTTGAATCTGGTAACCAATAGGTTTCTCTTAGTAGAACTACTATGTGGCCATATTTCTTCCATTCTAGCATCACTCTATAATTACCTTTAACCGATCTTCTCTGTGGAGCATAGTATATTGAATTATAAAAGTGTTTATTTTTCCTTTTGCGTTTCATATTTACATTGTTGGTTTTGTTCTTTTATAAATTTATGCATGTAAGTATTGATGGCATTGGACAGGTTTAGTGGTACATGAGAAACATTGAGAGTGGATGTAGGTTTTCATACTACCATGTCACGTTCCTTCTGAAATATAGTTGTATTTTTAGTTATGCTGAAGATATGATAATAAAATAGGAATTTTTATTGCCATTAGGTTATTGCCATAACTGTGGAGGATGAAGATGATATTGTGAAGTTTAAGGATTACAAAGCTTCCGAATCTCCTGGGGCTGGTGATGTTAGTGCACCATCTGAACCAACATCAAAAAAAGAGGAAGTGGAACCTGTTAAAACGAACGGACCTGTGGCACCAAAGACTGATGAGACCACACGAGCAGAAGATCGTGTTTTCTCAAGTCCACTTGCAAGAAAGTTAGCAGAGGACCATAATGTAAGTGAGCACATAGCTTTAGTAGCTATTTTATACTATCCATTATAAAATTGACAAATTACTTCAAATGACGAGCGAAGTTCTCAAGTTCTCGTGCTTGTTACAGGGCATATTATTTTCAAGTTACTACTGATCTTCTTGTAAGGAACTTGATAGCAATTATCTAACTTTAAGTTACATGAATGTAGGTGCCTCTTTCCAGCATCACAGGCACAGGACCTGATGGCCGCATTTTGAAGGCTGATATTGAAGATTACCTGGGTTGTGGTTTTCTCCCGTTCTTTCGATTTTCGAAATTCCTATGCTTATATATTTACTTTTGGAGTAGGTAATCTTTATTTTGGTTTATGATTAGGGGAGTGTACAGACATCTAAGATAAAAACGTATCAAATAAAATAAGTTGACCACACCTCTACTAATTAATATTGCCACTTTGCTACCATATTTGTCATCTTTGATGAATAAATCAAGTTTTTGAGGATAGGGTACTCTTCTGTCTTCTTATTACTCCTCCAAATTATATTATCCTTCTATTCGTTTATGCCTCTTCATTTCTCAAGCATTCTCTTCTGAATTGGGATTCTTGGACTTGTTACCATCATTATTGTTCGTGAATAATGATGTTTCCGGTTTCTTTTTTTTTTCTTTGCCTGTGCGAATTCCTGATGCCATTGGATTTTTGTATGTCTTCCTGGTGTTGGTCTTCTCTGATGGGTCAAGCTTCTCGTGACCAGCTTGTCACTCCCCACCAATGCGTTAGATTCAGGATTAACATATTCATTTATTCGACATTTTCAAAAAGAACTCATTACTTTCCTCCAGAGTCGTACAAGTTAGTGATGAAGCTCTGATCAATTTGGAATTCAGTATTCATATATGAACCACGCAGGCTTTCAAGTTGACTCGAATTAATCCTCTTGTGGGATTATTCTCTAAAGTTTATCTTTCAGTCTACCAGACTACCTAGTTGTAGTTCAGTTGATAATCATCTCCTGCAATTCCATGTATATGTATGCTTCCACAACATCGTGTTATTTGTGGATCATTTACGTTTTTATCATGACCATGCTTCATTGTGATACTTTGATAATGGAAATATTGTTACCCTTCCAAGCCTATCAGCAATACTGTTTTTGTTTTATCTCCTTTTGGTTCTAGAGTATGAGCAGTGTTATATGATCATGAATTACAACATTCCCATGCACACAATGCCATAGAGAAGGATTCACAATTTTATGCACTTGTTCCAACGAGGCTGTATTTCTCAATCTGATTTCCTGTCACGTTCTCAAAATGTGGCAGCTCGCACCTCCAAGCCATCTTCCAAAGTAACGGAACCAACTGCAGCTCCTTCATTGGATTATTCTGACATTCCAAACTCACAGATAAGAAAAGTAGACACCAGTTACCGTCACTCTACAAGTGTGGAAGCTAATACCGATAAAACTATGCCCTGATTTTTTGGTCTTTTTTATTTTTTGATTGAAAAACCTGACAGGTGATTGCTTCACGGCTGCTTCTCTCAAAGCAAACCATTCCTCACTATTATTTGACAGTGGATAGCTGTGTGGAAAAACTTATGGAGTGAGACCTTTTCTTAATCATTCGCCATTTTTTAGCTCACTATACAAGTTGGTTGTTGATTTGAACGGTTTTATATGATGTTCAGTTTGCGTGGCCAACTTAATACCCTACAAGAAGCTTCTGGCAGGAAACGCATTTCAGTAAATGACCTTGTGATAAAGGTTTGTTGCATTTGCTTTTTTGAAAAACAGTGCATTATGAACTTTTTCAGGTTTCTTTTCATTTTTATGTATATTTCAGTTTACGAGTTCGTGATACAGTCACAAAGACTTACCGGGGATCATATAGATGGAGTTGACTAATCAAATCTGTCAAAAGCAAGAAAATAGTTCAGGTTCAGAATAAGAATCATTTACGTTCTGGGTTGGAAAACGTGTGAGGTGCTTCTGATCTCCTGTAGATGGACTCGTGAAAAGGCGAGTTGATTACTTGAAAAGCAGAGGCTTGAAAGCATTTATGTTCCTGAGGGAAAAAAGGGTTAGTGAAATGAGTCGGTGTAATTTTTTAAATGGGCACGGTTTCTGGACCAACATAACCAATTATTATCTAATACCGTTGTGTTCAACAAAAAAGAAAAAAAACAGATTTCAAGATTGCAGACTGTTGTTGGGGATGTATTACTAGGCTGCAATGTCACGAATATTAAGTCTTTCTGCTGGATAACTGGGTGTTGGGATGCAGTTGTGGAACGACAGGACAGCCCTGAAACACACTTTTCTTCCTTAATAGAATGAAAGTCAGAATACTGGAAAGGAAGTTTGACCCAAAACGGTGAATTTTATGATAAACGACTTTTATGCAATTTAACTGAGGAAAATGAGGAGCATTTATATTTCACACGCATGATAACCGAGACATGTGCAGGACAGCAACATGATCTACTTGATCAAGTTTCTGAACCTTGATATCAGAAGCTCTCCAGCAAATGAATGTAAAGGCTTGAGCAGAGGTTATACCCCATCATGACTCAGGGGGTATTTAGAAACATACGGAAGCAAGAATTTTAATGCCTTTCTGACCACAATAGATTGACGATTATATATGCTGGTTAGATAATCAACTGAGGATTTGACGCTGGGAATGTCTTTGCCCCTCCTAGTAACGTAAATATGACTGGTTGCTTGAAAATTTTATTTGCTCTTCAGCGCTTGCATACTTCCAATACAGTACAGATCGTCTTGTCATTTTAATCAAAATCGGTATAGTTAATGGATGATGCTCTGTGGGGTCATATTCCTTTCTCATTCAATCTATGATCTATGGGTTGCTGTTTCTCTTTCTCTCATAGAATTAAAACAGTAATTCCTTGACCAGGAGTAGAGGTAAACTCTCTCTGTGGTCCTATTTGTATGTCATTTTCCTTTGCTGAGGTTTAACTTTGTTTTCTGTTTTTTGTATTATTTGGTTGTTTTAAAGGCTAAATAGACACATTATCACAACCTAATCGTAAAATATTTAAATTTTACAGAATGAGGTCACGTTGCAATAAACTGAATCTTCTAACCCTTGTGAAATCTAATTTCAGGCGGCTGCTCTGGCTCTGCGGAAAGTTCCACAGTGCAACAGTTCCTGGATGAACGATTATATTCGACAGTGAGCATTATCATCCCTTTTGGAGAACTCTTCTGGATATTAAAAGGGATCTGCTCTCAGCCCTCTTCTGTAAGCACGGTTGCAGGTACCACAACGTCAACATAAGCGTAGCAGTTCAGACAGAGCATGGACTCTTTGTTCCCGTGATTAAGGTGAGTACTACGATTAATCTAATCGTTGGAACTGGCATTATCTCATAGCTTTTGACATTCTTTGCTGGGGCCACTGCAGGATGCAGACAAGAAGGGTTTATCTGCAATCGCTGCGGAGGTAAAGCTTCTGGCTCAAAAGGCTAAAGACAACAACCTCAAACCCGAAGATTATGAGGTGTGTGCCTTGATAACGTAGAATCTTTTTGAAGGTATCACGGACAAGGAGAACCATAGGGTTTGCTCGTGTTTTCTGGCTCTGATCTGATGGAATTTGCAGGGAGGCACGTTCACTGTATCAAATTTAGGTGGACCCTTTGGCGTCAAGCAATTCTGTGCAATAATTAATCCTCCTCAGGCTGCGATCCTGGCTGTGGGTTCTGGTAGGTCTTCTCCTAACCTAAGAGAGGAGCTTCGAATTAGTTGGCATCACTCGTCTTCTATTAGACCGAGTGTCCAGCTAGTGTTGGGCACCTGTCGTGTACAAAATCTATTGTTCAGATTCATCACAAAAGACACTTCTGAATGAGGTATTTTGGTGGACTGGGACAGCTGAGAGGAGGGTCGTACCAGGCACGAGCCCCCATCAATTCGAGTTTGGCTCCTTCATGTCAGTCACCCTGAGCTGCGACCACCGCGTTATTGACGGTACGAGAGCCTATTAATTGATTCTTTTTTCAGCTCCTCCAATCGGCTAATGCATTATGCCTGAATTGCAGGAGCGATTGGTGCAGAGTGGTTGAGGGCATTCAAGGAGTACATTGAGAACCCACAATCCATGTTGCTATGAGGCAGCCTCTGCAGACCTATCGTACGGCCGGCCCGTTGTTTCAGAATAAAGCAAGGGAAGGGAAGGGAAGGGAAGGAAAAGAAAATTCATCCCAACGAGGAACAGACTTGTTGTTTATTGCATCGGGTGATGAGGCTGATGGCATGGTAGCTTCAGGTCTCTGGATTCTTTTCATTGCCAATGTCTTTTTATGAGTAGGTCAGCGTATAAAGTTGAGAAAGTTCTCCACCAGGCACTTGGAACCAAGAGTCGGGAGCCATTCGTCCCTCTTTCTTTTGACTCTGTTGTACCAGAGTCCCCCCCCCCCTCTCCCTCTCTCATTTTTCTGCTCCTTGACATTTTGTCAATGCCATAAGAAAACCACTCTCGTCCACCTCCATGTGGACGACACCTTTTCTTTCGTTTACTCTATTGCTGTCGGTCTACCATGTCGCTGTTTTTCTTCTTCATCCTCTTCTTTGACCCTGAACTTGGGACAGCTCCAAGCCCCAGATCCAGGGATGAAAGAGTGAAGGGTGAGCCTTTCTTCATGCAAATTTGAAGCTAAGAGTACCCATCCCTGGGACGACCCTGATTTCTCCTTGAACGAAGTACGCAAAGCAGCTGTGGAGACTTGTCCTATTGCTTGCATACCCCATATTATAAGCCATTCTTCAATTGGCTGAACTGGTGCCATTATTGAATAGGTTGAAAACCTAATTAATTGTATTTAACCCTAGAAGATGAAGATGGCTCGAAAGATTAGGAGCCTAAGCACGTTAAAAAACCCCACATTAGAACCTCATGTTTCTAACAGGGGCCCATCCTCAAACCTCTCTACCAATGGGCAGAGTCCAGAATGACAACTGAGCGTCTTAAGGATTCTATAATTCCACCGACAAAAACCGGCCATTACCACGATACGCACATGATAGGATATCGAATGCAGACTTCCGGGGGCTCAAGGGGCAGTGGCTCTGAGCCGTCAGTCTGTTTCTAATTTCTCGGCTGATGGGAGTCTCATCAAGCAGTCATCGCATCACCCACCAGAAAGCTTCTCTGGTGGGATGGGAAGCGGAAGAGAGCCGTCTACAGATCAGGCAGATTGGGCATTGGCTTATTCCTTGTCACACGCCTTCTACGTTTAACTCTGCAGATTGAGCTGGCCAAGCCTTCGGTCAAGAAGCATTCGTAGTAGAAGAAAACTACAGAGTCTCTCACCGAGGCAGGGGAAGATCCATGTTCGCCGAAGAGAGTTGAAGACGGAACAGTAGGAACAGAACATAGAAATATTCTGGGCCTATGAACATTTTTTGACAGTGGTGCACACCTTACGTATTTTTGTACCCAAACCAACCATTTTTCAGGAAACAGCAACACGGCAGACAGAGGGAGGAGCATCACCTGACCAGTTCATGGGATGGACAACAGAAGGGTGACGTCGTGAGCATGTCTAGATTCTTCCAATTTTGGAGCTGAATCAACCCGAGTCGTTTGGGGGTTTCTCCTTTGGATGCTTCGACCCATAGTGGTCCACGAGCTGATTGTGGTTTGCTAGTTGGACCTGAAACAGATGGCCCTCCCAGTAAAATAAGCAGCAACTACTGTTTCCTCGCTTGGTTCAATGGAAAATTACATACAGAGAGAGTAAGATGGCAATAACACTGGTGAGGATAGTTGACAACATGAATCTTGTGCATTCTACTAATCAACGGAGAAGTGAAAGGGGCAATAATTGAAGAGAATGAAAGGAAATAAGAAAAAAGAGGCATAGGCCAATGCAAGGTTGCTCCCAACTTCGATCCATCGAAGATTCTTCTTTTGTAAAACATAAACTTTTCAGTCTGACATAAATCTGCAAGTATGACATAATTAATGTATTGCCTACAGGTTTGAACATGTGTATAGAGATCAAGAAGTTATTTTCAACATTCGCCACCTTCAATTCTCAAGTTCTCATTCTTAGGAAAAGTGGAGACCCCCTTTAAGTACACTTGGATGAACCAACCTGTTGGGCCCATCACCCAATGAGACAGCATTGGGCTCTTTTGAAATTGATACTAGGATTTTCGAATTATTAACAAAATTACAGAAATTTGGGATCTTCGGCTCCCATGTACATCAAGGCTTTATTAAAAAGCCCTTTCAAAAACCAAACAAAAACCTTGAGCTTGAGGCCATAAACTGTGACAAGTCAAGATAACTATTGAGACCTCATCTCATCAAAAGACATACCATAGAAGCACTTCAATGATTCGTACAACATGATTAGATGCCTTAAGAATTTGACATAGGTGTTATGGACATCATGACAGTATCACCTTGACTGACTTTGCCACACAACAGACCTACAGCCCCAATCTTCACAGGAAGATTTTGGAGACAAAATCCTTACTCAAACACCTGAATTTCGAAGGTCACATATTTAGGCATAGGACGTCTATCCTTAACCTGTCAAGCCGATGCGAAACCATAATGCATAGGTTAAGTCTGCACGATTAACAGTCATTGAACACAATTTTTGGGTCATTCACATTTATTTATAGATGTTTATGATGAGATTCGATTGTGAGACCAAACACATTAAAAGTAAAAAAAACAGAAGGAAAATTTTCTTTCTTCAAACAGAGTTTTGACACATCAAACATTGGAAAATTTTAGTATGTCGCCTGTTTCTTCACTAACATTGGAACAACGAGAAGCTATCAAGCAACAAGAAATATTCAGCCTAGGACTCGGGAGCCTACGTTTTCATTTTACATATTTTAATTATCCAAGATAAACTCAAGTTCATATACTAAATAAATACCTTTGAAAGGAAATGAATCAAAGAATTATATAGATGGCCTTCAAAAAACGTAGAAAGACGAATATCATCAGTAGGTTATGTCACTAGGTTATGTTGCTGAACGCAAGCATGAAGAACCCCACAAATTAGCTTCAGTTTATCTACTGCTAATTGGTTTTGCATGAGCTTTATTCACCTCTTTGGTTTGCAGAAAATCCCATGGCCAAGATCATCCTTTATCACCGCATATCTCACTAGAGCTTTCTCAATGCCTATGAATGTCTACAACTAAAAAAAGAAAAAAAGGTGATCCTAAAGTGCAAATAGGTCATAAGTTAGAAGTCAGCAGAGCGAGGAATCCAACTGCAGAACATGATGCTGAAACAGAGATAAAGAAGATCCACCTGTATCATCCTTCGTCCTCTCTAGAACACACATATCAAACAGTCATTTTCTGTAGTGTCCCAAACCAAGAACAAACATGAACCCTCGTGTGGTACACAGTCAGATTAAACATCAGCGCACATTATCCATACTGCTGTTTCATGAAGAGCTCCAACGGTGCGAGAGTTTCCAACAGAGAAGCTGATCTCCCAGATTCTCCAGGATTGGACACCTCTACTATTGCAATGGAGTCCCCTCCAACCTCCCCAGCAATCTTCTACCCGGGCATCCTCTCTCTACACCGTTACGCCCACCATCTCTCCCTTTCTCAGTTTCTCTTTCGCCTCAATCCCCCGCTCTTCCCACTTCCGGTCTCTTCACGCACGTTCCCACTCTCCCAGATCACCCCAAACGTGGAAGAGATCACAGATATTCTTCTTCAAGTAGGACAGAACTACGACCGATGTGGCATGAAGAAGGTAAAACAGATTCAAACAAAGGCAGGTTAATATCCATTAGGCAAAGATGTACGATCTATACTTGCCCTGGAACAGCACACACGGGTGACTGCGGTGCTGAGGAGATGATAAGAGATGGGGAGAGGAGGAGGATGACGGGAGACGCCATCACGGAGAGTCAGAGGGCGGAGAATCGCGGTACCTTACAGATGGGGCAATTAATCTTGAATGCCGCGGCGCGAGCCTCGAGCTGGGAGCCCTTGGATTTCTGATTGCGCTCCGCGTTCTTCCGCTGTGCCTCGATCTTCTGCTTCCCCCGCGTCATCCCGATACCGGCCCTCGGATCGATGCCCTTCTGGCCAGATCACTCGCCCCGATTCCTCTCCTAATCCCCCCGGTGTTCTCCCAGTGCTTCTCTCCCGATCACTGTCCTGAGAGGACAAAAATCTGGGCATTGGCAAGGACTGTGCAAGGACAGAAATATATACGGTGGTCAGGCGGCTCACAGCTCCACCGCCTTCCCCATTCAGCCTACCCTCTTTGGTGCCTGATGTTCGACCTCCAACTACGAAGAGGGATTCAACCGATCATCCATTAACACCGCGAGATCTGTGGAATCAATTCGTCATCCACACTTACCGATTTCCGTCTAAATGCAATTCACGACCGCCTCCTAAGCTCTTAAACAAATCCCTCGAATCATGATTTTGCAACTAATAATTTAGAACCCTAGTCCATGAATCTGATGTTCCCACAACTGTTCCATTGCCCACATCGAAGCAACAAAACGAAAGGCACCCAGAATCTCTGATAATCTTGCAAGAAAACTGACCGATGATGAGATAACCAGCAACACTGGGCAGACACAATCGATACCAAAAATACTCAAGGATGGCTAAATGAAAAACAAGGATAGTTCAGACAAAAGAGGATCAATATTACATTTTGGTGATGGGGCATCAGAGAGGATTGCAGCCAGAGCTACACTGCATATGTGGTGATGGTTTTGTTTGAGCACATTAAAAGTCACGCTTGGTAGAACATTTTGTCTGGGAAAGAAAACCAGACCAAAGTCGCCAGTTTGATCAGTTTTGCCTGGTTCTACTTCTAATTTGGTGCAATTAATCCCACAAACCAATCAGCAGAAATAGAACCCCGCCATGCCGTGCATAAAACATAGTAGCAGCAGATTGTCCACCAGACTCAGTCTGGTAAAGCTGTTCCACGCTCCAGGTTGTTCTTGATCTCCAGCGTATACTTCCCAAACGCCCTCTCAATCTTCTTGTTGAAGTGCTCGTTCCTATCATTGATTGAATCAATGTCCTTCTCCTCATGGAACTTGCGCCGCCTGCTGAATGACTTCCGCTTGGCATCCCGATCCTGGAGCTCCTTCACCATCCGGTCAATGTTCTTGTCCGGAATTTTTGGAGCCTGCACAAAATGATGTTCTAAGACTGGAACCTCAGAGAAAAATATCCACAGTTTGCAGGTTGATGAAGGACCTTGCCATACTGGAGACTTGAAGCATTACGGTAGAACTCTGGGTCCTCTTCCTTTGCCTTGTTGTATGCCTCCATGTCAACTTCCATGTCCTTTGTCCGCTTCTTGTAGGCGCTGTATAATGTTTTCTGATTGAAGACTGATAAAAGATTTTGTAAGGCAACTAGTACAGAAGATGTTCTTTAAAAATAAAGCTAGGGGAGGGGTGGGGCGGGGGGGAAAGCTAAAAATCTAGTAGCTTTAAAAAGGGGATGAAAACTAGCAAGAGAGAAGAACTAAGCATCAGTTCCCATGCCAACAGAGAGAAGGATAGGAAGAGATGAATAACAATGGCAGGAATGCAAAGTGGAACACACCTTGTAGATAACCTCAATCTACCCGTGAATCTAGTCAAACTCAATAAAAATACACAAGCATAAAACTGGACAGATGTCCACAAGCAGAGGTTGAGTAAGGGATTGGCAGAGAGATGTATGAGTTCAAGGACCCTTTCATATTTTCAGCGTTAATAAGATCACATTTCTCCGGATCCAGTTCTCCTGCCCATGTTTTGAAATGTATGTCAACATAAACGAAGACCGGACTAAGTAATTGTTATTACTTGTTTATCATAATAAGAGCAAAACAAGGATGAAAAATGAAAAGATGGATAAAAACAGAAACACTTACCATCCCATCCGAAAGGGGCAGGATCCTTTTCCCACTTTTTATATTTTGCTTCAGCCATCTCTTGTGTGTCAAGCATGTATGCCCTCTTCATATCCAAGCCATTCGCATCCAGAAGCTTTCCAATCTTCTTTTTCCTGTCTTCCAGCCACTTCTGTTTAGAGATGCCCCTTGATTCCGGTGGTGCTTCAAGCTTATTTTTCTCTGCAACCATTGCTGCTTGGTTCGCTTTTCTTGCTTCATTCTAGAAATCAGGAGCCAAAAAACAGTTCAGTTAGCTAGAAATAACTGGTGCAATTCATTTTGAATATCATAGAAATATTTTTGGGGTAACATATTCCCGCGTGTAAAAACTCTGCGCACCATCTTAAGCCTAAGCTCAAACAACTTTTTCTGCCTCTCATTCATCGGTGGGTAACCTGCATCAAAGTCTTTCTGACCATCACTACCATCAGCTTGCACTTCTGGGCTTGATGCTCGTTCAGGAGAAAGGACCCTCTCAGCAGAGTCAACATCTTGTTTGTGCAGCCCTGCAAAACATCAAAGAGTGATCGACACGACACACACACAAGATATAACAACAACCTTGAAGAGGCACAATCTTCTCTGCAAAGAATGGATTGTCGAAATATTGTACGTAACAAATAGATCGAAATCCTGAGAGGACGAAGGCCTACCATCCAAAAGCAAGAACTAGGCAATGATTGTCGTCAGCCACCAAACTAAAGTACAAAAGAACCAGCAGAGACATTGGACGCCCCGGACAACAACAAAACACGTTTCAGAACTGAATCTAGTTCGATCCAACAGTCAGAAAATAATCACCAATGCTTCTAGTACCAACTATCATTTCAACAGAATGGTGTGGGAGAAAAAAAAAGAACATTCCAATCTACCCATCCACATTCAAGGCGTCATCTCCAAAGCAAGTATATCATTGTCAGATTGGTTAACTACATATAAGGGTTAATTCAAAAAATTTCACATCACTACATGTCAGACAAGAATGCTATTTCTCCTTTGAGTTGAGTTCCGTCTATTGCCTAGTTTTTTTGCCAAATGGCTTCTACTATTTGGGAAACCCTGACTATTGGGTCCTAGAAATCATCCTCTTAGCGATAGATAATAAAGATGATCAGTCCATCTGCAGTTTACAGAACCCTTCCTTATGGAAAATACTCCATTAAAAAGTAGCATCTCATTTTACAGCCACAAATCTTAATCTCTTGTTTCTCGTCATTCTCTCTGTTCATTTCCTCTCTCAGTTTTACATCACGTGGCAATGGTCTTCACGTCTGCAGCCGGCACCTTTCCTCCAGTTGCTGGAGAAAAAAGACTTGTTGTTAATGATACTTAATTGTGTCCTCTACTTGGATCGCTAGAACTCCTATTTGCAATCACACGGCACTAAGCAGTCTGTTTCCTCCGATTTCTCTAGTTATGCAATTCAGGCATATGCCACGGGAAATTCCAGCAATAGGTAACAGGTTAGACGGAAAACAGACAAAAAGACCCAACCAGGGTTAGTTGTCTCAGTCCCTGTGCATTTTTATCACGGCTGCCGCGACCACATATGCGCAGTAGACGTCAGAACCCGCAGAAAATTCACAAATCTACGATAAGGTCTTCAAGAAAGAAGAAAGGTAGGATACCAGGGGACGGGGGATGCAGGTCGGTGGCGCGTTCTCTGGCCTCCGCGATCTTCTGGAAGCAGTACTCCACGCATTCGTGGTAAGGGTTGGAAGCGTTGATGCAGTCCGGGTGCGCCCTGCTGTTGCTGTTGCTTTTGTTCCTCCTATCCTCCCCCATGCCTCCGACGGACTGCGAAAACCAAAATGATTCGAGATTCGATAGCTTTTTTCAGAAGAGCCCCGAAATCGAGAGTAACGCTGTCAGAGGACACGACAATCGAACGATTTCAGAAGGACGATCCAACTCAAGAGAGCAATGGACAGCAGGGAGGGGGAAGCGGCGGGTGACGGGTTTAGGGCTACAACAGGTGGCCGCGATGAGGATGAAGAGGGAGAGGGAGCGGATGGCGTCGAGGGGAGCCCTGATAAGATCCGACTCCCGGACGAGTGAACTCGTTCGCGACCGAGTCGGAGGGCAGCTCATGGTAAAAGATGGCAGACATTTTTGTGACACCAGAAAATCATATCAAACTACTACCATTTTGTTATTTTAATTATTTTTATTTCTCTCTACTCTCTCGCAAATTCTCTGTACAACGAGTCTCGTGTGCAGTTTAAACTAAAGTAAATCCCCCAGAGCCGCCACCGCGACCAACCCGCCCCCTGGTACGAAGCCGTGCAGCGCCGTCGTCGGTGTGGTGGATGGCGGGGGCGAGAAGCGTGTAGAGAAGTGATCCGATGCGGATGATGAGAATGTTGTGGTTGACGCCGGCGATTCCCAGCCCGCGCAGCTGCGACACCACCGCCGCGAACTGTGCTCCGGTGACACCGTTGCCACCACCAGCATGGAACAGAAACGAAGACGATGATCTGCTTCTTCCTCGGTAAGCAAAGAAGAAACGATCGCCTGATTCTTACCGGGATCGGAAGCCATCTCGCACGGCGGCGACATTACGGCGGCCGTTACCTGAACCAATGTCGAAGGCACGCCAGGAGCAGTCAATAAATTCTTGAAGGAAAAAGACGCAAAAATTCGTCAGGACTCTAACAAGATGTTTTATGGTAAAAAGGAAACAGAACAGAAACTGAGGGAAGAAAAATAAGCCATGCAGCTCGATGAAGTTCATCAGGCCGGCTTCATGATCGTCTAATTTCCACAGCTCTAAATCAGCCGACGACAGGCTAAACAACCGTGTTGATCATGTCTTGTATAATTATGAACTTCCGTCCAAATTTGATGTTATTTCTCTCCATATATTTTGCCCGGCAAGATCAGTCGTAAGCTATGCTTACACCAGCCAGGATCAAGGGCAAATAGAATGTCATTTCCAATCGTGAGGCCCATCTAACCAAAGAGGACATTTTCTGAGTTAGGAGAGCCTATATGCACATATATATCCCTCACCTGGTGCCATGCAAAGTAAAAACTCATCTTCTCGATATAATCAAGATCACCAGACTCTTTCGTTGAACCTAGGAATTAATGATGTAAAAGCATCCGCAAAGGTATCATGGTTTCTTCACAGTAAATTTCCCTCGTATTTCACATCCCTGAAAATGTTCTTCAACGGAATTATGCCAAATATCGTTCGAAGAGTCATCACAGATGCTAGAATGACAAAAGTTCAACAATTAGAATGGTCGAAATGGACCAGAAGAAAATGCCCCTGAGAAGAAGAAAAAAACTAGCATAAGAAAAAATTACAAAAGAAAATGTCAAGACGAATGCCTTGTAAAACATTCAGAAGAAGAAACCACCTCGTGAATCTGGAGGAGCTGCGACTGGCCCCACGCAGAACCCCTGGTCTGCTACCCAGCTTACCAGCTGAACACCAAGGATTCGGGCATCCCCCTCAACCTCAAAAATCTCAAAGGGCAAATCTCTCTTTTAGCATCGCCCTTTTAACCTCTCTGTTATACATTAGCTGCCATGCATTCATTGCCTCTGCTCAAATCCTCATCCTCTCAGATTTGACCATCTTTACCTTCAGTTATTGATTACCCACTCCTGAACACCACCCCCCATATGTTGTGATCAGTTAGTGACCATTTCCTTTTTCTCCAGTGAACTGTCCCACCACTACTAAAGGAGCCCCTCTGTAAGAAACAGCTGATCATGAAATCTAACTTATCACAAATGCAATGTAAAACGGGTTTTCGCCATATAAGATCAACTTCTACAAACGCATGTTCAAAACAAGTAGTTTTCCTCAAATTTTGTTATTCAGGATAGTTTCATAAGATGTTGTATGATATAATAGGCTATTGCACCAACCAGAAAAAGAAAAAGCTACGATAAAATTACTCATTTCAATGCTCAACGAGGCATTAGAAGCTTAGGAACCAGGCTAATTTACCAAAACCTGTTATCACAATAAGCAGCGACAGTGTATGATGGTGTCATTCTCGCGGTCTGCCATTTGCTCATCCTTTTTTATGGGCTTCCTTTGGTTACAAGCCTTCATAAATGGAGCCACAGTTTCTTCTCCCAGGAGAAAAGCATTCTGCCATGATCTCTCTTTCTGTGCCCACGGAAAGCACTGTTTCCATTTCATGGCGTATATCAGAGGTTGCTACTTGTTTTGACGCTTAGAGATACAAAATCTCTCTAAAGTCGTTCTGCGAACCCAGTGAGGACTACAACTGGGTGCTGAAAAGATGCCCATCTGCATCTGGAACAAAGCCCCTCTCCATCATTTCATCACGTATTATTTCATATGTGACCCTATTGGGAATCAGACCTTTCATCAGCATCTCATTCAACAGCTTGTTTGCCTCTGCCATCTTTCCTTTCTTACAGAGGCACTTCATGAACACATTATAGGTTACTACATTTGCACGTTTTCCATTCTTTTCCATTCTGGACCTCAAGTTCAAAGAGGCACGCAGGTTGCCTTCTTTACAGAATCCATCCATTAAAATATTATATGTCACATGACTGGGGCTTAAACCTATTTCCAACATTTCATCTAACAGCTTCAATGCCTTCTTTGGTTCTCCTTGCATGCATAAAGAGCCTATAAGCTCGTTATAAGTCACACGATCAGCTTTCAAACCATTTTCCTCCATTTCATTCAAGACCTTACTGACCCTCTTCATATCACCACTCTGACAAAAACCCAATATTAGGGAATTATAGGTCGAAATATTGGGAGGAAATTCCTTGCTAAACACTGAACCATGTAATTCGCAAGCATCCTCCATTTTCCCGGACCGGCAATACCCATCTATCAAAGTGTTATACGTTATCACATTTGGAGCCAAACCTAGCTTTAAAGCATCATCTAGCATCCCCTTGGCCTCTGCCAGCATCCCTTTCTTGCAATAACCGTTGATAAACGAATTATAAGTCACAATATTTGGTTCAACAGCCGAACCCCTCATTTCCTCGAGCATCTCCAGGGCATCATCTACCTTACCTTCAGCACATAGCCCACTGAGCAAGGAGTTATAAGTGACCACATTGGGAGGCACCCCCCTTTGTTTCATTTCAGAGAACAGTTTCATAGCAGAGGGAAAGTTCCCATCTTTACAGTGCCCATCGATCAAAGTGTTGAAGGTGATCACGTTCGGATGAACTTGCTTGGAGACCATATCTTTCAAAACAGTCTCGGCCTTATACATCTTCCCAGTTCGACCCATCTTGCAGTGACCATGGATGAGCGTGTTGTACGTGACCACCGATGGCAAAAGGCCCCAGGACTTCATGTCATCGAACAGGTCGGCCGCCCTCTGCAACTTGCCAGCCCTGCAGAGTCCGTTTATCACCGTATTGAAGGTCATCAGGTTAGGTTCAATCCTTCCCCGGATCATCTGCCTGTACACTTTCTCCACACTCTCCAATCTTCCCTCCTTCACCATCAAACTTAGCAGCGGATTGCAGGACAAAGGCGACAGCCTAAATCCGTAATCTCGAGCCCTGTCAAAAGCCTCCATGGCGAGCGCGGCATTGGATCTCCTGGCGTATTCCAACACTAGCATGTCGACGATGATCGAATTCCTATCCCGGCGCTCGCCAAAGATTGAAAGAGCGTGGAATATAGAGGGAATCGAGTGCTGCCCCGACTTGACCAGGGAGTAGATCTGGGCCCTCATGTCACTGTACCTTTTGGCAGAAGCCAGCAGGTGCAGAAGCCGGCAATGGAGATGGAGTCCCTGGGGGGAGCCCCCCCCCTGCCTCTCCGACCATCGGAAGTACCTGAAAGCCGTCTCGACGCCGGCTGGGTCATCGGAAGAAGTATCGAGGAGAAGTTGCATGAGGCGCGTGGGATGGGCGCTACGAGTCAGGGACTTCAGCTCGGACCAATGTTGCCTGGAAACGAGGTCCGAAATCCTAGCCCGGTCGAAGAATTCGAGGCCACTTGAGGGGGACGGAGGCTCTGGAGCTATGCCGTTGTGGCCGAGGGTAGTGAAGAGGAAACCAGAGAGAGGAGCTCGGCTGGAGCGCGATGCCGTAGGTAGGAGATGACGGCCCATGAGTAGCGACATTATGTTTTCCGTCCGTGAGGGAACTGTGGGAGATGTATCCATCAAGAGGAGAAAATAAGGAAGGCATACTTTTGCAATTGTATCCTCGGTGTAATTTGGTATCTTACACTTGCCCCTGATTCTCAATCTTGCGATCAAAATGGGCCTCATAGCTCCGGATCAAAAGGTTGGTCGGTGGGTCCTCCATAATCATAGACATTAGGAAACGCTGGGCATAGTCTCCAGTCTAATATTTGATCAAATACACGGTGTTTTCAGGCCCTTATTCACTAATCCTACAACAAACCCGACCATTGATGATATGGTAATTACCCACCCACTATGAACGGGCTAGCCAGCTCCTCTGTCATATGATCAAATCTTTTGAACCAGTAATGAGGCTGGCTTTGGGCCCCACTCATTTGGGCCGTGAGCTCTGAAGCCCATTCATCAGGAGGTAGAAAGGTTTCTCAACTTTTCACGCGCGTTATGAAAATTAGCAAAATCTATAATATAAGATGGTTTTTTATGAGAAAAATTTCGCATCCTATTAGTCATTTGGTCCTCGCATTGAAGAGATCAAACGCAATAGTTGAGGTTTCAAGAATGTTGAGAAATCGCTTCTCCATATTTGATACATTAATGCTGCTCTAGCCCATTAGGAGAGCATTAACATAAAATTAAAAATAAAAGAGCAAACAAGATGTTTGATATTGTTCCATGGTAGCTAAGACACAATTATGGTACCTAGTTACATATTTTTAATAAATATTGTATCATTATGTTCATCTATAGTCACATGTATACTCATTCAAAGGCTAATATTTCTCTAGCTATATATTTGGAGTATGGCAACAACATGTCCATATTGCCCCTCTCTCATCAACGCAACTTGAGAAATCACATCTATATGTTTACTATCAATGGGGTTCTAGCTTATTAGGAGAGCATTAATGAAAAAATTACTAAGAACAGAGCAAACACGACCAACCATTGATATTGTTGCATGGCAGCCAAGACAACCATGACACCCGGTTACATACTTTCATTAATTATTGTATCATTATGTTCTTCTATAATTACATGTATATTCATTCAAAGACTAATATTTTTCTACTGATATATTTGGAGCATGGCAACAAAATGAACTCCCTATCCCCTCCCTCTCATTTTTCATATTTTGAGAACCACTAGTGAGTTACATATCATTATTATTAATGAATAAGGACATGCCTATATTTTAACAAAGAATATACAATGTTCATATAGATAGTGGTTAAAATGTTGACTTTTTAACAAATGCTATTCAAAATTTGAAAAATATGCTCTTGTAGTAAATAATGATTTGATAATCATCGTGATATCATTCTCTTTATTTTTCACAACACCTTTTTTGTAGCAACCTTGTAAATGTTGAATAGAAAATGTAAATGACAAGTGGAAGCTGTTTAGAGAATGATTCAAGTACGAAACAATAACTACATGGCGAATACGCCAAATTATAGAAGTGTATAGAGCAACAGAACTATTGATTGGCAATTGCTCTTGTTGGAACATTGGTGATATACCCTTTTGAAGCTTAAAAAAAAGAAGAAGTTAGGCACATGGTAGTCTCTTTAGTGTGATATTGTAAACAATGAAAACCCAACACAAAAACATTGATATTTGGTGAATGATTTGTTGACAAAAACATATTTGCCGTCCATAATTGAAGTCACTAAACTATGTGCCAAATGAAGCATGTTGTAATCAATTTATAAGACAGTTTCTTTGCCTAAATTTTTTAGTGATCATTGTGACAAAAGTATGCTCAATGACGTGACCACTTATCATCATGAATTTTGAACAACTGAGCAATATTGAAGGCCTAATAATTGACCATTTGGACTTGTAAATCTGGTTTCATAGAGGCAAGTCAAAAGGTGCCTTTGTTTTCCTCATAAAAGAGTAAACCCACCTTGTTTCTACATACACGAACCAAAAGAGAATGATAGTATACTACTCTTGAACGATGGATCAAATCATTCCATTCATTGTTCTCAATGTTGTCCACTAAAACCAACTAAAAATATCGCTAGCCCTTGAAATGGGTTCCATTGTTGACCTAAATGAAAAGTTCGATAATAGGATTTATTAGGGTCTTGGCGGTCACCGCCTAATTAGGATGAAGGTTGGGAAATTGGAAGAATTTGGGGTTGGTTAAGGTGTAAGGCTCGTAAAAAGAATACAAAAAATTAATTACCAGAATCCACTTCCAAGCATTTATCTCAAAACTGTTTGCTTTTGAATGAGTTCAGGAGAGAGAGAGAGAGGGAGCGAGTTTTGTAAATTTGGCTTGAGACTACGGTTCATCCCGGAACGCTAGTGTAGGCTAAAGACATCGCCCTGGGTCACATCTCTCCTGCTCCAGGTGATATGGAGTCTGGGAGTACCAGTTACTGCGCCGTGGGATCTTATAAACCCTCTGTCGCGTCTTCTCCCCCGCCCCACCTCAGAGACGGAGGAGATCATCA
The DNA here is from genome assembly GCA_902729315.2 of Spirodela intermedia. Classification (NCBI taxonomy): domain Eukaryota; kingdom Viridiplantae; phylum Streptophyta; class Magnoliopsida; order Alismatales; family Araceae; genus Spirodela; species Spirodela intermedia. The sequence continues at coordinate 4,034,435 of LR746273.1, forward strand.
TGGCGGCTGTCCATCGCCTTCTTACTCAGAGAGATAAAAAAGAGGGAAACTAGAAAGAGAAACTCGGAGGAGAAAGCGGGGGTTCCTTACCAGGTTTGGAAGGTGTTGAGGGGGGCGCGGGCAACGATGGAGATGGAACATTTAGAACCGAGGGTGAAACCGTTGCCCTTCAAGGTAAAGGCAGCGTCCCGAGAGTCGTCGCCGACCCAGAAGGCTGCCCATTTACTCGAACCGGACCTTCGTTCCCACTGGTCTACCGGGACGAACACGAAGGAGTGGATAGTTCTTGAGCTAGAGGTACGCTTGTAAATCTCTCTCTCTCTCTCCGCAGATATAATAAGAGATAATCCTTGCTGGAGTTGATTGGATTGGGGAATTTATGATAGAAGATAGCGGGAGAGAGCAGTCTAAGTTTTTTTTTCCAGGTTCTAATGTATGTGAATTATTTGAAATATTGAAATATCTGAAGTTTTAGCCCCTCATTGGTTAGAATGAATGTCTGTTGCTGCGAAGTTTTATGAGAACAACATCGAACGAACATATGTTCCCTCATTAATTTTTTTTTGGGTGTCGAATTATTTCCTCAGGATGAAAGTTTTTCACAAATAGTCCTTCAGAATAAATTATGTAATTGGAGCTTTTCTCACCGTCAGGATAGTCACTTGCATCTTTTAATATATCAAGTCTCAATTTTATGACAATTACTTGCTTCTGCTCCATAGAGAAGAAAAACAGTATCACAATCAACTTATCTGAGATTATTCACTTTTAGGCTTTCATCATATTTGCAAGTCTCTAATCAGCTCAAGTACTTGTGCCCTCTATTCCTTTCTATTCAACACCAAAAGACAGGAGGGTACACATGCGGTCCCCTTACCCAAGACTTGAATGTGCTCAATCGACAGGCATACTAGTTTCACCGAAGTTTACTTTCTGATTCATCCCTTGGATCTTTCGTAGGTGCCCATCAAAGCTTAATCTATAATGGGAAGTCCCACTTCACCCACATCGTAATGGTGCTTGAAAACCAACCGTCTTTTCTCCCAGGTCCTATTCTTCACTGCATGCGTGTACCCATATATCAATTGGATTTTCGTGTACCACTTTGTTTACTCTTATTGATTGCCTTTCTGTGGACCCTGTTCATAACCTGATGGGTTTTTAATCTCATAATGCACGTGCCATATCGTTATTCAGTATCAGTACGAAAATGGACTTCTTCATGGTCTTCTGATGAGAATGAAAATTTCAGTAAAACTGATCTAATTGATAATAATTTTTTCCTTGAAATTTTATTGATTAGTTTTTAATCATATCGTATGTTTCTTGGAATAAGATAAGAGTTAATGCCTTCTCTCATTCTAGAAATCGTTATTGTTTGAAATCGTTTGGAGAGTTCCTCACCTCTTCATTTTACCCTGTCTCCCTTGATCTTTGCTGCCTGTTGCTTCCCTGATTGGTATCCCTTCTTACCTGTCTTAAATGCACCTTTGTATTGTGTATTTCCCTCACGAAAAATCCTTTTCTACTCCGGTGCGTTGGGACCCACCCTCCAGTTGAATTGTTCACTCTCTTACATCATTCCTACAAAATGTTCCACTAGCTTCACCCAACGTGGTAATTACTGTCTTGGTCATGAAATTCTTCACACTTGCTTGGTTGCCACAGAGAATCTTCTGCACCGGGGTATGGGATCCTATAACTTTCAAGGCAAGCCATGTACGTGCTTGAACTCCTATCTCGTTCGGGACCTCTCTAATATAGGATAAGGTTCATCGTTAACCTGCTGTTGGTCTTTCAAAGCGTAAACTTGTTTTGAGACAATGAAGTCTACAGCCAAGCTAGTGCTTGATTCTCTGCCAGGCAACTTCTATTGTGGAATGACATTTATCCTCAGGGGTTCATCTCTTGGGTGGATGCCGGCTCACAGGTCTCCTTGGTGATCTGAAGTGCATGCACAAAAGGAAGCCCCTCCCAAGTTCTCTAATCAATACAGAGAAGACCACTTTATACTACTTTTCTTCCTCCAATGTCAGTCCCCTAGGCTGTCATCTGAGCATTGATATCCACGTAGGTTTGATCCCAAATAGTATGAAACAGGTCATGTGATATACATGTGCCATTGTTATTTGAAATTTGAAGTAATCAGTTGGAGTTGTTGCCTGATTTATTGATTGTATTTTATATTATATGCATGTCAATTGGAATATGAATTTTCTTTTGTAGAGAACTCCCGCAGCTGTGCAACAGCAAGAAACTATAGCCCTTTACTGTTATTCCCTAGATTACATGAGCTACAAGTGGGTCTGCTGTATTATTCATGCTAGTTTAATTATTGGAGTATATTTCTTATGCACTACGTTGGTTATTTCTTTCTCTGCAGGAACCTTGTCTACTTTCGCATATTAGGATTTATAATAAATCTGTTCTTGAATGGGAAATCTCTGTTGGACTACGCTACAAGGTTAATGCCCACTGGTGCTTCCTTTTCATTTTCTTGATTTTATCTTCACAGGAATCATCCATATGCTATTTAATTTTCTACCTGAAGTTTGATCCTTGACTCTATTCTGTGGCACATTATGTGATCTTCCTTCTTCCCTCTTGCAGATATTCTCACAAGAAAGATCTGTTCTTTTTTCTATCAGCTCATTGTGATTAATCTGATTCTATTCGGTGGCAAAATTATATGACTTTCCTGGTGAGAGCGTGGATTGTTGGCCAATTCACATCTCAATGCAGGAGTTATAATATGCTCTTTCTAGCGTTCTAGAGATTGACGTCAATCTTGAAATTCGGAGCTTGTAAGGAGAGAATATTAATGACATGACATATTGCCATAATTCTTCGCTCATGTCTTCTTTGTTTAAGTGAACGTTTGTATTGCATCATAATTTAACCTTCATATTATTTATTTTATTATCTTCCCCTGATTTTATTGGTAGTTTCCTTGAATTACCATGCTTTCAAACATATCTACTAAGTCATGCATAAAGCTGGGGAGGTTTTGCTGACTCAAAACGATTTTGTTGACTATAAATTAATTGCATCATTTCTCTCGTAGATATTGGGAAATACCTTGACGCCGACAGTTGATTAATGGCTCGTTTTCACTCAATGCGTAATGAGGATCAATATGGGCATCGTGAGTGCTGGAAGATTCGTCATCATGCCTGTTGTTTTCTTTTATTTGACTTGGTCAATCACTTCCAGATGGAACTGACATTCATTGAAAGAGCGTGGTATCACATAATAAGCACCTGGGGGGTCTGAATCCTCTATTTGGTTGAAAATCAGTCGGCCAATTGGGCTTGCTGACCTATGCATGCTTAATTGAGACACGCCTTTGAATTTATGACATTTGAGACAGCATGGGAGAGGAACTGGATATTTTACCTGATCGTGCGTATAACACTCTGAACTGCGTTTGTCTTTACCTTGTTGGTCATTGGTGTTCCTTTGAAAAGTCACAGTGTAGGAAGTTTCCAGGAGGGTAAGAAATGCCATAGCTTCATCTGAAATAGGACTATTACCTTGGGTCACTGCAGCAGCATTTAGAAACATCACATGCTAGTATCATTCTGGACAAATCTGGGAAATGATTTATTTCGAGGTTCTGCACTAGCCTGTATCGATTCATTTGATCTTTATATATATCCTTAATGCTTTTGATACACCAGTTAAAGTGGTCGTTTCAGTCATCAAGCATTAATGTTGATCATGTTTTCACATCTGGCTATTAGTTTAGCAGAATATATTCTGATAATAGTTAGGCTACTATTTTGCGGTCATGATTGGATTATCATTGTGACATTTGATGACTGATTTGGGTGTAGATATAATCGTACTAAAAAGACATTGCTTTTTTACTGTACGGCTATGATATAATGGGTATTTTGGATAAAAATTATATCACTGAATGAAAGGCATATTTGATGCATTTGAATGGTTCAGGTTCAGATTCCTGTTCAGGTTCATGTTCCTACGTAATAAAACTGAAATCTCGTGGATAGCATTTATTGTGTTGGGGGTCTCCTTTTGATGAGCCCTTGCTATGGGAAAACATTGCAGTTAATGGGGACTATCTTCCATCAACAAAGTCAATGATAAGTCAATGGTCTTGTTAGTATGGGGAAGCATCTTGAAACATCAGAAATGGCAGCTGCCTCAAATTTGCTGTCTTTGAAAATGGTAAAATTTCAGGTAGTTGAAGATCAATGGTGGGAAGGATTCGCTTCTGTGAATCTATCTAAAATCCATATCTTGCCATTGATAGCGGAAATTCTTTGTGGAATGACGAGGCAGATCAAGAAGCCATCTGGGATTCTTTAATTTAAGAACTCCCACAGAGGTAACAGAGGCATTGGAGTATTACATGTTGACCAGGTTCTCTACTCAGTGGTATCTGGGATGCATGAAGTGGCGTCTTAGTGATAATTCTCATCTTGGTCATTTGCTACAAGGAATGAGGAACTGTGATGTTGGGAGAGATTTTCAAAGCAGTGAAGGTTTCATTGGCTCTTGCCAGGGTCCGAATTTCTTGCTGGATAATCTTACTATGTGGCACAAATATTTAGAAGGGTCAGCTCCTTGGCTGTTTGTGTTTTAATTGAGCATGGTACCGGAAGAAATTTTAGGCGAGACTTTTGTGTAATGAGTGAAGGGATGAGTCTCTCATCTTGTGGATGTTTAATTTGGGTACGGTCTAGACGATCTTGGTTTGGGATAACTGTGATTTTCAGATTTAATGAACACACAATTGTACGATTACCATTTTCAAAAAAGAATATCAAACAAAAAGGAGAGCTAGACATTGTTGACTCTTTCACATATAACTTAGTTACAGTAAGAAAGCACAGTTGGAAATTAATGATGGATGAAACCTTACCATCAGCTGTCCTGTATGCGCTGTTGGAGTGGAGACTTTCTCTTCTTCACTCACACCGAATACATCATCATCTTCATAGTAGGCAGATTGCTGGAGGATTTTGGTATAGCTACAGATTTTGAAGAGCTTCAGATTTTTAATTTTCACCTTTCTTCTTCCATGCAATTATTCTTGCTGAGAGTCTAAGAGATTATCTGCATCTTTTTATGTCTAAAATATTAATTCTTTAGCCGGTCATTGTAAAATGAGTCTGCATTCTCTGCACCTTCCAGTTGTTTTATATGTTTGTGTTTTATATGCAGAAAGTTGCTCTTTTTTTTCTAGGGTTTGAGGATATAGAAATCTGCATTCTCTGGTACTAATTGATTTTACCCACTGTGCCGAGGGATATTTGGGGATGACAGATACAAGAGATTCAAGGATTAGTTTACCGGGAAGCATTGAGTATCCCCATAGAAAGTCTGAAGTTCAAAGATTCACTATTCATCTGTAGCATGTATAAATTGAACCTACTTACAAGCTCAATAGGGTCCTAATGCTTGACATTCACTTTCCAAAGCTTATTTTACTGACTCATCTAGTCTGTGAAGGAAGCATCTCCTACAGCGCTTATTTGTCTTTGCCTATGGAATAATAGGAGAACACACCCTTCATATCACACTATGCGACTCTCCTTGGTTTGAAAGTTTTTGCAACTATTGCCCTCCCCATTGCCCAGTTCATTATATCAGGTTGATATAACTTACGTTATCTTGAAACCTTTGTTCCTCTACCATCGCAGAAATTTTCTGTATAAAATAATTAATTGTCCTCAATCCTCATTTTACTCTCATCTTTCCCGAAACTTTAAAGATTACCTTACACATGCATGTACCAGATGCGATCAATTGCTGTAACATCTTAATACGGTTTCCTCTGCAGTTTTCGTCAGTTAGAATGATGAAGGTTTGGCGAATAATGGAAACCTGGAATTTAGCTCTTCTTCCATATGAAACCACGAAAACTATTCATAATATTGTTCACAATGACTTTGATGCCGTTTTGTCCAATTTAATAAGTCGTAAAAGATGGAGGAGTGAAACGCAGCTCGTTTTCAATCTCAAAAGGTGTGAACTACTTTTTTTCATGCTGACTTGGCTACAACGTTATTGCTTTGTTCATCAGTCTTTTATTTGGATTGGAACTTCACTCAAAATGCACCGTTGTTACTTGAAAAAGTAGAGTGGGATTCCCATGCATTTAACTTATATGGAGATTAAATTTCTAATATCTCATCTATTTACTTCAAGGAGGCTTCAGCTATGATTGAGGTTATGGTCCAGTTTGTGTATTCCATGATTGGGTATCACCTTAACGATTACATAGTATGCAATATTTGCCTGGAACCATGCTTATTCTATTCTTGTCTGATACTAATGCGAATGCCTAGTAGGCCTTTTACCTGATTTTGTCTAGTATGTGTCTCCATTTGGTTGTGGATGGTAATGCAAGAGTTGAACACTTGTCTGCAAAAGACCATTCTTTTATCTGGCCGTCATAGAACTGCCAACCGCGGTTTTTGGGCTTGGGTTACATCTTCTGACCTGAATAGGTATGGAAGAGTTGAAAATTATTAATTGGGTCATGTAATTTTCGTTTCTTTGGCTTTGACGGTATAAGTGACTTCAATGTGAATTCCGGAATGTCTTTGATAGAAACAGAGAGTACCCGAAGGGGAGAGAGAGAGGACTTGATTCTAACTCTAATCAAGAGACTTTGGAATTCATACCAGAGTCTCAAGGGGTCTAGATGGGCCGATATGGCCCATACCCATATGTCCCGATATGGCCATGACTTGGATGGGCCTATACAATATTCAACAATCTTCAGACACTGTTTTGCTTTAAATCTGCTTGTCACCATTCTCGGATTCGATTGCTTTTTCTTACGTTGATGAAGATGTACCTGACATTAAATTGTTTTCAACTGTTGGACCTGTTTGTTTTGACTCAATTCAGTTTCTGTGCTTCCCCAGTTGCTCCTGTTATCATTATGAGTGCATAACCCCAAAATCAATGCGTAGATTTGATCTCTAATGTTATCATTTTTTTGGAGTAAAGTTTTATTACTATTCTCAATCTTCACCCCTTTTGTTTTCATTGTTTGGTCAGCAGCAGCCAAATGGTGTGGCACTGCTTTTTGTCGACTTTTACTGGCTAGCTGCTTTGATATATTTTTACTTCGAGATTCGTGGACTTTTATCTTCAGAATGATGAACAAGTCATGACATTAGACTGAACTGAACTTGTGACTTTCAAACCCTTATATTTTGCCTGGGACCCTCACAAATTGTAAAATCTGTTTTACTAATTTCGATTGTCGTGTTACCTTTTACTTGGTTTTAATGTTTTGAATATATTACTGAAATGGATTCCTCTTCTTTGCAGCCAGAAGCATTTGTAAAAGTTCGCCCACGCTGTGAAGCCCCTAGGCGAGATATGATATATCCTACAAACTACATGGCTTGTCGTTATGTGCGAGTTTCCTGTTTGCGTGGGAACCCAATATCTATATTTTTTATGCAGGTGATCTTTTACAAAAGGTTTTTCCACACGAGTTAAAAGTGGCATGATGAAAATAAATGCTCACTTCTTACTGTGGGAGGAAATGGCACTATTTTCTGCTGATGATGTTTTCCCAAAATTTAACGGATTGAATAGGAATAGTCTGGACTGGTTTAGCACCAAAGACTGCCTTGCTGGTTTGGGCCTGAAGCTAGCCAGATAATATGCTTCTTTTTCAACACCTTTCAAAAACTTTCTTTTTTTTGTTTTGGTACATGCTCATCAAGTTGATGGTGAATAAACGTCCAAAAAAAAAGGGAAAGGAAAGGGACTCCACTAAATGCTTGGGGATAAAATGAATCTGTTTGTATGCATTCTGTTTACATGGACGAATAAAGTGAATCCGATAATGCGTTCTGTTTGTATGGTTCTCAACAACTGTACTGAAAAGTTCACTTCGTCCATGTTTTAGTTCACGCAGAAACTCTGATTTGTTTAATGTCAAGATCTCAACCTCAATCACATGGATAAATGTTGAGGATGTATTTTGCCTTCTATGGACTGACAACTTTTATAGTAAGAAATTTCGGTGCTCTTAAACTATCCGAAAATTCAGTTATTCATGAGACGAGAAAATTAAATAAAAAGTCAGATTGTCTTGACATGTACATGCCAATTGATGCAGTTACCTATGGGTGGGAATTGGCTCCACATGGATAGAATTAAGAACCTAGGATATTGAAATGTGCATTGCTCGGATTTTTTATCTGTCCCTTTGATGAATAATGATAAAATGAACAAAAAAGGTGATTCTGTCTTTAAGCTGAAGTAATAACTGTTATCTTTCATTTTTAGAGATAATTTGTTCTCACAATTTTTTCTTTTGTTACCCCAATAGTTTATGCAATATGTGCCCTTTTTACTGCAGCTCATTGGAGTTTCTGTTACTGGACTGGAACCAGAGTTCCAGCCACTTGTTAATTACTTGTTGCCACATATTGCTTCACACAAGCAGGATGCTCAAGATGTGCACTTACAGGTAATCTCTGATGTTACTTTGACGTTGGCGTTGAAAGTTTTCTTCTTTGCCATGATTTTGCCGTGACATCTAATGCTTTTTAGTTGATAGTTGCTCCGAGACATCACCAACCGGTTGCTAGTATTTCTTCCTTATCTCGAGGTAGAGTAATGACAATTTCTGTGTGCGGTAGAAATTAATTGGATGCTGGGTGCCTACCTCCTCTCTTTTATGTGATGATGTGTATACTTTGCGTTTCTTTTTTTTTCAGATGGATCTTTCCAACTTTACAGAGGAATCTGAGTCTACTATGCGATTTTTGGCCATGCTTGCTGGTCCATTTTATCCACTTCTACAAGTTGTGAAGGAAAGGTACCTAGTATTTCAGTATGATAGAGTGAATCGGCAAACAGATTATTTCCCCACGTTTTCTGATATGAAATACTTCTGTATTTTTGTGCGGTTTTACCTCTTTTTGAATATATTTGCAAAATATGATTTCCTCCCTCCTGTGCACAACCATGCACAAGTCATATGATTTGAAACCAGTGTCTGCATCTGGTTGAATTCATGCAGATGTGGCCAGGATTAGGCCAATTCTGTTGATTTCATGGTGAAAAAATATGGTAAGATGAGATAGCAAAATGTGATATTTTTGTGGGAGCCTTATCAATTTAGATTTCCACAGAGATGAAAAGGATCCGTCTTGATGAAAATGTTTAAGTGCATGTTATTAATTTAGATCTCAAATTATCTTGTCTTTTATCCTTGTTAATTTTGATGGATAATGACCATATTGTGATGCAGCGAAACTTGAGAAGGGGATGGCTTGGACGAGTTGTGATCAACTCTAGTGTTGTGGAGGTTGGAGTCACATCTTGAATCTTCAAAAAACGTGCTTCAGTGGTTGTCCCTTTACTCTGAATCCACAGGTTCAAGAGACAGGTTCCTTGAGTCTACAAGGGGATGATTCTGAATCCATAGAATCGAAAACAAGGTTCCCTGAGTCTATAGGGGTGCTGGAGTTCACTTGCAGAGGAAGAGAACTTCAGGAGAAGAAACTCACAAAATTGTATTTATAGAAAAGTAGTATGCCTCTGGGGTTACATGGGGTGCCTTTAAATAGGTTGAAGAGTCTTGATTTGGTGCCAAGATTCGAATTTCAAATGAAATCTAAATTTGAAATCAAATTTCAAATAAAATTTAAATTTCAAAAATAAAATCTAAAATGAGAAATGAAATTTGAATTTAAAACGAAAATTTGAATTTCGGATGAAATCTGAATTTCAAATTCAAATTTAAATTTCGGATGAAATTAAAAAAATAATAAAAATAAAAATATGGGCCTAATTTCGTAATTGGGCTAGCTGCAACTAAAGTGGGCTTCAAGTTGCAACAGTAATGGGTTTCAGGTGCATCAATAATGGGTTTTGGTCTTCTTCAGTAGTGAGCTTCAGGCTTTGGGTTGCATCATATTGCTAACCTAAAGAATGTAGTGCTCTGAAAGTGAATTGTCTACGGAGACATTAATGCTGTCACAACGGTCTACTTATTTACATTGACAAGCCAAATTTTGATCTCTTTAAGCTTGAAATTTTCTCTCTTTCTAACCATAGAGATTGATGGAAGCACCATAATGTTCTGACGATTTACATAGGCCTGGAATTGAATTCTTGACTGAGTAACTTAGGGAAAATGTTGCACTTTGAGCTGACAACTTTGGAACTGAGATTTCTTGATAGCTCATCTGATGCAATCTACTTTTAGCCTAGTTCAAGTGGAATTATTAGCTCCTAATCTTGCTGGTTTTAAGTCCCAGGATGCAGGAAGACACATATTGGCCCAAATTCAGCTCTAGATGGCCTAATAAAATATTTGGATTCATCTTGCGTCAAAGTCTCAATTTCCACTTTTCTTTTTGTTTCCCTCCTTTGTTTGTTTCAATTAACAGAATTGCCTCCCTTTCTTTGGGGTGTTCTGACACATTTTCTTGGGACGTTCTAACTAGATTTTAACCTATTTTAAGGCCCCTATGTGTATCTCTACGAAATATCCCTCTTCTGAGGTTTTATTTTGCTGTTAGTAGATTCCAGCATCCTCTAGACTCGGGGGAACTATTTCGATCCTGTGGACTCAGGATCAAATCTTTGTGGATTCAAGCATTAAGGTCTCTTCATTCTGTGCACTCAGGGTGAAATATCTTTAGATAAATCAAATTTCTTGTGGATTCAAGGATGAGATTTTAACTCTGTGCAACTCAGACTACGTAAACTCTCTTGAATCGTTCATTTTGCATTTTCTGCTGTGTCATTATCTAGCTACCTCTTGAACATATGGAAAACCATTTATGTTAATCTTACTAGTTTATATACTATTTTTTCGTTGGCCATTGGCTTATCTTTTCTCATTCCATCATAGTTACGACATCTTCTGATTACTTTGTTATGATTTGTAGTGGAGAGGCACGTTTTTTATGATACATTGTGCTTGGGAAAAAACATCTTCGGACTTTATATAATCATTTTGCGGGCTTGAATATATGGCTGTTTAATCACAATATTTTCTAGACCTTCCAGTTATGTAGGAAATTCCAAGCAGTATTTTAAGAATTGATCTGACATAAGGTTAAACCTGTCTGACCTCATCATTGTTTGACCCTTGCTTGCACCTGGGGCTGCTAGTAGATAGTCTTCTCCACAACAGAAGATGGGGTCACTGCTGCTAGTCCTGAGAAACCACCATTGTTAATGAGTCGGATCGGAACTTCGGTCTGCAAGCAGCATTTTAATGCAAATTTTCCAATTTTTGCTTTTGGAGTTGACTGTTTGATTGGGCAAAACAGTCTGTCCGGTTGAAGGAAACCAGATGGGTGAAAAGTTGCATCTATAGTCGATAAAAAATTAAAACTGACATAAAATTTTCCATTTTGAATGAAATGAAAGAACTACTTAAGCTCCCTACTCTCCCACCCCCTGACACTGTTATGGGCATTTTTTGGGGGGAGAAAAAGTGTTAGCAGGCTGCTAGCTGCAGTAAGTATAGTGTATCAGTGCCATATATTGGGATTTGCTGTTGCTCTTTCTTTTTCTTTTCTCTTGTTCTTTCTCTCCCTCTGTCAGAGGATATCGGTTCTTCTTCTTCCTTCTTCTCCCCTTGCTTCACATGGACGTAACAAGTTACCTTCTTTAGGCCTTTCATACTGCAGACAAGCTCACATTTAGTTTTATATTACTAAGGACTTCGGAGTTCCTAATGCCTGTGCACAGTGGAGGTCTGTTTTGTCTTTTCCTATTCACTGCTACAGCCTTCCACGGGAAGAAGTATCCTGATCTGTGCTATTCTTCTTTATCCTCTTGTATGTAAACATGTTTCCGGATTCTCTAACATTTTTCGGTATCTGGTCGTTTCTCTTTTAAACCTTTCGTATTCCTTATCCTGTGTGCATTGTATTTATTTCATAACTCTTATTGTTCACTTCGTATTATGTTTACTAGAGTTTTGTTTTTATGGGATCAACAGAGAAGCTGCAAGGACATTATTAAGCAGTCCTGATTCTGAAGTGAGAATTAATCAAGCTCCCTCTTTTACTGTTTCATCTAATTTTGAGGTATACGCTTTTTATATACATTTGTGTACATCAAGTTATTTTTTTCTCAAGAAATACAATAACAATGTAATTTTGACATATATAGCCTTGTTCGTGATCATTCCTAGTGCCAGACAGAATTTATTTGAAATTACTTCTGCATATGATTTTTCAATGGTGTGATGGCCAGTTTTGTAATGCGATATATCTAGTTTTTACAAAATCATTATTTTTCTGAGGGATTTGTATTCATGTATTTGTCCGTTGCACTGTTAATTTCATTTTTCATAGTAAAAATATTATTCCTTAAGATCTTATGGGAATTTAAGACATGAGTTTTGTGTGACAAGATTACCTTCTAATGCTGTCAATGACACATGTGAGATTGGCTGACTGGTAGATGCCTTTTTCCTTTTTCCTTTTTCCTTTTTTAAATTTCAAAGGGGAACTAATTTCCCTCTTTGGATAATTGTGGAGGAGATCTCTGACATGGCTTGGCCAATCTGGAGGATGATTATTGAGAAGATTGATGAAGTATATCTTGACAAGTTTCTAATAATGAGGTTTCAGGAAGGAGTACTTTGCTGTGTTGGAATATAAGGTCAAGATAATACTTTAAGATTGCAATGTGTTTCTGGGCAAAAATCCCAAGAAAATATTCTGCTTTATGGAACGTTCTTCCTATTTTATGGATGTTTTAGGGTAGGCTTTCTGAGGTTTCAATAATTGACAAGGTATCTCAGAGTCACTTTTGTTGACTTAAATATAAAGTCTAGGTTCAGATGTCGGCTCCACCTGTGGCCATTTCTATTGTGGCAGAATATTTGGTAGAATTCCTAATCTGTGTGCCACTTTGGAATTTCCTGTTGTCTGGACGTTTATCTTACAGTGGATTTCCCCACTAGGGCCAAATTTGGTCATCATTTATCCCAAAATGGGCAGTCAAGTGGCATGAAGTAATGCCAGTAATCTAAATGGGGCTACCGAATGGTGGCTTGAGAGGGCTTGAATTTAGGTTAACTACAGAAGGGCCTTCAGCTTCAGTAGTTTATCTCGTTTTAATGGTATCTGTGGGAAAAACGTGCAATTTGGGGTTACTTTCTGTTGGGCAGTTTTCCTAGTTTGTTGGTTTCCTAGTTGGCCAATTTCCTTTTTTGTGACCAGAGAAAACCTTACAGGGTGATTAAAACCAAATGTCTTGAGGATGCAACTGTTTTGAAGGATTTCATTGAGCCTGATAGTTCATGATTTTCCTGTTGGGTTTTTCCTTTCTATCTGTTTCTCTTCACTGTATTTTCGTCCTTCTCTATCATTCCCTATGTTAAGTGGATCCATTAGACTGTTAACAGATCCACTTAAAGACTAATGTAATGGGCCTGGCCCATTAACTCATGTAACCTGTACTTAAGCGGGAAACCAAGATAATTGATGTCAGATTTTGGGATTGTGGAAACTTTGCTCCAAGAAGTGGTGACTGATTCATCTTCCTGGAAGAGGAGGATCGTGAAGATCAACTCCTTTCATTCTCCAAGTTGCAAGAATCTCAATCAAGATCAATTCTCAACAATATCCTGTGCAAGCCGGAGGGCACTACTTTAATGAGATAATGGCATTGCTTTTAGGAGTGGAAAGTAGATTAGGCTTGATGCTCTAACCACGAAGCCCATAAAACTCGGCTATGGTGGCTTCAGGTGGCAATAATTCAGCCACAAACGTCGAGAGGGCACAAGTTGCTGAGAATGACCATAAGAATAGCCTATGGTCCAGTTACTTCACTTAGCTCCTAGAGGCTTCATGTAAAGTCTCTTAGTTAAGGAAAAGGACAAAAAAGAGAGTAGACAAGGAACAATGGTCAAGCTTATTTCATGCCAGTAGTGCAGAATGAAGTAGCACCAAAGGAGTAGGTGGTCTTGACTAAGAGTTCAAGAGGGTGAGATATTTTATTGACAAGCTTTATGAACTCACAGGTTTTTGTTCATTGGTTTATTCAAGTTTCCATCCTCTATTGAATTAATGTCTCAAGTACAAACTTTGGCTACTCCTGCATATTGGATTCAGGAGCTAGTGACCATATGACCCGCTCACCAAATGTCTTTTCTACATACTCTCCTCGTCCAAGCAGTAGGAAAATGGTAATAGCTAATGGTTCGTTGACTACTGTAGCAGGTGTAGGAAATGTTAAAATAAAGCCTTCACTGACTTTAAAAAGTATTCATGTCCCTAGGTTGTCCATGAACCTTGTGTCTATCCAACATTTTACTCAAGATTTGCATTGCAAAGTGGGTTTTCATCATGGCCATTGTGTATTTTATGACATTGGGGAGGATGATTGGACATGCTAAAAAACGAGACAGACTCCACTAACTTCAAGTGCTGAGTTAGTCAAACATTGCAAAGGCCAAGTTACCTTACTCTCTTGGGTTTTGTTCATCTAGTATGTAGAGTCTGGTTTCACCACCACTGACTTGGACATCTGTCATGAAGGGTTATTAGAATTTTTTTTGTCTTTATTTCAAGGCCTAAGTGTTGAAGTTTTTCGTTGTGACATTTGTGAACTTGCTAAACATAGGTGTGTATCTTTTCCAATTCGTAACAAAAGTTCTATTCCTTTCTTATTCATAGTGATATTTTGGGGTCATGTTGTTCTTGATGTTTCTAGGGGTAGATGGTTTGTGTCATTCCTTGACGATTGCCTCATGTTACTTGGATTTTTTCTGTGCAAACAAGAGATCTGATGTTAGTAGCATTCTCCCAAATTTTTGTTCCACAAAATCAGTTTGGGGTCAATGCCAAAAGGTTTATATCAGATAATGCTAAGGACTATTTCAATCAAATCCTAACTCTATAATTTCAAAAAGAGGGGATAGTACATGAATCATTACAGCACAACCTCATAGGTCCGTCCTTGTTAGTTTAAACACCATTGCCATCCCTACCTCCTTGTCTCACGGTTAATTCAATAAGGACTGGAAACAAGCTATGAATGTGGAGATAGAGGCATTAGAGAAGAACAAAACCTGGGAGTTAGTTAGATTGGCAATGGGAAAGTGACATGTCAGGTGTAAATGGGTCTATACAGTGAAGTAATAAGGATACATATCAAACCAATGGATCTATATAGAGATAAAAGGCTTGCTTGGTTGCCAAGTACTATACTTCTATGGAATTGACTACTTAGAGATGCTAGTTTTGGTTGCAAAGGTGAATACTGTTAGAATCTATTGTCATTGAAAGTTAATTATGGCTGAGAATTATACCAGTTTGATGTTAACAATATATTTTTGCATGATGAACCAGAGGAAGAAATTTAAATTGAGGTCCCACCGAGTTATGGGAAGAATTTGGTAGCTCATATGGCGTGTAGTTTAAAGAGAGCATTGTATGAACTCGCCTATGGCATTATTTGAGATTTGCAAGAGTTATATATTGCCATAAGGGTACAACCAAAACCACAGGGTTCACATGCTGTCCACTAAACAATCATCATTAGGGGCAGTCACAACACACTTGGTATACAATGATGACATAATAATGACCAAGAATAGAGATATAGAGATACAGTGTCTGAGTCAATGTTTGGCTAAGCAGTTTGAGATTTGAGCATTATGGAAGTTGAAATATTTTCTTGGGATTGATGTTGCTCAATCTAGGCAGGGCATTTTCATCTCCCAACAGAAGTGTGTTATGTATCTTCTTAGTGGACAAGAAAGATTCCATGCAGACCAACAACTATCCATATAGATCCAGATCTTAGACTTGGAAATGTAGAAGATGTTGTGGTAGATAGGGAAATGCATCAACACCTAGTAGGAAAGGCTCTTACACAGTCAGATATATCATACGTGATGAGTTTGATTAGTCAGCTCATGCACAATCCAAAAGAAGTTTATCTACATGCAGTTTACTGAGTGCTACAATATCTCAAATGGACTGTGAAAAGGTATTCTACTCAAGACAAATGGAGTGTTGGTACTTGAGATAGGTGCCGATTATGTGGGGTCCATTTTTGACAGTAGATCAACTTCTTGATGTTGTATGTTTGTGGGTGGCCATGTCGTTACGTGGAGAAGAAACATGATCTTGTAGCACAGTCTAGTGTAGAGGCTGAATTCCATGCAATGGCTTTAGGTCCATGTGAACTAGAATTACTTTGGTTGAAGATCATCTTAGAAGTCTTGAAGATTAAGTGGGATGGCTCATGAGACTTGAAATAACAAGTCTACGACTAACATCTCTCACAGCCTAATATTACATGATCAAACGAATCAAATTGAGATTGAGAGACAATCATGGAGAAGTTGGAGAGCAGATTGATTTATACACCTTATGTGTCTACCCATGACCATCTCGACGATGTACTTGCTAAGGGATTAAATAGTTGAGTATTTCAGAATATTTTTCCAAAGTTGGAAATTGGAGAATGCCTTTCCTCGTGGAACAGTTTCCTAGTTGGTCAATTTCCTTATCCTAGGCAGTTTCTTTTTTGTGGCCAGGTAATTGCATATAAATCGCAGTTGCTCTATGATTCGAAAAGAAGAGTTCCTGACTGTTTATCTTAGCATGGCTTGCATCAGTATCATTTACTAACCATTGTATTAGTGGATTCTTGTACCAAATGATGTAGTTAACACTGATTGCGATAAGTGTAAAGGATATATATTCTCTTAGTGAATCTCAAAGCGTCTTTTAAAACGTCCAAGTTAATTCGTTCTTTCACGATAACTTTCCAAATGGAAAACTATCAAAATTTCTCAACATTCCAAAAGGTATTGATAACTGATGGGATTGAAAGTATGTGCAGTAATAGGGAGAGTATACTTCAAAGCGGAAGAGTTGATTTCTTGAAAAAATTTGGGTGTTGAATCTCATGCTGAAGTTTGTTCGTTATCCCTTCTAGATATGAGATGAAGGCAGTCATGTAGAGATCAACTTGGAGAGATAGAGAGGAAGACAATTAATTGGAATTAGTGAGTTATGTGTTGACTTAAGTAGAGACATCTAATTGTACTATGCTTACCTATTTAATCTCTCAATTTAGTTCGGGTAATGAGACGGTAGTAACAAAAAAAGTGGGAGAAAAAAGAATATTTTTTTGTATGTAAATAGTATTTATTTCCCTTTACTATTTGGAAACACAAGAATCCTTATGCATTACTGCTGTGGCAGTGTTACTACTGTGTCAAATGGAACTCTGATTGGTCTTCCTACATCACCATTTGCTTTTCAGGTTCAGTCTAGGCGATCACGCAGCTTAACTCCTTTCCAACCTGTATCATGCTCCATCGTTTTTCGTCCTGATGTTGCATTTATGCTTCTGCGGAAGGCATATAAAGATCCTCATCTTGGTTTTGTTTGTCGACTTGTATGTATGATTGTCTTTACTTGATGGGATTTGGTCTTACACTTTTTTCTATGAAAGTTTTACAGAATTTACAAATGGACTTTAATGGAATTCAGGCTTCAAGATCACTACAAAAACTTGTGGTGCCTACATCCTCTGAAGAAGTCTTCATTCCTGTTAGTGATTCCACATCTTCGTTACCTGATGAGACGGCCAAATCTGAAGCACCTAGTCACTATTTAAGTGATTACTCAAAACTATTTGGGGAGGAATTCCAAATATCTGATGACCACTGGGAGGTTTCTTTAATAAATCTTCTGGATATAACTTCAGTTGAAGAAGGTGTTTTTCATATGCTTTGTGCTTGTGCAGCACAGGTACTTTTTTAAGTCTTGTATTGATTTTCACAATTATCTTGTGCTCTGAGTAGTCAGTTATTTGGTTCTGGTGATTTATTTGTTGATGTCACTATTATGCAGCCACTGTTATGCTGCAAACTAGCTGAAAGCAGTGTGGACTTCTTATCTATTTTACCACTAGTGCAAGCATTGCTCCCAGGTTATGAATTGCCTGCTTTGGTTTTCTTGGACCGTATATATAAGCTCTGAAATAAATTTCAATGTCATAATTTTTCTCTTTTACAGCTCTTCGCCCCCCATTTGGTACTCTCCAAGATCTTGTTCATGATGGTTTCTCCCAATGGAATCATCCTCTTGTGCTGTGTGCACTGTCCCAGGTTCGCCTAATCTTTTCTGGTAATGTGAAATTAATTTTGGTGTCCTGGCATTAACGATAACTCTGTTGCTTCGACTGTAACTACAGATAGTTGCCATGTCATCTTCCCCAGCTTACTATCCTCTTCTTCATGCTTCTGCGGGTTACTTGTCATCATTCTCAGTGTCACAGGTCTGCGAATCGGGTTTCAGTATTTCCTGATATTACATTAAACTAACTTGTGTTCTTTTAGCATTTGATCTTTCTTTCAGATATCTGTATTTAATATAACAGGCAGTTGCGTTTATTTATGCTTGTTCCTTTTCTTTTTCGGTATATTCTTGCTAAATTTATTTAGTCGTCTGTGAAATTGGTTAGGTTAACATAACAGATTCATTGGCTCATCTTTGAACTTTATTACCAGGCAAAAGCAGCGTGCGTCATGATTGATCTGTGCTCTGGTGCCCTTGCTCCATGGTTACCAATGGTGACAGCTAAGGTTGCCCCCCCTTCACAAACACACGGAAAGTGTACTACCATCGAAGATGCATACATAGTCTTGCCTGGAATCTTTCTCAATTCATTTTGAATGTTTTCAATATTGTAGGTAGATCTAGCAATCGAACTTATTGAAGATCTATTGGGGGTGATTCAGGTTTGATGGCTATTTTCTTCTTTAGTTTCAAGTTATAAGATGTTCTTTTCCTTATTTTGTTGTAGACAAGCCTAATTTTGTCTTTTCTGATTATGTTCTTACTGTAATATTACTTGTAATTAATGTTCAACGACCTAGTGTTTTGATCCTTTTCTCTGATAACTGATTCAAGTTATTAGGACTGCCTTGAGTTGTAAGAAAGGTCAATTTGGGTTGTCTCGAGTTCCAATAAACATTCCGGGGCTAGTACAGTTTCATTAACCATGCTGAAGGCTACTTTGGGCTCAAACTCAGGTGACTTATGGCTGGACCAGGGTGTCTCGAATTACCTTTACGATAAGCATAGATCTCTATGTACAGATGCTCTTTGTGGATTTTACAAGCATCAATTCATGCCAATATCTACTACAGTAATGCTACTAAACGTATATAAACCATGAATACAGATGCAATGTGAGAATGTAAAATACATATTACAGTGATAGAGATATCTGGGTTGGAGAGTTGTAGTTTTGCGAGTAGGCTGGGGTTGGTGCCAATGCACCCAAACCAAAGTTCAGATTCTGGCTCTCAATTGCTGGTCCTGACATTCTTAAGTTGAGATGGTTGAACAAATCATGATTATTTGGGTTGTTGCCCCTGGTTCGATTTCCAATCCTAATAATACAACAGATTTTGTTATTTCTATTTTCCAAATCTTCTTTTTAACTGTGATCTCATTTATCTTTAATGCGTTAGATTGATTATCTTATCTAGATTGATGTTGAAGCATTTTTGTAGGATGGTCGACAGTATTCGTTTACCTCTTTGGTGATTGGTACACTGTTATGGTGTTTCTCTTTAGAGAGAAATAGTTTGAGCAAAAATAACTTCAGAAAAATGGGATGAAAAAAAAGAGAGTGAGAAAGAAGTATCTCATGGTTTATGCCGTCAATCATTGTTGTTGTAATAAAAAAGAGGAACAAAATATACATTAGAGGAAAGTGTCCTCATTGGATCTTCGTCTGATTGTCCTGATTTCAGCTCTTCAATAATGGAAAAATTCAGTTTTGCATTCAGCTTGCTTGTATAGGTTTATCTTTATTCTTTGTATGGTCTGGAAAGAGTTACATGCGATATACCTTGGAACTAAAGGTGGGAATGTCTCATCAAATTGCTTAATTCATGCACATGCATCCTGTAGAAGCATTCTTTGCCATGGTTGAGCTGGGTTCATTCTTAGTCTGGGTGGGATCTGCATTGGATCGAAACAATTAAATATTGGATCCTAAAAAACGTTTATATGCTCTCAGAGCACATCTGAGCTGTCCAATATTTCTGCATTGATCTCAGGTGAGCACATCTATAGTGTTTGATGATTTCATGTAGTGCATACTGATTTCAAATTGGACAAACCACTGTTCGCTATATTTTATTCTGATTCCAAGTTTAAGTTCTGTGACCAGCCGTCCGAAACTCCATGGAGTCCTTTTGGTAGGGCGGTGAAGACCACTTTCCATTGTAAATAATTCACAACGAGTGTGTAATCATTCACTTCTTATAAACGTTATTCAGGTTGTGGATGCCATAGGTTCAGGTGCGAGAACACAAAAAGGGAAAACTAATCACATGGTACTACACCAAGGTGATTTCCTAGGCTGACAAGGAAGTGGTAACTTCCTGTATTTTTTGTCAGATAAAGTAGCGTTTTCGGGTAACTATAAAAATCGGTCAGATCATGCAGGTGATGGAAGTGAGTAGGGTTGAGGAAAGAATGTTGGCTTTTCCATTGTTGTAGGAATATCAGCAAGCCAAAAGTTTTGGTTCATCGACCTTTTTTTTTTTGTTTTTCTCTTTTCAGTTCTGGAAAGTTTTATCTCGAACATAAGCATCCACGGTGTTGGATACACGAAAAGATAAACGAGAGGTGCAAATAATGCTTTGCTTCCATTCACTGGATTACTTATTGGTCTATCTATGCCACTGGTAATGTTCAGAGATATAGCTGCTTCAATGAACATTTTTTTTGTTTTCTATAGGATGGATTCGACTTTGTTGGGTTCATAATTGGGGAAGTGATCGTGATACTAGTACAGGAACTTTGAGTTTAAAGATGAACTTGATAGCTGGTTGGGCAATTAGTTATTTAGTTAGTTAATTAATAAATTATATTTATGAAGGGAGCTGAATTGGTCGCCATTCATGAATTCCCGGTCAAATGTGAGGCCATTTGCAAATAGCTGGGAGCACGCAAGCTGCCGTGTTTCTCATTATGTGAGCAACCATTCACGAATGTCTGCTCACTGGGGTGCGTCATACATTGTCTTGTTAGTAGCACTTTGAATTGAAACGTCTAATGTGCCTTTTGCCAGGGAACTGAAGATGAATACTGTAGAATCAAGATGGTTCATGTGACTTGTACAGGAGGGGGGCTGTATGCGTTTTTCAGATTGAGAAAAATTATGACTTTTTCATCATGAAGTTTTAAACTGCAAATAAAAACAAGAAGGGAAAGAAATTACTGGGTTGATTGTTGCATTGAAGATAAAGGCGGTTGTATATTAATTCTTTTACCTGTTTTATGGTCTCCTAATATAGGTGTCTCTTTGTTGACTTTAAAATAATAGATCCTTTATTTGTGTTGATTTTTATTTGGTCGTGAGAAATAAACGCAGGTGCAATTTTTAAGCATTATTTCATCATCTTTTCTTGATAAGAGTTTTCCCAACTTGTAATTCAGCTCCTTTATTCTCAGGGTGGTTCTGAATCAATTGTTCATTTTCGATCTGCTTTGAAGTACATTATATTGGCTTTGTCTGGGTATGTGGATGATATTCTAGCGAAATATAAGGTCAGTCTATATACTGTGTTAACTGGAATGTGTTGTTTGATATGCCATCCATATTTATCTTTGTGAAGTGACCCTGTTTCGTTTCTCTGCGCTACTTACTATTTGCAGGAAGTTAAGCATAAAGTGCTTTTTTTGGTAGAAATGCTTGAAGATTTCCTTGAACCAGTTATGAGCATTGTGAAAGGTACGATTGCATTCAGAGATGCCTCAACGACATTTTCAGCAAAGCAGGAGGAACGTTGTGGAATGGCTCTCAATATTATTCGTACTGCTGTACAAAAGCCTACTGTCCTTCCATCTCTGGAGCGTGAATGGAGGCGAGGATCTGTTGCTCCAAGGTGACTGCGATAAATGGAACTCCCCCTTGTCTTTTTCGGTTTTATCAGCGTAAGAATAACATGTGCATCTATTTTAATGCAGTGTTATTCTTTATACATTGGGCCCAAACATTCCACTGCCTCCAGAGATTGACAAGTGTAAACCCTCATCTTCTAAAACGATTGAGAGGGAACCTCTACCTACTTCTAATGATTATGTCCATGCGACCTCTTCAAAACCAATAAATGTTGATGATTCAGATGGGAAGATTGACTTGTTAGAAATTTCTATGAAGGTAGATATGCTTGACGATGCCAATCTCCTGTTTGCACCACCTGAATTGAAAAATACTTCATTAATGAAAATTTCCAACCTTGTCAAGGGTGGTAGTCTAGATAAAATCAGTGCAGATCCTATTGATTCCGCGAAAGATGATAAGCATCAGAACAAGAGAATGTCAGATGAACAGTTTAGAGATGACTTTATTTTTGATAATGGTTTGTCTGCACAATATCTCAATTTACAAGCAAATTATCTGCAACTCGTTTACTATGAAGATTGTAAGTCCAGAGCATCAGAATTTCGGCAGTTGGCACTTGATCTGCATTCACAGGTTGAGATCACTCCTGAAAGTCATGATGCAGCAATTGACGCTCTGCTGTTAGCTGCAGAATGCTATGTCAATCCCTTTTTTATAATGTCGTTGTCAAGACCAAAACATCTGTGTAATTTATATGGTATAGGTTCCGGAAAACATAAGAAAAATGATGGCATGGAACTGAGAAGTATTTGCCCAAAAAGTACTCATGATCTGGAAACCATTGATCGTCTTGAAAGAACAAGAGACAAAACTGTCCTGGAGATACTTCTCCAGGCAGCTAAATTGGACTGGGAGTATAACCGGAAAGTATCCCATAATACAGAGCCAAGGTACGACACTGAAGAGTGCTGTCAATATGATAACATTTCTTTAGTTGATATGCAGCATGCTGATTCAATCACCCTCGTCCGCCAAAATCAGGCTTTGCTTTGCCAGTTTGTAATGCGATATCTACAAAAGGATCAACTCAACTTGCATGAAATTCTTTTACAAAGCTTACTTTTTATTTTGCAATATGCAACAGAATTATTTTCTCTTCCTGAAGATGTGATTGATGTCATATTGCGATCTGCTGAACATCTTAATGGTGTTCTTACTTCTCATCGTCCGCTAAATGGAGGAACCTTGCAGTTGTCTCCGGCAAAGTTGCATGCAGTTCAACGCCATTGTTTGCTTCTTCAAAAATTGGTTATTGCCTCTTTGGGTGTTGATGATGAAATGGACTCTGCGGGTATTTCCAGAAATGGCTTTCAGTACAGGAGTTTGGTTCCACCAACATGCTGGATACAAAAAATACCAATATTTTCCTCGTGTCCTTTTCCACTAGCACGGTTCCTAGGTTGGATGGCTGTTTCACATCTGGCAAAGAAATATTTGAGTGACCAGTTATTTCTTACCTTTGATCTATCACATCTTACATCATTGTTATCAGTTTTTGCCGATGACCTTGCACTCACAGAGGATCTAGGTGTCAACAAGACCTTGGTTTCAACGCTGCAGCAGACTGGAGCTCAACAAAATCTTCAGTCTGATAAAGACTTTGGGTCCTCTGATCCTTCAAATGATCATAATTTATTTCGTATTGTTCATCCTGATCTTTACAGATTCTTTCCTATGATGAAGAATCAATTTCTGACCTTTGGGGATACAATTTTACGAGCTGTTTGCCTGCGGTTAAATTCTTTGCCTTCTGCCGCTGTTCCAGATATCCTATGCTGGTTTTCTGATCTCTGTACATCACCATTACTTGGAAATGGAAAGGATCTAGTTTTGACTACCAACCCACCTGATCGTTCAAGAAGGTTACCTGGTACGAATGTTAAAGCAATTATTCCTTGTGTACTGGAAGCAATAATTTCGAAACATTTGGAAGCTATGCTGCCTGAGATGCCTAGGGTAACACAAACGTTGATATCATTATGCAGATCCTCTTTCTGCGATGTTAGTTTTCTTGATGTCGTGTTTGCACTATTAAAGCCGCTTATTTCATATGCCTTAAGAAAGTTCGAACAAGATGAGCCAGTGTTGAGGGACGAACATTCTTCAAATGATCTTGAATCGTTATGTTTTGAAGAAATTTTTAGTTTTATAAAATGCAAAATTGAGAATAATTCTGTCACTGGGAAAACGTCTTACAATGGATCACGGGTGATTTTCATTTTGGGCGGTCTTTACCCTGACCTATCATTTCGGAGGAAAAAAGAGATTTTACTGTCCTTGTTAGAATGGACAGATTTTACCACTTTGGAACCGACAACATCTTTTTATGATTATCTCCTGGCGTTTCAGTGTGTCATAGATAGCTGCGCTATGTCACTTGCTCAGTCTTTAGAAAATATTGGCATTTTCATTCCCATTCAGAAAGGTAAAGAAGAAGCAAATACAAGCTCTGCTGTTCAGCTTGTGGATGCTGATGGTCATGATTCTTTACTGACAACGAACGTCGAAATAGCAGGTAGCATTGGTCTTTTGAGCATAAGGCCATTATCCTTGGTTGAAGTTGAAGAATTTTCCAATGTATTAGAAAGCTTGGTTCGAAAACTTTGCCCTGCAATTGAAGCCTGCTGGGGCCTCCATTTTAAACTTGCGACAAAGCTCACTGTTTCAACAACGAAATGCCTCCTGTTCTTGGGATGTTTGACTTTGTCTTCTCATTCTGTCACTGACAGCAAAGAGGGGGAGATTGAGGATGTTCTTCAATGTGGATCAGGTGACTATACTTCAAAGAATTGGGTAGCTTCTCTTGAAGGACTCACAGAGGCTATTTTGATGAATCAGCGAAACCATTGCTGGCAAGTTGCATCTTGTATGCTTGATTATGTATTTCAGTTGCCTCTGAACTTTTCAGACACCAGCGTGATTCATATATGCTCTGTGATGAAGAGTTTCTGCTCTCTTGCTCCCAGAATTTCATGGCGTTTGCAAACTGATAAATGGCTTTTATCGTTAATCAAGAGGGACATCAGCAATCTTGGTGCACATGACCATCTGATAGATGTGTTCTGTTCAATGTTAGGCCACTGGGAACCAGAGCAGCGATATATTGCATTGAGGCATCTTGGAAGACTTGTGGGCCTGGATGTGAATGATGGAGTGCCGACTCTAACAGTTCAAATTGGTGCAGTCACATTTAACCTGGTTAAATCTGCTCATGACTCGATTTTGTCCAAAGTAATTTCAGGCACATGGGACAGAGTTGCATCAGTGGCATCGTCTGACCCTTCAATGCAGCTGAGAGCTCATGCAATGGCTTTACTATCTGGCTTTGTACCATTCACCGAGCAAAGTCGATTGCAGTCATTTCTTGCGGCAGTTCATACCCTTCCTGGCTTGGGACGACGTGGATATACAACTCATGAGGTTCCTTTCACGAGGCTTTCAATAGGCCTGCTTGCAAGCGCATGTCTATATTCTTCTTTTGATGATGTATCTTTGATATCTGATGATGTTTGGCAAAAATTGGAGTATATAACAATGTCAAAAACAGGTACATTAATCAGTCTTTTCAGTTTTCTTGGAAAACTGTCCACACAGATGTGCTGTTTTAGAAAAAACAATGATTTGCATAGCTCTTAAGTTATCAAAAAGTTAAAATTTGTTAGATTGTGATGTTGATATCCTTTTTGTAGGATTTGATGCCATGGAGAAGAGTGTGAGCGAAGCTCTATGCAAACTTAGAACTGAGTTCAATGATGCAAAGGAGGTCTATTTTTTTCTTTCATCTATATATATGTTAGCTATCTAGATCCATGTATTTTTTTCATTCTTCTTCTAGAATTAAATGTTGTTATTGATCTGAGTTGTGACAAAGTTATGAGCCTTTGAGTGGGATAATGTTGAGTAATGTTATTTGTTTCCTTTACCCGCAAAACTGACTTGCTTTCGGCTTACAAGGTTCTCAAAGGAGTTCTTTCCTCAAGTTCAAGTCCGAAACACAGTGACCCGGCCTTCAACACCATGCGAGAGTCTATTCTTCAGGTTTCTTATTTGGAATCCTTCACAATTATTAACAGCTTCTTTGGTGGGTCGTTGCTTCAAATCTTGAGAGTAGTCTGCTATGACTGTGTGAACTATGGATTTATTTTATTTTCTTTCACTCGTGATTTTTACTTTGAACAGTCTCATTACTGTCATTTCCATGCTCCAAGACAGTCAGGCCAAAATGTCTAGAATGCTGCGAATTCGTATATTTATCTGATATCAAAAGCATTGTGTTAGCGTCACAAAAACGTTTCCTACTAATTCGAATTCTGTGCATTTATCCATCTATTGATTTGTTTATACTTGACCGTTTTTACATTGGATTCCAATAATATAAGGGACTTGCCTTTTGGAATTCAAATTTATGTAGACATACTGCGTAAAAGGCTTAGCTACTGCCGATG
Organism: Spirodela intermedia; assembly: GCA_902729315.2. Taxonomy (NCBI): domain Eukaryota; kingdom Viridiplantae; phylum Streptophyta; class Magnoliopsida; order Alismatales; family Araceae; genus Spirodela; species Spirodela intermedia. Next base: position 4,060,813 of record LR746273.1, read on the forward strand.
ATAGGAAGAATTGGAAATCCGAGCAATTTTTTTGATATGTGAATGTAACTGCTTTTGATTCCTGTTACGAGATACAGCAGAAGCAAGAAAACTGACTTAGCCCTTCTCAGGGCAGTACGCCAGTATTTATATATTGGTGTCTAATAAACCTTTCCAGTATTATGGAAAGGTCTAATAACAGAACACGAAAAAGAAAATACATCTATTAATAGGAAAGAAAGGAAAAATAGAAGGAAGGCTAATATAGCAAAAAACTTGTTCTGCGTAACACTCCCCTTCAAGCTGGTGCTTGGATATCATTCATGCCCAGCTTGCTCCTTTGTTTGCAGAACTCTGTTGCAGAACTGCCCTTAGTTAATATATCAGCCAACTGGTTTGTAGATGAGACATATTCTGTGGAAAACATTCCTGATTCAAGTTTCTCTTTAATAAAATGTTTGTCTACTTCAATGTGTTTGGTCTTGTTATGCTGAATAGGATCATATGTAATACTTATTGCGGACTGATTGTTACAGAATAAGGTAATCGAACCTTCCATGTAAGTCATTTAGTATATTTTTTTATCCAAATGCCTTCACAAATCCCAAGGGCCATAGCCCGAAATTTTGCTTCAGCACTTGATCGAGCCACAACTCTCTGTTTTTGGCTTCGCCAAGTGACCAAATTTCCTCCAATGAGACAACAATAGCCAGTAGTAGAACGCCTATCATCAACTGAACCAGCATAATCAACATCGGTATAGATGCCTATTGTAAGAGAATCTCTCCTTTTAAATAAGATTCCCATGCCAATAAAGTATGATCGTCATTTTTCCTGAACTCGATCGTTTATAAAATAAAGTATGATCTCCATTGGCTTGCGTGAACCCCAAAGCTCTCATTGTTTTGGTTAAGCGGTCAAACCAGGCTCTTGTGACTGTTTTAAACCATATAATGCCTTCTTAAGTTTGCATACTTTTAGAGTATCATTTGGGTCTTTGTATCCTAGTGGAAGCTCTATATATATTTCTTCTGAGATTTCTCCATGTAAAAATACATTTTTCACATCAAATTGTAATAAGGACCATCCATAATGCACAACCAAGGATATTAATATTCGAACTGTTCCCATCTTCGCAACTAGAGCAAAGGTCTCCATATAATCAATACCATAGCATTAGGTGAAGTCTTTTGTCACCAGCCGAGCTTTAAAACGCTCAACAGTCCCATCAAATTTATATTTAATAGTGTATACCCATCTGCAACCCACGGTTTTCTTCCCTTTAGGAAGTAGCACGAGTCCCAAGTTTGATTCTTTTGTAGAGCTAGCATCTCCTCATCCATTGCTTTTTTCTATAGAGGGCTTCTTAGATCTTCATCAGTGTTTCAAGGAGTATCGTGTTTATCAATAGTTGTCAGAAATGAACTGTAGTGCGAAGATAGGTGATGATAAGATACATAATTGTAGGATGGATATACCTTTTTCTTTGTACATTCTCTAATTCCTTTGCGGAGAGCAATAGGGCAGATTTCATTTCCTTCATTTCCTTGAGTAACAAGAAGGTTCTGTTGATCAATTAGTGAATTGTCGCATTCAATAATAGAATCATGTGTATCTACTGTGTCAGACAGATCCTGTTCATTGGTATCTTCTGCGTCCAGTTGTTCATGAGCATCTGTTGAGTCAGGTTGTTCATAGGCATCTGCTGCATCTAGCAGATCTTGTTCATGGGTGTCTTTGAACATCGTGATTGAACAATAGGGGTCTATCAGTGCAAGTCAGCTGAACACTGATTGATGAGTGGGTAGGTGGGTTAGGTGCACCTCTCGCCCAGTGGGAAGTCATGAGGCTAGTCCCCCCCTGAATGAATAAGTAGTGGGCCCCCCTTCCCGCCCACGTATGCACCTTTATTTTTTTTCTAAATATTAGATTTCCGGAGAATCTTTGCTTTCTTTTATAATAACCTCGACCAAATCGATTTGGTCGAGGTAACATTTCAAGAGCTTCATTCTCCTTGAGAATCTCAATGTGTAAATCGTGTTTTTCCGGCACAGGAATATCACAGCTAGATACTTGATTGTTGTCTGTTGGAAATACATGCTGCTTTCATCAAATGTGACATTAATCGTCATCAAATAATATCAGACAATTCAAGTCTTTACCTAATTTTCTCAATGACAATAGATGTGCATTCAATCTTGGAACATGAAGAACATATCTTAATGACCCTAATTTCTCAAGATGAATTGATCCAATGCCAACTACAAGTAACAAATCTCCACTTGTAGTAATAACCTTCTGATTATTGGTAGATACCTCATATGTTATGAATAGTGATGCATATGGTATCATATGATAAATAGCTCCAGAATTAGTGATCTAGGACACTTTTTGGGGTGAAGGTGATGCCAATGATGAGGTATTTAAGCATAAGGGAAAATGTTTAGGAAAGTGCTTACTAGCATGTGCGAGGGAGGTGGAGCTGATCATGCTCTTTAGCTGTTCAATTTCTTCTCTGAGTTTTCCAATCTCTAAAGGTTGGGAGGAAGTAGATCCGTCTTGACTAGCTCCTCCTTGAATCATGGGTGCAACACCATCTTCATTTTGAGCATTAGCCAAATGTAACTTTCCATAATTCGGTGGTTTGCCATGGATCTTCTAGCATGTCTTCTTAGTGTGATGATGTTTCCGACAATAAGTGCAAAATAGGTGTGCCTTCGGATCAGTCTTACGATCTCCTTTGATGAATGGTGCTTTACTATTCCCCTATTTTAATACAGTGGTATCTTTGCCCTTGAGAGTGCTGAATGCAACAGTTTCTGTCTTTAAATCATTTCTCAGATTTCTAGTATTTTCTTCTTGTTTGGCTCATGCAATTGCTTCTTCAATATCTGGTACTATTTCCTGAGCAAGGATCTGATTTACTAGAGTCTCATATTGTAGATTTAGTCCCATCAAAAATTTATACAGCCTGTCTTTCATGATATAATTTTGTTCTTCAGTATCAGGGTTCTTGATTGGTCTGTAGTGGTTGATTTCTCTCCAAATGAATTTCAATTCGCTAGCATATTTCATAACAATCAATGTTCCCTGTACCACAGTCAAAGATTTCTGCACCAATCTATAAATTTGGGATTCGTCATGTTTAGTAGAGTGAACATGACGAACTTTGTCTCCTAATTCCTTCACAGATTTCAGAAAAAGAAATTATTACTTATTTTTGGTGAAATATTGTCTAGCATCCAATATTGAATCAGTGCTTCTTCTTCTTTCCACCGAGAATATCCTGAGTTGTCAATACTTGGTGAGGATTGCATCAGGTGACAATCCAGATTTCTCCCACGTAGAATAAGTTCTACATATGATGTCCATTGGAACAAATTGATTTCATCAAATCGGAATCTCTCAGCAATTTTAGGTAGATCTGAACAGACCTTAATTACTTCAAATGAATGTCCTGGGCCAGAGGAGGAAGATTCACTGACCTTTGTCTCCATGTTCTTCAGCTGTGACCAGATAGCCAAAAAAAATCTTAAACAGAGATTCCCTGATGTGGTCCGAATAACAGTTTCTGTTCAAGAAACTGAGGATGACTGCCACCGTCAAGAAATGACAATGGTGTATTCGCAGATGTCCATCACCGTCAAGAAAGGACAACGATGTATTCGTAGACGTCCTGCCACAGTCAAGAATCAACGATGGTGTTTCAGTAGACGTCTCCCACCGTTAAGATAGTGACTCTCCAAAGAATCTGCCGGTCTGCTTATGACCAAGAAACCCCACAATTTCAGGTACTGCAGGCAAGAAGAAGATCACCAAGCGACACTCCCTGCAGTGTGAAGTCGTTGTCACCACCAAGGTTGGTTGATCTTCCGTCGGCAGTCTTCACGCAGGATCAGAGAGAAAGCTCTGATACCATGTTACGAGATACAGCGGAAGCAGGAAAACTGACTTAGCCCTTCTCAGGGCAGTACGCCAGTATTTATATATTGGCGTCTAATAAACCTTTCCAGTATTACGGAAAGGTCTACTAACAGAAACACGAAAAAGGAAATACATCTAATAATAGTAAAGAAAGGAAAAATAGAAGGAAAGCCTAATATAGCAGAAACCTTGTTCTGCGTAACAATTCCCATCTTAAATCATGGTTCCAAGAATCACCATTGTTGCACGATAAACTTATCACTATTACCACCTTATAAATGCATCATGGGTTATATCAGTGCATCTATATTCATTCTAGTCATTTCCCAAATTAACATTGATCAGAATGAAGAATCTCAAAGGAAATCAGAGTATGATCTGATGGATGCTTTAAACTACGCTCTTTGATTTATATTAGACTATCCGATCCACAGTCTGGGTGCATAAGATTCAATATTTTCCTATACCTTGATCGTGTCTATGCTCAGTAGTTTTCTTTATATTTAAATTATGGATTTCTGGAATTGTGTTTCCAGCATCTCAATATAATTGTCTGTGACTAATTTAGTTTTGTTTATAAGCCACATAATGCCTCAGAATTGACCTTTTCTTGGGCAGGTTATTTCTTCTTTGGCTTCTGTACAGGCATACTTTGATTTCTTCTCCCAGAAAATCGAAAAAGAGGCTCAGGTTAGACTCAGTTCGTGAGTTTATATCTTATGAATGTACGAACGCATGTAAGATATGTTAAAATTATAACGGACAGAAATAGTTTTGGAGTCATAAAGCCTCTTCCCAAATACAAATAACTCCAAATGAGTAGAATTACTGAAGAATACTTTTATTTCATAACCTCTCTGTGTTCTTTCAGCTCTTAGGAGGAAACATAAAAAGCAAAAAATGTCTATAGTAGGCCTTTAAGCAAATGAAAAGCATCATGAATGGGTCACGATGAGACTGAGTCGACTGCTTTTACTTCAATTATACTGTCTACAATGCCATCTACCTCTTTTGTGGATTTGATCGGAAATATTTCGATGTCATTACTATGGGGCATCCTCATTCGTGTGACTCATGAGGCAAGTTCAAGAAATAAATAAGTTTGATCGTTTTTTGAATAGGATTTGGGAAATGAGCATTGTTGACACAGGATAATGAGATGTGATCAAAAAACTGTGGATTTGTGATTCACATGGTTCATTTTCCATCATATCAAGCATCGTCATTTTTTCAAGATGTTCCTCATGATTGCAGCTGTTGATGATAGTCAAATTTTGCTTGTATGAAAGAATGTCCTGCATTGTTGTGGAACTTGGTTGTTTTTGCACCTTTCCTCAACGATTGCAGGTATAGGTGCTGTTCGTATTTTTCTTTTAAAAAAGAATGTCCTGCATTGTGTTGTAGAACTTGGTTGATCTGTATCATTACGAAAGTTGATTTCATGCTCTTAAGAAACATCAATATAGTGATACCATTTCTTTCTCCATTTCTGAAAAACTCTCCACGATCAATATCTTGACTTTGGTTTTGTGTCACTGTATTTGATATCAATGGCAATTGAGAACACTTGTCGCCCATTTGATTGGAAGCGGATGTTAGTATCTACAAAAGGTTCTCAGAATTGGTTGATCTGGAGATTCTGGACCACAAGTCATGATATCACGGCCACAAGTATTTTTTCGAGCACAAGTCCTCTTGATATCAGTTGATTCTGGAGATGACGTCTGATTTTCTGGTTGATTTCACTCTACAGTACCCACGGTGGTTGGTTTCTGGTGCTAGTGTTGCCATAGTAGGCTGAATGTGGTTGTGCGGTTCAATGTGGGTTGGCTCTCAACGTTTTCTAGAAGTTGGAGAATTCATTCTCTATAAGCATTTAGAGAATTTTTGGTGATTAGGTTTGGAGATGACTGTCAATCCCTGCCAGAGGTGAATATAAATAAGGTTCAGATTTAAAGAAATGCCCAGTTTATGAAATAAATTATCAGGAAGGTGGAGAGGTTCAAAGATCGAAATTTTCTTAAACGACCCACGTTAGGGGTCATCTATTTTCATCAATTGTCTACATAGGTAGAATATCTCGCAGCCCAGATCTGCTGCAATGCCGAAAGAACAGGTTTCAATTGACATCTAGTTTAAGTGTTTTGATTCATGGCATCTCCTGATTCATGATACAAGTATTTTTCTGAAAGAATCCAAGAGTATGCCTGGCTTGTTTATGACACAATTTGGAAAAGTGAGGATTGATTCCACTAAAAATGGAAATTCATTCCGTTTTATTTCTTTGAGCTGTGCTAGATGTAGCTATTTTTGTTTGTCCTTGGCTGGTTAGACCATAATTTGAGTTTCTATTGTACCATTGTAGGAGTTAGATGAGGCTGAAATAGAATTAGAGCTTCTTCAGAAAGAGAGAACCCTTCAGAACATATCAGAAGGTCCAGACAAAGAGGCACATCTACTCGCTGATATATCTAGTATGTTTTTCTTATTGAAAAGTTCAAGTATTCCATTCGTTTCTCTGGTTGTGTTATTTATCAATGTTATTGGAACAGACGATTTAAAGGATGTTTTTCGACTACAGCAAATCAAAGAAGAAATTCGTTCCATGTAAGTGCTGAATTTTTTGCTTGTTATTGCCTGGATTTTCTGTGTAAACATCTTCTGCAGAATGTGTACCTGTGATGCTCATCTTAGGCCTAGGATGGTTCATCATTTTTCTCATGTTCTTGTCCTGGGGCAGAGCATGGGCTCTGCGACCAGCCTGCAAGAGGAGAGGTTAATTTTTTTGGTAATTCACTCTAGTGATATTTGTCATTATTGGACTTATCTGATGTTAAATAGGCACATTACATGAGTCACAAGGCAACCAAGTGATTTCCCAAGGTTTTTTACTGTGCATTTTGAGTAAATAGTAATGCTTGAAATACAAATCCTTGAATATAAATGTGCTTATGGCTGGAGTTCAGGCCTTCCACCTTTCTCCTCTGTCTGTTGCGTGATGACAATGCCGATTCACCTGAATTATTGCATTCTTCTTTTCCTTCTGGTAGGCCTGGGTTATGCGAATTTATCATTGCGGGGGGAAGTCTTTGAACTAGTTAGGTTGTTTCTTGCATTTTGATGATTTTGTCTTGCCATCTTCTGAGCCCAGTCAATGTATCTCGAGGTTGGAATTTATATCAACATTAATTCATATAATGGTTACATTAGTACTGGATACTAGCTTTGTTGCTGGGAGAACAAAGAATTTGGGAGGACATGCAGGATCAGTTCTAGTTTATTCTGATAAATGCTTTTGTTAATCAGGCATAGAACTTTTGGTTTTGAAAATAGAACTTGTGCATTGGCTTTGTTGTAGATATGTCATTTGCCCTAGTTCTTGGGCACAATTAAAATGCTTCTCAGCTTCTACATCAGTTAACCTTTCAATTTTAGGGGTGATGTCGTCCATCCACTATCCAATTTTAGTGGATTATAAGCTCAAGTAACATGAATCATAGACTATAAGCACAGGATGGCCCGATAACCTATCCGGCTATCAATAAAATATGTCATAAACGCATCTGAGATTAGTTTTCCTGCTTTTATTCATTTTTTATTTTATTTAAATGTGTTTGAAATCTGTTTGAGAGTGTTATAACTGAATCACCTTTTTAGAGGGGCCTTAAAAGAAACTCGGTCTATTTAAAGACTCTAGTTGTGGCCCTAGAGGCATTAATCAGTTTCACAAAATTTTCACCCCTTTGAGATTCTATCTCGTTGCTATAAGACTCTGGTGTGTTTTCTGTAGATTTAAGGAAACCCTCTTGATCTTATTGACTCAAGATCACCTCCTTGTTAATGCATGGGTTGAAGCTTCCAAGTTTTGTAAATTTAGGGCAAAGAATCTTCATAGAAGTTTTGTTTCTTGTGGATTCAAGGATGAAATTTAAACTCCATGCAATTCAGGCTATATCAGTTAGTATCTGAACAAACTTCACATTCTAGATCCAACTTTGAAGATGACACAAGGTAATAAATTATAAATTAATGAGATATGCCATCTCTTTGACGATAATTTCTTCAATTTCAAGACCATATTGATTAGAAATTTGAAAGTATAGATGATACTTTGAAGCAAATATTATCTCATATCTATTCAAGAATTTTGTTCACTAGCTTAGAATATTGAAAATAAAAATGACTTTAGGTGTCCTTCATAGAAAAATCTATCAAAAGATACCAGGTAATTCAAAAAGTCAATCTAAAGATGATGGCAGTGGAGTTTTTTTCATTAAAATTGATTTGCCAAGCTTTAATAGTCATTTGAAAATTGAAGAATTTCTAGGCTAGATATCAGGTGTTGAATGATTTTTCGAATATATGGAAATTGGTGATGAAAAATTGGTAAAATTAGTTGTGAACTTTAGATTTCTGTTCGAAAGATTGGATGATAGCTTTTATTTTTTAACAAAACTAAAGTAGATCTTGCTAGGTAGATGCTTTGCCTTTTAATTTTTATCCTACTAATTTTACCTATTTTTCATCACCAATTTTCAGATATTCAAAAACCTTTTAACCTCTATTATCTAGTTTACAAATTCTTTAATTTTCAAATGACCATCAAAATTTAGTAGAAGGCGGTTCATCTATTCATAGGCAAAGTCTAAGACACCCCTAAGAAGCATTATTGGAACCAGTGAGCTTAGGAGAGAACTTAGGACCTTTCCAGTTCAAAAACCTTTTAACCTCTAAGAGCTTTTTAATAGGCAAAGTTTCTTTTAGGACACCCCTAAGAAGGCGGTTCATCTATAACAATGTCTTAAACAGATTTGAAACATGTTTAAATAAATTAAAAACAAAGAACAGTAGGAAATGAAACTTAAATTGAGAAAACTAATCTCAGATACGTTTATGATGCGTTTTATTGTGGATCGGGTTAGTTAATGTGCCATTTTGTACATGTAGTCTATTATTCATTCTCCTTAGGTTTCTAGTCCACTGGACTAGGATAGTGGATCGACTACATCACAGAACAAAATTTGTGCTTGTTCTAACTAGTTGCCAACACCTAGCACATAACCTTCTCAACATTAAACGTAGGACAAGTGGGTGTCGTGGGAAATCCCTCTTCTACTGCAGTACCTCTCGTTGCTGCTTGTCACCAACAAATATTCATCTGAATCGAGGGATGATAATGGTTTATGTGACTAGTTTTCTTTGTGCAATGGATTTGGATATGGCTGGTGTTGTTTGGGTGCAGGAATTCACTGTTTTTAGTGTATAGTTCCGTTCTGATTAATTATGTTGAACCAGAGAAAAATCCAAACTTAAAGAGGAAATAATAGTTCGAAGGCAGAGAAAGCTTCTTGTGAGACGTGGTCGCCAAAAGTACTTAGAAGAAGCTGCTTTACGAGAAATGGAGCTTCTGCAAGAGCTTGACAGGTTTCTTCTCAAATTTTATTCATTTTGCTCTTAGGCGATGCATGGATGATTGTTTGTGGTTTCTCCATCTGCTAGTTGACGAAGGGTCGTAAGTTCTTTCCTTTTCAGAGAAAGAACCAGTGAGGCAGAACGTGAGATTGAACAACAACGATTATTGGAAACTGAGCGTGCAAAGACAAGGGAACTGCGTTATAATCTTGAATTGGAAAGAGAAAGGCAAGCTCAGGTATAGTGTCTACAACTTCAATCAACTCCTCGCCATAAACGATGTCCCCCACACCCACACACCAGCATAATGGTAAAAGTATATAGTCCATGTAGCCAGCAATGGTATAGTTCTTTGGATCACGTCTAAGCTTGCACTAGTAAGCTGTAGTACTCAGTATAGGATCCTTCTTTTTCTTCGATTTTGTTTATTCTGATTCTGTTCTGCACACTGGTTTTAGTTCGTGACTTATTCTTGAGAGGGTGATCATATACTTCTTTTGTTTCCTAATAGCTCATTTCCTTTGCTATAAAATGTTAATTTGTAATTGCCCTAGTTTTATTTGGAATATTTCTACTTACTGTCTCGTTCTTCCAAGAAGGTTTAATCCTATCAATGATTCTGATATTTCTGTGTATTTCCCCTTGAAGTTTGGACGTGCTTTTTGCATTTTTTGTTATATATGTTAAACATGTTTAAAAACAATCCCTCACTAGAAAGATGTATGTGGAGGCTCATAGCTGAAGAGCCTGCTGTGATTAGGAACCTGGATGAACTCATCTGGGAATAACTTTATGTGAGCTGGATCACTGGGGTCATCCCCCTTCCCTCTTCCAAAGCATTACAAATATTTCAAAGGAACAGGTTAGCACAACGTGAAATACATACACGAGGATGAGAAAGTTTGAACCATTTGATTGCTTGTGAGCGACATGCAGAATCTTAGTATTTCACATTTCTGAAACCGGTTTCTGAATCCATATTTCTATGCTCATTCAAATCGAGAAGGGCAAGCAGGCAAGTTTGAGGTTTCTTCTATTGCAGAGTTGTATTTTCTTGGGCACATGGGAAGGTCCAGAGGTGTTTACTGCTGTAGATTTGCTTGCGTGCCTTAGGACGTCATATCTGTTGATGCCGTGGTATTCGCACAAGAGCAGGTCTTAATGTTGTGTCTCAGTATCAAACAATATGTGGAGGCGTTAAGCACGGTCCCTTCTATGTCTAAATACTGATTTTTCATGATTGCTTGCCAGAAAAGGTAATAGAAGCTCATAACAATTGGGATCCATCCTGTAATACTCTGATGTTTCCAGCAGTCATAGTGAGCTTCTTTTCCGCATCGCTGAATTACATCCGTACCTGGGGAGCAAGATGGTGTTAAACCCCCCGCCGCCCAGCCCCCCCACCTAAAGATGGATTTCTCTCTCATTGAAGTGTGAAGGTTTGATCTCAGATGCAGTTCTCGTTGGGCACCAGCTTCCCTCCCATTTGATACCTTGAAGATATAATAGGTTTTGAAGATGATGCTATTCAAGATTTTGTGGGTCTTCGAAGTGGCTTTAAAATGCCTAATCAAGTGTCTCAGGTTTCGGTTTACGCTGCCAAGGACCAGTAAATGCTTCAAGATAATGAATGGTATATGTTATTATTAGAGATCTAGAGTTGAGGATCCTGTTTCAATTTAGATATGCAGAAGATCGTTCTAGCACTGCTCGTACTGAGTTGCAGAGAGATTTCTTATTTGCATAATCATGACAGACAAATGGTTAGTTCATTTTAGTGGATCAGTTATTTCCTTTTGAATTTGTACCAGAGTTTATTATTCGTTCTTTGGGAAAGGACATCATCGGTTGACTGCATGGTAGACTGGGATCTTAGCATCTTCCTGCTCGTTCATGTTCTCTATCTAATTCTCAAGGTCTGAACCTATTTGAGACTGTAATGCGGCCAGTTATATGTTCTTTCTGTTTTTAAGGAGCCACGTTTTGTGTCCATGCACTCTTAGTCGGGTGTTTTGCCATCCTATTTTTATTTTTTTTCCTTTTAGTGTGTTTTCGATGTACTTTGTTTTGTGTCACCGAATGAAATGGGAGATTGAAGGAATTGAGTTCCACCTTTGTCTAGCGGGAACTTCAGAAGGAGCTGGAACTGGTAGAATCCGGAGTCCGGTCTTCACGGAGGGACATCTCTTCGAATCCGAGCAGGTATGCTTCAAAAACGAGGAAAGCCTTCAAGTATACCATGCTCTATCCGCAATGGGGACACTCAAATTCTTTTCTCGCACCTGTGCAGCCGGCCTAGGGAGAGGTACCGCGAAAGAGATAACGGGAGAACGGCTCCTGAAGGCAGCAGCAGAGGCCGAGACGGAGGTACCTTTCTGGCGACGGCAGCTCCGGGCTCCACGTTGGTGCTCGCGGGATCGCGGTCATCCTTCCTGGATAAGCAGCCTCCCACGATTCTGCAGCCATTGGAGCGAGCGGATGAGCGCGGCCCCGCTTACGAGGACAACTACGAGGGAGGCAGGGATTCGGGAGACGCGAGCAGCGTCGGTGATCCGGAGACGGCGTCCCTGGAGGCCGGCGGCTTCGGATCGGCCCCGCGGCAGGGGCGCGGCGGCAAATCCAGACAGATCGTAGAGCGTAGAGAACGGGAAGGGAGGAGGGAGGGGAAGTGGGAGCGGAAGCATTCCTGAGGGTTCCTGATCTTCGGCGGAAGAATTCCTCCCTCGATTGGAATGGCGCTGGACGAACTTCCACAAGCCTTTGCAGCACGGGGAGGATCATCGGCATTCGTGATGATCAGCCTCTTTATCTTGATTTGTTTTCACGATTTTCTATGATAATACCCTTTTTCTAATTTCTAGAAGTAGAAGCTTTTTCTTGTTACAGTGCATTCGAGTTCTAATTCGGAAAAACTTTCCAGATAGAAGTGGAATGGAGTGGGATCTAATAATTGCGCCAAATTTAATAGCTTCAGAACGTAATTAATTCTACATTTATTTATCACTCCTCGCACGTGCGGACTCACTGGCTCTCCTGCACACCGACAAAAGAGCGAACCCAACGCTTGAAGCGATCATTCTGACCGTTTTGACGGGTGGGAGGGGGTAACTTGATCCGAGGCTGACGCTATGCCTGCCTTTCGGGAGTTAATTACTCCTCAGGAGGCGGGGAGGGGGGAACAGAGGTGTGGCGGTTACACACTTCCACGGTAACGACCGAAACTGCCTCCGCAGGCGACTTGGCGAGAAGTTCGGTGCTTGCTTGGAGTCGGACCCAGAACGTGGGTCTCTCTCACCAGCGAGAGAAAGAGAGAGAGAGAGAGAGAGAGAGAGAGAGAGAGAGAGAGGGGTTGGGGTGGGTGTAACGTCTCCTTCTATGAACCCGGCGATGTTGATGGCCTCCCAACCCTTGTTTATGCGCTCGTAGGAGGTTCTAACGCATCGGTGACGACGAAGAGAGAGATAGAGATGGGCGAGAGAGAGCTGGCGAGAGTTGTGCATGGTAGGTTGGAGAGAGTAGGAGGTCATGTCTTCTTCCTCTTTTTCTTGCGTGTCGAATCAAGACGGGAAACGGAGTTGTTCCCTCATCATTGTTTCTGTAAGGTCTTTCGTCACACGGATAGGGTGATTAAAGGAGAGAAGATGTCGAGGAAGAAGGTTTGAGCCGGGATTCGCGCTGCCTCGGTAGGGGCATTCAATCGCTGAATCGAGAATTACCAGGTTCGGTTTCTTGACGATTTGTTTTTTTTTTCGAATCTCCGTGTTTGGAATCTCTCAGAACGATTCGACGCTCCAACCCTAGCCATACACGGCGATCTCTGCTCTGATCCAGTAGATCCTTACCATATATGATTGCACCCTAAGAAGGAAGCCTTATCATCATTTCCTAGTCTTCGGAGCGGCGGGGGGGACAAAGATCCTTCTGTTGTCATTGGAATGGGTAACTCCTCGCGGTTTGATTGATGAGTGAGTGGCTCAATTTACGCAGGAACAGCGCCTCTCAAGGTTTTCGTTCTTCACAATGGCGGGTTTCAGTCGGCGGGCTCAACTTCCTCCTTTTCTCGCTCTTCTTCTTCTTCCTCTGGGGACCGTTGGGCTACTCTCATTGACTGCCAGCGTGCTCGAGGTCGATCTGACGGTCCTGCAGAGCGCCACCAAGAGAGGAGCAGGCATGGCGGCTAAATTCTCCCTCTATCTAAGACGCTTTAGATCGCTCTCTCTCTCTCTCTCTCTCACAAGAGCTTCCTACTCCATGGATCTCAATGGCAGTGTGCCTGGACGGCAGCCCCCCTGCGTACCATTTCTCGGGCGGATTCGGCTCAGGCGAGGGCAGCTGGTTAGTCCACATCGAGGTCAGGCCATCTCAATAAAAACAGTTTGATTGTTTTTATTCACTTTTGTTACGCGGAGCAGTATTTTTTTGGTTTTGACTCTTTATGCGAGAGCCCACGTGTGGTACCTTTTTCGTTCAATATCTGGCCAGATCACCCTGCAAGTAACATTCTCACAGAGAGAGCGAGAGAACAGAAGGGAATATCCAGAGGGAGTGTGACCGGGAAGGAAGATGTGGAGAGAACGTTATTGATCGGCAGGGAATGTGAATTGAGAGCGAGAGAGAGAGAGAGAGCGGCAAGGGAGATGTAGAGAAGGGAGACGTGTGGCGAAGTAGTCGCGGAGAGAGAGAAATAAATGACGGAGAAAGGGGTCCCCTGATGAGTGGTGGCGGCAACTTGAAAAAGGTGCTATACTGCAAGAGGTGGCGTCAGAGGTTTTCCACTACAAGGATGCTATCTTGCGATATTTAATGACCTTGGTCTTCGTCTTGATGGTGGCCAGGGGGGAGGATGGTGCCACAACGTGACGAACTGCCTCTCCCGCATGAAGGGAAAGCTCGGTTCCTCCAGGGCCATGGGCGCTGTCCGTTTCTCTGGCATCTTGAACGATCATGGAGAGCTCAATCCTTGTACGAACCTCCCGACCGGCACTCCCCTCCTTCCTCTCCTCCCGGCGATTCTCACCCGGTTAACGCGTGCAGACTTCTACAACTGGAACAAGGTCAAGGTCGGCTACTGCGACGGCTCCTCCTTCACCGGCGATGTCGATAGAGTCGACCCTGTGAGCACTAACCCGCCCGCCCGCCCCTCATCTTTCCCGCACTAACCCTCCCTCTCTCTCTCTACGGATTCTTCTCTCCCTCTCTCTGAGTATTTCTCTTTCTTTCTCTTTCTCTGCGTATTCCTCTCTCTGACGATGCGGTTATGGTCTTCCCCGCCGGCAAGGCGACTAACCTTCACTACCGGGGGGCGAGGATCTTCGATGCGGTGATGGAAGATCTACTGGCGAAGGGGATGAAGAACGCTACGAACGTACAGCCCTCCTTTCGGTATCCCTTCAACCTTTACTGAGAATGGAAAAGATATTAACGAGTGAAATCGAACAGGCTCTCCTCTCCGGCTGCTCCGCCGGCGGGCTAACGTCGGTGCTGCACTGCGACCGCTTCCGAGCTCTTCTCCCCGCGGACGCCCGAGTCAAATGCCTCACTGACGGCGGCTACTTCGTCAACGCGTATGAACCCTAACCTGTTGTGGTTGGTTCCCTCATCCCGCTGCATCGATCCGCTTACATGACTCTTGTTGTTGCAGGAAGGATATCTCCGGGATCGAGTACGTCAGAGCCTACTTCAACAGCATCGTAGAGACTCATGTATGCGCATCAATAGCATGGTTCCATCATAATCATCACATATTCTGTTGTTGATAGGGTTCTAACGTGGGCGGCGTTTATTTCCCAGGGTTCCGCGAAGAATCTTCCGCCGTCCTGTACCTTGAGGATGAGCCCGGGCATGGTCAGGGCAAAGAAGAGTCTCTCCCGATAAAGCTTCCTGTGTCTATCTCACCCATGAAATCTTCTCGTGCAGTGTTTCTTCCCGCAGTACGTGGCTCCGCGCATTCTTACACCACTGTTCATCCTCAATGCGGCCTATGACTCGTGGCAGGTGCCGTAGAAAACCTTGTCGTCGTCTTCGTCTTCGACTTCTTCTTCTTCCGATTCCTCCCTTTTTATGCGCGATCCTCGCCTCTGACATTAGTTTATCTGGTGCGTTTTACAGATCAGGAACATCCTGGTTCCATTGCCGTCTGACCGTGAAGGCACCTGGAAGGACTGCAGAGCAGACATTACGAAGTGCAACACGAAGCAAATAGAAGGCATGCAAGGTACCCGCTCTCCCCCGTTGCTCCCTCTCCACACATCAGCCTATGCATTTATAAATATACAGATTAACTCAACTTCCCCTCCATCGCTATATACCAATCTATCTATCTATATAATTGTCTCCTCCCCCATTTCTCTCCCTCTCACTCATCAGTCTTTCTGATTCTCCATTATTTTAAGTACGACTGAGAGAGATGAATCTAATTCCCCTGGTTCACCATTGCCAGTGTTCAGGCAGGAGTTCCTGAAGGACTTGGGCAGAACAATCGCTAGCGACCCTTCCAATGGCTTCTTCATCAATTCCTGCTTCGCTCACTGCCAGACGGAGCTTACTGCGACCTGGAAGTTCTCCAACTCCCCAGTCCTCGGAAACACAGTAGCCTTCTCTCTCTCTCTCTCTCTCTCTCTCTCTCTCTCTCTGACGTGAAATATAATACCCAGTTAGACAGTTGCAGAGGCGGTGGGACTGTGGTTCTACGATCTGCGAGACTTCAAGGAGATCGACTGTCCATACCCCTGCGACTCTTCCTGCTACAACAACAAATACGAGTCTCAGGATGGCTTAGAAGACAACGATATTCCATAAGGCCATCTCAGCTACTCTCGTCAGATTTCGTTCACAGTCTCGCACATACAACGAGAGACGGGAATAATTATTCTCAGATTCAATCAGGGACGATGAGGCACGACCACCCCACCTTTTGCTCCCCGTCCTTGAGTTTGAAAATATGATGTCGGAAAAGCAGGCCCTTCAAGTGCGGATTTAATTTAACATATTTCCGCTGAAAAAAAAACAAACGCTAGAAAATAAGCATGCAAGCCGTACGCATCGCCGTCGTCACCACTGATTCCTCCTCTTCGATGCGCGCGGCATCTCGGTGATCTGTCTAGAGGATATAACCCCTCCCGTAAGCTGTGTCGGGTCTCAACGCACACCAGAGGACGAGAAGAAGAGAGAGCACCGTCATTCCAAAAACCGTCATGAAGGAAACTAAGAGAGAGGTAGAGAGAGCGCACGAAGAAGGTAAAGAAACGCCGTTTAAATCTCTTTGAATGAATACATTTTATTTCCTGAATAGTGCTCTAGAGACGACGTTTATTCTAGTCAACCATATAGATGTCAATATTCTACATTTTCTTTTAATGCATTGAAACTGGAGATGACTTTTATACTCTGAAACGGCCTCCTATGTTTGTTAGGAAAAAATGAGTACAAATTGTATTTATATAGCCCCAATGAGGGGTGTTTTTATGATATTATATTCGGCAAGTTTAATGACAAAATATAATGAAGATGAACAAGATGGGTTTGAAACGAGTGTACTATGAGAATTAAATTCCTATTTGTGAATCCAGATAAAGCAATAAAAAAGTTTGAATTTTTTTAAAATTAATTTTTTGAAAAGCTTTTGTAAAATTTGGAACTTAGAAATATTGAACCAAATCAAAAACCCACGTATTATACTCCACCTTGACTTTCATCACAATCCATAAGCATTGATAAAGAATATAAAAGAACTGGCTATTTACTTGATGTAACTGATAAAAATAATATCATTTTCATCTTTTTCTTATGTGATATATTTTAAATATGCCTAAAGGAATGATATCATCATGTTACTATCAAAAAATAAATAAATTACATGTCATGGTTCTACAACATAATTATATGTATAAAATCTATAATTTTATATTGAATTTAATTTTATATTACTATTCTTCTGAAAACATCACTTGAAAGTTATTCTTGCCATCATATGCTTGGTTTTATGAATTTGAAAGAACTATAGTTTAGTAATTGTCTATAGAAAAAAGTCTAATAAGTCTTCATTCTCATGAGTTAACAATTAGTTTTATATTTATGTGAAATTGAGAAAATAAGTTTTTATGTGATTAATGTGATTTTTTTATTATTTATGTGACTTTATATGATTTTTATATTCATATTCTCAAGTTAAAATAAAATAAAAATAAAAATACCAAAAATACCCTATTATATGAGAAGTAAATACAATTATGACCTCACTATTTCAAGAGTATTTAGGTCATTTATTAACCCAATCTCACACAGCCAAATGATTGGTGAAGGTTCAAATCTCACAAAGCTAAAAAAAAATATTCTTTATCTATTTTAACTTACAATTTTTCTACACAACACAAGTCAACGATTAAGTCATTGGAATCACGTGATCATCAACAAAAATTTCTTCAATAATATTTGTCAATTGTCATTACCAACTGATGTGCACTTGTTGTTGTGTTTAAATATATATTATATAATAATATTTATAACTAAGACTTAATAAAATATTAGTATAGATTGACTAATTCATCGTGAAAACTAATTTAATTTATATATAAAGTGATATTATTATTTTATTAATATTTAACAGAAATAATGAAATAGAAGGGTGAGGTGAGAAGAATAAAGGAATGAAAGTGGAGAAAAGAAAGGAAAAAAAGAGAGAGAGAAGACAAAGCTCTCATGAGAGAGAAAAGGGATGAAATCTCTAGTGAAAGGGAGAGAAAGAGAGAGAAGGAGAGAGAAGGAGAGAAAGCTCTCATGAGGGAGAGAAGGGATGAGATCTCTCGTGAAAGGGAGAGGAAGAGAGAGGAGAAGAGAAAGCTCTCACGAGGGAGAGACGGGATGAGATATCTTGTGAAAGGGAGAGAAAGAGAGAGGAGGAGAGAAAGCTCTCACAAGAGAGAGAAGAGATGAAATCTCTTACGAAAGGGAGATAAAGAGAGAGAAAGAGAGAAATCTAATGAGAGATAGAGAGAGAAGATAAGTCTCACTAGAGAGGGAGAGAGAGAAGGGATGAGATCTCTCATTAAAGGGAGAGAAAGAGAGAGGAGGAGAGAAAGCTCTCATGAGGGAGAGAAGGGATGAGATCTCTCATGAAAGGGAGAGAAAGAGAGAGGAGGAGAGAAAGCTCTCACAAAGGAGAGAAGGGATGAGATCTCTCATGAAAGGGAGAGAAAGAGAGAGGAGGAGAGAAATCTAACGAGAGATAGAGAGAGAAGATAGGTCTCACAAGAGAGGGAGAGAGAGAGAGATAAGATGAAAATGAAGAAAGAGAGAAATATAGTCAACCCATTTTTTCATAGGAATGTGTGCTCAAAGATTCACACACATGACATGAGATCAGCCATGAATGTCTCCAGTTTGTTTTAACCGTTGAATGCTCATTAATCAACCTCTAATGTCAGTGACTTCATGTTCAAAAATAGAAAAATGCTTGTTATTCGTAGAACACCGAAAACATAAATATGTCAAAATTTGATTGCAAAAATCAATAGAATAAGTTAGAAATGATCTTAGCTTAATCTTAGATGAGTTTTGAAGATTCAAAAGATGAACAAAAATCATTCAGTAAGTTTTGAATTAGTTTTACTTATTTCAATCGACACGTGCATGAAACATAAATAACTTGCCATAAAATATAAATAAATGACAAAAGTAAATAAATAAATACTGAAATAAATCATTGCCCAAGATTAGTTTGCCTCTTAGGCAATTAGAGACACTGGTGTGGCAACTTAGTATCATTTGAATATGTCAAACCACGTTGAAAGTCACAGAAGTATCATTTGAAAGTATTGTGCCACTTGTCAAAGAAATCTGTTGAAAGAAGGGTTGACCATGCTATTACCATCATTTAGGGGAGAAGGGAAGAGCTGACCACTTCTTAGAAGGTGTGAGTGCAGACGGGGGAGGAAGGAACAAGCTTGTTGATCACCATAAATGTTGATCGTGTGAAAGGAGGGAAGAACGGATTGCCATATTCACAACTACTGTATGGATTTTAAAGATAATTGATAATATATTTATTTTATTAGACAATAATTAATTATTGTCTTTATATCCCTAGTGGTGATACATACGAGAACTTAAGTTCCAATATTGTGGTGCTTTAGGAGTCACTAGATCAAATGAGCTTGGTCACATGGCACATTGAGCAACGCAAGATCAATTTGTCGTGAACCACCGCTAATTAGAAACTTAAGTTGATATTGTGGTGCCTCCTTAGCCATCGGATCATCCTTTAAGGCCACGAGTGTGTTGAGTGGTGTTGGATTCTCGAACTGCCGATGGATCACTTTACGCATTTAGTATCATGGCGATTTGCCAGTTGTAGGATCTAGCTAATCTGATGATGTGGCTCCCTATGTACCGTTACATCACACCGCGCTTCAAATGGCTACACTAAAATGGACAAAAGCGCTTAGTC
This sequence comes from Spirodela intermedia, assembly GCA_902729315.2. Lineage (NCBI taxonomy): Eukaryota > Viridiplantae > Streptophyta > Magnoliopsida > Alismatales > Araceae > Spirodela > Spirodela intermedia. The sequence continues at coordinate 4,080,572 of LR746273.1, forward strand.
CCACATCGAAAATATTTCGAACAAAGGTGCCAAATATAAACCAAAGTTATGCTCACTCAACAAAGATCTCTTCTCCCGAAGTAAAATAATACCTAGGACCATCTTGGGAGAAGACAAAAAGGTGGTCACCCTTGTGTGCATAGGTGTGTATGAACACTCTTTGCCTATGACCAGTTGGCCACCAAGATGTGGAAGGAGAGTGACACATACATACATAGAGAGAGTCCTTTGCCACTCAAGCCTAGCTCATGGCTCCCCTTGTCTGGGTCTACCTACTCGATTGCAATGCCCCTCTAGGTTAAAAGCTGAGTGTTGGCTTGCTAGTAGGCAAAACAATTTTTTATATTTTATTATTTTATATTTTTAAATAATATAAAATTATGCTAAGTATTTTAACTTTAGACTTTTAAAATTAACAATATATCCTATATTAACAAAATAAAATAAAATAATAAAAATAATTAAAACACAAAATCTAACTTTAACAAATACCCCCAACTTTGAATTTTGCTAGTCCCTAGCAATTAGTAAAAGACTTACATAGTTAAAGCTATTTATTAATTCTTTTACATGAATCATTTATTCTCTCATTTTTCACTAGAGATGGCATTCAAATAAATATTCAGATATGCATGTGATTCAAAATAGTTTCCTACAAGATCAAAAAAAAAGAAAAAGTTTCCATATTCAAATGAACTATTTTAAAAAATATTCATCTTAATTTTTATTCTCCTTCTTGCATGAAATTCAACATTTTTCATTTTCAGAAATAACTAATTAAATGATCAAAAGCTTACTCAAATTTTCAAATTATCTTTAGCCTTCTCTTCTAGATTCGTGCACCCAAATAGTGTATTTGATTTGTCTTTTATTATTAGTATTATTACAAACATCATAGGTAGGTTGCTTTCCCCATATAACTTCTTTTTCATATCTAAATCTCACATGTGGAAAGCCTCCACAAGAAAAGTAGAAATCCCCATAGAAGCATTTGTGCTCAATTTGTTTTTACTTTCTTGTCCTAGTCTCACATATAGAAATGTTTCTATGAGACAAGTGGGAAATCCTCATATACATTTTTTTTGTGTGTTGGGTCTTACACTCTATCATATGATGATTTTTTTTTCTATATATATATATAAGACAAATGATCAACTACTTAGGATTCTCATACTAAGAATATCTAGCTTATAATAATTTTGATAAATTTCAACCTCATCATATCCAATTTCATACTTCCTACTAATTCAAAATACGAATTCATAACATATGGATCATGATCATCAAGATATATTCTAAAAATATTTTATCCTTCAATGTACTACATTTTTTTTTAATCACTAGAAGTCACTAAATCTAACACACTTTAACCTTCATACTTGAATGAATTTACCATCCTATAGAAAAAATGTAGAAATTTATGAATTCATCAATACTAGTTTTAAATTTTCCGTCTATGTTAATTATTCATGAAATAAATCTAACTAAATTTTCTTTGCTCCCCCCAACTAAAATCAGAATTTTCCTCAATGACATAAATATATTATCAAATTAAATTGTCAAGTGAAAGATGTATTCTCATAAATCAGCAAGTATAACATGATAAAACATAAATGTATGAGGTACTACTGAAATGAAATAAGGAGCAAAGAAATTCTAAATTTATTAACTACAAAACACAACTTAAGTTATATAAAACTAAAATTATTGGGTTGCCTCCCAATCAGTGCTAAGTTTAACGTCTTCAGCTAGACACATGTAAGCTTAGATCAATTCTAACAAATCTACCCTCTCAATTTCTTTTTCTTGTTTAGGTTCTAAGTATGTTTTGAGCTGATACTCATTGACTTTAAAACTGACACATGATTCAGATTTTTGATCATTGCTACCCCATATTGATTAATAGTCTCAAGAAGATGTGGACCATCCCATCTAGATCTTAATTTTCTAGGAAATAATTTTAATCTAAAACTGTACAACCAAACTTTTAGTCTTGGTTCTAGATTTTTTCTAATGATATATTTATCATGGAAATCCTTAAATTTACCTTATAAATCAAAGAATTCTCATAAGCTTCATTACGAATTTCATTTAATTCATGCATGCAAATGTAAAAATCTGTTATGGCCTGATCGTTTTGTATCCATATTAAGCCTCCTAATAGCCCAATATGCATGGTGTTGAATTTCCACTAGTAAATGACACGATTTTTCATAAACTAATCTATAAGGTGATGCACCTAAAGGAGCTTTGTATGCTGTTTGATATGCCCATAATGCATCATTTAACTTTTCAAACTAATCTTTTATATTGGGAGAGAACTTTTCATAACATAATTTTTATTTCTCTATTAGCTAATTCTGCCTAACTATTATTTGAGGATTAAATAGAGTAGGTATCTGATGTGACTTAGTCATTTTGTAGTAAATCATGTAAATTTAAAATTTATAAAACTAGAAAATACCAATTTTTAGATATTTAGATGTATTTTTGAAAAAATATATTAATTATAATTCAATAAAATATCTAAAAATAATGGTAATTTTCCAAGTCAATCACAAGGATGTAGTTTAATATCAGGTAATTTTTCAGAATTTACTTCAAAGAATACGATATTTTATGAATTATATACTAAAAAATAAAAATTAAATATATTTAAAATTTACAAAAAAGTGAAATAAGGTATGCAGATGTTGGGATGATGTCAGCACCAGACGAATGTGAATTAGACTATAACTTGGTAAATTTAAATCACATAAATTTTTACGTAAGTGATTACAAATGATTCAATTGATCAAATTAAGATCTATAAAAGTCAAAAGAATTATAATTGAATAAACTATAACTTGGTAAATTTAAATCACATAAATTATCACTAAATGAAGTGACAATTAAGTTAAAAGTAAGAAAATAGAATTTTTGCATCCTGACGGCGATGTGTTAGTAATGTACCAGAATTCTTAGTATTTTCAAGGATCATTATGTAGTGTCAATGACTTTGAAGGCTCTCCTTGGATAAAGACGACATAGACAATCTCTAGATTTTCTAGGGCTTAGCATTATATTGTGGTTGATGAGGAGATCTAAATGTATGATTAGGTCTAAAAAATGATTGAGAATTTATGACATGATTTTAAAATTTTGAGAAATTATTTTGATTTTTCTAAGGATGATTTGACTGATTCTTGTGATCATGAAGTGCATGTGCATGCTCTAGATATAAATTAGGACATTGAGATTCATAATGATCAGTCTTATCACATGATGAACATCTAGAATATGAATGTTGTGTAGTCTGTATAGGTTTCTTTTTATGCGAAAAATGATCATATAAAATATTTAATTTTTGATGTACCTCACTAACTTCATTTCTGATGTCTAATGCATCATGATTTCTAACCTCAAATATTCATCTTTTATTTTTATTATTAGTGCGATCATATAAAGTAAAAAATTCTTATTTAATATTATTTTCACTTAAATTTTCATATAATCTATAAATTTCATCCTCATCCTTACTCATAAATGTGCCTCCACATGCTGCATCTTTAGTATTTTTGTGTTGTTCAGATACACCATCATAAAATACATAATTTAATTATCATTTGACAATTTCATGATGTGGACATCTCCTTTGAAGCTCCTTGAATCTTTCTTAAGACTCATGGAATGCTTCTCCTGATTTTTGAGTAAATTGGAGAACAGCTTTCCATATGACATGAGTCTTCCCAACAGGATAGAATTTTCTCAAAAATGTTTGCTCTACTTTTAACTGTGTGGTGATCTCATGTGGTAATGATGTAAGCCAATCTCTAGCTTTATCATGCAATGAATATGAGAAAAGATGAAACCTAACACCATCTTGAGGAATATTAAGAATATTAATAAGTTCACATGCAGCTAAAAATCAAAGAATATGTTGATGTGGTTCCTCATTAATTAACCCACGAAATTCATGAAGTATTTGTAGAGTGCTATGATGAATATTAAAATGAACATTTGACAAAATAAGAGGTCTAACCTACAAGGTAGGTCTATGTAAATTAGGTGTATAATAATCATGTATAGGTTTATAAAGTTGATTGTTTTTAAGATTCTCACTCTCTTGGGTTGGATGATCCATCCTAGGTGGTTCTACTTCTATAGAAGATGATTTTTTTTATTTTTTCTATTCCTAGAGTCTCTAATATGGGTGGTTAATCTCATTTTTCTTGTGCCCCAAAATTCTTAGATTGGTTGGTAACTAAATTTTCTAAGATTGGTTGCAAGCTGCATCTACCATTCATAAATTAGGTTTTTAAAATTTAAATCTAACAATGATAATGATATGAATATATGATGCTAATAAATATGTAAAAGAGAAGCATAGAATCAATGTGAAATTTAAAATACTCAAGTAAATAAGTAAAAACTAAAGATTAAAAATTCTAACTTCTGAAATAAATGTAAATAAAAATCAAATGAGCTAATAAAAAACTTCTTTTTTGAAATATTATTTAAATAAAAATAATAATATAATAAAACTATATATATTTTTAAAATTACTAAAATATGAAAAACTAAATCAATTAACACTGATTAAAAACTAATCTCTCCAGCAACAGCACCAAAAAGATGGTGCACTTCTTGTTGTGTTTAAATGTACATTATCTAATAATATTTAAAACTAAGACTTAATAAAATATTAGTATAGAAGTGAGTCTCAAGTCAAACACAATGATATTGATTAATCTATTGTGAAAACTAATTTAATTTATATATAAAGTGATTTTATTATTTTATTAATATTTAATAGAAATAATAAAATAGAAAGATGAGGTGAGAAGAATAAGGGAAGGAAAGTGGAGAAAAGAAAGGAAAAAGAGAGAAAAGAAGGCTCTCATGAGAGAGAGAAGGGATGAGATCTCTCGCGAAAAGGAGAGAAAAAAAGAGGAGAGAAAACTCTCATGAGGGAGAGAGGGAATTAGATTTCTCAAGAAAGAGAGAGAAAGAGAGAGGAGGAGAGAAATCTCATGAGAAGCGGAGAGAGAAGATAAGTCTCACAAGAAAGGGAGAGAGAGAGAAATAAGACAAAAATGAAGAAAGAAAGAAACATGATCAACCCATTTTCTCACAAATGTGTGCTCAAGGATTCATACACGTGACATGAGGTCAGTCGTGAATGTATCCAGTTTATTTTAACTATTGAACACTTATTAATTAACCTCTAATCTCAGTGATTTCGCATTAGAAAATATAAAAATACTTGTTATTTCAAAATGTCGGGAACATGAATATATCAAGATCTGACTACAAAAATCAATAGGAAATAAGTTGAAAAAGATATTAGCTTAATCTCAAATGAGTTTCAAAGGATTCAAAAGAACAACGAAGATCATTTATCTAGTTTTAAATTAGTTCTACTCATTTCAATCGAAACATGTATGAAATGGAAATAACTTACCATAAAATATAAATAAATGACAAAAATAGGTAAGTAAATAATGAAAGTAGAAAATAAATCATTGCCTAAGTTTAATCTGCCTCTTGGGCAACTAGAAACACCAATGTGATGACTTTGTATCATCTAGATATGTCAAACCACATTGAAAGTCGTAGAAGTATCGTTTGGAAGCACTACACTTGTTGGAGAGATTTGCCAAAAGAGGGGTCGACCATGCTGTCACTATCATCTGGGAGAGAAGAGAAGAGCTGACCACTTGCTAGAGGCCCTTAGTGCAATCAAGGGAGGAAGGAATGAGCTTGCTAATCTCCAAAAATGTCAATTGCACAAAAGGAGGGAAGAACGGATTGTCATATTCACGACTGCCATCAAGATTTTAAAGATAATTGATAATCTTTATTTTATCAAATAATAATCAATTATTATCTTTATATCCCTAGTAGTGATATGTGCGATAACTTAAGTTCCAATATCATGGCGCTTCAAGAGCTACTAGATCAAATGAGCTTGGTCACGTGGTCACTGAACGACATAAGATCAACCCGCCACAAACCATTGCCAATCAAGAACTTAAGTTCTTGATACCATGGTGCCTCCTTGGCCATCGGATCATCCTTGAAGGCCACATGTGTGTTGAGTGATATTGGATTCTCGAGCTGCCAATGAATTGCTTTATGCATCTAGTATTATGGCGGTTTGCTAGTGGTAGGATCCAACTAATCTGATGACATGGCTCTTTGCATATTGCTAGATCACACCACGCTCTAGATGGCTGCATTAAAATAGATGAAAATGCTTAGTCCCACATCAAAAATATTTCAGACACATGTGCTGAATATAAACCAAAGCTACACTCTCTCAATAGATATCTCTTCTCCCAAAATAAAATAATGCTCAGGACCATCTTGGGAGAAGGCGAAAAGGTGGTCCGCCCTTGCATGCACAGGTGTGTATGAATGCTCTTTACCCCATGACCAATTGGCCACTGAGACGTGAATGGGGAGTGACACACACGTGTGAGAAGCAAGTCCTTCACCACTTGAGCTTAGCTCGTGGCTCCCTTGGTTTGGGTCTACCCACTTGGTCGTAGCACCCCTCCGAGTCAACTGTCGAGTGCCGACTTGCTAGTGGGTGGAACAATTTTTTATATTTTATTCTTTTATATTTTTAAATAATCTAAAATTATGCTAAGTATTTTAACTATAGACTTTTAAAATTAACAATATATCCTATATTTATTCTGCAAGTTAATAAAATAAAATAAAATAAGAAAACTAATTAAAACACAAAAATCTAGCTTTAACACCAACTAGCAAAAGATTTTAGATAAAAATATCACTAATTCATCAAAGTAATCATCTTTAGCTGATATGAATGTGCTGTCACTGAGAATAAGGTGATTCACTTGGAGGAAGAAGCCTCATCTCGTTATACAAACTTGAAGAATAAGCTCTCTGATATGTGTCTCACCTTTATTCAGCTCATCTCCACCAGCGGTCTTGTCTTATGTTTTAGTAAGTGACCTCTTTTAGAAATATTTTAATGACCTACCTCATCAATTTCTAGACTTCATAAGAGGATCTAGAGATTAACTACATCCAATACATCTAAGGAGAGACTTTGAGGCCATTAGACATTGAACAAAAATCTTTCCCCATGCTCAAACTTTAAGTGATCACCACATGATACTGACACTCTATTTTTCTATTAGTGTGTGATTTTAAATTTTAAATTTTTTTAAAATGATTCTTTTAGCTTTTATAAATTTTGATTTAATCAATTAAATCATCTATAATCCCTTATGTAAGAATCATTTGATGGAACTTTTTTTTGTCCAAATAGTATTCATTGGGGCATTGACGTCAGCACCTAAATTTCTCTTTTTCAGAAATTTTTGAATAAACTTTATCTTCATTGTTAAGTCTAAAAATCATATAAAATCATATTCTTCAAGAAAAATTCTAAAACTTTACTTGATATTAGCTTATATCGTATCATCATTGTGCTTTATTTACTGATTATGTTAATCATTAAAAAGTAATATATCACTTATTAGGAAATTCTCTATGCAAAAGATGTCACATTAAAATTTTGTTCAACTACATGTGTTCTATAATTTTACTTCTTCCATGGGAAAGATTTGTCTTTAAAACTTTGTTAAAGATCAAACAATTTTTGTATATACAACATCTATGAGAGCTTGATTTCAAACTATTGAGATATTAAACTATTCATATGGATAAAAATTGATTACTATTTTAGCAATTACTTTCCAATCTATTTTATTCTTGACTTCAACTAGACTAATTGATATCTAAAACGTTTATGTAGAGTAAGATTATGCTTTCATTTTGACACAATGATACTACTCTAATTTAAAAACAACTGTAAATAAGATTTAAATTTGATAACTAAATTTGACTAAAATACATAGAACTATGTGATTTGTATGCCTTCATACGATGTGAATCATCAAGAAATACCTCATGATTTCACTCTTAAATTTATTTTAAAGAATTCAATATAAAGTTTGAAGTCATAGAGGAGATAAGGATTCTCAACTAGTTAGCAATTATAAAGGTAAGATATTTATATAGAATCACACAAATATTTTTATATTCTATGATCTTCAATGTCTATTTTTCAAAAAGAAATACAAATTCAAATGGTTGAGAGACCAATGTAATGTGTTCACTAAAAGTCTCAAAGATTCATGATTGATATTGATATCTTATCCCATTGAAAGTTAACCTTCATATCTAAATCATATCAGTTCATATTCTTCTCATTATGATCTAATAATAGGAACTTAGAATTAATCATATATATCTTAGTAAGCAAACTTAATCTAAATCATTTCAAATAAAATGGGATTGTCATGAAGATATCTTGAATAATGATATTAATAATAAAATAATAACTTTAATGATTCATAATATTTAATCATATTTTTTAATATATATTTATTATTTTTTAAAAACTAGTCATATAATTTAAATATCTTCTTATTACTCCACCCGTGCTTTAGTGACCTTCAACTACTTTTCACATTCAAATTTTCTTATCTAGTAATAGTTGTCCACAATATCTTCTCTAGGCATTTGTAATTGATTGATGAACATGTCTTCTTTCAAGATCTTGTTCTGAGAAGATTGTTTGACTTGTCTCATATGGACAATCCAGCTCAATGGTCATATGGGTCATAAGTTAAAGTTTTGTTTCAATCATTAATCATATATTTTCAATATTTTGACCATCTTCCATGCCGTCGCTACAATACTCTTGATTTTAAATTTTGCTCATACTTTGGTTTGAATATTTCAACTATAGTTTTCTCACTTCCACGAAGTTTACTTTTTGAGTTCGACTCTTATGTCTACTATTTTATGTCTTTAATTTTTCAAATATATTATGCACTGGTGCTCTATCTTCACAATACTTAGATGGCACATTTGAATCTTATTGATGACTTTAGTTTTGAAAGTATATAAGAAACTCTTTTCACACATGTTGACACATTGTTCTACACTTATATTTCAAGAATGTTACAATGTATTATTCAAATATAGAGATGTATTTCAAGGAAATAACTCTTTAGATTCATTTTTACTCATAGGATTGCACAAATCTTCATCAATATGCAATTTGAATGTTTGGATTCATTTTTACTCATAGGATTCAATGAATTATATCATGATTAATTCAAGAATAGTTTATAAATAAAGTTTCCACTATATATATCAAAATACAATGTGTGTCAAAACTAAGGGCACTTGTAATATCTTCTAAGTTAAATTTCAAAACTTGTAGGAAGCATATCAATTGTTAGTTTGAGCTTCCAAAATACACTTAAGTTAACCTAGCAAAATATTTCAAATCAATTGTTAGTTTAACCAAGCTTTTGATTGAGTCATTCTACAACTATGTCAATAAAATATTTGTTAACATATATTTACTTCTTGATTATTCAAGATATGTTGCACTTGTCAATGGTCTTATGGTGTGTCAAATTGTCTGTCATATCATACATGTCACCTAAAGTTTACTTCTCTCTTTTGACATTTGGTCAAATGTTTCTAGGTTGGCACATGAGTCAACATAATCTCTTGTTGATCTATACACTCTCTCTCTTCTCTTCAAGTTAGTGACACAGTTTTGTGGGTTGACATTATTTCTCAATCCTCTTACTTTATTTAAAATGTATTTATTTTACTAATTTAAATTATCTTGATACATGTGTACATTGATATCTCTTATCTTCATTTGGTTCTTGAAAATAATATTTTTATTTAAATGAGGATTAGATCTAATAGTTAGATTTTTTATTTTCAACTTAGTGTAAGAAGAAAATTAAGGCATATTTTCACTTGATCTTTATTTAAATGATTGATATCATATGGTATTAGTTTATCTTACTTGGCTTGATACTTTGTGTTAACTCACCAGAATAGGTCCACAAGTCTATACAAACAAGGATATATTAATCACTTGCTAACAAGCCCATAAGTTTAGGTCACCATTAGTGCATGCACATTGGCTTCTTTATTCATGACTTAATGTTGCTTATTTACAACCAATGCTTATGTATATAGATTACTACTTGCCGCTAAACATTAATATTTTGAGGAAAACCTAAATTATTAGCTTTAGCTCATTTCTTATTAGGTCATGTTTTCCACATACAATACAATAAAATATTTATAAATAAAATATATAGTAAAATAAAATTAGAATATAATTAAATGAAAAAAAAAATTACATAAGAATCATTGACTTGAGTCTAGGTTGATTGAGGTGACTCAAGTCCATAAGTTGGTATAGAAGCTAAATCATAATGAAGCAATCTACCATAAAGATTGTGTGGTCCCAACAACATGTAAATCTAACATCTTAAAATATATTAAAAAAATATTTATGAGATAACTAATACATCAAACATCCTAAAATGATTTGACATGTACAAAAACTTTCACTAGTTGTAACATATTTAAGCCTATGAGAAGTGTTGGGTTTTGGCTTGGCCCACATTAAGATCAAGAAGGCTTGAATTGATTTATTATTCTCTTAAATCATTATTAGATAAACTCTCTTAAAATTCCATCCTCCTCTTAGTATAATAGATAGACATGTTTTCTAATTCATTGGGGACACACTATGCTTGAATAGTGGTTTGGTTAACTACCTATATCCACTCTATAAGAGTATAACAATTCTTGAGTTACACTTAAATTAAAAGTTTGATCACAACCACTCTATAAGAATATAACAATTCTTCAGCTCTCATGGGATTTCACTCCAAATTTATTTTTAAATTCATAGTTTTAGGAAGCCAATAGCTATTTAAAAAGATGGCTTCCACTAGTGATTAAATGAAACCTTAATCTCACATTTCTCTCAAAATATATATGAAATGATTTCACTATAGGTAGATTTTTGAAACACAATGTTAACTTGAAATAGGTCTAAAAGTTAGATGAAGAAGTCAAAAATTGATATCTTCTTATCATGAGATTGATGGTTGTTGTAGGAGGGTTCATTTAGCATTGAACATGTTTAGATAGATCCTCCAATATCCCAATAATACATCTTAGTGTAATCCAGTGAAGTAACTCAACTTGCATGCATGATCTTTACAAGTTCTCACTTGATACCTTTGCATGTACACAATGCAAAATTGGAGGTTGTTGAGAAGATAAAGATAATAGATATTGATTTATATGGTTTTTGGAAAAACTAGTCATATTTATACAAAAAAATCTCATACGAACTTTTTTCAGATAATTGATCTCAATTTATATAGTCACTGAAAAAAGACATATTTATGGGGAAATCTCATATGAAACTTTTCTCAATTTTTTGTGATTTTCTAACGTCCATCTTCTCTAAAATAAGATTAATTTGATTGGTTGAGAGACCAGTATGATGTCTTAAATAGTATAAACATTCTCAAGTAAAACCAATATGTGATACTATTAATATTTAATGTTCATATCGAATATATCAATTCATATCAATCTATATAAAGATCTAATATTATGAGATATGAACTAATAATGTATGACTCATTAAACTTGATAAAACAATCAAAACTAATATAAATAACCCCAAAAAAAATCTGATGTCCAAAAAAAATATCTTGATTGATGATCTCAATATTTTTAATCATGATTCTAGTGATTTAGATAATTAACATGACTTTCAATATACATTTAAACATGTCAAAAAAAATCATATTTGACATAAATGAATAGACTAAGAAGTCTCTATTAATTCAATATCAAGACCTTTTGAAACTATCAATATAAAAATATGGATTCATAGATGATTGAGTAAGCTTTCATACCTATAATTTACTTCACATAATCTTGTTTATTTGAAAACCTTAATTACTTCATTTCTTATTGCTATAGCTTTTGTAAATATTAGTAATTTTCACATCAAAACACAAAATAATAACTTATCATGATGAATCAATCATGAATATGCTCAAGGAATCATCATCAGAATCTTTGATAATATTATTTTAGATTCTATTGGAACACTTCTCTATTTAGCCTTATATCATTCATTTTTAGAACTAGGTATAATTAGATCCTTCTAATTCATCTTTACTTTTCTTGTCATCATTGGAAATATCATATATTTAATACTCCAACAAGAAGATCAAGCAAACTAAAGAAAAACTTAAGCTGACATTTATAAAATGATATAGTCAAAAGCCTATGAAATAGATATTTGATCATGCAAATTATTTTGTGGGTCAACTGATGTGACTCAGTCGTTGTATATTAAATCACGCAAATATAAAATTTATAAAACTAGAAAATATGAATTTTCAAATATTTTAAGAAGTATTTCTAAATAAATATATCAATTATAATTTAATAAAAAATCCAAAAATAGCGATAATTTTCCAGGTCAATCACAGGGATGTAATATAATATCTAGTAATTATTTAGAATTTTTCTCAATGAATACGATTTTATTATGAACTTTATACTAGGAAATAAAAAGGAAATATATTTAAAATTCATGAAAAAAGGAAATAAGGGTGCGGACGTCAAGATGATGTCAGCGCCCGGCGAACGTGAATCAGGCGGAAACAGAGTTCTGCCTGGCGATTCTTACGTAGGCGATTACAGACGACTCAATTAATCAAATTAAGATCTGTAAAAGCCGGAAGAATCGTAATTGAATGAAGTATAGTTTGGTAAATTAAAATCACACATAGTATCACTAAATGAAGCGTAAATTAAATTGAAAGCAGGACAACAGAGTTCCGGCGTTGCGACGGCGATGCGTCGGTGATGCACTGGAATCTTGAGCGTTTGGGAGGATCGTCGTGCAGTGTCCATGGCCTCGAAGGCTCTCCTTGGACAAAGACGACGTGGGCAATCTCTAGATCTTCTCGCGAAGTCTAGAGATCAATGAAGTGGGTCGTCGAATCGTCTCCGGCGGCTGTCACCCGGTGGAGCGGAAAAACGGCGACTTTACGGCTCTCCGGCAGCTGTCACCCGACAGAGAGGCGCTGGATGGAGGTGGGGCGCGTATCAAGGAGCTTCATCCTCAGGTCCACGCAGCAAGAGGAGTCTCTTCATCGCATCTGGTACGCTCTCAAGAGGTGGCGACTGGTCTCCTGGCAGATCGTCTTCTTCCCGACGACGGCTTGTTCGTCGATCAATCGGAGATCATTTACTCGATAGATTTGCGATCCTTTTATCGCAAATCGTTCAGCAATTTTAGTAGCAATGCTCCGCGAATTACGTTGACGAGATTTTCGCCAATGATCCAGCGATTCTCGTTGCTTAATCCTTCACCAGCGATCTGCATGAAAGTCGCGATAATCAGATAAAAATACATGAATTTTGACTCTGGAAGGATTTGAACCCGCGCTGGTCGCCCCACAGTCGGCTGACCACCGGTGACGTGGAAGGGGAGTGACACACACGTTCCCCTATCAGTCCAAGTTAAAGCCGCTCGAGCCCCTGCTCGCGACTACTCCCTGACTGCGCTTCCGACCCGCTTGCGGGTCCCCCCATTTTTGCAATATTTTTATTTTTATTTCTTGTTCTTCATTTATCTCAAAAGTAAAACTGTAAAAATCGTATAAAATCACATAATTACCCAAAAATTCACGTTAATCAATTGAAAACCAAAGATCATTCTTTAACACAAATATAAGTCTATTTATCATGAGTTAAGGCTAAAACTATATTATTTACTAATTATTAACTCATGATAATGAAAACTTATCATCAACATAGCAGTCAACCTAGGAAATTTTTGAGTAATGAATACTAAACATTTTAATTCCAATGACTAAGTTTCTAAGCACACTACAATGAGATATTAATTTCATAAATTCATGCCAAAATTGTGCATAAAGTTTTTACTAAAATTTAGCCTCAAAGCTTTTTCAAACATTCAAAATACTTATGTCATCAACAAGTTCACCCACTCAACTTAAAATGTGATTTTTAAGATAGTATTTTTGTGTGTAGTATAGAGAGATAGACTAGTAAAATATATTATCTATAAGAAGATTTGTTGATCTTATAAATATAAGTTCTAGATAGTTGACGTGACTTAGTTGTTGTATAGTAAATCACGCAAAATTAAAATTTATAAAACTAGAAAATATGAATTTTTAGATATTTAGAAGTATTTATGAACAAATATATCAATTATAATTCAGTAAAAGTTCTAAAAATAGTAGTAATTTTCTAGTCAATCATAGGGATGTAATATAATATCAAGTAATTATTTAGAATTTTTTTCAAAGAATACTATTTTCTATGAATTTTATACTAAGAAATGAAAATAAAATATATTTAAAATTTACGAAAAAAAGAAATAAAGGTGTAGACGTCAGGATGATGTTAGTGCCCGACAAACACAAATCGAGTGAAAATAGAGTTTCGCTCGATGATTCTTACATAAATGATTATAGATAATTTAATTGATCAAATTAAGATTTGTAAAAGCTAAAAGAATTATAATTGAATAAAATATATCTTAGTAAATTTAAATCACACAAATTATCACTAAATGAAGTGGAAATTAAGTTGAAAGTAGAAAAACAAAGTTCTAGCGTCGCGGCCATAATATGTCGGCAATGCACCAGAATCTTGAGCATTTGAAAGGATCGTCGTGTAGTGTCAATAGCCTCAAAGACTCTATTCGGACAAAGACGACGTGAGCAATCTCTAGATCTCCTTGTGAAGTCTAGAGATAAATGAAATGGGTCATCGAATGATCTCTGGTAGAAATAAATGACAACTTTGCAGCTCTCTGACAATTGTCACCTGACATAGAAGAACTAAATGGAGGTAAGGTGTGTGTTAGGAAGCTTCATCCTCTAATTTGCACAGCAAGAGGAAGCTCTTCATCCCATTTTGGTACACTCTCAGAAGGTGGCGACTTGTCTCTTGACAGATCGTTCTCTTCCTGACGATGGCTTATTTGTCGATCAATTAGAGATGTTTTACTCGATGGATTCGTGATCCTTTTATTGCGAATCATTTAGCAATTTTAGTAATGCTCCACGAATCGCATTGATAAGATTTTTGTCGATGATCCAACAATTCTGGTTACTTAATCCTTCACCGACAATCTACAAGAAAGTCGCGATAATCAAATAAAAAATATGAGTTGTGGCTTTGGGAGGATTCAAACCCACACCAATTGCCTGCCTTTTTTGTGGAAGGTGTGATGTGGGTTAGTCCTACATCACTTTCTCATGCGTCGAACTTTCTAACAGATATATAGTAATATTACATTTCTGATCAACTCCCTTTCTCATGCGTGTACAACTACTCCTTGCCCCACAGTCGGCTGGCCACTAGTGACGTGAAAGGGGAGTGGCACACATGTGCCCCTATCGATCCTAGCCGCTCAAGTCCCTAGTTGCAGCTACTCACTGACTGTGCTTCCAACCCGCTTGCAGGCCCGACTAGTTGATGGGTCCTCCTCATTTTGCTTTATTTTTATTTTTATTTTTATTTCTTCATTTATCTCAAAAGTAAGATTGTAAAAATCATATAAATTTGTATAAAATCACATAATTACCTAAAAATTCACATTAATCAATTGAAACCCACTTTTCACACTTTAACACAAATCTAAATCTATTTATCATGAGTTAAGGCTAAAACTATATTATTTACTATATTATGAGTATGATACTTTAGTACGTGGATGTTGTTGTGAATTTGAAGATACAAGTGATTGAAAATATGATCAAACAAGAAAGATAAATAATTTGGAGGTGAGAATAAATTTTAGTATGAAAAAATTGACTCACTAACTTCTCAAATTCAACCAATATGGCTTTCAAGATCCAACCTATCCACCTCCTTGATTTGACTCCCAAGATTCAACCAACTGTCAATTTCCCTTGCTTTTCATCAAGAATATCCAAGTTTTTATCTCTTCATTGTCCTTCTAAGCACAATCAAGCTCTTATTTTAGGTACCTATGAGAACAACATGACTCCAACATATTTTTTTCATTATCTGCAAGAGGAGACAATAAATCTTTCCTTACAAGAGAGGAGGGAGGAGATAACCACAAAAAACATTGACACAAAAGAAAGAGGGAAAATAAAAAACTATCTAATTTTTGCCTTAAATCAGGCTCCACATAATTATTTTTATATCTCTTTTCTCATAAGAGAACTATAGAAATTTACTTTTTAAACTTCTCAAAGGTATGACATGTTTGGAACCTTCTATTCCTCTCTTATTGGCCCTATGCATCAAAACAAATGACAAACCATAAGAAAACTATGTATGCATCAATCTCTCATTCTTTTTAAGTGTGTCTGCCCAATTTAATTAACAACATTTGGTAACTCAATTGTGTTGCTTCACTTGGCATTGTCCAAGGAAATTAATTAAAAGCCTAAAATATAATGAAAATTTAAATGGTATTCCTTCGTACTAACAAATTTCATGACTCATATGAAGTACATTTTAATAAATTTAATTAAAATTCTGAGTATAGATTCTTTTTTTATTATTTATATAAATTTTTTTCTCATCAAGAATATAATGAAAATAAAATCGTTGAAATTTGATAGCCTTGATTACAAAAAAGAATATTTTCCTATTTAAAAGGCTCGATACAAAAATATTGTCTTCTAGTCGTTAATATGGAAATTTGATAGACGTGGTTACAAATGCTTAATACGAAATTATTTTGTATTCTAATCATTGACATGTGAGTGGTTATTGGTAAGCTAAAGCTCTAATCATTTTTATAAACATTTATCCCTTTTCTTTTATAATAATAAAAAAGAGATAGGTTAAATGTTAAAGCTAGAATTATGTGTTTTAATTAGTTTTATTATTTGATTTTATTTTGTTAACTTTCAGAATAAATATATGATATATTCTTAATTTTAGAAGTCTGAAGTTAGAATACTTAGCACATTTTTTTATTATTAAAATAGAAATAATAAATTATAAAAAATTCTTCCACTTGCTAACAAGTTGGCACTCGACAACTGACTTGGAGGGGGGACAATGGTCGAGTAGGTAGACCTAGACTGAGGGAGCCATGAGTTGGGCTTGAGTGGCAAAGGCCTTGCTCCGCACACATGTGCGTCACTCCCCTTCCACGTCTTGGTGGCCAACTGATCATGAGGCAAGGAGCGCCCGTACACACGTGCATGTGCAAGGGCAGACCACCTTATTGCCTTCTCCCAAGATGGTTTTGAGCATTATTTTATTTCAGAAGAAGGGAACTCTACTAACAGATGTAGCTTTAGTTTATATTCGGCATATGTTCCAAAATATTTTTGATGTGGGACAATATTTTCATCTATTTCAGTGCAACCAAATGGAGCGCAATGTGACCCAACAATACACAAAGAGCCACGTCATCTGATTAACCTGATCCTATGACTAACAAATCACCATAATACTAGATGCATAAAGCAATTCATCGACGATTTGCAAATTTGATGCCGCTCAGCACACATGTGGCCTTAAATGCCGATTCGACGACTATGGAGGCACCATAGTATCAGAACTTAAGTTCATAATCTGCAGCAGTTCGCAGCAAGTTGATCCTACATTGCTCAAAGAGTCACGTGACTAAGCTCATTTGATCCAACAACTTGTAGAGCACCACGATACTATGAACTTAAGTTCTCACACATATCACCATCGGGGATATAAAGACAATCATCAATTATTGTCTGATAAAATAAATATTATTGATTATCTTTAAAATCCCGACGGTAGTTGTGAATATGGAATTCATTCTTCCCTCCTTTTGTACGATCGACATATCTAGCGATCAGCAAACTTCTTTCTTCCTCTCCTAACTACACTCAAGGCCTCTAACGAGTGGTCAGCTCTTTTCTTCTTCCCCTAAACAATGGTGATAGTGTAGTCGACCCTTCTTTTGGTGGATCTCTTCAGCAAGTGACACAGTGCTTCCGAACGATACTTCTGTGACTTTCGGTGTGGTGTGGCACAACTGGATGAAATTAAGCCACCACACCAATGTCTCCAATTACCTAAGAAGAAGACTAAACTTGGGCAATAATTTATTTCCTAATTTTAGTATTTAATTATCTATTTTTGTCATTTATTTATATTTTACAACAAGCTATTTCTATTTCATGCATATTTCAATTGAAATGAGTAGAACTAATTCAAAACTTAATGAATGATCTTCATTCTTTTTCTTAATCCTCTAAAACTCGTATGAGGTCAAGATAAAATTATTTCCAACTTATTTTCTATTAATATTCACAGTCAAATCTCAACATATGCACATTCCCGACATTCTACGAATAATAAGTATTTTTCTATTTTTGAAAGCAAAATCACCGAGATTAAAGATTAATTAATGAGCATTTAATGGTTAAAATAAGCTAGAGAAATTCACGATTGCCTAATGTCATGTGTGTGAATCCTTGAGCACACATTCATTCGAGAAAACGAATTGATCGTATTTCTCTCTTCCTTTATTTTCATCTTATTTCTCTCTCTCCCTCTCTTGTGAGATCTCTCTTCTCTCTCCATCTCAAGTGAAATCTTTCCCTTTCTCTCCCTTTCTCTTGATCAATCTCCTTCTCTTTTTTTTCTAGATTGATCTTTCTCTCTCCTTCTCTTTCTCTCACTCATGAGACTTTTCTCTCTCTCTGTCTCATGTGAGATTTCTCTCCTCTTGTCTCTTTCTCTCCCTTTCACGATAGATCTCATCTCTTCTCTCTCTCATGAGAGCTCTCTCTTCTCTCTCTTTTTTCCTCTCTTTTCTTTGCTTCACTTCTTTTATTCTTTTCACCTCACCCTTCTATTTTATTATTTCTATTACGTATTAATAAAATATTATAATCACTTTATATATAAATTAAATTAGTTTTCATAATGGATTAATCAATCTCTCTTTGACTTGAGACCTACTTTTGTACTAGTATTTTATTAAGTCTTGGTTATAATTTGTGATATCACAGAAGTCCTCTCATTGTCGGTGTATCTCATCCTCCCTCCCTTCCTCTCATTTATAGGGCAGTACAGACGCCTCTCTTCACTTGCTTGTCTCCCAGTGGGTTAAGGTATGAACTTGCAAGTGATGAGAAAGGGAGCGTGCCTTCTTTCTATCACCGAGGATATTGGGCCAATTCTTTGACGGCCCAAACCCTACTAGGATCCGCTTAGAGACGTGGCCTCTTTGATTCGTAGGCCTTCCTAGTACCCTCATAGGTAGCCACTCTTCTTCGATCAGAATAGGGTTTCTCCTCTCTCTCGCCCCGTGTGTAGGATTCTTCCCGGTTTCTGAACCGGCGATTGAGTGATGGCGTCCGACGCAGTGGAGAGGCAGGCGGTGAAGAGGGAGCTGGAAACAGCGGCGGCGAGGGATGGCGACCGCATGGTCATCACCCCGCTAGGGGCCGGCAGTGAAGTCGGGCGCTCCTGCGTCTATATGTCCTATAAAGGCAAGACCGTCATGGTAAGGGTTTTGAACCGGAGAAGAGAAGTAGAGCATGATTACCTAGAGTATTGAATTTTTTCTGCGCAATGGGTAGTGCCGCTGATGATCTATTTTTTTGGGTTTCTATTGCGGTCAGTTCGACTGCGGGATCCATCCAGCCTACTCGGGAATGTCGGCATTGCCCTACTTCGACGACATCGACCCCTCCACTATCGACGTCCTCCTGGTCACCCAGTACGCATATAAACACCTTATCTCCACGTTCTCCTCTCGTAACTCTGTGAGGATGGTTTTTCGTTGCTTTACTCATGATCCCCGAAAATTCATCGGAATCTGAAAAAAATTGGCCTAATTTATTGATTCTGGGTGTTGAAAGCCCATTGGAAGACGGAGCTTTCACCTTTAAAAATTATCCTGGGGAGCTGAATCTTTGCCATAGCTGAACTCTTACCGTTTTCATGGATCGGACAGAGAGGCTTCTTTGACTTCCCTGATTCCTCTAAGATGAGGATTTGAAATTCTTGTAGCCTGAGTGGATAGGGATGATGTCATATGAAATCCAATTGTCAATCCAGGTCACCACCCCCCACTCAGGAGGGTGGTGGGCTTCACGCTTTAGGACAAGGAACAGAAGCTGAGGGTTCGAATGAGAGTTTCGTCTAAGTCAGATTTTAGGCAAGTGACATCCTATGGAACTGGTCCTTTTTGTTTTCTTACACACCCTTTTGATTCCTGATTAAACTGCTCTTGGACGGATGGCTCTTCAGACGGTGAGAACCTGAGGGATCGATCCGATGTAGACATGGGTAGGAGAAGTCAAATCTCTCAAAGAATGGCCAGCTTCTAGCCGGTATATTAAGTGACCCCATCCTCTACAGCATTCAGAGGTGTTGACATGAGGACTTTGCTGGAAGATATGGCTGTGTCCTCACCGAACACTCATTTGATAAATTTATGCTGTCATCTTGGGATGGATATTTGGCGTACAGCACATGCCAACTATGCTCATGCTTGGCTCTTGGGATTTGATGCAGTGTCTACACGTCATGTGGTGACTAGGTGGAGGAAAGCTAGCCAACGTGTTGAGGATTTTTTGAGATTGCGGTGCTGCTATTTTCTCCATAAATCATGTGTGGCTTAAGTTGATCCGAGTCTGGCATGCATTCTTAAATGTGTCTATAGATATCTTTGTTCCTCATCTGCTCCTGCCTCTGAAAGATGACCCCCTGGAGAGTCTACCTCCATTTAAGCTAAGGAGATTCTGTCATGACTAGCTTCCATCCACCATGTGGCCGGGTTAACTGCCGGTGGGTCAAATCCAGGAGACAAGTTCTTACAAAGGTGTATGAAATTCTTTAGAAAATAACTATCTGAGTTTTTGCTCGCTGATTGGTTGCTCCCTCAACCGGACCGGAAGCTTCTCAAGCTCAAGCTTTTATTTTTCTAGTTAGAGACCAACGCCTTGGGGCTATGTGGGCTCCGCTCAAAGAACTACTGGTTTAGGTAAATATCTAATGCGTTCCCCAACTGGAGAGATCATTTTTGGAGGGGAAACCATGCGTTTTTGGGATCTCCTTACTCCTCTTGGCGTGAAAATTTTCTTCTAATCTGAAGTGGTTGGAAAGGATTCGTTTCACTGTTGACCGACGTGTTTAAGCAGGCAGAGTGTTTTTTCAACAGAAGTTAGGGAACTCATATCAAGAAGATCGCATGTTTCATTCATGCCTTCAGCCTTACTCCATCTTCATCTTCATCCATGGAGTGGCTAGAATTTCCTGCTTCATTTCGGTAGATCCTACAGGAATTGTTCCCTCATTTTCCTCCCTCGTGCTTGCACGATTCGTATGTGGCGTCACTTTTTTTCTGATCGTATATAAATAAATAAACAAATAAATATTTATTTAATTAATTAGTTAATTAATGGCGTTCTTCGTCCTGTGGTTGGTCTCCAGTTTCCACCTGGATCATGCTGCGTCTCTTCCCTACTTCCTGGAGAAGGTAGGTGTTTATTTCCGTCTGTTCTTCCCTATTTCTGCCCACCCCGGATGATTGGCGGCCGTTGATTTTCTTTGGTGTGTTGCTCGCAGACGACCTTCCGGGGGCGGGTTTTCATGACCCACGCGACCAAGGCCATCTACCGGCTCCTGCTGTCGGACTACGTCAAGGTGAGCAAGGTCTCCGTCGAGGACATGCTCTACGACGAGCAGGACATCATGCGCTCCATGGACAAGATCGAGGTACCCTCTCCTCCCTCTCCAGCTCTCAGAGAGGCCCTTCCTATATAGATAGATATATAGATAGATAGATAGATTTTTAAAGAATTCATACGATAAATATGGTGGGGGCGCAGGTGATCGACTTCCACCAGACGCTGGAGGTGAACGGGATCCGGTTCTGGTGCTACACAGCAGGGCACGTCCTGGGGGCGGCGATGTTCATGGTGGACGTGGCGGGGGTGCGGGTGCTGTACACGGGGGACTACTCGTGCGAGGAGGACCGGCACCTGCGGGCGGCGGAGACGCCGGAGTTCTCGCCGGACGTGTGCATCATCGAGTCCACGTACGGGGTGCAGCTGCACCAGCCGCGGCTGGTGCGGGAGAAGCGCTTCACGGACGTGGTGCACGGGACGGTGGCGCAGGGGGGGCGGGTGCTGATCCCGGCCTTTTCGCTGGGGCGTGCCCAGGAGCTACTGCTGATCCTGGACGAGTACTGGGCGGCGCACCCGGAGCTGCACAACATCCCCATCTATTACGCCTCCCCGCTGGCGAAGCGGTGCATGGCTGTGTACCAGACGTACATCAACGCCATGAACGAGCGCATCCGCAGCCAGTTCTCGAGCTCCAACCCCTTTGACTTCAAGCACATCTCCCCCCTGAAGAGCATCGACAACTTCGACGACGTGGGCCCGGCGGTGGTGATGGCGAGCCCCAGCGGGCTGCAGAGCGGGCTCTCCCGCCAGCTGTTCGACCGCTGGTGCGCCGACCGCCGCAACGCCTGCGTCATCCCGGGGTACGTCGTGGAGGGCACGCTGGCCAAGGCTATCATCAACGAGCCCAAAGAGGTCACCCTCATGAACGGCCTCGTCGCCCCTCTCCACATGCAGGTGCACTACATCTCCTTCTCGGCGCACGCCGACTTCGCGCAGACCAGCGCATTCCTCAAGGAGCTCATGCCCCCCACCATCATCCTCGTCCACGGGGAGGCCAACGAGATGGAGCGCCTCCGGGCCAAGCTCGCCGGTGGTCAGTTCGCCGGCGGGAGCACCAAGATCTTCACTCCCAAGAACTGCCAGTCCGTCGAGATGCAGTTCAGCTCGCAGAAGATGGCCAAGGCTATCGGCAGGCTCGCCGCGCGGACCCCGGAGCCCGAGGACCCCGTCAGTGGCCTCCTCGTCAAGAAGGGCTTCACCTACCAGATCATGGCCCCGGACGACCTCCACGTCTTCTCTCAGCTGTCCACCGCCAGCGTCGTCCAGAGGATTACCGTCCCCTACTCCGGTGCCTTCGGAGTCATAAAGCACCGCCTGCTGCAGATCTACCAGAGCGTGGTGGACGTTGTCGAGCCCTCCTCTGCCCCTGCCATCGTCGTCCACGGGCGAGTGACGGTGACGTGGGAGTCGGAGGCGCACGTCTCCATGCAGTGGGCCTCGGACCCCATCAGCGACATGGTCTCCGACTCCGTGGTGGCCGTGATCCTGAACATCAGCCGCGAGGTTCCCAAGGTGACAGCGGTGGCGGAGACGGCGGCGGAGACCGAGGAACAGACGGAGAGGATGGCGCAGAAGGTCGTCTACGCCCTCCTCGTCTCCCTCTTCGGGGACGTCAAGGTCGGAGACGCCGGGAAGCTCCTCGTCACCGTCGACGGCAGCGTGGCCCGCGTGGACCGGAGCAGCGGCGACGTCGAGTGTGACAACGAGGGCTTAAAGGAGAGGGTCAAGACTGTCTTTCGGCGGATCCAGAGCGCCGTCCGCCCCATACCCCTCTCCGCCGCCTGACTCACCGACTCACTGTGACTGAACAGACCAGCACCGACCCGACCGACCCACCAGAACGGTCAATGTCCTCGTAGGTTGTCACCAACTCCTTCCTCTCTCTTCTTGCGGATGGAGATGGATTGTTGTAGACCAGCACGTCGTTTCCTTACTGGCCAATCAACTCTTTCTTCCTACCAGCGAGCGAGCGAGCTCATCCAGTTCCCGGGAGTCTTTTTCCCGTTCCATTGCGGCGTTGTGTTTAGTATGGAAACAAAGTGACGCCGCACAGATCGCGTGTTATTAAATTGGTTGCTTGGCTGATCATCCGTACAACGCCGGTTCAAAAGTGACTTGATCGCTTGAAACTGCTGGGTTCTTAGCTGTTAAACAGATTGACAAACAGATCTGGATTTGATTTCCGGCGATGGGTTTTCTGTCGGAAGAAAACCGGATTATGTACGCCGTCGGCGCGTTAAACAAGACGATGCGCACACGTCTCAGGAGATCGAGAATGTGAGTGCTGAGAGAACGAACGGACAGGCTGATAAACAACCAGATAATGCTAGGTTTTGTTTTCTTCCAGAAGAACAGGGAAAGAAAAATTAGGGTAGACCCAGCCCAGCAGCAACAAGGCACAAGGGCCAACAAGGAAGAGAATGCAGTGGCTTCCTAGGAGAAACGGAATAGTGGGGGATAGGCACCAAGAGGAAGGGCAACAAGGGGAAGTGTCTATTTGTCTACACAGCGAGCAGCTGTTGTCGCAGGCCTCATCCGTAGCTAGGGTTTTCGATTCTCATCTTCCTCCATCGTCTTCTCTTACCACCTTAGATACGGCCCTCCCACAGACAGTCTGGCTTCACCGAGGCACCGCCTCGAAGGAGGCCCGCCAGCTCCACCGGAGGGTTGAGGCCGAGGCGAGCGGCCCTCTCCCAGCGCTCCTGGCGGGTAATCCCCAGACAGGGTCCGAACCTCATGTCCATGTCGAACTGCCGCAGCGCCTCCTCCTCCGCACTGTGTTCCAGCCATTCTGATTGCCATAAAATAAAAGGCAAGAACACCATTAACCTAAAATCACACCCGTTACCGTTTCCACCACGATCGAAAAAACGGCAGGGAAATTGGAGAAAACAAGGATGTCAGAACTCGTCCAGAGAATCAAACTTGATCCAATGATCGGGGGATACACTGATCTGTACTGAGGCCGGAAAGCCGAAACGGGTGGAGTAATTGAACGTGAGGATTGGGTCCGAAGATGAATCGCACTCTGCTGCGAGGTAGGTAAGGGCTTTACCACCAAGGTCAAAGGAATCGTGGGAGACAAGAGCAGACGGGGGGGCGATGTCCCCTTCCACAGGCGAGATGGATGAGCCCTTGAGGCTCGCACCAGTTGCTTTCTTCTTGAAGGCGCCGGCAGAGGGCTTGGCGACGCCGCCACCGACGGTGGTCTTCTTCTTCTGCCGGTAGAAACCCTTCATGCCTCCTCCGGATGCCATGTCTCTGTCTCTCTGTCTCTCTGTCTCTCTCTCTCTCATCCCAATCGAGAAGAGAGGGCAGGTTTGAATTCCTGATGGGACCAGCGGCTTTTTCTCGAGGACGACGAAAGAGAGGACGCGATGATAAGATCGGACGGATGGAATTTAATGCGATCCCCGGGAGAAAATGAGTCCACCACAAAAAGATGTTCCCTAAGGTCGAACCATAAGAATCCCACATTGTTAGGCGCCAGTTTTAAAGAGTTCGTCTTCCGCCGTCATCGACCGCGAGGAGATGAGGTCTTTCACAGAAGGCCTCAAGTAAGAGATTCTCCTATATTTTAGAAGACCACTGCAGTCATGCACATGTTCTTAGAAAAAGTTGATAATTGGCCCCTCGAAAATCAACCTTTCACTAGTGAACGCCCACATAATGTTGAAAAAAATTGAGACAATTCCAAATTGATTTGCACAGTAAGGAGCATAAAAATAGTGACAATGATTTTAAATGGATCGAATAAAATGACTAATGGATCAAGCGATCATAAAAATGGCTTCGAGGTGTTCTTATGATGCGAGTTGTAGAAATATGTTATTTATGTTAACATCTCAAAAATCAAAAAATGGAAGGTAACATCAAGTTTAACAATAAAAAAATATTCAGATTCACTTATGTCATTGCATCCAGTTTGGATTTAAAGTCGTTTGGATAAAAATGACAAAGTTTGCTGTGTATATGCGTTGTTAATTATTGGACTGACAACATAGATTAAAAATGTTATGCGACACTCTTCCATGTTCGTCAATAGATAAAAAGGATACAAATTTGCTTAATGGATCAAAATATTATACTGCTGAAAAAGATCCCTACTTGCCACCTTGTCAAATGAAAAAAAATAAAAAGAATTCATGAAAAGCAAACTATTAAAAGTCTTTACCAAAGAGGCTGATTTTTACAAATAACTTGGTGACGATGACTTATTATACTGCCAAATACCATAGTTGATGATACAAAATATAAAAAATAAAATCTAGGACACCATTGTGGTATAGATTTTGATGCTACTCATAATTTTGAAAGATTCTTTGTGTCTTTATATATGTATAATCTGGTTTTTTGAATAAAATGTTCCCCCAATGTATGGATAATATAAAATAATTCAACAAGGAAATAACAAGGTACCTTGAGATCTTTTTTCTGCACATGATGTTAATGAAAGTGGGTTTGGTTAAAGTAGTGCATAATTCTTAGGAAATCTAAATGCACCAATTGGTAATCTAAATGGCTAACACTTATATAAGGTATAAACACAGGACTTTGATTTCTTGTGCCTTCTATTTTTGCTTGTAATAAGTTAGAATAAGAAAGTTAGTCTCTTGATGTCTACTATGGAGAGATAAAAATGTTAAACCATTATAAATCCAAGCATTCACTTCTTACTTTTGTTATACTATGTCGACCTAGTGTCTAAACACAACTTATGGCAACCCATGAGTCAACTCAATATAGTGTAAAGAAAAAGGTTTTAAACCTATTGAAGACTATAAAAATATTTTAAAGAACTAAGTATCCCTCCCTTGGTATTTTAATTATCCCACTCTAAGACACGTAATGAGGCAAGATGATGTTAAAGCCAAAGTTAGTTCAACATATATTAAACATGATGTTCAATTGGATGAAATGTCTGCCTTTGTGACATTCAATTAGATGAAACATATGTAGTGAACAATAATTGGCAAGTTTTCTTTTGTGAACACATTAGAATTGATAATGTGCTTAAAGTCTTGACATCATTAATTTTATGGATTATTGTAATATTGCTACAATGGTCCACATTGATTTGAATAGGATAATATAACTAGATATCACATAGTAACATGTAGAATCCTCTCAAATGTAGTCAAACTATTCAAATTTTGAGCATACATCACAAATATCTTAATAGTATTGATAGCGCTTTGCATTATTTTTTCTCACAATTTATAAATTTCTTATAGAAATAGAGTTGATAATAGACATAATTGTTCAAGGTAATCTATAAATATCTTTTAGGAAGCCTTCGTTAATTAAAAACATGAAAATTATTTTATTTGTAGATTTATATTTTTTCTAAATCTCTTCTAATCATTTGTTAATTATAGTGTAAAAATGGTGCAACATCTTCATTGAAGACAATCAATAATGTATAGAAAGAAGTCAATAAAAAACAAAAGAGAGGCATAGAGCTCCTTAAAATTATTAAAAAATATTTTTTATATTTATACTGATTATTGCCTTTATTTAAAAATGGAGAGATCAATGAGTAATCATAGTTTATAACAAATATGTAGAAAATCTGTATCTTTAGAATTTATTTAATGGAACACATAGCTAACATAATTTGTCATTTTTTTCACCCTATTTTTAATGCATTAAAATTATGAAAAAAATTCAAATATTTATAGATTTTAGTTGGTTAATGTTCCATAATATGTGTTTTATTCTTAAATATTTACCTCTTCAAATTTATAATTGTGTAGATCTTTGACTCTCCTATTTTATGGTTGTGATTTTTTTCCGAATTCAAATATGTTTCAAGTTTACTAATTATTGAACCTCTTCATGGATGGGTTTTTTTAATTTGTGGATTAAAATTATTTTTTCATTATTTTTAGGAATTAATTGGAATATATTTGGTAGCTAAAATTTATGAATATTATGTTACAAATACCTATTTCGGTATGTTGATACTTGGTAACAATGTATTTTAGAACCTCATGTGATTGTATTACTATCTTTTAAGAAAACATGAAGGTAGGTATAATATTTAAAGGATTATTTTTCCTTAGTGAACTGGAGAAAGGATTAAAGGAACATATTCCTAATTAATTGCCACATAAAAACATGAAAATTATATCTTAATTAATCTTGATTTTTCCAACATGATTTAGACCTTTAAAATTGATTTTGTATTTAATACAATCTTGTATCATACCCCAATTATTATAAAAGTATTAATAATAATGCTCGCTCATGTCAACCTACAAATATTTTGGTTGATGATTCTATGAGGACAATAAGGCATATATTTCTCTAACATAACTATAGGACTTGCGTAATTATATGATGATACCTATGCTACATGTTTTGTAAAGATGGCATATTTATGATAATGTCGTCATGATCACAATGCTAGAGGCGAATGATGATCAAAAGGAGCCTTGATTTTGAAATAATTTATCCCATATTATTACAGCTGCCCATTTTGGTAATTAGGCGACACTGTAGGGATAAGTACGTGTAATGTGGCCCACTAGGAGCGGCCATATAGGTAACAGGGCCCGAAACCATCCTATTCCACGTGCTGGTTGCGAGAGCAGACTGGAATTAGAGCCGACTTTGCCCAGTTAGACTCTACTTAGCGCGACACGTCATGAAGGGACACGTGGTGCTGACGTGTCGCGTTTACAGGACGGGCAGCGGATTCTCCTCCCCACCCGTCTACGGAGATGTGGTGTGTACTGGCAACAGAGCAACCCATGGCTTTGTCTTGGGACAGGCAAGGAAAAACAAATTTGTGGGCCCCACACACAATCTCTCTCTCTCTAACCCATCGACAAGCAGCGAGAGCTTTAGAGAGAGAGAGAGGGGCTATTGCCGTCATATCTTCTTTGCTTGGGCATTGGTCAGTTACTGTGTGTGTGTGAGAGAGAGAGAGAGAGAGAGAATGGGGAAGGGGAGAGAGAGTGAGAGAGGGAGAGAGGAGCTAACGGCGTCGTGTGGAGATGGTGTGAGAGCCACAAGAGGGACTGGCAAATATCGGGGACAGCCAATGAGCGGGCGCCTCACATATCTTTTATCACCGCGCGCCACGTCGCCACCACGCCCCCCGGTTGCCAGGCGACCTCAAAATTTCCCTCATTTTCGGTTGGAGTCAGAAAATCGTCGCGGGGGAAGAAGAATCCGGAGAGGGTCAGACGCAGGCAGGCAGGCAGAGAGGGTCGATCCTCCCTTCCTCCCCTCCGCACCCTCCCCCGCAGCGGCAGACAAGAACACATCCACTCCCGGTGATCCTGTACAGAAGAAGGGGACAATCCTAGTCCCCGTCTCTCTCTCCGCCTCCCCCACTCTCTCTCTCTCTCCCGGAGCTCTTGCTGTCCTAAACCGTCGGAATCTCTCTCTCTCTCGCTCTACATCAGCCAGAGCAGTGCGGCGGCGGGCGACTACAGGTTGGCCATCTGGATTCCTCTCTCTCTCTCTCTCTCTCTTCGCGTGGGTGTTTCCTAGTGTCACTGTTCTCGGCAGGGAGTAGAACCACGTTTCTTCCACATTTTTTGTGTTCCGCTTCACCATGGCGCTCGAGATCTGAAGGACAACCTGTCGATGAATCGGTTCTTGGACGCCACTAAGGTCTTTCGTTTCTATAAATATACAGATGACTTCCTCTCTCACCAGAATCCCCTCTTGACTGTCGTTCCCTGGATTCACGGAAACACCTCGATCCTTTGGGATTCAAAACTTCGTCTTCGTGGTAACTCCTGAATTAATTTTTCTTTTCTCTTGCCGCTCCGGCATTGCTGAATCAGGCTTAGGCAAGAGCAGAAGCCGAGAGAAGTCATTCGACGATCTACAGATGACGTAGCTGCAAAGAAGTACTATGATGGCCACAGCGGGAGTGATTGGATTAGCCATTGGGAAGAGCCTCCTGGGTACTTCCTTCTACCCCTCCGACCTGACCGAGAGGCTGTCCTATTCTTCGGACCACTGCTCCGGGCCAATCTCATCTGCTTCTACGAGGACTGCCATAGTCGCGAAGAAGGAACCCAACTTCAGCCAGAACGCCGCTTCTAATCGGCACACGCCGCCTGCGAAGGCGCTCAAGGAGTACGTCGACGCCCCCC
Source organism: Spirodela intermedia (assembly GCA_902729315.2). Lineage (NCBI taxonomy): Eukaryota > Viridiplantae > Streptophyta > Magnoliopsida > Alismatales > Araceae > Spirodela > Spirodela intermedia. The sequence goes on from LR746273.1 coordinate 4,110,288, forward strand.
CCTCAACGACCGACTCATGGTTCCAGAGGCCCGGCTCCTCCGACGAGGATGGGGACATCCATGTGGAGTCGTCAATGGAGCTCCTGCTGCTGCTGCAGAAGTCCATGCTGGAGAAGCAGTGGGATCTCTCCGTGGAAAAGACTGGAAAGAATTTCGAGCCGCCAAGTGTTACCCGCTCTGGCCAATCAGCCCGGCAGAGGAGGGCAAGATCAAGGAGAAGGCACATGAATCTGGGCGTTGGGTCTTCGAGCAGATGGACAGAGCCTGTCCCACCCAGTGTGAGCCCCGAGCTGTTGCAGAGCCGAATCAGAGGGTACGTCAGGGGTAGAGCGAGTGAGGACTTGCTCAGCCATGCCGAAGTGGTGAACCTCTCGCGGAAGATCAAAGCGGGCCTATCTTTAGAGGAGCATAAATCGAAGTGAGTACCTTGGCTAGTCGAATTTCTCTTCCTAGTTAACCTCCTTAGCATGCCCCCAACCGATCGCTGCTGCTGATTGGCCGCTTCTCTGCCCTTTTATAGATTGAAAAACGTTGGTAAATTAAGGCAGGGCAAGCTCCACCAGATGGGGAGAAAATAAAGTTCATGACGGCAACCTTATTATATCTCCGGTCATATTAGCTGATTGGCTTGTGAGCAACTATCCAAAGCCTATTCTGGGTCTGTGGTTCTGATAGTGAAAAACAGCTCTATGTTATGGTAGATTAATATGGTGTCGTCTTTTAAGGCCTAGAATGTGACCTCATCTGATCCATCTTACCTTGTTTGATTGAGGATTACCTCTTATGGATCACCTTAAGCTACGAACAATGTAACAATTCACAATGCATCCAGACTTTTGCAATTTTTAACTGCTACCCATTAACAGGTTCTGCTGTTTCTGTCACGGTTTGTTCCAGAGGCCTCTCGTCAAAGCTTCCATTTAGATCCTCATCCTTTGAATCCTCGACATGTAGAATATTTACATGCTTTCCCTTTCCTTCAGGATTTGACTGTGTTAGTTGGTGAAACAGGCTAAAGGAAAAGCTGGGCCACGAGCCATCAGACAAGCAGCTCGCAATGTCACTGAAGATTCCTCACGTGGAGTTACACTCTAAGATGATTGAGTACTCTCTGGCAAGAGAGAAGCTTGCGATGAGCAATGTTCGCCTTGTCATGTCGATCGCCCAAAAGTATGACAACATGGGTGCTGAGATGCCCGACCTCATCCAGGTAGCCCTTCCCTTTTCCTTTTTCCCCCCTGGACCTATCAAAGGCCTTGTGCTTGTTGTGCTTCAGGGCATTAACCACTGACTCCTTTTTCTTCATCAATGCAGGGAGGCTTGATTGGACTGCTCCGTGGGATAGAGAAATTTGATTCTTCCAAGGGCTTCAGAATCTCAACATATGTGTATTGGTGGATTCGTCAGGTAGATCATCAGTTTCTGGATTTCAGTCTCTTGGGTTGTAGATTCTCTGTCCATTTTTCTAGTTTGTTCATCGAGCTCATTGCCTCCTCTGATTCCCTTCTGCTATGATGAGTCGGTAGAAGTATTCTTGCTTGAGATGGCATATACAATTTTATACCCATTCTGCTCTGTTTTCTTGTTTGAATGCGTTGAGTTTGGATGATGAGGATAAAATTTTCTGTGCCGACCGCTGTTCTCTCAGGGAGTTTCTAGGGCACTGGTCGAGAACTCCAAAATCCTGAGGCTGCCCTCACACTTGCACGAGAGGCTTAGCTCCATTCGGAGTGCGAGGATCTTATTAGAAGAGAGAGGGATCTCGCCAACAATCGATGTAAGTCGGCTACTGTGATCCGACCATGTCATGCTCCCATATATTTCCTCAATGTGGGATTTTTGTCCAACCTTCCAACAATCAAGTTAACGCATTCACTCTGAAGCCCGAAAAACTGTATCCCTACTCGTCTTGTATTTTCTATCAGTTCATGATAGCAAATTGATAATTGTCGCACCCCTTCATGATCGAGCCTCTGTTCTTGAAATTGTGCAGAAGATTGCAGAGTGTTTGAACATGTCAACAAAGAAAGTGAGGAATGCCACTGAGGTAAACATTTTCTCCTTTGCTAAATTTGCGACTGAAAATAAATAAATAAGTAAATATTCATCTCTTCTTTTTTTTTTTAACATCACGCCGTATCTCCTGTGACTAATCCTTCACCAATGTTGACACAGGCTGTCAGCAAGGTCTTCTCCCTGGATAGGGAAGCATTCCCCTCTCTGAACGGCCTTCCAAATGAAACTCTTCACAGCGTATGTATATCCAGAAATAGAAGATATCAGGCTGGAAACTTGTTACATGATAATTAGGGAGATCTGATCTCTACGTTCATTTTCAGTATATTGCAGATAACTGCCTGGAGAACATCCCATGGCATGGAGTTGACGAAAGGTCCCTCAAGGTAACAGGCTACAATGCCGCATTTAGTCTGGTACAACAATAAAGTATTGTGTAGAAAATAACCCAAGTCAAATCTCAACGGTTCACAGGAAGAAGTCAAGGACCTTCTTTTCACAACACTGAATGAACGGGAGAGGGACATCATCAGCCTCTACTACGGCCTGGAGAGAGAGTCCTGCTCGTGGGAGGACATTAGCCGGCAGTATGTTGTACAGGCAGCTTTGTAATTGATAGCGTCCCTCTGAGAACTCACCTAATGCCAGTCGCTCCGTGATCTCTGCAGGATCGGGTTGTCGAGGGAGCGGGTCAGGCAGGTTGGGCTTGTGGCCATGGAGAAGCTAAAGCGTGCAGCAAGGAGGAGAGAGCTGGACGCTATGCTGGTGAAGCACTGAGTGGCGGCCAGATTCACGGGGCATTGAGATTGTACATAGAATGACTCGAACAGAAGAAAAAGGTGTATACATGTGATTTCTTTTGAACTGGGGAAAATAAAGAAGAAAGGGGAATTGTGTTGGCAGAGTGGCAGACTGCGCCCACTTTAGTCTGTAATTGATTAGAGACTTATACTCTCAGGTGCCCGAAGAAAGGCTTTGTATATGATATTGACGAGCACGGGCTCTCTCTCTTTCTCTCCCCCTCTGCAGCCTGTGTTTTAATGTCACAACAATTTTGTGCATTGTGCATGCTCTTGGATACTGATTTCCTCGTGAAAGAAGGTACTCTCTCTCTCTCTCTCTCTCTCTCTCTCTCTCTCTCTCTCTCTCTCTCTCTCTCGCTATCTGTCTATCTTGTGCATTGTCGTCGGGGTGCCCTATGTAGAATCAGATTGGTGCAGAGAGAGGTGAGCTCATGCTAGTTGAATGCTAGTCCTGTGCACCATGAAGTGATCTTGCACATGTTGGGATGATCTCTATCCTCTATGTGATGTTCATCTTCAATCATCTTCTTAACAGGTGGTCCATGAATCCCCACAGTTTATGTTGCTTTCTTACTCTCTCTCTCTCTCTCTCTCTCTCTCTCCCGATATATATAGATATATATAAACCCTTTTTAGGAAACACCCTCCCTAGGTAGCCAGGGCCCTCCACGGAAGGCATCCTATCAGTGGACTGGAACTGATTACCTAAGGACCTCCGTCAGTCTCTGCTGGTCCCCGGACCGCCGAGCAGGTTGTACCATTGAAGTCCCCTTAGTTGCCTTGAGCGAACCCTAAAATACCCGGTTTCTTCCACCCTAGGTTCATAACCCTTTGTGAGTGTGTCATTTAGCTTTAGTTTCAAACAAAAATAAAACAAAAAACATATATATATATATATTATTGTTAATAGATGAGACAGCCGACTTATCTTTGCCTCCCACGCCCCAGTTTTTTGGCATCCCTTGCGGTGACCAAGAAACTAAAAACTTATTGCAATCCAAGGTATTTTCAGTGGGTCGAATTGCTTGAAATTTGTGATTTGTTCCACGTTTGATGAGATCACTGTTAAGAGTAAAATCCTTTTATGGCGGCTTTAAGCGTCACCTTGATGAACTCCTCTCTTAATAAACAAAGACTTGACTCTTGATATATTTCAAGGTGGAGACCACATTGAAGGAGATTTCATGACCACATGAGAGCCGTAATGATCAGCCATAGACTATCTAGTGCAATTTTTTTTCAATCATTCCATAATTTATCATTGTTTTCATCACATAAGTATGCATTTAACATGACATCATATAATAAGTGTGCATTCATTTATAATAAGCATAATAAACATGGCAGCATATTATAAGTTGTTATAGTGCTCAAAAAGTTTGCAACTAGATTACTTATAGAGCAATCATTTTATATCTAAATATGTTTTCATAATGACAAACTCACACAAGACCAGTTCGTAAATGAACTTTTTTAAATTCTTCATTATTCATGATATATGATTAAATATCATTTTTCTACCAGAATGTATTTAATTAAATATAAATCAAAGGAAAATATAATTTAGTAATCATAATTATAAAATAATTTAAGGAATGTATTTGAATCTCAAAATGTTAAATTTCAGAATTGAAATATTTTACTACTTGAAATTATTAATTTGTGTATTTTTGTGGGATTTATTGATATTCAAAGAAGTTAGAATTGATGGAAAATAATGATTTGCATAACAAAAAGCATAAAAAATTATTGAATTAAAATATGGATGTAAAAGCATACTCAATCTACTACATGTCAATTATGTGAAATCATTACTTCAAACTAGTTTTGATATTGAACAAAATGATTAAATTTAAACTGTTTATTCAACAACTTAAATTTTTAGAATACTAACAAATATTAGCTAGAGAATGATTTTGAAGTATCAAATATTTCTGAATTTACGATTATGTATATTGAGATTATGATTCAGTGTGTCTATTTTATAGTCATTATTTATTTAAGGTTATTTAAATAAATTTATCATAAGAAGTTATTATTTGATTTTAATATGTTCTTTCAAAATGTTTGAACTAATAAGTTTCAGATCTAGACAACAATGCTTAATGCCTAAAATATTGACATATCTAACTGGATATCTATATCTTATAGGATATATCATATTTATTTACGAAAATTTGAATTTATTACTAATTTAAAATTTTAACATTAAGAGATGACAAAAAACAGAAGACATTTTTGAATCAAAAATCTCTATCAATTCAATACCTCTCTAAAAATTAGTGAGTTCTGAATAATTATATTTGACCCCTCTACTATCTTGAGATTCTTGATAATATTTTTTGCAGAGAAAAATATGTGATTTTGAGCATTCTTCAAAGCTTGGTAAAATGTTGAGAAGGCAATGAGTCAAGGATAGGGAATTAATGAAATTAAGATATTGTTGATCTAATTGACATGCCAATGTTTTCTACCTAGCTAGCCTCCTTGAGTGAAGAGGAATACGAAAATTAAGCACTATTTAATATTCTCTTCATCACATTTTTCAAAAGCACTTTAAGGCAATGTCTACATCTAAAATAACTCATGATTAAATTCTTACCTATTTGTTTGGAGAAAAAATTGAGATTAAATGTTGAATTAATTACAAAATGGAAATGATCCCTGTAATTAGTGGTAGAATTCCTAAAATTATGAATGTAGAAGAGAATTTTGGGGTTAAATTCTCATTTGAGCTGAGTGCAGTAATTATTGATTTTGAATGTTAAATAATTGGTTTAATGAAAACTTAGAATGAAAGATTATTAGAAAGTGAACATATATTGGGGTTCAAACCATAATAAAAGTCCATATATTTTATAAATTTACATCTAGAATAATAATAAGAATTAGAATCATACAAAGGAGATTGGAGATCATAGAAATAGTTGACCAAAGTTAAAATAAGATCTAATCAATTCAACCTCCCCCCTTTCTAGATCTGAGTGCAGTCTAAAGTTCAACATAAAACACAAGAAACAAAGAAAAATGATCATCAATGTTATTTTTGAAATTTGATGATTATTTGAATCTCATCTAGAATTTGATCAATTTCATTTGTCACTCTTCTCTATTTTCATATTTGGAAGTTATTTGAATAGAGAAAATGATGTTAGTGAAATTAGGCTGAGGACACTGACTTTGAATTAAGAAATACTTCCCAACAAATATTCTCATCATTGAAGAAACCTCAAAATTCACTCAAATTTGAATGACAAACTCTTCAAAAACTGGTAGAACAAAATTCAAGATGCACAACAATTAAGGACGATCATTTATGGACTAATTAGTTAGTAGAGAAAGGCTAATTTATAGATAAACTCAATGTTATATCCTTCCCATATTTTTTTGCTTATTCAATATAAAATCCTAAAAATACTTAAAATTTTGAATGGTTGAAGTTAATATAACGCATCCTTTAAAAATTTGGCTATTTTGCATGTTTAAACCAACAAAAAAACAATTAAGCATTAACATATATATCCAAAGCTATTAGTTGTGGCATATCCAATAAGAATCTACCATAACTAAAATACATCCATAAATGTATTTCAAAATAAATTAATGACATCAATATCAAATTAAAATAAAATCACCTCAAAAAAATAATATATATATATATAATATCATCAAAAAAATTCAAGATAAATAAATATCCTGAAGCCAACATAATTTTTACTTTTTTTTCATGATAAGCTCATTAGTTGATCAAGAACTAACCAAGCACATAAGGGCATCAAACATTCTACTCTTTTTGGGCATTTGTAATATTTTAGACATACAATTCATTTCAACACCATGTCAATGAATGATGTTGAACTAATTAACATTGGCCATGTATTTGAACCTACATATCTTATTCAATACTTGAATATGTCAAGTAGTATAATTATCAATCATATTCAAAAGAAAAGAGGGAAAGATTATTGGTCCCAAATGGGTAATGATAAGAATCAAGAGAGGGTGAGTTTGTGATTTTCACAAGGGTCTATATAGCTATCTTTAATTATATTAATTTTTACTTAATTAAGTATAATAAATATACTTATTCTAGATTATTATAGACATGGTCGATGAGAAAAAGAAAGTACAAATATTAGAGTTTATTATAGTTAGACTACTATCCTACTAATAGTTTTTATGAAGATACCTTGCCACAAAAATTCTACAGTCATACAAAAAAAATTAGCTTTAACTTCTTATTTTCAATTCATAGCTTCGAATGTATTGGAAATGCCAACAATATGCATCCAATCATAAACTTCTATCACTATGAACAAATAAAATAGTATTAAAATAAATATGATAGCTTTATTTGCAGGATACTTTGACATTGATTCATGGGCCTCCAATGTTAGAATTTTAGAACCTTAGAAGACAACTTTTCTCAATATTTTTTTCAAAAAGGTGATATTTTTTAAGAGCATTTTTTTTCTTTTTAATAGCACAATTTAGGTCTTTCTGTGAGCATGATATAATATTCTTTTGGGGCTTAGATTGATTACCTACAATTACCCAACTAAAAAATTCAACTATAGTAATCTATTGTATACTACGATGTCTTATAATAATTGTTTCATCTAATGAATCAACATCATAGGTTCTCTTTCATTTTTCAAATTCATGAAAAAAAGGAAACTAGGAAATTACCATTGAATCTAATATTTGATAAGGTACTTCTAAACTAGATAGAAAATTCTGAGTTTTCAAATATTAGATTTGTACACCTAAAGGCTATTATGTGTCATTTGGATGCACTATGACATTTCCATCCAAAGGGTTAAGTTCCTTGGTACAAAGAAACTTGGGAGGTGGATGATTTGGGTGAGCTATGAACAATTCAAGCATTATGGAGATTAAAATCACATCTTTAATCCTTGAAAGTCATGCTTGTGTCATTGTTCCCTCAATCTAAATCTAAAGGTTGGAGATGACATGTCACTTGAATCCACAAAAGTTTAATTATAAGTCCACAAAATTAAGAGCTAGGTTCCTTGAGTTCACAAAGGCATTAGAGTTCACTAGTATATGTAAGTACCTTAGAGAGGAAAAAACTCACAAAATTTATTGATTAAAGTTTTGGTTATATGGGGTGCCTTTAAATGGGTTGAAGTTTGTTAATTGGGCACCAAAATTTGAAAATAGAATGAGAAGGGGAATGGAAAAGAGAATATGAATATGAAGAGAATAAGAATAGAAGGGGGAAGGAAAATAATAAAAATATAAAGATATAAATGAACTAGAAATAGAAGGGGGATTAAAAATAAAAGAACTGAAAGTAGGAGGGGTAAAAATAAAAAGAGTTAAAATATAAACTTGAAAGGAAAAACCTAAATATGGATATGTCCTAAAACATGTCTTGTTATGGGCTCAATTTTATAATTATACAAACTCCAACTTAAATGGACCGTCATGCTATATACGCTTGTTAACCAAAAGAAATATGAGCATCCCTACTATAAGTATTAAACAATAATTTTTCATATATGTCATCATTATGATTCAAAAAATTGAAAATTTACAGAAATTTTAATAACTCTTATTTTTTTGTGAATATTTTTTTTTATTGAACATATGCTAATGAAGAAAACTTAGAAAAAATTACTAATATAAGTTTACTAATATTTGTTAATACAAAAATTGGATTAACTCGGATTTTTTGTCTATAGGGACAAAAGAGTATTACTTTTCATCAGTCAAAATTTTCAATGGAGAAAAAAATTAGAATAGTTGTCTATCTATATTTGAATAAAATCAACTAGAGGACTAGATCCTCACCAACGTAAAAGAAAACTGAAGAATAGTGATTAATGTTATTAAATCTAATTTTTTGGGGACTAAAACAAATAAATATTCAACGTTGAATGACCACTTTAACGAATTATAAATTTCCTTTTTCATCTAAAAATGTCTCGGAATCAGGGCTATCCGGCCCAAATCAAGGAGCATTCTCTATTCACCTGCCTGTTTATTTTATTTATGAAGTAGAACTAGAAATATCCAAGATATCTCACTCTTCCAAAGGTCCTAGTCTTGTCCATTCTCCGCTGTGTACAGGGAGATAAACTCCACGGATTCGATCCTCCTCTGGCGCTGGAAGTATCTTCTCACCGTGTGCTCGTCGCTCTCCTCTGCCCATGTTGGTAGCCGGGGCTCCAGTGGCACTTCCCGTCCCTTCCGGGCTCCTCTCCATCCCTAGCCGCTATCCCCACCAGAATACTCATGCTCACGCCGTCGTCTCAGCTTCTTCCTCCTCCCCCGCCATGCCATCTTCTTCCTCTTCCTCTTCTTCGCATTATCCCTCTGCAGCCTCCGCGGAAATCCCGGCACCGAAACCCTTCGTCTACAACCGCGCCTCGCCCTCTGTCCGGTGGCCGGACCTCGACATGTCCGAATACTACTCGGAGCCTCCTCCGCCGCCGAAATTCCCTTCACCCCTGCCCCCGGAGCCCGAGCTAGGCTTGGGATTTCCAGATGATGAACCGTCATGGGAAGGTACTGAGGCTGCCTCGGGAATCGGGGAAGGAAAAGAGGGGGAAAGCGGGCCGCTGGAGTTATCGGAGGAGAAGCAGAGCCGGACGCGGGCAAAGAAGATGACGAAGCTAGCGCTGAAACGGGCCAAGGACTGGAGGCAGCGTGTGCAGTTCCTGGTCGACCGGATTCTCACCCTCGGATCCGGCGAGTTCGTTGCAGATGTGCTCGATTCGAACTTCGTCCAGATGACACCCACGGACCTCTGCTTCGTCGTCAAATCGGTTGGCCGCGCCAGCTGGCGACGCGCACTCGAGGTGTTCGAGTATTTGTCCCTGAGACAATGGCACTCCGCCCCCGCACACAACCCCAGAATGCTTGCGACGATCGTCTCCGTCCTCGGCAGACACAACCAGGATGCACTTGCTGAGGAGATCTTCTCCCGAGCGACCATCCCGCCGGAGACCTCCACCTCGTCCGCTGGAGCGGCGACTGTGACTGCCGTACAGGTGTATAACGCGATGATGGGTGTGCACGCCAGAGCAGGGCGCTTCGACAAGGTGAAAGAGCTGCTGGAGGTGATGCGGGAGCGGGAGTGTGAACCCGATCTCGTCAGCTTCAACACTCTGATCAATGCAAGGGTCAAATCGGGGCGGGTTCCGCCAGGTTCGGCCCTCGATCTGCTCCATGATATCCGTCGGGCGGGGCTCCAACCAGACACCGTCACCTACAACACGCTGCTCACTGCATGCTCCAACAGTGGGACTTCCTGCTTGGAGGATGCTGTAAAGGTTTACTCCGACATGAAGGCGTCGGGTTGCCAACCGGACCTCTGGACGTGCAACGTTATGGTGTCCATCTACGGTCGGTGCGGGATGCCACGGGAGGCCTCACGACTTGTTCAGGAGTTGGAAGATAAGGGCTTTGCCCCAGATGCGGTTACATACAATTCTCTGCTCCATGCTTATGCGAGGGAGGGAGATGCTGAAAAGGTTGAGAAGGTCTGCGAGGACATGGTCAAGGCGGGATTCAGGAAGGACGAGATCACCTATAACACCGTAATTCACATGTACGGAAAGCGGGGAAACCCAGATTTGGCATTCCAGTTCTACAGGGACATGCAGCTCGCTGGCTGCAGACCCGATGCCATCACTCTTACGGTGCTGATTGATTCATTGGGCAAGTCTGGTCGGATAACTGAGGCAGGTGATGTGATGTCAGAGATGTTGGACGGTGGGGTGAGGCCTTCCTTGAGGACATTCAGTGCCTTGATCAATGGGTACGCCAAGGCAGGGATGTATGTTGAAGCAGAGCAGATGTTTGACCACATGTTGAGATCAGGGATCAGACCTGACAATCTAGCTTATTCGGTTATGCTAGATACATTGCTGAAAGCGGGTGATTTGAGGAAAACGATGACCCTCTATCAGGATATGATAGACAATGGATTCAACCCTGACAGGAACCTCTATCGTGACTTGATTTTGGCCCTTAAGAAGGAAGGCAAAGATGACAAGGTTGAAGGGCTTGTAAGTGACATGGAACAGGTTATGAATCCAGGGCTAATTTCATTGACTCTTATCAAGACAGAATACTTTGACCTTGGTTCTGAGATGCTGAAACGGGCGATCACCCAAGGATATCAGATTGATGAGGACGACTTGGCATCCATTTTAAATGCATACAGCTCAACCGGAATGGACGAGAAAGTCAGCACTCTTCTTCATTGTTTAAAGGAACATGGTTCCAACTCCCAAAGATTGCTGAGTGAATTTTCAATTATCATGCTGTGCAAAAAGCAGCAATTGGAAAATGCTCTGGAGGAGTATAATAAATTGAAATCCGTCGGTTTTCTGTATGTCAATGTTAAATCTCAAGTGTATGAGTCCCTGATTGTGTGCTGTGAAAAGAAAGGAGCCCTTTCTGAATCGTGTCAGTTGTTTTCGGATATGACCTTTTCTGGCATTGAGCCTTCACAGAGCGTCTATCAAAGCATGATCTCAACATACTGTAAGATGGGCTTTCCTGAGACAGCTCAGCATTTGTTACATCGGGCTGAAAGTGCCGGTCTACTATTTGGTAATCTTTCACCCTACCTTACGCTGATTGAAGCATACGGGAAATTGAAGCTATGTGAGAGAGCAGAAAGCTTGGTTGGGAACCTTAGAAATAAATTCCAGTCCAAGGTTGATAGGAAAGTTTGGAATGCACTAATTTATGCTTATGCTGAGAGTGGCTATTATGAGAAAGCCAGAGCTATTTTCAACATCATGATCAGAGATGGTCCTTCGCCATCAGTGGATTCTGTTAATGGTCTCTTGCAAGCATTGATTGTTGATGGGAGGCTGGAGGAGCTATACGTTGTCATCCAAGAGCTCCAAGATATGGACTTCAAGATAAGTAAAAGCACCATTCTTTTAATGCTTGACGCATTTGCAAGAGGAGGAAATATATTTGAGGTGAAGAAGATATACCACGGAATGAAGGCAGCTGGGTACTTGCCCACCATGCATCTGTACAGAACCATGATTAGTCTGCTGGTCCGTGGAAAACGGGTTAGAGATGTTGAACTGATGGTTGCAGAGATGGAGGAAGCTGGATTCAAACCCGACCTTTCCATCTATAACTTAATGTTGAAAATGTATTTGAAGGTCGAGGACTTTAGAAGGACTGCAGAAGTTTACCAAGGGATCTTGAATAAAGGTTTTCAGGCAGATGAGGATACTTACAATTCCCTCATTTTGATGTACTGTAAAGACAATAGACCCAAAGACGGCCTATATTTGTTGAATGAAATGACAAGACATGGCTTGGAACCCAAGGTGAATGCATATAAAAGCTTATTGGCCGCCTTCGGTCGGGTAGAACAGTGGGAGCAGGCAGAAAAGCTTTTCAAAACCATCCAGTCAAAGGGCTATGTATTGGATCGTTCCATATACCACATAATGATGAAGATTCATAGAGACTCTGGGAACCATTCAGAAGCAGAGCATGTTCTGTTTCTGATGAAAGAAGCCGGCGTAGAACCAACAATTGCTACAATGCATCTGCTCATGGTTTCATATGGCAGTGCCGGACAACCACAGGAAGCAGAAACTGTGCTTAACAGCTTGAAAGATTCTGGTTTGGTTCTTAGCACATTGCCATATATGTCTGTCATCGATGCTTACCTGAAGAATAGGGAGTATGACTTGGGGATTAAGAAAATGTTGGAGATGAAGGGTAATGGGTTTGAACCCGACCATAGGATATGGACATGTTTTATCCGTGCAGCAAGTTTGTGCTGCGAAACGAACCAAGGAATAATGCTTTTACGTGCACTTCATGATGTTGGGTTTGATCTTCCTATTAGGTAGTTGAATGCTTTCTGGGATGATTCATTTTGGGAAATAACATGCTTTTGTTACTCAGGACTAATATTCAACCTTTCCTCTCACACACATCTCGCAGGATTTTGACAGAAAAGGCTGAGACACTAGTCCTAAAACTTGACAGCTTTCTTGACCAGCTAGGATCTCAAGAGGATGCTTCTTTCAACTTTATCAATGCTTTGGAGGACCTCTTATGGGCATTTGAGCGTCGTGCCACTGCATCATGGCTTTTCGAGTTGGCAATCAAGAAGGGAATTTACCGACACAATGTGTTCAGGTAATCACAGATACTCATCGTGAACTTAGCACACTGACTGTACTGATTATTTACATTTACCTGGTTTAGTGTTTTGAGCTGGGTAAGTTGGAGCAGCTCTGATCCTGGGATAAATCAATGCTGATTTCATGGAAATCAACAATGATCGATCGATGTGAGAAATTTGTAATACTAAACCGGGAGGAAGGGCTTTTGAGAAAAATCCTAAAGCAGCTGATAAGAAAGAGATAATCCAGAAATGGTGGAAACCAATGGGTGATTATTCAATATTGATGTCATTTTGGAGTATCTTTGTTTACCATAATGCCCAGTTGGCATTGGATAAAATTTAAAGTTTAAGATTGTGTGAATACTTAATTAAATATTCAGATGATTTTTATTTTTACAACTATAAACACTCAACTACGCTTTTTAATTTCAGGATAAATGATTTTCTGTTGATGCCCATTCCAATCCACATGATAAACCTATTTTCATCATCTCAATCTAACTAAAATGCATATTTTCTATTCCCCATAAATTCTGTTATTGTGTATAGCTGTAAAAGCCACAGTGGAACTGGAATTACGTGATGTTAATGTTGTTGGTCCTGGCTCCCTATACCCTTACCTTTGAATCCTAATCTTTGACAGCTACTAAAGAATGACTTACTTATTGGTGTGATTTATATATTTATTTATGATTTAATTTTGGAGTGTTAATTTTTATTTTTTAAAAAATTTAAATATAATGATTTGGTGCATCTGTGAGGTTGAAATTTACTTGGCGACATTAATCCAGGGTTTCAGAGAAAGACTGGGGCGCAGATTTCAGGAAGCTCTCTGCTGGCGCTGCCCTTGTTGGCCTTACGCTGTGGCTTGATCATATGCAAGTGAGTTTCTTCCCAGAACTATGTTCATCTTCCTGGCTAATCTTCAGATTGAAGGTTTACCAAAGCAGGCTCCCTTGATTGTTGATAACCCATTCATGTGTCAATATGAGATATTATTTCAATTTCCAAGACAGTTAGATTTGGTGAACGCAGTGAACAAAAACTGTAGGACGGTGGGGCATATCTTTCCAAAAATTAGTGCAATGTGTAGGGAAACACTCCATTGGAAAAAGCATAACTTTTGCTCTAAGCTTTGGGAAGGAATGTTATATTTCAATCTTGTTGGACGAGAAGATTGCTTTAAGGGCCTCCTCGTGAAGAAAAGGAATTTGAAAAAGTTTTATGCTTGCACGATGGCATGATGCCATGAAGGAGAGTCATGGTTTTGACTTTGTGAGGATAACTGTCAGAAATAATACATAGAAATCAAGATGCTATAAGAGAAGCTTGTTTGGTTTAGGATCCTCCGTAACCGTTCATTTATCAAAACCTGTCTACTTTTTTTCATTAGCTTTCTTTAGTCTTCTAAAACTGTTAGACGGTTACTATATCCAGTCAATATCATGTTTGCTCGGCCATTACAGCAATTACCAATAGGCAATTTCTGGCAAGAAGACGTGATAATCGGAGGACTACACAGTGACCTGAAGCAAATTAGCCCCTTTTAACATTGCTAGTTCCACGAGCAGAAACAGGTAGAAGCTTATATGCCCTTGCCATACTATGGGCTCCCGATTGGCAAGTGATAATGTATGCACTAAAGAGGTAAATGACGAGGCAATCATATCCCGAGGAGAGTTACAACGGAAACTCATCATGCATAAAAAGTTGCCACCAGAGCTTCTTAATGTTAGTTAACATGTTCTCCGTTACTTTCCAGTGTTAATATTCTAATCGAGGGAGCTCTTTGTGTCTTGGCACCAGGATGCTTCACTGCAGGGAACACCTGAGTCACCAAAGTCTGTTGTCCTGATTACGGGAACTGCCCGCTATAACATGGTTTCTCTCTGTGACACATTGAAGGCGTATCTCTGGGAGATGGGATCACCCTTTCTGCCCTGCAAAACTCGCACTGGTTTGCTTGTGGCCAAGGCTCATTCTCTTAGGATGTGGCTGAAAGATTCTTCCTTCTGCACGGACCTCGAACTGAAGGATGCTCCTTCTTTACCCAAGTCAAATACAATCCAGTTAGTTGACGGATGCTTTATGCGGGCTGGTCTGGTTCCAGCGTTTAAAGAAATATTCGAGCGGATGGACCAAGTGGGACCAAAGAAGTTTGCGAGGCTGGCACTAATGTCGGATGAGAAAAGAGAAAAAACTATCACTGCTGATATCACGGGGAGAATGGAGAAGTTGGAGAAGATGAAGAAGGGGGTTGTCAGAGCAAGGAGGCCAACAAGACTCCAGAATGGAAGATTTATGAGAAGGCGGCATCGCTCGGATGCACAATCAACATCTGATTAACGAGAATGCTTCTGTTTCCTCGGCAAAAATGTGAAGCTACTCTGTCAATTGGTTCTCCAGGGATAAAGTCCCAATTTCTAATGGATGTGGCAGGTGGGTTTTAGGAGAAGCCTTTGATTATGACTCGAAGCTAGTTGCCATCAGTGTCGGTGCAAATACCCTTTCGCACTCCATCAGTGTCAATGGCACCGTAGTCTTTGGCTACAGAGTATGCGGTAGCTTACGTTGGAATCAATGCAATTAGGACCAACTTAACCTGCGAGTTATGTTTGAGCGACGTCTTCAACAGCTCTGGAACGACATGGTTTGCATCAGATGCACGATGCCTTACTGACAAATGTAGATTGAAGAATAACAACAAATATGTTCTTCCTTCACCATAAATTATAGAACAAAGGCTGAAATCGCTGAGGATATCGTCCCAATTGTGCAATTATTTCGGTGATGTGATATCACACTGGCAGATAAGTTCAGTCAATCGGTTCCCCCTTAACCTTTTAGAAAAAGAGATGATGTACGTACCAAAAGGCTTTTAGCCGAGAGGAGCACTCAGGGATATCACAGTGGGGAGAAAGGGAGAGAAAATACTTTGACGAGTACAGTACCAATTCGTATAAGTGTCAACCAGTCAACAGATGGATCAAATCTACATGCCTGACCGGGAGGGGTGCAAACATGAGGAAAAAAAACCCACTTGGACGTCAACGACCGATCTGATGGGACGAGGTCTGCAATACTGCAACTGGCATGCTTTCCGTGGCGGAATCATCTAATTCAGTATGCTGCTGCATCCATATCCGAGGGAATACGTGGACAATCCCTATTTCAATTTTGTTCTATTTTTCTCACTGTACGTAGACACTTCCAAGAAAATAGTGGGCTGTAATCATGTGTACTTAATCT
The DNA here is from genome assembly GCA_902729315.2 of Spirodela intermedia. NCBI lineage: Eukaryota > Viridiplantae > Streptophyta > Magnoliopsida > Alismatales > Araceae > Spirodela > Spirodela intermedia. Next base: position 4,126,503 of record LR746273.1, read on the forward strand.
CATGGTCGCACGACCCAAAGAAAATTGGAATCCATTTACTTCTGAAATGCTTTTTATGTGCTGATTCACCCAATAATAGGGTTAGTTTACTCCATGGTATCTTGTCTTATTTGTAAGATGGATCACCGTGGACGACCGACAAGAAAAACATGCACTGGTATTTTAGATGCCCTGAGCCTAGTTTAATTTCATAGAAAAATGTGCCATAATTAGAGACCTGAGACTCTCGAGATGGAAAAACCATAAGCATACTCCTTAGAGTAGCTACTTGAAAGAAAAGCCGAGAGTGGGAAGCACGCGCACATGATTCGCCCAAGCATCAGAGAACTCAACCAGTGCAAGGACCCTCCAATCGGTGATTGCCTCCCTCCTTTTCCGTGAAGACAGGAGGTAGGGTTCCACCCAACCCCTCTCAAACAAGAAAACCACTGCAACCACAGGGTTATTCGATTTAAACTCGTTCCATCCTACAGGCTAGAAAGTAGGACTAGGTTGAGATCTTTGATGAAATTCTCTGCTATGGTCACCATTTCACCTCAAGACGCACGCAAGTTTTGACGCTGATTCTGTGACTTGTTTCGATCTCGGTTGATGACGTTGGCAGCCGGATCAAGAACCAGACTTTTGAAATTTCGGGTTTGGAAGAATTCATCAAGAAACCCATCGAGAAATAATACACAAAACAGAGATGATAAATCGGGTAAAGGTGAGTTGAACTTCAGATTAACAAAATTTTACGGAGAAATACAGCCTTACCAAGATGATTATACGAGGGATACTCTATTCATTCTACGAGATGAAAAGCCAGACTTCAGAAATTTCGGGTTTGGAGGAATTCATCAACTTAGTGGAAACTTTTGAAAGAAACCCACCGAAAAAACAAAAAGCAAAACAGAGATGATAAATCGGGTAGAGGTGAGTTGACCTACAGATGTTTGACGCAGAAGTGCAACTTTACCAAGATGATATTAGGAGGGCAACTATTCATTCTACGATATGAGAAGTGCACAACTAGAGAAGCAACAAGGGCTCCAGTTGGGTACATGTCCACCGTTTAGAGTTTCTAGAGCGTCATTTCAACAGTAGGAGTTCCAAATCAATTGACCAGATAAAAAGAAAAGGAGAATGATACGACCAGATTCGATCCAGCTATCGATATTGTATCAGAGCAGATAACCGGAATGTTTGCACACAGGACGGATCAGGCCTGCAACACCGAGATCGCGGTCCTAATAACCCCAGGAACCGATCCAGCTTTCTCCCGAGAAGTGAACCAGAGGAAGGCGGGAGATGAACACTACAAACTAGGGAGAAGGGGGGCAGAGAGAAAAGGACCTCAAATACGGAGATGCCAATCACCGCCGCCACCAGAAGAGAACCAAATCTGATCCAGACAGATCGCCGCCGACAGACCGCCTCCGCCTCCAATTCAGTTGATGCAAGGCGGGAGCGGGATCTCCCGGGATTGTCTCCCACCCCCTGTTCTAGCAGGGGGGGGCGGCCATGATCGACCGCGGAGGCACCCGTTCCCGACCTGCACCAAGCGAGTTAGAGACGGCCGCGGCAGCGGGTTCGCCCTAATCATCCAGCCGCCATCATCGATCTTCGACTGGAGGGAGCAGCCGACGTGCACCATTTATATACCCTGGCGGACGAACGTCGGACGAGCTCGATAGTGCCACGTCGGCGGCGTCGACGGGATCCAGATCCCGGTGGGTCGACGGTAAGTCCAGCCCCCCCTCCCTACCAGTCTTCTTTCTGCGTTCGATTGGAGGCCTTCCTGCCCAAAGTCTCCGCCTTTCTATTGACGAGTCTCTGTTCGCGAGAAGTATAGGCAGTAAACCCTCCGTCCCCGTCATGCAGTCAGACATAGTGGGAACGGGAGATGTTGGCGGGGGAATTTAGGGGGGCCTTTAAACCCTTTATTGCTTTCTTGCCGACTACTGATTGAGGGTGCTATAAAAATGAAAGAGAGAGGTTGGGATATGCCAAAATTCGCAGGGCAATGAGACTCGGGAATGTATCTATATATATATATATAATAAGGGGAGAGGGATAGTGGAGAACTTGAGAAAGGCGACTGACTTTACGTCGTGGGGAAATCGTGGTCCATGTTCTTGAGGAATTAATTTTTTGAACTATGGAGAAATTGAAATTTCTGTGATCCCAGAGGAGGATGGGTACATCTCTGGATTTAAAAATGAAAAAATATAGAAACTTCACATGGCTCCCATAAATCATGATGACCGTAATATAAAATGGTGCTCCATCATAATGAATAGTCAATGCATCATACTCCATGGTCTTCTCTCCTTTTGTACTCATCTTACTTAAAAATTTGGTTGTTGCTTTCTAGTCTACTTCTGCAAAATTTTAAAAAAATTATAAAATTAGAAACTATCTTTTTTCTAGATCTTCATTGAAAAATTTATATTTCATTCCAAACTAAAAGTAAGAATGGCAATGAAAATATGTTAAACATTAAATGATAAGGATAAACCATTAAAAAATTACATTAAGTAACGTTATGTCAACACGAACATGACCTTAAATATTTGCAATATTTTAAAAACGATCGGACATATAATAATTATTTATGGATAGTCTAGTTTTCATAGCAATATAAAAGGATTAACAATGTTTCTAACATTTAACATAAGAAAAAGAGTTATGATTCATCAAATTATAGATTGTATGATGTACCCCCACGTACACTATATAGTAGATCTTATAAGAAAATGGGAATAATATAAGATCTACTGTATAGTTTAGGTGGGGGTACATCATACAAATCTCTTTCAATCCATTCAATGGCAATATAGTGCTATCGTACGATCATATGTTCCATTTTCTTACACTATACTTTGAATGCTTGAGAAAGATGTGAAAATATTGAATTTAAAATAGAAATCCTCATATGAAACAATAGAGGAGGATTTCTATTTTACCTTTGTAGGTATTTTGTAAACATCAAAACTGTTAAGGACTTTTAACGAAACAAACCTTGCATAACTCTATTGATGACCCTATGTTTGATAGCTCATTGGCAAATTTTATTATTCTATTTTATAGTTTTCAAGAAAAAATGTGCATTGAGAGTGTCTTTAGTCACAAAGTTAAAATCTCTTTCAATCCATTCAGTGGCACATATGATGTGACCTGCAAATGTTAATTAAGATCATATGACGATTCAAATGTTAACCTTCTAATATGCACTAAAGTCAACTAAGATCATTTAAAAACTCTTAGGAGCACTTTTGTTCTTCATAGATATGTGCTAGTCAGTTCCCTCCCACGCCTCACGCGTTTCCTCTGCGTTTCCTCTGCATTTCCTGTGCGTCAACACTAGCTTCACACTTCAAAATTCTCGTAACTTCATTACATCCTCCCTTCTTTCAGACCATTTTACCCTTTTCCTTTCCTGTATACAGATGACAGATAGCAGCATATGCCAAGACTTCCTCCCACGAACATCAAGAACGAAAAATATGAAGCTCTTGCTCCAGCAAGAGCCTCCCACCGCCGCCGGAGTGCTAAGAGGCGAAGCCGATCTTGCGAAGCAGGCGGCCGCCGAGCCTCAGGACTAGCGGGGCCAGCACGCGCACAAGCCTGGGCAGGGACGGGGAAGTGAGCGTGCCGAGCACGAACCAGTTGAAGCTAAGCAGCGCAACGGCGTCAGAGGCCGGTTTGTTCCGTATTGCAGAGAAGAACTGGACGACGCTGCCCAGGGACATGCCGACGACGGTGAAGAGCGCGGCCACCAGCGGCAAACACGGGTCCTCGGCTTCCCAGACGATCAGGCCCACCAGGAGCGACAGCACTACGCTGAAAGTGCTCCGGTAGAGGGCCACGTACCTCCGCTTCTCCAACGCCGCCTCTTCGACTAAGCCTTCTGCAGAAGCCCTCGGGTCGTCGCCGGGGGTGGGGGCTTCAGCGTCGTCGTAGCCGGCAGTCCACGCCAGCGGGACGCCCTTGTGCACTCTGCTGTCGCGTTTACCGTACTGCCGTCGATCATCCCAGAAGCTTTTCCCTTGGTGTTCACTCACCTGCAGGTTTTCTTCTCTCAGATCCTGCAACTGTCCACAGAAGTGCATGGATTTCTTAGAATTTTGTCTTCTCGGTCACTTCCCGGTCACCTAAGCACCCTCTTAAGCAGCGGAATAAATACCAAATCGATCCCTTGGCATTCTCTTCAGCTGCACAAGTCTGTTTTCAATTTTTTGTGACAGTGAAGTCATTACATAGATGAAAGGAGGCTACCCAATACCTTAGTCATATGTCAGTTCCAGTTATGGCAGCACTGTGTTTCTACAGTTCTTTAGAAGTGGTTCCAAAGACTCAGGACTGGCCATACTTGAAGATAGTATATAAAAAAGTAGAAGCAAACCCAGAAACAGATGCGGGGACGCACTGCTCTGGAAAAATATGGGAAGCAACATTTGAGCTCATATGAAACGGATAAACAATAGCTCTTTATGCCGTTACAATTTTCATAACTCAGGTTCGGACGTAAATGATCCGTTGTGTTTTTAGACCGCTTTGGGAGGACTTTTAATTCATAGATTTAAATAATTGAGAATCAATAATAGGTACAGACATTAGCCATACAATTTCTATGAACAGAAATTCTACAAATAATTTACCTACAATCATTCAACTATATGTTTTAACGAGGACTCATTTCTGAGGATATCTCTGATCTAACCCATATAGAGGCAACATAACAAAAAAGAAAACGCGACAAGATTTCCTGTAATTTCCTTTGTTTCATAACATATGGGGAGTCCCTAGATAAGATTACGCACAACTGCACAATCCGTGTAGCCCAAGTTCCCAAAATACAATACGTTTCTTGCCTGAGACGAGAAAAAACGTACAAAATCTCGAAACGTCCCCTTCAAATTTTTTCTCCCCCTAGAATCAAAGGGAAGTTTACATCGCCCAAAACATTTAGCTGCAATATAAGAATGAAGCATCAATTGAAAAGTTCAGTATTTTACAATAATTTACAATCATTTCAAACAAATTAATGTGGATGAACCAAAAAAGATCTCATCCAAGACAGGGGAACAATCAAGGATGTTCGTGGGGGGACGTATATGACAGGGAAACTAAGGCTCTACGTGAAAGATGAAACCGATTCAATCATCAAACCAGAGCAGATAGAGCATGCTATACCTCATTCTCAAGAAAGTCAATTTTCTCAAGGGCTTTGTCTTGCTCTTGCTCCATCTTTGCAAATAATGTCTCGATGACTCTGCATTCTTTAAATGAGGCATCTAAGCAATCTTCAAGTTGCTTATTTTCCCACGTGAGATTCTCCAACTGAGTTTGCAACTTATGCAAGCTCATTTCTAACTGTACACATAAGAAATGATCCATTGTAAATGGAAAAATTGGCATTAACATTGAATTATATAGCACTGAACAGTCACTAAATTCATAAGCTTTTACAGTAGGAGAACGCAAAAGTGATGCCGAACTATCTAGGAAACAGATTAAGAAACATGCCCATATTTTTTAAATGCAGATATTTCTCACTCAAATGATCTAGATTTCTGAATGGGCACGTATATATTATAAAATGATTGACCTAAAAGACGGGACAAGAGCAAACCATTTTTTCCCTCTGTAAGGCCGTCATAATCCTGATCGGAAGAGACATAATGTAGTACGCCCAGGCAATAACGCTCCAACACACATCTATCTGAATTTTGATTACGGACTTCACTAGAGTCAACCATGTTGCACAAGCGAAAATAAGAACTTGTACACCAAGCACGCAGAAAACCTTGAGAAAAACAAAAGGCTTGGTAACCAAAATGAATGGATTCATCATTAACTCAACAGAAAGCCCAATCACGTTTAGCATGACTCTTGGCAGCATCAAAACCTTTGTCAAACATCACCCAAACTAGAGTCCCTATCCAGCATCATTTTTTAGTGACCTGCACAATAACGGAGTTCAATAATGATATAATTGTTGCGTGCTCAAGGTAGATGAATCCGATAAAATGTTGGTCGTAAGAAAAAATATGCATATTGTGAATATCCATGTTATTGAGCTCAATAATCAACGCAAGGCATCCTACGGTGATAATGATCATTCATTTCTATTCCTGTCAAAGATGGTTGCCAAACCACGGCTATAATCAAGAAATACAATCAGGTAAAACATAAATTTAAATACTGTAAAATCTTGAAAGTTGGATAAAGGTGTAATTCATGGAATACGAAAAAGGAAATGTTCTCCCCGATTTCTTCATGTTTGGCCATAATGTTTATGCATTTGTAATGACAAGACGACCTCTAAAGTCGATATTCAGAAGCACGTTTATAAATTGTTACCTTTTGTGACTAGCTAGATCCCTTTTTTCTGGCATGTGATTCATCGTCCTTCTTTTCCATTCTAGGGAAGAGCTTTTTTACAGTATTTTATATACTTTTTCTTCATTATTCACATAATTGTGTCGCCATATACTGAAATAATACCTAACCAACACTAGCTTCCTAGTTATACTATTGGTAGTTTATACAATTGTACTCCTAAGCTGAGAATCATAGTCACCCACATAATGTAAGCTACCCTGGCTATGACCAACTTTACCGTCACTGTGCAAGTTTCTGATGACTTCACGCTCCGATTCTGAACCATAAAGTACTCTAACCGGAACATATCTAAACAATTATCCACTATCATCTTCGCTACTCACGAGGAATAGCAAGAAGTTCCACAAGCGAAGAGATCATCCTCCACCTACACGTCTACTGACTACACTGTTCAGAGTGAATTGGGGTTCGGTGACCTGACATTGATTTAAATAATTACAAAAATTCGATACATGATTAAGAAACCTCTTCCTTCACACTCTACAGAACTGGGGACATAGGGAGCAATAGGAATCCATATTCCCAACCAGGAAAAAAAAAAACAACAAACTGATCCAACTCTTCCAACATCTTCGGTAAGAGAACGCCATAACAGAGTGTAGAGAGATAGAGATAGCGAGAGAGAGAGAGAGAGGGGGGAAAATAATTATCAGTAAAAATGAAGACGACCTCAAGCGGAAACAAGATAGCCAAATTGCGTGATACGAAGAAGAGAAGAAGAGCGTAAGGTCTTGAGATAGTTACAGTCTCCTGAGTGGAGATACGGCCAACTGCTGGCCTCCCATCTCCTCCCTCGCCACCTCACCCTCGCCATCTTCCCCAGCCAGCAGACCACAGAAGAAAAGACGCCGACGCTGTTCTTATCCGTCTTCATGCTCGGCACCTTGGAGGTGACGAGGACGGAGGAGAGGCTCCGACGACACGTCGCCCGCATTCGGACGCGTGTGACCTGCCCCTGCGTTCCTCAGGGACTGAAGTGTGTCTGAGTGTGTGAGAGAGAGAGAGAGAGAGGGACGTGAGGCCCACAGTATCGCAACCCGCGTTAGGACGAAGTGTGGAGGGTGCGTAGATAATACAGAACTAGCGTAGATGTTTTGTACATATTAATAATCCTTGGAGGTGATAGACGAAACATTCCATTTGTTCTCGGTTGTTCCTTGCAGTACCCCTCGCCGGACGTCCCGCCGACCCCACCGCCGCGGCCTTCGTGGAGGCATCCGGCAACGGCGCCCTGTGAAGCTCTGTTCCCCTGGGGTGTCATCTTCTCCCTCTGGTTCTCTCTTTCTCCGCGTGCCTTGTGTTGATCCGTTCGTCGCTAGAGTGTGGGCGAAAAACCCTAGCCTCCGGGCACCAAACGCCTGCAACTCTCTCCCTCCGAGTCAGAGATCTCGCAGCCCGGCGGAACCCCCTAGAAATTTGATCGTTTTATAGTCTTTCGCTGGCTCTTTGTAACATGTTTTGTTATCTTTAATTGCTTCTGGACTTCTTGTGGGGGATATTTATTGTCCGGTGCGTGTTGCCTGTGTTCTATTCTTTGGTAGATTTTTAGGTTCAATTTTTTGCACACTAGTTGTTGACCAGTCGTTTCGTGCTCCATGTTTCATCGGTTATAAACACTGTGTTTATTCTGGCTATCTTCAATTTCTTGGAAATAGCTTGCGCGAGGTGTGGAGAAGTCCCGAAGCACTGGAGGGTTTTCGATGCCTGAATCCATGGACAAAGACTCAGGGGAAGGAGATCCAAACTTTCCATCACAAGCTCTCTATGGTCTACTAAATTCTCACCTCGAAGCAGGTTCGTTCTCGAAATAACTGCTCCTTGTCAATCATGCCAGCTGAAGCTCGTATCGCTCTATAGCTTCCCTGGGTAATGGAGCAAGCTCGTTTATGTTTCAAAGTTGCTATCATTCTTATTTGCTTCTAATCGAAAAAGAATGTCATAAACTACGATTTTAAGAGGCCAAATCATCCTTTCATGTGAAGTATATGACTTTTAGTACAGGAACGCAATCCCGAGGTCTTGAAGCATGTCTCGTACGCGATAACTATTTAGTTGAATGACACAATAATGCGAGATGGTTACGGAAACCTTCACAGATTATTGTTGTACGTCCATCGCACTCACATGGAGAATTTTTTGCTTATGAAAGTAAAAGAAATGCTTCCTTGGAGTAAGCGTTTCTCAAATCAAAGTGAATTTTGCTCGGAATTTGTATGGAAATGTTATTGGTCCACTGAAACGAAAGACATTCCCCATCCCCAGGACTGTGCGAGAGAAACGACTAATGTTCCTGGCTTTGCAGCGTTCCACCAGGGTCTGCAAACCATTTTCTGAGATGTTATTACTACCTAATGCATTTTTCTCTCAATGATCAAAAGTGATCGATTTTTGGTTTCTGTCAAGGCAGGGGCAGAGCTCGACAGCTCTGCCACAGTTGTGAACATCCCTATATAAAAAAAATTATATGTACAGAGTTTTGCTTCACATTTATTGGGAATCTGAGTCGCTTAAATGCGATTGCTACTTTATTATGAAAGCCAGAACAAGTTAGTGGAGCTGTTATTCTCCATTTTCAGATCTGGAGTCGTTGCCATCCATGCTGCGTCATACATATGCAACGATGCGGGACTTGGATCAGAGTCTACTGGGTATTAACTCCTGATGGCCGAGTGCATACATAAATATAGATATATGTTCATGTATATTGTATCGCAATCTGATTTATGGGACAAGGGATTCTGCTCAACCCCACTTTTTTTTTTGAAGTGTTTCATCTGGTTAACTTTTGTAGCACTTCAGCAGCAGAACGAGAAAAGATGTGATGAAGAAATTGAAGAAATTAGGCGGGGGTTTGTTGGATCCGGTAACGCCAACCTGAACACATCGCTTATCAGATTCTCTGATGAGGCTCTCGATGAGCAGAAGCACTGTATCAGAATCGCCGACGAAAAAATTGCATTAGCGGGCCAAGCCTATGAAATGGTATTTGATTCGAGGAGCCCTTCTACGTTCTATTAGTTTGATGGGCAAAAATTTTCAACCTGCGCGTAAATCTTGATTTAAGCTTTAAGGGAAAGTCCCCGGAACTCCACACAATCATCACCCTATTTTGCATTTTATGTTTTGCTTTCTTGATGTTGTTTCCAAGATACGCTGAAATCTGCCATATCGTCTATCTTCTACATCTTAGGTCGTTGCCTGCGTTGTCCCCAATTTTTTTCCAGGTGGATGCCCAAATCCAACAGCTTGATCAGTACTTGAGGAAACTGGAGACAAAACAAGGTTGTTCTTCTCCGAGTACGCTTCCATCCTTGCAGAGTTGAATCCTCCAATCTCTCTCTCTGTCTCGCTTTTATTTATATTTCTAGTTTTTTTTTGTTTTGCCGGGCTTGTGACGCAGAAAAGGAGCCTGCAGAGACCCTAGAAGGGTCCGTCGTCGACAGTCGTCTGCGATCAGGAAGGGGAAGCGGAAGCGGCAAGCCGGGGCGGAAAAAGTATGGCCATCTCCTGAGCACCATTTCTTCCCCTAGTTAGATTTTAGTTTTGTTGAATGATCTGCCGACCATTGCCCCGTTGTGGAGCAGATCCCGGCCTGCGGTGGAGCCAGCGAGCATAGACTTGGAGATCCCCGTCGATCCGAACGAGCCCACCTACTGCGTGTGCAACCAGGTCAGCTACGGGCAGATGGTGGCCTGCGACAACCCGAGCGTACGCCCCCCCCCTTCTTCCTCCTATTCCTGAATCTTTCTCTCTCTCTCTCTCGCTTCCCGCCGGCGGTGGAGACGGGTTTTCATGTCCGACCTGCATTCTGGCTGGGCAGTGCAAGATCGAATGGTTCCACTTTGGATGCGTTGGCCTCAAGGAGCAGCCCAAGGGGAAGTGGTTCTGCCCCGACTGCGCCGGGATCAAGCGCCGCCGTAGGTAACCGATGATTCACCGGAAGTTTTTTTTTTTTTTTTGAGGTTTCAACCGCAGGCAGAGAATGGTGAAACTGTGGCAAAATCTCCTCCTGTAATAGATTCCAGAGCCGGGGAAGCTCGTAATAGATGGATGCCGGAAAATTCGCTATCTTATTCCTTCCATTGTTCAAAGATTTTTCTCTGCGCCGTGGGCTCTACTACTGCGAATGCTGCAGGTGACAAAGAAGACGAGAGAGAGAGAGAGAGAGAGAGAGAGAGAGGGTGGCGGATTCAGTGTGATTTGGAGGTGCAGTGGAGGAGGTCGTCGGCGGAGTCGCCGGCGGGGTAGAGGAAGGGGAGGGTACAGTCGAGGTGGGTCCAGAACTTGACGGATATCAGGGCCACCCGCCACCGAGTCCTAGCCTTGCCAGCCAGCGCGAACTCCACCCGACCGCTCTTCAGGGACTCGTCCATCCTCTCCCTCCCTGCCTCGTCCAGTGGCGCCGCCGAGGACTCCACCGCGTAGCGCAGCCGCTGGGTGCTGTTCTTCGGCACGTCGAAGTCCTCCGCCAGCAGCGCCGCCAGCGGCGTCCTGCCGAACCGCAGCTGCAGTTCGACGCCGGAGAAGGTGGCGTGCGCCCTGCCGTTGTCGTTGACGGCTTCCACTGTGAGGCTCATGGCGAGGTCCAGCAGCCCCGACTGGTCGTAGCCGAGGCGGTCCAGATGGGCGTCGCCCACTCGCAGGAAGGGGATCTTGGGGCGGTACGCGAAGTAGACGGAGAGCACCACCACGCCGGCGATGATGACGGTGACGGCGAGGATCGTGCACACGAACGCCGCGAACCAGACCAGCGACTTGGCGGCCCGTGGATGTCTCGTCGCCATCCTTCCGGCGAAGATTCGAGCTTCGAGCTCTGGTCTGTTCTGTCATGGCAGGAGGGGAGGGGGGATTCGTATCTTCTTCCTTGGCGAGCAGGGCAAGCCATCGACGATATTCATGGCCCTGTCTGGAAGGAAGACCCTCTCTTTCTCTGTTTGGCCCTCTTCCATCCTTGCTCGCCCTCGGCCCACGGAGATGCCAAACTTCTTCGCCATCCCGCGGCCACTTTCCACTCTTATCTCTGGTTTTCGGGTATATGCAGCCGACCGAGATTAGAACCAAAGCTATATATATACGTCTCTAGCTCTCTCTCACAAATAGTCAGCTCCCCTGGTACAGAAAACTTGAAGTTACCCATGCAAAAATAGCCTTTTTTATTGCGTTTAGTTACAAACGATTGCCAAAAACTAAAACAATAACTCCGATGCTAGCCTCATAGAAAATTTGTGATCGTTGATCATAGCAAGTTAAATCTTCCATCCTAAATGTCCGAAGCTAATATCTGGTTGCGTCCAAACATAGGAGCGTAGTCAAGTCAATTGCTTCATAGATTGAACACGAATGGGTGTGCAAGCGATAATTATTTTTTTATGAATCTAGAGAGGTTTGATGATACGGAGAAGGAAAGATTCCTCAAGATTTCTCATTTCTCATCCCCACGATACAAACACATCCATGGGCCCTCGACTCGAGAGCACTAGTTCAAGATTCGTGCCATATTCTTGGAGCATGGACCTTATTAGGGGCGGTCCCTTGCGGGAAAAAAACTCCATTTTCTGTCATCACTCATGTTCCAGCGCACATTGATTGACCGCACGCTATGATATGAGGGATGGCAGACAGAAAATATATGGGATGCCTATTGTTGGATTCTCACATTTGAATAATGATAACATGCGCATATTTTTTTAATAAATTATGTTGGCCGATTTCTGTGCCGTTTTTTTTTTGAAAATATGGTGGGTGGGAGAAAAACGAAGTACAAGGTACATATTTATAGGAGAGAACAAACAGCTGAGTCGTTTGAGGTTCGGGGGTTTAGCGTGGTAAGGATGGCAATGGTGGAGGTCCTCCTCCGGTCTCTCACCTCCCCCCCCCCTTCGGGGGCACCCGTCTCCGCTCAGCGCCCTCGCCCCCGCCATCTTCGCCTCTGTCCTCCCCAGCGACTGCGCTGGCGGCGTGAGATTCGCTGTAATGGACTAGTACGGTATCCCTCCGCAAGGACGTGTTCGCCGTTAATTCTCTCTTCGCTACTGTGCTTCGCGAGGGCCGCAGCGCCTCCGACGCCGCCGCAATGTTCGGCCGAGTCAAGTCCTCTGAATCCATCCTGCTGCCGAGAGAGGGGAACACCACCTTCGGCGAGGTGGTCGTCAGGGTTGGCTGGGATGCCGATGACAGATCGGCCCACGAAGCCTTCCTCAATACCCTTGTTGGTGCTGGGTTGGCCGATGAGGCCGTCAAATTTCTTCGAGCAATGCAGGGCAAAGGATTCCTTCCCGAGGCTCAAATTCTTCGTAAGCGCACATGAAAAATCTTACGAAAAAGGATGACGCCAAACAGGCACCCGACTTCTGGGAGGTCATGGCGGAAGGCGCCGGCTTGGTGCCTAGCCTCGCCATGTATTAGGCAATCATTGGTCTTCTCTGCAGAAAAGGTGATGTTGGTGGCGCCTACGCCCTCCTCGATGAAATGCCCTTCCTCGAGTTATTCCCTGATTCTCGCACGTACAACATGATTTTTGAGTGCCTGGTGAAGGCCAAGAAGGGGAACGAGGTTGATCAGTTCGCGGCTGAGATGAGGAAGAACCAGTTCCCGCCAACTCCCGCCAACTCCATCCAATTGTGCTTGGCGGTCTGGGTGCTCTTTGATAGGTTTGTCCCTGAGGGTACTGCTGCCGTCTGGGAATTTCCTGTGGAGGATGGGGTGTGGCCGCTAGATGAGTGCGCAAATGAGATGCTGATTGGTCTGCAGGACCTCGGGAGGATGAGTGACCCGAGGAGGTTAGAAGAAGAAGACATGTTTGACATGAGCGTTGGAATGACAAAAGCCGCGATGGGAAAGTTGAAGAATGGATTTTGAATGAAGGAGGCATATCAATACCTCGAGAATAGGTGGAAGGAGGGACTCTAGGAATCAAAGAGTGGTGCAAACATATTTGGTATTTTGCTGCTGTTTCTTCACTAAAGTCTGCTGAGAAGGCAGTGCTTAAGGTCTGATGTAGGGTGCTGCATCAGGTGCATTATTTGGTTATGTATGGTGCTGCATCAGGTGCATCAAGAGTATTTGGTTAAGTGCTACAAAAGTAGCACTCGCTGGCACTTTAATTGTTTTTCCTCCTCCACTGGATTGCATAATGTTCTTCTTTTCTATTAAACTCATAAGAGGATTGGTTCATTCACTCTTTTCTATTCTTGGGGGGATGTTAACCTCCCTTGCTTCTTTCTCTCTTGTTAGTACACACCAGTGGACGGCATGTCCCTTGGTGTGATTCCTTTTAATCACGTGGTTCAAATCACAACTATCAGTGACGAAAGGATTGTATCAATAAACCATGATTAAATTTACCAGTTTTGACATTCTTTGTTGGATCTACTAATTGGATCTAACATTTACCTTGGATGTAACATATGGGTCGTCAACTCCTGTCGATTGTTTTGGAAGGGCTTGCAAGGAGAGCATTTCACGTCTAGGAAAAAAGGTGTGTGACTTGATTTTTCTGCGGTTGGAGTTGTATTTTGTCAAGTTTGGCTCTTCTTGTGACTGATTTACGATTCTAATCAATTTCCTTTGTCCTCCCAATATTTCATTCTATAATGGTTTTTGATGTTCGTATTAAAATGAATAGCATTGAGTGTAAAACCTTAATATTCTTTTTTAATGTGAATTTTGAAAAAAGAACCTATTTTTTGAAATAAGTATTTCATTCATGAGAAAAATATAATTGCAAGAAAGTGTGATTTAATACGAAGAAGCTGAGGTACTAGTGTCATTGATGTGAAGTAGCCTTTGCATCAAATTGTCTTCTACACAAGAAAAAGCTCGTTGCCTGAAAGGGGTTCCCATAGCCTAGTTTAGTCAACTGGTGCGCAATGGTGTCCAGTCTTGTGAAAAGTCTTTGTCAAATGTGTAAGGGGAGCTAGGAGGATGACACCCCCTTCTCTCCCCAAAGCTGAATGTGCGGAAGAAGTCCAATTGCTGGAGAGGTTATCGTTGCCTTAGACACTTTCTTCTCTATGGAGGGAAGCCATGCTCCATCTAGTGTGTGGAGCTTATCCATGCTTTAAGAATTGGAGAGCAATCCTCTGTGTTGCCTACTCTCATTGGCTAGTGCCAATAGGGGCTATTAGTCCCTTGGCTACTCCATCGATGGAAGAAGTATACATTAGGGTCAAGGATTTTGTCCTGACTCCTCTACCCATTGCTTAAAAACAACTACATGGGAATGGCGATGATATCCTGACTTTCTGCAATTTGGCATTTGGATGACCTCTATCTTGGGATAAGTCTCATTAGTTGCTTTCATTGTTAAAATGTGTTCTGATCAATAGACTCTCTCTAAACCATTATGGTAAGCCAGAATTATTTCTTCTTATAGATCCTGAGGAATTTCTAGTGTTGGAATTGTGAATCCCTGAGGAAAAAAATGGAGCGTGGAGATTATAATGGTTGACACCTGTGAAAAGACGGCTAAATGTACATGAATCAACACTTGTAGTGAACGGAGAACCAAATGCATTGTGGTTGACTCCTGTAGAGCATGGGTAAACACTTGTGAAAAAATAGAATTTCGAATTTACACGTGTGAACACCTAAAGATAGACCAAAAATTTTAATTCCCAAGGATCGGGATGCATAATTTATGTGCCAATATCATGAATCAGCTCTTGCAAATCGAAGGCCGCCTCTGGAAATCTATTAGAACCGATTTGGGACGGGGGTTGACATCCAGAGGCTTAAAGGAGTTGTCACTTATCATAATTTTTAAACTCAGGTGCCAATATCTAACATTTACATTTTTTTTTAAATGCTCAAGGTATATATTTTTTAAAATGATGACCGGAAATGATCGAACCACTAGATGCTTTCTGACCATTGGAGGGGAAATCTTACGGAAGGGGATTCCTTGGTGCCCCCCTTTGAGATGGTTTCCAGGTCCGCGGGTTGCTGGTCTCAGAAGGAGGGCACCAGTGACTTAGGCTACCCATGGTTTAGTGGTACCAAAACATCAGTGTGTAACCTATGATGAGGCCACCACCGTAGAGACCCCTTTTAGGAGAGATTTTTGGAAGTGTTGAGTACTGGTTAAGGCCGACCATCAACAGGTGGCCTGTTCAATGGACCAGTGGTGTTCCTTTGTTTCAACACTGGACTCTGCCCGCGAGAGTGGATCACCAGTGGCCGCTATGGAGCCTCTTGAGCCTCTTTTGTGGCCATCTCTCACCTGCTACTTTTATGGGGGCGAAATCTTACTATTCAGTCCTCTGGTTAGGCTGTCATTTAGGCGTGAAGAATGTCCTTGCAAGGTTTGACCACTGTGTTCTATTCCACTTAATTTTCCAGAAGGACTGAAATAGGGTGCGGGCAGCAATTCTTTAGATGACTTCTATTTGGCAAATTCTTTTTCGAGTCTTGAAGGCCCGAGACAACGCTGGTGTCTTGGTTTCTGATGTCTTCCAATATAACCCAGTTGGTGGTAGTCACAATCCTCTCAAAAGCTCAGTAAGGTTGTCTAGTTGATCTAATTGAGATCTGTCAGAGCATTACAGTAAGTAGGTTGCTTCTTTTATTCGACTTTGTTTCGTGCCATGTGTTCAATTGAAGTAGATCACGGCAGTATCTTTTGTTAGCTGCTGGGGTCAAAAGATGTTTGAAGAATCTTGGCTGCCTCTTGGCTTTCGATTCCTAGATACCTCAAAATAGAGTCGGTATGAACAAGAACAGTTTTGTAATCCATTTTTGTTCAGCATGTCAGTGAACGAAAGCGCAATCCCTGCCGGTTGAGAGAAAAACGAATCAATAGATGCATAATACTTCTCCTGGTCTATTTGGATGCTTCCTTTTCAAGCCAGGCCCTATAAAGTCGCATTTCCTTGCACCGAGTTCACTCTGGCATCAGAATTTGTTCGAGGACTAGGCGAGGAACCTTGCCGATTCCTTGCCACACTGAATGGATGGAGCCTTGGAGTTCCGGGCCATGGAAAAATCTCGAGTTTCATTTGTTCCTGCGGAAGCTGAGACTGAGGGAGTCCTTTCAAAGGATGCATCTGCCTTCCTATTTGGGGAGGACTGTCATGATTTGGGGAGCTCCGTATCTTTTATAGCAAAAGTTCAAAAGTTGGAAGGCCAGACAGACGGCCATATCTTTGTTTATGATCCAACAATCAGCCCCCTCCCCCTGAACAGGATTTCTCCCCTCATTTTTGGGGTCGGCTCATCGGTTCTTAAGAAGAATCCAAAAATTCCTGCTTGATGGGTCCTCTGTCGAATGGACTGCTGCAATTGCTCGTCATATTTTGTACGTGATGTGCACGGGTTTCAGAGGTGGGGCGATGACCATTGACGGATACGCACCCCCCCCGCCCCCTCTCCCCAATAATTTTTAGTACTAACTTTTCCTCTCTTCCGTCTCCCTCATCGGATAGTGTGTGGTGGAGAGGCGGAGCCGCCCGGTCCTTTCGTCTGTATTCTCCCCTCCGGATGGTACCGTTGCAGTGCACCGGCGAGGTTGGTGGCTAGTTACAATGAACTCTCCCTGCATCTCCATCTCCGCCGTCTTCTTCTTACCCCTTGTGGGCCTAACCCGGAGGCTAGCTGCAGAGTTCACGCTCTTAATCCTCGCGAGCGCGCGGTTCCCCCGGGCTTGAGCGGGCATGAGCGCGACGGGCACTCTCCGGCCATTCCTCGCCGGCAGCACGAGGGGGATCGTTTCTGCCGGAGACCGGCTGTGGCGGCGGGCGAGAACTGACGTGGTGGGTCTTCGGAGGTCCGCTCCGGCCGCCGCCGCCGTGAGTTCCAGACGCGAAGACGCGTCGACGGCCCCCTCGGCGTGTTCTCCGCCGCCGGCAGCCGC
This sequence comes from Spirodela intermedia, assembly GCA_902729315.2. Classification (NCBI taxonomy): domain Eukaryota; kingdom Viridiplantae; phylum Streptophyta; class Magnoliopsida; order Alismatales; family Araceae; genus Spirodela; species Spirodela intermedia. Next base: position 4,143,742 of record LR746273.1, read on the forward strand.
TGTGTCTGACGCTATTGGGGTCGGCGTGCTGGAGCCTCCTCCCAGCCTGGACGTTGACACCTTGGAAGCGCTCGTCGAGAAGGTCTGGCTGCTCCCTCTCTCTCTCTCTCTCTCTCTGTCTCTCTGCGGAAGAACCGCTCCGTGTAATCAATCCTCTTTTGAGCCTTAGAATTTCACACGAATAGCTTCTCCCTTGTCTCCAGGTCGTCTATAGCTGCCGATTCATCGCGCTGCTGGGGGTGTCAGGCTCCTTGGTTGGATCCATCCTCTGCTTCTTCAAGGTATTCATTCAGCAGTACCCTCCTACAACTAGTTCCTCGTATAATTTTTCGTCGATTACCCACATCAGATATCTGCGAATGCAATTCTTAGAGATTCGTGGTCTCCCGGCCTGTTAGGTTTCGCTGAGATAATTCAACCACAGCGTGTTCGAAAAACCTCAGAAATCTGTGTGTTCCGTGATATCTCACGAACAAAGTTGGATCCTCATTGAAGGCTGGAAACTTAATCCGCAGCATGTTGTCTCTCATCCGCGCAGGGCTGCGTGTACATTGCGACCGCCTTCCTGGAATACTTCACGTCTAGAGGAAAGCCCATGTCGGTGATCATAGAAGCCATCGGTGAGGAGCTTCTCCTACTGCACTGCGGATTAGGAGAGGCTCATACGGACCCTATCCATGGGCGTGGGGATGAACTCGTATATGATGATCTTCTTCTTCTCGTCTTTGTCTTCTACTTATTCTTCTTTTCTTCCTTTTGGAACGTGCAGACGTTTATCTGATAGGGACAGTGATGCTCGTCTTCGGCATGGGAATCTACGAGCTGTTCATCAGCAACCTCGACATGGCGAAGATATCCTCTCAGAGGTCCAACTTCCTGGGGCTCTTCACGCTACAGGCCCGTCTCACACCCTCGCCTGAAGAACCCATCTATCTATCTTCTAGAACTCATCTCTTCACGAAGGAAAATCCCTCTCTTCTTTACTGATCCGCCTTGCGCTAAAACTGGGGCGCCTGTGTGTTCAGGAGAGGCCGCGGTGGCTGGACATCAAGTCGGTGAACGAGCTGAAGACGAAGCTGGGGCACGTAATAGTGATGGTCCTGCTGGTGGGGCTCTTCGACAAGGTCCAGAAGGTGGGCATTGCAACCCCCATTGACCTGCTCTGCCTCACGGCCTCCATCCTGCTCTCCTCCGGCGGTCTCTTCCTCCTCTCCAAGCTCTCTCACCCTAGGCACAAGTAAGAGCTTTCTCTCTCTGAAACATCGGCCGGGGGATCCTCGCTATGTACATGGATCTTGCACAGGAGAACCCATCTTCATTAAGCGTTGAGCGAAGCCTCCCGAACAGAGGGGGACGGTCCCTCAATTTGTACTTACAGACACCAATCTTTGTAGCTCTCGTCGCAGATCAGCAAGGAAGATGGAGTTGATCACAGACAATCCCTCGGTGCCCGACTCTGATTTGATGGTCTCCCTCTGCTTCGAAATCAAGCCTACGATGCCAAATATTCCCATAAATACAGTATTAACTTACGATCAAGTAAAAATCAAGCAACAGTGACATATAACTGATTTTACTCATCTGATAAAGAGTAAAAATCAGCAAGTTTCAGTCGGGTTTCTCTCTTAATGCTTCTTAAGTTGCTGTTATCACCGTCTGATTTGATGGTGTCACTTTACTTTGAAGTCAACCTACTTCCAAAATCTTCTCATAAATACAGTATTAACGCATGATCACTAAAATCAAGCAATTGTGGCAAATATTTTGAGATCGCGCGTCCCCAGAAGATTTTAATCGTCAGAGAAAAGAGAAAATCAGCAAGTTTAATCTCGGTTTTCTCTATTAATTAATGCTCGGTAAGTTATTAATATCGCTGTTCAGTGATCGTTTATGAATTTAGTGGTTGTCATGTTGTCGGCGGGCCATGGTGCTGCTCTGTGACCTTATGCCACGCGCTTGGTCAGAATCTACAACGGACCCCGATTCCGAACGAGGGAAAAGGGTGAACCCAAAGATATCTTGGCAACATCTTCGGAGGAATCCCCTTCGCCGAGTATCGTCTCCTTGCAGGTCTTCCCTCGCCCATGGTCGATATAGTCGAGCCTGGAAGAGTGAAAGGAGCCTGTTAGGGCGTGAGTGTTAGCTAAGAAGAGGAGGCCGTCTTCACCTCCGGTGGCGGCGAGCGGAAGAAATGGGCCGGCCACCGAACGGGGGAGGCCCCGCATTCCGGTTCATTCCCAGCGAGGTACCCATGCCACGAGAAGGACGAAAATAATGGAATTTTTGAGTGAGCCGTACCTAGTTCCTTTTCTATAATCTGATTATCACCCGCTACCGATTTGTCGGCTCCGTTTCTTCCGCGCTAGTACTGGAGAAAGAAGGCCGAACGGCACTTTTAGTCGACGGGTTTGGCTCGTGACTGCTCTACGGATCCGCTCACCAACGCAGTGCCGCGATCGTTGGCCTTGCACTGCGACGTGAAGTGCTTTGGTGTTTCTTGCCGCCACCATCCATCGCACACAAATCCTTTTTTTATGGATCACGCAATGAGCTTGCCAGGCGTTGAAAATAATTACGCATGGGTTAATGGCCAGCTGTTTTATACTGACTGGAAGTTTTGATACGCCATGTTGCACGGGAAGACTAAGTATAATCCAGAGTGACTGGTTGCTGCGGTTTTCCCGGATGATCGTCAGATTACGTACCCTCGTTACTCGATTTAAATTTTTTCTCCTGGGTTTGAGTTCTAGATTCGCCTGCAGGTGATGGAGATGGAAGCCTGCTTGCAGGAAACGAATAATTCTTTACCTGATCGCGAAGTAATCAGCTCCCTAGCGGAGAGGTTCAGGTATTCTCTGTCTCGTTACCTGGTACTGCGGCTTCAGAAATCCGAGGCCATTGTTGCTATCGTGAAATATACGAATCTATACCTCGATTTGGAGGAGTTCTAATGTTGTTATTTTTTTCTTGATTACAGTGCTTCTGCTGAGCGAGCTGGCAAGGTTATCATTCAAGCCAAGCAGGTTAGAGGAACAAATTATTTTGCTTAGCTTGAGATGTGAATCTTGTAGTGAAACCTGTTTGAAACCACGCCAGGTTTGGAACTGGTTCCAAAATAGAAGGTATGCTCAAAGGGCAAAGATGGTGAAGGTACCTGGGAAGTTGAATGTATCGCCATCTTGGGACGACTCATTTCAGTTCAGAAACGTAGCTCCCCCTATAACTTCTGCGCCACGTATGAATATATCCTTCCTAGATATTCAATAAATTTCTTATTTTTTTATAACAGAACTTTTATAATTTCTGATAAGTTAGATGAATTCCAGCTGTCTCTCAGGCTTCATTCTGTTTGTTTTATCCATTAGAACATGAGCCTTTCAGTGTTAATGTCATGCTACATTTTTTCGCATTCAATCATTCTTTTCAGTTTCTATCTCATTGTTTGTTTGCTAAAACAGGCATCTCATGGTGTAGGACCCTGCGAAATTATATTGGTTGACATAAATACAGCGAATCATGTTGATATATATATATTTATATATGTATTTGGATGTGCAGCACGGAGTTCTTCAGACAGGAATCAAATGGAGTTTGAAGCCAAGTCCTCTCGAGATGGAGCATGGTTGGTAGTTCTTTTTCAAGCCTTGGCATTGAAAGATAGCCCATAATCTAATCACACAGATTCTTTATTCTTGTTTGCTAGCTCATTATCTAGCTGTATATTTTTCACTGGAAAGGTGCACGTGATTATTATCTTCCCAATACTATTTCTCTCCTTTTTTGCTGCATAAATGGCCGTAGCCATCTCTTTCTTCATCTACGTGGGGCAGACATCTATTTAGTGAAGATACCCTCTCTTTCAAATGCCAGATTATCGTGCTTTTCCTGCACTTTGAGTCTCTACTCTTTATTGGGGAAAAGGGAGTGCCTCATTATTCTCCTTTTATGTTAAAGTTTCACAGCAGTGATTGCAGAGTATGCTACTTGTAATGCAGGAAAAGGGTTAAAACTAGTTGTTTCGAAACTTGCAACTCTCAGTAGGGTATTGACATTACCAAAATTTTGAGGCCAGGTAAGTTAACGACCTGCTTCTAGATGTAGCAGTACGTGAACTATTCATTTTTCCTGCATGTTTTTCTCCTAATTGCTTATTTTTTTCTGAGAGTTCAGGAAATCTCGACTATGTCATGTTGACTAGATGTAATAGCAAATGTGGCTGAGGGAGGAAAGATGATTCTGGGGGATTCCTCTGAGATAAGATATAGGAACCTTCCAACTCTTCGTTGTTTCCGTGACCTAATATCAGCAAAGCTATTGGATAGCATCACTGGAGCTTTGCCAACACATCTTCGTTGTTTCTGCAAGGAGGATTATTGTGAAACTTTCATTTCATTGTTCACGATGACAATTACTATTTATATATTCCCTCTGGAGAAAAATACGACTTTCCTTATTGAGCTCTGTGTTCTGCCTCCTTTGCTATTTCAGTTGTTTGAACCAACTGGTATTTGGTGTCTTGACCTGATATCTAGGTCCTTGAATTTGTTTTCCTTCTCTTGTTCTAGTGAAAGCTTCTTTATGCTTTGACTCAAGTTTTTAAGGAAGGGGCTCCCTGAGCTATGGCTAGACAGCACGTGAATAAACATATGGCTTAAAATATCTTTTTTAAAAGGGAGAGACTTTATTGGTGGATCACGCATAAGCTATCGTTCACACAATTCATGATTATCCCCTCTTCTAATACAGCTTGCCCTTTGCTGCACATGTCAGGCCATGGTTCATGATCCTGGGGCAGTTTCTAGTAATTTGGAGCAACATAGTATGCATATGGAATAATTTATGAACTCTTTGTACATTTTACATTTTTGTGCTATTATCAGAGTCGGCCTATGTACAGACCTGATATAGTCGTCCTTTTCTCAGTATATTTACTCGAAGTCACTATTTGATTAGGTGTTCATTGTTTAGTAGTTCAATCCTATTTGTTGTGTTTCCATTCTCAGGTATGATGTTGCACAGTTTACATCTCACAGAATGATTGAGACTGGTGATCCGGTAATGATCTATAATTAAATTCTCACAGTTTTGATTTGATTGCATGTTAGGTTTTCCGGATTTATCCGGCCGCCAGTGAGTCAAATCAATTTGTTTAAATGTTATGAAGAAGAACCCATGACGATTGGTTTTGTTTTGCCCAAATTTTTTTTTCTTTACTCTGTTTCCGTTACATCTTCTCCGTTCAAATCTTCATTACCAAAAGAACATGGGTGAAGGCTTTGCAGTTCGTTTTTCATGGCATGACCACAAATTGCATTCTAAACCAGTTTACAACTGATGTGTTTTGAGGCTATTTTTTGCATTGTGCGTCCATTTTTTTATTTAAATTCGCGTACAAGTTTTCTCAAGTTATTTCTTGTGACTAGAAATGTCCTTTTCATTTCAGGAAGTTCGTGTTCGCTTTACTGGCTTTGGAATAGAGGAAGATGAATGGATTAATGTGCGGAAGTGTGTGAGACAGCGTTCTCTCCCATGTGAATCATCAGAATGTGTCGTCCTTCTTCCTGGAGATCTTATACTGTGCTTTCAGGTGCTTCATCTTACGTGGATAACGCTCCATTTAAGATATTTAAATGGAGGCGATAAGCCTTCTTTAAACTCTTAGTTGCTCAAGCATTGCATAGAAATAAGTCTATAACATGTTCAACTGAGGAAGCGATTTCTTACCTGCCATCTCTTCTAAGAATAAAGTTATGGGGCTCTTGGATCACTTTGTCCACGGCCAAATCATACTTTGTCTGGGACCGATATATGTCAAAAAGGCGTAGGATGGATCAGATTTATCTTCTTGGTCACTTGAAAGTCTAAATCAAGCTTTTTTTTATAATGATTGCCTTTTGAAATCAAAGATATTATTGAAATTTCTATAAACTTTAATTTTTTTTACCGATATTGGATTTTCCCTGGGCTGACTATTTTGCTGATTCCATGCCCATCTTGTTTTTATGAGACCTGACTGATTCACCAGTCAGGTATGTCACTGAGTCTTATTGATGCTGAAGTTCCTCAGAACTTGTGACTGGTCAATGACTTGTGAGCAGTCAATAAGGGATGTATTGACTTCAACATCACTATGCTGCATCTTACCCATGAATTGTCAGCTTAGGACTCCAGTCTCAAAAAGCAACTGGAAGCTTTCTCTCGCTCATGGTAAAAGCTTTGCGGCTGTTTAAACGTTAGTCGACATCAGTCAGGGGGGTGAGGGAGTACTATTCGTAGAGATTGAAAAGTTCCTTATTGCCACTAGCAGAGTGATAATTATCCTTCACACGAAAGTAAGTTGGAGCGTGTGTAGATCTGATCTGGGAAATAAACAAACGGAATTAATAATTTATTGAAAAGATAAAACATTAAAATAAAAGTTTAGATGTCAAGTATGAAAGAAAGAAAGAGAATCATTTGATTGATGAGAATTTTAAAATTAAAAATAATAGGAAGCAGAGAAACATCAATCTAGATCTACTGCATGGTACCAGTTGCTCTTGTGACATGGAGCCTGTGGGAGATGATTTTTTCTTGCTACGAGATTCATCTTTAGGGCCTTTCTCATGCTTTTTTTGACAGGTTTAGATTTGGAAGTCACATTTTTTTCCAAGTTGCATTAGATTTCATTATATCAATGAAACTCAAACTATCAAGGTTTGCTATATGGGCCTCATATCTCGGCAGATGTTTTTTACCATCTACTTTCATGACTGCAAAAAACTTCATTTCCATTCATGGGTACCAAGGTATGCCACCTATGTGTACCTCGCATGGAAATCACAATGCTTGTGAAAACATTTGACACTTTAGATCCCATTCAATGTTGAGCACCACCCAATGAGTATTCCCTTCGTGATCACGTTTTCCACTTAACAAGTGCAAAAAACTGTAAGAAATAGAACATTTTGGCTCCCAATATGGTGCGGGTAGAGTGCCCTTAACAGGAGACCCCTTATTTTGTTAATGCATTATCCATCGTTTCATCCCGTAATAGTTTCTTGAGAGGATCACATGTTCCTCGCCAACCTGGTTCTTCAATGTTCACAGTAGTCCTTGATGGCTGTGCCCTAGTTTTACGAGTTTAAATCGTGCTGAAGTTAATAACTTCCCCTGAATATCTGGTTTAGCAAAGTTTTTAACTGATTCTTGGCCAGGCGCTTTGCCGCATTGAGCTCCACGACATGAAGACATTACTTCATGAGAACATGCGATGTAAATGTGTATAACTTTTATCCCCTAGAGAAGACCATGTCGTCTGCATAGCGACCTTAATGAATGAATCGTGCTGTGCCCTGGGGAAGATCCTAAAACTCATACGTAGAATGGGTTTGCTCGGCATTGGATAGACGTTTCTGCAAAATCTTGGACATGCTACAAGTGCTGTGCCGATCCACTCATTCTTGCATGCTAATTATGGTTTCCTCGCTCGGAGTTGCTGTGGTGCCGAGCATGGTTTAGTGCCATACGGATTTTTTGGTCCAATGCCTCAGTGCAATAGGGAACTCGTCTTTGTACTTTTCACCGTTCATACCAGACAAAACAATAAAATTGGGAGACAGTCTTGTGAAAGGCATACAATGAAAATGAAAAAGACAATGGAAGCATATTACATTCCTTCCTAAAGGGACGCTTTGAAAGGGTTTCCTTTTTTGGCACCAGTCATTTAATCGAGGATGCTTAGCATCATTTCCAGGAGATCAAAGAACGACGATCTGAAATTAAATGACCCATTCTAAGTTTTGTGATGTCTTCTGGATTTTTATTTTTTTTTCAGTTAGACTCTTGTGCTCTTTGGTGCCTAAAATTTGTTGATTTGATTTTAGTGGACTATACATACCTGACAAGAAGATGTTCGAAATGCAGACCCCAACCAGAGTCGCATAATTCCCCAGTTTAGTCGCTTTCCCCATCTATTTCAACCTGCTTTTCCATGTCTGAGCAGAAATAGGAGGGCTAGAAGATGGAAGGTAAATGATATTGAGTCGCTTTTCCATGTCTGTTGATGTATGCTTCTTCTGGGCCGATGGATTTATAGTGGAATATTCCACTGTCACTTTTAATGCAGCCTAAATGGATGATATGGGTGAAACACAAGGTAAACTCGGACTTCTTGAGTATTGAAATGGGCTTCCTTCTAAACCTGCAAATAATATGGGATTTTGTTGGTCCCTTTTACATTTTATCCCCTTTCTGGCCTCCTTTCGCCGAAGACAAAGAATTGGGAAAAGCTGGCTTTCCAGCCATGCCTTCAGACTGTTTCTTACTCCCGTTCCCTTCATGTCACCAGAGGTTTAAGTGAAGAATTAATGGAGGTTCTGTTTTCGGTTGCCTGAAGAATCATTTGTCAAAGTTAGGGGGCAGATGTATGTAAAAAGACGCAATTTGTTAATAAATTGAAGGAAAACTGGGGGGAGAATTTTGGTCAGAAGGAGCACATTAATGTCGGGCCAGAAGCCAAATATTTGGGATTGAAAACTAGTGACGTGGGAACCTGTTACTCTTTATTCTGAAGAATTTATACCGATTATAGAGTGTTACGTCATGTGCTAACCCTTTCAGCCCTCTAGGCTTGTTGAGAACCAAATAATTCTGAGGAAATAAGGATGCATTTAGTTTTATCGTTAAATAATGTCTTCCTTTATAAGCAGTGTTCTCTCGTCTTGAACTGCATTCATATTTTCTACATGCTTCGAAGCAACACCTCATCATTGAGATATAATAATTCGATAATTTGATGATGATTGCTCTTCCAGGAAGGGAGAGAGCAGGCTCTCTACTTCGACGCCCACGTCCTTGATGCTCAAAGGCGAAGGCATGATGCCCGTGGATGTCGTTGTCGGTTTCTAGTTCGCTACGATCATGATCAGTCCGAGGTAGGTCCCAGTTCTAGCATATGATTCACAAAATTCTTCTGGGAACCTCCAGTTTTATGCCAGTCTGAGCTTTTATTTCCCGACTCGTGTAATAGTTTTATTTGGGGCTTTTTGGATCTGGGATGTTCATCCTCGAGAGTTTAGTTTAGTTGCGCGCGGAGTGGGCCTTTTCAATTTCGGGCCTATTTATGAAAAATTATCTGTCTGCTGGATTCTCTCATCGATCACAGCCAGAATTATCCGTTCACATCGTCTCGTTTTTCTTTTTGAGTGTTCTTGTGGTATGCAGAAGTGCTGAATCACTACTCTCCGACTCATTTCGAAATTGTATGAGTTCAGCTTTTTATTTTGTTATCAACATAAATTACAGGAACCGATTCCTTTCCTCTGATGTGATTAACGATCCTATCCTCTCTTTCGATCGGAAGGAAATTGTCCCTCTGAGGAAGGTCTGCAGGCGTCCAGAAACAGACTACAGGCTGAGAATTCTGCGCTCCACCAAGGCGCAGGCCGCCATGGACTCGGGGACCACCGCAAAGCACCCTGTTCCCCCACCCCAGCGACCACAGAACCAGGAGAGGCCGATGGGCGTCGCCGCAGAAGAGGAGGCCGTCAATTCCCATCCTCCGTCTCCCACGAGTGAACCCGCCCAGATGGAGACCTCCCCTCCGATCGCCGGTGAGAGCAACGACGGAGCACTAGTTCCAGATGCTATGGATGGAGCCTCCGCCGCTGCTGGCGGCGAGGTCCCCTCAGGCAGAGGAACAGCGTGATCTCGCTGCTGCTGTCCTTTTTATTGTATTTTTATTCGAGGGCGCCTCTCGTCACGCCCAACTTGAATGCCTTCCCTTAAAAACAAAGCTTCCTGTGGATGAAGACGCTACATTGAAAGAAGGCAGCAGGGAAATCTCTTCGACCGATCGATAGCGTCTGCAAATCTCTTCAAAATCTGCGAGGGCGGAAGCATCTGGCCGCGCTCTCGATGGCGTCGTCTAATAAAAAACCGAGCTTTCATAGTCATACAGGCCGTGCCCTCATCTTTTATCTAATCGAAGTTACCTGCATCAGCCATGAGCATCCCCATTCCCATTCCCGGCCAGGTTCGTCGTCGTTGGGCCTGGCCGTCGTCACTGATGCTTCATGAATCAGCGCGCGACAGATTCGCCGGTTTAGTGGAGCAACGGAGGGCCCATCAGGGCGTTGACTGACTGTGATCGTCGTTGACGGAGCAATCGATGGAAAATCTTAAGTTTAGTTATCTGTGGCTGACGGGGCGTGATGAGGATGGGATCAAGCGAGGAAAGAGAAGAGGAAGCTGCATCTGTGACGAGGCGTGTTCGACTGGTCAACGGATGACGGGGGGAACGAGGGGGAAAGGGTCCCTCTTTCTCCTGTCTTCTTAACTGTAGCACGCAAAAACGCGATGCTCTTCAGAGAGGAACGACGACGACGACGACGACGACGACGACCTCGGAGCGGTATATTCCTTGTCCGCATCATAAGTTGAGGTCACCGGAGGAACTTCCCTCCGTTCCCCACCTCCGGGACTCTCAAGGCACCTGCTCCGCTCCACAGAAAATAAAAGGTTCCCTTCCCTCTGGGCGGAGCCTCTTATGGAGAAGCCGGTGGGCCTCGAGATCCCGGTGGTGTTCTCCGCCATCTTCGCCGTCCTTGGCCTTGTCGCCTTCTCCTGCTGCATCGCCGCGGAGTTCAACAAGGCCCAGGTAGGGGGATCGACCTTCACTCTTCCCCTCCTTTCCCTTTCCCCCCACAATTTCGATGAAAGAAAACATTTCTTCTTCCGCAGGTGAAGGACATGAAGGTGGACGGAACCTTGTGCACCTTGCCGAGGAAGCCCGCGTTCGTTCTTGGCCTCGCCGCGCTGGTCTCCCTGTCCATCGCCCAGATCCTCGCTACCTCGCTAGCCGTCGCTAAAAGGCTTCGCCGCTCCGAGGACACGCAATCAGCCGCCTCTGCGGCCGTCGCCTTGCTTGCTCTCTCCTGGTCTGTATCCCTCCCCTCCATGCCCACTATCTGTTATCGTCATGCTGCGGTTGTGATGCGCTCGCCGTTGTTGCTGTTGCAGGGTGAGCTTCGGGTTGGCGAGCGTTCTGCTGGGGACGGGGACGAGCATGAACAAGGGGCAGATGTACGGGCGGGGCTGGCTGGACGGCAGGTGCTACGTCGTGCGCAGTGGCGTCTACATCTCCTCCGCGGCCCTCGCGGCTCTAAGTGTGGCCCTCTTGATCGGCTTCGTCTCCCCGGCATGCGGGCTACGGCGGCGACGGACGGGGCCGACCGAGCTAAGCCCGCCGCCCCGGTGACCTCCACTTCAGCCGGACACGCAGGGTCAACGGACGACGCCTCCCTTGTACATTTGTATGTATCCGCCGTCCATCTGCACCGGCGAAACACAGCCAAACACGACCAGTTTTACACGGGGACCACAAACAGATTCGCTAAATCCCGACTACATGCTTTAAAGATGATAAATCCTATCTCTAACAAGTTATGTTATGATATAGCCTAAGCCGCAAGTTGAAATCTCAACTTCAAATTTAGGCGCAATTATCTTACAATTTGAGTCGTAAAGTGAAGAGTGCTGAAAAAAGGCTCACATACGTTACTATTGGTCTAGAGGTCTAAAAAGTAATATTTTATTTATTACTGTCTTTTCACTTTTATAAGATATTTTATGTCACTTTTTTCCTAGAATAAGTTTTAAATAGTATTTAGAGTCTATACTTAAGATCTTTTTAAGATTTTTGACTATCAAATTATGTTTCAGGTTAATTTAGAGTTCGTTAGAGTTTGTTTAGAAGATCTATTTAGGGTCATTTCAAAGTTAGTTAGACTTTATTCTTAAGATTTATTCAGAATATTTTTGAGATTGCTCTACCTTACTTCGAGGCCTATATAAAAGCCCTCATTATAACATAAAGATGACATTTTTTGAATTGACTTATATTTTTTTATTATGAGAACACTCTCTTTTTATTTGTGTATTCAAACACTGAATTCAAAGGTTGAAGACTTCAAATATGTTGATTCAAGCTTAATTTATTTTTCAAGATTTAACCTTTGTAGATTTAAGCCATAAATCTTATTTATCTTTTATATTACTATTGTATCCATTTGTAATAAAGTAAGTTGACATTTTAAATCAATATTCAAATATGTCATAAGGTAAATCTACTCATATTAGTGATGATGACTCTCATAATATATGTCATTTATCAAAATTATTTTTTTTTACATTCTAAGACCGAATATATGAAAAAACTAATGATATTAGTAATACCTTGAAACAACTTTTGACAAGAATCACTATATTAGAGAGTCATTCACATCTTTTTAGAGATCATGAAATCATACATCTTTAGAAAGTTACTTATGTCAAATTTTCATTAGATATTTATTATACTTTTTATTATATAAGTTCTAAATTAAGATTGAAAGAAGATATTTTTTAAAAAAATTTGTATGAAAATTAACTTACTATATTTTAATTGTGAATGGTAAAATCAACATATTAAAATAGAGGTTACAAGACTTTATTTATAGAGAGAGAGAGAGAGAGAGAGAGAGAGAGAGAGAGAGAGAGAGAGAGAGAGAGAGAGAGAGAGAGAGAGAGAGAGAGAGAGAGAGAGAGAGAGAAAGAGAAAGAGAAAGAACATGACTTAAGCCCTCCAATGGGCTCCAGTTCACTAAGCCGTCAAATGAGTTATATCTAACACTCTTCTTCAAGCTAGAGCATATAAATTGAATATGTACAACTTGGATCATAGGCTTTTGGTGAAAATGTCAACAAATTGATCCAATGATGACATATGAGGTGTTGAAATAACTCTCGTCAATACTTTGTCATAGATAAAATGACAATTGATCTCAATATATTTGATCTTCTCGTGAAAGGTAAGGTTTCCAATAATAAAGAGTCACTTGGTTATCACAACACAAGCATAAGCATTGGAGTCATGATACCCAAGTCTTGTAGAAAAGATTGTAACAATACCATCTCATGAGCAATAACAATTATAGCCCAATACTTAGCTTCCGCACTAGAACAAGAGACAACCTTTTATTTTCAAGAACTCCAGGTGACTAGATTACCTCCACATATGTGCAATACCTCATAGTTGATTTTCAATCTCCTTATCTCTAGCATATCTAGCATCAGAATAAGCTTCAATACGAAGATGTTCATGATGCATGATGCCGATAGATAAGATCTTTGTTAGGAACAAACTTGATGTATGTGAGAACTTGTAATGCCCCTTTCTAGTTCACCATATGAGGTTCCTACATGAACTGATTAAGAACACTAACAAAATAGGTAATATTGGGGCAAATAATTGTCAACTAGATCAACTTCCCTAGTATATGTCAATAATAGTTGACATCCACCATCATAGGTGAGTTAGTGTCCTAGAGCTTGGGTCGTGCCTCCAAGGGTGATGTAACTAGTTTACACTCAAATAGCCTTGTCTTTTGGAGAAGATCCATATCATACTTCTTCTAAGATAGTACTAACTTACTTGATTGATAAGCAAACTCATTTCAAAAAAAATAACATGGTGCCTAGAAGTTATGCATCACAAACTTCATCTAAAGATAAAATTTAGTAGTAGAGATATCAACTTCATCATTACCAATCAAAAGAATGTCATCCACATATATGACAAATACCACAAGATCTGCAGATGTGATATTGCACATCATTGTCGGATGAGTCTTACAAGGGGTAAAATCATAAGATGTGAGAATACCATTGAACTTAACAAATCAGACACAAGGACTCTATTTGAGCCCATAAATATCACGCCTAAGAAGACAAACCTTAGAAGTCTCCCCCTAAGTAACGTACCTCGAAGGTTCCTCCATAAAGATCTACTCTAGTAGATCATCATATATAAAGGTGTTGTAGACTTTAACTAATAAAGAACTAGTCGAGATTGATTGGTAGAGATAAAAGAACTTGAATATAGTTCATATATACAACCATAGAGAATGTCTTAATATAGTCAATGCTATGAGCTTAAGTGAATTCTCTAACTACTAAATAGGTTTGTGACGAGTCATGGTGCCAACTAGGTGATACTTTAAGTGAACATCTACTTGCATGTCACAATATTGGCATCAGTAAGGTGTGGTATTAAGTTTCATGTATCGTGATGCATTAGGGTGCAATACTCTACATCTATCATCACTTTCCACATAGTACATGAAGAATTTAATGGTACGTATTGAGTATCAACTTAGAGAATACAACAAGAGTAAAGGTATGGTAGAAGAGAGAGATGATCATAGGAGACAAATTGGGCTATGGGATGTTGGGTACAAGTTTCATGTGTAAACTAGTAGATAGTGGCAAGGACTTGTGTGCGACCTTTGATGAGATATACCCAGCTGATTAGAGTATAATCATAAAAAAATATGATGTAACAAAGATGGCCCGAAGGGGATGGAACATAGGAAGGACCCCAAATATTACAATGAATGAGGGTGAATGTGTGGGAGGAAAGAATAGGATCACGAATTGAGTAAGTAGAAAAATGATGTTTGCCCATTTGGTACAACTCACACACAATCTTAGATAAGATAACTATGGTAAAGATTATTTAAGTTTAGGAAAATAAGGATGACCAAGTCTATGATGCCACAAAATAGAAGAAATAGAAGAAATAGAAGAACTAGACAATAGAGCAAGGAGCCTTGCAAAAAAGGTATCCGACACAAGCTCATAGATCTCATGATCATTTTCACACCTCAAACAAATCATTTGAATGGTACAAGTCCTAGAAGACATAGTGGAAAAGGTAAAAAAAGATGACATAGTTAATGGTACGTGTGATGACAATAATAGAAAGAAGGTTAATGAAAAAATTAACATATAAAATCTTATGTAGGGTAAGGGAGGGGTAGGTTTAGTCAACCCATACCCTTTAATAGAGCATGAACAACTATTGACAATGGAGATGGGTGGATAGGCAATGGTAAGAATAAGGAATGAGAGAATGAAAGGGGTTTCAATCTTATAACCCATGACGATCTAGAAGTAAGAGAAAAGTGTATACTTGAAATGGAAGTTAGGGTGGTGGTGGATGTGGACACTTGAGATTGCCTCTATGCCTCATATTTTGCTAGGGTGAAGTGCATTTGAATAGTTAGCTTGGTCGATGATGTAGATTGACTAGGTAGAGTTGGGCTTGGAGTAGTAAAAGATAGCATAGCCTGAGCCCATTTAGGCTTCCCAAACTCTATCCAACACTTTTTTGAAGTATGAATGGTCTTGCTACAATAAATGTAAGATGGAAAGGCCTGCTTGCCCTTAGGATGGCGTTCCCCACGAGAAGTAGGAGGCTTGGAGCCACACCCCCCATCCTAGCCATTACTAGAGGCTACTAAGGCAAATAGATCTACCACAAGAGATGAAGGGATCTAGTGCTCATCTGAAGAGCTGAAGGAAATATAGATGTCATATTTGGAACTTGGGTACTAGAAAGTATCTAACCATCAATTTGAGAAGTAATAAAAGATCAAAAATCACTAAGATGAACTCCAACGATAAATTCCTTGCGATATCGTTCTAAGGTGCTTAAGTCAGTCATTGGTAGTTTATAGAGAGACTACTCTTGTAGAAGAGCTTAGAGATGACCAAAGTGATCATGAAGGGATTGATCACCTTGTTTGCAAGTAAACATTGACTCAAAAATTTCTATTGTGTAGTTGATGTTGGTCTTATTTGTGTATGCATTCAAACTAACACTACAACAGAGGCTATGACTATACGTGACAGTTTGCTCCTCTGTGAGGAACGCAATCTCCATGATATCATCATAGAATCTAACTTACGAGTGCTTGTTTAGATGCTACATGTAGGTTCTTGTTCACATTGGCAGCTTTAGAGTATTTAGACCGACATCATGTGTTGTAGAGTAAGAATCACTACCATTACACACTAGTTACGTGAAGGAAACCAGACAGTAGATGCGCTCACTACACATGCAATATGCACTCGTCCGTGCTCTGTATTCTCTTCTTGGCAAGAGATGCCGCTCGAAGCTCGAGGTCGACATTGCTTGGAGCAGATCAACATGTTAGCACTTCGTATACGACGAACACGGAGACCTGTTGTCCCCCAATAGTGGCAGATCACTTGGGCCAACCCCTAGCAAGCACATGACCTGGCGTACGCAGCACCACAACCACAAAGCTATCCTTGTACTATGGATGTGAGGATTTTGCAACAATCTCAATCGAGACGATCAGTCTCAATTGCATCTACCACTTCATCTTTCATTTACCACTTTTCAAAGAGAGTTATCTCTTGCTCCCCTAGATCTCATGTATGAGGCTCATGGATAAATATTATCTCAATATTAATATAATCAAACCTTTATTTTTTATTTTTTTTATTTTTTAAAAAAGTTGAGCTGATGTGTCATAAGTTGTAGTGTAGGCAAAGGCTTTATTAGATGATGTATCGAGTGATGGGCTACAAGAAAGTCCTCAAAGCCTATAACTCATGAAGTATAATTGTGACCATTGAAAGTATATGACAGGTGTGTAAGTTGACCATAACAGAATGACACACCGGGGATAATGCTTCTATTAGAGGAGATATTAGCAGATCAATAAGAGCTGGTAGTGAAACAAATAGTAGTGATTAATCATTAGACCTGAACAATCCCATCAGACCTAGAGGTGTCAAGTGGTCTTGGACTAGGTGGGTCTTGGGGTGCTCTTAGGATCATCTTGGATCAGCTCACTCGATTTAGGCTGGTCTGAACTAGGCTGACAGAAATTGGACTTGGGAGCCAGATTATGGCAACCACAGCAGTGGCCAGAAGGGGTGCCAATGGTGGCTCAAATGGGCGGCGGCAGCAGCAGCAACAGCCCAAAGAAGAAGAATAAAAAGAGAGAGGATACCTAGGTAGCAAAGTAGTGGTGGTGCAAAGGGGTGATAGTGGCCCTAAGAGGCAGCAACTGCAGCCTGAAGGGCGGCAGTGACCTTGAGAGGCAGCAATGGCAGCCTAAAGGGGCCACAGTGGTGGCTAGAAGGGACAGCAGTGGCAGCCAAAAGAGGGGTGGTAGTGGCGGCTAGAAGAGGCAGCTGTACAAAGGTAGAGTGACAATGGTGGCACAAAGAATCCTAATTTTTTAGGGTTAAAAAATATATATTAGGCTTTGATACCATGTGAACGGTAAAACTAATAATATTAAAATAGAGATTACAAGCCGTCTAACCTATTAACTTAAGCATGTGGTGTTGAGTCAAGACCTACTCATGAGGGATAAGATCTCTATGGAGATCGAACAGTAGTATTTGAGAGAAATGAGCCCATTAAGTTTGCTGTATTTTCAAAGAGAAATAATCAAATCAAGTAGAGAGATCATTTGTGACTAGAGATAACCTAAGAAAAGGTGAACTAGTATAAAAATTTATCTCTATGTCCATCATTGTTATGAGTAGGAGAGAGATCAGAGTAACCATGTGAGGAAAAAAAGAGATTTAGGTAATTTACATATAAATTTGACATATTTGTTTAGAATGTGCATTGACACATATACATAGACAAAACACTAGAATAGAATAAAAATATATAGAAAATTAATTCACCCCACCTCACCTCTTCATACTTCACTTAACCCACAAATCTAATAGTTTATATTTGATATTTTTAACATAAATTCAAACAATTTGAATATTGGCGTGACAATTTTTGTGGATAAGGGGGTTTAAGTAAATTCATTTTGCACAAAAAAGTAACTAAGTTTATCATACCAAACTTTAGGAGCTTCTTTTAATTCATATAAACATTTCCCAATCTGATGACATAGTTTAAAAATTCAATATTTATAAATCTAAGTGGATGTAACAAATACTTATTCTTTGTTGTCTCCATTTAATAAAACACATGACATAAATTTGGTATAATTTGAAAATATTATTACTTGCAAACGTAAGTAACAACCTAATGACATCTTGTCTAACTACAAAGCTTCTTCATAGTTTATTACTTCTTGAATATGTCCTTACGATACATGTTTTTATTTATATCCTATTAATTCACAGTATTTATTTTATTTTTCCAAACATTATATATTTTTATTTAGTGACTTAGTTCACAGCAACCAAACTTCATTCATTCAAAATTATTCAAGTTATTCTTGAACAATATTGATCAAATTATCATACAATAGAGCTTAATCAATATTTTTTTACATCTTATACTTCTAGCTACTAGTCGTCCATGTGTCTTCAAAGAAGATTTGATCCTTTTTCATAAAATTTCTTCAAAGTGGCCTTCTACAAATTTACATTATTTTAGTCATTTTAATTTTCAATATTAATTTCTAGGTCATACATCACATCATTTTTTCATTAATATGTTTCTTTAAATTTTATATACATATAAGCTTCTTTCACATAGATTCCTTTAGTACTAAACTTTGTTCTATATCTTATAAACTTTTAAACTTTTTCAGTACCCTCAAGGAATTCCTTTATCACTTTTTAGATTAAATTCTTCTATATTTTCCTTTCCATTATTAAAAGTATGACATCAAAATAATTTAAAATATCGTGCAAGGGATTTTTGACATTTAACTAGTTCATATATACTTTTTTTAGTATGAATATAATCAGGGATTCATTTGGGACATTATATGTGGGATTTATTAGCTCTGCCCAAAAGTATTTGGCTGTCATGTTAACAGAAACATTAAAATATATATTAGTGTTTTAATCCTTCTTTCAACTACCGAAGTCTTTTGAGGTGTTCTATCATTATACAAGTTGTGGTATATGCCTTCCCCAAAATTACGAATTTTGTATTTTCAATTTCTCTTCCATAATTTTTTTAGAAGGTATCATAATTCATTCTAAATTCTCTTCCTAAACATTATTAAGTATCCTAAGATTTTATTTGTCCCTACTAAATGGACACCAGAATAAATTTAGAAAATTCATACCCAATAACAAAATGAAAGAATTTTTTTCAAAGGCTAGCAATCTGACTAACTAAATCAATCAAAGTATAATATTTTAATAGGTTTAGTTGATGGAGTTACCTACAACTTTGAAGTCTTCTGTTGTTTGTTTTCCATTGATGGAACTTTCATAAACATAGTTATTATCATTTTCACTCTAAGTGGTCTTCTAACTAGTTCAATTTTACATAAGTTCTCAACTATGTGTGCTAACATGAGCTAATCTTCTATGTTATACATTTAGTTTATTTTTTTTATCTTTATCAACGAGACAATTAGATTTCTATTTATTGTCAATAATGTTTTACCTAGAATAAGTCTTAAACTTTGTAGTATTTTTTTTAAAACTCAAGTTTTGATATTATTATCATATAGTATGCTAATTAGATTATACTTTAACTATTTTAAAATAAATAAAATTTAAATGAAAATAGGATTAGATATTTCAATATTAACATACTCTATGATTTTGCCACTCTTGTTGTCTCCATATATAATCTCACTTTCATTCATATGGTTGACTAAGGAAATTCATCTCTTTTATATCGTCATGTCTTCAACACTTTTTGTGCAAATATTATTTGATGTGGTCAATCGAAAATCCTCCAAAACTAACTTTATTTGTTTTTAAGAACCCATGTTAACTTAGATTGAATGGTCTTTGTTGTTTTATTCACTCATGAGGACCTAAATGAATTTTTATTTTCTTATAACTTATAATCTCTTTAATTGTGTTTTATGAAAGATTGGATTATATCTTAGTCCTTGTCTACTCATTTATGTAGACTTCAACACATTTTAACAAATTAAGGATTCAAATTAGAGAAATTTGACTTGAACATGGTATTTTTGTTCTTGTATTCTTTACATTTATGTTTGACTTCAACATAGTTTTATTTTAAATTTGAAAACTATCTTTTAATTTTTCAAGTTCATTTTTAGATTTTTCTACAAGCAAGAAATAATTCATTGAATGTTTTGATAATTTCATCTCTATTTCATTTAGAGTTTGAGGAAGAACGTACTACAATAGTTTTGTTGTCAAGTAGATATTTATGCATTCTTCATTTAAGATTGATTCATCTTCACTCCAATTCATCTATTATTTTTCAAGAGGTTTCGGTGATTGATGAAGCGGCGAAAGTCACGATTGCTAATGCGCACGCACTAGAAAAAGATTCTACGACAAGGACTCCATTCTTTGAAGTAAGGGGAACTCACTCAGTAGGGGAAGAAAGAAAATCTTGATTTCCAGCTGTCCGAAGCAAAACAGCAGGAATCGACCATTCAAGGTACCCCTAATGAGCAGCAATCTTGGAAGGAAGGCGGTCTTTATTTGTGGAAGGGAAGCGTCGACTAAAAAGATGCTTAGTGGGGCAAAGAGATTCGAAGGTTCAGAGATGGACTAGAGTTAACAACAGGTCGATCGACGATTAACCTTTTTATTTGAGACCGTGGGAGGACAGATAGATTTAGGAAATGCTTGATCTGACCATAGTTTAGGAATAGTAGGTACGGTACTTAAGCGGAAGTGGAGCGAAATGCTTCCCGTTGAAAGAAGCACAAGCGAAACGATACCTAGATCCGGCTGGGAAACGACAATGTTGCTTAGGTTACAATAGCAATAAGTACTTTAACCATTTTATTCTATTTTCTTCTCTATGGGCGTCGAGTGTCTTCCTGTTCGCTTAGCTCTTTCGTCCCTTACTTTTCTCTGGTTACCCGGAATCAGTACCAAGTCAAGTTGACCTGGAAACTTTCGGCTTGATCCTTTAACCATGTTTTGAAATGAGGCGCTTGCGTTGGCTTAGTCTTCAGTAAGCTTGAAAGGACTCAGACAATTAGACCTCATCTGCTGCGCCCTCCTCTCGCGCTTAAAGCTCAGCTCAACGCTTTCTTTCTCACATTCTACTAATACTAATGGAATCTGCTCTTTTTTAATCAACTAATTAGAACTAATTATATAGATGATCTGCCTGCTCCCTTACTTGAAGAACATGATTTCCATTTTTTAATTTAAATAAAACATTTTGATCAACTAATTACGTGCGTAAGTAATCACTGAAAGGACGTTGCGAATAGACTCATTGCAATCAATTCTGAGATTCCTTTGCTAGGGAAGGGGCTGGGCCTCATTGCGAAGTCACCTTTCGTGGGTCCTTGATCTCGTATAGTTCGGTGCCATATCTGAACTTATCACTTCGAGATTGGGATCTGAACTTCTGACTTTCCAGATTGGATGGCTTGCTATTGGCTTGCTTCGCAGAGTCACTTAAGGAACGAGACTAAAGACTAAAGACTTGACTGAGCTGAAGTGACCCGAGAGGAGCAGTACATATGGCGTGAGACTGGGTGAGAATCTCTAGGTCGAAATGGGCGATCCAGCCTCATAATGATAAATTCTAGATGACCCTCCCAAAACTTGAAAACAACCTTCTGCAAGCCCGGAGCGAACTATATGTCATGCGAACTCAAATTTGTATTTCTTATTTAGGAAGGCCGGTCAGTCAGAAATAATCTGTAAATGACTACAGCTAACTCAAGCAATTGATCTTAGCTTTCAGGGGATAGACCTTCTTTAGAGGAACTTAGATAGAAATTGGTAAGATAGAGAGCATTAAAATAGGGCGCTAGCTTTCTAGTAGGCACCCACGGCCTACCTACCGGTCGCCTATAGAAAGAAGCTACCTTCCCCACCTTTTTGACATGGGAAGCGAGGCTTTCCTTCTTATGAAGCGGATGCTGATGATGAAAGAGCTTCTTCGGATGCTTCTTATTTACAATACCTTGGTTCCTTAAATTGGTTGATTGTTCCAGGTTTCATCCCCCGGTTATAGGTTCCTGGCGAACTTAGATGCTTGCTTAGTCGCTCCCACCTTGCTCACAAAACCCGTTGACTGAATTAGGCTTACTTGCCCCTCATCTATCTCCGGTCTTTCCGAAGTCAAAGAATCAATCACAGTTATTGATATAGAAGTACGTCACATCTTGTGGAAGGAGTGAGAAGTATCTCCCATTGATTACTTACCGCTTACATGACCACATCGCTTATGATATATCTTGTGACATATCAGTTGAATAATGCCTCCATCACCTGGACCAGACCTGCGGGATCGTGTACCTACCTTCCATCTTAGTTATAGTTCCGGAATCTGCTCTTACTTGAAAGGAAGACCAATTCCCTCGGGGCCTTGGAGTTTGGTCTTGGTCAACAAAAAAATAAGCACGGTCACGACTTTTGGAGGGAGGGCATACTAAGTTTATATTCAGTTAGATTAAAGCAGTAGGATCAATATTGCCATTACCGAACATCTTTCTGACAAAGAACGTGATGAATCTCCAGACTCGTCATCTTCATCTCAAGCCTACTCATAATTGGTTTTTCAGCCACTTTTGAATTCCTTCGGAACCTCTACTTTGTCCTAAAATGACCACCGTTGACTTTGCATCAATAGCAGGACCTTGTCGCATGGCTAAGACCAACTTGGGGGAAGGAAGTACGAGGGTGAGAGCCAGAAGAAGGGAAGAAGGGAAGAAGAGCACCAACGAAAAGAATTTGCCTAGCTCTAAGTAGCATCTTTAGCTAAGCTAGCCTGCGCTTAAAGATCTTGGAGAGCTTCTGTGGCTACGGATCTAACACCACTCCTTTCAGTCCTATCGAATGAGAATTATGTGAGGAGCCTGCTTAAGGGACGACCTAGATAGATTCGCTGAACTATTCGATCTTGGGATCAATTTGTAAAGCGTCGGCTCTTTGCGAACCTTTTAAAGTTATCCCCATGCCGATCCTCCTTTCTGGTTGTTGAGGAGCTCCGTTTTGGTTAGTTTAAGAGCTGCGGGAAGCAGGCAATCGTAGTGAGGACGATAGTCGGGAGTCACGATCGATAGTGAGGGCTAACTGAACTTTTGAGAGAGGCCTCCTTCACTTGAGATGTTGTTGTTCGCTTGGCTTCTCATTCAGGGGAATTCTTTTTTTGATATTCCAAAATCTGACAATGAATTGGTCAATTGTTTCATTATTTACAATACCTTGGTCATCTGAATTAATTATAGCAGTCTTCTATGTGCGCTTGGGAGAACGAGGGCTGACCCAATCCGGTCTCTCTTGAACCAGCCAACTCCCTAGGGAAGACGACTAGCTAGATGGTCTTTGAGTCAGAATTCGAACTTGTTGACATGAAGAGCCATCAAAGGACAGTGGATGATTTGTGAGTTGAGAACCCCGCGAAAGAGGATGGGATAACGTCAGAATCCTTTCCTTCCATCATTTGGTCGGCTACCTAAGCAGTGATCCTTTCTTTCAAGCGGATTCCCCTCTGTAGAATGTAGGATGTCCACTTGAAAGAAGAAGGCATCTCCTTCCTTCCTTTAACATTGTCAATCCTTCAATCCCAATTTATCTCAGAAGAGGTAGGGCGACTCTGATAAGTCAAACTCTTGGTCGATTGTAGACCGATTATGATCCACCGATGTCGATTCTCGTCAAGTAGACTGTGAATACAGCCCTCTATATTCTGGATTATTCTCTTTTGTATACTAGGATTGTTGGCATCATTCAAACAACAAAGAAGACTCGAGATTGAGGGTGAATCTTTTGGGATGAGACTGTGTCTGCTTTTCTACGAATTGGCTGAAGTAGATCCTTATTCCACTTTGGATCACCTTCCCCAACTTGCCTCCGCGCATGTGGACGAGAAGCGTTCTCAGCAAATTAGCAAGTCTTGTTGGTACTCCGATCTGTATGGATTCCTATCGTATTCCCCCGGTCTGGGACTGGGATTTTTTAGTGTCAGAGCTCTCAGTTCCAGCCAAGTGACCGTTGGGTCAAGGCTGGCCATGGTCCATCTCGACCTTCACTTCGAAGAGATCTTCTGCTTGCATACCTGCTATCAGATAGTCTATGGGTGTAGGAAACTTGTTGTAAAACAAAAGGCGCGCTTCAATGTCGAGAAGAAACTCTCCCCCAATCACTTCATCGGGTTTATCAGAATGAGGTGCGAGAGGATTAGATGGCCCAGCTGCCTCTCCTGAGGCACGGTCCCAGGAGCAGGTTGATTAACAGATGTGCTTGTGCCTTCTGTCTTGAAACAAGCGAAGCGTTGCGATTCGTACTACCGAAGTCGCTAACCGGCAGGCAATAGAGTCAGCTTACGAGGTGGGGCGCAAACAAGTGTAGCGAATCACATAGAGTTGCCCCTACCTGCCAGCGCGCAGGTAGATAGGGCAAGAGAGCTACGGGATGTATGTCTGAGCGGTTGAAAGAGTCGGTCTTGAAAACCGAAGTATTGATAGGAATATCGGGGGTTCGAATCCCTCTCCATCCGTGAGGTCAAAGTTCTCTCTTACGTTATCTATAGATAAGAACGAATCGGATCGACTCGACTGATATGATGGATGGAATGGGTAGACGATAGCCTTGTGCAGGTGCTTTCAAGACTCTCTAGTGTC
Organism: Spirodela intermedia; assembly: GCA_902729315.2. Classification (NCBI taxonomy): domain Eukaryota; kingdom Viridiplantae; phylum Streptophyta; class Magnoliopsida; order Alismatales; family Araceae; genus Spirodela; species Spirodela intermedia. The sequence continues at coordinate 4,168,101 of LR746273.1, forward strand.
TAGTAGCTTTAGACGCGGGGGGGTCCTTTGTTGGGTGTGTAGTGAGTGGTAGCAGTTTAGTAAGGGCATGGCTTATGGCAGGGAGTAACCCGATAGCTCTTGTTGAGTCGACTGTGAACGCATGGTTGGCTCTTAAAAAGAATCGCTCTTCCTCATCTTTTGCCCTTATCTTCCTCATTCCTTCCGTGATCCTTGATTGAATGATGACTTATCCCTCTTCCTTCTTAAACTCCCCCTTATGTACTGTACTTAATTTCTAATTAGTAGAGTAGTTCGATCAACTATCCTTTTTTGAAGCGGATAGTTCACAGTGCTTATTTTAACCGAACAACTAAGAAAATGTTTCCACTCCATTTTCATTACGAAGATGTATCACGCCAAGATCTGTTGCTCAAACCGAATCACGCCAACGTTATGGAAGTTCCAGGATTGTGTGAAATAAGATTAGTACCAAGCTCTTCTTTCAGAATCAAAAATGGAAAATTGGCTATGGAGATTCCGTGCGGCCAGAGATTCATATAGCCTAAAAGGGGTCCCTTTTTCAAAGCGGGAAAGTTGTTTTGATCAAATTTTAGGGCCGAAAAAGACACTGGATATATCAGTGACTTTGCACGACAAAGCACTCTCCGAGGGCATGGAATGTCACATTTTTTTGTCAGAATCTCGACAGTAATGTCTCTGTTAGCTTCTCCGGTCGAAATACGGGAAAACCCCATTCAATTCTCGATGGAAACGGAGTTTTGTGAATTCTCACCGGAACTGGAAGATCATTTCGAGATCTTCGAGTGTATTCGAGGATTCAATGTGACTATTGTCACTTCGGCCAAGACAAAAGATGAGACGTTACCACCGTGGAGCGGCTTTTTACAAAAAGATGAGGGGGAAAGTCAGTAAGATGCCGGAGAAGCTAAATATATGAGATCACAAACATAGATTGCCCGCGGTTAAATATGAATTGAGACGAAAGCTTTATTTACAATACCTGTTGTAAAGATCCCGATCTCCCATCTTATATGCGATACAAACATCATTAGAAGTTGTCCAAGTTGCCAAGAAAGAGTTCCTTTGCACGAGCAAGAAACCGATGTATTTCCACAAGTTGTTCTTTCGCATTTCTCCTATCGTCGTGGATTAGCATCTCTAGGTTCTTTTTAGGGCATAAAGAAATCGACTTAGTAGCAACCACCAAACCCAATAGAACAAAGGTCGCAGCTGGTCCACAAGCAAGGGTTGTAGGTCCATTACCGTCCGGCTCCAAACCGAAAGAAAAGATCTAATGGACTCGGATCGGAGATGCTAACATGACGGGAATCGAAGTGGGGGTCCTCTCTACTGCACCTGTCTCCCCGGACATAGACTACGTATAGGGAACTTGGAAAGATAGAAGATCACCGCGTGAAACAACATATTAAGTGACAAATGTCACTTCCGAGAGATTTAAAACTATTCTTAAATTCGTAAGTTGTTCATGTTCACGCCGGAGTGCGGAGGTTGTTCCCACCATTGAAGTCAGAGTCTGGGTGTGGGCCAGCAACAAAATAGGGCCTTCCGAATGACAAAGACAAAAAAGTTATTCGTTTCGTTGGTAGAACCAACGCCAATATAATAATGATTCTCTCTCGTCCAAGAAGAGTTTCCGAGAGTGTTTTTCTTACATTATCTCCTTTCCGAAGCTCCACAAGGCAGGCAAAAAGAGTAATAGGACAACAAGCAAAGAGTGTTGCTTTCATTTGAGTTCTTTCTTTGTTTTGAAATCGACGTTCAAGGGGTAGGTAGCGCAGCCAAAACTTTTAAGTGAAAGGAGTTCCTTACTTATCTTTCATTGGTTTCTTAATGAAAAGTTTAAGCCTTAAGAAACTGACAGTTTGCTCTGAATGAGTTCGTCGAGAATCAACCAACTGACAAATAAGTAGCCCTGGTGGTTCACTGCCTCCCTCTCGCCAAAATGAAATGAGATGAATCTTCTCATGCAGTTTTTTTATGAATTCAGGGTGCAGCGAAGCCAAATTCCATCAAGTTCGGGGTGAATAAGGGGGAACAGGAGTTGTCACAACCTACAGCCGATAGAAAAGAGAAATGACTATAAGGAACCAACAATTCTCTCCTCTTAAACAACTTATAGCCTCTACACTTAACCAGCATTTGATGGATCATCCAACCCCGAGCAATCTTAGTTATTGGTGGGGGTTCAGTCCGTTAGCTGGTATTTGTTTAGTCATTCAGATAGTGACTGGCATTTTTTTAGCTATGCATCACACACCTCATCTGGATCTAGCTTTTAACAGCGTAGAACATGTTATGAGAGATGTTGAAGGGCGCTGGTTTCTCTTTTTTTGAGTCTCAAATGTCTCTTAATTTATGTTGTATCATTAGTTTTTCCTTGGTGATCTTCTAAATCTCTCATTTCTCTTTTTCTTCAAACAATTCTTGACTTTTCTAAAGAGTAGAGCAATTTTTTTGTGATCTTCATTGGAGCCAGACTTTTGAGTTAGTTTTCATCTACTTCATGTATAGTTTTGTTTTTCTTTTTTAGAGACATATTTAACTGGTTAGTAGTGATCTCATTAGTTTATATGATGACACTATGCTTAGGTCATTAGATTCTTCTATAGATGCAACCTCGAATTTCCAACTCTAAGTTTATGATCCTAAAATTTTTTCAAAGTTTATATTTGAGTAGTTTTTCCAAAGATTTTAACTCAATTAACTATATATTAAACATAGTAAATATATTACTAATAGACATATTTTCGTTCATGTTAAATAAATAATATATTGATATCAAAATATCTTATTTGTTTGAAACTTGGGTTGAGTTTCTTTTGAAATTGATAATTATAAATTAGTAGTTATACCTATATATTAATATCTTATATCGAAATGCTAATTAATGAGTAAAAATATAATTATATGTGTTATCAACTTATTATGACATTTATAATATTTTATTTTTTAAGTATTAATGTCTATTATTTTATTTATATTATGAGACTAAACTCACTTGACTTTTATGAAGTCAAGTGGTGATTCTCTCATATTTTTTTGATATTATTTGATTGCAAAAACCTAGGTGAACTCTTACTATGAGTTGAAAGTAGTTGAAGAAGCTTAATTCTTTAGCCTAAAGAAAAGCTTAAGTCTTATGGAGAGAGCCTAATATGATTATGGGCCCAAAAGAGGTGACATCTTGGCCTAGTCCATTGAGACTTAAAAAGGCTATCAAAATATGAGATCTAGGCTATTCATCTTAGGATGCCTTAAAATGAGATTAAGAAGAGGATTAGAGTGTCGCCCTCATAGAAGAATCTGAGTCATCTACTAAGAGAGTTAGTTATTAATCAAAACTATCTATTAGAGAGACCTAATTCTCTAAAAGTTTAAGGTATCTTACCCTTCCTCTTAAAGGATTCTTTTTAGCTCTCTCTCTAATAGTGACTGATAAGTCTTCATTATCATGAGTTAATAATTAGTAAATAATATAATTTTAGCCTTAACTCATGATAAATAAACTTATATTTATTTTTATCTTAACTCATGATAAATAGACTTATATTTATGTTAAAGTGTGAAAAGTAGTTTTCAATTGATTAATGTGAATTTTTAGGTAATTATGTGATTTTATATAAATTTATATGATTTTTTATAGTCTTACTTTTGAGATAAATGAAGAAAAAGAAATAAAAATAAAAATATTACAAAATGGGGGGACCCGCCGGCTAGCCAGGCCTGTGAGCAGGTCGGAAGCACAATTGGGGAGTAGCCATGAGTAGGGGCTTGAGCAACTTAGACTGATAGAAGCACGTGTGTACCACTCCCCTTCTATGTCACTAGTGGCCAACCGGCTGTGAGGTAAGGAGTGGTCGTACATGTGAGAGAAGAGACTTGCTTAGAAATGTAATATTAGTATATACTTGCCCAAAAAATTGACGCACAACTGATGTGGGACTAAACCTGCGTCACACCTTCCTCAGAAAGGAACGGGCAACCGGTGGGGGTTCGAATCCTCTTAGAGCCAAAACTCTTATTATTTTATTTGATTATCGCAACTTTTCTACAAATCACCGGTGAAGGATTAAGCAACTAGAATTGCTGGATCATCGGCAAAAATCTTGTCAACGTGATTCGTGGAGCATTGTTACTAAAATTACTGAACGATTCACGATAAAAGGATCGTGAATCCATTGAGTAAAGCATCTCTGATTAATCAACAAACAAGTCGTCATCGGAAAGAGAACGATCCGTCAGGAGACGAGTCGCCACCTCTTGAGAGCATATCAGATGCGATGAAGAACCTTCTTTTGCTACGCGGACTTAAGGATGAAGCTTCCTAACACGTGCCCCACCTCCATTCAGCTCCTCTTCGTCGAGTAACAACCACTAGGGAGCCGCAAAGTCACCGTTTTTCTACTCCGTTGGGTGACAGCTGCCGAAGACAATTCGACAACCCATTTCATTAATTTCTAGACTTCGCAAGAAGATCTAGATATTGTCTACGTCATCTTTGTCCAAAGAAAGCCTTTAAAGCCGTGGACACTATATAATGATCTTCCTAAACACTCAAGATTTTGGTGCATCACCGACGCATCACCGCCGTGATGTTAGAACTCTATTTTCTTGCTTTCAACTTAATTTTTATTTTATTTAGTGATAATTTATTAATTTTAAATTTACTAAGATATATTTTATTTCATTATAATTCTTTTGACTTTTACAGATCTTAATTTGATCAATTAAATCGTATGTATCGCTTACATAAGAATTGTTGAGTGAAATTCTATTTCCGTTCGATTCTTGTTCGTCGGGCATTGACGTCATCTTGATGTCTGCACCCTTATTTTCTTTTTTCGTAAATATTTTTTATTATTATTTCTTAGTATAAAATTCATAAAAAAATATTATTATTAGAATAAAATTCTAAATAATTACCAGATATTATATTCCTTATTTGTGATGAATTTAGAAATTTATCACTATTTTTGAAAGTTTTATTGAATTATACTTGATATATTTATTCAGAAATACTTCTAAATATTTGAAAAATTATAAATTTTAAATTTGCGTGATTTATTATACAATGACTGAATCACATTAGTGACTAATCAAAAGAAAAAGAAAATCAAGGCTCGATCAATGACATTCTCGTTCTCAAAATCATTGTGGAGAAGAGACAACCTAGAGTACATCAAGATCGTTACAGATTAAACACCATTCAGCCTATAACTAACACACAACAAGGTATATGCAAGATCTAGATTTTGGGTGTCATTGTAATCTTCTCTATAGATAGATTAACTCTTACTTCAAACTAATTTTATCATTTATTCTATCATTTTATTGTATTAGATCAATTCTCTCTCTTTTGTCACACTTTTCATTTCTCTTGTCTTCATTCTTTTTAAATTTAATTTCACCTTCACAATCTCAAGTATATCTAAATATATATATATATATAATAAATTAAGTAAAATTCTTACTCTTAGTTCTCACACTCCTTGATGATCGACTCTTACTTATCTCAAATAGAAGAGTGAGGTTTTATAAATATTATTTATAGGAACTTGATTACATCAAAATGACACAACTAACCTCTAATCAAGTTCATCAGAGTCTTTCAACATTTGTTGTCAATTTTTTTATGTTTTCAAGCTAGTGTGGTTACTGATTTTGGTCTTCATATTGGTAATATTAAGAAGTTTGAACCTAAAACAATGAATAAGGATCATGGCCAGGATCTTGAAAAACCAAACTTATATTTTTGTTTAGGTTCACCCAGGATGAATAAATTGAAAATATCATAAGCAAACAAAACATTGATGGAAAAAGGTACTGATGTTAAGATTGAACTCTTTGTCATCTATTATGTTGTCTCTTTAACGTGTTATGGTTTGATAAGAAAGCTACTAAAGTGTCTCACATTTTTAAAGGGTCACTAATAGATTGACATCATTTTTAGAAACTCATAGAAGGAGAAAGAAGAGAAAAATAGACAAGAAGAGAAGAGAGTGAATGGATTGTGATAAACTTGTTCGTGCAAGATAAATATGTTTGTTCCTATGTAGCAGATAAAAGATTAGACATGAAGAATAGTAGATAATTATTTTTATTTTTACTATCTGTGAGTGATTTAAAAATGTTACTACTAATTTAAGATATAATGGGTTGACATAATCTTTTAAAGGTCAACATAGAAGATATTGAGTCTAGATAGTGAGTCTACACACTAAAGTATAGCATATGCCAAAAATAGAGATATATAATAATTTAATATGTATACATCTAATTTATAAAATTCTCTACCTTTGTTTCCATTATTTTCCTTCAAATATATTTAGTTAAACTTCACAACATCAACAAATCTCTTAAGTGGCAGATTTTACATGTCTCTTAAGTCATGTTAGATATAAAAGACTAGCTTATCTTTCTACCCTTGGTGTAAGCATTCCACTATATTGCTTCATACCAAAAATAAAATTTAGAGAGTTTGCACTTTTGTTTCAATGTTGGAATGATAGTCTCCTTGCATTTCTGACAATTTAATTGTTAGAGACAGCTTAAGTGATAAGAGTTTACACAAAGACTTTTAAAATACATTTCAAAACATGTAAGATGATATAATTGATAGTTGAGGTATTGTTAAAGGCTTCTTAGGGTATATTATTCACATGGCTCAAAATCTTGATCATTGAAAATCAAATCTTTTGGGATAAGGTTGGTCAAAAATTGTATGAGTCAACATATATATCGATTCATTATCATATTATGGGGTCAATTGTCAATTTGACTAAGCTTTTGATTTAGTTAGTTTGTCTACATGTCAATCATTTTTTTTCTAATATATCTTTAATATGCTAACTAATTAAGATACGATGTTAGAAAATCAACTTTTCTATGTCATAAGATTTGGTCTCACTTTCTGGGATTCATTTATAGGTCAATACAATCTTTTCTCAAATGGGTAAACACATTTGCAAAAGGAAAGGAGTTTAGTAGGTTGACACATAGTTTAGTACATAGGCTGGCATACTTTTCTTTCTCCAAATAAGGACGAGTAGAAATGTTCTTTTTATGGGTTGTCATATTTCTTCTTTATCAATTGTGGCGATGAGTGAATTAAATCTTTTTCTTTTTGCTCTAATATGATTTATTTTTTGCAAATCTACTTGTTGACATCTATTTTCTTCCTATGATGCATGTAAAAGTATTTACACAACAAAGTAAAATAGATCACATAATTTAGATCTTAAATATTAGATTAACATATTGAAATATATTTGGTAAAAACTTTTATTTTAACTTTATATGATTCATTATCAATATCAAAACCCTTAACTCCAACATAATAAAGAGATATAAAGTTATCATATTATCCTTGAGAAATTGAGATAGAATCTTGTTAACGTCTAGACTTAACATTCCAACTAGACTAAAAACATTAATGAGTTGATCATTTGAAGTTGCTAATCAAAACCTTTTTTTGACTGCATTCTTGGTTGACATTAAATCTATTTCTACACCACAATGAGTGGGAGTTGAATGGAATAAATAGCTCACATGTTGTGTAACATAATAGTACGTAAAATTTTGAAGAATACATAAATCTTTATAGATTTCTAGATAGACCTAAAAAGTTATAAAAATGATAATATGAGGTAGTTGGGTCTTAATATTCTTTATCCTGAATTTTTATCACCTAACATGACACAATAATACTGTAGAGGATAAATAAGACATGGGGCTTGAATCCAAAAAGCTCTAATCTTGGAGAATAAACCAAGCTCTAAATCCATAAATTTTAATTCTTTAACCCTTGAATCTATAAGCAAAAAAGAAAGATTCTCATAGTAGAGAAAATGGATTCAACTTAAATAGTGTTAACCTCATATTACAATGGGGGCCTTTATATAGGCCTAGAAAGAAGGTGGGACACTCTCAAAGAGAGGATCCTATATAAATTTTGGGGACATAGTCTAACTAATTCTAAAATGACCCAAAATAAATTTTGAGAGGTTGAGACTTTAGACAAATCTTCTTGACAGATTTTAGACTAACTTTAAAGAGTCCATTACAGTCGAAGATCTTGAATAGATCTTAGGTGCAATTTTTGATAGTTAGATATTTTAAATATATGTTATGTACATATTCTAAACACTATTTAAATATATTTATAAAAAGAAATATACATATAATACTTTTTAGAAATGAAAAGACATAAAGTAAGGAATAAAATGTTACTTTCAAACCTCTAAATCACTTGTGATGGATATAAAATACTTTTTAGAAGTGAAAAGACATAAAGTAAGGAATAAAATATTACTTTCAAACCTCTAGACCACTTGTGACATATGTTGGCTATTTTTCAAAACTCTTTACTTGATGGCTTAAATTTAAGATAATTAGTACTAAATTTGAAGTTGTGAATTCAACTTGTGTGTTGGGCTACATTAGTCTCTATTACTTCAAAAAAACTCATCTTTGAGTCATCATTTAAATTATCATAAACCTCATATATGTCATTGACATTGAATGTGAGTGAAATAGTCATATTTAGTGGGAGCTTGATAAGGTATGAATTGTCATTAATCTTTTGTAGAATTTGTGTGGTCTATATTTCTTTGGTTTTAACTTGTTGTAGTTACTTATTGGGAATCATTTTTTTATAAGGTATATTATAACTTTATTTTTAACTTTAAACATATTCTTTCTTATTTTCCTTTTTATTGTTGTTGTATATTTCTCCTAATTGATTGTGAGAATGTTTATCAAACTTTTATGATTTTTTTAATATAATCTACTATATTATTTATGATAATGTTAGTTTTAACTAGTCTCAATATTTATAATAGTTCTAATAAAGTTCTTACAGGAAAATAAAGATTAGTTAGTTAAATGATTAATCATCAAATCATAAGTAAATTCTATTTGAGTGAAAGTATAATTTATTATTTTGGTTTCTCTCTTAAAATATAATAAATCAAATTGTTAATAGTTTTATTCACAACTTTTGTTTTTTCGTCAATTTATAAGTGGCTAATACCATTGAATTTTTAAAATGTGCTAAATCTTTTCCAAAGACTTCAGCAAAAGTGAGATATAAACTTAGAATCTTTGTCATATGTGAGTAAGTCAAAAATTCTTTGTAGACAAATAATTTCTTTGAAGAAGTGATTTGCTACTTGACTTGCATCATTTATTTTTTTACATGTAATGAAATCTATTATTTTTTACTTGCATCATTTGCTACATAATTACTTCACTAGCATCATTTATATTAGGTATGCATCATTTGCGACATACTTAATATAAAGTTCATACGTCTGTCAGGTCATGGACATTGTGGAATCAACAATGAAGTGTATAATTCAGTATTTTTGCTATGTTCCTTGTAGGTTTGACAAACTTGATATTTGTAAATAAAATTTTCTACATCTTTCTTTAGTTTGGGTCAATAATACCATTCTTTAATTTATTTTAAGGTCTTAGTTTGATCAAGATATTGTACTAAGGTTAAAAGGTATAATTCTCATAGTAATTTTTAGCTTAGAGAGTTGTAAAAAATGAATAACTATATTCTTCAAAATAAGAAGTAATTATGTAGGTGAAAACCTTTCATTGATAAACTAGACATACATGTCATATATTGTTGAGAAAAATCATCATCCACTAAGTTCTTTTTTTATTAAAAATGACATGTAGGTTGACTTAACATGTGATATCATGTGATCTTAACACATAGGTTCACCAAATATGTTATTTTTTTATTAAAAATATCTGCAACTTGATTCAATTTTTCATACTTCTGTTTAATAATGAAAGTAAAATGTTGAATGAAAGAGATCCATCTAGCATCCATTATATTGATAAATGTCTAACTATTGATTGACTTAAGATCCTGATGATTAGTATATAAAATAAATTCTCATTACATCAAGTAGTGTTCTCATGTTTGTAAAGCACATATATTATTTATTTATTATATTATTATTTTTTTACTTAAAATATTATTGGTTGACCTTCTTACAGGACATTTTTGACACCAATTATAAATACATCATATTTCACGTTAAATAATTTACTAAAATTTAGAAGGGTTAAAATAAGAGTATAACATAATTTTTCTTTCACCATGGAAAAATTGTTATTAGCTTCATTAGTTCATTTGAAATTAATTTTTTTCATATATTCAATAACTTGACACACTATTGAGCTAAAATTTTAGATGAATCTTTTATAAAATGATGTTAATCCATGAAAGCTTTAAACTTCATAAATTGTAGTCAGTGTTGATTAATCTTTGATAGTTCTAACATTTTCTTCACCTAATTTTATCTAATCTACACTTACAATGTATCTAGAAAATAACAAATTAGTAATCATAAAATTCTATTTCTTCAGTTTAATATATAATTCATTATGTTGTAACACTTTAAACACTAATATGAGATGTTTAATATATTATTCTTTTGTAGTACTGTAAATAAGAATGTCATTAAAGTAAATAAAAATAAATTTACTAATAAAAAGTTTCAAAACTTGATTCATTACTCTCATAAATGTACTGAAAATATTCAATAAACTAAAAAACATGACTAATCATTTATAACAACTTGTTTTGATTTTAAATGTAATATTCTATTCATCTCCAAGTCGAATTTAGATATGATGATATATGCTCTTTAAATTAATTATTGAGAAAATTTTAAATTCATAAAACATATACAACATGTCATCCCTGTGTGGAATTGAGATATACTTAACTATTATCTTGTTGATAACTTTATTGTTGACACACATGCCAACTTCTATCTTTATTTAGAATAAGTAAAGCATAGATGGAGAATATGCTCATACTTTATCTTATCAATAATTTATTCAATAACTCTTCAACATTTTTGAAGAATTTGATTTTCTTCTAAGGTCATCTTATAATATTGAAAGTTAGACAAACCAGATCCAAGTATTAATACAATAAGATGTTGTTCATCTCACATTAGTGAAGGATGAGTAGATAATTTTTGAATTAACAAAAAATTAAATAATAAACATTCAACAACTTTTGGTATCACACTAGTTATTTTGACATTTGAATTAAACTTTTAGATAATTACAAATTATTCAATATTAATATTCAACTCATTAAAGAACTACTTCTAGTTGATGAACATTATTTTTTTTCTCATTCTCTCATTTACTAAAATTATTGTCTTCCATTATACTCAAAAAAAACTTTTTACTATTTCTATAGAAGACGTAAATAATTTTCTTACCATGGTGCAAAGCATCAACATCAAACTACCATAATCAATCTAATATCATGTGACAAACATCTATCTCAATGATGTCACAATATATTTTGTTAGAATAAATCTTATCAATAGAAAACTTGACCAAAGAGGTCTTAGAAACTCTAGTTTTCATTTCCTTCTTGATCCAACCAATTTGGTATAAATAATGGTGTGGACTTATCTATAGCCTAATTTTCAAATCATAACTGAAGTGATGATGTTCTCATTATTGTCACTATCAATAATTATATCACATGTCTTAGAATCCACAATGTATTTTGTTTTGAAAATGTTATGGCATTCTGGATCTTCTTCTTGTTTTTTTGCATATGTCAATCTTCTTACTATAAGTGAGTTTGATAGTGCATCTCTAGAATTAATTTTAATAAAAAAATTATCTCACCTTCAATTTCTGGCTCTTTATATTCTATTTTGCCTTCGATATAATACATAAAGTTTACCATGCCACATTTTGAATAAATATTTGATTTATGTTTATTTTTTTCACCACTACAATATTTAAGAATGACATTGAGTATAAAGATTTTTGTTCGTAGAGACGAGCAAAAAAAAATGCTCCACTTGATCTAACAAAAGTTTAATTCAATCATCTAGTTTGTGGTGTGGAAGAAACAATAATTTATTTTTTTCTATCTAGTTGAAGAGTTGAATCCTTATTTTCAAAATTGAAAACTATTATTACAATATTTTTAAGTTTGAAAAATGACTATAAAACTACTTTGTCTTTAATTTCTCATCTTAGACTACCTTTAAATCTAGAAATCATATATGACTTAGATTTTCTTAAGTTGATTTGAGAAGATAAATGATAAAAATCTTCTACAAAAATAGAAATAGATCTAGTGCCTGGTCTATAATTCTGATACTATTGATACTAGATGCGAAAAGCTTTTTGTCCCATGATTATAAAGAAAATGAGATTTCAAAAGTTTCTTTATTTTCTCCCACGATTATAAAGCTTTTTGTCTGACTTTATAAATGTGATTTGTAATTAATTTCATCAGGCAAAAGCTCCACCTTTCAATTTATAAGTTAATAGATTTATTTATTTTTCATCTAAAAATTTCATGTACTCAAAAAAATGTTTTACTTCAAGTAACCAATCTAAAATCTCTTCAATCTTGAATAGTCATTTATGTTAGATATAAGCCCATTAAATTTCTGTCATTTTAGCATCTAAAAATGATCATATCAATTTTAAAAACTTATGTTGCTTCACCAGCACTCTTGTGACATTCAACTATTTTTTGTTTCTAAGATTATATTGTGGTGATTATTATCCATGATATCTTGTATGAAGATTTGTAATTGATCAATGAATATTTTTTTCTTTAAGGTCTTATTTAGAAGAGATTTTTTGACTTGTCATTATGCTAATATTATGTTGACAAGTTACCATCTAGAGTTTATACTTTTGACCTTCTATCATACTTCAGCTCATATTTTTTTAGTTTGAACATATTTTATCAATGAAAATATGTCTAGAGTTTTTCAATTAGTTAATGAGCATTTAATAAGTCCAAATTTTAATGATTTGGTGTCACTTTAATTCAAACTTAACCAAAAATAATTAAGAAAAAATCCACTTAATTACTCTATATCAAACATAGGGCAAGTAAGGGGTCAATCCACAAGAACAGAAAATTAATTTTAGAATTGTTTGAGGCCTAGAAATGGTAGAAATAGCTTTGGGAGTTAAATTTTATTCTTATGGATTTTTATAGAGTTTAATATAATTTTTCTGGAATTTACTTGTGCAGAAAATACAGGTAATGATTAGAATTTTATTGTGTAGTATTTGTTTCTAATTTTAATTATTTATTTTATTTTTCAATGCAAAAGTAAAATAAGAAATAATAATAAAATAACTTACCTTCGCGGTTGACGGTCGGGTCGGGGGGGGGGGGCAGCGCGGGTGGGTCGCTGATCTCCCGTGACTGTTTTTGGACTTAACCGAAATTTAGGGCTTTTAGTTACATCCGAAAGGGTAGAGAGAGAGAGGGCAACAGGCACGCAATGACCAGCAGCGAGTGCACGGCGACTGGTGATAGGCGGCAGTGGTGGTCGGCGGACGTGCAGCGGCTGGCGATGGGAAGGCGGCGGTTGTCGGCGGACAGTGGTGGTCGATGGACAAGCGATGTGAGGAGCGGCAGAGTGGGTCAGTGGCGGAGTGGTGGTTCACAACGAAGATAGACGAGGAACTGGATGACCTTTTTTTTGTGTGATTTCTTTATAAGGACTAATTAGAGAGAGAAAGGATGACCTCGAGAGAAAAAAACATAAATCCTAAAGTGAGCAAGTGGACGAAATGGTGGGGTAGAGAGAGAAAATGAAGGAAAATGAAGGGGAAATGATGAGAAGCGATGAAGATGAGGAAAAATGATGATTTAATGTAAACCTAATTTCCTAAAAGCAACCTAGTGCTCATTTCTTGAGCCCTCAATGCATACTCTCAAGTTCAATCCTTATATTCCACCAAGATCGGGTATTTTTTCTTCAAGTCAAACAAGAGAGAAAATTGAATGATCACTTCAAGAAACTTACACCAAGCAAGGAGAATATTTGGACCTTGGAGAGCCTTGCCTTGTTGGCCAGCCTTTTGTTAGAGCACATCCAAAATAATGAGAGAGAGAGAGAGAGAGAGGAGAAAAGAGTTTTTATATATGAGCAAGTATGACTAAAATATCCCTTCATAATTTCCTAATCTATCTGTATGAATTTCGAAATCACTTCCTCATAAATAGATTTAGGAAGGTCTAAATGGGCCTAGACATGGCCCCATAACCTCCTTTAATTTCTCCTTGAAACTCTAGAACCAAAATTCCTCTAAAGTATTCTTAGCTCATTGACGTGATTTAGTCATTGTATATTAAATCACATAAATTTAAAATTTATAAAACTAGAAAATACTAATTTTAAAATATTTAGAAGTATTTATAAATAAATATATTAATTAAAATTTAATAAAAGTTTCATCTACTATTAGGTAATATTCTAATTTAAGTCAATCACAAAAATATAATATACTATTAGGTAATATTCTAATTTTTTTGTAAATAATATAATTTTTTTATAAACTTTAGATTAAAAAATAAAAATAAAATATATTTAAAACTTATAAAAAAGAAAAATAAAGGTGTAGACGTCAAGATGATGTCAGCACTCGATGAATGTGAATTGAGTAGAAATAGAGTTCCATCTAGTGATTCTTATGTAAGTGATTACATATGATTTAATAGTTAAATTAAGATCTATAAAAGCTAGAATAATCGTAATTGAATAAAGAGTAATTTAGAAATTTTAAATCACACAAATTATATCTAAATAAGATGAAAAATAAGTTGAAAATAAAAAAATAGAGTTCTAGAGTCATAGTGGTGATTTACTGACGATATATTAAAATCTTAAGTGTTCAAGAGGATTATTGTGTAATGTCCGCAACACCTCAAAGGTTTTCATTTGATAAGGACAATGTGGATAATCTTTAGATCTTCTCGCGAATTTTAAAAATCAATAAAAATAGGTCATTGAATTTTCTTTGGTGGCTACCACCTAGTAGAATGAAAAAATGACAACTTTGTAGCTCTCTAACAATTGTCACTCAATAGAGAAGAGTAGAATGAAAGTCGAGTACGTGCTTGAGAACTTCATCATTATGTCTGCACAACAAGAGAAGGTTCTTCATCGCATTTAGTATGCTCTCAAGAAGTGATGACTCATCTCTCGATAAATCATCCTCTTCTCGATAATGACTTATTTGTCGATCAATTAGAGATGATTTACTTAATAGATTCGTGATCCTTTTATTACAAATCATTCAACAATTTTAGTAATAATATTTCACAAATTACATAGACAATATTTTTGCTAATGATTGAGTGATTCTGGTGACTTAATCAATCACAGACGATATGCAAGAAAGTCATGATTTAATTAAATAAAAATATAAGTTTTGACTTTAGTAGAATTCAAACCCGCACTGATCGTCAACTTATATGAGAGAGAGTAAATAAATACTTGAATATTCTTATATATTAATGTCATCATGATATCTCGTTGTTATAAATAAAGGATATTTTAGGTATTAAAATTTTGAAGATATTCTAGTGAAGGTGGATGTAGGTTTAGTCCCACATCGATTGTATGTCAAAGTTTTGGACAAATATATAATAATATCAAATTTAAAAGTAATGAGTCCCTTTATCACGTGTGTACGACCACTCTTTGTCTCATAGCCAGTTGGCTATTAGTGATGTGGAAAGAGAGTGGCGCGCATGTCCCCCCATGAGTCCATAGCCACTCAAGCCCCTTACTTGTGACTCTATCTCGATTGTGCTACTAACTCATTTGTACGCACAGTTGGTTAGTGGGTCCCCCCTTTTTTCTGTCTTTTTATTTTATTTTATTTTTCTTCATTTATCTTAAAAATAAGATAATAAAAATTATATAAATTCACATAAAATCATATAATTAGCTAAAAAAATCATATTAATCAATTAAAAACTACTTTTTATAATTTAACACATATATAAGTCTATTTATCATGAATTAAGTTTAAACTATATTATTTATTAATTATTAACTCATGATAATAAAAACTTATAACCCATTAAGGTAACCTTCATCCATTAAAGTGCTCCTAATTTATTGTTGATTTCTATTAAGATCTGCACACATAAAAACTTGAAAATATTTACTAGTAATAAAACTACTTGACTTTATAGTAGGGTTAGTCAAAATCATACACAATTTATGTGTAGTGTGTAAATAGTAAAATTAATACAAAATTTTTGAATTTTTTAATAATTATATTAATAACATGATATTTTAAAGATTTAAATAAACAAAAATCACATAAAATGTAAGGAAGAATGAACACACATATCATGTTATCGGTATTTTTTTTCTTTAAGGTCGAATTAGAATATTATTGTTGAGTTTGTCATTTTATCCACAAACTTAAGTGACATGTTATTGTCCAAGTTTTATGTTGTAGCCTTTTGATCATTTTTCATCTCAAATTTTTCTTGTCTCATATAGGTTGTCCTTGATAATGTATTTGCAAATGCAAAAATAATGAATGTATATTTTTATCTTGTAGGTCAAGAGATGTGACTTAGTCATTGTATAATAAATCATGCAAATTTAAAATTTAAAAAACTAAAAAATATATAATTTTTAATTTGTAGAAGTATTTTAAAAAATAAATCAATTATAATTCAATAAAATGTTTCAAAAATAGTGGAGAATGTTTAGGTCAATCATAAGGATGTAAGATAATATTGAGTAATATTTTAAAATTTTCTCAAAATAATATAATTTTTTTATAATTTTAAGACTAAATGATGAATATAAAATATATTCAAAAACTCGACGAATGTGCGTTAGATGAAAATTGAGTTGTACTTGACGATTCTTACATAAGTAATTACAAATAATTTAATTAGTCAAAATAAGATCTGTAAAAGATAAAATAATCATAATCGAATGAAGAATAATTTATAAACTTTAAATCATACAAAGTATCACTAAATAAAATAAAAATTAAGTTGAAAGTAGGAAAGGCAGAGTTTTAGCTCACGATAGTGATCACTGGATTTTTGTGTGTTCATAATGGTTATTGTGCGATGTCTATGGCCTCTAGGGCTCTCATTGGATATGGATGACTTGAACATTTATTGAATCTCCTTTCAAAGTTCAAAAAATGATGGTAGAAGTTAAACTAATTAAATAATGGTAAACTAAAGTTTTGGTGTTGTGATAGTGATGTGTCAGTAATGTGTCAGAATATGAGCATTTGAGAGGATTGTCATGTAATATCTATGACTTTACAAGTTCTTTTTGGAGAAAGACGACATGAATAACTTTTAGATCTTTTTACAAAGTCTAAAAATTAATGAAGTGGGTTGTCAAATTGTCTCTGACGATTGTCATGTGACAAAGTGAAAAATGATGACTTTGCCACTCTTCGACAATTGTCACCTAACATAGTAGAAAAATAGTGACTTTGCAACTCTTTGATAGTTGTCACAAAATAGAGATGAGTTGGATGAAATGTGGTGTGTCTTAGAGAGCTTTAACTTTAAGTCTGCATGACAAGAGGAAGTTTTTCATCACATTTAATATGCTATTTAGAGGTGGCGACTCGTCTCTCACCAAATCATCCTCTTCCCAATAATAGTTTATTTGTCGATCAATAAAAGATGATTTATTTGATAGATTTGTAATCTTTTCATTATAAATTATTCAATAATATTAGTAACGATACTTCACAAATCACGTGTTAAAATTATTATCGATGATTGAGCGATTATGATACCTTAATTCTTCACCAACAATCTATAAGAATATATCGATTTAATCAGATAAAAAATATGAGTTTTGACTTTAGAAAGATTCAAATCTTTGTTGATTTCTTAACTATATGAGAGAGAGTGAAATTAGTACTCGAATACCTTTATATAGTGACGTCATCAATGTATCTCACTCTTATAAATAAGAGCTATTTTTAAGTATTAAAATTACTGAAAATCTTTGAGAAGTCGATTTAGTCTCACATCGATTATTTGATGAGTTTTGAGCTTATATATAATAGTAGAAGATGTTATGATCAATAAGACTCTCTCTTGCATGTGTTTGACTACTTTTTGCTCCCACACTTGATAAATCACTAGTGATGTGAAAAGAGAGTAATGTACACATGTCTCCCTTATCAATTTATCCTTAGATGCTAGAGCCCACCACTTATGACTTTGCCTAATTGTGCTTTCAACCTACTTTTGGGTCTGATTGACTAGTGAGTTCTCCTTTTTTTCTATATTTTTATTTTATTTTATTTTTATTTATTTATCTCAAAAATATTATTATAAAAATTATAAATATTTATATACATTTATATAATTAACTAAAAATTTACATTAACTAACTAATTTTTATATAATTTAACATAAATATAAACATATTTATCATGAGTTAAGATTAAGACTATATTATTTATTAATTATTAACTCGTAATAATGAAAACTTATTATCAAACTTAAATACAATCATTTTGTTATTTTCTCTACATAACATTCTAATATGTCAGCATGTAAGCCATACACCGAAGATTTCTCTACTTTCTTCTTTGTTTAATAAAAATAGTTCAATTTAGTTGTCATATAAGACTTGAGATCAAGTCTTGTTTAAGTCACTGATGATTTTATTTTATCATAAATATTTAATCAACTTTTCACATTGCCACTATAGTGTTCTTGATTTAAAATTCTACTTATACTTTTGTTTGAATATTTTTTCTGTCATTTTCCTAATTTCACATAGCTTGCTTTCTAAGTTTGAATATCATATATGTTATTATATGTGTTTAATTTTTTAGATATTTTCTATGCTAACACTTTTATCTTTTAGTGCTCACATGCTGCATTTGAATCCCATGAATAACTTTGTCACACATTGACACAAGTTATTATGTACTTTTATTTTATTAATATTGCATTGTATATTATTTCAACATAAAAATATATTTTAATAACATGACTCATTGAATTCGTTGTTATTCATAGTGTTGCATAAAACATTATCAATAGATGTAATTTGAATATTTGTTAATAATATCTAACATGTGACGTAAATAATCATGATGATTCAATGAATTATATAATAATTCACTCAAGAATAATTCTTGAAAAACCGATAGATAATCATGGTGATACAATGAATATAACTTTGTCACATGTTGACACATACAACATTTGATAAATTTTATATTATGTGTCAAAACCAAAGACATCTACATAAACTAAATATTAAATATTAATTAAAAAATTATTTATATTAATTAAAAATAATTTAAAAATAAATGTACTAGAGGAATTAACAATCTTTCTTACATTACAAATTAAAATAGTAAAATATTGTCATATTCATATTTGGAAAAAAAATACTTATGAGATCAAATTATAAATATAATAGATGCATCCTATTTAGTATGTGCTAACGTAATAGATTTTAACATAATCTTGAGGAATCCTATAAATGGGGCAGTTATAAAGGATGGCTTCTTGGGCTAGTGTCTTTGTGAATGAGAGATCTTTCTGACCAAGCGTGTCTTTTAGGATTTTTGATTAGAACTCCGAAAGCATGTTTGATGGGTCGAAGTGTTCTGTCGGATCCCAATATCGGGGAAGGTGATCTAGGTCTAACCTTTCCTTCTTTTGACCTGGTTTATCGCAAATTTTTCGGGAGTGACCACAAATCACTCAGAGCGTGTAAATTAAGCCAGCCTCCTAGGGTTCCGACAGAGATCACTCCGCGTAAGTCCTCGAGAGCCGCTTCACCACTGGGGCTCTACAGGTTGTCGTCTCCGCCATCTCCCACTCTTCTCCCTCTCCTCTCCCTCCCTCCGTTCTTGTGTGCGTGCTCGTACTTGGTCGCTCCCGTAGTTGCTGTCCTATCTTCCGGGCTAAAACCCTACTGCCTAAACCCGTGATGTGAGGAAGGGGAAAAAACTCGAAACCCTAACGCCGCCTGCAGCGTCACGACAGTCAGACGGCCCCGGGTGCCTCACCGCGCTCGCCCATTCTTGGTGGGCGCTGACTCTCTTTTGGTTTGCATGCTGTTGGAAGCAGGTCGCTCTTGGGTGACACCTTCCTCTCCTTTTCTCTGGAAATCCTTGTGACAAAGTGAGGGCGTCGCGGCGTCTGTCCATCCAGAAGGTATGATTAAGGGTACCTCATGCTGTCCGACCAAAACACAAAATCCCTCTCTCTATTTCTCCCTCCCTCCCTCTCCCTCTCTTCTTGGCGGCGTCTCTTTGGTGCTTTCGTTTGGTGGCTAATACTTCGCAGATCTTCTAATTTTGGGGGATATCGGTAGCATTGCCGTGCTGCTGACATGCTCTGATCGGCATTTCTTTAAATGAAACCCGTTCCCTTTTATCCTACGGGAAAATGGCTCTTTCTTGCCCTCTACTTGAGCTCTTCCTTCAAATTAGCTGGGCTTGCGTCTGATTTCTGTGCTTCGGACCGAAACAACAGGCATTCCCCCCCGGGACGATAATCGGTGCTTGCAGAACTGACCTATAGATGGCGAGTAACCCGCAGTCCTCAGGGTCACAGGTCCTCGTCCATTCTTCTGATATTTTACCTTTCCTTTTTTCGTTGGTACACTTAATCCACTTGCTGTTTCACTGAGATCATTGCCTCTGGAACAGCCACTCCGGCCTCCTGTAGTAGGATCGCCTGGTGGCCCTCCTCTTCAGAACTTTGGACCGCCAATGTCTATGCAGGTGAGGAAGGTAATCTTTTTTTGTATGTTTCCAGACTTATGCATATGCTGGTTGGGCTTTGTTTTCATGGAAGGTAACATTTTATTTTGCTTACTCCAGTATAGACCTGTAGTCCAACCTCAGCAGGCACAACAGCAGTATATGCCACCAGTACCCCAGCAGTATTCTCAGATTGGTCCACCCATGCCGAACGTTGGGATGCCCCCCGGCCAGCCACAGTTACAACAATACTCCCAGCCAGGACAACAACTACCCCCAAGGCTGGTTCAACCAGGTCAAGGTCCTCCTGGATCGCAGCCTGTTCCAGTGCCATATGCCCAGCATGGCAGGCCAGTTTCCTCAGGGATGATGCAACCACAACAAAACGTTCAGCCACCAGCTAGCCATGTGCCTGCTATGGGTGGGCCAACGATGCCTTACAATGTCAGCTCGTCATACACTGTAGGACTTCTTTACCATAAGTTGAACTTTTACTTTTGTAAGAGTCCACTTGATTTAATTTCCTTACCCTGGAAGAAAATTATGTTTTTGAATGTAGTATACAACATCTTATGGGCAACCGCAGAGTAGCATTGCTCCCCTCACCCAATACCAGCAAATGCCCCAAATGCATGCACCTCCGGTTGCTCCAGGAGCACAACAACCTTGGTTACAAACAGGAAGTCAGAGTACACCATTGTCTACGGCAATGCTGCAAGGTGTTCAACAGCCTTCAGTCTCAACGGGTTCCATTCCTGTAAGATAAATTATTCTCTCCCTCTTTCTCTCTCTCTTTATATGTCTGCTGATTATTTTACATTCAAAATCATTTTATTCGTCATTACCTTTGATGCCAAGTCGCCTTGAAGTTTCTGTTTTTATCCTGAATATTCCCTTTTAAAATGGCCGCTCTACAGACGAGTTCCACTCAGCAGTCGACTGATTGGCAAGAGCATGCCTCTGCTGATGGGAAAAGGTATTTTAATAGGTTGTACTGAAGATCTAGGTTCCACTTTAGTTTCATGTCTCGGACTTCAATGATTTGTTTCATAACTTCTTGAATATTGCAGGACAGATTTTTTATTCTTGTAATTGTTCATCTTTTAAAGTTTTTTCCCTTCGTCTTAACTCTTAGGTATTACTACAATAAGAAAGTGCTCTTCATCTTAACTTTTAGGTATTACTACAATAAGAAAACGAGACAATCAACTTGGGAGAAGCCTCTTGAGCTGATGACACCGATTGAGGTGAGTTAATTGCTATGCATTTTTGACCTATTAATACCCTATTTATAGCATCAACATTTATTTATTTGATGTTCACACAATGGAATGTATAAATGTTTAGACTAACTTTATTTACTGTTCTTGACTGTCGTGTACTTAAACTGAACAAAATTGTTTTATGCGGATCTTTGTTTCCTTGCATGTTCTTCCGCTTGTTTGTAGATGTCTTTTGGCTCATGGGGAGAAAATAACAACTGCTCTGTATGCTCATTATGAAGACGGATTTCCATATTCTCGAGGCAGGCAATATTGCTATTCATCTTTCAGTACATAAGGGGAATTTTATTTTACATAGCATTGCATTATTTTCATCCCATTTGTCAAAATTAAGTTTGGTTTTTTGGCAGTTTTGTATGTCTTATCTTTCTTACATTCTTTTTGCTAAATATAGGTTACCCTGAAAATGTGCATGGGGAAGAGGCATCCCAAGATTCTTATTTTGTTTCTTTTGTCTGAAATTGCTTATTTTGGATTATGTAGAGATATGATGGTGCATATTTCTCTTCAGACAGTCAGGTTAATGAAAGCCAAAGCATTATACTGATGAAATTTGCACCCTCTAGGCTGTTAGTGGCAACACTGCTTCTAAACTAAGTGACATCTTATGAAGTTCCACTATCTCGTAGTTGAGGCTGCTGGAATCTCAACCCCGTCCATCAGTTATTGGTTGCAACTTTCTGTCTCCTGTTTTATTACTCGGCTCATTTTTTTCCTGGGCATGTATCAATATTAATTTATTGACTTTTCTTTCATCATACATATCGGGATGCTGATATTTATTGATTTTATGTGATTCACCTTCTGTTTGTATATCCAGATGTTTTCTTTGTTTAAGTAGTTTCGTTCTTACTTATTTCTTTGGCAATCTGTAATGCAACCGGTTGGCTGATAAGTTCATATAATTTGCTTGATTTTGGAAGTTTCTAGAGTCTGCCCTCAGGTTCATGATGTACATCTTTTGTCGAAGGTATGGAGTACGATTTTATGAGTGCTGAAAGCTTGTCTCAAGTGCAAAAATTATCACGTTCTCATTGCTCGACAATATTTTGCATAGTAACATTAGATTTTTATTTTTATTTTTTAAGGACTTTATTTCTTATGCCCTATGGTGTATTTATCTCCTTCAATCAAGTCATAGAATTTTCGAATTTAGATGACTTGATACATGTGGAATGTTGTTGATTGAAGTGCGTTTATTATTCAAAGATGAACATTGGAATCAATTGATCGTTTGGGTCCAAATGTCTGCACAGTATCAAACCTTATGTAATTGTGGTTCGATATCAGGTATCACATGAACGTGTTTTTATAGTGTAATATCATAGCTTCTGTATTTGAAAGACTTGTTTGTTTCTCATGCTGGGAACGCTACAGGCCATCTGGAAGAATAAGTGGTTTTGGGGGCGGGGGTTGGTTCTCTGGGCAATTTGCAACGTCTGTTGTCATTGCAGAGAAGTTAGTTGTGCTACTTCTTGGCTGTAGTGCAGTCCAGTAGTTAACATTCACTCTTGGTGTTGGGTATTAAAAGATCCCAAGAATTGTGGCCTTCAAGAACATAGTTGTCTGGTGTCTCAAGTTTGGATAATCAAGCAACTTGTTTGAGCTTGGCCTGGAGTTAGTCCTAAGATATGCGGCCACTTGAAGAGTTAGGGCTATTGTTGGAGTGCTCAAGCCAATGGGAACCATGTTGGCGTGGCGTATCATGCGACTTTGTTGATGATATTTTTGTTAATAGCTGAGTTGTGTTAGTTACTACCTGTACATTACATTGGAACAATGCCATTTAGTCTAAATGCTATATTCAATTTTTTTAATTAGTATTATGTGATGTCGCTTTCTAAACTTATACGGAGTCCGTTTCCAGGATTAGACGTTTGCAGTTTTTCATTCAGTTGGTTTAGAGTGTGCTGTAATTATTCGGAGTTTGGCTGCTCGTGAAGAAATTAGAAGCTTGAATCTCCCCAACTGATTAGGAACACTTTTCAGCAACGCCATTAAATGGGTTTAATGCTACGATGCATAATTTCTCAATTGCTATAGAGATTAAAGTGTTTACCTTTTCCTTGTCTGTCTCTCTGCTTGACAGGTGAAAATTGTCTTGGAAACTACTTATTTATGTACAAAGGTTTATGAGGGCTTCCACCTAGATTTGCGAATCACTTTAAGGCTTCAGATCTAGGTCATGCTTACTAGAATAAGCTGCCTTTCGGTTGAACTTTGTGCTTCATTCTTCTAGTTTCTAAGTTGTATAAAATTCAGTGTTTTCACGTGCATCAAGGCCAAAAGAACTCCTTGCTTTTATGAAGTGTACTAATATATCTAAATGATATTCATTTCATGCTTATTATTTTTATCTCAAAAGCTCAGATTGACATATAGTATCCCGCTAAAATGCTACGTGAAAAATATACGGGCTAGAGAATCTCTCCTGTAGTGAACTGTGCTTGCATATGATATGGTTGTCTCAGTTCTGGTGGAGGCACTCGAATTCAATGTATTTCATTTTGGAATCTTTAAATACACGTGACCTTTGTGCCATATTACCTTGACAGTCATCTTTCGTTGATGATTGCCTGAAGATTGCCTGGCTAAGCTTTCACATCTTTCTTCAGTGTAATCTAAACTTTTGTGATATCAAAATTTTTAAATATAATTTATTCTTGAATTGTCTAAGACACTTTATGTAATGTGTTTTTGGGGTTCTTAAGTTGTTATGAAAATCAGTGGTCTTCATGCTGTATGGGTTTTTGCACTTTTCTAGAAATTTTATTGGTATTACTTTTCCTTGATATGCCTTGTGAAATGCAACCTTCGTTTCCCCGCTATTAGCGGCTTATAAATCCTGTTTTTGTTGCCACAGAGGGCTGATGCATCAACTGTTTGGAAGGAGTTCACTACTCCAGATGGCAGGAAGTGGGTTTTAGTTTTTCACTTTGAACCAAGTTATTCTGTTTTGTTGTGATCCAGATAGCACTCTGTGGATATTGCAGGTACTACTATAACAAAGTTACAAAACAATCAAAATGGACAATTCCTGATGAACTGAAGGTTCGTGATAGTCCCTTCAGATATTCTATATTTCAGTAGTTTGCTTTCAAACTCTTTTGATCGTCGCACATCCTTCCCTGCATGTGTTGTATCTGCTTTCCAGTTGGCTCGAGAGCAAGCAGAAAAGGGTGCAGCTCAGCAAGCACAGTTAGAAACGTCTGCTCCTGCTGCAGCTTCTGTTTCTGTAGAGATACCATCATCCACTGCAACCAGTGGCACAACTTCTGTCATGGTGTCTGGTGTAACATCCAGCCCTGTTCCTGTGACACCTATTGTTTCTGCTGTAAATGCAACCACTGTGGCGGCGTCTGGGTCACCATCTGTATCCACGGCTGCTCCTGCTGCAATTCCAGTGAGCACAGGCTTGGGAGCTGAGATCATTCCTCCTGTGTCTGTGTCTGCTTCAGAAAATGCTTCTCTTTCTGCATCAGTGGATGCTACAGCCACAACAACAAAGTATTGGCTCTACTGACTAGTTTTCTTTTGATAGTATCTCAATTTGTGTACATTGTGAACTAATATGATATTGTTATTATTATTATCTGATATTAACACTGGCATATCTAATTTCTTTGTTTCTCTCTTCTCGGTTTTAGAAGTCTTGATGCCACTTCAACCCAAAATGTTGAAGCTATCATAAATGGTACTTCTGCTCAGGATCTGGAGGTAAGATAATCTTGAGTTAATTAGCTTCGCTAGATTTTCTCCATTGTTAATGACAAAATTGTCTGCTGCATGCCTAAAAGTTAATCAGATTATGATAGTTATCATAAATGCCTAATCATTTCTTTACTTGTAGTTAGCATCCTATGGTATTAAGTGGTTCTTAACTGATCTGATCGCGATTCATGAATATTCAATTTGAATACGGTCTAAAATTTTTATGTTTCGCGTTCCAAAGTTAATCAGATTGTATTCAGAACATTTTTCATTTGTTTCTTTGCGGTGTATGCAGTTGTTTAGTCTCCATTGCTAAGTAAACGTTGACTATTACTGTCTTGTTTTTGAAATCCATTCCAGAAAGCTTCTTTTGTTCTTCTTGAGATCATTGCGAGGAGACGGATATTGCAAATAATAGTTTGGTGGTCTGTGTGCTACAGATTTCTTTATAATTATAAGTCAAGGCTGAAATTTTCTTTGTGAGAACGTTTTTCCACACATATGTGGTTGTCTCATGAGATTGTGTCAGCTTCTTTCGATTCGCATAGTAGTCACATCCTGTTCCACTGCCTTTAAGTATCTGTACTCTTTGGTAAGCTTAGAAGAGTGATAACCTAGTGTTTTGTGTTTTTCATTTCATTTCTTAATATTTTTACTAGCTTCTCTATGATGGTGCTTCTTGCTTTTCTTGGGGAATTGATCTCTACTGTATTTCTTGAAAATTTTTAGTGCTAAGTCGCTGGGTTTGAAGCTGCCTCTAATTTAGCAGTGATTCCGATCGAAGCGACGGGCCCTTTATTTGTTTTGGATGGTGCTAATAAATGAATGATCTTCTCCGTTTTACGCTTTTAACTGTGTACTGCAAGAGGTCTTGATTCTGTTACCATATTCATTTAATGCCTTTGCAGGAAGCAAGAAGAAAAATGCCAGTTATTGGGAAGGTTAACGTTACTCCAGCGGAGGATAAAACAGCCGAGGAAGAACAATTTATTTATGCTAACAAACAGGTAATGTCTTTAGTTGCTAAGCAATCCAATTCTTTCATATGATCAATTATATAATTATTTCTTTCAGGAGGCCAAACACGCGTTTAAAGCACTATTAGAGTCTGCAAATGTCGAATCTGATTGGACATGGGATCAGGTATATTTTCTTTTCTTATCATTCTGGTTTATTTGGCATTAATCTGAGGCTGTGACTTTGGAAAATTTATCTCAGGCGATGAAAGCAATTATCAATGACAAGAGATATGGTGCTCTTAAAACTCTTGGGGAGAGGAAACAGGCGTTTAATGAGGTAATCCTGTAGTGAACCTGCTCTGTTGAGTTCTTGGTTGTGCTCTGTTTTCTTTCCGTTTCTCTTTTTATTTCCTCTCTCTGTGCTCTTTTCTGCTGATCACTTGTTCCGCTTTCATTTCATGGTTATCCTTGGTTTTCCTAGAGCATTTCGGGCAATCTCATTCTTTACTTGATTTATGATGACATGCCTCTTACCTTTGATTATATTTCAGTACTTGGGTCAACGTAAGAAGCAGGAGCTCGAGGAGAGACGCATTAAACAGAAGAAAGCTCGAGAAGATTTTACAACAATGTTGGAAGTAAGTTACATCACACTTGTGTATATTAATAATTATTATCTGCTCCTTTTCTGACGGTTCTTAATATGCCAATTTGTGTAGGAGTGTAAAGAACTCACATCATCTACAAGATGGAGGTGCGGTTCTCTCTTCCTTTACATCTTTGTGTGCATCCTGCTCTCCTTTCTTCCCACCGTGTGATATACGTTCATGGGTGATGCTATACCATCAGGGAACTACTTATGTATAGTTCTTTTTCCATTCTCCCATGGAAGTCGATTTCTAAGGACTGGGTTGCTTTGATGAATTTATATTGCTTGCTGTGTTTTGATGAATATGTATTAACTTCAAATGCGTTTTACTTTTTATGCTCAGCAAAGCTGTTACCCTGTTTGAGGATGATGAAAGATTCAGTGCTGTTGAACGACCAAGAGAACGTGAAGATCTTTTTGAAACTTACAAGCTAGAACTTCAGAAAAAGGTTTCGTGCAATATTTGTTTCGTGTAATATTTTTTTTATTTTGCAATCTTCTTGATGCCAATTCTTGTTTTATTGATGTGGATCAGATTCGTTCTATGCTAGTTTTGTCTTGAAATCATGAATTCCTTAGTAATGAAGACCGTCTCTTCATCTTTATGGTGAAAAAGTGGTTAGACAGCTGCCATTGGCATATAGATTCAGTAAGCCATTTGAATATATGATAGAAAAGAAAACTGTCCTTTTCCTTGCCAGCCTTAAGTCTGAGCATCCAATCAGGGTAGCCTTGTTTACTTGTGAGGAAAGGGAATCTTTCTCGTCGCTCCAAGGAAATGATGATCAAGATGAGATAATTATAGCTGATTATTTGACATATCTTGAAGAAATTTCAATACACTCAGACGGAATAAGCAGCTAATGACTTGTTCGTGGTATCATTATTTAATCAATACACAAGTTTTTCCCTCCACGTTCAAGGGTAAAGATCATTTGGATATGGCCGAGAAAGCCTAATATTGGGATAAAAAGGCATGCTCCATTGTTAGGGCCATGTACTGATATCCAATGATAAAGGCATGGAGTCTACATCATTTGTTAACCTGTTACATGCAAGCTGCCTGCTAGAATTTCACAGTTCATGCTAGGCTAGATGAAATACTGTAGGCAGCTCCAATGCTTGTGCTTTACAATCGGTGGGCTTTCCTCGATCAATAGGGACGACTCTGAATTTTTTCCGTGGTATGACTGTTTGGGGGAACATGAACTATGGCTTATTGGTCGTTTTCTACAATGGTGCTTGTCTACTGTGTGGTGTGGTGCAGTATTATTTTCAATGTTAATATCTTCAGATGTTTATATCCGTGTAGTTGCCACTACACATAATCCTTCAAATATTACGTTCAGAGTGTCAAGGATTCCTTATGAGTGGAAAATTGTGACAATGGTTCGCAGTCGGATGGCTAGTTATGTCAGAATTGGGAGTGGAATCAATCATGCTAGGTTTTGACGAGTTGATAGAATTGTTTCATCTTCAGTCTCTGGCATGTTACAATATCCCAGTCTCTAAACCCTCTTACAAAATCTCCTATCGAAGTTGCCAAATGTCAAAGTTGGAACACAGACTTCATAATATCAGGTTTCTAATGTAGTATTACACTATTATATCAATGAAAGGCAAGCCTGCTATGGTCTCATTGGTTATTGATGCTTGTTGTTCCATTTGTATTATTCAACTGACCATTGTCATAGAATTTCCTGTGCAATGTTAAATGTTGGCTAACTTTTTCATCATGTTGAATATGGTTGGATGCAGGAAAAGGCAAAGGCTGCAGAGGAGCATAAACAGAATATAATAGAGTACAGAGCTTTCCTAGAATCGTGTGACTTTATCAAGGTTTGTGTAAAGATAAAAATAAAGGAGTTTGCAGGATTTATCCTAAGGAAGATGGTCTCTACAATGTTGTTTTCCTGTATGGCAGGCAACAAGTCAATGGCGTAAAGTTCAGGATCGTCTTGAAGATGATGAAAGATGCTCTCGGCTTGAAAAGATTGATCGCTTGGAAATTTTCCAGGTACTTTCAATCCATATTGTCACCTATCACAGTTTTTGTTGACAATATTTGCTAATATATCCAATGGCAGGAATACATACGTGACTTGGAAAAACAAGAGGAGGAGCAACGAAAGATACAAAAGGTGCGTTCTGTTAAAACAATGTACATGGATCATAATCCCATAGTTTTGCTTATAAATACAGTGTTTATCTTATGTTCATGATTTAGGAGCAACTAAGACGAACAGAGAGAAAAAATCGTGATGAGTTCCGGAGGCTGATGGAAGAGCATATTGCTGTTGGCATTCTTACTACTAGGACTCACTGGAGAGACTATTGTTTGAAGGTATGTGGGTGGAAAGTTTTATTGAAATTAGAATTGTTTCCAATAACCATGAATTACGTATTCGTAATGATTTCATGGAACAGGTTAAGGATTTGCCACCATACATAGCTGTATCCTCAAATACATCGGGTTCTACACCCAAAGATTTGTTTGAAGATATGGCTGAAGAACTAGAGAAACAGGTTAATCTTTTTTGCCAGAATTGTTTAATAAAATTATCTTCTTTTGATTCTAAGTCAATTAGTTATACTTTAGTTATCTTGGTGTCCAACTTCTGTTTGAAATGTATGATGAGTAGGTGTTTTCCAAAGAGAAGTTTTATTTTCATCCTCTGGTTTCTCCCCATGGCGGACAGAATTTCCCTTTAGGCGCATCCTTGTCCTTCATTGAGCTGTCTGCTTGAATATTTTTCAATGTGTTTGAACGCTATGAGTTCAATAGTTCCATTTTTAGTGACGTTTATTATCCTTTAGTTGACTCTTTCATGATTGGAGATGTGACCTTGCGTTGGTACCTGACACGGATGTCAAAGTATTTTGGGAAGGAATGATTTTCCCGCATTCTTGCTATCTGAACCTCCAAAGAGACTTGCCATCTGTCTGAAAAAGTGGTCATATAAAACATCGTAAAAAGCGTTAATTTATGATGTTTCTCGATGTTAGTATTGTATGAAAATGCACCGGGAAAGGATACCATCTGTTTCATCTGTTCTGTGTTTTTTATTTAATTTTGGTTTATGGTGTTTTCTGATACCTGAGATTTCAGCAACATACTGAGTAGCGCCTATCTGAAGTGGCTTGTTCATTGGTTCCTTCTTCGTAGTATCTAATACTCCCTAGACCAAGAGCACCTTCATGTTTCCCTGTGCACGCTTTATCAGACTTTGGGGAGCGAATCGTTCTTCTCTCTGGGTTTTCTTTATTAGGAGGCTACAGATGTCTACAGATATCTTTCATCTCTTCACAGGACAGACTTGGGCACAAGTGGGAGGAAAATGGTGATATGCAAAGGTTAATAGAACCGTCTTCACATATTAAGCTCAAAGAGATATTAGATATCTTTTTTGGACCGGAGTGAAATGCTTATTTTCTTCTTCATTGTTTCTGTTGAGTATTAATTGGTGGAATTTGTGATTGTAGAGTAACATCTATTGTCGGATGTTGTTAAAATACTATTGAATCCTTGGTTTTCTTATTGATAAATCGGATGGATAATTTTTTTTTGCGACTGTGTGACACTCTCTGGCTGTTTTTATCAAAGTATGAAGGCTTCTCGCACATAACTCAATAGATTACATGTCCCGTCGTACTATTTTCTGTAGAATGGCTAAATGGTCAGTATACATATCTACCTCCCTTGTCATTCAATCTTTTACACTTGAACACTGTACAGAAGGTTTCTTCGCAAGATTTAAAAACTGTCATATTGGGGTCCAATGTGCGATTTTCATCTTCTTGCTGCTTTATGCTTTAAGCGCGTATTACAGAAGCCAAGAAATGCAAAATGCTTTGTTGCTACTAGACTAGAGTTTTCACAACGGCAGACTACCATTGACAAAGAAGAGGGCGAAGTAGTGAGCAGCTGAGGTGGTAAGGGTGCCTAGGATAACCTGTTGGCTTTTTTCTAATCCACAAATGACAAGAAAGATGGTTTTACTGAACCAATATAAGAGACCCCTTGCATTAGATATATTTCGGGGGTGACGAAGAGCACCTTAGGCAAACTAAATAATTTTGTATACCATTATGACGAAAGAAACACTAGATTACTGATGTAGCATGATATGGACATTTGCTGAAAGGAATATTTTGTGGGAGTTATTAGTTTTTAGAAAGTGGACATGACCAAGTGAACTAATGGTGTGTAGATCAGGGTAGATAACTACCTAGGTTTCCAGAAAAAATCGATCAAAGAAGAAATGCCTTACCCTCGCATTATACCAGGGAACATCTATTCAGGGGAAGTATCCCGCCAATGTAACAATTACTACATCCATTTGGTCCTTGTACTACATGTGTACCATTTGTTTGTCACCACCTAAGCTAAGGTCTGAGCTCAGCCACTAGTAATATTCATAATCCTGTTCTCCAAATGGTAAAGGTTATAGAAGCTTGTCTCCTGTAAATCTTATCCAGTAAGATCTCCAATGTATCAGCGTACAGTTTAACCTAATTCTTCAATTTACCAAGAACAGTGAACTCTAACTCTAATTGTGCATGCTAAAGTCTGTGGGTTTGGAGATCCGGTTCCCCCACATTTTGTTTTTGATTCCTTCTTCAAATGTGAACTGCTTAAAGTGAAAAAAGTGTAGCGAAATCGTTTTGAATTATTAAAAATTTGTCACGGGTCCTAACTGTTGCTTTTATGTAGGAAAATGTATGAATGTACAGAAAATGTAGTCTTGCAGTTTGATTATTATGGTTCATAACTATGAAAATACCATGTTACATTGGTTGTCGATATGAAATTGCAAGCCTGAATATTTGACCTTCGTGACCAATCTAAATATGACAGTTAGCACTTACGATTGTTTTTGCCCCCCCCCCCCCCCCCCCGGGCGAAAAATAGCACTTCTGAATGGCTGGGAGTGTGGTGATATTTTGAACATTCTGAGTAGCTGCGAACTATGTGAACTGATATAGCAAAATCATTCAGCTGTTTGCTTTTTAGTTAAGCTGTTATATGTAGTTGTGAGGTTCCGTGGGTCTTTTGAAGGGATATGAAGTTTTGGGCACGCTTTTCCCTCATGAACGTTTGGTAGCAATGACCTTTTATCTGTATTGCTGTAGGTTGACTGTATGGTCGTGTCTGAGGCTTTATATGCTACGCATCCAGGGATAAGAAATTTCGTCCATACATTTTTTCTCTTTGAATTAATCACTTATGGCGATTATTTCTTACAGGTCCTTTTCATGAGTACTACTGAGTTTTTGATGTGGACTTGTCTCATTTTGATAAGATTTAGTCACCTCTCATGCTGTTATCTCTCCACCATCAAACTGTTTGGAAATTTTTGGAACACCGGACTTCCCACATGCAACTACCTGTAATTTCGATGTCGCGTTTTTTATAAAACATGTACATGTTATTCCTTATTAAGATGTGAGGTCAGCTTGTTTTGTGTCTGCCATTGTTAAGAGCATTTTTCTTACAGCTTTCTTACCCTTTTTCTTGCTAGTATCATGAAGACAAGACTCGGGTTAAAGATGCCTTAAAGATGGGACAGGTGCACATTTGCCTTTGTTTTGTCTTCTCTTCTCTCGCATTACTCACATTTCTCATCTCAATGCAATTATTTTTGCAGATAACCCTGACAGCATCGTGGACATTTGAAGACTTCAAGGCTTCTGTTCCTGAGGATGAAGTTTTACAAAAGATATCTGAAACTAATTTTAAGGTAAGAAGTTTATGTTTATCAAGGAACTAAATGATTAACATCCGCCTTATTCAATATTTTTAGTTTGTTAAATATCCACCAAAGTTTTTCAGTATGCATCTAGTGATTAACAAAGAAAATATATCCGTAAATATTCCCCAGAAATGAAACCTGATCAATGCTACTTTAAAAGCTGATACGCATACAAAGGATACAATTTCTTCACTCAAAAAATTCTCTCATTTAGGTAAATATTATATTCTCCCTAGTTGAAAGAAGCTCACCTGTTTTCTCTCTGTCAGCATGCCCCAGTCATCATCATATTTCTTGATTTGTCATAGAAGTAGCCTTACCTTTTATTATCTTCCTGAACGTCCTGGATTTTTATTCGTTCTGTCCCACGCAGTGCATGGCACACCGGCATTCTGACGACGTGAGAAAAATAATGATATTTAATTTTTGTCACTATTCTGTTTTTAACTGTCACTTTTAGGACGAATAGTGGTCTATCTTCCTAGGTTTTTAGTGGGCTTGTGGCGAGATAGATTGGATGAGATTCCCCTCTGCTTTTTTAAGTTTGTTAGTCTCTTTTGTTTTTCCATCATGTTGGTGGAGCACATTGATGGTGGGTTGATTTTTTTTTTGAGATCTCTGTTATGCTTTAGTTGTTGGCTTGTTGAGAATTGACATGTTTCTCGCTGAATTATATAGTGGCTACCAGTCCGTGTGATCTTGACCGATTTCTTATGTTATTACTGTTTGCACTCCTGTGTTAATAGTTTTTAACTTCTTGAGTCAAAATGTGATATAACTGTTTTTGATGTTGCCTAATTTTTGATGTTTTATAACTGTTTGCGCTCCAGTGCTAGTTGCTTCTAGAGATATTTTTATTGAGGCCTTCATATTTACAATTCAATAAAGCCGAAGGGATTGCTATATCTGTTCAGGTCTGATCCATACTGGATCAGCCAGATTGGGTCATCCGAGGAATAAGCTTGGTTCCCGTATAACGAAAAAAGAGGAAAAGAGTAAGGATATTGTAAAGTAGAAAACGTACTGTTCTTACTGGAGAGGGAGGCTGATGGGAGTGTTAGACCAGTGGTAGCACCAGGTGGTATTGGGATGCTGGAATGGATTACCATTAACAAAGTCTATGAGGTTACACATCACTTTGGATTAGTTGCGGCTGGAGGTCTCCACATCCTTGTATGGTCCAATTTTAATGTGTTGTTTTTTGATGCGATTGAGAGAGGTAGGCCTATTTTGATTCAGAAACCAGTACTTTTGGATCTGTTATCCAAGTTGAGGCCCAGAGTTGGGTCTTCAAAAGTTGACAACCGACAATGTGTGGTTTCACACCTTAGTAGTTGTTTCTTTGTTACAGTCCCACATGGTGTGACCATAAAAACTAATTATGATGAAACTTAATCTTTCCATCAGCGTTTGGAACACCAATTCGGATACCCATAAATAATTCTATGGAACCCAGTATTTCTAAGAGGGCTCTTCCTTTTATCTTTTATAACGAAAATAATATTTATTTATAAATGCACATATTTTTTGGGCCGTTGAATATCTAATTTTGTTTTGGATAAATTTTATTCACATATGAGATTTAGTGCATGTTTACTCAAAAAGGTATAAATGATCGCGGAGAAGATAGCGATATAGAGGGTTTCGAGGATGGTTAAGCTTAGGCAAGGTTTTACCTGATGTATTCAAAGTGATATCCTGATGCTATTTTTCGGAGGTTGCACCAAAGCTGGATGTGCTGATAAAAGCGATGGTGAGGGCAGCTTTCTATTCGTCAGTTGGTGAGATGCTTATTGCCTTTGGACTACATATTATTGAGCATAAAAGTCATGCAGGGGTGGGATTTGTTCAGTTACCCAGTCTATCAGGCGTCTGGTTCTGGAAAAATTACCTCGCGTCCTCTTTGTAATCCACCTGTTTGAATGACTTAGTGGACGATAGGGAGTTTTCGCAATATTAAGGGAGACGTGACTGATGTAGGTGAATATAGAGCATTTAAGCTTTACTCATTTGAGCTCCTAGGTGATACCAGACCTTGAGCTTATGATTTTACTGGGTATTAGCCACTTTAGAGAAAAAAATTGAGATTTTATGGCCATATGTAATATGCCAATATTGTTATTTTATTTTAATTCTCTATAGGGTACCTGAAATTTTTACTTGTCCTTCATTTTTTATTGATCCATGAAAACTATCCAATTTTTATTAATTTGTGGCAGCTAACTTAATAATCATCTCCCTTTTCTAGAAGCAGTAGGGGAGGATATTACAAACAGGCTTCTTTTCGTTTCACCTTTCCAAATAAAGGGTGAGAGATATGAGAGATATGGTTAGAAAGAGGGCAATGAGGGATCGTAGTTAATGGGGAGCTAAATGCATATAACCGTGTTCTGTAATCTTGCTCAAGTTCAGACTGGCTTTTGCTAATTTGGGACCCTGTCTGATTGTTTCTCTTATCTGGACATGCACATCACACACTTATTCTCCAAGTTCTTTGGCTCTGTTTCGACTAAGACTTTCAGTCGTAGACTGAGTTTTAACTTGTGCTTTTCGATCTTTCACTTTGCCACACTTATTATTTATTTCTTAAGCCTTTCCTTCATGGCGGTTCCCTGTGTCTCTGTTAGGCCCAGGATCCTATCAGTCTCTAACCAAGAAAACTTACTATGATGTCCTAGGTAAGATAAACGGATCCAATAGCTACTACCAATAATTAGCCAAAGTACTTGATCTTGTAGATTCGTTCTTAGATATTCCTTTGCTTTTGATGAAGACTGTCGTTGTGGTGAATGGAAAACTGGTTACTGTGCTTACGTCTTCGATGATAGGTTTAAGTATGATATCCATGTATTGGAGATCTGGTTTTTTTAATAGATTACGAAGTCTTCATTATACATTGTTATGTATTTACCTTACGCTAATACTCCTTACACTATCGAAGCATGTAGAATATTCCTTTCGCAAATGTTTATTAATCCTCCAAAATTGGTTTTAGATTTCCATATCTTGGAGGCTTGTTTAAGTCAGCGATAAGTCTTACTTACACTGGGTAGTCTTCTTTATCTTCAGCTTATATTTGATGAACTAATGGAAAGGCAGAGAGAGAAGGAAGAAAAGGAAGCCAAAAAACGCCAGCGTTTAGCTGATAACTTTTCTGATCTGCTTTACTCTATAAAGGTATCTCGGTGCTCGTTTAAGTTTGATAGATGGCATTTACAGCTGAAGCTTTTGCATCATCATCACATTCCTTTAATGGGAAAATTTGTATCATTTCTGGTACTCTAGGAGATTACAGCGTCATCCAGATGGGATGATTGCAAGTCTTTGTTTGATGAGACCCAAGAGTACAGGTTTGTACCTTTTTCTCTGACTTCGATATTCTTTAAATGATTTTTGTGAGATATTGGTGTGTGCATTTTTAGATCCCTTGGCGAAGAGAACTTTGGAAGGGAGATTTTTGAGGAATATATATTGCACCTGCAAGAAAAAGTTAAAGAAAAAGAACGCAAGAGGGATGAAGAAAAGGTAACGTTTTCTGCTTCTCACGATTCAAAAGAAAAAAGTACCACCTTGTCCGTGCATGCTAGATGGAATCTTTATATTCATTTAGGTTGTGTTTAGTTAACTTTCATGCCATGGAAATTAATGTTTTTAGACAATCACCATTGGTATTCACTAAAATGTAATCCCTGCATCAGTTGACGTCGTAGGTTGGTTCCCCGACAATTTCAACCATCTTAATTGTACGTTATATTCTTCCTATTGTTAGTACCGTTTAATATTTTCCTGTAACGCACTTTCATAATTCTTTTTAGTTTTCAGTTTTATTTTACCAGCACTTGATTAATCCTTTCGCTCTGTCATTGGGCAGTAGTAAAATGGGAAGGTGGGTTCTCCTCATTTTGGCTTTATTTCTTGCTACTTTCTCCTTTTCCTTGTATCTTGCTGCTAAACGTATGCCTTTCATCTTCATATGGACTTATTACTAATTTCTAAATATTATAGCGACCTTTCTATTCTTCTTTCCGCGTATGGTTTGATGTTTATCTGATTATTACCTCCAAAGTAATGGGCCATTTTGGTGATTAGTCACCTGTATTTGATTGTGCCTGAATTGTGGCCGGTTTGACATGTCTAGTGGGACGAGTAACATAAAACTCAGATTTATGGGTGTATTCAATACTTCCAAAATGAAAGGGGAATTGATTCATGGCCGATTTTGTATCCGATAAATAAGAATTGCTGGTTATAGCTCGTGAAAAAAATTATTTTCCTAGTTAAGTAAGCAAATATATCTCTTTGGCCCCGGATTTTGACGGTAAGATCTCCTGCAGGCGAGGAAAGAAAAGGATAGAGAGGACAAAGAGAAGAGGGGGAAGGATAAAGAGAGAAAAGAAAAGGAGAGGGAACGCGAGAAGGAGAGGGGGAAAGAACGACCGCGGAAAGATGACACGGAGAGTGATAACATGGATGTGCCCGAGGGTGGCCATGGTCCAAAGGAAGACAAGAGGAAAGACAAAGACAGAGAGAGGAAACACCGGAAACGTCATCACGGCGTAGCAGATGATGTGAGCTCTGATAAGGATGAGAAAGAGGATCCCAAGAAGTCTCGGAGGCATAGCAGTGATCACAAGAAGTCCAGAAAAGTACGGATTCAAACTTCGCAACTTGTGCTTCGATGTTAATTGTGGCATGTGTTATTCAACTTCACAGCAACTCTTTGAATCTCACTGCTCTTCTTCCTCCCCTTATTCTGCAGCATGGCTACACCACCGACTCAGATAGTGAGAGCCGCCACAAAAGACATAAGAAGGATCGAGAGGGCCCCCGGAGGAACGGCGTCTATGAAGAGCTCGAAGACGGGGAACTCGGAGAGGATGGGGAAATCCGTTAGCCAGCCTTTTGTAGCGGGCGCCCGCCCATGTGTTTCCTTGCTTAAGTTGGCTAGATGCCAGGAGGCGCTATTGGGTGCCCCAACGTATTATGTGCCCCCAGTAGGCGTTCTACTCCAGCGGTCTAATCTTCTTCTTCAGGTTCCGTCCTCCTAAAGCCAGCCCAGCGTAACTGCGGAAGCACCCTTCTTGCGAATATTGTCTTACCTAGCTCACGAGAATGTATCCAATCCATATATATTCATTCCAGGGGCTTTTCTCATGCTCATTTCGTGTATATGTTTGCGAACGTTGGTCGTCTCCTGCTGTGAACCCCTCCCCCCCGCGCAGTATCTTCACGAGGGCGGGCATTGCTGTCTCTGGGGGGTGTTTATGTCAAATTCTGAGACCGGCCTGGAGAAGGGTTTCAGATGTCACGCGATTTTCGGATCTCAGATGCCGCCTCGTTAGCAGGGGAACCGGAGGAAGCGCGAAAAGCACCAGTTAAATTCATTTCTTTTTGATTAGTTTCGCTGCTTCGCGGGCAGGTTCCTGCAATCCGGGGAGATGTCGTAAGACGGTTTGTTCTTCGGATTTAGGACCTGGAAATGGTTTAACCTCATATTATGACTTTTGGTGGCACATCCCAGTAAGCAGCGGATGTACAAGGTTTCTAGATGACACTTGATGATGTTCTTTACAGATTTGGTTACGGGAGGGGGCACATGGACGGTAAGGCGCTGTTCTTGGGGAAAACAAGGGGAGAAGGAAGGAAGGAAGCCTCATGGAAGAGAAGGCCCCAAGCCACTGTGGCGTAGCAGCACAAAAATTAGTAGACGGAAGCAAGATGATTCCACTAGTGACATTATTCCAACCTATTTATAACCTGGTACACACAGTAAGTAACGATCTGTGCTCGGCGGTGGCAGCAGCAGCTGCGTGGCACCATCCGGCCAGACATATGCCCATGAAAGCATCGAACGACGAGTTTTGCTGGAGCAGATCAATGGGAATTATATCTCCAGGATGGTCCTCACCTGATTGGGGGTGTGGCGTGCCAAGGACTTTGGATCTGGATACTGATTTTTAGGGTCGGTGACTGCCTGGTAAACAAGCTCGTAGGTGTCTGCAAGGGCCCTTGCAACGAGGACATAAGCATGGGAACGCAATCTGGGAACCTGAATCAGCTCGAACTCAGGGAGGGAGCCCTCCGTCCCCATAACGATTCCAAAGAAACTTCTTAAGCACTCGAACAGCAACGGCGGCGACATCTCGTGTATCTCTGCCAGCGCTCCAATGTCTTCACGAGTTTCCTTATTAACCGACTTTTCAATAAAAGGCATCTTGCTCTGCAGACCGCACCTACTGAGGATAGCACTGACCTCACTGTCCACCAGAGCATTGACATTCGTCTCGATCATAGACCCCAGGTTGTTCATGTAGTTCGTCGCCACATCGTGCCCGACCAATGGTTGTTGAATGGCAGACAAGCAATTGATGAGGAAGATCTTGCAAGGAGTGTCATTGCTCTGCAATCAAAGAAGACTGACAAAGTGAGAAAAAAAAGAAAAAGCAGATAGTTCAACCTTGAAACCAGAGGACATATAAGGTAAACAATCAGCCACTAAAAAGAGATAGCGAGGAGACTAGCATGAGGGAGAGGGAAAATACAAAAAGCAAGAGAAATAATTACAGAGTAAGTTCTCTGTATGATATCTTTTTCACCGCTGCTTAGGTTCGCCATGCCAGTCACAGAGTCAATCTTTCTTCAAATACAAAGGAATACTTAATTTTTTTTCTTCCCTCTCGCGAATGAAATGGTGACCAAATTAGAAATCTAAATATAGGTTCCAGTCTCATGCAATTGCACATTTGCCTTATATAAGGTTGGTCAAGAAGTGTATCCGTCAATTTCCCTGATCTAATCCGTTAAAAATTTATAACTTCATTCGTCTAATCCGCTTTTGCAAAGAAAAGACAGACATCCTATCGATGACCTCCGACTTCTTAACATTTCATACGTATATCCTGTACATGAGCGATAATTGAAGGCTAAGGTTAGCAAGTTGTTTGAGGGTGATTGGAATAAAAACATAAATTTAGCTAAGGGACAATAATTTACGTAGGCCCGGAAAAGAAAATATAACATGGTGGTCGATTTAAAAGCCTAAAATATCAAATTACAAAAAAATTGTGTCCTGCATTTGGAACACCCAAACATAGGGATAGAACTGACTAAACAGGTCTTCTGCATTATCCTTCATTAAATTAGGTTCGTTCTCATGATTATAACACATAAAGCTCTTGCTAGGCCACAGTTGAAATATAATCAGCCTAAATGTGTACTCAAGTGTTCATCATCATTCAGTGTCTGGATGAGCTTCAGGGAGAAAAATCAGTGGAGTTGCTAAAATGTAAAACATGGAGAATCAGACTTCTCCAGCGAAGACTATCTTCTGTATTAAAATAAGACACGTGATCTATTATTGGTCATGGGATTTCATGTTACAACCCCATCCCTTTTTAATATCTTCAATCTAAGATTGTACTTCAAATCACTATTCATCTACTTTGGATTACCGAAGAAATCGATGTGAGGCATAAACTTTAAAGCATGAACCAGAAAGGGAGAAAGTATTGGATGGAAAAAAGAGGCCACAAGCAAATAGGAACAAACCTGAGATAGGATGGAACTACTCTTGGTTAACAAAGCATCAACAGGTGAAGTATCTCTACTACTCTGATTAATACCAGAATTCCTCTTTGAAAAATTGACAGCTCCCTTAGACCTGTGAGCCTCGGCTGCTTTCTCACACATCTGCAAACGAAGTATAAAATAAAAAATAAGTCAAACAAGAGCAGTTAGTAATGTAGGAACTGCAGCCCTTTTTCATATAGGATTAGATGGTGTATCGGATTTGAAAGATTCAGATGCAACAAAAAGGAGTTAAAATAAGATATTAGTGGGCTGATGATGTTCAGTCATCCTGAACACCGATAAAGTTTTTGCCATAGTCAACTCGAAAAAGCCCTTACGAAAGGACAAACTCCTGCCTCTTTGCAAAATATGGGCATTTCTATAGGAATCAGCACAATGGTTCAAATTGAGAAGTCAAAGTCGAATTTTCATGGTCCTAAGTGCTTTAATGGTTCAAGGACTATTTGTTATTCAATACAAAGGTAAATGTCCTTAGTCATCTCCAATGACAAAAAGATTGAACGGTCCAAAAACAAAAACTTGATTAAAATTCAATGCCATGTACATACCTCAACAATGGGATCTAATAGAGAAGCCATTACTGGATCAAACTCAGGTTTCTTTGCTGAAGCAGGAAACATCATACTGCTGTATGTATCAATTATTTCAAGCAACAAAGAAACTCCTTCCATTATGGCCGGAGGTGGAGATAAATCAGCCGCAATCCTGGGGGGATACCTCAGGAGCTTATCTCCCCTGGCCTTAAGAATGTTGAAAAAGGTTTTCTGAGCAGCATCTTTCAACAGTCCAAGTGTGTTACAGAGAGATGCTTCCTTACCCAGGAAATCTGCAATCTATGGAGGCATAAGTATCATGTGAGTTGAAGGAAAACTGCCTGTCTATGATTGAAGGAAAGACAAGACATGGACTGCGCACTTACGGTGTAGCTGTAGAATTCCAATGTATTACTCAACTTGTATGCGATTATAAGAGTTGGTTGGGATTGTAAAACTTGATCAACTCTGACCTTAAATGGTCGAGATGCTCCTTCAAATATTCTATCCAGAACAGCTGTTGTATCTGGTTCAAATTTTGTTGAGTCACTTTCAGTTTTCTTGGAGAAATGACGAGCAGCTACTCCAGTATCTGTTACGGCATCTGGATCGAGTAATACGTGAACAAGTTCTCTTTCAGATGCCAAAGCCTACCCACAAAGCAAAATATCCATGAATCAGTTTCTATAGATGAACAAATTTGATACGAGTGGGTAATTAAGAACTCAGACCTGGTGCAACCAACCCAACATATCCCCTACATAACGTAAAGGATCATGGGCATGCACTTCAATTGGTCTTGGCATTCCTCCAGGTCCTCCACGGGTAAGAGCACTGATGAATCTTCTAAACAATGCATGATGTCTCATGTTTGCTACCTGAATGTAAGTAAAAGACCTTGTAATATCATTAACATGAAAGATGAATAAGGGGACATAAATAGGAATTTAAACATCCACACTTCTATTATTTCCCAATTCAGACCTCTTCGGCACAATACTTGAACAGAACAGGTCTTTCTTTGAGGCACCGAACAGCTGTCTTCAAAAGCTCACTGACCTCAGGGTTGTCAGTATCGCCTAATTTTTTACACTCAGCTTGAACCCATCTGAAACAATTAACAGATAGTAGTATGACGGTCACTTGGGGTATAAATGAAACGAAAATACAATAACGCACTTGTGCATACATTCAGAATGTTAGGCATTGCAAATTATTGTATATCAGTTCACATAGTTCGCAGCTACTCAGAATGACTCAGAATGTTATATCAGTGTGAACACTGGAGCACAAGCAATGCTATATCAGTTGTTACTAAGAGTCATTGCTTGTGCAACACCTCCCTATTCCATAACAGCGGAAAAGTACTCTCATGCAGAGAAATTAAGTACATAATCTCGCAATCGCACCAAATTTGCCCATTTTCTTCATCCTTATCCAAATCGAAAGGAAATATCCATGAAGAGTCTGCATGACCCAAGAAAATGTTTAAAGAAGAATAGTCCTTGAGTTCAGGCTCAACTCCTCGCTTTATGTTAGCGGACCTACATTTCAGGCCGGTTCTACCAGCATAATGCTTAGAAGAATAGCCCTTGAGTTCCAAATTTGGGCAGGCAATCATACGCTCATATTTTTCTCCCCTTGAGTTTATTTTGACAACAAATAAACTCTGGCATTTCTCCTTACCACACTTATTTGCAAAATTTTACAGTCACAATGACAATGCATAACACATGATTCTCTAATAAACTTCAACGTCAACAGATAATGCTAAAAAAAACGGTTCAGTAACCTTGATAAAAAAGTAAGTTTTCGATTTTATGTTATGGGGACCATAAAACTGCAGTCAGGACCCAGATCAGGAACCATCATCTTTGATGTTAAGACAAATATTGGCAAGCCAGAAAACATGCAAACAACTTGATTGTACAATCTAGATGCTCTGCTTTTGGAAATAAAATGTGCCAACAACGTTATGCCCAACCAACAATTAAGAGGCTTAGCAACTTTGACGAATCGAGATATACTTCTGCAACATTTATTTTTCCGTCATTTTGATCACGAAAGTGCGAACCCAAATTGTTGATCACTGCCCAAGGGAGAACAAGAGAGCAGGATCTGAAAATTAAATTACTGTTCACATCATCAACCTTCTCTGATTAATTACAAAGCTTATTTATAAATACTCCAAATATTGGTTGCTGGTGAAACTTGTGTCACCTGCATAGACGCTCATATGCTCCTTCCTGGTATACAGCCATCATATCCATGAGCTCCAAACCTGCACGCTGTTATTTTTCTTCATATAAGCCGACCTGATGTATAGCATTTTACAAAACTGAACAAATACTTAGTTGAGCGCAGGATCGTAGGCAGTATCTACGTCAATGTCAGCTGAATATACTATTCACAAGAACATTACTCCGTCAATCGGAATCAGCTGAGAAACTACCAAGAATGCAATGTACAAGAGCCAGCTTTTACTCTGACACCTGATACAACAGTAACAAATGAACCAGAGACAATCTAATAGTTGGAAAGAAAAACGTTTTAATTTCCTTCTAGTGGGCACGAAATTTCCGTAGCATGAAAATTAGTCAGGAGAACTGATATCATGGAGGAGGTGATGGGCGAGCAGCGTAGCCTGCCACCACTAACATACTATTCAGCAAAGAGACCGTAGAGCATAGCTCCCTGTGGACGTACATGGAACAGTAATTTTGGGAGAATCATGACGATATTTATTACAAGATGGCCCTCCTCCCATTGCTACTCGTTCTTCCCAATTTGGAAATTATCTAGTTAATTCTATCGTTTTTCGGCTACAATGAGTTGTCTGCAATGCTTTCTCATAATGTTAGCAAAATAGCACATTTATCTATATCCATATTCAAAACACCTTTAACGAATTTGAGATGAAAATCTTCACATTTTTCAGAATCGTAGAACAAAGTGTGTATGGATTGATGAAAAACGCCTAAATTTTTAGTTACAGCTGTCACCCAAACTATAAGTTAGCATCAACTTTAAACCCAAAAAGTTTACCGAGGAAGTATAGAAGGGAGAAACTAAAGGCAATTTCAATTATCTCACAGGGAAAAAAGGCTACCTGGTGATGTGTTCGAAGTAGTATTTTACAGTTGGCATGAATTTCTTGAACATGAGCGAGCGCCTTGAAGAAATTTTCGTTGAGCTCTTCATCCCTTAATGCACTTATCTGCATTTACATTACTACAGCTACAGACTTGGCAGAAGAAAAAAAACCCAAAGACTCAAGATAATGTGCAGTCATAAAGGTTCGTTAATACCTCCTCGTTGGAAAGTTGATAATCCCGAAGAAAGCATGAGGCAATCTCTTGTCTTTGAATGGTAATATCAAGTTCCTGCTTTAGCCTCTCTGTGGTATTGATGATATCTCCTGTACTTTCACTACAGCTGTTTAATGCCCTAGCGATCCTATATGGTTCCAAAAGCTCAGGTCAGAGGAGCCCCAGTAACTTTTATCTTCCA
Source organism: Spirodela intermedia (assembly GCA_902729315.2). Lineage (NCBI taxonomy): Eukaryota > Viridiplantae > Streptophyta > Magnoliopsida > Alismatales > Araceae > Spirodela > Spirodela intermedia. Next base: position 4,212,657 of record LR746273.1, read on the forward strand.
CAAAGAAACAAAGAAAGCGAGAGATGAATAAAAAGGATATGAAAGTAGGAAACAATCAGATAGTGTGGCACTCTTTCGTGATGCAGCATTAAAGTGCCTCATTTACCATTGAAAGAATGATATCATCAAAAGGTAAGTGCACATACACCAACATAAGCAAATGTTCTTTTGGGATAAACCCTTTCCGAGAGAAAAATAGTTCCAAACAATGTTTCAACCAAAACAGCAACATGATTAAAACAAAATTTCCATAGAAATGAAATACTGCACATTCAAATGAGTACAAAGCATTTCATGAATTCCACCAACATGACTCAAGGCTTATCTATCAACTCTTACATTTATCTAAGAAACACCTCACAGAGAGCTGAAGTTTATCTGATACTAGAATGTCCACATCTGAGGTAATCCACAGAGATATCTTAGGGATCCTATGTCAGCATCTACTATAAATTAAATCAAGCAGCCAACGTTCATCCTTCCCATATAGTTTCTTGTTTAATACGTGTGTCAGCCATGATTTCAAGCATCAATTTATGTCGAAAAAATGTAAACGAACAGACAGTTTTCTCAACAAGGAGTATGGGGAATTAAAAAAAATGACACCCAAAAGGCCTTGATGGATCAACCGCAGAGATGTGACCAAGCAGCTACTGGTGCATTGCAGTAAGACTCGGATAAGAATTTAGTCAATGGGAGTTTCTCACTTATCTGTTTGATCCGATTTTAATATTCATATGACCTCATAATGTTCTTCCAGGCAACTTAAAGCATCTACTGAAACCTTCTAGGTTCTGTGAGACTACTTTTTTGACCCAATTCCTTTGTTCATTAAATAGCTCTATGTGGTGTTTGAAGAATTACTATAGAGCATCAGAACGACCGAGTTTGAGACTACTACCGACCCATTTTGTGTCTCCAGATTCCACCAGGTACCGTTGCTCATGCTCCGCAGATTTCCGTTATTACTGTCGTTCTTTCTCATCTTTATAGATATATCGTCACATGAGGGGTATCCAGAGGTACCAGGCTATAAATATGTGTAAAATATGTTTCACTTCCCGAAAATAAAATGGGGTTTATTGAAAAAAAAGGCAATTCGCTGGTCGGGTTAGATTCAACCAAACGGAAGACTTACTGATCGCAGCACTCAGCAAGTGCATTAACCTCATCTCCCACCCTGTCGAGAGCCTACACGAAAGGCACGCAAATGCGTCAGAATCATAGGCTTTGAGATACGAATTGCGAGAGAGAATAAGACACCACGAGGAATGCAGGGACACGAGCGAAGGACAGAGAGAATGGAGGAGGAAGGCATACCTCCTGGGCGGGGAGAGAGGCAAGGAGGAATTCGTGGTTGAGTGCGAGGGCGCGGTGCTCTATCGTGGACTTGAGACCCCGCCGGGCAGCTGGCGTGTTCTCCCCGTAGAACGACGACAGCGCCTCCAGGGAGGCCAGAAGCTCGGGGCTGTCCGTCCGCGTCTCGTTCAGCACCTTCCGGAGCTTACGCGAGAGCCCCGCCGCCAAGGCCGTCCCTCCCCCCGTTGCCATCCCTCTCTCCCTCCCTTCTGCAGGAGAGCCTCTCAGATCTCCGTTCTCTCTGCAGAAGCCGAAAGAGTCTTTAGAGGAAGGGGAAGACAAGTTAGTACTCTGTTAACCCAATAGACTTCTTATTTGTGTAAAATATCCACTCAGTTGCTAACGGCGCCCCTCGACGGGACCTCTTGGGCATGAGCGAGCCGGCAGGCTCGTTGTCGGCACAAAAAAAATCGCTCTTTTCCAAGCCCGCAACCGATGGCGCTGTCCGAGGTGTGCAGCTCTCCTCTCCGTGTCCTCACTCGGCTGGCGTCTTTTCTTATCCGTTTCTTATCTCCAGTCCCTCTCCCTCACAAGCTCCCCCGCCCGCCTCGCTCCGACGCCGGCCCTGGAAGGAGCAACGTGGGGAAGGTAGAAGACATTTATAACACCGAACGGGACGAACTGGGCCGCGGCTAAGAGCGGCGGAGACGAGAGAACCCGTAATTTTTCGGCTCATACCGAACGGCTGCAGGTCCTCTACTTCGCCTCAGCCGAGCGTCGCCCCAGGGACGAATTCGGACAAGCTACGGTTTGCTATTGGGCGTGCCGATACCTGTCCTGAAAGCGGTGGCGGGGGCAGTGGAGGAGAATGTCGTGCCTGGCTCCCCAGTTCAAGTGCCCCCCCGATGCTCACTTCAATTTTCGGCCCAGCCATGGTAAATTCCATTCACATCTGTCCCTCCCTCTCTCTCTCTCTCCTCTCTGTAGCCCCCTCACCTGTCCAACCCTGAGAATGGTGCAGGCTCGTACACTTTGCATACTGTCCCCGTTTAGAACATAGCTCAGACTTGCCGTTTGCTTCCATGTCCTGGTGCGGAGACGAGCCTTATCCAGAGTTAGAAATGGGGTGAAACGTAGCTCTTCGGCACATAGAAAATATCTCGTATGGCAACTTCCAGAAAGAAGAGAGGAGGGTCTCACAGATTTAGTCCGGCTGCTTTAGTTGAAGAATCGGGGTTACCTAATTCAAAGATTGATTTTGGGGTGAAGGACAAAGCAGGAGAAGATTGCACGCAATCTACAAGTGTCCCGCGTAGTCTGATATTCTTTTTCCTTAGAATCTCATCCTCTGGATTCACATTACGCCAGTAGAGTTTGTATTGTTCGTCTCTCTGTCATAATTCTGTCTCCTGATGAATGGCGACAAGTGCAAGTCTCCAAAATCCCCTACGACAATAAATAAAATGTTCTTTTTCTCATGGTAAGCATTTTGGAGGATCGTTGTCAGGCTCTTCCTGGAGTTGATGGCTCACCATTACTGTTCAGAGAACATACGTGTAGGGTGGGAATCGAGAAGATTTACTATAATATATCCAAGGATTCGTTCAAAGAGTTTAATACGGCCACTAATTAGAACAGTGGGTCTCTGTACTTTGGTTGGATAGTTGAATCTATTTCCTTCTCTCACTTCATAGGGTTGGTATTATTGAATCTTGCCTATATACAGTGTCAATCAAATCTTCTCCACGGAAGTCAACCTGGCAATGGTCTTCTTTGGGTCCACTCAAAGGGACTTGAGTCAAATTCAGGGAGTTTTTATGATCTAGGTGATCTACCAACTTATGGAACTATTCATAGTTATGTTCTTTCATACTAAGAACTTTTCATGTGTTGACTGCACCACGTGGTTTCCCATTTGAAGTTTATTCTGACCTAAGCTTTTTATAAGCTATTCTTACACTTTTTATAATTCTCCAAAAGTCGTCCTTCATCGAAATATACTCCTCAGTGTTTTGCAGATTTTAGATTGTTCATTATGGCTCATCTGCATTCTCTGTTAGTTTGCACAACTGAAATTTTTTCTATCAAGTTTTATTCAATCTTTTTTGTAGGCGAAAGGATATCTAAACAAAGGAATTTTCTTTGAGCTAGCATTTATGGCATGGGCTAGCATTTATTTCTTTAATTCTTAGGACCCTACAATGGATTTGCTTTTTTAACGAATCATTTTCTGATATGCAGTGAAGACTAGGGACTTCGCATATTTCCGGGTACAATGTGTTATGTCATCTGCAACAGTAATTGATACAGAAAAACTTCAAATATCTTCTTTGGAAACCCATTCAACTTCAGTTGCATCTCTCAGACCTTTGCCATACATAGGGACCATTGGTCCGCCAGCAAAGGTCAGCATTAATTTATGGATTTGACTATTCTGTGTCATCTTTATCAAGGCTCCGGCTTTTATAATCTTTTGCCATTATTGAAGCCCTTTGAAAATGCTTTGTTCAGATATCTATAGAGGCTGTCCGGGCCGTAAACTACTTATCCTTGTGCATACAAACACATGTTGTTGTTTATTGTTGGCGCAAACACTGAATTTTTAATCACAATGAGGCTTAATTTCCTTATGCATCTTTTTACTTTTTACAGATTGATTTTGAGGTGGCCCTAGCCACTGAGAATTTGCTGGCAAATGAAGAGTCTGTTATTGCTGCAGCTGCTGCTGAAGCGGTTGCTCTTGCTAGAGCAGCGGCTGAAGTTGCCAAAAATGCAGCGCAGATGGTTGGAAGCAATCCATCATCAAAGTATAGTAAACCTGATGATTTTTCTTCAGATTTTGGGCTTCTACAGGTTGAGATGGCTAAGGATGCAGAGAATGAGCGTTTGGGTGCATCCACGTATGGTCAAACAATTGAAGGTGTGTCTGATCGTAATCTACCTCAAGGTGCACATGAGTATAGTTCAAAAATAAATGGTTTTGAACTTCTAGAACCAGAACATTCTGAGAACATAGCTGTGAGATCGGGACGTCAAACTGAAAGGAGAGCCCGGAGAGCACGTGCTGCTGAAAAGGTGGGCTCCAGTGTTATCTCTGTTAAATCTGGATCATCTGGGAGAAAAAAGCGTGGTGCTATCCAGGAAATCGACTATTCAGATCCATTGCATTATTTAAGGGCAACTACAAGCACATCACGGCTCCTAACTGCTAATGAAGAGTTGGAATTATCAGAGGGAATACAGGTGATATTTTATATCTTTTTTGTGGGCTACATATCCATGTTGTTGACATGTTCATTTTAAACTAGGATGAGTCGCATGTGCCAAGCAAAGTTCATCATGCTGGACTGGGACTTTCACTTCTTCGTTTTTGTTCCCCTTCATCTATCAGTCGGATGTGATGCATATATGTGAGATTTATGTGATGCATAAATTGGTTACCGTTTTACCGTTTTAAATTGGTTCATCTATATTTGGTGAAGTGTTTTTGCATAGAATATTCTGCTTTAATCCGTCCGTTGTATCTTCACTTTTAATGAAGGTAATGGAACCTTTTAATCACAGGACGAGAAGAGAGAATGTGTAAATTTATTGCGCAAATTTAAAATGAATCAGAGATAATGATTGATCCTCTTTTGTTGAACCAGGGGATCCTATTGCCCATTGATGATGACTGCCAAATTTGGTCCTGTAATTTAGGAATTATCGAGAAGTAGTTTACCTTTCCAAATGGGATTTTTTTCTTAGAAATCAATATATTTTTTTTATGCAGTGTCACAGACTAACTCATGTTCGGTAGTTTATTACATTGTAAGTGATTAATTACCAGTGTAGAAGAAATCTGAAGACAATGATTTCATAATGATTTTCTTTATCCGGTTTTAGGCTCATAAACTTTGTGGATATAATGCAGGACCTGTTGAAGCTGGAAAAGCTTCAAGAAGAACTTGCAAAAAGATATGGGAGTCAGCCCACCTTTGCTCAATGGGCTGCAGCGGCTGGAGTTGATCAGAAAACTCTGAGAAAACGCCTAAATTATGGCACCTTTTGCAAGGACAAGATGATTAAAAGCAATATTAGGCTTGTTATCTCCATAGCAAAGAATTATCAGGGCGCAGGGATGAATCTTCAGGATCTTGTTCAGGTTTTCCTTTGTTTTTGTGATTTCTTCCGCTCAAACGTACCGTTTTTCTAGCTTCAGAGTATTGACATGGATGCTTTCTTGCAGGAAGGATGCCGGGGTTTGGTAAGGGGAGCTGAAAAGTTTGATGCTTCCAAGGGTTTTAAGTTCTCAACTTATGCGCACTGGTGGATCAAACAAGCTGTTCGGAAATCCCTCTCTGATCAATCCAGAACCATACGCCTACCAGTGAGCATCAAATGGCACCCATACTCTTGCTTAAGTATCACTGCATTTCATTTATCGGACTGTGTTGAAGAGCATACTTTGCTTGTTCGTCAGTATATGGGAAGGTCTTTTCTATGTATTGTAGCTGTTGATTTGGGGCAGGCATTGACAAGTGCTGTTGCTAGGTAAGATTGAAAGTTTTCACAGCACGGATGTGTTGACCAAGATGAGTTCATTCCTGCAGAGTGAATAATTTAGCTGCGATTATTTAGATTAATGGATAATTCTTAAAACCTGGATGCCGTGTAGGTATTTTGACTGGTGAAAATCATGTGATTTCCCTGTGGTGGGTGGGATGCATATAACTGTGGTGTTTAAGAAGTAGACTTGTATACTTCTCTCGTCTGGTACCACCTATGTCCATCTCGTTTCTATTAGGAGTGCTTAAGATGGATCTTCTCCTTACATATTATTTACAGTAGCAGAGCAAAGATGATTGGCTGTCCATTTCGTCCTTAATGGCCTTGTGAGAGAGATACTTTCCCTTTTGAAGGTGATCGGGCTTGGACAAATATGTGTTACTTTTTATTTATTTATTAAAATCAACAAATCTCTGTTGCCAAATAGATTAGTGGGATGAAGTAATGTACTTCATTGTATCTTGGGAATCTCAGACTGATGTCAGTGATTAGATGCTAGTAACTTATCGAGCATGGAACGAACTACTTTGGAGAAGGAAGATCAGTATGCAATAACTCTTAGAACAATATGGCTGGATGAATCCTAGTAAGTCTAGAAGCAAGGATGAGGACATCTGATGTAATGTAACCCCGGGTATTTTGTAAGCTCTGAAGTGTAATGGAGCGAAGGTGTTCCATCGCAGTTTTAATCTCATATTTTATCGATAAGTGGGTTAAACATTATATATTCATCAGCAAAGTGGGACCAGGGGGTTTTCAGGTTGGGCAGAGGATCTGAGACTAGGATCAGATTCATCTTGTGGGCTTTCTGAGTGTTTTTGGGCAGCCAGTCTTAACTTGAGGGCTTGTAGATTTTTCACTTTAGATGGGCTCCGATGCGGAGTAGCCATCCGCCCGGGTGGGTCATGGAGCTAGCTGTACCGGTTGTGGGTTATTGCTGGCCTTTAGATAGCTGCAAATGGGAGAAAAGGACTAGCTTCCTCTACATTTCAAAGCAGGAACCGATGTCAGAGTGCAAGACTCTGGGATCCCTGCTGCCTTGAATGATGGGTTTTTCACTATTTTTAGTATAGAAAGGATGAGATTTCTTTAGCTATTGAGATCATCGTACAACGGAGTCAGGAGCTTCTTCTGCTGGCATATGTTCCCCCTTGCGTTGTTTTGTACTGTATTTGGGTTTGCCTTTTGCCTCAGCGAGGAGAATTGACGATTCCTATGTGCAGTTCCACATGGTGGAGGCGACTTATCGGGTGAAGGAGGCTAGAAAGCAGCTGTACAGCGAGAATGGAAGGTACCCAGAGAACGAAGAAGTGGCGGAGGCCACAGGGCTGTCGATGAAGAAGCTTACGGCTGTGCTTTTGACGCCCAAGGCTCCCAGATCCTTGGATCAGAAGATTGGGATTAACCAGAATCTGAAGCCCTCGGTTTGACCCCTCCCGCTGCTTCTCCGGGGCTCCCTATCTCCGTCACTTCCGGCGACTGGTCCGCTGATCTTGCGTCCTTTTGTTTCAGGAGGTGATTGCTGACCCGGAGGCGGAGTCTGCCGAGGACATACTGATGAAGCAGTTCATGAAGCAGGACCTGGATAAGGTTCTTGACACCCTGAATCCCAGGGAGAAGCAGGTGGTCAGGTGGAGGTTCGGCCTGGAGGATGGGAGGATGAAGACGCTGCAGGAGATCGGGGAGTTGATGGGGGTGAGCAGGGAGAGGATCCGGCAGATCGAATCCTGTGCCTTCAGAAAGCTGAAGAACAAAAGGAGAACCAAGAGCTTGCGCCAGTACCTCGTCTCATAGGGAGGAGCGGGGGCAATCCCTTGACGTCTCCCGTCTTCAATTTTTCTTCTTCTTCTTCTTCTTGTCCTTCTTCTCCCTCCCGCGAGAAACTACATTCCTCCTCCGCCTCCATTTTTCCCTTCTTCATGCTCTCTCCACTGTATTTAGAAGAACATGTATAATCGATCGACCGTCGGCCTGTGCAGAGAAGAAGAATCCTTGTACCATCTTTGGTGTTCATCACAGCGATTATTTAAGGTCTGGAGTCTCAAGAATTGTCTTCGCTACTGACTTTGCCACAATTGAACGGAACCCAACAGACTACCAATCTCATGCGCCACCATAGAGGGTTTACTAGTTTTAGGTCGTCTTCTTCCTCGCGTAAGCATTCTTCGGAGACTGCCTAGCAATGATCCATGACCAATTTCTTTCTGTAGAAATATTAAGGAAATAACAAGCCATAGAGATGGGAAAAGGGCAGCAGACCAGAGGGGGGGTGGGGGGTTGTGAGAGAGAGAGAGAGAGAGAGAGAGAGAGAGGGGCCAATATAATGAACGACCCGAGTAATGTTATTGCTATTGTTAACAGGAGACCAATATAAGCCTTCACGAAGGCGAGGTGCGGAGCCAGCGGGGGAGGGAGGTTTTGGAGGGAGGGTGAGAGGGCGAGTGAAGGTGCCGGCGGCGGGAGGATAATGGCTGGTAGGGTTTTCTGGGGGTGCAGGGCGCTGATGGCTGCGTCGAGAGGCGCTGCAGCTGCTGAGGGGGGCGCCTCTTCGGTGGAGGCGATTGTGAAGGCGAAGGGCGGCTCCAACGCTGGGGGCTTAATGAAGGCTTTGCCGGTGTCGCCGGCGATGAAGAAGTTTCTCGGCGTGCCAGAGATCTCCCGGTCTGAGGCGGTGAAGAAGATATGGGACTACATCAAGCTCCACGAGCTCCAGGTCACCATAAATACTCCAAACCCTCTCCGTCCTTTGACCTCTTTCTGTGAACCCTGCCCTAGTGCTCTGCATGCGGAGCCTCCTAATGCTTCCTTGTGGTTATCTTTCGTTTTCTGATATCCTCTGTCGTTCTGGTTCCCTTCTCTTGCGGCGCCATTGCCTCCTTGTGGGTTATTACCTTTCTCCTTGGAAAAATGGCACTGGCCCCTCAACCCGTACTACCTCCTTCCCTCCATCTTGCGCCTAGATTTTCATTGCCCGTCGTCCTTTCGTCCTAGTTTGCTCTCTTTTCCGTAATTGTCGCATCGGTGGTCGTACTTTCTCGCAGTTTATGATGAGGTAGCGACTGCTTGCTGTCTGTAGCTTCCTATTTTCCCCTTTTCTGATTCAGTGGCGACTCCTAGCAAGGCAAATGCGCACACTGTCGCCGTATCCCGGGTGGAACGAGTCACACGTTTTGGGTTCTCAAGAACTCCAACGTTTGTTGCTGCATTAGTTGTTGATTGATGCCTTTTTTTAATGCCCTCGGATTCAGAGGCATTTGAGAGTGATTATGATTTTTTTTTTCTGCAATTAATAATTCTTGGAGCATACTAGAAAGTTGGTGTTCTGTATGCGCTGAATGTGAGGTAATAATAGGGTCCACTCCCATTGGTTTGGTTAGCATTGACTTTGTGCTCGTCCTCTTCCCTGATCAAACTAGCTGCAGCTCTCTCTCCCGTGATCTCATCTGCATGGATTGCAGCTCACCACTCTCAGTTAGTTTTTTGGGTTTTTGAAGGATGGTGGACTGCCCTTCTTCATCATCTGATGCCTTTGTTCTTACTAGAAAGGGGAGAAGACGCTTTAAAAAAAGCTACATGATGCTGATTTTGAATGTAGGCGTGCCCTCTCATGAAGCCATAGAGTGAATGTCTCTTCGTCTTGTGTTCTTTTGATATTTGTTGGGGGGGTTATTTGCTGATTTTCTGTCCTCTTTCCAGTGATTGGACCAAATACTTGAAGGTTTTGTTGGGGAGGTCAACGAGATCATGTAGTGTTGTGTCTTGCCCTTTTGACCAGATTAGAACCTTGCCGGATTGAAAATCAGGTGAATCAGAATTTTGGCAGACTGTTAAAAGGGTGAAATGCTCAAAAGGGCGACCCATCAGGGCCTACATATTTCTATCTATATTTATTTATGTATGATCTTGCTATTCGAGAATAATATTGGAAAATATTATGGAGGAGAAAACTCAAAACTAGATCGATCCCCCATCCCGCATCCCCCAGTTTTTTTTTTTTTAGAGGGTTTGAATTAATCAGTTGATGACATTTTTCTATTTTTCGCTCCCCACATTCGTTATATCTCGTGAATCTATGCTACTGAGAGCTTACTTACTGTGAAGAAGACGAGAGAATAAGGCCTGATTGCTCATGATGAAGTGGCTATTACCATTGCAGAATCCCGCGAACAAGCGGGAGATCCAGTGTGACGAGAAGCTGAAGACTATATTTGCAGGAAAGGACAAGGTGGGGATGCTGGAGATTGCTAAATTGCTCTCCCCCCACTTCATCAAGACCAAGTGACGGCATGGGGGGGGAGAAGAAGACGATGGTGGTGTGGGGAGGAGGCCAAGGTCTCTGCCCTAATATCCTCGTCTTCTTCGTCTTGTTTCGGTCAGTAAATCTCACATATCCCGATCAGTGCACGCGAGCTTGTGTTCAAGGTCTACAGTTTAGCGACTGGTTCGATTCCCTCTCTCCCCTCCCCCCGCCTCCTCATTAAACCCTTGCATCTTCTGATCAGACTCGCGCTTAACCCACCCTCCGCCTTGTCTTTGTACAAGTTCCGCAGAGAGCTCGCTATCTCTCTCTCTCTCCCTCTCTCTTGCTGCCTTCGCGGGGTTCGGATTCACTGCCATTGGCGTGGATGTAGAGCTTCTTCGTCGAATAATGGGATCGTGACCGCGTAGTAAACAGAGCGTGTAAAGAGGAAATCTAGGGTCGGAGGGGCGAGACTGGCACAGCCCATGAAAGGCCGGAAGGACGAACGTCTGCCGCCCGGCTCTCTCCTTCCGGGCGAGGTTGAGGCTGGTCTGATAGGATCGAGATTCTGAGCATGGCTTCATTGGGTCCATGGCGAGTTTCAGCGGTTAATCCCTAATCTCGCTCGTTTACTTTTCATTCTCTGTCTGCAAATACGAAAGTATATATATAAATATGTATCTACCACAAGAATTTGGGAGGTGGGGAGACCTAGCGGAGGGAAGAGGAGAGGATGGGGGCGTCGGCTCATCAGGCGCTGCAGCAGTTTCTGTCGAGGCGGCCGTTCACCGCCGCGGCCTGCGCCACTCTCCTCCGCCTCAGCACCGTCGTCCGGCTCCGCTCCTCTTCCGCTTCCTTCTTCCCCCTCGGTCCCTGTGCTTCCCTACCGCCGCCGGCGGGCCGGCGAGTATTGGGCCCCGCGATCTACACCAGCGAATCTCCTTGCGGCCGCCGGCAGTTCTCCGATGGTGTGGGTGTGCGGGCGGCGGCGCAGGTGAATGATCCGGGCGCAATCGACAGCCCCCTGATGCAGTCCATGGAGAAGAAGGTGAACGCCACTCTTCTTCCGACCGTCGGATTACTCCAAATCTGAGCTCTATGTTCCTTCGAAGCTTTTTCATGGGGGAGCTATCAGAGGGCCAGGGCAGTCATTTAGCTGGCTAAATCGAGTGAAGAATGGAACGGTGGGGTTCTAAAAATTTCCAATAGGAGCGTGAGATCTGGAATACTTCCGGCACGTCGCTCGCTCGATCTGGAATACTTATTGCGGGAGAAAAAACCCTAATTTTTCATTACCAGATTCCGAGAATTGTGCGAGAAAAAACATCCGATGCTCACTGGATTCTTACCCATGGACGTCCTCGTGGGGTAAGCCAGAGAGGGAGTGTGGAACAATCTTCTAGGAGCTGTGGAAGGATGGACAGCTCCTACCGCAGAACTCGAGCACCATGGTCAATGCCTGCCACATCTGACATTCTGCTATCGACCTGTTTACAGATCAAGGAGCAGCTGAATGCAGACTTGGTGGTCGTAAAGGACGCCTATGGAGATGGTCGGCATGTCAGGTTTGCCTCTTGATAGCATCTTCATCTTTCTCACTAAAAATGGCTCGGTGCCGGCATACGCCAGGGATTTCAGGTCCATTGTGTCTAGATGTATACGCCATTATTGAATCGCTGGGAAAAGGCAGAGAGAGGATTCTTGTATAAAATCCAGGGAGTTTTGAGTCTCTTCTTCCCGATTGCGTCGTAGCAAAAACTGTGGTTAATTGCTCTGTAATGGGGAGATCACAGCGTCAGACCTTCATCGAGAGAAAGGAGGTCGAATGATCACTGTGTGTAATTGGTTTTGTTCTTAGATGCAGTCAAGGAGTTTGGTTTTGTTTTGAAGATGAGACCCAATTTTCGGAGAGAAGCGAAGCTTAGTTTGTCTGAAGTTCCTCCTCCTCCATGTGTGGCGGCGCTGCCGCGTTGACTCACGGCTCAGTGTGTGTGTGCAGCATCGAGGTGGTGTCGTCGGCGTTCGATGGCCAGTCGGCGGTGAACAGGCAGAGGATGGTGTACAAGGCGATATGGGAGGAACTCCAGAGTACCGTCCACGCGGTTGACCAGATGACCACCCGGACCCCGGCCGAAGCAGCCGCCAAGGGCGACTAGTGACCCATTGACTTACCTATTTCTTCACATGTCTCTCGTCCCGAAAGGGCTGTTTTTCCCAAGTTGTCTGTCGCGCTCCCAGTCAGACAACAAGTTGTCTTCTGAGTCAACCGCGCAGAAAGTTCTCTCTCCGGCATTGATGCATGAACCTCTTCGGACAGCCGCCGCCGTGTCCCCTTATCTCTGTCCGTATCTCGGAGAAGTCTTCCGCCGAACCCATAAAGCCGAGGGAAGAGTTTCTTGCTTCCACGCGGAATTGCCGGCCCGTAGAGAGAGATTCCCCGTGGAGCACGACGCCTGCTGATGCGACCCGCCGGCCGACCGGTGAACTTGCCCCCCGGAGAAAGAAGACGGGTAAATGTTTCCTCTTCCTCTCTGTCGGTCGATGGCGGTCGACGTGAACTCCCCAATAAGGCGGTTGGCCGGAGAGTGTTGGGTGGGATACCAGCCACTATATCTCTTATCTCTCTCTCTCGCTCGCTTGCTGCAATGGGAACAGCGTGATCGGTTGCGCATCCGCGGCTTGATCGCGGGTGTTGACTTGCGCGCCACTGTTAGCAGAGAATCTTTGGAAAGAAGAGCCCGGCGGGCTTAGAGCAGCCAGCAAAGTGTAGGTATCGTCACCTCTACGCCCCGTGAATGTCTCCCTAAGAAGGTCCGCAACTATAATACATCTCTCTCTCTCTCCCTCTCTCTCTCTAGAAAAGGGGATTGACTTGCATGTCATTGGCGGTTGTCTTTATAGTTCGATTGGACCTACGGACGATTAAAGTCATCCACAGATAGATTCCTTAGGGTCATCCGAAGGTGCAAGGCTACTTCCATCTTCAGTCAGAGTTCTTCTACTGGGCTACCGACTGCACGGCGCCCCCCCCCTTTCTCCTAAAAACTCTCTGTTTGTCTGTCTGTCTGTCTCTCTCTCTCTCTCTCTCTACCTTGCGTTGACTTTGGGGCCGTAGAGGCAGAACCCATGCGGTCCCCAGAGAGGCCCAACGTAAGGAGCAGATAAAGGGGGATCGCACCCGCTCGCAATGCGCCTTCTCTTCTCCTCTTCTATGCCAATAAGAGAGATGTTGCAAAGGAGGACTATGCCAATAAGAGAGATGTAGCAAAGGCGGCAACCGGTGGAAGACGCCGTCTCCTTCTTTCTCCCTACCAACTGCGTTGCCTCCTCGCCCTGCGACCTCTTCACTCTCTCCGCATTTAAATTGGCGCTCTCCCTCTGTCTCTTTCTCAATCTTTCTTCCTTCTAACGCATATTTTGATGAATTCAACCATCACGACGATCAGTTTTCTTCCTCTCATTCCCGATAAGTTAAGCAAGAAAGGAAAATGACCAATCTGTCTGTCTGTTTGTCTCTCTCTCTCTCTCTCTCGCTGCATCTATAAAGGGAGGCCACTGCAACGCCAAACCCGGCCAGTATCCTCCTCCAGAGACTGCAAGGTCTTCAGCATGGTCTTTGGACACCCCAGCGGGCGTCTTCTCTTCTCCCCTTCTCTTTTCCTCCTCCTCCTCCTCCTTCCCCACGTATGCATTGGCGGCAGGTACAACCTTTCAGAGATGGCTGCCGGAGAGCACAGGGATTCCGTCATTGATCCTCGGTACGTGGCGATGGGTTTTCTGCCGAGAGGCCGGCCCTTCCCCCCCTCCGGACCCTCCAAGCGGCACAACAGCAACCCAACCAAAAGTACCGCTTCCCACCGGACCACCTCCCCCTAGGATCCCCAGCGAATTCGCTCTGGGGAGAGAGCCTGTAGATTCTGTGTGTGCGTGTGTGCCTCTCTCTCTCTCTCTCTCTCTCCCACTTACAAAGAAAGATTTTTTTTAAATGTTCATACATGCCCAGAGCACGATTTATCTCTCTCATGGTGAGTGATTACTTGAGAAGCCAGACGACATGATCGAGCAAGGAAGATGTTGCGTTGATTCAATCACAACACGGTAGAGACGCAATCAACCTAGGTCCACCCTCGGTGGGATATCGTCCCATCGTCTCCATGAAATCGAAACAAACACTGAACGCCGTTTTGGTGGCCGCGGAAGATGAAACGTAGGGCCCGAGAGGAAGAAGAGGCTGAGGCTCCATGGGACATCTTCTTGGGAACTGACCTTTTGCTCTCTTTACTCCCTTTTCCTCTTCTCTGGCCGTCGTATGTCTAACCTGCCTAGCACGGACAAGCACGGACCACCACATCATCAGAAACGCCTCACTTTCTCCCACCAAAAGGACGTTCCCCGAGAGAGAGAGAGAGAGAGAGAGAGTAGGAAGATGACCAAGAAGAAGAACAAGTGCGGTAAACCCTACTATTTTATTGTGCACCCCTAACTCTCGATTAACAACACGGTGGTGGAGTTGCTGACGCGAATCTACGAACGGGCGGAGTATTCAAAGATACGTGGTTTGGAGGAAGTACTGCCGGTAGCTGGTTCACTGGCTGGTGATGGCTGTGGCCGAGAAGGAAGGATCTTAACATCATCGTCCATTACTGCCTTCCTCAAAGCTTGAGCGTTATATATATATGCATATTTAATATCCCAAGCGGCAGCAACATTGACTTCTCCTCCTTTTCAACCTCTATTTTCCCGACAAATGCATGCCCTTTCCGTCAAGTTCTACACCTGCAGCTAGTAACTATAATATCATGACATAATTGCCAGAATAGTAATTTTTATGCATCAATTCTTCAACGGGTTATTCGATTCATCTCTTTGGGACTTTTCGTCAATTAGTCGAATATTTCCCATAAACTATCAGACTCTTGACTTTCAGTCGGTGGGTTAGTCGACATTATTGTTTCGACTCTTTAGAATAGAAACAATACATTGCCATCCTGACTGTGGAGTGGGACCAAAAAGTGTACTTCGAAGAACTAACCATTTGCAAGTGATTACGAGCCAACTGTTAACGGTTCCAAAAACTGAATTTGGTGCCCATAAAAATATAATGGGAGAGTCAACTCCTTAAGATAGTCCAATCTGTTAAAAAAATGAAACCCTCCCAAGGGCCTTTAAACAAGAGGGAAGGAGCTCCACAAGTTCAGGGAGGCGCTTGCGCTTACTTTATTTAAACGAAGTAGGCATTTGCTTCTGGTCACGACGTGCCACGGTTCGAAGCCTTCCATTCCAGATCACGAGCACCCGATCGGTGACGACTGCAGGGGAAGGCTCCTTCCATGAGCCTAGAGTTTATTAAGTCGCAACATTTGACTTGAACCCACTTTGCTAAGACGAGAGAGAGAAGGGAAAGATAAACGACGGATAGCAACCCTTCCATATATGAAAACAACTCTGACTTCGGCCACGCTATTCCATCAATCTCCTCGTTGTTGCAACACGACTTCTTCCGTCAAACAATAGATAGGGATACCCGGTTTAGTTGGTTTGGAGGATTAACTAATTGGATACCCGAGAAACATAATGTTTTAAGGGAATATCTACTATCATAGATAGGGATCAGGTTTGGCATCTATGTCACCTGCCTTCTAGAAAGTATGGATTGAAATCATACACGTGGGGGAAGATTTTTCAATCAGTGTAAATATTATACGCGTGAAAATGAAATAAGTTGAAATCATACACGTGAGGGACGTTTGCCTCCACAACTAGTAAGTTTGTACAGAACTTTCTTACTCCCAAGAACTCCCTAGCAACTTGAAACCCCACCAAGACATCTCACCAGGGATTAATTGCCTCCCTGAAGCAATAAGTCGCATGATGTAAAAATAAGTTGAATACCCAAAAAGACAAGAAAAATATCAGCTGCTCAAGACATTTAAGATAAAGATCGTCTCTAAGCTTTGGAGCTACCAAAATGATCAAAAAGAGGTGTCAACTGAATGAACAATTAGAACCATGTCAAGGAAAATTATGAATCAAGTTAAGCACATTGTTATGGTGATTAAATTTACCATTATACTTGTAGCTTAGTAACTGCACCAAGTAATGGTGCAGTGGGCACAAACTTGAAGTTCATTTGCACTCAAGTTCAACAGCACCTTGTGTTGTTTTTGTTGGCCATAGTCAATAAGCCCAGTCGAGGCTTGACAAGTGAGTTGCATCCTATAAAGCTAATCATACATCGATTGCCTTGAAAGCAATCCACCTACCAGGGCTGTTAGAACCTACAGGTAATCTTCGTTGAAGTTTAATAGAAACCCAAAGAGCAGGGCTATTGGAATGGTAGATCTAGGTTGGGGGTTGAAGAACTTTATATATATGCGAATTGTTTTTATGCGTTTGCTATCTCTTATTGATACATTTAAAAGCCGCAGCTTGACGAGAGGTCATCTGCTGGTTTTGGGTCTGAACAGAGGGTGTGCACCGTCGCTGGGTAACCCATCCTCGCACAGAGCGTTTGGGTTTTTCCTGTAAGTACTGGGCCCCGTCTGTACTCGGAGACAATCCCCCCATTAAGTTCGACGTATACGGTGTATAAATAGAGCATTCATCAAGAAGACGTTCGGGGGGGGGCGGAAAGATAGGGTAACGACGAAGTCACGACCTCTCTGATCCGTGTTTTCCCCTTTCTCAAGAACAATACTACTCATAAAGTTTAACTCAACAACGTGTGAAAGCAGACATCGAACAGGCTGACCAAACCAGTTCGCTCGTTGGTTGGTCTCACCAAGCAGGATACTTCGCTGCTGCAGACGATTCTTGGGATCATCGGTAAAGATTACTGGAATAGAACCCTCGATGGGCTGACGTAAATGCTCGAATTTGTATGACAAATGTGTGCGAGGATTGCGCATATACAGGAGCTCGAGAGGAGCAGTTCATTTTCCATTCTTTGCTTTCAGATGAGAGAGGCACCGGGTGGAACCCTCTCCATTACCCCAAGAAACGGCGACTTGGCGATCACGCCGCTCTGGGCACCGGCGCTGTCGGCGGAAGGAGAGGAAAGATCAAAGCGAGGCGGATCACACAGCGGCGCGTCCTGTTGCACGGAGGGAGACAAGATGCTCGACCCGGACATCCTATCGTTCAGCGTTTCGAGCTCCTGAAATGCGGAGAAGAAGCCCTGCTCCGCGTGATCGGCAGCTGCTGCGCCTGGGAGACCCAAACTCTGCCCGCCGGCGGTTGTCATTCGTGGAGACGACGGGGAAGGGAAGAAGAAAGGTGTCGGGGGAAGCGGAGTAGAAGAGCCTGACGATGAGACCGGCGGCAGAGACAACGAAGACTCCTGCCCACAAGCCTGGGTTCGGTTGATGGCCCGGTGAATGACGGCGTGGGGCCCTTCTCCTCCACCGTAAGAGGCAGCGTATATCTGCCCGCACTCGGAGACGACGAGCACGGCCACCCGCCAGCCTGGGTTGGCCCCGGCGAACGCCTCCGCCTTCGAGAGGAGCCCTCTCCGGCGCTTGGAGAAGCAAACGCGCCGCGCTGCAACGTCGTCGATGCGGCGGTGGTCTGGGCCACGAGCTCGCCGCCCTCTGCCCGCCGGCCGCGTCATCACCTTCTCCTGCGGAGGCTTTCTTGTGTCTCCTGTTTCTTGAAATTCTCGAGACGAGTCTACTCTACGCGAGCGAGGAAGGATAGCGAGATCGGCTTCTTTTATATTATTCTCCGGGGAGATGGGGGGAACTTGCGCGTCACGGAGAGCTTTTTCGAACGGTAGGACTCGGTCCGGTTGGGCCCGGCCCAGACTCTAATCGGCAGACAATTTCTGTCCAGCCGGCCGCCTTCTCCCGCACCGGAAGGCTCGTGGCCCGCCGAACGACGGACGCATAGGAAGTGCTAAAGTCAGGGTGCGAAAAAAAAAAGAGGGACTAGGTGACTACCATCTTATGATGCCATTATGCAAACATGAAAATACTTTAACTTGGAAAAATATATGTTATTTGATAGAAACTGTATAGTTTATAAAGAATGGTACGTAAAAAGCGTCATCATTTTCTGGATTCAACAAAAACAAAATCAACAAGATATTATTTCAACTTGATTAATGGAAGACCATTAAAAGGAGATTGTCATGTGCTTATTTTTTATAACACAAACGTTAAACATAAAATGATTAAGTATGGAGGGCAATAAAAAGTGGAGATTCTTAAAAGGATCATAAGAATCAAACTTGGTATGATGTAATCTAATAAACATATTATACATTAACTAATGCCACGGGCTACATGACCCCTCTGTGGTTTTGGTAATATTTTATTTTATTTAACATGAAAATATAATACTTTATTAATAAAAGTAGGGAAACACCAATTAGATATTAAAAGGAATGATAAATATTTATTATTTAAATTTATTCACAGTTTGATAATAAACACACAATTTATATTTTCTTTAAATAGAATATCATTATAAGGAAACTAGAAACAAGTCTAGGTTGATTGAGAACTATATTTGCTTGTAAATCAAACATGTCTATTATTCTGAAGAATGGATATAGTTTTGTATCATGATAGGTTTCTGTAAAAAATCAAATTTTCATGATCTTCTTAAAACTATGTGAGAAACATCTTGTGTCATCCATCTATGTTGTACTTCTTTTGCATAGGCTTTCATGATAGTATATTAAACAACCCAGATGTTGATTATTTTTCCTTCATAATCTTTTTTGATCTACTAAATTTTGTAAGGATGTAGGCGTCTTGTTATTGTCAACCCTATGTTTTCAAATGATGAAATAGAAAAAGGGGCATTCTTTTACACCCAACACACCTTAGACAATAAGTTATGTGATGTTGTTATTGAATGTGAGAAAAAATCTCTATTTTTCCCTATCAACCATTTCATAACATTGATAATGTGATAAATATTCTAGTCATATATCATTGTCGTCTTAGGTACTGTGAAGTTTAAAGAACCACTTCTTGGTAACATATTTTTCGGTGCAATCTTGCTCTTCACATTCATGGCAACTATCTTAACTAGAAGGGCCATAAGAATCTTTGTATGTAGATCTCATTTTGCTATGATGGGACGACAATCTAGATCTCATTTTGCTTACTGTAAAATATATGTTGCAGAATGTTATCAATCTTAACGTGATAAATATTCTAGTCATAATAGCGGAAGTCATTCCCCTCTCCCTCTATTTAAAGAGGCCGAACTTTTTGTGCAATTGACATCATAGAATTGTTCTTTTAGACATAATGAAACAAGGCCAAGCTGTGGAGTTCATCTTTTGAAAGCAGATTTCAGCTTGCTAATCAAATGTGACGAAGAAAATTTCAATTAGAGTGAACGCTTTCCCTCAAGTCAACATTCATGAAAGCCAGTTTGTATCTAATTGAAAAACCAGCAAGGATTGTCAGGCAACATACATGACGAGGGTTCCAATAGCGATCATCAAAGTAGGAGTAAAGGTTTGACTATGAGACGACATGCAACAACATTTTCCTCATTCCATTGTTCAGGGTTTCACAAGAAGTGAACTGTGATCTGTCTAGAGAAATATCAGCATTCCCATCTATATCTTAGTAGATATATGCATCAGAATATATAACATCAGTAGAAAGACAGAGATAGCAAAGGAACATCTGATTCCTCTTTGACGATTATCTGAAAGAAAGACAGGGTAGCAATCAAGAATGAGAATCTATAAATCCGCTTCATCATTGACGATGATCTGAATAGAAGACAAGGAAGAAATGAGGAATGGGAATCTTTGACATGAAATCAAGAGTGCATGGGGAATCCCCACAAAATCAACCAGTCAAAGGATCGTCAATCATCTAATTGAGCAGACTATCTCTTCTCTGATTTACATATGTTTTCCTCATTGCAGTAGAGAGAGAATCCTCAAACAAGTCTACCTCCTCTTTGGTTTCGACTTGTTTCCCTTCTTCAGAGAAACGAACTGTTCATCAGCATCCTCGTCACCATCACGGCCTCTTCGCTTCCTGTGACTGGGGTTATCCTTCATTGTCTGGAGAGGAGAAACAGCAGAAAACAGAATTTTAGCTGCCGGAGAAATTACACCAAGCGATTATAACATAATACAATATCGATAAAGTTTGAGAAAGAAAATGGTGACAGAGATAGGTAGGGCAGGAGCTGCCACAAGGGACGCCAAGTTGAATCTCATCCAAGCCCACTCCTGGCCTATCAAGCTGAGCCAAACTTCTGGGCTTACCCAGCCAGAAAAGTTCCTCGATAAACATCGTATTTTAACCTACCATGTGGGCCATCCTTCTTGCGTCAGTGACACTTTCGACCAGTTGCATAACTTCTGCTTCCTCAGCAGGGTACTCGGGGAGCTTCTTGCCTGTGATAGATCACGAACGAAATAAATGACTATCTCTGTATTTCATTTTTCAGAATTTCATTCCAATGAGCAGGGGCAATATTATTAATGAAGCTTACCAATAAGCTTCTCTATCAGCAGATACCATTCCACCTCGTACTGACTAACTAATGATACTGCCAAACCAGTTCGTCCTGCACGTGCTGTTCTACCCACACGATGAATGTAATCCTGAGTTATGGTTAAGAGAACCCATGAATACGCAGCATTTGCTCCAAAGCCAGAATAAGAACACAATTGGTATCATGATGAGGGAAGAGCACTGCTCCGAAGCACGGGCGAGAGGTTAACAAGTGTCCCTTTGCAAATTGAATTTTCAATCATCAATTTCTTTAGAAACAAATAGATCCTAAAATCATCGCAAAGGAGCGACAGAAAGGGGGTGTCCATGGCCTAATAGCCATGCCCAGCCTTTCCCATTACCAGCATGAGCCAAATAGTCTTCGACAAGGCTTTGACAGAAAGTTCAGACATTTGTGTCCAATGTAAAACCTATGTGGTAGTTGATCAAGAGATGGAGATAAGGCAAGGAAAACAAGCTCTGGCTACTTGACAAGAGATAGCCAGGCCACGCTCCAGGCTACCAGATAATCAACATCTAACCACAGAAATTAATCAATAGTTTCAGTATTGACCAGAATTAAATTACTGCAAAACCAAAAGTCTGGAACCATGAAAACTATTTCTTCTGAATCAAAGCAAACATCGCTCCACCGGTTTGTAACCAGTAAGCAGTAATCTGTCAGAAAAATAAGAAGAATACAACCAGATGCGGAGTTTATACCAGTACTTTGTCAAGAAATCAATGCTAAGATTACGAACTGAATAATGCTGCAACAATAGAATTTTATGAAATGAATAGTTTAATTTAGAGACTAAATTGACCTTGGAGTTCTCAGGGATGTCGTAGTTGATCACTAGATCCACCTGAGGTATGTCAAGACCTCTACTCATCAGACCAGTGCACACAAGTATGTCACATTCTCCAGCCTTAAACTTGTTTAGAGCTCCTAGTCTCTTTGCCTACCACAAAAAAAATAAAATAATGAACGCCCAAGTTCACAAATGATGGGGCAGAAATAAAATTACACGCTGTATTGCACTGAAAAGAGGAGGCAGACCTGGCTGAGCTGTGAACTAATTGGGATAGCCCTCATTCCGAGGTTTCTAAGCAATAAAGCAAGAAGGCGAGTCGAATCACAGGTACGTGTGAAGATCATTGTCATACTCCCAGCCATCTGGGTCAAGATATACACCAGGTAGCAGTCCTGGAATTATACAACATTTATCAAAAATGGGGTATCACCCTGTAAAAGTGGTCTTCCTGGTCGAATCAAGCATAATATTCCAGATAATATATAATAGATACACTTCATAAAAAAGCAGGACCTTCACAAATAAAGCATATCGCAAAATAGGACCCAAATATTAAAATTGGACCCACATAAAGTTGTACCTCAAATAGGACCCAAGTGTACATGTGAACAGAGTAAGATGCTACTCCTGGAAATTTGCATGGTTATTTTCCTCACACTGGTCACCCGGTTTGTCTTCCTAAGAAGAAAATATGAACCAGGAAAATTGTGTTACAGAAAGGGAAATGACCTTGTACTTTGCGGGAACCAAACGGAACTGTTGCTTCAGGGTTTCAACGGTAGAATACTTTGATGAAGCTTCAACCTGAAAAATACAGGAAATATTAGTCCCACTTCAGTTAGTCTCTTAGGCATACTGACCACATAAGACATCCCACACCTTCAACACCGAGAATCGCACACAATATGCAGATGGAAGAGATTACCTTTACGGGACTTCTCAGGCATGCTCTTTGAAGCTTCTTTACCTGAAATAGGCAAGAATTAAGTCAAATGTCCTTTACAGTAGAAGTAAATTTAATTCATATCTTTCCAATGTTCAAGGATGGAACAGAAATAGCAGCATAAGACACGTACTTGCTGTCTTTCTGCCACAACTTGGCTACTAAAAACTGCTTCTAAAAACTAATAGATTTTTAGAGAGAGGGAATACATCATTTAAATGGTGCAAAGCCTAAGGACAGGAGTGTTAACCTTATTAGTCATAGTAGCTGAAAAAAGGAATGTTTTCCTCTCACGAGGAATATTCTTCAAAATTTCATCAATTGCTTTCTCAAATTCTAAGTTCAGCAGCTTATCAGCCTCGTCCAAGACCTAGCAATGAAATGAAAAGAAAATCAAGGATTACTGTGAAAAGGGAAGATAATGAAAAGAGTTGTAAATGCCATAGGATTCTATCTACTTTAGGACCCCATTAAATGTTCTTGCATTTCAAAGTGAGTCCAGGGAAAAACCAAAAAGGCATATATATACACCTTTTAACTCATAGCTTTAACACTGTTGCGTTCAAAATTATGGGACGATGGGAGAATAGAGAAACATGCTGCAACAGCCCCTAGGGGCAAAAATTAGAACGAAAGCATGTGTTGGTAGTGTCAAGATCAGACAAAATGGAGCGTAGCAGATTTTGGAGCATAATCATCTTTACAATAAAGAAAGGGATGATTAATGACTTAAATGTTTCATTTTCTTATTAAGGTCTTATATAAAAGAAGAATAATTTTCATTGAGACAATTTATCTAGTCTTTTCAGTCAGTGATGTTGTATAGGATTTTCCTTGAGAAGCATCTAACACATGAGTTTCTGTATGCATGTTATTAAGAGCATTCAGATTCTACTGAGCTTTATTGTGATGCTAGTGTCTTGTACTAGACTCGGAACATCGAATTCAGATGTTTCTGTAAAAAAATATGAAGCACTTTCATCGTAAAAAGAATGCCTGCAAGAAACACTCTCACATTAAGAAACATGTAGCATCAGATATGATATGCGTGGAGCTACTAATTCAGTAAAAGAAACGGCACTAGTTCTTAAAGCAGAAGCTAAGATCAAACCAAGTATTTTAGTGTCCGAAGGCTGAAATTTTTGGTGTTTGACAAGTGATCCAAGAGGCGGCCTGGAGTTCCCACCTACAAGAAGCAAAACCTTTAGAAAAATATTAAAAAAGAAAAATAACGTCGACTGTATTTTTCTTCAATAACAATTGAACTAGAAGCAAATTGCCAAAGATTTCTTCAGGAACTAGTGAAAAATGAGTTTAGTACATGGTGACATAAGCACAATTGGAAATGAATTTTTACGGGAGTAGAATCACTGTGCAGAAACATAGCAACTCATAGTAGTCCATTGGCTGGGTGCATTAATCTGCACCTCTTATATATTCAGTTGGGTGGGTATAAACAATTTGGTTATTATCAAAATAATTTAGATAGTACATAAACACTAAATTCTGTTGAGACATTCTAATGTCTACTAGAGTGATATCGTTAATAAAAAAACAATTTGAAAATTATCACAAACAACCTGAACACGCAAAAAATGTTTTAAACAGGCAGAGCCTGTGATGAATTAATGCAAGTTAGATTCGCCCTTTGCTGTTTTCCTAAGGTTGATCCATCATTCAATAAAATATCCAGTTCCGTCATAGTAGGTCTAACCTATGTCATGGATGCAAAGCAAAAAAAACACGAAAAAGATTCTCTAATGTTTGCAGGATATATTTTTTATTCCTATCAAGGTACTAACTTTCCAAAACATTCTGGAGGCACTACAGAAGTTCCATATAAACCCCTTAGAAACATTGAACTTTTCCCTATCTGTATTCTGTCTTCTTTTTAGCAATCGACCACCGCAGCACCAGTAGTACTTTACCTAAGGATGAGTATTGTAGTCAGCAGTAGCCTGCCAAGTGCTTTCAATTTAAACATTTAAGTCTAGTCGACAGTAATCTGCTCTTGTACACCAGGTAATGTCTTAATATTTATCCCCAACCTAAAGAGAATGTCCAAAACATCAGACCTTAAAGTTTTATAATGAACTTAGCATTGCGGCAGAAAAATTGTGCGAAATATCAGATTAATTTATAAGCCAAACTTACCACAATGTGAGGCCGCTTAGCAAGAGAAATGGCTTGTTGAACCTTATCTACATTTCCTACAAGCTGCAAACGAGTTGAAAATTCACACAATATCACAGCACATAGCAACATAACAAAACATCTACATGTAACATAGTAAAGTTCGTGACAGAGAAAATTAATTCCAAGACATGCAGACAAATATAATCATTCAAGACATGGAAATAAAGGAAATGCCTCATCGCCAACTGTGAATTAAACAAGCATTAGCAGTGCAACTACTAATAGCATTGAATCCAAAATCTTAGAAAGAATCAGTGTACTACCAGTGGTCATATGAGGCAAAATATAATAACACAAGCTTAATGAGAGGATACAGAGGATCTGATATAGTGCTCATGAAACATATGTGCACTCAATCATATGCGGTCTTCAAAAGAGTAACGACGATACACAAACCCAGTCGGAGGTTTCCATTTCAAGTATAATCCAGGAGCATTGCTTCAGTAGCCAGCTAACAAAAATAAAACATTCTCTAGTGACATTGACTACTGCCCCAGACTTCCACCCATCATCTTTTCCATATCCTTATAAATGCAGGATGATCTTAGTTCTGCCCGAGTAGACAAATTAAAATATTTCCACGACTAAAAACCCTACTATTATGATACTTGTCAACTCTTTTTTAGTACTGCTTCTTGACTAAAGAGGTATAATATCAGCAAGTCATTAAACCATCTGTGAATATAATTTTGTGATTTTATGTGATACATTCCACAAAACAAGCTGTCCAATGCAGATGAACAATGAACTCTATTTGCACAAACTATGAGGTAACTATTTCTATTAAACGTCTTCAATCAATGAAGAGTCAAAACAGAAGATTTTACAAAGTTCCTTTAGACTGTTTTCTGAACATAGGAGGCACCAAGAAGCTCACCACAGCACATTTGACCCCAATGCCAGAACCCAAAGCTTCAAACTGTTCAGCAATTTGGATAGCTAATTCCCTGGAACCATAAGTTTTTAAATACATTAGAATAAAGTGTTACAGGATTCATAAAGCAATGCTAAATCAGCCAATAGCTGCTTTGAACTGACCTTGTTGGAGACAGCACACAAGCAAAGAATGGTTGTGGGTTTTCAAGAAGCGCTTGAAGAATTGGGAGAGCAAAAGCTCCAGTCTTCCCTGATCCAGTTTGAGCAATACCAATGATATCTTTACCTAGTATGGGAGAAGCAAGAGAATATGATCTACAGTTTATAAGGAATGTCTATTTTTGGATTCATCAATAATTCTGAAAGTTAAAAAAGTAAAAGCCATAAAAATTTGACAATATTAGAAATGACAGTGATCATCAGGATCAAGCACACGGTGAAAACAGAATATTACAGATTTTATATGAACATAAAACTAAAGTACAACTTATCTAAAAGACTGTTAAAAACTCTTTTCTGAAAGAACATCGATTGAGAGACCCACCAATTTTCCAACTGAAGTAGATGAATATGACTACGAAATGTCTTGGACATCAAGAAACATTGAAAAAACAATTACATTTTCCATTTCTGAAAAGAACTTTGATTTGTGCATAAAACGACAAGCGAATGTGCAGACAGAAGAAACCAACCATTTACAATACTTGCCAGACTGGTATATGACGATTGGTATACTGCCCTCCTTCTCAACAATGAAAATATGCCCTCTTGGTTAGACCATTCAGTCAGAGTTCTATGATTTTGACTTTTGTGTTCTTGACAAAATCGTTTTCCAATTTTACATCAGCTTAATAGACCACCACAGAAACAGAAAGCTGACAACAAAGAGAGATGAAAAAAGCAAAACAAACCAACATATAAACTTTTTAAAAGTGGGTATAACTTTCTATGACCAAGAGGAGGTTACCTTCAAGAGCATGAGGCAAGCTCTCCATCTGAATCCTGGTTGGGTTTGCCCACCCTAGACTCAGGCATGCCTCTGCAAGCTGTTCACACACACCCAAGCTTCTAAACGTCTTCGGTTCATCCATCTCCTCCATAGTTTGAAAAACTGCAAAAAAATTGATGAATCTGTCATACAATAAGGGAAATTGAAGAATAGAATTAAACGCTACACAGCCTATTATGTTTTTAAATTCCATATTAGATCAGTTATTGCCTGTTTTAGTTGTATTCTTGATCGGGTTGAACAATTGAAAAAAGGAGAGCATGCAAAGGTAATCTGAGAGACATTTTGGATGATGACAAAGGTAGCAAAGGCCTTCATATGGGCCAGATACCTAGGAGTCCAATGAACAACTACCCTCCCTATCCAATCACCCTTTGCTTGTGTATGATTTAGATATGTATTGAAGGTTCAACTACAGTCTGGGAGGGGATTTTTTGAGAAATAAAGAATTGAAAATTGACCTAATAGAAGGAGTCCCGTATGCATAGAGTTTGGCCTTTAACTTACTAGTTCGCCATTATTAAGTCATGCCCAGATTCTCGTTATTTTATATTTCATTGTACAGTCTTTCTTGTCAACTGATACCTGAGGAGACAAGAAATATGTATGCCTGTAGGCTCGAGTATAATTGTATCCCCAGAAAGATAACATAGTTTGCTGTAAATTGATATTTTTCCACCAATCATGTGAATTGAGATTTTTCCTTGAAGGCCTGTTTATGTATCCCCAGAAAGATAACATAGTTTGCTGTAAATTCACATTCAGACTCCAATGAGTTTATATTCTTACATGAAGGTTAATATGAGTTATCTCAGATGGTCACGGGGTTATCTCAACTTAGTTTGTCTCCCTTTGGCTTATTTGATTATTACCATAAAATTATCTCGGGAGAACCATGTACTTCTATTTTGGCCAATGGGCTTACTTGCCAAGCGCTGTAAAAGCATGTCAGAAGCCTCATTTTTCTCTCTTCTTCCTCACTAGCTAATTGGAGAATCCTTGTAAAGTTACACTGGGATCACTGAAAGTTTTTATTATGCTCTTCAGACATTTAGTCCCGAATATGTTTATGTAAAGAAATTTATAAGCTAATATTTCTTTCCAATAGGCTTACTCGCAATTTTCCAAAGCCTTACACTAAGAGCCTTTTTTCTGTTTTTATCTTTGATTGAATTCTCCTTTAGCCCCCTCTAAGACGTTTTCTCTTTGGGGCTTCACTATAATTCGATGCATATGTTTCTTATCAGCATTGGGGCTACAGTCAATGCATATGTTTCTCTATACGTATTAATACAATAATATTCACCAGTGTAAGTTACTGATCTACTATGTCAAAAACCCTCACACTAGGGATGACAGGAATCACCTTACAGAAGGTAGCACTATAACTTGCTGCCTCACATTGACATGATCATTCATCTAACCTTACATCACACATAAATGTGTTTTCCAATAACTTTGGCATAGAAAAAGCTAACATCTCGCTCAGGTTTTAGTACATCTAGGGCAAGCTATTCCAACAATTTCCGAGATTGCTTAATATCCTTACAATTAGCAGTTATTCCCAATATCAAAAACTAGTAGAAACCTAGCTTCTCTGTTGATAAGTTATCACGTGGTACATGGCCGCTGTCCCAAGCTGATTTCTTCTCCACACAGGGTCTTTTATTTCATAGACGCACATCTTGTCACAATTCATCTAGATGCCCTTAAAAAACCTAGTAGTAATAAATGACTGAGCAGCAAACCAAAGCATGTTTTCACAAATTCAATAATGAATTTTTTTCTCTAACTGAGTTTTAAAGATGCTGCAAACATGTTGGTGCTAAATTGATAGAAACATTATAGTAACTGCAAACTGAAAACCCATATAAATGATCAAAAGTAAATGTTAAAGCAGCAATGATATCAAATAGTAGACTTTAATATCCTGAAATGCGTTCATGTAAAATAAATTTAGACTAAAAACTCTAAGATATTGAGAAAAATATTGACGCGTATTATCGATCAATAAAGAAATTCAAAATAAAACTAGTGCCATATGTTGAATGAAAGACATTCAGATATATTTTCGCACATGTTATTTCATATATTCCACAAAGTGAAAAATTACCAGCCCGGCCGAAGAGATGGCTTTCCTCTGCCAGCAGGTGAAGCCCTTCTTAACGAAGACCGTAACGGTACTCGAGGTAGGGAAGACGAGGAGAGAACAGGAGAGGATACAGAGTGAATTCCGTGGAGATAAGAAGACGCGCGGGGAGAGAGTGCCCCGATGAGGGCGACAGAAACGGAGAGGGAGAGAGACGCGCAAGGAGGGAATGCGGCGATGCGAGGGGCGACAGGAAGGGAGAGATGCGGTGGCAAGGAGACCGAGAAAACGTGGAGATAAGGAGATGCGCGGGAGAGAGTGTCCCGATGTGGGGGAGAACAGAAAGGGAGAGGGAGGGAGATGCGCAAGGAGGGAATGCGCCGATGCGAGGGGCAACAGGAAGGGAGACGCGGGAGACGGGCGAGAAACCTAAGCCGCGCGTGTCGGGTTCGAAAGTAGACCGGTGGAGTAAGGAAAAGGGGGGGTACCTTTCATTTCTAAGACTGAAAAAAATGGAGGAATATACTGAAGAAATATATAATGGAACGAGTTTCTAGCCCCAGCAAAGATAAAGATGCAATGAAGGACCATAATGAAGGGATTCATCAATCGCAGAATAAAACCCCGAACGGAAACGGAGCGGAGACACACGATTGTCACAATATAAATTTCTCACATTCGGAGTCAGCACGCTATCGAGTTGTAGATACTATGAAATACTCCTTAAAGCAAGATCATGTGCTTTTCCACAGTATTTGAAATAAAAAGATGGACACGATTAAGAAATCTCCAAATAATTAGTGTGTGCTCCACAGTGAATAAGTCAATCAATTGCAAATCAAGTGGGTTAACACTCGTCACTAACCAGCATGGATATAAAGGGGCCTATCTATGGATCATACAATGGCAATGTTGCAAGATAAAATACTAAATGAACAAAATGTTTCAAATTTAGAAGAAGAGTATTTAGAGATAACCTTGTCACTAGAAGGGGCAATGGTGTAGTGGAGGAGCATGAAGTAAAGCTTAGACCCACTTTTGAAAGTTGATGTTACGTTGATTAATGACCAGGTCGTTGACTATTGACTGAGTACCTTGGTTGACTGGTGGATGAGCTCGAACCAGAGGGTGTGACTGGTGTGGACTAGTAGGTCCAGTGGTAGTCAGATCAGGAGGATGAGCTGGTGTGGATCAATGGTCCGAGATGGTTTGAACCAGGTGGTTGGGCCGGTTCGGTCCAATGTCTCGGGATCTTGTGAACCAGGGCTTTAAGGCCTAACAAGTGGGGGGAGATAAGGGGAAAGGAGGAACACAAATGGGTCATGCCGGGCAGAGGAAAGGAAGGAGACGGAAATGGCGGAAAAGGTGGAATGGATGGAGGCAAAGGTAGGGCTAGTGGCAGTAGTAGCAATGGGGTGGTGACAGGTGGCAGCAGATGGCGGAGGCAAAGGTAGGGTGAGCGGCAGTAGTGGGGAATGGTGTTGGACGGTGGCAGCAGATGGTGGTGGCAATGATGGCACTTGTGTTGATGGATAAGTGGCTGATGAAGACCTGCCAGCTAAACCGTTGATAAACACACTAATTTCTCAAAACAAACATATCTATTAAAATCAGTCTCTAAACATAGGGGTCCGAGACAAATTACAAACTAAAAACATGCTATAAGGATGAAGGGGAAACACTCGACGAGGAACACAAGGAACATAAGGAGGGTAAAATAAGAGAACCAAGACCTCGGAGGTCTTGGGGTCACCGATGCAAGATGGTCATCTGACATTGAAACATGTCTGCATCTGCTGTTATTTTTATTTTCCATGAGAATCCTACCATAACTAATTGCCGGTTATTTTTTTCATATTTAATTGCCATAAAAAATAAATTGTGTCACAATTTTGCCTCCACTCTAAGTCATTCAGCCCCTAATATAACTCATGTCCATTAGTGCTGTGAGGATCACTTCTTGACTATTGTTGGATTGGTTGCTAGGTTCTAGTCTAACAACTGGATCTGATGGAATGTGGTACTTGACATGATCCACCGGTGTCGGTTCATACACTTGTCTTGGGTCATCGCTAGATTGGTCCGCCCCTAGCACCACCTATCTTGTAGGATCCATCATACCATTGTCTTTGATGGAATCTAGTTCAAGTGATCCTCAATCCTATTTAGTTCTTCAGCTAGATCAACTTCTACGTTATTGCTTTTCATGTGGACCAACTTCAATTGATAAGGTTTTAACAATACCCCTCCCTCATTTACACACCATCCTTAAGGTGAAAGCTTGAAAATTACTAAAGGATATCATGAGCATACTCTCATATTGTTGTCTCAGATTGAAGCCTTAATAAGTCTTCATTATCATGAACTAATAATTAATTAATAATATATTTTAAGCCTTAACTCATGATAAATATATTTATACTTATATTAAATTAAAAAAAGTAATTTTTAGTTAATTAATATATTTTTTACTTAATTATGTGATTTTATGTGATTTTACATAATTTTTATAATCATATTTTTGAGATAAATAAAGAAACATAAATTAAACAAAAAAATATAGAAAAATTGGGGACCCCCTAGCTAGTTGGGCCCTCATATAAGTTAGAGGCACAATTGAGGGGAGTCACGAGCTAGGGGTTTGAGTGGCTAAGGATTAGTCAAGACACGTGTGTGTCATTCCCCTTCCACGTCATTGGTGGCTAGTTAGGCATGGGACAAAGAGTGGTTATACACAAATAAAAGATAGTATATTGATGATAAAAATATATATTGATATATATATATATATATTTGTGTTAAATATTAAAAAATAGCTAATGAGACTAAACCTATGCCATGGTCAATGGTAGGTTTTTACTTTTTTATATTGAAAATATTATTGACTTATAAGAAAGAAACACCTCTATGACATTATTAGGTAAAGGTACATAAGTAATTTGTATTTTCTCTCATATAGTCGAGCAATTGAGGAAGGTTCTAATCTCACAAGAGCCAAAAATCATATTTTTATATGATTAAATTATGATTTTCCTACAGAACATTCGTCAACAATTAAGCTATGAAAATCACTCAATCATCAACAAAAATATCTTCAATGTGATTTGTAGAACATCATTACCAACTGAAAATATTTTTTTGATAAAACTATTACGAATTTATTAAAAAAATCATCTCTAATTGATTGAAGAATGAACTATTATTAGAAAGAGTACAATTCACTGAGAGATGAGTCATCACCTCATCAGAGCACACCATATGCAATGAAGAGCTCATCTCTCTATATAGACTGATAAGTCTTCATTATCATGAGTTAATAATTAGTAAATAATATAGTTTTAACCTTAACTCAGGATAAATAGACTTATATTTGTGTTAAATTGTGAAAAGTGGTTTTTAGTTGATTAACGTGATTTTTTAGTTAATTATGTGATTTTCTATGAATTTATATGATTGTTATAGTTCTATTTTTGATATAAATGAAGAAAAAAAATTAAAATAAAAATATAGCAAAAAAGGGGGACCCACCGACTAGCCAAGCCCACAAATAGGTCAAAAGCGCAATCAGTGGAAGCCGTGAGTAAGGGCTCGAGTGGCTAGAACCAATGAAAGCACGTGTGTACCACTCTCCTTCCACGTCACCAGTGGCTAACCGGTTGTGGGACAAAGAGTGATCGTACACACAAGAGAAAGTGACTCATTACATATAAATGTGATATTATTATATATTCGTCTAAAAAATTATCTCACAAGTGATGTAAGACTAAATTTGCATTACACATTCCCCCAAAAAGCTTTCAAAATTTTAATACCTAAACTACTCCTTCATTATAATAGAGATATATCATGATGACGTCACTTAATAAGAGTATTAGAGTATTTGTCTCAATCTTTCTCATGTAGGTGGGCAACCGGTGAGGGTTTGAATTCTCTTAGAACCAAAACTCATATTTTTATCTAATTATCATGACTTTCCTGCAGATTGCCAGTGAAGGATTAAATCAACAGAATTACTAGATCATCGGCGAAAATTTCATCAACACGATTTGCGAAGTATTGTTACTAAAATTATTGAATGATTTACGATAAAAAGATTACAAATCTATCGAGTAAATCATCTTCGATTGATCAACGAATAAGTCATCATCAGAAAGAGGACGATTTGTTAAGAGATAAGTCGCCACCTCTTGAGAACATACTAGATGTGGTGAAGAGCCTCCTTTTGTTGTGTGGACTTGAGGATAAAGTTCCTTGACATGCGCTCCACCTTCATTCAACTCTTCTCCGTCGAGTGACAGCTGCTAAAAAGCCGCAAAGTCGTCATTTTTCCGTTCCACTGGGTCACAACTACTGGAGACAATTTGACGATTCATTTCATTGATCTCTAAACTTTATAAAGAGATCTAAAGATTACCCACATCGTCTTTGTCCAAGGTGAGCCTTCACTGCCGTGAACACTACATGACGATCCTCCCAAATATTCAAGATTTCAGTGCATCATTGACGCATTACTGCTGCGATGCTAGAACTCTATTTTCTTACTTTCAATTTAATTTTTACTTTATTTAGTGATAATTTGTGTGATTTAAATTTACTAAGCTATACTTCATTCAATTACGATTCTTTTAGCTTTTAAAAATCTTAATTTGATCAATTAAATCATCTGTAATCGCTTACATAAGAATCATCAGATAGAACCCTATTTCTGCCTGATTTGTATTTGTTAGGCACTGATGTCATCTTGACGTCCGCACCCTTATTTCTTTTTTCGTGAATTTTAAACATATTTTATTTTTATTTCTTAGTACAAAATCTATAAAAAAATGTATTCTTTATAAATAATTCTAAAAAAATTACTCAATATTATATTATATCCTTGTGATTGACCTAAAAAATTACCACTATTTTTGGAAGTTTTTATTGAATTATAATTAATATATTCGTTCAAAAATAATTCTAAATATCTAAAAATTAGTATTTTCTAGTTTTACAAATTTTAACTTTTTATGATTTACTATACAACGACTAAGTCACCTCATAAACCTATAGATGAAGCTTCATAAAATGTATTTCATCTTTGACCAATATATCTCCATCGAGTGACAACTACAGAATAACTCATTATCATCAAACTTTCGCTCTACTAGGTGAGAACTATTGGAGACACATCATTGTCACCTACCTTCATCTTCTAGACTTGCAAAGAAATTTAAAAACTACCAACATTGTCCATCTCCAATGAGAGTCTTTGAAGCTGCAGAGATTACACAATAATCCTTCTAAATGCTTAAGATTCTAACACATTATTGCGACAATGCTAAAACTCTATTTTACTTGTTTTAAACTAGTTTAACTTTCATCATCATTCTTTGGACTTCATAAGGAGATTTAGAAATTACTTAGGTCATATGTGTCTAAGAAGAGCCCTTGAGGCTATAGATATTGTATGATAATCATCCCAAACACTCATAATTCTACTATAATCTTACATCTTTTTTAAACATATGTTTTTTATTATAATCTTACATCTTTTATATTTTTTTGTTAGAAACTTAATCTTGTATAAAATAAAATAAGTAACAAAAAACTTAGTTTAGCTGATATCATAAGAGCAAGGTAAACCTAAAAGATAGTCACCTATGTAGACTACCAATGTGCAAGTGAAGGGATTAGACTAAAATGTATCACTATCCTTACTAGTCACCCATTGCTTGTTATGAAGATTAATCCCTAGACCTATTTGTTTTGAAAAAGTACAAAAGTATTCTTTCATCTTGTCCAAAAATCCATGTGCTTAGGTGAAAACTTTTATCTTTCAAATAAGAGATTCATAGTGAAGATTAATGTGGATTGAAAATTTTCTACTAACTTAACCTCTAGGTTGAGTGTAATGTTTACCTTGCAAAAGTGTTGATTTAACATTATTTCACTATATGAAGTTATATATTGTCCATAATCTCTTAACATATATGGATGTGTGATATCACATTAGTTGTTATAAATAAAATGATCAATTTTTACTTATTTATTAACCAAATTCAAAATAAAATTTTGGTGAATTCAAGTTGTCCAAATAGATGATAGTTGATCTCAATATTAACTTTTTGTTGTAAATAATTTATTAAAATGAAAAATAAAAAAGGAAAATAATCTTCTTCACACTTTAAATCATATATAGTGGGTCAGCATTAAATCTTTCAATTTTAATGTGTGTCTATGTTCAGCATTAATAAATGAGCTCAAGACCTATAAACATTCTAGAGAAAATGATACACAAAATCACAAAAATAAAAGAAAAATAAATGCAAAAAATAAACTTAAATTAGGAAAAATAAGAGAGGAGAGAGAAATACAGCCATTGATAGGGTCTCCTCGAGGATGGTGAAATGGAAAAGAATCTGAGCGGAATTCCTAAGAAGTAAAATTTTATCAAAAAAACTAAAAAATGAAAATAACTACTGAAAATAAAACCAATATCTAAAGGGAAAAATAATTTGGATTCAAATCCATATAAAAACAAACAATCTATGAGACTAAATTTCTTTGAATGACTGTAATCAAGTTAACTTTAATTAGAAAGATTTAAATCACACAAATAAGGACAAGAAAAAATAAAATAAATGTGTGAACTCATCTAAGTCTATCACCAAGAAATAAAGTATTGTCGTGGTAATAAAATGGAATGAAAAAGTGACTAAAAAGTGACTAAAAAGTGGTTAAAAGGCTTAATCTTGTTAGTTGCTTGTCACAAAAATGATGGATTAAGAAAAATAAAAAATCAAACTCCAAATGAAAATAGAATTCACAAACTTCCCCTATCTCTTACCTATTTGTCACTAAAAATAAAGTAATAGAAAATGAATGCAAAATCAGAATAAAAATTGGTAAAAAAATAGGTTTAAAGGCTTGATCTCTTCATCTTATTCCCAGATTAAGAAAAAATTAAAATGATAAAATGGGATCAAAAGAGAAATCAAATATGTAAGTGCCAATCATTGCTCAACTTGTCTCCACATGTCGCATGGAGAGAACTCGATCTGAAAAACTTAAAATTAATCAAATCTCTTGTTCTTTATCATCTCAAAACTTCATTTCATTTTCCTTGGATCTTCTTTCTGATATTTATGAAAAAATATCCTAATGATCACTATGAAATTAGGAATTCTCCCCTTTTGTTTCACCACCCAAGTGGAGTCTAGAAGATAACATGTACATTGATGACATGATATAATATGCTGACATGCAATAAAATGATGAGTTGGCCCATAAAATTTTGACACATTGTCTTCTGATGTGACCATGAATTGATGCATTTGTTCTCATTATTTTGATAATTTAAAAATTACTGAAAAATTACTTCATAAATACCCTAAAAATGAAAGACAAATCTATTGTCTAATTTACCTTCATGATTCATTTCCTATGAATTGTAAAATGATTGTCACAATTTTAAGCTTAGATAGCTATTTTTGCACATGGATTAAAGTTACCAATAAAAATATAAATTCATCACCTAATTCTCAAACTAGTATTACTGCATTTTTTAACATTAAAAAATCTTATTTTACATTGATTCATGAAATGAATACTTGAATTTTACCATAGTTATTATATAAAAATAAATTATTATCAAGGTGCCAGTGTGGCTTACTCTCATTCATATATCAATATAATTAACTTGTATAAGAACCTTAAAGATGTGGAGTGTGATGATTTCCTATGTTAAATCTCTCTCCTCAATTATGATTTATTTATTTAATTCTTGTCAGAAAATCCATCTTGAAGTGAAAGACAAGCTTTTGAGGTGAATATTTACCTATGAGATACCTCATCATAAACCAAATATACTTGTAGGTGGTGGTGAATTTAGATTCAGAAAGGAAATCGGATGGAATAGGCTGAAATTGTGTAAACTAAATACTATTTTACACATGATTAAAATGAGGTTGGAGTATTTAGGTGATGAATTTATTTTTCTTCAATGTTGAACTAGGTGCTTTTGTTGAGAAATATGGGGTTTTGAGATATTCTATCTTCATATCTATCACTTCTTGTGAGGCCAAACCTATCCCTTGTTTAATGTTGAATTGAAGAATTTCAGGTAGGTCGAAACAAATATCCCCTGTTTGTCCTCTAATTTGATTACAGTTTTGTTTAGAAGAACATTTATCGAGAGAAATAAGATAGTAAAATGGTTATACTTGGAGGGTGGGAACTTTGAGAATAATGACAAGAGAGGGACAAACAGATGAATGTTAGGAACACTAGAAAGTTAAAAGGACTAGGGATTATGAAAAGGTAAGGGTTTGGGCAGAAGTAGAGGGGAGACAAGATGACGGGGGATAACCATGGTAGTTAAATGTGAGTAATGACTCCTAGTAACAACTAAATGTTGTTGTGCTTTAATGTGGTTGTGTTGGGTATAGAAGTTGTTGATGCTTGAAGAAGTCTTGTCTAGAAAATAAGAAAATCTAAAAGAATCCAAAAGCTCGAGGGTAGCAATTAAGAGAAGGAACACTTGTAAAAAACTTTGAGATCTCATTGGAGTGCTAATGAGGGAGAAAATGCCACCACAAGTACAAACTTTGATAGAATTTCATATATATGTAGTGTCAAAAGGTAGTTTGTTTTGAAAACATTATTACAAAAGGTACATAAGAAAACTAAGTTCTAATGTGTCAAGTTGTTGTGGGACATATCCAAATTTGGTTCTTATTTTCAATGATTAGTGCAGTTCAATATTTGAACAAAAAACTTTAAACTTGGAGGCAATTTATTTAATTTAATAAAATTAAAAGTATTCATTGATTAATAGAAGTAAATAAAATTTTGGGGGACATTTGGATTGTTGAACATATCCTTGTTATGAAAAGTTCAAGAAATATGTAATCTATAATGGAACTAGAACAATGATGTCCATGAAAGATGTAGTAGTCAACTAAATTATAAATGTGATAAGCATGTTATAAGGAAAATTTCCAAATGAAGCCATGTTTGAGTATATTGAGCTCTTCTAATGGTTTCCCAAACTTGATATATTGGAATCAATGTACTTTTTATTATTTGGAAAAGGACATAGTTAATCATTTCATGGAAGATTATTTGGAATCTGGTAAAACTAATTATGATTAAGTCTCACATAACCATTCTACATACCTAGTGTCTTCTAATTGTGATTAGTGGAAGATTCTCTTTCCAACTATATTTTTTTATGTTGTTTAGGGAAATAAATAACATAAAATTATAATACATTTATAAAAAATTTAATAAACAAAAAAGATCGATATCCTTGGTTTTAATAATTGTAAGTGAAAATTTATTGGTAAGTGATTATTTAATAATGATGATTATTTTTAAATTTTTACACATATGTTCTAGATATTTAATACACTCAACATAGTTGTTATATGAATTATTTTTATTAATTGATTTTATGATTAAATCTAAGGTTTTAGTCCTTGAAAGAAAATGATTCTCTACATTAGAAGTACTTTAGGATGAAAGATTATCAGTTGAAAAATTATTCTAAGATGAAAGGTTAGGTATATAATTAAATGGGTATAAGTAGATGTAATTCCATAAATGGTATTTTATGTAGAAATAGTATTCTTGCTTTTTTTGACGATCCTCGATACCAAAGACAGTTCAGGAATGACTAAATATGGGCCTTTAGAGGTAGATTCCATTGTCAAAAAAGATAATTTAATTGAATATCGAGGAACAAAAGAATTTAGTCCAAAATACCAAATGAAAGTAGATCAATTTTTTTTCATTCCTAAGAAAGTGCATGTCTTACCAGGATCTTCATTGATAATGATTCAGAATAGTAGTATTAGAGTGGATACACCACTCACTTTAAATACAAGAAGTGGTAGGTGGATTGGTCTAAGTGGAGAGAAAAAGAAAGTATTGAACTCAATATTGTTTAGGGGATATTCATTTTCCTGGAGAAACAAATAAGATATCCAAGCACAACGGCATGTTGATACCATCAGGAAAGGGAAAAAATAATTTTAATGAATCAAAAAATTGAAAAATTGGATCTATGTCCAATAGATCACACCTACTAAGAAAACGTATTTTGTCTCAGTTTGACCTGTAGTCACATATGAAGTAGCGGATGAGATCAATTTACCAACATTTTTTTCATAGAATCTTTTGCAGGAAGGGGATAACGTCCAACTTAGAGTTGTCAATAATATCCTTTATGAAAATGGCAAGCAAATTCAAGGAATTTATCACACAAGTATTCAAATTAGTTCACATTTGCATAGTATTGATTTGGGACCAAGACCAAAATAGTTCTATAGAAGGTATTCATGCTTCTTTTGTTGAAATAAAGACAAATGATCTAATTTGTGATTTCATAAGAATTGAGTTAGCTAAGTCCCCCATTTTGTATACCATAAAAAGAAATAGTATAGTGGGTTTAGGATTGATTAACCATAATGGATTACATTACATGAATATTAATCCTTTTTATTCCAAAGAAAAGAGTCAATCACATACTAAACATAAAGAAACTGGTGGTATGTTGTTAAATCGAAAGATGAAATGTCAATCTTTGAAAATTTTGTTATCATCCAACTATTCTTGAATTAGTTCATTCAATGGTTTGAAATATAACATTGTCACAAAACAATCAATTAAAGTGGATCTTATAACTCCAATTAGGAATTCCTTAGGACCTTTAGGTACAATAGTATTCAAAATTGTGAAATTTTATTCATCTTGCCATTTAATAACTTATAATCAGACTTTGTTAAAAAAAGAATTTGTTTCTTAACAAATTTAGTCAGACTTTCAACTACTAAAATATTTTTCAATAGGTGAGAATAGGGGGATTTATAATCTTGATCCATCTAGTAACATAATTTTTCATCCATTTGATTTAAATTGGTGTTTTTTCACGATTATTGTGATGAGACATCCACAATTATTAGCCTTGGACCTTTTTTTTGTGAAAATATGTCTATTCAAATACAGATGACAGAAAAAATCTGGTCAAGTTCTAATTGTTCATGTTGACTACTTAGTAATAAGATCAGCTAAGCCTTATTTGGCTACTCCAGGAGCAACGGTTCATGGTCATTATGGAGAAATCCTTCATGATGGAGGTACCTTAGTTATATTTATATATGAAAAATCAAGATCTGGTGACATAACACAAGGTCTTCCAAAAGTAGAACAAGTGT
Organism: Spirodela intermedia; assembly: GCA_902729315.2. Lineage (NCBI taxonomy): Eukaryota > Viridiplantae > Streptophyta > Magnoliopsida > Alismatales > Araceae > Spirodela > Spirodela intermedia. The sequence continues at coordinate 4,252,342 of LR746273.1, forward strand.
TAGAAGTACGTTCCATTGATTCAATATCCATAAATTTGGAAAAGAGGGTTAAAGCTTGGAATGAACGTATATGAAGAATTCCCAGAACCCCTTGAGCATTCTTCATTAGCATAGAGCTAACCATCGCTCAAGGTCGTATCTCTTTGGTTAATAAGATCCAAAAGGTTTATCGATCTCTAGGGGTACAAATCCATAATAGACATATAGAAATTATTATATGTCAAGTAACATCAAAATTATTGCGTTTTAGCAGATGGAATGTCTAATGTTTTTTTACCTGGAGAACTCATAGGATTGTTGCGAGTAGAACAAGCAGTGCATGCTTTGGATAAAGTGATATGTAATTGAGCAATCTTATTGAGAATAATGAGGGCATCTCTTAATACTCAAACTTTCATATCCAAAGCTAGTTTTCAAGAAACTACTTGAGTTTTAGCAAAAGCTGCTCTACGAGGTCATATTGATTGCTTGAAAGGCCTAAAAGAAAATGTTGTTTTGGAGGGACTTATACTTGTTGGTCCTAGATTCAAAAAATTAGTTCATCATTCAAGGCAGCATAAAAACATTCAGTTGGAAATAAAAAAGAAGAATTTGTTCAAAGGAAAGATGAGAGATATCTTATTTCACCATAGAGAATTTTTGAGTTCTTGTATCCCAAACAATTTTCATTAGACATTGGATCAATCATTTACATGATTGAATGATTCCTAACCTAAAGGCAGGCTTATTTTTAAAAAAATATAATTTCTTTATCCAGTCCCATTTTCTTATTTGATCATAATGAATTAAAAGGAATTAATGGGTTGAATCGTGTATCAATGGTCAATCTTCAGTATAAAGTTCCATCAAAATAATTATTTCTTTTAGATACCTTGTCTCCTTTTTTAAAGAAAGAGAAAATGTGGGGGAAAATGACAAGAAGATATTGGAACATCAATTTGGAAGAGATGATGGAAGCAAGAGTTCATTTTGGTTGTGGGACTAGGAAATGGAATCCTAGAATGGCATTCATATTACAAATTTTACGAGAACTGCACATTTTTTATCAGATGCCTGTGTTTTAGTTTTTGATGCAGCAAGCAAAGGAAAACACTTTTTGATCATTGGGCCCAAAAATAAAGTAGCTGATTTAGTAGCATCTACTGCAATAAAGGCTCAGTGTCATTTTGTTAATAAAAAATTGCTTGGTGGTATGTTAACAACTTGGTCCACTATAGAAATGAGACTTCAAAAGTTCAGAGATTTAAGAGTGGAACAAAGGATGATAAAACTCATCAGTCTCCCAAAAAGGGATGCAACAATGTTGAAGGGAAAATTATCCACCCTGCAAACATATCTAGATGGGATCAAAGATATGACAAGGTTAGCTGATATTTTATTTTTGAATGTGTGACTATCCAATATATGTAGCCTTTAATATTTCGAAATAATGTTAGATATTTTTCCTAAGATATTACATGAATTAAGTAATCAAGAAAATGAGAAAAACAATGAAACATTTAAGTTTCAAAGAGAACATCTTGATGGTGATACATTCACTACTTACGTGGAAAAAAGGGAAATGTTAGAAAGAATTCAATAATTTTCTATTAAGTTAGAAAGCTAAAGTTCAATTTTGAATGAAGATGGCTAAGAAAATATATTCAAATGTTGTTGATGTACATTCTAGAAAATAGTAAATTTCTGAACAGAGATTAAAAAATTGGAGACCAAATTAAATAGGAAAACTAGTACGAAAAAAAAGCTTACAAATGAGAGAAGATTTCTAAATTGAAAACTAGTCAAACACATGAAATTCAAGGCTAAAAATCAAGTTCTTTACATAGCACACATCAATGACAATTGAGAATACTAGACCTTGTTCATTAGGTGTTCCTAGTAAACGAATAACTAAATCAACATAACTTTTCTCTCTATTAAGTCCTAAAGTAATTGAGTGGTTGGTAGATCTTAATCATCGTGTTGTAAGATAACCAAAATTTAATTAATTCATAAATTGAATGTAAAAGATGTTTTAAGTAATAAATTTAGTGGATTCATGTCGTCTACATAGAGATGAAAGACAAAAAATATTTCTAATTCGTTCTCAACACTTATTGAAAGTTAAATAACTAAAAGCTAAAGATAGAAAATAAATGATTTCAAAGATCATTAAGTTGTCATGGTCACATTCCCTTCTCTTTGTTGACTTTGAAATAGAAGACATTCTTATTGATGTCTTGATTGCCTCTAGATTACTTTTAATTGATGTTGATTCAAGGGCTCCTGAAGAATAACCAGAAAAAGTCACAAAAACAAAGGAAAATGAGTGGAAAATCTGTTAGCAAATATTCCTCCAGCAATTAAATGTAGTAGATGATACACAACTCAATAAAATCTAAAAATGGTAAAACAAAAGATTATAAAAGAAAAGTATGATTGATAATGTCATATGTGTCATTTCACGTGATAGAATCAATCAAAAACTTGAAATAAAATATAGAAGTTAAAAAAACACAGCAAAATAAGAGAAGAAAATATAGGAAATCACACTACAGCTTTGTTGTCACACATTGACAGCTTTGGAGGAGAAATTGACAATGTTTTATTTTGATATAATAATTGTGGTAAAATGAAAGTATTTGTCATATGAATTAACATGAAATGTGTAATATTTAAGCTAAAAAATATTAGGAATGGTTAGAGAGTTGTGTCACTAATTTCCATCTAATTTGCTATTTTTTTATGATTTATGTGAAATTAATATATTTCTGATTTTTAATCCACGTACTAATAGGATTCTCCAAATTTTATAGTCTTGAAAATTATTTTACAATTGATAGAAAATTACCCATGAAGATAAAATTGGAAAATATATTTATCTTGTATTTTTTTACGGAATTTATGTAGACATTATTTCAACCATGTTGTTTTAGTAATTTTAAAGTTATCAAAATAATGAGAATAAAATGCAGCAATTATGTCCACATCACTAGGAGGAGACCTCAAGAGTTTTTGGGCCAAGTCAGCATTTTAGGGCAACATCAATAGGTTATCTCATCCAAGAACATGTCCTCTTCCATGCTCTATTTTTGGGTAGTGAAACGTATATAGATAATTTTGGATTTTACGATGATGCTTTGTGATATTATTGCATGAAAATTGGAAAGAAGCTTGAAGACAAAGGGAGGAAGATTTCTATATTATTAAAACAAAAATATCTGAAGAATTTTGATGCTTTTAGGGCTGATTTCTCTTTGATTGATAGGTCGAGACAAGCAGAGCAATATTGGGCAATTACAAATTCAATTTGTCTTTTTATTACACTTTATTTTAGTTCCTTATTCATCTGTAATCTGGGTGACAGACAGACAGTGATACTCAGCATTTGATCCATTTTTGGACTAGTTTTTAGAAAGTTTTACATTGATTTTCTGGTACTCTATTTTCAGGTGACAATACAAGCTAGTAGAGTGACATATGGTGTTGGAAAATTAGATTTTTGTTTTGATTTAATTTAATTTTTACTTTAGCTTATTTCATCATTTAGGTGACAGGTGGACGACTAAATCAAGAATTTGAATCCATATTTTTATCACTTTTTAATCACTTTTGTGTTCTAGTTCCTTACTACAATAATACTCCATTCTTGGGTTATAGACAAGGAAGAGTGAGCGTATTTATTTCTTTCTTTAGGTCTTTTTCTTCTGATTTTAATATTTTTAGTGAAAATCAACTTTGTTACAATCATTTTGGTATATTTATTTCAAAATATTACTTAGTTTTGATTAGTATTAGACTCAAATTCGTTTTCCCATTTCATCATTGACTAGGAAACCCCACTAGTGGTAGTATTTTCTCTCTCCTCCCTTATTTTTCTAGATTTTAGGTTTATTTTTTTAATTTAATTTTTGAGGTATTGAATCATTCATCAATTCTAAATATAGAAAAACATCAAAATTCGAAGATTTAGAAGTTTTGTAATTTGGAAGATATAAAGTCAAAAGAAGATTATTAATGTTATTATTATTTTATTTGTCATTATTTTTTAAAAAATTATTTAGGATGAAAAAAATCATATTGATATTAACCATTGTCCAAGTGGACAACTTGAATTCTCCAAAATTTTATTTTAATTCTTATTTTGAATTTTGTTTATAAATACTTGAAATTTGATCATTTTGTTTCCAACAAGCAAAGAGATATGATGAATCAAGCAATGAAATCAATTAAAGGGAATTTCAAAAGGACTAGAATTAAAAGAAGAAGCACTCAAAAAATCAAAGATTGAGATTATGAAATTTTACTTAAGAAGATAGGACTACCCATACTTGTTGTTGCCTTACCACAGATAAGAACAAGGTCCTCCTCTCTCCCAAGAGATGGGAAAACTTACAATGAGCCAAGAGAGAACCCTATTTTTCCCTAATATTTTTTTTTTATTTCAGTCAAGAAGTTGCAAAATTATTACCAAAAATTTCTCTAACAAATAACTTAAAAGGTCAGATATAATATGAGAATGATTCAAATGTAGTAGCTAGTTGTTCTTCCTTTCTCATTTTCGTGGAGTTACTATTTTTACCTAACTAATTTGGCTTGTGGTTGACATATGAGTTTGCTGACCTATCAAAGCTGTAGATTAACTTCCATTTTCTGCTAACATGACTAAGAGGGTTTGGAGTTTAAACAATGAGTCTTAGCTTACTTACCACATGCTTCAACATAATTCTAATTTCTTTTAGAAAATCACAAAAATACTAATTCAAAATATAACTTCTGGGCAAAAATAAAATATATTTAAATGCAACAAACCTTGGATGAATATAAATCATCCAAAGTGCAAGTTTAGTCATGAATTTTCTACGTAGTATTTCAACAGAAGTAAATATATTCTAATTCAAATAAATATATGTATAATCATAAATTTAAATTATTATTGTATTCATTTTACATTATTTATCACATAAGATTAGAGTGTTATTATTGGTGAAGAACAAACATTTTAGACAAAAGCACAATGACCTAGTAACCATATTTGGTCTGAAATGACTTGTTCCTTGAGGAGGTGGTCATTCCATGGCATGTTCCATGTGAATTAGACATGAACTGTTTGTGAGTTGAGACAGCAAAATCTTGGTTTGTAGGCAGGTTAGATGATAAATTGTTAAATGCCTTGTAAGCAATGTTAAGGCGACGATCAAGCTTGTCACTGTCAAGCGAGCTGCAAAAATTCCCTCCCTTGGCTACTTCACCCCTTTCACAGCCCAGAGTACTCATGAAGTTCCCCATTCTCGTGTATGGGAGGTTTTCCTGATTTATAGTTCCTTTCCCTATTGATGTGATGCTTTGCTAATGTATTGGATCCTTGCTATTTGATTGCAGTTCGTGAATTGTGACAAGCGAAGAGAAAAATCGCCAGCAGATAATTTGGCATCCCAATCAGAAGCCCGCAGCTTGAGTTCAATAGTTTTCCGTAAGAATGAATCTGGGAAAACAGGTGGAGCTGTGGGAAGCAGGGTCTAAGCTTCAAGGTGTGTCGCAGCCACACTCAGTTCTTGTTCAGCGCGGATATGGTGGAGGTTCCCCTTGACATAGCATAAATAGCTGATGCAGCTAAAAGTATGATGGATGTTTTCCTTAGCCACTGCTCAAGAAGCCAATAGAAGCAAGGAAATCTAAAATCACTCAAGATGCTCTGACTATTGGAGGCGGGTGCACTATGTTGCATGGGGACAGCATTCTTGGGAACTAGGAGGCCTACATTGTGAAGACGAAGAACTGCCTCAGAGACAAGGTGATGGAATCAAGATAAAGGTTCATTCTGTTAGGTGGACCCACGAGAAGGAAGAAGAGGGAGGAGAAGAGGCCATGTCACCCACGCACCCCTTCTCCTCTAAGGAAGGCGCCTCTCCCTCCAAGAGACACCACTTGGCATCCTTTGGGAGGGGATGCCTCTAACTACCTTCCTCTCTTCCTTATAAATACTCAAAACACACGAACACTATAAAAAAAAACGTTGAAGTTGAATTTGGAATTAAGAAGATTTTTGTTATCTCTCAGCTCTTGGATTAGGGGTTCTTTCTCCCTCATTCGCCTTTTGGATTAGGAGTTCCTTTTTTCTTCCGCTTGCCTCTTGGATTAAGGGTATCTTCTTCTTCTCGCCCTGTTGGATTATGGAGACCTCTCTTTTTTTCTCTTCTCCCACTTCGTCGTCCTTCCATCTTGTCATCATCTTCTTGTCCACACTTCCGTCACAGCCATTCTCCCTTTTAGCCATCTGCCATGTCATCAAGCCCACCTTTCTTTCCTCTTCTACTATCTCTGCCGTTCTGCGTTCTAGCCATCTGCCGTGTCATCAAGCCCACCTTTCTTTCCTCTTCTACTATCGCTGCCGTTCTGCCTTCTAGCCATCTGCCGTGTCATCAAGCCCACCTTTCTTTCCTCTTCTACTATCGCTGCCATTCTGCCTCTTCATCACCTGTCCCTTGCCGCCGTTGCCGCCACCTCCATCCTTGCTTTTGCCGCCTATTATTGCCCTCCCCTTCCATCACTGCAGGCCCTAGAAGCATCACCATTCCACTAATCATTTAGTCTCCTCGTCGTCCACCTTGTCGTCAGCCTACCGTCCCCGCCGTTTCACCTTTCGGCCGTCAGCCCCTCACGAAACTCTCTTTTCCTCTCTCCCCCTGACGTTCTCATTTTGCCCCTTTTCTCCCTCCACCCTTCAGTTAGTATTTAAAAAATTCACCCTAAATTCTCGTCAGCACGAGAACCTTCTTTCTTCTCTCTCCTACTGTCGCCACATACCCCCCATTTTTTTTACTCTCTCTCTCTCTCTCGCCGACGCCCTCTCATTTCGCCCCCCCTTTTCTCTCTCCACCTTTTCTTTCCTTTTCATTATTATTTTATCATATTATTTCACCTCACTTCTAAACCTCATTTATTCCTCCCAGCCCAAATAACTCAATCCCTTCGAACCGCACCAGTCCACTCTTTGGTCCGAACTACTCAGTGTGAACTTTGAAAAATCACTAACAAAGCTCGTGGAACTCCAACTAACAAGACTCTTCAATATATTAAAAAATCTCCATTATAAAAGTGTGTTAATTTTCAAATTCTTTATGAAGTTGGTCATTATTTTTAAATCATTGCTCTTAGATTTTGTGAGATTCATAAGATAGCTATCCTCATCTGAAAGATTAGTTGTCCAAACCCTAGTTGAGAAGCCTTGTTTGATTCTTTGAATTAAATAACCTAATAGGTAATTAATGATCTTAATTCTCCTAAAATTATGAAATCATTCGGATATTAACCCCTTAAAGTTCTAATTTAACTCAACTCTAAAGATTAATAAGTAGCTCTCTTTAAGGAGATCTATTCTAGCCCCTTTGTCCCGCATTACAAGGTGGCTGGTTTATTGACTAATTCTACGAAAAGCAGTTCTCTGTAACTGGTTTTTTGGTGGCCGTCTGATTTTTGGCGTGAGACTGCCATGAGGGTGAAGATACTGCTAATGCAGTAGACCGTGATGATGACTGCAGGGGCTCCAGTTAGTCTTATATTGTACATGTCTAGCGGCTAAGATGACGTGCATTCCATATTTTCGTAACCCAACTTGTATGTGGCTATGTTTGGGTTTGTTTCCTCGGGAAGAATTGAAAGGAACGCTTCGTATCGACAATGAATGGCTTCTAGTCCTTAGAATTTGACATATTGGCAAATTCTAAGGTGAGTTTGCCGTTATCCTCTGGCTGATGGATGATGCTCCTTGTGTACTTTGTCTTCGCGGAATTTATGACCCCCCAGAAGGTGAACAGAAGTGTTCCTCTCCAATCTATCAGTATTCAACACGTACCGAACGAAGAGTATCGTGTCAAAAACGGACGACATTTGTGTATTGATCCATTCTTCGAGAACGGACGCGAGAGACAGAGAGAGAAAATGGGCTGTTCCATGGGTTCTCTGCGGCCTTCTAGCGAGAAGGTTTGAAAGAGTGATTATGGGGCTCCAGGAACACTGGGTATCGATGTTAATATGAGTCACAGAACAGCTTACTTGGTCCATTATTGTTGACCTCGGATAGGCGCATGCTACTCTAGGTAAGAGACGTTAACCACTACTCAAAATGGTACCCCAAAGTTATCAGCTACCCACTACTGCTACAAACGGTGGGTGTGAGAGACTGAGCCCATTAAATCTCATTGAGAAGGCAGTCGTTTAATGCCGACTTAAATAGTTCTTCTTGTTCGTCTTTTAGTCCTTCACTCCCTCTTCTTCAAATGTGATAAAATCATTTAAGAGGAGATTTTGGGTGTCGCCTCATCATGGCCCAACAACTGAAGTAATGGGCAGGATTGAACAACACCATATGAGGTGCTTCAAAGCCATAGAAAATCTTTCAGTCTTGCCCTTAGATTAAAAAGGTTAGTTCCGTCATAGCATTTGGTTTTCAATCACGTGCATGATCTCTGTTCATCTACACTAATTATTTTCTTCCCAGGTCAAGCGTTCATAAATGCGCTCCCTAAAGTTACGCTTATGGATAAATGCACCCATGCTACAGCGCATTTTTAAATGCATAAATGCACCCAGATCTTTTGAGATTGTAATCAATGAAGAGAGATAGAGAGAGGAAGGTGTATGATCAAAAGCGTGGACCATTTCTCGATTTGTGCGTGTCATCCTTGCGCAGGGGCCATGCTAATCTTCTCTGTATCGTTCCAATTTTATCGGATGTCCCCGAAGGGACTATGATCAAAAGCGTAGAGAAAAAAGATAGGGTCTAGTCAGGAAACGTGGAGAAAGACAGATAGGTGTCTGGTAAGAGTATGGGGACTGGAAGACAGAAAGTGAGAGAAACGCTGACTCTGGTGAGAATATGAGGGCTAAATAAAGTTTAGGAACATGGTTTTCCTCTAATTCAATAGAAAAATGTAGCCTTTGGCAACTGATTGTCGTGCAACTCCTCTACACGAGAGCCATTCATTGTTAAACCAACTGGCAATCAACAGCTTGATCTCCATTATTGGTCAGGGGTTGACAGAGACAGACTCATTTGTGGCAGCCGCTCCACCACCGCGGTGAAGGGTCATAAATTCTCAGGAACGTGGCGCTTAGTTCGCCGCTGTTTGATAACCCAGTTCCCATTCACATCCCAAGAGAGGTTAGAGACCGGAATAATAGATCTACCGATTCGCTGAGATTGACTGGGGACCATTCTGCAAGGCCAGCTCTTGAACGCCAGGGAACCTTTACGTTTGACCTATCTACGGATTGACAGACTGATGCCAGCAAACTGCTGTAGATGCATCCACATGCAATGCTGGGTATGAGCTGCTTGAACGTTTAGTCAAAGTCAGGCCTATTACAGTTGTTACTATAGTAAACTAATTTTATACTTCTGTGTTCAGCTTTCATAGTAAGGGTAAATGGAACCGAGGGAGAAGGCCTCTACAGAGAGGACTTGGCTAAGATAGTCAAATCGCGAAAAACCTGACAATTTCACATTCTTTGATTTAATTTGATCTGCAATAACTCAGTCAATCTAACCTATTCTGAATCATTTCTAAGCCATCCAAAAAGACCCATTTGCTCGTCTTGTTCCTATGCAAGTGGGATGTAGGCATGGCTAAATCAGTGCATGTAGGCATGTAGGCATGGCTAAATCAGTGCATAAAAAATAAGGACAAGTGCACATGGAGTAGTGTGGGTGGGTGGTGTAGTTGAGCAATAATTCGTAAGCACACAGCCTGTCTAGGCAAGTGGGAGTGACCATGTATAGGTGGATAACTGGCCTGCAGCTTCAATTAGGTACACGGAAGTAAGATGTGCGACGACATGGGCAGATGGGTTTACAGTGGGGGACCAGGCGAGTTGGCACGTGGTGGCATGTGGGTTAGCGCAAGACAAGCCTGAAAAAGGAATACAAGAAGAGCGAAAATGATGTTGAAGGGTCTCTCACCCATATTTTATGACTATATCAATCACTGCAAGTGAAGATAGACTCAAACCGAGAATAATATCTTAAGTGAAAAAATGGCTTATATCACATGCCATGTACATTCGAACATATTCCGAAATACACTTAGCAGCAAAATGGAATCCGAGAAGAGACCATCGCGAAGTGTACGCAAGTTTTTCCGATCACGTTGCCAGCGCTCGATGAGGGGAACAGGGAAATTCAAAATGGAGAGGTGATCAGGGCGTATAATAAACCGAGGACGGGGAATTGGAGAGTGAATGGTTCCGAGGGGACGACTTTGGGGATGAGAGGAAAGATCGAAGTAGAAAAGACGATCTGGAGAGAGTAGTGTCTTAAAAATGGGGCGTCCAAATTTCGTCTTAAAAAAGGGGGTACGGACCACAAACGCCGGCCTCTGTTCACCTTTTACTTGTTTTGGCACGCACCGGCTAATGCAGTGGCCGACACACTGAACTTCTTCTGGTCTGCGTCTGTGAAGTATCTCCAACAGCTCACCATAAATAGAAGCCTCCACCCGTCTCATCCTTCCCAGACCGACCAGCTCCACCACAAAGAGCAAACATTTTCATTGGCAAAATTCGCTCGCGATGTCTTTCGGCATATCTGAAGAACTGCTGCCTGTCTTTGTACCTATTGTCACGTACTGGATCGCCGCGGGAATCTACAATTTGGTCAGCATTCCCGATGAGAAGCACAAGCTGTTCTCCAAGGAAGAGGAGACTCAGAATCTTGCCACACGGCACCAAGTATTCGTGGGAGTTGTCGTCAACCAGGCTGTACAGATGGCCCTAGCTGCCATCTACTTCATGGTCTAAATCTTCTCCTCGCAAGCATACATTCCCTGTCTGGCCTTCGCACTCATTAGACTAGAACCTGTCCATATCTAAAGGTTACATGACGCTCGTCCACCTGTCTGCAGTACTTGCAGAATGCTGGAGGGAAGGCGGCTGCCGCGGCCACGCCGCCACCCTCTCTTCTACGGATCGCCGGGCAGCTAGCGTCAGCGATGCTGATCATGGACGCATTGGAATACATCTGGCACAGGTGGACCCACGAGAACAGGTTCTTGTACAAGCACGTCCACGCTATGCACCACCAGCTCATCGTCCCCTACGCCTACGGTGCGCAGTACGTCCACCCGATGGACAGCCTTGTCGGCGAAGTCTTCGGCGGCCTCATTGCCACCTTCTTCTCCGGCATGTCGCCAACGACAGCCGCCGTCTTCTTCAGTCTTCTCAGCATCAAGGCAGTGGACGACCACTGCGGACTGTGGTTCCCCAACCACCCCATCCACCGGTTTATGTTGAACAACGCGGCCTTCCACACCGTCCACCACCAACACTACGGTGTCAAGCATAACTACTCCGTGCACTTTCTCGCCACGTGGGACTTGCTCCTCGGCACCTACTTGCCCTACTCCGTCGAAGAGAGAAAGGGTGGGGGATACGAAATCCGGACGCCCAAGAATTATTAACAAGGCGCCCTACTTTACCTTATAACGGAGAAGTCGTGGGTTATCTTTGATGTGGTCAAACAGCTTCTCATATGTACCTTCTAACATGCCAAGGACGAGCGCTTCCATTTCATTACCATTGGATCACTGTATACTCCCTGCTAAAAGGCTGTTTCATTCATCGCACAAGTTCGTTCATAGAGGGGTGAAGAAATGTACTTGCGGGAAGGAATCCTTTAATGTTCGGGTCCAGCTCTGCAATGTTTATATTTTACTGATCCTTCGATCACAGGCTGATTTTGAAAAGGATATGAACTTACCACGCAGGGAGGTATTTCAAAACGATGGAATTTCATCCGCATTATTGTCAAGATCGTCCCAATCCAAACAGCTATTACCAATGGTATTTAATTTAGCTTTACTCTTTAGTAAATTTTTAATAATATGTAGGAACCATAGAACTGAACAAAGTGGTGTGTTCTTTAAGATAAACACCATGGATTCAGTAGATAATATTTTTCTGATGACAAATACATATAACATAGATAAACTGATAGAATTATGATGCTAATTCAAAATTCATTCAATACGCATGAAGATTATTATAGATATGAAGATAAATGTAATTGAGTATAAATTACTGAAGAATAAAAAGTAATATTTTTAAATATCCACATGAAAATTGAAAATTTTCAATGAATTATGAATCCTAAAATTTGGAAATAATTTTTCTCAATTTTTTTATATTGTGAAAAATATTAATATATAGAGAAAGTAATGACTAGCATATCAAACTCAATGAGAATTTTTGGAGTAAAATATAGGTTTGAAAGCTATTTAGCATACCAAATTTCTACGATGTTAAATCATTCTGGTTATTGTAGATATAGAATCAATCTATTGAATCTAAAATGTTTTAATTTTTTTTCATGATTTTTGAATATTAATTAGTATGAATTGAGAACAATTTTGATATATTATTGTTCTCCAAACTAATGAAGGATAATATTAAAATTTTTATTTAGTATCCTCATTATATTGTTGACATATTTGGGGAGATTTGGATTAGTTTTGAATATAAAATCATTACTTTATTTCAAGCTATTTATTGACATTAATTTAATGATATTTTATTTTTTCCAAACTTGTTCGAGCTAGTAGGCTTCAGATATATATATATATATATTTATATATATATATCAGAGCTCAATGCATTTGTGTATTGGTTCCTCTAAGAGGATATATAAAATTTAAAGGAAATATCTATCTAACCATTTGAATTTCCAGTTAATCTAAAAAATTGATGTTGAGAAATGACATAAAATCAATTCAAAACTCTCCATAATTTTAGCCTCTCCCTAATTTTTAATTAGTTCACAATAATCATCTATGACCTCTCTACTATCTCAAATCTTACATTTTCTATAGAGAATTAGTTGCCAATTAGAATGACCCTTAAAGCTTAATCAAACTATAAGAGGATGATGAGTTGAGAAGCCAAAATTGATTGAAATGTGATTATTGTTTTAAGTGCCAACATCTTACATATTTAAACAACTTCACTATGTAGAGGGGGCAAAGAAAATCAAACACATTCAACGTCCACCTCATTGAATTTCTAGATGCATCTCAAGTCTATGTTTATAGCTAGAAATATCCCATAACTAAATTCTTTATTATATTTTACGAGATAAGTTTTTTGATTTTTTAATTTAATCACTTAGTTGATCCATGTAGTTAGTGGTGAGACTTCAAAAGCTATTTGTGTAAAAGAGAATTTTTGGGTAAAATCTAGCCAGAGATGAACTCTATAGTATATAGTTGTTAAGGTAAACACTTGTTTTAGTAAAACCCAAGAACAAGGTGTTATTAGATAGTAGATGTAGGTAGAAGGTTCCTTAGAGTCTTGCAGATTTAACCTAAAATATAATTTGCAGCACTATAACTCACATCATTCTTCTATAAGTGTAATTAGACACCCTTTGGAGACCAAAACATGCATAGTAAAAGACAAGATTATTCTCTCTACCATTTGATGTTTCTTCATGAAGTAAAATTTACATAGTGAACATTGAATCATTATGTGGCCTCATGTTATATTTGATTGGTGCTGGGCATAAATTTTCCCTAATAGCGAGTGAATGGTTCTTCAATAAAAATAGTTGAGAAAAAAAATGAATCAAAATGAGAGCCAATTAATTACATGATAATACAAAAAAAATATTATTGGTTCACTAACTCATCACTAAGTTTACTCCATTTTCTCTATTCTCATATTTGATGGCTTGGGAGTTTTAAAAGAATAGAAATATAACCTTGAATCCACAAGCCACAAAATTTACAAATAATTCCCTTGAATTCACAAGATTTACTCTAATACCACGGCATAATTAGAGTTGCAGAAATGGTAGATTTGAGCCTTGAATATAGAGCTTTGGATCTTGAAACTACCTCATGAATTCACAAGATGTAGAATTCCCAACCCTTGAATCCACAAGGATTCAAATGTAGTCCCTTGAACTCACAAGGGAGAAAAGCTTGAATTCATAAACTAAGCCATTCAAAGAGAACAAAATTGTATTATTCAATATGTCCTTAGAGTTACAACTTGCTAGCCTTTTAAAAGGCTCAAATAGGTTGTAACTCCGAGAACATAAGATTTTTTATGAAAAAAATTGAAAAACCTAACAGCAAGATAGTTGCTAAAATAATAACTTTGGCACTATTCACTTGATTTATTTGGCTAATCTAATTTTAGAACTTTTAGGGTCTTCTCATCTTTGAAGACCATTCTTCAAGCTTTTTGAACATCTGGATCAATAGTTTTTGGGCCACTTGGGTCAAAACAAATTGTCTTTCTCTTTTTTGGAAGTGGTGTCCTACATCAATGTTCAAATTAGGTTATCCAAGATATGAATCAACCTTTCACATAGAAGTCTAAGCTTGCTAGGTATCAATTATGTATGACATTATATAAATAAGGAAAGAGAAAATCACTAATAAGCCTAGAATCCAACAAGTAGTAAATAGGGATTCACCTATAGAACAATGATGGAAGATTTTGTCCATAAATAATATACTTAGAAGTGTTTTAATTAATGAGTTACATGCTAAGGAATTTAAGCAAGTTTTAACCTATGAATCTATCAAGAAAAAATATGGCATAAATTTTAGATGATTATTTAAAATAACTATGGTAGTCAATGAGTTTAAGATGTATCAATTGATTCAATAGTACAAGATATTTTCTTTGAATGGGAATATACCATTTCAAAAAAATTAAAATTTTTACAAATATTTTGAATGTTATAAAAAAATCTAGGGATATCTTACCCTATAGTGACCATAAGTCAATAAGATGTACCCTTGCCTCTAAGCACCACATAACAATAGAATAAAAGAAAATAGGAAACATTTCATGTCCTTGTTGCCTTGGTGGACTCAAAGTCACACCTATTAAATAGGCTAAGGATTTTAGGAAAATATCCTCAGATGACTTTTCAGATCCCTGTTGACTTATAAAATGGGCTTAGGAAAAGCAGATTGGTGTACTATAATTGATGTATCTGCTTCATTCTAAAAATGATGAATGGAAAGCTACCAAACCAAACCTCTAATGGAACCCCTAGTATCTCCAACTATAGTTTTCTAGACTTACCAAGAAAAAAATGACAAATGGTTAATTATAGATAAATCAGAAATAAAATCGAATCATGCAACAATATATTCTTATGTCGAGTATACAATCATCCATAGTATCCAAAGCCTTAAAGTGGAAAAATAACTGATCTATGATGTAGTGAATCCCTAGAAGAGCATTATCTAGTTGGCTAGTCTTTGGAACCTTACTAAAAGTGGATATTGCCTTCCCAGTTGAAGTAACATCTGCATCATGGTCTCAATTAGGAAGTGGTGTGAGTTCCTCGTTAAGTTACCAGGTCTTATCTGCAGCAAGAGTATCCTCAGCCTTTAATAGAGAGGCTTTAACTTAGTATTCAATGCCATTCTTAGTCTTGAGCAACAAACTATCATCTAAGTAGCTTTGAATCTAGATCATTGGATTTTAAGTGCTTCTATTTATGTACATATCTCAACTTTTTTGGAGCAATAGACCTTCCCAAGACAATTGCGCCATTAGAACTTGCTATAGGATTGTCTTGCCATGTTTTTGCATTACCAAAGCTGTCCCCAAATAACTTTCCTTGCTACACATTTGTCAAAGCAGCTATTTCAGTAGCATGTAAAGCTGTAGTTCTAACCTCAGTACCAGCCAAGTCCTAAGCAACGGATCCAACAACACACCTGAAAAGGAAATTCAAACACCATATTAGCAATTAAATGATACGAACTGGGTAAAAGGAAATTCCTCAAGCAGCCCTTAACACTCAACTCAAGTGAACTACGAGGATTACGTAAGGAAAAGTCATCTGGTACATAACTGCAACTCCAAAATTATTATACTATGACCGAAAAAATAGATATAAGAAAGAATGTAATAATATTACCCTAATTATTTCCAAGAAACGATGATCATTATACTATGGACCAGGAATGCACAGTGATCACGTGGTCAATAAATAAACCATTTTCATTGTTTTCTTCAAATACTGATGAGGATGTGCAAACAAAGGAATATCCATTGGTTTAGTAAATCGTATGTTAAAATAGTTCACAGATTTTCTCACCTATTTTGCATCAATTTTTATGTTCAACTTTGAAATCTATTTCATATGTTTCCGTTGTATCATTGATTTAGGAAATGAATCATTGTTTGTTCTACATGATAAATAATGTGATGCATGTATTATAAACATTTCTTTTATATTTATTTTATATTCAGTAATAAAATAAGTTTATATATCTAATGTAAAAATATTTTGTAGCTACTTCACAACTCCTTATTTATGCAGGGACTATAAATTTCTTAATCATATTTTTTATATTGTTTATAAGGCTCAGAATATTACCATTATTTCCACCTTTAGACTATGGGAGATGGGGTTACTTCTTGGTATTATTTTTTCACTAATTAGT
The DNA here is from genome assembly GCA_902729315.2 of Spirodela intermedia. Classification (NCBI taxonomy): domain Eukaryota; kingdom Viridiplantae; phylum Streptophyta; class Magnoliopsida; order Alismatales; family Araceae; genus Spirodela; species Spirodela intermedia. The sequence goes on from LR746273.1 coordinate 4,268,790, forward strand.
ACTATCTTAGATCCATCAAGGTACCAGATTTTTTTAGACTTGAACATCAAACCAGATTATAGAGCAGGACTTCATAAAAGGTTCAAAATATTGGAATTCATTTCTCAACAATTGTTTTTCTTGCATTTGAGTTCTGTTTATAATTCTATTTTCTACCTTAATTAATTCAATTTATATGGCTCATCCAAATTCGTTACATTAGTATTATATGATAACTTTAATATTATGTAATATATTTTAAATAGACTACTTAAATAAAACTTCATATAGTAAATAATTATTTTTAATGTAGGAAAAATAGTTTTAATAAAATAATTAAGTTAAGATAAATATCTAAAATTAGCAACATGTGTATTTTATTTTTATCATGTATCATTATGAGATATTAATTATCATTTAAATTCTAGTATTTATAGCTCATATGAATGATACTTATCTAATAACTTTTGTATATAAAAAGGTATTACAAAGTACTTGTTTGATTCTACTTCTATTTATTTTATTCTAATACTTTATACTTTCCCAGATTTTATGCTAGAATCATTACATTACGAAAATTTTCTTCCATAGAAATTTTAAAGTAGTTGAATTCTTTTTTGAAATCAATTAAGATTCATTAGGAGTTAGACAATGATGCTCGAGCATGTAGTTTTTTCAAGTGTAAATTTGTTTTCTATTATTATTTATGGACTGATCACGAGTTGAAGCATGGCTAGAAAAATATGTATTTTGAGCCTATACTATTTCTTTTTAATATTATCTTGTCACAATTTCTGATTTATTTAATAATTACAAGTTAAAAGGAAATACTTTCTCAATTTTTGTTATTGTTATTTCGGTGGCTGAAGCAGCTATTGTTCTAGCCATAGTCTTGTTGATCTATCATACGAGAATGAACATGTATGAATTAATAAAATTTTCTGAATAAAATAGTCTAATCTTACAATGATATAATACAACTAATTTGTAATCAATCGTTGTCTACATAGACACTAATTCTATACATTCATAATACTAATTCTAGAACTTATTATACAAATATAATTTATACATTCATAAATTAAATAAAATTATAATACATGCCATATACTAGTTATAGACACCAAGATAATAAATAAAATAAAGCTTCTAATATATATATTTACCATATATTTCTAAGTTTATATAAATCTCGTGTATCTTCATACATGTGTAATATGTCTAATACTGTGTATATTGTGTGTAATTTGATAAATTATAATGGAAAATTTAGTTAAATAAACATAGCATGATAAAATAAACAATATATTAGTATAATAATATAAAAAAATAAATACAATTAAATTAATATAAGATATAATAATAAGATTCAAATTCGTTCAAAAAAGTCTCACTAACATTATTTTATTAAATGTTACACTTATATTGGGAATTTTTTTATAGTTTTTTATTAGGATGTAACACTAGTGTTAGGATGTTACACTAGTATTAGGATGTAACAAGAAATTTTTTTATTATTATGTTAGCTGAAACAGAGACAAAAGGCTGCTGGCCTTTCTCTCATGAATAAATCTAGCGCTATCTGGGTTATTCAAATTTAGAGTTTACAGATCCAATGTCACATTCAGAAAAAAAATGATGATACTACATGCGGTTTTTTTTTTATTGATACATTGGTTTCTGTCAATAAAATGGTATCAAATGATTCAAGTGGATTTTTTTTTCTAATGTATCAGCAACCTAGGCCTAAATTCCATGTTGTCTCATACCATAAATAAACAAAGACACTAAAAAACAATGTTGCATTGTTGTGGCAAGTAAAATAATATTAGTCTGCACATTTCGGATATGAGCATGTTATTCATCAATTATTTAATCAATAGTTTATCTTTTAACAAATGATTTAACTACATTTAACATTATTTCTCACTTTATTGCTATGGCAATAAGGCAGTGGATCACTGCTTAGATGACTTTAGTTCATTTAAGAACAATATATTTATATTGCTGATGCTTTTGAATCCGCGATTGACATATCTTCATTTTTAATTTATTATGTGCGTGCATTAAAATTGATTTAATACTTACTTCAATCAGTATAATAGAGGAATATTAATATTTCTAGAAGACAATGAATCTAATAATGTGTTTTATCAGATTCAAAAGAAACAATCAAAACTAAACTAGAAAATTAAAATTGAAAGAAAATAAGATTATAATAAAGTAAACTAAAAGTGAAAGTCAAAATGGTACTTTACTAGAATAGATTCAACCTGTCGTTTCTATATTCCTCAATTAAGAATGACATCCAGGGACTAATAGTATATTCCCGACTTATAGGGAGAACCTCCGTCCCTCACAAGAGGTTAATCTCCATTTATAAGAGTGTCGGGGTGATGCTCACTGGTTCCCCTGTTAATGTAACTACCTCCTGAATCATCTACCATGCGGAGACGCAACTCTTCAATGTTATAGTTGCTGCTCACTATGTGTCCACATCTCCTATTTTGTGTTGTATCATGTTGCCTATGTTGCGCACTACGAGTCACACCACATCATATAGTGCCGTGCGCCCCCAATCACCCAACACGTGCTACACTATATCAGTGTCATGCCACTTCCTGCCAGCATTGGGTCTCATTTAAGCTTCATATGGTGCTCACTTAAGCTTTGTCTTGTAGTGTTGCCCATGTAGTGTGCTGCACCGGCTCCATGCACCTTAGAGTTGTCACACTACATCTTACGTAACTTTTTGAAGCTGGTGTCTGCCAATGAGAATGAATAACCTCCTTAATTTCATTGTTGTAGATTCAGCCAGATTCCGTTATCCTAGTGAAAGTGAAGAAACCTTCAGCAAGTTGCCCGCTTCGAAGCTAGCAAACCGCGTCGGAGCGTCTCGAGAAAACCTGGGCCATCGACCCCACCATATTCCCAGTCTTCCTTCCGTCCGACCAAATCACTGGCCCGTGTTGTTCACGTCTTCCCACCGGCTTCGCCTATAGACCGCTACACTCTTGCCCAGAGGAACCCCCGCACCGCATCGTCCGTCTGCAGGCCTATATTAGGCCCTTGTGTCTGCAAGGCATCCGCCCCTGATTTGGGTACCACATCGGTCCTTCGACCAGCATCAGATGGCAAGTTGAATGGGGGACCTCTGTTTGGGGACCGCGGCGGCACGTCGTGTTGGACGAAGAGGAAGCCCCTTCTAGGAGGACTACGGGCCTCAACACGAATGGATCCACAACATTGAGATCGAGGGTAGTGTGCAAAAACTCGATAACGTGCTGGCTCCGAATTTGTGTCTAATTTGAGAAATTTATATTCTGATAAACGTGTGCGCGTGCTCTGTTTCCCTTTGGTGTTTTACTCTGCAATTGATGAATGCTTTCGTTATGTTCCTTGCAAATTTATCTCTGCTGTGGCTAGAAACTGGCGTTGTTTTCTTATTTTCGAACCCTGTTCGTAAATTACAGCTCAAACTTCGGAGGAACTGAGAGATGTTGTGTTAGGATGGAGGCCAGAGGAAAGCGGCAGTTGCCTTTGTGGATGCTGAAGGGAGGTGATCATGAAGGACCTGGACATGAGGACAATCGAGTGTCATTGCAGCACCAACAGAAGTTTAGAACAATTGCCAAAGAGTCTGGAGAAGAGCTTATCAGTAAGAAGGCAAATTTTTCAGACGAAGCTCCAGGCCCTGAGAAAAGGAAAAGGAAAAGAGCCGCAACATCAAGTCTCTTAGATGTCAAACCTAGCATTACTAGCTTCAGAAAGGCTGGTGTAGTCAGGAAGAAATCTTCAGAAAGAAAAACCGTGGTAAATACAAGTACACTATGCATGAAGTCTAGCCATGGAAAAGTTAAACAGGGTAGAGCTGTGTCTGATGAGACTGATGGTGATGTGGAACTTACAGTGGATGATCTAATAATCATTGCTGAAGAGGTATGCTTTTTCATTACTGAACATAGAGAAATGCTGGATTATTAGTGTAATACCTTTAGCATGGGTTCACCCCTTGACAATTTTATGTTAGTTTTGTGTCACGTAGACTAGGTCCTGCCTGGTCATATTTAAGCAAGGTCTTGTCTATGTCAGAAGGTTATTCATTATTTAGTTAAAATATATATTTTGACTATAATGTAGTATAAAATAAAAAAAGTAACAAAAAGCTCAGTCTACCTGATACCATAAGAGCAAGGTAAACACAGAAGCCAGTCAGTCCATTGAGCTTTTATCCTCATCTATGCAGGTCACTGAGAAGCAAGTGAAGGGATTAGACTAAAATGTCTCTTCTATCCTTACTGGTCATCCACTGCTTGTCATGAAGATTAGTCCCTACACCCATTCCTTTTGACGAAGGACACAAGTATTCTTTGATCCTGCCGCAAAATCTGTGAGCTTAGGTTGGAACTTCTTTCTTCCAAATGGAAGGTGATTCAGCAGTCAAGATTAATAGGCTTTGAACAATTTCGCCAACTTCTTAGCCTCTAGGTTCAGTGCTATTTTTACGTTTGAATGCAATGGTTTAACGTTATTTCTCTATCTGAAGTTATATACTGTCCACGATCCATTTGCAGATATGGATGTGCCATTGTGGCAAACGATCCCCATTTCATACCGGGATATCTAAAGTTTTGTGGCCTGCAGAGCCTCTTCCTATGCTTAAAGCATGCCCTATGCCCTTCTCCTTGTGGCCCTTTCATCCAGTTCATATCTTTGAAAAGAACTAGTCTCCAGGATATTGTACTCCCTTCCTAAGGACAACTTTTCTCTTCTCATTCTAGTTCGCTCTCATTCATATATCCATATAATTGACTACTCGTATAGTAACCTTAAATATGTGGAGTATGATGATTTCCCACGTTCAATCCCTTTCCTCTGCTATAGTTTAGTTGAAGTCCTATTTTCCTGTGTCGATGGTATATAATAGATGAGTCAATGATGAAAGTTGTTACTAGAATAGCAAAAAGGAGTTGGACATCTATCTGATTTCGTGCTGCTTTCTTTATTCAATGCATGTTGCAAAATCCATCACCAAGTGAAAGATAGTCTTTGAAGGTTAAAGGTCACCTATGAGACACTTCATCATAAGCCATATATACTAGTAGGTGGTGGTGAATTTAAATTTTGTAATCAGATTTGACGGAGTAGGCTGAAATTGTGTAAACTGAATACTATTTTACTCATGATTACAATGAGATTGGACTAGTTAGGTGATGAATTATGTTTGGATTGCAATTTCTCTGTTCTCAATGTTGAACCAGGTGCTTAGGTTGATAAATATGGGGGTTTGAGATAGTGTATCTTCATATCTCTCACTTCCTATCTTCATATCTATCCCTTGTTTGATGTTTAATTGAAGAATTTCAGGTAGGTTGAAAAGAAGTATCCCTTGTCTGTCCTCTAATTTTTGATGATACAGTTTTGTTTAAAAGAACTGTTATTGAGAGAAATAAGACCATAAAATGGTTATTGATGTTGCTGGAAATGGTGCTAAGACTGCACTGTGGAGTTGGAAAATTGGGAATAATGAGAAGAGAGGGACAGACAGATGGATGTCAGACACACAGGAAAGCCAGAAAGGCCAGGGCTTACGAAAAGGTAAGTGTTTGGGCAGAAGCAGAGGGGAGACAAGATGCGTGGGAAGACCATGGTATTTAATGTGAATAATGACTCCCAGTAAAAGCTAAATGTTGCGATCCTTTAATGTGGTTAGGTTGGGTACCAATGCTATGGATGCCAAGATTTTAATGTTGGTTACAGAAGTAAGGCCGGAAGATATTTTTTTCAGAAAATAAGAAAATCTGAGAGACCCCAAAAGGAGGGTTAGTTATCAGGAGAAGCAACATCTGCAGAAAACCTTGTAGATCCCATGGGACTCCAGAGTAGAGCGAAAATATTACCACTGGTGCAAAGTTTGGTAATGAGTTTCATATACCTGCAAAGCCAAACGTGGGTTCTGTTTGAAAATATTTTTATGAAAGATTCAGAAGAAAATGCGGATGTAGTGTCTCAAATGACTGCAGGATAGATCCAACTCTGGTTCATACTCTAAATCATTGGTGCAGTCTAAGATTTGAACAAAAAACTCCTTTATCTTTGGAGGTGCTTTTTTTTCATTTGTTATAGCTCCTAATAGTATTTTTTGATTAATAGAAACAATAAAAATTTAGAGGGGGCACTTGGATTGCTGAAAATATTCTTTCTACGAAAACTTCAAGAAATCTGTAATCTGTCGTAGGACCAACAACTATATCTGAGAAAGTGACAGTAGTAGACTAAATGGTAAATGGGGGGCAATTGGATTATTGAAAGTATTCCTGTTATAAAACATTAAGAAATCTTTAATCTGTCATGGAACCAGAATAATGATATCCATGAAAGTTGCAGTAGTCAGCTAAATTGTAAATGCAATATACAAGTTATTAGGAATTTTTCCAAATGGAGTAATTTTGAATACACTGAGCTCTTTCCGTAGACTCCAAATCTCCAAATCTTTCGGTAGACTCCAAATCTTCATATACTTAACTCTTGCAAAAGAAGATAATTAATCATCTCTTTGGAGACTATTTGGGATGTCTTTGGAGACTAAGATTTTTTACGTTTAAGTTATCCACTGTAGATTGGCATTCTACATACCTAGTAGCCTCTGATCATAGTTGGTGGAAGATTCTCCTACCAGCTTTCTTCTTGGCTTTATTTGTAGGAAATAAATAGCATGAAGGCCGAATTAATTTATGAAAAATGCAATAAACAATAAACACAGGTATGTGGGAAACCGGTTGATGCCTGCTAACGGTGACCTAGAGTCCGAATCAGTTTTTACTTGTTTACTCTCAATTATCTACCATCTTATTAGATGACCACAAGAAATTTGTGACTTTTTGTTGTGCTATTTCAGTTTCTTTTTTCTCTCTCTCCTTTTTGCTACTTTAGTTCGATTTATCTTAAATTTTCTTTTAAGTATAATATTGGCAGAAATATCCTTGAAAAAGAAACCAAAATATCATATGCTCTGTTACATTTAATGAGGTGGTTTGGTGAACAATCCTGGCTGTTCATTCAACATGTAGTAAACATCTATCAGGAGAGTAGTTTGTTGGTAACGATGTCCATAAGTCCATCATGAATTTCCATCATATTTCGGATCTCTCTAGGCTTTCTGCGGAATTTAGGATTGCATTAACTATGTTGGCCATCGTGGCAAAATGGACTAGGACGCAGCCTCAGGGATATTTTCCATCGTATTAGACTTCAAAATTTAAAGTCCTGGAAGTTTTGAAAGAAGTGAATTCTAAGTTGAAGGATCTTCTTGCTCTGAACCCAGAAAAGGCACAAGTAGGCCACTGGAATTTAAGCTCACCATTTTGTGGACTGTTTTGTCAAAAGTCACATAAATGTTGACTGTAATATGAGAGTGACCCTTAATATATGTATATATTCATGCGATATATGCCAATGAAAGATAGATTTGGTTATTAACGTATTCTTTTAATGGTTTCTGGTGTTGTGGGGGATGTGCTTTAACGAAATGGAACTAGAATAGATGGATGCGCGCATCTCCTTTTCCAATTCTTAGGACCTGATTTATGGGAAAACTTTGACATGATTTTATAGGTGTCTACATAGGGATATGCCTTATGTCGTTCACTCCTCGTCTTAGTAACCAAAATGCTTTGAAAAATGTGCAAACGAGAGGAGGGCCAAGTTGAATGGGGTTTTGCTATAGCCAAAAAGTACACTGATAAGACCCTTTTGATATTTTGGCAATGTCGTGTGGTCTTCATCTATGGAGGTCTTTGTTTCTCGTCAGTAGGAAAATGATAATGCTTCAGAATTAGGTGAAATGCGAAAAAGCGAACTTCTGGCCTTGAATGGGGATAGAAAAGTAGTATTTGAGGTGAGAAATGTCTTCTTTTCTGTGAATAGGATTGTCACTCGCCAGTGTTACATATCAAGGATGATCTTGCATTTGTTGCGGAAGGACATAGACACAAGGATAGTGAGTTGTTGTTGGGTTTTAGGCATTGACCTTTGGTATGTTGGACTAGGACAACTATGTCATTGCCATGTGGATAAATCGATTTCTATGAACATCGATGATAAACCAATACGTGGGCATGACCTTCTTAAGATTATTTGAATATTAATTTTATGAATTGAAAACCAACAATAATGATATTAATAACAAATGATTAATGTAGAGACTAGATTTTTTAAATGAGAATTTGAAAAAACAAGTAACGTTCTGGGAAACTATATTGATTTCATTCTTTTAAATTACGCTTTCTTATGTTATTATAGTTTTGAGGTATATGACCATGATGGTACAATATTAAGTTAAACTTGTTGGAGTTGAGGATCTCCCTGTGTTAAATTTGCCTACTACTGCTGCAAATGTTAGTCAGATTCCTCAATCCCACACTAGGTGAAAAATGTTCTTATTCATTTTAAAATGATTTAAGTCCCATGTAGCACATCAGATTGTGCAAGTTCCATTTCCTCTTAATGTACAGGTAAAATGTTGCGAACTTTGCGCAATTATTCCTTCCTCCCTTCAATTTATTATGGCAGCCATTAGGTAGAACTCTCCAAGGACTGTGGAGAAGATCAAGAGATTGGTAGTGGAACTCGGAATAAAGATATGTAAATCGTATAAACAGTGGAGTTACGATATCCCTCCACCTATTTATGGCATCAGGAACTTTCACTTTACGACTGATCACTGAGTGACAATACCTATGTTCAGAAATGCTGTATGGTCAAAAAGCAGTTTTCACCTCGTACATCAATTAAAATGTCAACCACCACGTAGGGGTCTGTACTTATTGCAAGATGACGATGCACCTAAAAGTTCTCCATTTCATGAAGTAAATACTCTATCTTCTGATCAAAGAGTAAAAGGTACTTTTATTCAATACGCAACAAATTGCTTGCGACACAACATTTTTCTAGGAATATGGTGGTCATTACGTGGTCAATTTCCATGTGAACTGGACATGAACTGTTTGTGAGTTAAGACAATGATCTCTTGGTGTGTAGGCAGGTTAGATGATAAGCCGTTAAATGCATTGTAAGCAGTGTTAAAGTGATGATCAAATTTGTCTCTGTCAAGCAAGCTGCCAGAATTCCTTTTCCTGAGTACTTCACACTTTTCACAGTTTGGAAAACTCGTGGCATTCCCCATTCTCATGTAAGGGAGCTTTTTCGCAAAGTCCTCATGCTATGCTTTGTTAATGTATTGGATCCTTACTATTTGATTGCAGTTTGTCAATTGTGGCAAGGGAGGGGAACATTCACCTACAGCTAAACATTCGCTCAGTTCTGGTTCAGGCGCGGATATGGTGGAGGGTCCCTTTGACATAGCTCAAACAGCTGATGCAGCTAAAGATATGCTGGATGTTTTTCTTGGCCCTCTGCTCAGGAAGCCAGTAGAAGCAAGGATACCTGAAATCACTCAAGATGCCACAACTGTTGGAGGCGGGTGCAGTGTGTTGCATGGGAACAGCATTCTTGAGGATGAGGAGGTGCGCATTTTGAAGAGGAAGAGTAGCCTCAGAGACAAGGTGGCTCTTTATCTTGACTGATTCTACAACTTGCAGTGCTATGTAACTAGCTTTTCCAAAGACCGTCTGATTTTTGGGGTGAGACCACCATGAGGGTGAAGATACTGCTGTGCAATTGCCTGTGATGATGACCGTAAGGGCTCCAATTAGTCATGCCGTGCATGTCTAGCGGCTAAGATGGCGTGCATACCATCATTCTGAAGCCCAATTTCTACGTGGTTGCTTTTGGGTTTGTTTCCTAAGGAAGAATACTTAACATCGGCAGCGGATGACCTCCAGCCCTTTTAATTTGATATATGGGCATCTGTACACAGTCAAACTGATTGTCATAGATATGGGGATGAGCTTGCTGTTATCCTCTGGCTGATGAGTCATCCTCCCCATGTACTTGTCTTTGAGCAAAATCAGACCAAGTTGAGGTAATCTGTGACACCCCAGAAGGTGAACAGAAGTATCCCCTCTCAAGTTATCCATATTCAACACTCACTGGGCATTGCAATCGAGAATGGAACGACATTAGTGTCATTGGTCCATTCTTATTGATAACGGACGAGAGAGAAAATGGCTATTCTTTGGGTTCTCTGCGGCCTCCTTCCAAGAAGGCTTGAAAGAGTGCACAGAGCGGCTCCAGGAATGTAAGGTATCGTGTCAGTAAGGGTCTCAGAGCAGCGTAGTCTGCCTATTATTGTTGACCTCAGATTAGCGTATGCAACTCTAGGAAAGAGGCACGTTAACCTCAGAAACTTCCTGCGGGGCATCAGTACAAATCTGGATAAGCCAAACCTTCTTCATGAACTAATCAACAAGCAATAGTTTTGTTAGGGTTTTGGGTGCATCTTATGTGTTCTGGCACTCCCTTTGAGTACAGACATTGAACATAAAACCGTTGCCTTACCTTACAACTACTACATATACAGTTCAAACTAATTAATTCATGATTCTAGTTGGTCAAACTTACAAACACTTGGCTCTAGCTTGCAGTCCTGTATTCATGGTTCTGGATGTGGTCTGTGCATCCACCCAACGACAAGCTTCTAGTCACAAGCCTCTATCACTAGAAATATGTAAGAAAAGAGAAACGATGGTAATAGGTTGCAAGTAAAAGCCCCATCAAAACTTGCCTTAAACCTTTAGGTAGAAAGCTTGATGTTTTGGTGTGGAAGAAACTTGAATCTTGCTTTTTTTTGAGGGAGTCTATATACTTTTGTGATTGTGCCCTTGCTTGGTTTAGTGGAAAAGTATTGTTTTTCTAAAGATCAAGATTTAAATTTTTTGAAGAATGAAATATCTGAATATCACGCTTTCACAATCTAGTATATAGTTCAAAATATTCATTGAATCATTTGAAACACAATAGTAGTTTGTTAGTTTCTCAAGTTTGTCACGCACTTACAAATTTTTTTAGGGTGAATGAACTTCTTTACCTTTATCCTAACTAGGCTATTGACCCTTTTCCAACATATATATAGATGAGAGAAAAATATGACTTTTCTCTCGATTTTCTTTTATATTTTATAAAATAATAAAATAGAATAGCATCATCTTCAAGGGATAGGATCCTTGATGGCTTACATTTTACCTTTTACATAATTTTTCCTCATCAAAATTATTATCATCTAACCCTTTACCTAATTTTTATGTTTCTTAAACATAAAAATGAAATGAGATGGTTGAACCTTGAAGATTTCTTTGAATGGAGTCAACAACTTGTTGATGAATGCATTGAAATCTTACAATAGCATAAGGAGAAATGTTCATTTTCCAGGCTCATTTAGGTGAAAGAAACGATTTTTCAAATATATTTTTGTTAACAGTTGTCAGATATCACTATTGAACCAAATGTTTGTGGACTGTATGCAAGTCAATATAGTGTTAAAAAAAAAATCAATTAGAGAAAATATATAGAAAGGTTATTGCTTTGTATTCCTCTAAGTGATATAATTTAGGAAAAGGAACCCTTAATAGAAAGAGGATCAACACTCTTAATGAATAAACAAGTGACCTGACTCAACTAATAAGAAAAGACTTGACACTGATTCTAGCAAAGATAACACTTAAAGGAATTAAGTTGACTTACTACATGATAACCCAACACATTATGAGTAAACTATGCACGAAGATAAAATACTATTTCACATGACAAACATATTGAAAGTTGCTGCTATCATAAGTTTTTTATGATTTTTAAATTGCAAGTGTAGTGTTTTCACTTTCTTGTATGATGTGTTGATTCAGTTGGTACATGGCTATTTCCTAAACTACATAACTAGATAATACAAGATAAAGTGCTATAATATGAAACTAGATGTTGGATTGAATATTGAGAACCATTTTTGACCTTTGTAACTCAAATTTATGGAGAAAATGTTTTGATATAAGGATTTATGCCTCCAATAATCTAAGGGAGAATTTCACTCTCTAGAGCAAGCATTTTCACACCTTGCTCAAGCACAATAAAACAAACTCTTCGAAATAATATTTTTAACTCCATGCCCATGCATCAAATCCAAAGGAAGTTGTGCACCAAATTTTTTGAGAATATTTGTCCTTTAAATTCTTGTATGTTACTATTTAATGTATTGACATCAATCTAGAGCTATCAATCTATCATAGATCAGCTAGATGGTAATCTACTTTAGCTCCCTAGAGCTATGAATCTAGAAAATGCATTTGGGGAACATTTGGGTTTGCAAAACCTTTCAAACTTGGTGGAGGCCAGCTAATGCCTTGGTTTTCAACATATATATTAATAGGAGTTAGTATAACCTAAAGATATAGGCACTAAAGAGTGAAGCTACTTGCCACTCTCCTTTCATTCATAAAATTACTTAAACAACATGCATTTATGGTTTACCTTTGGTTGAGAACTGTATTAAGTTCTCTTTATTAGGCTAATATGATCCCTACCCTAATTTTCTCCATTTTTTCACATTGTTGTACAACCTCCTAGCCTCAATGGTAGCTTTCTACTAACCACAAGGGGTTAAAAAGGTTGCTGAGAATTTTTAAGACTTAATTGTAATAGATTTTTTTAACTGAAAATTGTTGGATTATTTTTAATGAGTATGGTGACATCTTGTCTGAGTTTTTGCAAGTTTAGCTCTTCTTGTGATGTCTTGAATCATTCCAACTTGGAAACATCACACACTAAACCACTATTTTGACCGTACCATGAACTAATTTCATTTTCAATGGTTTAAAATGAAAGATTGTAAATTTTAATGGGGCAAAGGCTTCGATCATGAAAGTTATCAATATAGAGTTTTGCATTAAGACAAAAGCATATGCCCTTTATCTTGTATCTAATGAACATTTAGAATACCAATTTCATACAAGTCCCATAACTTTTGTCGAGAGAGTTTAAATTACCATTTTTTGAATACACATTAAATTTTATTTTTCAAGTATCTTCGTTGGAAATATTTTTTTGAGCGAAAGATGTTATTATATGTGATTTAGAGTGATGACGTGAAGATGTGAACATAATATTATATGTTGAGAATTTAAACATGAAGATCTATGTTTAGTTTGTATGTGAAATTATTCTTTACTTAAAAACTTTATTATTCTTGATACCGAAAATTAATGTAATGATTACAAGTTCTAGGAAATATAAAATGAGTGGTATAAAGTGCTGAAATGAAACTTCAGAGTTAGCCTTACATATCTACATTTGGTTCATGATGATTTTGAAATTTTTTTGTACGTTAAATGATTATTTTTTCTCAGTGAATATTCATAGATCATGGTAAAGCCTATTAGATCAATCTTTTTACATGCCAGAGCCATTATAATTGGATAGATAATTTACAACTTGAAGGGTATTTGTCAGTTTAAAGCTAAAAAACATATCTATGGAATTTTCTAAGTTTAGAGATTTAAGATTGAGGAGGAAGAAAATAGACAAAAAACTGAATCAAATTAAATTTATAAATTAAGCCTTTCTTGTCCATTTGAATATTTTTCTCAATTATCTATTATCTGGTTCTTTCATACTAACATTTGGCATCATCAAATGAGAAGAATTTTGATTGAAATTCAGAGATCAAGTCATAATCATAGAGATGAGAAGTCTTCAAACATTCTAGGAGGTTTTACACAACAAGAGGATCAAGAGATCAAAGCAATCAGTCAACCTCTTTATCAAAATTCATAAATTCGTCAACATCCATTCTCTCTAGAATTGTCACATGCATTGACATCATTATATTCCTTTAAAGTTAACATTGTGATGAATACATAATGTTTCTAGGGAGATAATGCCATAATCAGCAGTTGGTCATTTTATAGATGCAGATCTAAAGAGAGTTCTGGGTGAAACTAAGGGACTGCACTCTTTTAATCAGTGGTCCCGCACTAAGTGCTTAGTGGAACTGAAGACCAGGATTTCTTTGGAGAGTCAATGAGACCCAACCACTATAAAATTCGTTATGCTCTTTATTAATCATTTGAAGAATTAAGAAAGAAGAAACAAAGAGTTAGAAAAGAGAAGATTAAAAAAATTAGATCCAACCACTTCAACCTTCCTCTGCTTGATCTAAGTGCTCCATTATGTCCAACAATCCTAAAACTTGAATATTCTTTTTTCTTATCTAATTGTACTAAATTAAAAAATCATCTTTAAGTTTTAATTTATAATTGTAGATTTTCCAAGATGCAGCTGATATTTATGTGTTATAGAACAAGCCATGGCCTTCATATCATAATCATGATAGATCTTCATGGTCACTTCTTCTTGTAATAATGAAGAAATTTTGTGGAGCTACCATTGTCTTCCTCTAGTTTTACTGCATAATTTTCATATTTTGAAGAATTATTAAATTTGGCATTTCAATAGTCCTCGTGAATCTGCATCCCATTGAGGCTCTCAGAACATCACTTTATTCTAACATTTCTTTGAAGTTTCTTAAATTTCCTCGATATCACATTAATATTGTTACCCTCTCAAAAATAAAATGTCTATAGTAGAACTTATTTATTTTTATGAAAATCATTTAGTTATTTTTATGAGCATCACAGTCTTCTTGGTTCCATCGATTGGCTGAGTAAGTTGGTGGGCACAATAATAGGCACATATTTGTGTGGTTGGCAATATACGCAAGAAAACTAGTGTAGATGCATGCACATGCAATGATGGGTATGGGGCTGCTTGTGTTTGTACGCATAATCAGGTCTATTAGTGTTGCGACTGTAATAAGCTGAATTTATAATTGTTTTCAGTTTCCATAGTAAGGGAAAATGGAACCAAGAGAGAAGGCCTCTAGGGAGAGGACAAGCCTAAGGAGTCAAAACTCTGAATTCTAACAATTTTACACTAATGATATGCATTGACTCGTCTAATGCTTAGAAAAAGTATATTTATGTTTTTTATAGAATTCTGCATTGATTAAGATTTATAAAGGCCAATTTCTCCCTCTCTAGGTTGTTCGTTTGGCCAATGCAAACCAGTCACAGAGTAGACAAGGAGGCAGGCTGAATCAGTATAAAACAAATAGACATAAGTGCACATGGAGTAGTGTAGGTAGAGGGGGGGGGGTAGTTGAGCACTCATTGGTGAACAAAGTAGAATATTCCCTAATGGACGCGCCCACGTATAGATATAGGTAAACTGTAGCTGCGGCTTCAAGAAGATGTGCAATGGCATGGCCACAGATGGGCATACAGTGGCTGGTGGAGGGATTAGCGTATGAGGGCCGGTGGGTTAACACAAAACTGGCGTGAAAATGAATGGAAGAAAAGCAAAGCTAATGTTGAAGGCTCTCTCACCCATACTTTTTGGCTATAACGATGACTACTGCAGGCGAAAATAGAATTTATCGTTCATAACCTTCAAATGAGAACTATAAGTCGTTCAATAGTATGTAAATTACACACCAACGCATTAGAACCCAGATCAGGAGTGATTGTGTCAAATTAAGGAAATAGACAGCTTGCATGACGACCAAACGCAAGATTCGAGTGGTGATCAACGCGCGTAATAAACCGAGGATGGGGACTTGGAGAGGGATAGGAAGAAAGAGGCATGGAAAGGAAGAATGGCGTCTTAAAAAGGGGGCTGGGTCAGAGTCAGACGACCTGGAAAGAAAGGGACGGTAGCGTGAGTAGGATAAAGGACAAGTAGAGAGGTCCCTGGACAGAAACATATGCGCTAAAATCGACAGATCAGCAGCATAGGGGACCAGAACCCGAACACCGGCCTGTGTTAACCTTTTACTTGTTTTGGCACACACCGGGTACTGTAGTAGCCGACACAATTGAAACTTTGTCTGGTCTGCGATTGTGAAATATCTCCCACAGCGCCATCATAAGTAGAAGTCTCCGCACGTCCCACCCTTCCCAGACCGATCAGTTCCACCACACAGAACAGACATATTCCTTGGCAAAATTTGCTGGCGATGTCTTTTGGCATAGCTGAAGAACTGCTGTCTGTCTTCGTACCGCTGGTCGTGTATTGGATCGCTGTGGGGATCTACCATATGCTGAGCATTCCCGCTGTGAAGCACCAACTGTTCTCCAAGGAAGAGGAGAATCAGAATCTTGCGACCAGGCACCAAGCATTCTTCGGAGCTATCGTCAGCCAGGCGACAGAGATGGCCCTAGCTGCCATTTACTTCATGGTCTAAATCTCCTCCTTGCAAGCATACATTCCCTGTCTGGCCTTCGCACTCATTAGACTAGAACCTATGTCCATATCTGTAGGTTACATGACGCTGTCCACCTGTTTGCAGCACTTACAGAATGCCAAAGGGAAGGCGGCTGGACGCCTCCACCCTCTCTCTGCTCCAGATCGCCGGGCAGCTAGCGTTAGCGATCAAAAAGGGTTGGAGAATTGCCAGAAGACCACTGAAAATTTGGACAAAGGTGGTTGGAAGAAAAGGCGTTACTGAAGAGGAATGGGTAGAGAGTAGTTATTGGTTTTCTTGGGTGTTTTAGAGGCCTTCTATCGTTTCAATAGATACCTGTTGACAGGAAGTCCAGACCAGAACCTTCAAAGCCGCGTTTCCGCGAGCGCAGATAGCACTATGAATGAGCGTCCGCATCACCGACCGGCGGCAGCTGCTCAGAGGTGCCGCCGGCGGTCGTACATTTGATCGCCTCCATGGCAATGAACTCGACGGAGAAGCACCGGCTGTTCACCGAGAAAGAAAAGGAGACGTAAAACCTGGCCTGCAAGAGGGCTTTCTCGTCAACTACTGGATCTAGAACCCGATAAAGACCGCCTTTCCTGTTCACCCTCAATCCGTCGTCGCCGGCGCTACCCACCATCTTCCTCCAACCTTTGCATCAAAGTAGCGGACGACGACCACGGGCTCCCTAGCCCAACTCACCAGTTCACTGAATCCGGACTGCCAAAGGACCGCCGCCGCCGACGCCGGAGAGCTCGCAATGATCGTCCAGGTACTGCTGATGAAGAGGCTTCCGCCGGGACCCAGTTGCCCTCTCCGTTCTCCATGACCACCGCATGCAGCGACGGCGGTCTAGAGAAGAATAACACAAGATAAAACCCCCATGCGGAGAGGTTGAAGAAAAAACAGCCGTCTTTCATATGTAACCATCCGATTCAGGAGTCAATAAGAGGCGACTGAGCTAAGCTATGGCCAGAAGACCCAGGTGAAGGTGGTCAACCAACGAGGGTAAGTTTAGACATGCCAGGGGAATCTACATCTAATTTCAAAACAGATCAAGAACACCCAATGGATTAAACACTTCAGGGGCTTCCCCAGTTCTTCTGCAAATAATATCTCAGCACTTGTCCTTCACACAAAAACGTACATCGCACAGGGGAGAGTTTATGATTGAGGAAAGGTACACCAGAGCATCCATCTATTGTACATGGCGCTCACCCCAGATGAGGACGATGCCATATCTCCCGACTCTGGGAGAAGCCCCGAAGCTCGGAAAGAATGCCCACCTGGTTTAACTCGAATCTACGACTGAGATTCACACCACAACATACACTCACTCGTGTATCCACCAACGGCACAAATATACAAAATGAAACCTCTCAGGAAACACCACCTACCCATCGTTTCCAATCTCTCTTCCTCTCTCTCTGTCTCTCTCCCTCTCTCCATGGCATCTTCAAGCATCTGACCGACAAGGATCCACCGCGCAATAGTACAAAAGAGCCCGATTCTGGCCCAGAAAGGAAGACGCCGCTCACGATGAGAGAGAGAGAAGATGCACTCCGACATCCCTTCCTTTCAATGCACCTAAACCGGAACAGGGTTGACTTCTAGTCCTTGTGGGTGGGTGTGGTTCCTCACGTTGCCAGAACGGCGGCAGGAACCCGGCCCACCACAAAAAATCAGCTTCACATCACAGCAGATAACCAATTAGCCTGTCAAGACATCAACACACGATTCATATCCAGGCAAGGGAGCCGCGATCATTCGCAAGCTGAGGACGACCCCTAGTAGGCGTTGGAGGCCTGTTTGCATTAAGTTCCTGGTTTCAAGCAAAACTTGTCCAGTGAACAAAATATATTCAGAGAGAAAGCATGGAAAGAAAATTGGGGCATGACAGAACCTGCATCCATGTATCTTCACCGTGACGTTCAGGGGAATTTTCGGGCGAATTGATTGCAGGCGGCAAGGGATGAATAAGTTTCGGGACGACCACCAAATCTCTTCCCAAAACTAGTATTGCTCCAGCATTATTTGCCGTCCCTGCATATGAAAGTAGCCAATCCTCAAGAGGGAACGAGCCAAAATGATCACTGATAGGCACAAGGGGGTAAGATAGTTACCACAATAGTTAGTTGCAGAGAAAAGAGTGATCAAATGCCCCTGAGCGAAACGCTCAAACCCGTCCATCACACATTCATGGGCGCGAACAATCAGCTGCAGGTCGTTATTACTGCAGAACTCCATTACACGGTCAGGCTGCCAGCACCGATCAGTTGTTAGGCCGGGATTTCCTCCACCAATCAAGCAGAGCAGACAGTTTTTACACTCGTAAGAAAAAACACAAGCTCCAAAGATAATCTCAATGTTCAATGCAGACAATGGGGGAAGCAAGCAGCAGAAATCAGACTCTTGCCAACCGTCTTGTTTTTTCAAAACCACAGACTGATGCTTTAAGTCTACCATTATTGCTTTCCCATTAAATTTCCAAAGAACATCTTGTACTAGCAGCAAACTACCGTTCTTTATTGCAATCACTAGGACGTCTTGAAACCCACAACTCTGACCATATGGAACACAACCCCTGGCCCAGAAGCTTTCATTTAATATCAAGACTCGAAAGTTGGCTCTCCAAAGTACACATCTAAAAATCATGATATCAGAGGTAGTGCTAAGATATTTTGACCGCATTTCACAAATCTGACCTTCATTGTATTTCAACTGGAGTATACTTTTTGAAAGTGAATTTTAATTCATTCTGTGCTTCACAAATTTCCACGGGAAAATAGGATCACTCTTTCCGTTGTTTAAATATTCTCTCAAAACTTTGCTTAATTCCTCAAGGCTCACCAACCGATATAGATCCATTTTTAAATGTAACCACAAATTTCTGACAGGAATATAAACTCTTTTGCAACTTTTTCGGGTAGCACTCCCAACACCTTGTGTGGGATGCCGATCGAAGAAACATAGATTGGGGTAAGCTAAATATTAGATGGCATTTCAAGTGATTTTCAAGACAACCGACCTAATCCACATCATCATTTCAAAAAGAACGGCGTTAGCAGCAAATAGAAGGTGTGACCTGCCCTAAACCCTCAGATTGCACTTCCTCCATAAGACCACTTGATCAAATCCTACACTGTTAATAGGTGGGATTTTGGCCGACGAACACTTAATGAGAAAATAGCCCCCACTGGCGCACACTGTACCCAATTTAGTATGGAGCCTTTTCTCCGTAAATAAAACACATTACCAAATTAATCCAATACGAATAATCATAATGCAATCAACGTCCTATCAGTGCAATCCAAAATTATTCAATCATAAACCTGCTCGCAATCAAGTTTATGAGCAAACATTTTAATTTAACAGTCTAAATAACTTTTGGACAGAACTGTGTGCAGACAACTGAAGCAGATATCTTCCTTCAAGATAAGCCACTTTCTTATAAACTTACCTATCGCTTTCTTCAATATCTCTGCCATGATTTAAAAATCTGCTACCTATACAGTGAAATGCCCCTTCTGTTTTAGTGGCATGAACAGCATACAGAGTCAAAAAGTTCACCAAAAGGTCATCCTCAACTTCTCTAATATTTATCCTTAGAGAACAACATTGATAGTCTCCCAGAATGCTCAATAGATTTCTATGGACAATCACCAGGTAACGACAATGTCTACATCGTTGTGCAATACAGCCATTTTCAAATCTACTTATATGAAACAGTTTATTAGCTCTTACATCATGAATTATCCACTGACTGGATGGCCGGTCCAACTGTGGTTTGCGTAGTTCTTCTACAAATAAAACAGTAAAATTTTCAACAACAAACTTCGAACAAAGGCTTTATCCTCTAACTATTTGTATCCTAGTTTAATATATTCAAAAACCAAAATTCATCTAATATAGATATTGTATGAGACTAAGACGCGTTTCCATTTCTTTCCTTCAGCAGTTTCATTACCATATGTTCTTCCATTTTTAACTGCTTTTTCGATTCAAAACAGCACTGAGATCCTTAGCTCCTGATGGTTAATTTCTGATGAGTAGATGGCATATTTGCCTCCTTTTAACTTCCAGGGAGTCAAGTATCTTTCCTGTGCCTTGCTCAGAATTTTTCAATTAATCTTTAGCATCTCTGCTCCACCAAATCATATTGCTCCTCAGCCATCTTACATTATTTAAGAAATACCTGGCAGGACTAGCGCCTGCAGACACTATCGTCCACGTTTTATATGCCAGTTCACTTAAGCCATCTCAACCTGGTCTCTATCAATAAGTTCATAATCCATTTTGTTTATTTCAGCTTCTGGTTCTACGCATTATAGAGCCTTGATCTGAAATTAATCTCATAGGTCTCTATATCGGGACTCTCCATGACATTCCTAGGAGAACAACAGCCTGTTCAATTTGGACTGGACATAACTCTTCTTGGAAACTTTCCCGGTATACTTCCTAGGAGCCAACCCCCATACTCAACTTATTACCCCCAGACTCCAAAACAGTTTTTCTGAACAGATTTGAAAAACAAGGAATGCATATGCAAATCGTTTTACAGAAGCAAACTGTAAAGTAAAAGAAATTTAAACTTTTACAAGTGAAATCTTAGAAATAGATATCCTCAACTGTACTGGAGATGAAAATATTCCAATTCCTGAGCCACCTTAAAGCACAGGCAATCAACCCCCATATTTCCGTTTTTCTATGGAGCGTACAATGGATAGTAGCCAACCCTCATATTACATGAAGAAATATGATAAGCATCTCTTACTGGCCTATCCACCCAATAAGTCATCCACTTGCTGGCGTTCTGTTCAGAAATTAACAAAGTTCTCACAATCTTCAGAAATCCAATTGCATACTCCATGCATTATTCCCTCTAACTATTCTAAGTAGCTTCTCACAAACTAAAATCGATCGATTAAATGTACAGAAAACTATATTATGTTCATGAAACTAAGCTATCCAATACCACAAAATAATATGACTTTCCAAACGCCACAAAGAAAACAAGACATTATGCAAGACGACAACAAGTAAACACCCAAGCACACACAAACAACACACGCCTTGACACACTGGCAAGTGGTTCACTTTACTGGCTACTTTGAAAAGAACAATTAAGACATCTGAATGTCTTTAGAAGAAGGATACCCCTTCATCAAAGGCACGACAGAGATTAACCTTGTGGTGCTACATGATAGCATGGAAAATCTCATGCACCTCTGCTCGACACAACAGCTTAAGTATTTTTTAATATGCTTCTACCAGATGACAAAAAACAATATCACACTGAATAAGTTATTCCAAATTTTCCTGTATTGATTATTTTAATGATATCCCTGCTCTCCCATTAGTGCATGCAGTCTCTAACAGCGCTGTCGTTGGTGCACATATTGACAAGAGGTGTTTGTGAAGTTTAGAGGGAGCGAATGGCTATAAGGGGTGTTTGAAAGAATTTTAGAGATAGCACGTTGTTATATGTGGTGTTTGTGTCAATGCTGGAGAGTGCACGTCGCTATATGACGTGCTCGGGTCAATGTTGGAGAGTACACATCATTAAATGAGCTGTTGGGTCAATGTTTGAGAGCACGTCTGGTTATACGAGATGTCTGGTTCAATGTTAGAGAATTCATACACTCAGTTTCAATATACCTATAAATTGCCTGAGGAAGTCAAATAAGAAGCAGGCGAATTTGTTTAAAAAACTGCAAATCTCTCTCCCGCCAAAATATAAATCAATTTAAAAATACTGACCCCAAAAGTAACCAGACCCGGGCCTCTAGCATTTGGTCGCAAACCTTCAACACTGTCATTCTCTGTCGGATCAGACCTGTTGAAAGCACCATAAGAAAAGTGGCGAATCTTTCATAAAGCCAAGAGGTAGATGCACCAGAAAGTTACGAAGGTTACAAAAAAAAACTGACCATAATAAGTCCATTAGTACAACTGAACCAGCTTCCATTGTTATTGGGCGTTGTAGGTTCTCTATTTGTTCTACATGATTGATTGATCGACCTATGCCCCCATGCATACAGATGATTTTCTTCTCAATTAGAGCGGCAAGAGGGAGCCAGTTAAACAGTCTATTTATCCGATGCCATGCCCAGATTCCATCCCGCTCCCCCTGTTTTTCAGAGTGAGTATTTAGAAAATAGATAAATCCTTCAGCTTCTTTAGAAAAAAATAATAGGTTATATCACAAATACCATGCGCTCAATGCACTCAATTCTGAAGCCAAATAGGGCATTGATGTCTGCTGCTTCATGGTTCCCACGAATTAAATGGACATTGTTTGGATACTCGACCTGGGATAGAAGAAACAGCAGAAGAGACTCAGACAGTTGAGCAGGGAAGGATCTTTTTACAAAAATATTAAAATCGTCTGATACCTTTAGTGCAAGGAGAAGAGTAATGGTCTCTAAACTATGCTGACCCCGATCAACATAGTCTCCCAAGAAAAGATAATCAATATAGCTGAAAAGAATATGAACGAATAGTAACCACTAATGACACTAGGCCAAAAGCAGAATTGCACAAATAAAATTGATTATCAAATGAAATATGAAAAACATTATTAAAACCAAATTATCGAGCACAAAAATATCTTTCCATCAGAACATCCACATCTACATTTGCACGAATTCAAAAAAGTTAGTAAATATTGACGAATGACCTCGAAATTAAGTAAACTTCAAAAAATATAAATAGTTCAATTTATTTGCTTTAAGAAGATCCATTAGCTACCCATAAGTAATATACATTTAAACACGTAAGGAAGACGTGAAAAAAATAGCCATTGTGATTTTTTGTGATACATGAAATAGCTTATATTAACAAGAATACATACGAGATATTCAGAGAAAAATCGCAAGCCCATTTCATTCATATTTACTTCCTTGGGAGAAGATTTCAAAATCCAGAATTCTTGCTAGAATTTAACCATTTATAAAACATTAGCATAAACAAGCTTCCAACTTTTATCCAAAACACAACTGTCATCACCCTATGCAAGAGAAACTCACAAACAAAACGAAACCCTAACCACAACAATGCACAGAAAATATCATTTTAGAAAGCATTTAAGAAGACAAACATAAATGTGACAATTTATCTTTTACAGTAGCTAATACAAGTACCAATAACAAAGTAAGATAGTTTAGCAGCAGACGCAAAGAACTGAAGATAGCATAAGACAATGAAGCAAAAAGCCACAATGACATAACAGGGAAGAGCACAATGTTCATTAAACAAGAAAGCTTACGCTATGTCTCCTGCTGTTGAAGGAGCACCATATTCATCAAACAGGCGCATGAGATCCCCAAACTGGCCATGCAAATCACCAAAAATCTTCACAGGAGCTTTTATTTGCAGGACACTTGGCTCACTTGAAAATATTCGCTCAGCACTATCACAAAGATCAGCTATTTCGTTGCAGTCAAGGAAAAACTGCCTCCGGACAGGGGGCTTCCAACCACGAGGTTTCAGAAGATGTGCTATTACCTGGAGAGAATGCCACAACAATATTCGGGAAGTTGATGCCTTATTAGTTGCTGACTATCGGTAAGTCCAAGATAACAAAAGTAAGCACATCATAAGAAAGATGAGCCACACTCGTTTCACACTGGAAAACTTAAAATATGGACCTAAGAAAAATCAGAGAATCAAAATATAAGGTTTCAAAATCATGGGCCTATCCAGATCCGTCCTATATGTCTCTACCAAATGACAATAAATGGTGTGCCAAAAAAATGACAAATGGACGATATATATTGTTCTATGAACATAAGTTATAATTGTCAGTCAGCTGTTTATTATCAGAATCTGTTTCAGGAAACATCATTAATATGACAAAAACATCATCAATTTATTTTTTTATTTTCCGTACCTTTTTCGGCACACTATTGATTGACATTTGCCGATCTAGCAGTTTTCTGGCCGCAGTTGCACTCTCTGGTGTACCGTAACTTACCCTTCTCCCTTCATTCTCAAATTGATCGATGGAAAGCTGACGAACCAAACCTCCAAGGGCACCCCCAGTCTCTGCAGCTACAACTACCTGCACTTACCAAGAAACCGATGGTTAATGATGCATAAAGCAGATGTAAAATCGAATCACCACACAACAAGTTCTTATTAAGTATACAATAATTGATAAGTGAAGCCTTGAAGTGCAGAACTAACTGCTCTGTGATGTAGTCGAACCCCAGGAGGAGCATTATCTAGTTGGGCAGACTCTGGAACCTTGGTAAAAGTAGATATTGGCTTGCCACTTGATGTAGCATCAGCACCACGGTCCCGATCAGGCAGTGGTGTGACTTCACCATTAAGCTGCCAGGCCTTAGCGGCAGCAAGAGTTGCACTAATAGCCTCGGCCTCTGCCGCAGAGGCTTCAACTAGGTATTCAACTCCTTTGCTTAGTCTCCTGCAGCAAGCACCTCGCTCAGTGAACAATCAAAGGAATTTACATTGAGTACATAAATGAGTTCCAACATTCCTGGACTTTTTATCCAAACAATATCATCCAAGTACCTTTGACCCTGGAGCATTGCATTCTCAGTGCTTATGTCTGTGTACATATCCCCATTTATTGGGGGAGCAACAGGACTTCCCAGTACAACAGCACCATCAGGATGTGCTTCAGAAGTGTCTTGCCTTGTTCTCTCATTAGCAAAACCATGTCCCCCAGATAACTTTCCCTGTTGCACATTTGTCGAAGCAGCTACTGCAGCAGCATGTGAAGCTGCAGTTGTAGTCTCAGCAGCAGCCAGGTCCTCAGCAACGAGCAAATCATCCAACAACACACCTGAAAAGGAAATTCAGGCACCATATTTGCAATTAAACTAATGAACGGGGTAAATGGAAATCCCTTAAGCAGCACCCAACAATTAACATAAATGGATTACCGGGATTACACAGAAAACTCATCTAGTAAATAACTTAAATTCCAATGTTACTTACCTGTGATAGAAAAATAGATCTAAGAAAAACGGTAATAATATTTACCCCAATTATTTCCAACAAAAAATAATCCTTATGCTATGGACCAGGAAAACACAGCGTGGCCACGTGGAAACAAAATAAACCATTTTCATTGTTCTCTTAAAATACTGATGGCACTTGCAACTGAGGAATATCTATTGGTTTAGTAAATCTTATACTCAAATAGTTAACAAAATTGTTCTCCTATTCTATATCGTTTCATGTTCAATATCGAAATCTGATGCATCTATTTATTCTGTATCTTTGATTTGGGAAATGAATCATTTTTTGTGTTATATAATAAATAATGTGGCGTAAATATGATAAATAATTTTTACATTCAGTTTATATCTGATGCAGATATTCCTATGCAATTAATATCCTGCATTTATTGGATATGAGCATATTATTCATCAATTATTTAATCATTAGTTTATCTTTCAAAAAATAAAACAACTACATTGTACATCATCTTTCATTTTATTGCCATGGCAATAAGGTGGTGGATCACCCCCTGAGTCACTTTAGTTGATTTAAGAACACAACAACAGAGCCAAATCACAAAGGTATGGCAAACTCCACAAGAAAGAGAATTATGTATATTCATATTGTTGATGTTTTCCCATCCATGTATGTCGTGTGTCCTCATTTTTAATTATTTTGAGCGTGTGCATGACAACCGATTTAATATTTACTTAGTCTAATAGAAGAATATTAATCCTTTCCAGAGACTTAATGAATCGAATAATGTGTTTTGACAGGATTCAAAAGAAACAATCGAAGTTTTCATCATATACATCTGTGTCTAGCAGAAGCAGCCAGTATTGAACAATTAGGTTCATGTCTTTACACCAACCGGAAGTGGGCAAAACCATCGAAACCATACCACCACTTCCCATTTTCGGTTTTTATTTATTGCCATCACCATCCGACCGGTTACAAAAAACCATGGGGCTTTGAAGTCCAACTCAAAGAATATTTCTTTCTGCACAAATGCTGCTGGTCCTTACAATGGTCTACAAGCTATAATAAACAATGGAATACTCAATATACAATTTGGGTTCCTACAATTACGTGTCTTCAAGCCAATGTTGGACTAACCAGTATCATATCCAGACTTGGAAAGTAGAAGACCCAAGCCAAGCCATAAAAAATTCACTATGGCATGGACAGTTAGTCTCCAAATGCACAGCTTTCCAGATAAAATTCATTTTCCAATAATAGGTTATATTAAAAATCTTAAAATATGCAGCCAGACCAATCGAACAGAGTGCATCATTTTGATTCATGTGAACGACATGAGATGCATCAATGCTGCACAGGCAGACAGAGTTCATCAACAAAGAGATAACGAACAAAAAATTTAAAGAAAAGGTCTTTTGAGTGAAAAAAATGAGCACTGCCCCTGCATAATAGCATCATAACGAAGACACATTATAATGTACTGCTCATTATTTCAATTCAGATAAGTTGATCAGAAGTCATAGTCAAAAAACATTTAAGATTACTCAATGAAAAAAATGACGAAGTAATAGCGTTATTCTGAACTGCCATGCCTACGATAAAGAACAAAAAAATTATGGAGTTGATTTTCGCAAAACATCCATAACCGAAAAATGTTTTTTTTTGAGAGGAAAAATGTGAAACAAATGAAACAATAATATTCAGAAGTTTGAAAAAGCAATGCACTGATCCATAATATGTAAGATGGCATTTCAATTCATTACAATTGCTCTGGCATAGAAAAAATAATACAGTAAAATAAAGATATGAATAAGTACTGAACAGAAAGTTAATTTATCTAAATAGGTTTCAGGCATTACCACCCCGCAGTCCTCCATAGATGAAGATCAAATCACCAACAGCAGCAGCAGCATGTCGACAACGTCGGGTTAACTCCACGGACGCATCCCCATCAGAAGCGTCAGCACTGTATCTCCCCGTTCTGGGGCTTGTTACAACCGACTTGGTATCGCACCAAACTCCAGCAGCAGTGTCCAGTACTAATATGATGATGTAAAAGGCAATATCATAAGAAAACAACAATAGAAATTGGTTCATACCGGGTAATTCAATAAGGAACCTCATTTTATTTTTTCTTCAGAAATTTAAAAATAATCTTACATTATGTGTTACATTTGAGATATGGTGGGACTGCCCTTTACATACATTCTTCAGACTGAAGGTGACTTGGAGAATAACAAAGATCCAATTTCCAATATATAGATACAAGTTCAACAGTCCATATCGGTGATAACTACTAATGAGTCACGTGAACTTAAAATCAACAAAGCCAGTGAGCTCATTGGATACAAAAGCAGCCAAATTTTCCTCTTTATATCATACTCGCTACAATAAACAGGCAGAGATCCCAATCCGAGAACTTGATGTAAATCTAGAAGACAAGGTGATGCCCTTTCTAAACAACATCTGAACAAGCTCAATTCTAGCCCAAACACTCAGTTTATGAGCAAAAAACCAATTTTAAATTAAAATCAGGTAGAGATGCCCATCGGATAAACTTAGTCCACTTTCGATGGCCTTGGATCGGGCTTTTAAATAAGCAATGCATGTGTTATTTGCAGGTTGCCTTCACAGAACGACCTTTTCCCTTTAATGGTAACGTTTACTATCAGGCTGTTTCTCTTTCCAAAGGAAAAATTTAGAAAACTATACCCTTTCTAACAGAGCTAAAATTTTAAAGATTAAAATGGCAATAATAATGTACATATCCATCAAAGAAAATAATGTCCCGAAGTTATACGTGCTGCTTCATGAAATTTCAGAAAAACTACCTGCAACACTTGAGGAATCTTCGACCATGCGACCACCGCCAAGTGCCCCACCAGAGACATGAAGCCTTGCATTGACGAAAACCTAGAAAAGTAATATAGTGAGTGAGATTTCAATGTCCGTTTACAAACATATGGAGGGTGGGTTGTACAGAAAAAACAGAAGATTGCACTCACAGCAGCATGTTGATATCTGGGAGATGGTGAGACTCCAGGGGCTATAGCCCATTCCCAGCGACCGTCCCTATGTTTCGCAAGACCATACGCACTTGCAAGTGGCTAACAGAAATAAAATCCACTTAGTACAGAGCACACAGCACTGAATAGTAAAAATCTAGAAAATTATTCTTATTTTGGAAAATATAAGTATGCTTCAAGCCCTAAGATTTGCTAATTCGAAGCAAGAAATATGCTTTTGTGTTATACCACGATAAGATTTAGTAAATACCATAAACATTACGAAATACACATAAATGAACACATGCATGTATACATCAAGCACAGTTTTGTCCAAGGTGTCGACTAAAAAAAGAAGCCATTTTTTCTCCAGGAGAGTTCATCATCTAGTTTGATCAAACAGTTCGTAGAGTACAAATGTGGTCTGTCATACCAGGGCAGCAAGACCAACTCGTCTGAAACAACTCCATTTTCAGCAGGTGCACAGCATCAATGGCCCAACTCGTCTGTGGATAAGGCTTTTTCCAAGGGGGATAATTCTGTTTTAGAAGGAATTCATGGACATCTGTAATCGGAAGCGAAATGGCCGAAGTCACGGCCATAAAACCAAGACTACGATCTGTGAAGATTTTGACATTCCAAGTCTTAATCGAATGTTGCGTCAATGAACCTTGAAAATTGGAGGTACTACATAATGGAAAAGCAAAACAGCATTAAGAAGTTAAGAATAAATCCAAGCAAGGTTTTGGATGATTCTTAGATGGCACAGGCTAGGGTTTATAAAGAACTGCCCTAGAAACCCAGAAGGCACCATCCTTAAACACTGCCATCTCCCCCTCCCCCTACCCCAACTGTCTTCCCAACAACAGCAGACCTTCCCACTTTTCTCCTCGACCTCCACAGTGCATCCAACGAGAACCCTGACCCCCTCAGCCCAAAGATCCAAAAAAACCTCAAAGTAAAAAAACATTGTAACCTACACTAGACCGAACATAAATTCCGTTTTGGTTTGGCCAAGGTTGGAATCAGTAGTCAGCTCGTTTTTCAAAAACTATTTTCCGAAAATAAAAGAAATGGGACTGATGATCCCGCCATTCAAACAAAGCCCAAAACCTAGCAAATCCTACATTAACAATGATCCAAGAACAAAACAACATGAGAAACAAAAGAAGCATCTGACTGCTAATATCAACACATCCCCTACTTAAATGGGAACTCATACCCAAGACAACCCTTTCATGCTCATATTCTGATAATCATAAAACATCAAATAATCGAAAACAATGCATGTCAAAATAAATATTTGTTCATCCATATATTTAAACGTTCTTCCAGTGTGTATTATTATAATATTTGTTCTTTAGTTTTCTCTTTATAGTTTCACATAAAAGGGGAGACATTATTGGAAACAGATGTGTCTGACAAGTTCCCAAATAAAACAAGGTTGGCCAGCACAAGACCTTGATTCAAATGAATCCGGAGAAACAGTTTCCGCTATATAATAAATTGTCACCCAGCTAACAGCAACAGATCTCCCTGCAGAGGCAGGTCGCTCAAAACACAAACCCTCAATGCTCATATTTTTTATGCTCTGAGAGCCAAAAATATTATGCAGCAATAGACACCAGAATAACTTATTTGACCACATCCATACATTCTTCCATGTCAAGTTAACAATAAAGACCCCTCATCCTTCATTATTTATTGAACATCAAACAAGCATCTCAGAAGCACCAACATACCAAGGATTTTCCACCTATTCTAGACAGTCACCATCAGATGATGTCACTATGATGTATATACGTTTTGAATTGAGGTTAAGCCCATGGAGTACAAAAATGAACTGTGGACAGCAGCTCTTTCGAAGAGAAATCAATAATACATGCATAAAATACAATATGATCAAATAAAACGGGAATGATCATATTGCATCGTAATCCTCCATCAGTCACAACTCACCACACTGTTTGCATCCCTCCCTCCACACAGCAGAAGAAGACCGTCAGAACGAGCACTTGCAGTTGCATACCTACTCAAAAGTTTGGGAATGAGAAAGTTAGAGCAAAAAGAATTTTATAAGGACAAGCTGAAACATGGAACCAAGAAATAAAAATGAATATTTCTCTTTAAATTGTGAACTCCAAACACAATTGCTAAAAACCCAATTCAATTTCTGTTAGTCGCCACACGAGAAAGCTTGGAAGGGAATGCATTCCCGAATTACATAAATCTCTTGCTGGAAAATATTTAGCAAAACCTATTAAGGACAGAAACTGTACAATGGACAGTATATGCCTTAGTTAGCACTTAAGTAAAAACAATGTGGAAAATATTGGTGGTCAGTTTTTCTGCCATGCAAATCCTTTACTTCTGAATGGTATGAGAATCTTTGCTTCCCCTCTGAAGCGGGCTGAGTAAACTAATGAGTAAATTAAAGAAAAGCACAAGGAAATATCTAAAAAGAAAGGCAGCATTCAATTTCTGTCCTTAATAGCATTCAATTTGAGAATTTGAGGAACCAGTCATTTATTAGAAAATTTAGACGTTGAGAGAAACTATAGCCATATTAAACATAACCAAAAATAGCAACAATTACAGTAAATAGGAACTTCGATGGCACTTATACTGACTCTTCAAGCTTCATGTCATCTCTCTAAGAGGCTAAAATTATAATTTTATTAAATGTAAACAAGTAATGCTTATCAAATCAGATGATTCATGCCACATTTCAGTCATTACAAAAATAAATGTGCCATCCTACTGGTGACTAAACACTCAAATCGAATTGTCAAAACGACGAGTGTTCAAAACAGCATAAAGTGATGCTAATGAAATAACAGTTGTTGTCATGGGATGGCTAAGGTATATGTGGAAGACATTACTGAAATCTAAAGGTTGATATTTTGCAAAAAATATCCACATTTGGGTCTCTTACAAAATATGAAAGCATTGAAAAGTTATGAACTTTAAACAAATTGATATAGAAGTTGTTTCTCCTACATCTGTCTTCACAAAAGATTCAAAATCATCTAACACACAATCCTTCGTCATAGAGCCATAGGAGCAAAACCTAAAAGAAAATATTCATTCTTGATCTAAAAAAGGTTAATTTCCCGTTTTTGTTATACTAAAATGAATACATACGCAATGCATTAGGGTTACAACTTTGGCTGATCGTAGACTAGACTGAGCACTCTGGGATTAGATTTAAACAAAGCTTGAATTGGACTAGAGCTTAATCAAATTTTTCAAACCAGAATGCAATTTAGCATGGCACAGATTGGCAACAAAAATGGTGAAAACCCATTCCAAAAGAAATCTGGTTTTTCTTGATGAAGTTCAGCTGAAACATAGACAGAAGCCCCATGACATTTAAGGAATTTCTTGTAAATCTGGCACTTAGACTCAGTTTCAAACCTAATGGCCAATGGGTTAAGTTTTTGGGACAGGGATGGCATGAAATCGCCATTCATGGTCGGGTAGTCAAGCAGCACCAAGGTTTCTAAACATGACCGTGGCATGAAGATACTTCTTGCCACTGTGTCATTAATTCATCTGGTTGGATATTAAAATCGCAGATTGAGGAACGAACATCAAGATATCTTCTTGGTCTTCCCTAAAGTTTGGCACACAGGCAGAGCTTCAACAGAGTCATTCAACAGTGAAAACCTTATCAATAATTGAAGCAAAGAAAAGCAAAGATTTAATATCTGTTACAGAGAAATGATATCTCGTTTATTTCCAGTGGTAGGGACCACTCCATTATTATCAACCATCTTCATAGTGCTTGCTAAAATAGCAGATTACACATGTTTCGGAACATAACTTTGAAGGGTCGCCGTAGTAACACGGCATTGTACATGGGAGAGGAGATCAGGCCCCTCAAAGAGCAGGCCGAAAGCTGCTTGCCTTGGTTGCTTGGAAGCCTAGTCGGCCACCATAAATTATCATGTTGGAAGACTTATTCAATGGAACTAGCATTTATATTGATCACACAACTTACACATTCCGGGACTATGTTTTTGGCAATGACATCAAAAGCAATAACTTGAATGGCACTATGTTCTGCCTGATTTTTAAAGTCAATGGCATAATGTGACCTACTTCAAAAACTAGTAATGCATCAAAGATCTTATCAACTAACCATGATGCTCATGAATCTGTAGCTACATATCTAAATTAGCTGTGGCAATTACTAAATTAATGATAGACCCGAAGCTTTTGATAATATATCGTAAATGAGAATTTTTCAAAAGTTTAAATGTATAAATTTTCATTTTTTTAGCGAGAGAAATGTAGATATTTCGTAATTGATATAAGTGAACTTTAAATTTTCATTAATATCATGTAGAGAAAGTAATCAAATACTAGCTTAAGTCACCTGAATATTTACACTTAGGACATGTTCTTTTTTCCACTTTCTTGTGCTCTACTTGTAAACTTTTAATACAAAATTTGCTTTGTTTTCATTAAGTTTGGTATTGCGCCACCTCTACAAACACTTAATTAAATAGAGAACTGTTTTCAATCACCCCATCCCTTTAAAGTATCCTACCACCAACTCCCAACTACTCAACACCCTTTTTCCTGGAAAATGGCCAGTACCACTTATCAGCAAAATATCATAAAGAATGGAAAGTACCAGGT
The DNA here is from genome assembly GCA_902729315.2 of Spirodela intermedia. NCBI lineage: Eukaryota > Viridiplantae > Streptophyta > Magnoliopsida > Alismatales > Araceae > Spirodela > Spirodela intermedia. Next base: position 4,301,559 of record LR746273.1, read on the forward strand.
ACGTACATTTTCAATAAGTTACCAGCATCCCTTTTGTAAAATATCTCTTTAGCCAGTAACAAGATGTAAATCTCTTTCCGTCACACCCCAACACTCAAGATTGAAGAATTGATCTTCCATATTAAAAATATTATATCTCACTCTAACGTGGATAGTACTGGATTCCCTGTCCTAAACAATTCAATAATTAAAATAACTGCTGGACTTCTCAAACGCTACCGAAACCAAGCATACAGGACTCAAAATGTTGGCTTTTAGGGCCACTCCAAGCCAACCACAAATCTATTAGAATTCAAAGTTGATTAACCCCCTAATACTCACCCAGCAGTGACAACCCATTTTTTTAACTTCAGGGTGAATGTCAACTCCCTTCCATGAAACTCAATGATCTTGAACTTGGAGTAGTAATTCTGACTGAAATCAAGTAATCCCTCAGCAAAAGAGTTTAACTCTGGGAACCATGATCCTTCACATCCACTGAGTCTGAAGGTTAACAGTACTAAAAACTGAATCAAATACAAAATGCAAAGGATTGACCCACAATTAGCGGTTTAAAACACACATGAGCATAATCATATGAGTTTCGATTTTATGGCATCTAATTCGCAACTAATTTTTTTCCCAAAGCCCCAAGATCGGCAGAGCACTTGTGACTTACTCAGCTTTTAGCAACAGAAAATCGTAAGAAATAAACTCCAAATCAAAGTTAAGTACTGGAAAAAACAAACCAACAAAATGTGCAACCATGTGACAGAATGCAAATAACTTTCAATAAGAGCTTTCCACTCCTTAAAAGGTCAAGACTATATATGATTGTATCACTACAATTTTGATGGCTTGGCTTCGCTATCGCTCTCATGTAGTGGTCGACCTTAAAAGAAAAGGAGTCTTCTTACCATACCAGAATGCCTACAGACGTTAAGCTTCGCCAGAAGCAAGACGAGACAGGATTGAACCTACATAGACAAGGCTCGTTCCGTGCTTGACTTTCTCTACTTCCATCCTATGTATCCATCTATTTTCCTAACTAGGCATCTCCCCTTTGTACATGATGAAAATTTGGCAAAAAAAAATCAATTCATACCTGAGGAAAGATATCGAGCAAGAGAGATTCATCTGATGTTCCCATCCATTATAAATTTTAATTAACTCATATAAAGAGTATTATAAGTTCACACTCTATCTAGCAGCACTTTAAAGTGCAAGAATAGCAAAGGGACTCATCTATATGAAAAACTTAAATTCATACAGTTTTCAATTCCCACTTGACAGTTTATCTAGAATTAAACATTGGTATTCAAGTAGATACAACAGCCACGAATGATTCCACCTATTTGGAACTGCAGGAGAGACAATTACATACATAGGAATCTGGTAAAGGTTTCATAGCAAATATGTCACTAGAGTTGTGTGATTAGTCATACCAAAAGCATACCTTGACTTTTCCATGTTAAAACTCAAATTTTTAATTTTTGGCTAAAACCTCCTCACTCCAATTATATCTAAATCTATACAAATACAAGCAGATATGCTACACTCAATATTCACATTCAGACATTTGCAATCACAAATGTGCAAATTAACCTTTAACAGTTGGCACCTAGATGCATGGCCTGCTTTTAGTGTTACTTGGACAGTACGTGTTTTACCAGCATCGAATCTTTTTCTACTTTCAGCAATTCAGATAGGGAGGGTGGCAATTCATTAATCTTATCTCCTCTCACTAGTCATCTTTTAAGTGAATTCTTCAGTCGCAAAATATGAATTCTAAATTCTATAATAAGCTAATTGAGTTAAGTCTGTATTGAACAAAAAAGAAGAATTAAAAACTAATCTAAAAGGTTAAAAAAATTATGATGCCAAATCATGCAAAAAACGATCATCAACATTCAAATGTAAAAATTAAGATAAATGGTGCATGAGTTCGGTTAAGCACACAACAGAACCAAAATTAATTACGGCCAGCTGCACTCACATGCAAGGTGGTGGCCCTTCACCCTCTGGTTCTAACTTCCTCCACTCATAGGGCTTTGCAGCAGTGTCCAACGCCCAAACATCAGCCAGAGGTCGCTTCCCTGGAGAAGAAAAGCAATGGGACATGTTAAGTGAAAAATTAACGCCTAGAAATCAAGTGGTTCTAAATCATTCGGAAAAAAAATTTCAGGGGATTTATGGGGGATGGGTTGGGAGGGCACTGTTATCTTGGAGGAAAGAACAAAGCTTACCATCATTCCCTCCTATTACCAACAAAAACCTTTGGCCGACTAACGCCATCACATGTCCATAGCGAGGACCAGGGCCTGGTCCCTGGACAACAACTCTGCAGATATGTTGATAGTACCATTGGAAATATATACATCACAAGAAGTAACAAAAGTAAAATTGGAGGCTAGATGAAGCTTTAACCTATGCCACCGCGGACGTTGTTGTGTTAGATCAAGAACATGAAGATCCTCTGCAGACAGACCGGCAGGACCAATTCCACCCTGAAACAAATGAATGATATCTATTGATAAAAGTTATCTGGGTGGAAAGAAGAAACATGCACCAGCAGAATGAGGGTACATAGTGAAGTCCATGAGCCTCCCAAGTACCTGAATTACCACCATTGTGCCCACTGCGGTCGCAACATGTGCTGCCCTGGGTGAGGGAGGCTCTCCAAGAGGAGTGAGCCTGAGCACGAAAAGAATAAGATTGATTACCGAGAACCACAACAAAAGTCCAGAAGAAAGTGATCCCCCAGCAAGGTGAAAAACATGGCAGAAATGTTCGCAATTCATGTCATCTTATGAAGCTTGGTGAAAGATAAATTAATATTTTTTACTGTGGCAAAAATGCAGGCTCTCATCACGCAGCCCTTGCCAGGAGAGAACAACCATGTTCAGGTCCTTACCTTGACCACTTATTTGATAGGACATCGTAGCAGTGTACATCAGCAGTTGCGCCAGCAAGACCTGCAATTTCAGATAAGTTGACACCTCAAAGACAGCGCCAGAAACAACTACTATTCAAGCGAGAATGATTTAGAGAGCAAGGATTTTAGATTGCTCTGGTGATATATTCCTCGTCGGATCACCCTACTGCCCAGCCGCATCCATACTTCATTTGAAAGTTAAAAACTTTTACCTTGTCCAGTTTCGACAATAATGGGCCAACAAACGGAATGTTTAAAATTAGCGCAATGGTGGCCAGCATTGTTTTGGCCATTCGAAGGCCGGAAAATGGTAGTCCATCAGTTGAAAGAAGAAGAAGAACACGATTTGAACAGAAGAGGAACGTACGGATGCCAGCACTCCCAGCTGAAGACGGCGGGGCGGCGGAATTGCCCTCGAGGGCAGTGGCACCTCCAAATAGAATAAGACGCGGACCGATATAGCCTGCGCTGCCCTCCTCGCCCACGGCCGCAATAGCGGTCAGTGTGTGCCCACATCTTGACCCAGCCCCGTCCTCCTTCTTCTCGATGATGGCACTCACGACCGAGTATGCGGGCGCAGGCCGGGGTCCCGTGATGGCAGGCAGCTGTGGCGGCGGCGGCGGCGGCGGGGACGACGAGGGAGAAGACTCCCCATCGGACGAGGGGCTTTGCTCGGTGGCTTGTTCGGGGCAGCTGTCATCGGTGGCCTCGACGGGCTCCGGATCGGTATCCGCGGCCCCAGACGGAGAGTCGACGTCCATGGGCTGATGCGGCGAGAGCGGTCGTCGCTGGTGGCCGAGATCGCGGCTGAAGAAGGGGCGCCGCCGAATCTAGGACCGGTACTGGACGGCAGCCATCTCCAGGGAACACCTGAACGCGCCGGAGGCGCCCATCCCTACGGGCCGATCCGCTCGATCGGAGGAGGAATTTGCGACCAAACCAGCGAGGGCCAAGCTAGGCGGCTGTGCAGCGACAAGCAGGAGGAATCCCAAACCCTTGGATCGCCGGACAAGAGGCGCCGAAGCCGGATTTGGGGGCGGATAAACCCCACCCCTACTCGAGCGGCGGAGATTCGATCCCGGCGGCGTCCTGCCTCGCCGGCGCAGACGTTGCCGAGAGACCCCCTTCGTTAATGGCGAGCCCCCACTTTCGCCGGACACAGAGAGAGAGAGAGAGAGATGGAGAGGGAGATAGAGAGAGAATAACAGACAGGAGAGGAATGTAAATACCGGGAGTGACGAATAACACGGGGACGCGAATTACCGGACGGCAGAAAGGGGAAGAAATAAATAATAGGAACAAATATTTTTTTACGAACTAAGCCCTACCCTCCCTCGCCCCACTACCTCGTTGACCCCCTCCGTTAGTCTTCCTCTCTTACCACCGGTCGCCGCTGAGCAGCGGCGGGTCAATCTCGGCCGCTTCGACCTCCCCCATCCCTCGTCACCATCATCACCATCAACCTTATCACCATTATTCTTGTTGTTGCCATTTGGCGGAAAACCTAAGGAGGTCAGATCCTTAGTGAGGAAAATCAAGGCGAGGGATGGACGAATGGGATTAAAAAACCAGGCGATCTCTTGCCTTGGCGGCGAATGAGAATTGCTCGACAGTGGGATTCTGGGCCGGCGAAGTTTTCCGAAGAAGGAAAAATGAAGAAAAGATCGGAGCTTGCCTCCCTTGGGCCCTTCTCCTTTGGCCGGATTCAGGTACGGTGTGCTCTGCGACGGGGATGACCGGGCGAGAGAGAGAGAGAGAGAGGGAGAAGTGGGATCTAGAAGAATTCCAGGCAAAGGCAGAGGGTGGGAGGGAGGAGTGGGAAGCGCATACCGGGGAGCGGAGGAATCTGAGGAGGAGTGCGAGGGCGGCGACTGGCGGCCCCTTCTCCCACCTCCATTCCCTGGATTTTGGGGCTGCTTGCTGCCTCCCCTCCTCTGTGGACCCCCGCCTTCCTCGCCTTCTGCTGCTTCTTCCTCTCGTTCCTTCCGGCGTTCTGTGGGTGGCGTGCGCCGGCTCCCTCCAGTCCTCGCCGCCGCCTCCTCTGCTGAATGGGCGCTCAGAACAGCGTCCACGCCGGCAAAGGTCCGTCTCCCATCGTGAAGCTCTCTCTCTCTCTCTCTCTATGTAGTTGTCTGTCGCTCCTGGTTCGATCGCCAATCCTCGAGGATCTCTCTGTTTCTGACGGCGAGAATTCGATCATCTGTGTCGTTGGGCAGCGAAGATCGACTACAATGTGGACCTGACACACAAGCTATTCGCTCCCCTCTTAGTCCCCAATCTCAGGTGCGCAGCCCTAGATCTCTGAGAAGTCGCCGTCTCGCATTCCTCCGCCGCCTCCTGATTCTTCCGTCTCGGCCTCTCCCTCCTCCCATCTCGCAGGCACTCCTCGAGCAGCCCCCTCTCTCTGGTGATCGGAAGGCACGCCCTAACCCTAACCCCCTCTGTATCAGCCCCTTACCCCCACTTTCTGTCCATCTCTCATCTCTCTCATCTGAAAATCCAGGCTCTGCATCAAGCATCCCGACCTGTTCGGCGGGAACGAGAAGTTGGACGTCTCGTGGGACAAGGGCCTGTTCGACTCCACCGTCGTCGTCGCCGTCCGGCGGCCGAGGCACGAGAATGTTGCTCAGAAGTCGCTGCTTCTCCAGGTAATGTTCCCCCCGCCTCCTCTGGCTGATCTACTCGCGCTCCTTCTCTGGTTTCTTCCTCCTGTGAATCTGCTCGAATGGATGGTCCCTTTGCGACGAAGAGGCTCATCGTGCATCGCCGTGACCTGGTCCGTCTCCCCCTTCCCATGCAGCATTCTCTCGCCCCCGAGGTTGGGCTTCAGGGGCCCCGGCTGGACGATCCCTCCAACCCGACCCGGAGCGCCGTCCATCTGTGCCGCTTCTCGGCCGGTGTGGACATCTGCGAGCCAGCGAGCACCAACTGGATCAGCACCACCAGCATCAAACTGGAGGTCTCCACGATAAACTCCTTCCTGTCCCCCCTTTCTCCAGGATAAACTTCTTCTTCTTCTTCACTATCATCATCTTCTTCTTCGTGATAATCTTCTCCTGCTGGCCAGCATGTGCGCCCGTTGAACGACGAAGGACGCTCGATAAGCAGGGACATTGATGGGTTTCCCATAACCTGCAGGTAGTACAATTCGATGGCTCTGCAAATTGGCTTGAGTTTCTCAGTTGTTCTCTGAAACGCCGCCATGTTCATGCAGTGGAGGCCCCCACGACAACATGGTTATCTTGAAGCAGGAATCCCAGTACGCCGTCACCAGCGAGACCAGCTTCTCTAAAGTCAGTTTCTCCTCCTCAATCGTCGGGACGTCGCCGTTTCATGGCTGAAAGCGATATGAGAATGGCAACAGATAGGGATTTACGCGCTGTTTTCCATCTCTTCCATTTCTGCAGTTGAATCTGCAAATGGAGCAGGGGGTTCCGATCCTGTCAAGATGGCTCATTTTCAACAAGTTCAAGTTCTCTGCTTCAAGTGGAGTCAGATTTGGGCGGGCATTCTTGTTAACCAGGCGAGAAATATAGCACTCATTGAGAGAGAGAGAGCCCCCCGCCCTGCGGAGGAGAGAGAGGGGGGGATGTGTTCTTCTTGAAGCTGACCTTCTTCTGTGACAGCCTGACTGGCGGCTCCATTGTTGGGGACTTGGCTCCCTACCAGGCTTTCAAGATCGGCGGCCTGGGCAGTGTTCGTGGTTACGGCGATGGCGCGATCAGCTCTGGAAGGTCCTTCTTGGTGGTCAACAGTGAATTAACCATCCCTCTGGTGTGCCTCTCTCTCTCTCTCACTCTCTAAATCCGATTCCTCTTTTCATAATTGCCCTTTGGAGCTTCACCATGCATATACCTTCTCGAGATTTTATGAGGCATGCGTCTCATGCTTAATCTGAGACAGTAATGTCACACATATCGCCGATTTTAGAGATCAGCGAGATAAATTTTGTTCCGAGGGAAAAAGGAGAAGGTCAGCGGAACTGTAGCTTTATGAGTGTCGATATGGTTTCGTAGTATTCCTGGTTATTAACGGGTTCACATTATCTGCTTGACGATTTTTTCTTCTTTTTCCTCGCCTCTATGTGCTCTCTGGGTAGAACTCATGGGCTGGTTTCACTGAATCTTACCGTATATGTAGCCTGTTTAATCCAACTTACCATGGAATCTAGAATTCTGCAGGGCCCTCCGATTTGAGTTATTTTTCCTTGCATGTGGAGGGCTTGAGAGCTTCAACTGAGTGAGTGCCTTTGGTTGTGCGTGGGCAGACCGAGCGGTTGGAGAGCACGCTGTTCGTTGACTTTGGGACGGATCTGGGCTCGGCCCACCACGTACCAGGTGAGTTCGACTCGGGCGTTGAATCTCTCACCGGCGTTCTCAGCCGCCGTCCTCTCCGGCGCTGACGGCTTATGTCCATTCATGGCGCAGGCAACCCAGCGCTCCGGCAGGGGAAGCCCGGGAAGGGGCTGGGGGCGGGGGCGGGCTTGCGGTGGAGCTCGTCGGTGGGGCAGATCCAGCTGGACTACGCAGTCAACGACCGGCGGCGGACGACCCTCTACCTGGGCGTTGCTGTCCCCTCGGGCCGCTAGCTTCTTTATTCGGCGGCCATGAAATGAGTGAGGTCCGTTCTCTTTCTTCGGCGTTGATGTGCATAGGTTGTCTCCTCTTCCTCGTCTTCTCGTTCTATTTGTGGAAAGCGTAGACTTTCATGGGGGTGGCCAGCGGTCAGCCCCTCCACAGAACGTGGAATCTAGGAATACAATACGGAATCTATTCAATTCAGATCCACAGAAATGCAGAGGCAGTACACGTCCAATCCAGAGAATTCATGTCTTCTTCTTCTTCTTCTTCGTACTGATTTACTTACTAAACGGACGACGGAGGAGGAGAGACGAGGACTGCGGCTGTACCGCCCGGGGCGGCGGCGTTTTCTGCGACGAGGGTGCATTGGGGCACTCCCAGAGGGGATGGCCCGATACAGGAGCCAAGAATGAGTTGCCTTTCCGGTTGCGCGGCGGAAACTCGCCACCGTCACTAGACTCTGAGGTCGCGGCGGAACCCCGCCGCCATCCCCGGAGGATGCGGCGACGCTATCGCCGCCGACGGCTTCCCGTTCGCGGCCTCTCCCTGCGCACCGTCGGCCTTCTTCGTGTTCAGGAAACGCCCGCTGCAACCCCTCGCCCGCCGCATTGCATGGAGGTGCCGCGATTCGTGGAGATACGGCTGGAGTCAACAGCGGGATCAAAATATCAGCAGAGCTCTTCCAAGAAGAACAACTCCCCAAGAAAGAAAATCTGAAAATTAAGGAAAAATAAGTCAACGAGCTGCTGCTGCTGCTGCTACGGACCTTCCTAGCTTTTACCAGTTTATTCTCGAGCTCCGCCTTCGCTCGGGCCTGCCGGCGGCGGAGAATTCCGCGGTACTGCTTAGCGTTCACGTAGACCGGGCCCTCCTCGGGCGTGGTCAACGGCAGCAGCATCATCCGCTCATCCTTCATCACAGAAGAAAGCGGCACAGAATTTCTCTCGCTACTTCCGCTCATCCTTCGCATGAATGCAGAACTTGCATGTAGATCGGCTGAGAAATCTCGCTACTTCCGGCAAGGAATGCTTGAAGATAATTTCTCTATCTTTTCTACACAGAACAAAAAATATATATATGGAAGAAAAAAATCAACCTGAATCTGAGTCCCGTAAGGAGCGAAGTGGCGGTAGCCATGATCGACGAGAGGATAGCTCGGAAGGGCTGTCGGTCCCTTCTCCGCGTTCTCGACTGAACCAGAAACGACGCCGTCAGCGGAGCGAAAAGAAGAAGAAGAAGAGGGCAGTCAACGGAAACACGGCGATCGCCGGCAACCTGTGGGCTCTGAGAGCTTGGCGGCGCCGCCGTGGCCGAAGAAGATCTCCGGCTGGCTCCCGGAAGGCGGCGGCGGCGACCCGGGCCACCAGGGACGGAACATCGCCTGCGGGGACTGGGCCGTCTGCATCCTCGCCGCCGGAGAAGCGTCAACACCGGCGGGGGTGAAGCGTCGGTCGAGATCTACAGAGGTAACAGAGGGGAAGAGAGGTGGTTGCTCACCTGAGCAGAGGAGAGCCGCAATAAATCGACGGCTCCGGGAGGATGGGAGGGGGGAAGATGCCACCTTGTTCCCCACCCCCCCGCCAGCCGGCGTATAAAAATGGTGACTTTACTGGGCACATTGACGTCCGTTTATTTTCTCTGTGGGCTCGCATCATCGCCGCTGGAATCCCCGGCGGCGGTCCCCTCCTCTCGCGCAGGGCAAGTAATTCCCGGACGGGTCCGACGCCGCTCCTCCGGCCTCCCCGGATAAAGAAAGGGCATCACCAACTACTCCCCTACCGACTGCTCTCTTCTATCTCTCTCAAAATCTCAATATCTATCTCAATAATCGTGTTTATATATTATGTTGGGGATGGGTGGGGCGGCAGCATTTACTCGGAAACTGTGAGACCGGGGGTTTCATTTGCACGAGTGGTCCCAAATTTAGAGGCTTGACGTGAGGAGAAGGGGCCTCGGCGGCGACGACGACGACGACGACGTCCATTGCTGTGCGATGTGACGTGGAGTTAAGAGCAGAGCTCGTCATCGTCGTCGTCTAAGCGGCATTTCGTCGAATTGGGTCCGGGTCTGGGATCGCGGAAGAGGACGGAGTCAGCCAGGTCCATAAGTGGCGCGAGGCAGTCGGGGGAGAACTTGCGGGCGAAGAGGTAGGAGCGGCCGCCGGCGCCGGGGCCACCGGTGTCGGTCCTCAGCTGGCGGACGAGCTCCTCCGTGACCTCGCCGAGGAGGTAGGTGCGAGGATGCCCATCGGAGCTTCCCGTCCAGTTGACCCGCGTGAGGGTGTAGCCAGTGCAGCCCTCCGGGTCCCGCATCGAGAGCAGCGTCGGGAAGTAGTGCTCCTCTGGGTAGCAGCTGTCCCTCATCGCTTCCAGGCACGGCAGCCGAAACTTTCCCCAGAGCCGCTGTTCCGCCGCCGCGAGCGACGCGTGGCGGCGGGTGAGGACGAAGAACTGCGAGCCCACGCGGAACTCCTCGAAGGGCACCTCCGGCAGCATTGCCGCCGCCCCCCGGGCCACGTAGCGGTCCGACAGCCCCGGCTCCCCGGCGAGGATCTCGATAAAGCTCCGCCGCCGCTCGCCGGAGCGGAGGAGGGAGCGGTAGACGAAGGGGAAGGAGCGGAGGGGGACGCAGTACTGGGAGACGAGCGCGAAAAAGGCGTTGGCGGGGTCGTCGTCGAGCGCGGCGGCGAGGAGGCGGCGCTCGGCGGAGATCAGCGACGGGGAGGCCCTCTGCGTGGGCTCTGCCGCGATGAAGCGGCCGCTGAAGACGCCTCCGGGGTGGGCTACTCCGGCGGCGGGGTCGGCGTGGACGTACACGGTAAAGAGCCCCCCGTAGCCCCGGAAGAAGCGCTCCCACAGCGGCGCGAAGGAGAGGTTGGAGTTGGTGAGGAAGAGGAAGGCCACCTTCTCCTTCCTATTCCCATTATTATTTCCCCCCTCCGACGATGGGTCAGATCCTCCGCCGCCACCGCCGAGGAGGAGGAGAGGACCCCCGGGGTAGGCGCTGTAGGCCAGGAGGAACAGTACGGGGAGGGAGCAGATGAGCAGGACGATCGGCGCCGCCGTCGGCGACCGCGCCCCGCTCGGCAGCAGCGGCGGAGGCATGCCCCAAGCGAAGGCAGCAGCGATGGGGATTCTTCTCCTCTGCCTTTGACTTCTCAATGCCCCGGCCCCTCTTCCCCCCCCTAATAAACGCGGCCCGGAGCATCCATTAATCCGACCACTGGGAAATCAAGAATATACTTTTCGTATTCACAGAGAACCCACGGGTGGAGACTGTTTTCTCCCCCTTAACCGTTGCTGTGGCTCTGAAGGACCAGCCGGTGGCGAGGAAGAAATTCAGCTACCGCGTTGCTGTGAGCTGCTCGGCTGCGGAGGATCCCCCCCACCGACCCGCGCCAGGTGGCTAGCCTTTGAGCTCTTCAGTGGACGGTGTTGGGTTGATCCGGCAGAGGCGTCACAGCGGAGCGCTCACCGCCGTTCGACGACGACGCCTTCGCCGGTGGAGCCCGCCGCCCGCCGGTGAGACGAGGCGATGGCGTCTCCTCCGTCAGGAAGGAGGGAATGCGCTGATAATCCGCCGCCGCCGCCCCCGCCTCAGCCCCGGCAGTCTCTGCGCAGACCAGAGAATGTTGATTGCAGCGCACCGACATATTTATTTCCATCGCCTCAGAAAGCTTCGGGCCCTTACCTGGTGAGACATGCATACGCCATGGCCTTCTCCCGCTTCACCGCCGCCTCCTTCCTCCTAAGCAGCTTCGTCTGAAGCTCCTCCCAGGACGCCACGATCCTGCACCAGCGGTCCTGCAGAGAACCAAATCCAGTAGCGAGAGAGACAGAGACAGAGACAGAGAGACACAGAGGTGTACAGAGAGAGACGGCGTTACCTCGGTCTCTCTCGCACTAGCCTGGTGCGGTGGCTGAGTCTTCGGCTGACCCTCTATCGCCATCATCACCCGCCTGGTGCTGACGAGGGCCCTCCCCCTAACTAGGTCTTGCATGCAGTGGAGGGCCATGCCGGCCTGCTTCCTCACCGCATGGCCCCTGACGAGGGCCTGCGGCCGCACGAGCCATGGCGATTTCGTCCAGTCGCCGTGGATGGATGATCATTCCAGCGAAGATGATGATGCCAGAGAGGGAAGCAGGCGCACCAGGAATGTTCGGAAGGCGGTCTGGATTGACGATCGCCGCCCGTTCTTCTTCTTCCTCCTCTCGTCCGGCTCCGTCGGAGGCCAGCAAATGGGAAGGTGAGCTCTGACCATCGCCTGTTCTCCCTGGCGAAAGATCTCCACCGGCGTTCTTCGTATAGTGTTGAGACGGATGAAAAAGTCGAATGAATGCCGGGATTGCAGGTGTTTCCCAGAACCCTAAGTGGATCACACAGGAAACCAACCATGTCGGGAGGTATAATGACGTCCTGATTCTTCTCCACAGAGGTTGACCTCTTCGTCCTTCTCAGCCGCAGCAGGACTGTGAGCCATCTTCGTCCTGCTCATAGGAATCTTCCCGGAAGGGGAAGAAAGATGAGGGGAATGATCCACGAGTATGAAATCACAGAAAGTCAGATGATCCGTTGGCTGAGGAATATCTCCTGAGATATCATATGCGGTCCCCGGAAAACCCAGGGTGACGCTTCCGGCATCGTCTAGAAACAAGATGGAAAGCCATCATCCGCAGCCCAAATTTGGCGAAGCCATGCCCAGATTTGACGGACGGAAGAAAGGATCGTGAAGAGAAGAAGAAAATCGAGATGGCGGACTGAAATAGAAGATCAGATTCGTTCGAATTTCCCCAGGGATCGACGACTTGGGGATCTGAAGAGCGAGCTTGCTCGCTTAGTGAGTTACAGAGCAGGAGCAGGAAAACTCACCTGCTTGCCGAGTTCCGTGAGCGGGCCCGGCGGCCAACAGGCCTCTCCTCCTCCTCCGGGACGCCTCCGCCGCCGTCGATCGAGGCGGCGAGAGTGGGAATGGAAAGGAAGCGGGAGGGAGGCGATGGGCGCCGACGACGACGACGACCTCTTCTCTCCACAAAATATCCATCGCCCGGCCGGTCGTCTTTGTCGCCATTCCCATTGGAACTGCCTGGGACGGCCGAGCTGGGGGGAGTGGAGCCTTTCCTCCCTCCCTCCATTCCGGCATGATTAAAGCCCAAGAGAGTAGATCTGCGGCTTTCTATCAAGATTAGTAGTCTCTCTAAAGGCAACAAAGACTGATCTTCTACCTCCATCCCTAACGCAGGGTCAGAGACGTGGGAGGGACAGTCAAAAGCCCCTACAAAATCTCACCTCAATCCCCCCGCCCCCACCCGCCAACATTGATCCAGGAAGGCTCCCAAGTAGGGTTCCACAGACCTACCTCTCCCTCTCCCTCCCTTCCACCATGATTAAAGCCCAAGAAGAGATCTGCGGCTTCTATCGGTCAAGATCAGTCTCTCTAAAGGCAACAAAAACTGCTCTTCACTCCCATCCCTAACGCAGGGACAGAGACGTGGGAGTGACATTCAAAACCCTAAAACTCTAAAGCTGCCCCAACCCATCCCCCCACCGCCTCCGAACAACAGTGATCCAGGACGGCTCCCAAGATGGGTTTCACAGACGTAGTGTCATTCTTGGGAGTTAGCCCACCGGCCCCAACACACCAAACTTTAGAAAAAACAAAAAAGGTTTACTTATTTATAATTTTAGAGACAAAGGACGGCCCAAGTGTTTCTCTAACACCATGAAACTAACCAGAGTGATATCATACCACCCCTCAGATAAGTACATAATAACAGATGTCAATGTGTGAAGAAGTTTATGTATATTCTTGAGAAGTGGGGTTACATGTGGGATTCGAATGCAATACCTAAGCACTATAAAAAGAAAATCATTAATGTAAAAATCATCTGAAATATTAAAGAAACACACTTTTAGACATGAGATTCAAACTCATGAAGTTACACAAAGAGGCAAAATATGACAACTTAAATATTTGAACATCATACAAATCAAAGCATATATAGGATTTGAAATTGAGATCATTATAGTGGCATCATGAAAAGTTGATCAAATATACAGAGAAAAATCATATGATCAATGACTAAAAGTAGGATTCAATTTCTACATTTTACATGATGGCTGAATTAAATTGTTTGCATGAAGCTATCAAATAAGTGAAGTCTTCCCCATATAACCTACATAGTGACATCAAGATTTTACATGAAGAAAATGACAAAGTATTACAGAAAGGAAGAAGTTCAATTTTATGTATCTTGGGCAATAACACATCACCAAAGTTTGTGGACAAAACAAAAAACTCAACAATCATATCAGAATCGACCCTAAAGACAAAGATGCTTATTTGACTAGTTGAGAATCTTCATACAAATTATTATGGACAACTTACATAAGAGTGAAAATATTTGAGCTAAAGTATGACAAAAGGTTAAAAGCATAGATTCTAGATGATAACTCATGAACAAAATATGTTGACTAAAGACAAACTATATCTATGTAAGACCCTAAAATTGAAAATATTCATTGATAAGTTCAGAATCTCCAAATTAAATATCATTGACAATAAACTCAAGAGTGAAAAGTATAGTTGTATAAAGTTGTTGAAGGTCACAATATGCTGATAGAGTAATGTGAAGATTTTCAAACTCATATGACTATTCTCAAATACTAAAATAAGAGAGATAAGTTAGAGTATAAAGAGGATGAGTTGAAGATGAACTAATTTATTTTTATCAATATTATTTATTCAAACTTAAGAAGAAGATCCTACTTAATCCCTTTTAGTAAAATAACATGCAGCTCAAAGAGACAATCAAAGCATCATCCTACTCACTTATCTCTATTGAGCCCTAAGCTAACTTGGGTGATAAGTGGATAGAATGCTAGGCAAAAGCATGAGTCATTAAGAGCTAAAAACTACTTGTGGAGGGTGTTGTTCTTTGAAGAGAATTGTATATTGACTTAGGCATGTAGTATTAAAAGTCAAGACTTGCATGTGAAGGATAAATTTCTATGAAGATTGAATAGAGGTGTTTGGGCTATGGATCTCATGAAAGTAACTATATTTTTAGAAGAAAATAATAAAATTAAGTAAGGGAATCCTCTAGGACTGGACATAGCTGAATGAAGAGTGAATCAATAAATTTCTATGTTACACATAGTCATGAGCAACTTTGTGATGAAAGGAGAAGTGACTTAGGTGAATCTCTATATAAATATGAGAGATTTGTGTTATAACATGTGTCGACAAATACACACAGATCGAATGATAAATAGAACAGAAAAATACAAGAAATTAATTCACCCCTTCATTCTTTTACTTCACTTAGTCACATCAAACTTAACATGTTGTGCCTCTTCCTTTAAAGGTTATTGTAGGTGAAGTATTATCATTCATGTTTCATATGTATATTTTGTCCTTTAAAAAAGGGACATCTATCAAATTGGTATCAAGCCATCCCTCCTAAATCAAATGACATAAAAATCAATTTTTTTATGAAGGAGCTTGAAAATATCTATTGAGATATCTCATGTCTCTAGTAGAATAGTTCAACATTGTAGACCAACATCAAAGAGATTCAAGGGAAGGTAACTACAAAAAAGTAATAATAAGAGTATATTATCCTCACCCTCAATGACCTTCATCATTATAATGTCCCTATGGATCATCATCATTGGGACCACCCAACTAGGTCTTGGGAGAAATAAGTTAGGGTTGTCCTCCACCTCTATAGGAACTTGAAAATTTGAACATAGAGGGTTGGGCAAACACTACCACAAAGAACCCCCCATATCCTTGATATAGAAGATATAAGGTTGAAATGCTATTATTCATCAATTAAGTGACAAAAGTCTGGGTCCTATAAGTAGAACTATTATTCTCCATATATTAGTGTCACAAGGGAAACTATTCATATTTGGTCTTGTAGAGTAGATATGTGGCAACTTAGGTGGCAAGTCAAGAAGGATATGTGCATCAAGCATTGGATTTGGAACTTGGTGGATTAACAAATCGAACAAACATTGTGGACAAGAAAACTAGTAAGCACATGTTCTCCTATTATGGGGCAGAAAAAGTAGTGGTGTAGTGAGATATAAACTTAAGGTATCATTTAGGCCTAAATAGATTCAATCAAAGACAATTATATAACCCTAATCTTACACTAATTAGGTAGATAGTGTGAGTTAGGGGACAATCCATAGGGATTGGATTTTAGTTTAATTTTAGGACTTCGAATTAAGGAAATGAGGGAGATGAGTTAAATATGAATTAGAGGGTGATAGAGGGAGATAGAGATGAAGATCTAAATTAGACGAGAAGAGAAGAAGATGAAATGAATGGATTTTCGTGGACCTAAAAACCTATTAAGAACCTCTAACCTACTCTATTCTAGATCCAATACAAGAATTAGAAGACAATTTACCAATATCACTACCCCTTGATGATCTTCTTCAAGCTTAGATGCTCCAATAACTTGCACATACACTCACTATCATACTCTTACAGATTGAAGATGAAAGATGCAAGCATCATTCATTAAAAACAACGAGGGATTCAAGGGTGCTGTTTCACTTGGCCAGATAGGTTCTAGGGCAACCATAGAAATGAGAGAGAAGAGAGGCAAAAGGCATTTTTGGACACCCAAAATGCCCTAAAAAAATGTGATTGAATTTTCGTTCTTGGAAACTGTACTCCATAAAAGTGGATCACTAGTTTACTATGTTGATTCTAAAGGCTTACATTGATCCATTCAATGGGCTCATTGTCCACTCTAAAATAGACTGAAATAGATGGTGGAGAAAGGGCACAACCATGTCTACCTATGTATCATAAAAACTCAGGAAAATTCTAAGAAATAATCTGTTTGACTTAAAAAAAGTCAAACATAATTAACTCATAATCCTATGCTCATAAAAATGTGCAATTAATAAATTATATCATACACAAAATGTAGAAATGTCATTGGGTAACATGATAACATGAACTAATAATTAATATATATGTATATAGAATAAGCATAAATCTAATGCATGAATATGTGTTATCATACACCTTGCTTATCTCATTGTCAGTCTGATAGCAATGACATGCATAATAACTCAACTTAGTGTTTTCTCTAGCATCTAACATTCTATCTGAACTTGTTCACTTCTTCTTGTGAGTAAGGTACTATGAGAAGTGAGAGTCCTCTCAAGACTTACATTTATCATACAATACACTTAAGATAGCTAAGACTATAGATATATATATATTATTATCATTTTTATGTTTATGGGCTTGGCCCACTTTCTCTCTCTAGACACCTATATGTATAGGGCTTCCGCCCTCTTTTTCATTGTTATATTTATTTTCTGCCTGTATGGTATAGTTTTAGGTTTTTCTATCAACCACTGCCTGTATGGTATAGTTTCTACAGCCGCCGCCGCCGCTGTAGAAACTGCTAGGGTTTTCTATCAGCTGCACCTCCTTCATGGCGCTGGCTGCCGTAGCCGCCACTACCACTATCGTAGCCACCGCCGCCGCTGCGGAAAGCACTAGGTTTTCTATCGGCGGACGCCTCCTTCACGATGTTGGCTGCCGTATCCATCGTTGCCGCCGTAGCTGCTGCCACCGCCGCCGTAGATGCTGCCGCCGTAGCTGCTGCCGCCGCCGCTGTAGCCGCCAAGTGCCATGCATTGTCGTATGCAGCAACACACTGTAGTGTGTCGTGTGTTATCGAACACAGCACACCATGCGTCGTCGTACGCAGCAGACGCCACCATGCGTCAGATGCAGTAGTGCACAGTTTGCAGTCGCACGACAAGTGTGCCACACACATCTTTTCCTCTGCATTACAGCGGCCTGCAAGTGCCAGCATGCCAGTGCACACACCAGCGCACCTAGCTGACCAACACGCCCTCCAGCTGGTCGGTGCTCTTTTGGGCTCCTTCATGTCCTAGGACCACCTTAGGGGCTGTCTGCCCTCTTTTGTGCCCTAGGGCACACCACAGAGCCTCTGCCTTAGGGCGTCCCGGGTATACATCTCTAGCGGCGGCTTGTACATGTGTTTGAGTACTCTCATATACATCACTTCTTCACCGGGTATACCTCTGACGACTTAGAGAGTTCCGGAACATCTATGGATGGGGTATTATTCATACAGTGCCTATAGCACATCCGGCTCCTTCATCGGGGGTTGCAATGATCGTCGTTCATTGCTTATTGGGTGCCAAAAATTATCAACAATGGAGCTGTGTTGTTTATGTTTATCTTATAGGACAAGATCTGGCTTTTGGACAATCTGGCAGTGAGATGGTCTCTCTCAATGTGACAGGTGGAGATGGTGGCAATGGGTTTAAATTTTATAAAATGATTAAATATTAATTTTAAAAAAATAATAATTACAATTAAATAAGAGGTTCTAAAAATAGTGAAAGATTTCTAAGTCAATCATAGGGAAGTAATATAATATCAAGTGATATTTTAAATTTTTCATAAAAAATAGAATTTTTTTATAATTTTTAGACTAAATAATGAGGATAAAATATAGTTAAAAATCACAAAAAAAGAAAATTATGATGCATGTGTGACATGATGTACTTCTTGTATAATAAATCACATAAATTTTAAATGTATAAAACTAAAAATACTAATATTTGGATATTTAGAAGTATTTTTTAACAAATATATCAATTATAATTTAATAAAAGTTTCAAAATAGTAAAAATTTAATAAGTCAATCATAGGGATATAATATAATATCAGATATTATTTTTTAAAAAAAAATTAATAATTTTTTATAAATTTAAAATAATAAAATAAAAATATAATATATTTAAAATTTATGAAAAAGGGACATAAGGGTATAGAAGTCAAGATGGCGTCAACACTCGACAAATGTGAATCGAACAAAAATAAAGTTTCACTTGAAGATTACTATGTAAACAATTACAAATAATTTAGTTAGTCAAATAAAGATTCATAAAAGCTAGAAGAATCATAATTAAATGAAGAATAGTTTAACAAAATTAAATCACATAAATTATCACTAAATGAAATAAAAATTAAGTTAAAATCAGTAAAGGCAGAGCAACCTCGTGACCATGGTCATTAGAATTCTATGTGTTCGAGAGGATCATCAAATGATGTCCATGACCTTAAAGACTCTTTTTAGACATAGATGCCTTATGCATTCATTAGATCTCCTTTCGAAGTCTAGAAAATGATGGTAGAAGTTAAATTAATTAAAAAATTATAAAATAGAAATCTGACATTGCGATGGTGATGCATTGACGATATGTTGAAATCTTGAATGTTCTAAAAAATTGTCATATAGTGTCTATATCTTGAAAGACTCTCTTTGAATAAGGACACTGTGGACAATTACTAGATCTTTTTGCAAAGTTTAGAGATTAATAAAATAGGTCATCAAATCATCTCCAATAATCGTCACCTAGTGGAGCAAAAAAATAGTGACTTTACAACTTTCTAATAACTATCACTCAATGGAAATAAACTAGATAGAGGTAGGACATATGTTAAAGAGTTTTATCCTTAGGTCCTTGTAGTAAGAGGAGGCTCTTCATTGTATTTAGTACACTTTCAAGAGGTGACAATTTGTCTCCTGACGGATCATCCTCTTTTCAATAATGACTTGTTTGTTAATCAATCAGAGACGATTTACTTGATAGAATTATGATCCTTTTATGATAAATTATTTAGTAATTTTAGTAATGATGCTATGCAAATTATTTTGACAAGATTTTTGTCAATGATTAAGCAACGCTTATGACTTGATACTTCATTAACCATCTACAATAAAGTCGTAATTTAATTAAATAAAAAATATGAGTTTTGACTTTAGAAGGATTCGAGCCTACACTAGTCACTTGCCTATTTGAGAGAGAGTAAAAAAAGTATTAAAATATCCTTATATAGTGACATCATTATGATGGAGGAACTCATTACTTTTAAATCTAATACTACTATATATGCATCTAAAACTTTAGCGTACAACTGATGTGGGATTAAACTTGGGTCACACCTTCTCCCAAATGGTGTAGATTATTTCAATACCTAAAATACCTTTTAGTTATAATAATAATATACCATGATGACATCACTTTATAAGGGTATTAGAATACTTATTTTACTCTCTCTCATGCACGTAGGCGATCGACATGACTTCGAATTCTACTAGAGTTAAAACTCATATTTTTATCTAATTGAATCATGACTTTTCTATAGATCACTAATGAAGGATTAAGTTGCTAGAATCGCTCGATCATCAACAAAAATTTTGTCAACACGATTCGTAAAATATTACTACTAAAATTACTAAATGATTCGTGATAAAAGATCATGAATCCATTTAATAATCATCTCTAACTGATTGACGAACAAGTTGTCATCAAGAAGAGGACGATCTACTGAGAGACGAGTTACCACCTCTTAAGAGTGTACCAGATGTAATGAAGAACCTTCTCTTGCTCCACAGGCCTGAGGATAAAACTCTCTAACATACTCTCCACCTCTATCTAGCTCTTCTCTATCAATTGATAGTTGTTGAAGAGCCACAAAATTGTTATTTTTTTATTATATAGATAACAACCATCAAAAATAATTTAACGACTTATTTCATTAATCTTTAGACTTCACAAGAAGATCTAGAGATTATTTGCATCATCCTTGTTCAAAGAGAACCTTCAAGGCTATAGACACTACATGATAATCTTTTCGAATAATTATAATTTCATAACTTTATCTTTTCTACTTTTAACATAAATTTTGCTTTCTTTAGAGATAGTTTATGTGATTTAAGTTTTTTAAACTACTCTTCATTTAACTACGATTCTTCTAACTTTTACATGTCTTAATTTGACCAATTAAATCTTTTATAATCACTTACATAAAAATCACTAGGTGGAACTTTATTTTCACTTGATACGTGTTCGTCGTGTGCTAAGGTCATCTTGACGTTTGCACCCTTATTTCTCTTTTTTATAAATTTTAAATATATTTTATTTATATTTTTTAGTTTAAAATTCGTAAAAAATTATATTCTTTGAAAAAATTCTTAAATATTACTCAGTAGTATATTACATTCTTCTGATCAATTGAGAAATTTTTACTATTTTTAAAACTTTTGTTGGATTAAAGTTGACATATTTATTCAGAAATACTTCTAAATATTCAGAAACTAGTATTTTCTAGTTTTATAAATCTTAAATTTGTGTGATTTACTATACAATGACTAAGTCACGTCAATCACTCTCCAATTGTACTTTGTCAGAAGATAAAAAAGAAGGTGAGAATTCTACTATATTTTGTGGGATGAAAAAAGAAGGAAATGGACTCCAAATGTTTGTCTTTAGAGTGAAGAGAAAAAGAGACAACATATTTTCTTTAGAGGCTCAAAAACTTTCTAAAAGAAATCTCAAACATGAGCATTCATCTCAAGAAAGAATCTAAAAGGTTGTACGCTCATTTGCTGGAGTCTCCTTTGTAGAAAATGAATTACCTTAGATTTATGATAGGAAAGAGTATATATGGATGGTTGTGCTGACGATTTCTCTTCTCTTATCTGTTAGCCTCCTCTTTCAAAGCCTCACGAATGGTTGAGAGGAGTTGCAACTCCTAAAAATCAGGTTAGCCATCCTTTCTTCCTTTGGCCATTTTGATTTGGTACATCACATTCTCCTTCTCTATTTCCTAAAATTAATTTTCATGAAATAGAAAAGATGCTCAAATGAGACCCACATGAGATATTTTAAAGGCTTTTCATCACTTAATCTCACGTGAGATAAAGTGACATCTTTCAAAATATCAAATGTCCCTCTCATTAATACAAATTAGACATAAGTCCATAATGAGTAAGACCCTCCTCTTTCATCCTTCTAAAATACCGAAATATCATCTAAAGAAATTTTAAAAGATATTCAAATCTTGTTCACTACTTTATATATGTTCAAAACAAATTTGCAACCAATAGTCCATATAAAAACTTGTGTATAATGGGCTAAGTTTGTAAATCACATTTTCAAACATAAATCATGCATATTATATGAAAGTTAATCAAATAATAATAATGACGTCTTACATTGAATTCAAGACATTATGCTTGCTAAAAATAATCAAACTATATGCATAAACTCTAATTTATGTACTATAAATAGACTATTATCACGCCCCCCAAGATGGTCATGGATATTATTTTATTTCAAGATAAGGGATCTCTATTGAGAGAGAGTAATTTTGATTTATATTCAGCTTAAATAATTAAAAACTTTTGATGTGAGACTAAACATTCTCATGTGTTTCAAGACAGCTAGTTAGAGTTTAGTGTCATCCAATGGTGTTCAACAAGCCACATCATAAGATAAGTCAGCTCTTGCGGCTAATGAACTGCCATGATCCCAAAAGTGTTAAGCAATCAATCAGTGGTTCACGAATCTAATGCTGCTCAAGATGTATGTGACCTTAAATGATGATCCAATGTCTAAGAAGATGCCAAGGTACTAGGGACATAAGTTCCCAATCAATAGTAGTTCATGGTGGGTTAATCATGTGTTGCTCGACATGCCATGTGATAATGCACATTTGATCTAGCAACACGTGAACTAACATGATATCAAGAACTTAAGTTCTCCCACATATCACCATTAAGGATATAAAGATAATAATTAATTATTATTTGATAAAATAGATATTATTGATTATTATTATAAACCCAATAATAGTCACGAATATGGCATTTGCTATTTCCTCCTTTTGTGCGATCAAAGTCTCCGACGATCGACAAGCTCATTCCTTCCTCCTCTAATTGCACTCAAAGCCTTTAGTGAGTAGTCAGCTCTTTCCTTCTCCCCTTAGATGGTGGTGACAATGTGGTCAACCCCTCCTTTCAATGGATCTCTCAAACAAGTGGCGCAATGCTTTTGAATGATACTTTTGTGACTTTCAATGTGGTGTGTCATGTCCAAACAAAACAAAGCTGCCACACTAGTGTCTCTAGTTGCCCAAGAGGTAGACTAAATTTGAGTAATAATTTATTTCATATTTTCAGTATTTACTTACCTACTTTTGCTATTTATTTACATTTTATGACAAGTTCTTTTCATTTCATGCACATTTCGATTGAAATGAGTAGAACTAATTCAAAACTTGATGAATGATCTTCGTTCTTTTTCTAAATCTCGTGAAACTCATTTGAGATCAAGTTAAGATCATTTTCAACTTTTTTCTATTGATTTTTGTAGTTGAATCTTGACGTATTCACATTCTTGACATTTCACAAATAATGAGTATTTTTTTTATTTTTGAATGTAAAATAACTGAGATTAAAGGCTGATTAATGAGCGTTCAGTAATTAAAACAAGTTGTAGACATTCACAGCTGACCTCATGCCATGTGTGTGAATCCTCGAGCACACATTTGTTTGAGAAAATGAGTTGACCATATTTCTTTCTTTCTTCATTTTCATCTTATTTCTCTCTCCCCCTCTCTCGTGAGACTTCTCTTCTCTTTTTGTCTCTAGTGAGATCTCTCTCTCTCTCTCTCTCTCTCTCTCTCTCTCTCATGAGACTTTTCTCTCTCTCCATCTCACATGAGATTTCTTTCCTCCTCTCTCTTTCTCTTCCTTTCGTGAGAGATTTCATCCTTTCTCTCTCTTGTGAGAGGCCTCTCTTCTCTCTCTTTACGTCTTTCCTTTTTCTTTATTTTCCTTCTTTTATTCTTCTCACCTCATCATTCTATTTTATTATTCCTATTAAATATTAATAAAATATTAAAATAACCTTCTATATAAACTAAATTAGTTTTCATGATAGATTAATCAATCTCCCTATGTTCAACTTGAGACTTACTTCTATACTAATATTTTATTAAGTCTTAGTTATAAATATTATTAGATAATGTGTATTTAATCACAACTAGAAGTACAGATCAGTAGGAAACTTGCGATTTAATTAGATAAAAATACGAATTTTGGCTCTTATAGGATTCAAACCTACACTAGTCGACCATTTGTATGAGAGAGAGAAAAATAAGTATGTAAATACTCTTATAAAGTGATGTCATTAAGTTGGCTCATAATAAATCAAAGGTATTTTTGGTATTAAAATCTTTGAAAACCTTTTAAGGAAGGTGTGAGTTTAGTCCCACATCAGTTATATGTCAAATGTGGAAACAAATATATAGTAATACTATATTTGGAAGCACTCGTAAATTAATGTGGGACTAAACTAATAGTCACCAATGACATGAAAAGAGAGTGGCACACACATGCCCCCATCAGTCCATAGTCACTCAAGCCCTTATTCATAGCTCTATTTGACTGCATTGCAGACTTGTAAGTACAGCTGGCTGGCAAGTCCCCCCTTTTTTTATCTTTTTATTTTCATTTATCTTTTTATTTTAATTTATTTTTTTATTTATCTCAAATTAAGGTTATAAAAATTATGTAAATTTACATAAAATCACATAATTAGCTAAAAAATTACATTAATCAATTAAAAATTAGTTTCAATAATTTAACATAAATATAAGTTTATTTATCATGAATGATGGCTAGAACTATATTATTTATTAATTATTAACTTATGATAATGAAGACTTATCAATGACCGATGAAGATTAAAATCCCACTAGAGCCAAAACTCATATTTTTCTCTCATTAAATCATAATTTTCTTGTAGAGTGTCAATCAACAATTAAGTCACCAAAATCACTCAATTATAAAAAAAAATAATGTCAATGTGATTTGTGAAATATGGTTATCTAAAATTATCGAACGATTATGAAGAAAAAGATCATAAATTCTTCAAAGTAAATGATCTTCAATTGATAAACAAACAAGTCGTGATAAGAAAGAGGATGACCTATTAAGGGACAAACTACTACCTTCTAGGAGCATACTAAATGTGATGAAGAGTCTACTCTTGTTATGCAGATCTAAGGATGAACTTTCTTAAGACGCACCTCATCTCCATTCAACTTATTTATTGGGTGACATTTGTTGGAGATTCATAAAGTTGTTATTTTTCTACTCCATTAAATGACACCCCTCGGAGACGATTCGTTGAATCACCTCATTCATTTCTAGATTTTTTAAGAAGATCTAGACATTGCCCACATTATCTTTGTTTAAGAAAAGTCTTTGAATATATAGACATTGCACGATAATCTTTTAGAACACAGAATTTTAACGATCACTATTGTGAGGTTGGAATTCTACCTTTCCTACTTTCAACATAATTTTTACTTAATTTAGTGTTACTTTATGTGATTTTAAGATTTGAAACTCTTCTTTATTAAATTATGATTCTTCTAGTTTTTACAAAAATTAATTTGATCATTTGAGTTATTTGTAATTACTTTTGTAAGAATTATTAGATGAAACTCTATTTCTATTTAATTCGCGTTCTTCACGTGGCTGATGCCATCTTGACATCTGCACCCTTATTTCTCTTTTTATAAATTTGAAATATATTTATCTTCATTTTTTAGTCTAAAAATCAGAAAAAATCATATTCTTTAAAAAAATTATGAAATATTACTTGGTTTACATTAACATCCCTATGATTGACTTGAAATTTGTCACTAGTTTTGAAACCTTTTATTATTGAAATAGGATTGATATATTTGTTCATAAATACTTCTAAATTTCTTTAAAATATTATTTTATAGTTTTATAAATTTTAAACTTACATAATTTACTATACAATGATTAAGTCACATCAAGAGTGATGAATTATCTAAGCTTTAATGTGCAAGAATTAAATTATCAAACTACTCTAGGTCACCTTATGTCACTTAGGAGATCGATAAATAAGTCCAAGAGAACCCTAATCTACTCTTATCTATTATCCTAATCCCCTCTCAATTCCTCTAAACCCTAAAACTGTGGTCAATCTTAATAGATCAAGAAGACACTAAATCAAAAGGGAAAGGGATGAAATTAAAATCTACTATACTCTATATCTATTCTTCCCTCACTCAATCTCATATGAGATCAATGTTGACAAGTCAAGAGATCCACAAGACTTAAGAGAATGAAAGGAATAGATGGAGATGAATCAAACATAAGATTCAATCTTAGTGCTACTCTAGGAGATCTTTAAATCTCATTTCAACTTACCCTCTAAGAAGATCCAACTCTCTCACACTAAGATAATGACTAAAGAGGGGATACAAGAAAGAAAATATGATTTCATTAAAATAAAATATAAAAGTAAATAAATTAATCACAACAATTTGAGTGTAATGCCTTCTTTGTTGACCCTTGAAATACTTCAAGAGGATCCATCCTCAAGAGTTATTAGACATGCCTCCTTTAGTGAAGCTCTTAGACTTGTTTCTCTTCTCCTTTTAGTGGCTCATCTCTCAAGTAGTGAATGGCTTTTCTCTCTCCTTCTCTGAGCTTTTAGAGACCTTTAAGCTTCAATCTCAGCCCTTAGATCCTCTTCAAGCATACGCAACTAAGGACCGCCACCCACCCATTAGAAGACCAAGAGGTAGGAGATAAAGAGAAAATTAAGTGGTTAATGGTTGGTTACAGAATAGAGAGATATGGTAGTTGTGGGAGAGAGAGAGTAGAGGCAATGGCTGGAATTTAACTACTACATAAGATGTAGAAAATTTTGTGAGAATAGAAAAATATTCAGATGAAAAATTTTACAAGAAAAATTTATTTAAACTTGAATAAAACCCAAAAAATTCAAATAAATTCAAAAAATCCCTAAAAGTTCAAAAAAAAACTTTGATAATAGTAATTCATTCTAAAAATTTTAAATCATAATTTAGATATCAAATGACATTTATTTTATAATTAATATTCAAGTCAAGTATATAAATAAATAAATATACATTATGCTTCACTTATTTACTCTATACAAATAATGGAAAATTTTAAAAATTAAGCATGCACTTATAACGTTGACCATATATTATGCTTCACTTTTTTATGTATAATTAAGTCTTATTTTACATGAAATTAAGTATTAATTATCTTAATTATGCCATACTTAACATGTAGAATTTGCAAGTTATCAAGACACAAGATTCAAACTTAGGTCACCCACATGATAGGCAGGTGACGTGACTTAATTTTTGTATAATAAATCACATAAATTTAAATCTTCTAATATTAGAAAATATTAATTTTTATATTTTAAAATTTTTTTAAAACAAATAAATAAATTATAATTAGATGAGAGGTTCCAAATATAGTGAGAAATTTTCAAGTTAATCATAGGGATGTAATATAATATCAAATAATGTTCTAGAATTGTTTTAAAAAAAATGATTTTTGTTACAATTTTTAGTCTAAAAATAAAGATAAAATATAGTTAAAATTTGTGAAGAAGGAAAATAAATGTACAGATGTTAGGATGATGTTAGCAGCTCACAAATGTGAATTATATAAAAATAGACTTCTACTTGACAATTCCTATGTAAGTAATTACAAATTATTTAATTGATCAAATTCAAATTTATAAAAGTCAAAATAATTGTATTTTAGTAAAGAGTATTTTTGAAACTTGAAATCACTGAAGTTATCATTAGATTAAATAAAAATAAAATTTTAAGTAAGAAACACAGAGTTTCGACCTCATGAAAATGATCCTCAAAATTTTATGTGTTGAAAAGGGTTATTGAACAATTACCACAGCTTACAAGGCTCTTGTTAGACATGGACGAGCTAACTATTCTCTAGATCTCCTTTTAAAGTCCAGAAAATATTAGTGGAAGTTAAATTAGTTAAAAATGATAAAATAGATTTCCAACATCTCAGTGACAATGCTTTAGAATTTTAATTATTCAAGGGAGGGGATTATCGTGTAATGTCGACAGCCTCAAAAGCTCTTCTTGAATATGAACGATGTGAGTAATTTCTAGATCTTCTTACAAAGTCTAGAAATCAATGAGGTTGGTCAACAAATCATTTGTAATAGTTGTCACTTTGTAGAATAAAAAAATAACAACTTTACAAATCTCTAGTAGCTATCACCTAATGGAGATAAGCTGAATGGTGGTGAGACACATCTTAGGGAGCTTCATCCTCAAGTCAATGCAGCAAAAGGAGGCTCTTCATCATATTTGGTATGTTATCAAGAGGTGGTGACTCATCTCGCAATGGATCATCCTCTTTACAATGACGGCTTGTTCGTCCATCAATTAGGGATAATTTACTTGATAGATTCATGATTTTTTTATTCATAATCATTCAATAATTTTAGTAACAATACTTTATGAATCACTTAGATGACATTTTTGTTGATGATTGAGTGATTCTAGCAACTTAATCGTTAACAGAAAAATTCTAGAAAAATTATGATTTAATCAGATAATAATATAATTTTTAGTACTAATGGGATTCAAACCCTTGCCAATCAATCACTTGCATGAGAGAGAGTGAAGATGTACACGAATACCCTTATAAAGTGATGTCATATGAGTATCTCATTCCCATAAATAAAAGATAATTTTTTCATTTATCTCAAAAATATGATTATAAAAATTATATAAGTTCACATAAAATTACATAATTAGTCAAAATCTCACATTAACTAAATAAAAGTTACTTTTCATAATTTACCATAAATATAAGTTTATTCATCATGAGCTTAGATTTAAAAAATATTATTAATTCATTATTAACTCATGATAATGAAAACTTATAAGTCTCACAACCACTAAACTAGTACTCTATTAAAGTTAAAGTTTTGATGCTTAAATAGTTTTAATATTTAATTTTTGTGTGTTAACTTGTAGAATAAATATAACAATATTTTGTTAATTTTAGAAATCGAAAGTTAGAGAATTTATAGAATTTTTAATTTTGAAAAATAGAAAGATAAAAGAAAAAATATCACCATCTACTAATAAGTTAGCACTTGGCAATTAACTTAGAGGAGCACTGTGCTCAAGTGGATGGATTGATAAGTCTTCATTATTATGAGTTAATAATCAGTAAATAATATATTTTTAGCCTTAACTGATGATAAATAGACTTATATTTGTGTTAAAATGTGAAAAGTAGTTTTCAACTGATTAACATGAATTCTTGGGTAATTATGTAATTTTCTACAAATTTATTTGATTTTTATAGTTTTATTTTTGAGATAAATAAAGAAAAAGAAATTAAAATAAAAATATAGCAAAATGAAGGATATTCAACAGCCAGCCGGGTCCGCAAGCGGGTCAAAAGTGCAATCAAGGAGGAGCTACAAGCAAGGGCTCGAGTGGCTAGGACGGATGGGGGCACATGTGTGCCACTCCCCGTCCATGTCACCGATGGCTAACCAACTATGGGGCAAGGAGTGGTCATACACACAAGGAGAAAGCGACTTACTTGCAAATGTAATATTACTATATATTCGTTCGAAACTTCAACGCACAAGTAATGTGAGACTAAATCTGCGTCACACCTTCCCCATAAGGCTTTGACAATTTTAATACCTACAATACCCCTTATTTATAATAGAGATATACCATGATGACATCATTGATAAGGATATTATAGTACTTATTTCAATCTCTTACATAAGTAGGAAATTAGTCTGGGTTCGAATCCTTCTAGAGCCAAAACTCATATTTTTTATCTAGTTATTGCGACTTTCCTGTAGATCACCGGTGAAGGATTAAGCCACCAAAATTGTTGGATCATCGACGAAAATCTCATCAATGTGATTCACATAGCATTGTTATTAAAATCGCGAATCTATTAAGTAAAACATCTCTAATAGATTGATGAACAAGCTATCATTAGAAGATGAGTCGTCACCTCTTGAGAGCGTATTAGATGTGATGAAGAGCCTCCTCTTACTGTGTAGACATGAGGATAAAGCTCCTTGACATGCACCCCACTTCTATCTAGCTCCTCTCCGTCAAGTGACAGCCGCCGAAAAGCCACAAAGCCACCGCTTTTCTACTCTACCAAGTGATAGCCGTTGGAGATAATTTGACAACCCATATCAATGATCTCTGGACTTCACAAGGAGATCTAAAGATTGCCCACATCGTTCTTGTCTAGAGAGAGCCTTTGAGGCTATAAAAACTACATGACGATCCTCTCAAATGCTCAGAATTTTGATACATCACCATCGTGATGTCAGAACTCTATTTTCCTGCTTTCAAGTTAATTTTTGTTTCATTTAATGATAATTTGTGTGATTTAAATTTACCAAGATATACATCATTCAATTACAATTCTTCTGACTTTTACATATCTTAATTTAATCAATTAAATCATCTGTAATCACTTACTTAAGAATTGTCAGGCAGAACTCTAGTTTTGCCCAATTCACATTTCCCATGCACTAACTTCATTCTAATGTCTACACCCATATTTCCTTTTTCATGAATTTTAAATATATTTTATTTTCATTTCTTACTGTAAAATTCATAGAAAAAATAATCTTTGAGAAAAATTATGAATAATCACCTAATATTATATTACATCTCTATAATCGACTTGAAAAATTACCATTATTTTAGAAGTTGTATTGAATTATAATTGATATATTTGTTCAAAAATACTTCGAAATATCTAAAAATTCATATTTTCTAGTTTTATAAATTTAGAATTTACGTGATTTAGTATACAACAACGAAATCACATCATGGACCTAGACTAGGAAGTCACAAGTGGCTAAAGACTTGCTTGACACAAATGTGAGTCACTCCCTTGCCATGTCTTGAGGGCCACCAACTAGTTGTAGGGTCAGTGTTGTACACACATGTGTGTGAGGGAGGACCACCTATTATCTTCTCTTAAGATAGTTCTGAGGATTATTTTATTTAGGAGAAAGTAGCTTTGCACTAAGAGCATAACTTTGATATATATTTAGTTCAGTCACTAAAAAACTTTTAATGTGAAACTAAATCATTTCATTTGTTTTAGGATAGTAGTCTAGAACGCGGTGTGATTGAATGGCATTTAGTAGGCCATGTTACTAGATAAAGCAAATCTTGTAGTAGGTAAATGACGTGACTTAGTCGTCATATAGTAAATCATGTAAATTTAAAATTTATAAAACTAGAAAATATGATTTTTTAGATATTTAAAAGTATTTCTAAACAAATATATCAATTATAATTTAATAAAACTTCTAAAAATAGTGGTAATTTTTTAGGTCGATCATAGGGCTGTAATATAATATTAGATAAATATTCATAATTGTTTTTTAAAGAATACTATTTTTTATGAATTTTATACTAGAAAATAAAAATGAAATATATTTAAAATTTATGAAAAAGAGAAACAAGGGTGCGGACATCAAGATGGTGTCAATGTTTGGCAAATAAGAATCAAGTAGAAATAGAGTTCTGTCCGATGATTCTTATGTAACTGATTTTAGATGATTTAATTGATTAAATTAAGATATGTAAAAGTCAGAAGAATCGTAATTGAATGAAGTATAACTTGGTAAATTTAAATCACACAAATTATCATTAAATGAAGTGAAAATTAAGTTAAAAGTAGGAAAACAAAGTTCTAGCGTCATGATGGTGATGTGTCGGTAATGTACTAGAATCTTGAGCGTTCGAAAAGATCGTCATGTAGTGTCCACGACCTCAAAGGCTCTCTTTAGATAAAGACGATGTGGACAATCTCTAGATCTTCTTACAAAATCTAAAGATTAATGAAATAGGTCATCAAATCATCTTCGATAGCTATCACCTAGCAAAGCGAAAAAACAACGACTTTGCGGCTCTCCGACAACTATCACTCAACGGAGAGGAGTTGGATGGAGGTGGGGAGTGTGTTAGGGAGCTTCATCCTCAAGTCTACGTAGCAACAAGAGGCTCTTCATTACATCTGATATGCTTTTAGAACGTGGTGACTCATCTCTTGACAGATCATTCTCTTCCTGACAATGGCTTGTTCATTGATCAATTAGAGATGTTTTACTCGATGAATTCACAATCCTTTTATTTTGAATAATTCAGTAATTTTAGTAACAATGCTCCTAAAATCACATTGACAAGATTTTTGCCAATGATCCAGCGATTCTGGTGGCTTAATCCTTCACCAATGATCTGTAAGAAAGTCATGATAATCAAATAAAAAATATGAGTTTTAGCTCTAGGAGAATTTGAACCCGTGTCGGTTGCTCGCTTGCATGAGAGATTAAAATATGTACTCTAATGCCCTTATTAAATGATGTCATCATGATATATCTCTGTTATAAATAAGGGGTATTATAAGTATTAAAATCATTGAAGCCTTTCTGGGGAAAGTGTGATGCATGTTTAGTCTCACATCGCTTTGTGCATTGAAGTTTCAGAAGAATATATTATAATATTACATTTGTAAGTCACTTTCTCTCACTTGTACAATCATTACTTGTCTCACAATTGGTTGGCCACTAGTGATGTGGAAGGGGAGTGGTACACATGTGCCCCATTGGTCCTAGCTATTCGAGCCCTTACTTGTGGCTCCTCCTCAACTATACTTCCAACATACTTACGAGCTCAATTGGTCGACAAGTCCCCCTCATTTTGCTCTATTTTTATTTTTATTTCTTTTTCTTTATTTATCTAAAAAATAAGACTATAAAAATTATATAAATTTATAAAAAATTACATAATTATCCAAAAATTCACATTAATCAATTGAAAACCACGTCTCACACGTTAACACAAATATAAGTCTATTTATCATGAGTTAAGGCTAAAACTATATTATTTACTAATTATTAACTCATAGTAATAGAAACTTATCATGAGTTAAGACTAAAACTTATCAGTAATACTTCACATGATATTCAAAATGTGAAGTATTATGTTGATAGTTCATGAATCTTACATTACTTAGTACGTATGTGATTAGAAATGATGATCCGATGGCGAGTGAAGTCCCAGGCACTAGAAACTTAAATACTCAATCAATAGTAGTTCTTGGTGGATTAATCATGTGTCACTCAACACACCATGTGATCATGCACATCTGATCTAGCAACACACGAACTGCCATGATATCAAGAACTTAAGTTCTCACACATCACTATTAAGGATATAAAGATAATAATTGATTATTATTTGATAAAATAGATATTATTAATTATTTTTAAAACTCAACAATTGTCACAAATTACGACATCCACTATTTCCTTTTTTGTGCGATCAACATCTTTGATGGTTGGCAAGCTTGTTCCTTCCTCCCCTGACTATACTTAAAGCTTCTAGGGAGTGATCAACTCATCTCTTCTCCCCCTAGATGATGGTGATAGTGTGATCAACTCCTCTTTTCAATAAATCTCTATAGCAAGTGATGCAACACTTTCAGATCATACTTCTATGTCTTTTGACATGGTGTGACACATCTAGACAAAACCAAGCTGTCACACCAATGTCTCTAATTGCCTAAGAGGTAGACTAAACTTGAACAATGATTTTCTTCATATTTTTAATATTTATTTATATTTTACGGCAAGTTATTTTCATTTCATGTATGTTTCATTGAAATGAGTGAAATTAATTCATATCTTGATGAATGATCTTCATTCCTTTTCTAAATCCTTTGAAACTCATTTAAGATCAAGTTTAGATCACAGAAAAAAAGAAATTAGAGGGTGATGATGTTAGCACCCGACGAACATAAATCATACAGAAATAGAGTTTCACCAAACAATTCTTACATAAGTGATTATAGATCATTTAATTAGTCAAATTAAGATCTATAAAATCCAAAAGAATCATAATTGAATGAAGAATAGTTTAGAAAGTAGAAATCGTATAAATTATCACAAAATGAAATGAGAATTAAATTAAAAGTAGAAAAGGTAGAATTCTAACATTGCGATGTGATGCGTCAATGATGCATCAGAATTTTGAGCATTCAAAAGAATTGTCATATAGTGTCCACAACCTCAAAGGCTCTCTTTAGATAGGGACAATATAAGTAACCTCTAGATATTCTTACGAAGTATAGAGATCAATAAAATGAGTTCTCGAATTGTCTCTAGTAATTATTACCTAGTGGAGTGAAAAAATGATAACCTTGCAGCTCTTTAACAACTGTCACCCGACAAAGAATAATTAGACGAAAGTGAGGCATGTGTTGGGGAGCTTTATCTTTTGGTCTGCATAGCAAGAGGAGACTCTTCATCACATATGTTCTTAGGAAGTGGTGACTCGTCTCATAATGAATCATCCTCTTCTTGACGATGACTTATTCGTCGATCAATTAGAAATGATTAACACAATAGAGTCTTAATCCTTTTATCACAAATCATTTAATAAGTTTAATAACAATACTCCACAAATCACATTGATAAGATTTTCACCAATGATCAAGTGATTCCAACAACTTAATCTTTTATCAACGATCTACAAGAAATTTATAATTTAATTAAATAAAAATATGAGTTTTGGCTTTAGAAGGATTTAAACTTGTGTCGATCTTCCACCTTCATAAGAGAGGGAATAAGTTTTCTAATACCTTAGACACTTACATCATCATGATATCACACTCATATAAATAAGGGATATTTTTAGTATTAAAATCTTCAAAATATTTTGAGGAAGGTGTAACTGTCAATTTAGTCTCACATCAATGACATGTTGAATGTGGAGACGCATCACAATACGTGCCCCCTAGTCCATAGTGAGTCCCTTTTTCGTGTGTACAATCACTCCTTGCCTTACAATTAGCTGGCCACTAGTGACGTGGAAGGAGAGTGGCACACACGTGCCCCCTAGTCCATAGTCGCTCGAGCCCCTACTCATAGCTCCACCCCAACTACACTTCGGACCTACTTGTGGACTCGGCTGGTTAGCAGGTCCCTCTTTTTTCCTACTTTTTTATTTTATTTTATTTTATTTTATTTTATTTTATTTATCTAAAAAATAAGATTATAAAAATGATATAAAATCATATAAAATCACATAATTAGCCAAGAATCACATTAATCAATTGAAAAGTATTCACAATTTAACATAAATATAAGTCTATTTATCATGAGTTAAGGCTAAGACTATATTATTTATTAATCATTAACTCATAATAATGAAGATTTATCACTTATTATGTTTCTTGTAGCTTGTTCCTTACTTGTAAAAAGATCTAAAAAGCTAAGATGTTCTTCATCAATGATCTATTATATATATGATTGATATAACCGTAAGAGCACATATATAAATCTATCTCAAAGATAATATTTTCATATTAAGAAAAAATATACTTATGTTCCTTCATTTTCAAATAATTAATAATGCACATATGCCATGGTGCTCCCAT
Source organism: Spirodela intermedia (assembly GCA_902729315.2). Lineage (NCBI taxonomy): Eukaryota > Viridiplantae > Streptophyta > Magnoliopsida > Alismatales > Araceae > Spirodela > Spirodela intermedia. The sequence continues at coordinate 4,336,274 of LR746273.1, forward strand.
TCTTGGCTTATTTATAGCCAATAGTTGAATAATATCTCTAATTCTTGTATACAATCATTTTCTCATAGCTCTTTATTTGCATGAGCCATTCTTTACTATTCATATGTATTTTAGCATCTCCTTTTGCATTAGTTAGCCAACCATGATGTTTATCTACATCAGTTTACTATTTTCCTCTATGCATATACATATATATATTGTGTACAAATATTTGGATTTCTCTCTTCTTGATCACGTGCACTTAAAAATTGGTCTTCTTTAATAGAATCTGATTTTAATTCATCACATGGTAAGACTTGGGCAATGTTTGGTATCATTGTACATCATAGATGGGGGTGTAATTTCGAAATCTAGATAATCTACTAACATAGGTGTAATTGACAAAGTTTCTAAAGATGGGGAAGGTTCAATCTTTAATTCTAACTTGAGGAGATAGGGTGAGTCTTGGGATGTATGTAGATTTCAAAGTATATTTTCTTTTTTATTATCATCAATAAATTCATCTCTCTTCCTCTTTTTCATCTTCATAGTTGTCTTCCTCACCCAATTGGATTTGATCTATTGGTATATGGCTTTCTTTTATGTTTTCCTTTTCAATCTCCATTAGGATATGTTTATCCTTATTCCTACCACTCCCTTCACCAAATTTTATGTGTTTCCTCACCTCTTCAAAAGCTTCTTCACTCCTAAAACTCACTATAATTTTAATATTCTCAAATTGTGGTGTATGAGGTGAAATTTGTGAATTGATTCCAGCTACAATATGGACTTGAGAAAGAATTTATCTAGATAATAATGTCTCGAGTTGGCTATGTGTTGCCTTGGGAGCTGACCTCTTTCTCTTTCATTGTAGCTTAAATTAGTTGGTCAATTTGTGTTTCCAACTTGAAATAAATTGTTGTTGGCTCAAAATAAATTTCGATTAGACATGTTTCTATAGTCATGTTGGGTCAAATGTTGAAATGATATAAACTTGTTGGTGCATTTGTTGCCCCATAGGTTGAAACTAAGGTTCTGCAGTTCTAAATTGATTTTTCTGATTATGTTGGTTTAGATAGAAGAAGAGTAGTATTTGTCTTTGGGTTTGAGGAGCTTGAGAGATTTAAGAGACTTGAGTGATTATATTATGATGCCTACTGATTCTTCAAAGAAAACTTTGGATGATTTCTCAAACCTTGATTGTAAGTATTAGAGAGTGGATCATATTGAGGCTCATAATAGCTGTGTTGTTTGCACCTGTTTTTAAATAGAATTGAGGAAATTTCACTACAATCAAACATTCACTTTTATGATGATTCATGTAATCATATATGGAACATACTTCACTACAAGGAGAAGGGTTGAATAATGGGGAAGGTTTAAAGATCAGTTCATGTCTATTAAGGGCTGACACCTGATTTAACTTTGTAGATAAAATATCAACTTTCTTCAGTTGTTTATGAATCATACTCATGTCCAGTCGGGGATCAATCTCTTCATGTGCCCTAATTTCATATTAGCCCATTTCTTTTTGATGGTCCAGCACATCTTTCATAAGAAGGCAATGAAGCATGATTGACAAAGTTCACAATAAGCATTTCAACCAATTGATCTGCTTCATCTTCACTTTTACTCATAAAAGCTCCTCCACAAGATGCATCTACCATCTACTTATATTGTTCAGTCAATTCTTCATAAAAGACTTGAACGATTTGCTATATGGATAACTCATGATGGGGACATTTTTTTAATAATTACTTTAATCTTTCCTATGATTCATGAATTAGCTCTTCAAGAGTTTGAGTAAATACAATTATTGCTCTTATCAAAAAATAAGTCCATGTTATAAGATAAAACTTTTTGAAAAATTCTTGTTGCATTTCTACCTAAGTGCTAATGATCTTTCACAAGGGGGATAACCAATATTTGGCATTATCTTTTTAGGAGAATGAGAAAAGAGTTAATCTAAGAGCATTATCAGAAAAGTTATGGATCCTAATAGTAGACCAAATTTCTAAGAACTCATCAATATGTCAATAAGGACCCACATTAGTGTTTCCATAGAATGATGGTAACATTTGTATAGTATTTGCTTTGATTTCATATTGATTGGGCTGATTATGAGGGATATGTACGTATGATGAAGGTTGATATAGATTTTGAGAAAACTAATCCATCATTTGTCTAGGGTAATCTACCATACCAACATTAGGTTGATTTATTATACAATGACTATTCATTACTTCTTCTAAATTGTGAATCCTAGAGTGAAGTCTCTCAATTTCAAGAATTGGTTCCAAAATAGTTGGATAGAGTGATCTCCTACTAAGCATCTACTTTTATTTTTTAAAACCTACCTTCTATAACTAAAAATAATAAAATCATTTAATTAAAGAAAATTTTCAAATAAAATAAAAAAACTAAAAATTAGGAAAGAAAAAAATCCGGACTTTAATAGTAACAAATAAAGGAAATTAATGCAATTAAAAAAACTTGGAATTTTTTTAAAATTATAAATTTAAAAATAAGTAAATATTTTAATTGAAAATCTACAAATACTATAATTAAGTAAATTCAAGAACTAAGAAGTAACAAAGTAAATACTAAGAAAGAAATAAGATTAATTCATGTAACTAACAAAAAGTTAAAATTAAAATTATTTTTTTTATTTTTATTCTTTATTATTTGTTCTTTAATTTGTTTGATTTTTTTATTGCTTTTACTTTTTCACCTAAACTAAAGATTACTAATATTCAAATAGGCTTGTCAAACATGACTAGAAGTAAAACTAATGATAATCATCCCTAACAACGACAAAAATTTGATGGTATGAAGTGGGACATGATGACCTAGGATTAGTTTGTTAATGTATAAAGACTAAATTACTCTTCTCTTTTAGCCAAACATATTTTATATTGTGAATCTACAAAAAGGATTTAGCCCCAAAAAAAAATTATAAATAGAAAATATAGTTATGAAATTTAAAAATAAATTGAGATCATGATAAAAGGTATTAAATTCATATTATTTATCAAGAAAATAATGATAAATAGAAATATCATGTTGTTAGAAAGCCTCCTCAACAATTATCCCTCAAAGGAAGGCATCTTTTTAAGTTGTTAGGTCACTAGTCATGTTATCATCTGGACAATAAAATTTCAGAAATATTTGGGCAAGCCCAAGAATCCTCATAATTTTCTCAAATTTTTAGGAGATGGCCAACTTAACATTGCTTGTATCTTCTCTTGAACCATCGACATGCCCTTGGAAGATGCTCATGGTCTAAATATTTCATTTTATCTTGTCCAAACACACTTTTAAGGGTTAATATAAATTGATGTTTTTGAAGTAAAGAGAAAACTTTGACAAATGTTGTGTTTCCTCATGGGAGCTAAAAACCAAGATGTCCTTGAAGTTGACCAAAACGAATTTTCAAAGGAATTCTCAAAATATGAGGTTCATGAGAGCTTGAAAAGTCATTGACAAGTTGAAATCAGAAAGACATGACAAGAAACTCCGTGTTCCTTGTGTGTCCAAGTGCTATATTCAGTTCTTTTTTGTTTCCTTGATTCAAATCTGATGATATATTAACTTCATCGAGTAATTCCTTAACAACTAGAATTAAAAATTTGCCTGAGATAGTGAGTTTGTGGAGTTTGTCAATCCACATGAAAACATCATGAATTGTCTTTCTTTCATTCCAAAAGTGCTAGGCTTGAATAAGGACTAGTGGAGTGCTAGATGATGTCCATGATGAATATCTCCTAGACAAGTCACTCAATCTCCTCCTTTTGAATGTGAAGATAACAAAAAGGCCACACATTGTAAAGTTTAGAGTTGAGTTCTAAGATAGTAACACGGTTGATTTTTCTTCTAGGTGAAAGCTGCTCCTCCAATATCTTGAAAAATTGTATTTAGAGCTCGTTATTTTGCTTAATAACCATTGACAATATTTTTAAGGAAATGTCTGGTTGATATAGTTGGGAATCAGCCAAAAGGACCACACATTGTTGGCCTGTTAGAAGTGACAAGTCTTTTGCTCCATATCTAGTTCAATTTTTTTCAAAGTATTTATCTTTTTGATGCCCAATATGGGATCTGTGTTCACAAAGGGAGAAGTAAGAAATCTTTGATTATTAAAAGTGATTGTAGCTCCAACAAGATGTCTTGGCAAATTCTCATACTTTTCCACTTTATCTTTGGTCCTAATTGTTACCCAAAATTGTATCGTCATCATGATCATAAAGCTTCAATCCATGAGTAATTTATTTTGAGATAAAATTATGTTTAGTTCTACAATCCACAAGTACTATGATCAATTTTCCTTTGATGTAGCCTATAAATTTAAAGGTCTATGGTGGCAAGTCCTCTAGAATGACATTGGTTGCAAGCTTTATATTGGTTCAAATCTCCTTCAACAAAATTGTGTGGCTGTCTACTTCTTCATAAACTAGTGCTTTGAGAAGGTCCTTATTGACCACTGGAATCTATAACTCATGCCAACAATGATGTCCTAGGGTTTATTTCTCATTACACCAGAAGCACAAACCACTAGCACACCAAGCTTAAATTTCTGAGGGTGTTAGAGTCAGCCAATTGTTTTTTACCAAACCTTGTGCTTCATGGATTGTATTGGTTCTATCTTTGGCCCCCTTGGGTTCTCCATGTCAAATAGAACAAGGTTCAAAACCTCTTTAGCATATCAGGAAATAATCTTGATTTTCTGAATAAGAGTCAAAAAGTTTTGAGATTTCCAACTCTTCTCCTATTGTCTAAAGACCTGATGTGAAATTTTTAATTTCCACTTATTTGTTATATGCATCATTGCATTTAGCCCTATAATTTCCAAGAGACAAACTTCAGTTTGAGCATCCCATTTTAATCCTTCAAGAAAAGTCTTTTTGAGGATTAGTTCAAGAAGGTCCATAATTACTATGTCCATTAACTCAAATTATTCTCAATATTCTACCACATAACCCTACTATTTAATTTCCAAGAAGTATTGACAAAGGGACCCAACAGATTGTCACTAAAAACACTCCAAGAGTTGATGGCAAAGCTCCTCTGAATTCTTGAAAGATTCTTTCATGGTCATCCACTTAAACTAGGCAAAGGTTGTGCTATCAAGGCTCATTCTTGTAGTAGTTAATTTCTCACAACTAGCTAGTCGGTGCACTAAAAAATTTAATGCAGCACAAAAAACCTATCCCTCCAAGTGTTTACCATTAAAAAGGTACATTTCAAGGTCGCAGGCATCATACCATGGTTCAAAACAAAATTGCTTGTAAGCAGCGGTTGATATCAATCCCCCTTAATATAATTTATCACAGCATGGTCATTTATGTGAGGTCAGTCCTCTCTCTTCACCAAAAAGTAGATTTGATCGACTTGCCTTCCTCTTTGTTAGTATATGACTTATCAAGAGATGTACGTGGCAGATGATGTATGGGTTAAAGATAATTCTCTATAGCATGTACCAGAAACTCCAAGTATTGAGCAACGATGCTATCTTGCTCCAAAAGGGTAACCATGTCTTGTCTGATGTCAAGTAGATCTTGATGGAGCTTGTCATTCTCTTTATCCAATTGTTTGATCATATCATTTGGTTTGCATGGCATGATGCAACAAAACCTAGCTCAAATATCAATATGATAAGACCCATCAATTTCAAACAAGAGTTGGAATTCAATGAGAGAAAGATGAGTAGATTGACAAAGGGAAAACCTCAAAAGAGGATTTCCTAGAAAAAAGGGGACCATTTGGAGAGAGCTGAACCCTTAAGAGGGTTCTCATCCAAAACTACCTTTACTCTTTCCTCCTGCTACCCCTATGGACCTTGACTCTTTTTATAGGACATTCTAACTGTGAGACACCTCGAACAACTCTACCTTCTTTAATTGGGTACTTCCATAATATAGGTCTGTCGGGTCCTTGCCATTGGTTGACAATTACTTGCCATTGTTTGACCTCCTACGATGTACTACTCACTTACCTATCCGGAAGTGTTTTGGGGATGCGAGGATTGCATCAAACTTTCTACTTGCCGAGATCAATGTGCAGGCCAACACTTCATGGAAGGACTTCCCAAGAGGCCTCTCCTCCTGCACTTCCGCCGCTGTCAATCGAGGTGGTGAGAATAAGGATGGGAAGGAGGCGGGAGGGAGGCACTATGGCGCAGCTGCCACTGACAACCTCTTCTTCCCACAAATATCCAGCCAGTCATCTTTGCCACCATTCCACTAAAATTGCCACCTGAGCTGGCGGTCCCACCCCCCCTCTCCCTGTCCCTCCTTCCCACCATGATTAAGCCTAATAAGGTATCTCCAACGACTGCTCTTCAACCTCCATCCCTAACACAGGGACAGAGATGTGGGAGGGCCATTCAAAACCCAAAACTTCAAAAGCTGCCCTCACATCCTCCAATCCCCCCCCCCCACATTGATCCAGAAAGACCCCGAAGAAGGGTTCCACAGATCTACCTCTCCCTCTCCCTCTCCCTCCCTTACCCCATGATTAAAGCCCAAGAAGAGATCTGCAGCTTTTAGAAACAAAGACTACTCTTCTACCTACACCTAACGTACGGACAGAGACGTGGGAGGGACATTCAAAACCCCTAAAAAACAAAAGCTGTCTCACTTTATAATTTAAGAGTTATTCTGAATCTATTTCGCATTCAAGAAAGAGTGGAATGTTCAGAGATTCAATCATTCACTCCAGATTTTTCGGAAAACAATTTCAGCCAGAACCGAATCATCTTCTCCCACGTGTCCCCATAGCAAGATCTTAACATTGCCAAACGAGAAAGGCCCCAAGAAGAGGGTTCCACAGACCTACTGTCATTCTCGGGCATTAGCCCGCCAGCCCCAGCCCCAAAACACCAAACCTTAAGGGGGGGGGGAGGTTTCGCTTTTTATAATTTTCGAAACAAAGGATGACCCAAGTGTTCCTCTAACACCACAAAACTAGCCAGAGTGATATCATACCACCCCTCACCGTGGGGACAAACGTGACTCGTTAACCCCCACATGTCCCTTCAAGTCAGTAACATTAACAACACCTCTTTGGGACGGCAGATGTAAGTAAAGATGGAGAAGACGGTAGGTGATCAGGGCAGCAAGCTTCCATTTTCTCAGTTTACTGGTTCACTAAACCCAATCAGGATGCCAAAAGAAAAAAAAAACACAGGAAGGGTTGTTCATGGGACCTACCTACGCAGAATAAGTGACGAGGGAATTGGGCATGCTGCGATTCCACACCTCTGTGATTTATGTGAGGGTTCTACCAGGATATTTGAATTGGTTCAAACGAGGAGACAGGCTCCGACCATCCAACTCTTCCAGCCAGAAGCTATTCCTCGTCAGACTCCTCAGATTCCTCCTCGCCAATTTCCTTCATGTAACAACGATTGTAGACAATGATGTTACCGGCGGTGGTGGGCCATGCCAATGACGTCTATGCTGTGTAACTCTTCAAACGGAGATAAAAATATTAAAGAAGGTGCATTACCCTCCTTTTGATGTAATCTGACATCGCCTTATCAAATTCAGCCCGCTTGTCCGTAGCTCGATCGTAATATGCCACTTTTTCCTGATATAAATCAAATGAAAATATTCTGATTCCAATTCAGGATAGTCGCATACTGGTAATTGCACAGGGGTCTCTAGAGTGGTGATCACTAAGGCAACTGATTGCAATTGAAGAGCTTGTTGCATTATAGAGCTCTAACCTCAAATGACATTGTCTTCCATTTCTCTCCACAGGCCTTGCCGATCTGAAACCCGCGCATTACTGGATGACCAATGCATGCGAAGCAGATGAATGTCATGCAGAAAACAAGGAAAAAAACCTTGGTGTTCATACATCGCGCATTGATTTAACATCCGGGTTCTGCTCTTTGAAGATCTTGCGAAAGTCGTCCCTTCAAAGCAGAGTTAATAGCATCAGCACATCATCTGAATTTCCTTTCCACATGTTGAAAGTATCATGGCATTTTCATTATTGGAGAAAATCGAAAGCATTGAGAAAGAGAAGCAGAAAACATGCCAAGAATAATACCATGTTGTTTAAAAAAAAAAGCTCTTATTGGAAATTCATGAAATAAAAATTCTCCCCTTTATATGTTCAAAGAATATTTATAGTTTATCCATAAAAACAATATCCACTTGAGGTTTCCAAGAGAGCCTTAAACTCTATAAAATGTTCAAATGTCTTAAAAAAAATTACCATAAAATATATAGATTGTAGTTCAATCATGAAGTCAACATACTATAAATATCAGCATATAATAATTCAAGAGATAATATTTCTCTCCATAATTCTTATTGGAAACAGTAAATAATGTTGTTTGCTTATAAAAACACCCTTCAAAAATATCATAATTGGCTGAAATAGGAGCTAAACCAAAAATCATATTTTTGTGATATAATAACTTCAGTCCATTAAAATGTAAGTGACCATAACACAAATGTACCATAGGCACTTGAGCCAGAGCGCAACATTCTTATTGGCTGGCCTCAACAATTTTAAGTCGAAATTCGTTGATAAATTTCTCTATACGCACAGACATATATATAGATAGAGAGATATAGATAGATAGATAGACATAGCAAAAGAGAGAGCAATAGACTACTGAGCCCAATAAGCAAAGAATGAGTGTATTCAGTCAAGCAATGGATTTTAGGAGTTGAAATCTTAACAGTTAATGGTCCTTTTATTGTCAGAAAAGAAGCAGCTGTTTTTTAGAAAATCATTCGAGATAATAAAACCAGAAGTGTATTACGGTCCTCTCTAGATTAGGATATTCATAAAAATGTTAGTAAATTTTAAAGTGTCAAGTTGCTGATACTAAGTTGATGAACCAGAAAGATCAATCCATTTGATGTAAAAGATGTATGGATAACATTGGCTAAAAATTGTTAGTTGATACTTCTAAACTTTTGTAAACTTGAAAGGGTGAGATCATTATGCCACGAAACGAATTTCATGAGGTCATGGATCATGCTTTCACGGTCATATATCATACTTTTTGTCAATTTTAGATATTGTTTTCAATTTTTATGCTTACATTGAAAACATCCATCTTTATGCACAAACAGGTTCAGAAATACCCAAAAATTATGAATCTGTGTTATTTTTAACAATTAAAATTGAGAAAATTAAAATATTTGAAGAAAAAAATCATGTTTTAAGACGTTCCTTTATGTTCTTATTGATCTTCATGCAATACACATTCTTCGCAATTCTGTCAAAATATGTTTACTCAAGTTTTGGTCATTATCTTCTTTCAAACACTATAACGTCATATATAATAATAAATTCACATGACAAATGCTTTCAGTTCATGATATTGAGGACCAAGACTTAACTATCATGAGAACAATTCAAAATGACCCAAATGATGAAAATTTTTACTTGACACTTCAAACAAAACAAGGATGGTCATTCACCTCTCTTCATTTATCACTAAAATCTCTCTCTACACTCAATGTAAAGTAATGCTAAATGCTAATGAATCTCTGTTTACAATTAACGCAAATGAAAATAATTTTTTACTGTCACGATTGCACAGTAATAAAAGCTGTGAGGTAGAAAGTTTACCTAAAGTACGAAGGAACAAAAGAGTGCATCAAATAATCTTCAGTAAATAGTCAAATCATACTCGCAACTTGGTTTTCTCAAATTCTTTATAAGAATATCTAACATAAATTTTCTAAAAAAATTATAAATGATTTATCATTCTCTCCACAAGCGTTCTCTACATTGGGATACTGTATAGGGGAGCTATCTCTCCATTAAAAAAATTGATGATCTCTATATCAGACATTGATTTTAATGACATTATCTGCAATTTACTTGCATTTCAAATCGAGTAGAAACAATCATTATTTACAACGAGACTTAAAAGGCAAAAAATTTAAGTGAAATGTAATTTTGGAAACTAAAGATGAAAAATAGATAACTTTCCTACAACAAAGGCTCACTTACTGATCTAATCATGTTTCTATAAAGAAAGGGAGATCAAAACATCACATTCACGAATTCTGCCTTGTATATGTAATTAGGAAGGGGTAGAAAATGTTGGATAAAAGAAAATTTGATATCTCTATCATTTAACTGTGGTTACAAAAAAAATATGCCTACTGAAATGATTTCTGATGACTTGAAATGTTCTAGTCATAACCAAATTCCATGAATTAAACTATGCATCTTTAATCACCTGCTTGCATGATATCAAAAAAGAGGAGAGACCAATATTACGTTTCAAAGGTTTTATCATCATAAGAAGTGGGAGCTTATTGAACCTAAAAAGTAGATTTTAATCATTACGAAACTTATTTTTTATACTAATTTGTAAGGATCTTTGCATGAGTTTAGAAAAGAAAAAAGGTTTTATAGTCCAGAAATCATAAAAAAAGTAGGCAACATGAAAAGTTGATATTGTAAAGTCATAAAACAAGATTACATAAAAATAAGTTATTATGCATGTATAAATATGACCTAGAATAAGTGTATTGATGAATAACAGATTATCAAGAAACGTGGAAGGCTCAAGCAATATGACACAAAAGGCATGTAAGGATAAAATCTGGAAGACCCAAATGCAGTTATTTAGGTGGGTCCTAAGGTCCAAAACCCTTTTTTCTGTAGGGTTGGTAATTATTCCCATTTATCCGTGGATTTTTTATCTACTAGTATATTTTTCTCATCATATCCTATTATTTACTGGTCTACAACAACTTTTCCCGTATTTAAAGAAGCCAGTACTGTAAAAGGGGATGACTTTTCACAAAAATCAAAATCTTCTCTTCCATCCCTCCTGATATTAAATGTAAAAATGGGAAAAGGAAAAAAAAATAATTTATGATGAAAATTCATTCCTTCTATAGTGTGTGGTCTTTCAAAGTTGCAAAAAATAATATGATATGATAAGAAATCTACTAATGGATAGGAGTCCCAAATAAAACGGAATACTAAAACGAAATGCATTTTGGACCTTATGACCCACCAAGATGAGTTTATTTTGGGCCGTTCAGATTTTACTGCTTGAGCTTAGTTGAGCTCCTTAAGCTTTCAAGATTTCTTATGAATTTTGATCTCATCATATATCAACTCTTTTAACAAATGTTGACACTTCAAGTGTAGGTGTTGATAATTTACAGATCAGCACAATTTTGGGACTCAACACTTGCAAAACTAGTTTATCCAAAATACTGAGTAAAAGAAAGAGAAACATTAACTATTTTCTACTATTTAAGGGAATAGCCTTTTCATTTCGAACTTTTCTAGCATTTGACAGCAAAATGTTTTACATTGAGAACTTTTTGCAAGCTAAAAAGGTACCTCTAGCATCGGAGTTGCTTGAGGCTCCCACGAATTCACATGATTCAAGTCTTGAAGCTCTCATTTTGAAAACCTCAGAAAGTGTTCGAAATGCCTCGAGCTATACGTTTATTCATTTGATCGAAGGAAATTTAATCAATTCTTTGTTTCAATCTAATTCTAGACTCAATGGTATGCAAAATGACGCACATACCTACATTGCATCACCATGGTAGATTTTCCCACCCCAAACAAAAGAATAAGATGATAAAGAAAAAAACATAGCATTTTCAATAGGAAATAAGAAAGATTTATTCCCATCATAAATTACTTTCAGAATTGGCACTGAATCTACTGATTGTACAAAGAATTTAAATTTCCTAAAGCTGATACCCTTTTTTGGAAGAGTGAGGAATCATTTCAGCAATCATGCATGAGCAATTCATTTCCTCAGAATTGTACATTTGCTCCAAAACTGATTTCCACATTGTTTTCTCTTTGAGGACTCCAGCGACTGGAACATCATTTCTTACAGTCAGATGCGAAGGAACCAACAACAGATTTCGGTAAAAAAACAAAACCGTTCTCCTAAAAGTAGTAGAATACCATATCAGCTCAGGATTGTAATTGGTCAGAAGGATTTACAGTATCTCAGAATAAATGAAGGAGAAACAAAACAATCTAGATGTTTCATAACTTACATAAAAAATGAAAATGACTTGAAGAGTTTCATAGTGGTTAGACTAATACATATCACGATAAAAGCTGAATAGAATTAGAGGAACAGATAGACTAAATAATTGGTACTCACAAGAAGTAGAAGAAAGCTGTAGGAGGCTTCTTGGGTTTCTTGGGATCCTGTTTCGGAGGCTTCTTCTTGACCCTAGGCTTCAGCTTCCGGACAATTGCTGTTTCAGGATATATATCCTGTTTTTCTCTACTGCTGGTCTGTCTACCTCTAGTCTTCATCTCCTTGATTGTCCAAGGATATATGAAACCACTTTCCTTCCATTGTGAAAATAAAAAGTACATTACCCAATGAAATATTTACAGAACAAAATTGGGTGATGCAAACCATACAGATCATAAAACTAATAGTGTGATGATATCCAGCATGAGAAATATCCCAAACATAATCCTCAATGCATTACTTATTTAAATATGATCTCCAGGCACGCAGGTCAAATAGTCCGACCATCATCTCATATGACATCAAGCATACACGGGCATAATGTTTCAAAATGATATTTTGAGTCAGATCACTGTTACTGGATGATTCTCATTAAAAATCCCAGAGACCACTCTTTTACTTGACTTTTATCTATTATAAAGTGTATTACCAACATTAGAAAAGATTCACTCCACTAATTGGCCACATCTCTTCACTTTATGTGTTGGCCTCAGCATAACGCTGAAATAGGCAAAACATGATATCTTGATTTTAAATATTGAACCTAAACATGATATCATGTTTATCCAGTGGACAAGGAAACAACCCAACTTGTTTAACTAAGAATGGCTCTGACTGTGTGTCAGGTCTCGCATGACTCTAGACCTATGCTGAATACCTGAATTCAGATATGATCGAGCAACTACATTGAAATAGTAAGTAGCACCCATTTCAGATATACATTTCATGATGAAATCCCTATCCTTATGTCCACTTTACATATACTTTTGTATGACACAAACAGTTTCGAGAAAGAATGATGGAAAGAATACGTTGTAAACCAGTCAACATATTATCTCTTTAGAGGGATAATTTCAGCACAAGAAAGCACGTTCAAGGAGTCCGAGTCGGAAACCCTTCAGTAAGGAGAAAGCCCCCACATTCATACGCACAGGGAAACGTTCTATTCACCAGAGAAAAAGACCGGGGAACAGGCCAAGATAAAAAACCAAGCTAGGAATGACTGCGCAGGGTGAGTCACGCTCCCTATTTCCCGCACCGTTCGGCTGACAAGGGAGAAGGATACTTCACCTACCGTCGATTGTGCCCGTTGTGGCCCTGATGATGATCTCCTTTCCGATCTATTCTACCGCTCCATGCTACAGAAACCGCTGACCGAAGATTACCTCTAAAAGCGGCTTCGGGGAACCAACAGGTCTCCGCGATATGCGGAAGCAGCAGAGCGCCGGCGGATGGAGCGGCAGATTAGCTGCAATCCAACTTCAAAGAAAGGCGGGACAGACGGCGGAAAGAGAGAGAGAGAGGTTCAATAGGATGGGATAAGCCCACAAAGCCCGGCCGGGCCCATCGAGCTCTCTGACCGATGGGCAGTGGTTTGGTTGGAAGCGATTCCCAGGAATCCGATCAGGCACACCGGCGTTGACGGAATCGTGGCAACGGAATTCAAACGGCGGTCGCCGAACCAGGAAGAAAGCGTGTGAGGAAGTGGGCCCCAACCGGCCAGGCGTCAGTTTGCGCTCGCCGACTTTGACGAACACTCCAGAAGCGGCCCTCCCGGGGGCCAAAAATAAAAATAAATAATAACATTAAATTAGTTGCTTTTTATTCTCCACCGCAGAGAAGACCTCGCGGGGTGGGAAAGGCCTAGGAATGTTCTAGACGGCTGTTCGACGGGCCAGATCTGGGGAGCCTGCAGGAAAGACAATCTCGGCCGTCCCTACCCACTCTCCCCCTGGTTGTTAACTTCTCAAACTATTTTAGCTCTAACCTCCAAGGAACTGAACAATAATGTTTTTAACCCTATATAAGTCTTATAACGGAAGGAAAGTTGTTTCGCGGGGATATCATAACTATCTTCACCTGCGACGGTGTGTGTAGTTGTAGATATACAGGAACATTAGGTTTCTCTGACAATACTGAATTATTTAGTATTTATTTATGAAAAGTCCCAAAACTGTGAGGTACATAAACTGGGAGGGGGGACTTCCGGGTGACGTTGCCCTTCTTTCCTTTCCTGCGCAGCTGTAAACCGCGCCCAAAGAGCAGAAAGGGGGAAGAGCCGCCACTGCCGCTGCGACCGAGGAAGTGCGGATCGGAGCGTTCGTGGTCTGATCTACTGGTTTCCGACGTCTGCTGAGCCGCCAGCGGAGGGAGGTATCGGCAGACGGAAGCGGCGGTGCTGAGATTGGAGAGCAGCGAAGATGTTCGGGAGGGCGCCGAAAAAGAGCGATAACAAGAGATATTATGAGATCCTTGGGGTGTCCAAGGACTCCTCTCAAGATGAATTAAAGCGAGCCTACCGCAAAGCCGCCATCAAGAATCACCCTGATAAGGGTGGGGATCCTGAGAAGGTACTCATTTCGTCCTGAGTGGTAACCCTCCTGCACGACTGTATGTTTATTCTGTGACGATGATGTTGTTTGTGATATTATCTTAGGAATCGTTGTAGGTTTCGGCCATCAGTTAATTAAATTGATGGATCTACCTCGTTTCACGATTTATTTATTTGTTTTAACCGGTGATATTTTTCTTCAAGACAGCTTCTTCTGCCTTGTTGCTAAACCGTTAGATCTGTTGATCTATAATCGTGATGAGGGCCTATTTGGCTTCCTTGGGTTAATTGCTGTTACCCTCCGTTTCTCTTGTCGATGATGTTATTCTTTTTCTGGGTATGGTTTCCTTGAAGGATGAGATTCCTATCTTGTTGACTTCTCTTAGGGCGCTGCGTGGTACCTTTCCCCGTCTAGTTGTATTATTTTGAGTGCCGTATCCTCTTTGTTCAGCCCTTATGCAAAAGATATTAAAGTTCCGCAGAAGACATTGTTTATACAAGTAAGACTTATGGTTAGTGTTGACCGTCTTGTGTCGCTGTGTTCATGCAAACTGTCTTTTGGACTCTTTTTTTTTTTGGCGATTTGCTTACGTATCTAACAACAAATTCTTAGATAAGTATTAGCTGTCAACTGCGCCTTCAATCTCCTGATTATCATATATATTTATGGAATTGGTTAGGTTAATCGCTACATTTTTTCGCGCGCAAGGGATCCTCCCGCAGATGTGTGAGTGTAGATCATGTTTTTTCATTGTCAGGCGTCTTGGGTATCTGGGTGTTTAAAATGATTTGCAAGTTTCGGAAAATATTGTACACCTCAAAAGTTTTTACTATGGCGACTTCGGTGGAACCGGATCGTTCATGTGAAAGTACGATGGGTCTATTAATATGATAGTCCACATATGATTTCATATATCCTTAAGAAACTCTGTGTGTTGCTAACTAGGCTGCTTCTTATCGGGTAATTTATTTTCCTTTGAGATGCTTATTTGAAGAAGAGAGATTTTTGCCCTGTATTACACGGGCGTACAATTCTGCAGCATGATACCTCTATTACACGGGCGTACACGGGTTAATAGAACTTTTCTTTTTTATGTGGCTTGCAGTTTAAGGAATTAGCTCAGGCATATGAAGTTCTCAGTGACCCAGAGAAGCGTGAGATATACGATCAATATGGAGAAGATGCGTTGAAAGAAGGAATGGGTGGTGGTGGTGGTGGGCACGATCCTTTTGACATCTTCCAATCATTCTTTGGCGGCGGCAGCCCCTTCGGAGGTCAGAAAAATAATTTTTTGGGTTGCGGTTTTGATTTCTGTTCATCTAGATTCCGTGCTGTTTTTATCTCTTCATGTGGTTGGTTTGCCTCACAAATTTCACTTTTTTTTCCAGGGGGCAGCAGCAGAGGTGGACGAAGGCAGAAAAGAGGCGAGGACGTCATTCATCCACTCAAAGTTTCCCTGGAGGACCTCTACAGTGGGACATCAAAGAAGCTCTCCCTGTCGCGAAATGTCATCTGTTCGAAGTGCAAAGGGTGAGCTTTATCTACTAGAAGCTCCTCTCATCGCTTCAAATCACATTTGAGCGCGAATAGAGATCGAGGACACACTTGTTTTTGGGTTTCATTTTTGTTTGTTACCGATTTGTTTCGAAGAACGAGAACAGAAGGCTTATTTAATTTATGACGACCATTTTTCTCCCCTGTAAAATGCAGGAAAGGTTCGAAATCCGGCGCATCCATGAGATGCCCCGGCTGCCAGGGCTCGGGAATTAAGGTGTCTATCAGGCAGCTCGGACCTGGAATGATCCAACAGATGCAACACCCTTGCAACCAGTGCAAGGGAACCGGCGAGACCATCAGTGACAAGGACAGGTGCCCCCAGTGCAAGGGCGAGAAGGTTGTGCAGGAGAAGAAGGTTCTCGAGGTCCACGTCGAGAAGGGCATGCAGAATAGCCAGAAGATCACATTCCCCGGTGAAGCCGACGAGTCGGTAAGTCAAGTCATGCATGACTGGACCTTTTATTTTCCTTTCTGTGTTTATTTCTTCTTACCCCCGAGGTCTTGCGGCCGTTGTCCTCCGTGCAGCCTGATTGCATCACGGGCGACATAGTGTTCGTCCTGCAGCAGAAGGAACACCCCAAGTTCAAGAGAAAGGGCGACGACCTCTTCCTGGAGCACACGCTCTCGCTCACCGAGGCCCTCTGCGGTTTCCAGTTCGTCCTGACCCATCTGGACGGCCGGCAGCTCCTCATCAAGAGCAACCCCGGAGAGGTGATCAAGCCCGGTACGTCATATATTTCTCCCTCCTCTCCATCCCCACCACTGGTTGCTGCTCATCTAAAAAAAAGCAGAAAAGAGGCTACGTTAATTCCTGACGGGTGCATCCGTGGGTGTGGTGTGCAGATCAATTCAAGGCGATAAACGACGAGGGGATGCCCATGTACCAGAGGCCGTTCATGAGGGGGAAGCTGTATATCCACTTCACGGTGGAGTTTCCGGACTCGCTGAGCGTGGAGCACTGCAAGTCGCTGGAGGCGGTGCTGCCGTCGCGGGCGGCGGCGCAGCTGACGGACATGGAGCTGGACGAGTGCGAGGAGACGACCCTCCATGACGTGAACATCGAGGACGAGATGCGGCGCAAGCAGCAAGCCGCCCAGGAGGCCTACGAAGAGGACGACGAGAGCCTCGGCGGCGCCCAGCGCGTCCAGTGCGCTCAGCAGTAGGACCACCCCCATCACCCAGTGACCCCCCTTCTCTCTCAACCCCCTTCCCTTTCCTTTCTTTTGCCGTTCCCAGTTTCAGACCCCCATCTCCGCGTGATGTCCCTGTTTTCTTTTACCCCTACTCTTAATAACTGCTACAACTACTATTACTACTCTTCCCGTCGTTCTGAGGAATGGACGCCCTTCTCCATTTGTTCCTGATTGTTGTGTTCTTCCCTCGTCGCCCTCTCCCCCCCCCCCCCCCCCAACCCCCCACCGCCAGGGTTGCTTCTACGGCCCCTAGACGCGCGCCATATTACCGCCGCTAATAATAGTCTGGCACATCTTGCCACGTGGCTACCGGTCGGCCCTTTCAAGCCGTACGCCCAATTATTTTTTAGGACGTGTCTTCTAGAATGTCAGAATTATTTATTTTCGATAATGATGATGATGATCGGAATTTGATAACAAGCGCCACGCGCGTCTCTCCTTCCCCACTTTACCGGCCGGTCCTCCCCCACCCTCTGCTTGCCGTCCACCTCGTTTCCTCTCCTGCGTCGGCATGGAGGGAGCGAGTTCGCCGTCGCCCGCGAGCAGGTGGCTCGTGCTTCTTCTCGGCGTCTGTCTTCGGCTTCTTCCCACCGTCGTCGCAACTTCGGTCCATTATTGCGGTGAGCAGCACGGTCCTTCGTCTTCATTCCTCTCGGTCTCGCTCGGTCTCCCTTGGTCTTGCTTTTGTATGTGTTCTCCTGCGTGATTCGAACATCGATGATTGCCCTGGGGTCGTTGAAATTTCATCGCGTTGATTGCTGGTCAACCTGAGAACCGCGTCGTCGTCGGTTCTCATCGATAGATAGATAGATAGATAGACGGATAGAAGCCTATTTTTCCTCACTTGAATTTCCCTCCTGACGCTGCAGATAAGGAGGCGGATTATCCCGTCACAATAAAAAGGGTCGAGATCACACCCAATCCGGTGGTGCGGGGCAAGCCGGCCAAGTTCAGCATATCAGCAACCGCAGGTATCGAGAAGTTGAAATCCCTCCGTTTGTTCTTTCTCCCTGTTTGGTATTCGCCCTTTCCTCAGGATCACTATTTCTCCGCATGTAGAATTTCTCCGTCATCAATCAATCTGAACTGGGATGGATGGAGAGATTCGAAGTAGAAAATTTAGTTGAATATCAGAAAATCTTCTGCGAAACCCATAGATTCTGCGTAAATTGCGATGTGAAAACATTCATCTCCTTGGACGTTGACCCTTGACAGTAGGGTGACTTGTGCCATCCATTTATCCAGGCTGGAGGGGCCAAGTGGAGTTTAAAGACGATAATGTCGTCACTAACTGAGCTCCAGTTTTCCCATGACTTGTCGTAGCTGGTTTCCATAGACTACTCCGTGTAATGTCGTCTAAAACTGGATGATCTCAGAGACCCCCGATATCAAGACGACCATGAAAACTATATTCAGATTGGTATTACATGTATGCAATTATATTTTGGCTCTCTGGTGTTTCATCAAGTCGGTGATATTTCCTGACACTAGCGTTCTCCTGTTACGATAAAACAAATACAGGGGAGGCCATTGCTAATGGGGAGGTGATGATTGAAGTGAAGTATTTTGGGATCCACGTTCATCAGGAGACACATCGGTTCTGTGAGGAGACTCGATGCCCAGTCTCTCAGGGCGACTTCCTGGTCTCCCATGACGAGGTCCTCCCGGCGTTCACTCCACCGGTATGACTTCTCTCCCCCTTTCTGAGCATTCAAAATCATGTTAATCTGGATGATGAGAGCCTTCTCCCATCGTGGGAGGACGACACAATAATGTGGGGAAACCAGATCAAGTTCTTCTCGCCTCGGTCTTTGGTGGTTTTCACACGACCATTAGAGATTTTAGTGTGTTCTTCATGCGAGATCATGAATTTGGAGAATGAAACCGAGCTCAGCATGGAAAACTTCATAAAATGGACGTGGCTAGATCAAGTTGTTTTCGCCCCGAATATTTCGAGGATTTTGGTCTGTTCTTCATCTGATGAGATCACGAGCCCGTCTCCTTTTTCTCTTAGCTAGAAAGTTTTGCATTCATTCTTCTCAGGGTTCTCTGGTTTTTGCTTCTGATGTCTCTTTGTTTTCCAATGAAATCCCTGGGTCCCTAAAAACTGTTTATCTCCTCAGTTTTTAGTCCATCAGCCTACTTTGGTGTACATGGTGTTTTAATTTTATGCGAAAAAGGTTAAACTACGATTCATGACTGATTGGTTGACCTTCCCTCCCTCCCACAAAATCAATCCAGGCTCCTAGGTCCCTGAATCTAGGCGTCTGCTGGTATGCAGACAGTCCGCCGATAATAAAATATAGAGAGAGAAAGAGATATATACATGTATATATGGGCTCTCCTATTTTGCTTGTGGTAACGTGAGGTGATCAATGTTGGCGGCGCAACGCAGGGCTCCTACACGCTGACGATGCAGATGTTTGGAGAGGGCGGCGCGCAGCTGACCTGCGTCAGCTTTGACTTCAAGATCAGAATCGGCTCTCCCGTCGCCGACACCTGAGTGAGCCACGGGAGGATTTCCTTTTACGGGTGACGGGCAACTTCTCTCCTCTCTCCCTCTCTCCTCTCTCTCTCTCTCTCTCCCTGTCTCCCTCTCTCGCAGTAGAATAAATGGATTGAATGGGATGGATACTTTCCCCTCCGCTCTCTTCTTTCCCCTATCTTTGTTTCCTCTCAGATAGGTCCGGGGGGCTTGGACTCATCTAGAGAGAGAGAGAGAGAGACGATGATGATGATGATCCTGGAAGTCTGTCTATCCTCATTCTCTCTCTCTCTCTCTCTACCGTTCTGTCTGCGGGATTTAGCCCGGCTATTGTCAAAATTCAAAAGTCGAGAGCGGCCGCATGAAACGGCGAGGCCCCAGGAGAGGTAATACAGCGGCTGCCCTTTTCCGCGATGGCGACGGCGACGGCAGGAGGGGGATCCTCGCAGCAGTCCCTTTTCTGCAACTGCGACGGCGGGAATCTGCCGGCGAGGCGGCGGTGACGCCTCTGTCAGTAGAAGTGTAGCAGCCTGTCCTTTCCGCTATCTCTCCTCCTGTCCTTGTTCTTCCGGCGGCGGCGGAGATGAAGGACAGGATCCTCGGCCGGCTGGGCCTCAGCAGGCAGCCCCTCCGGGTCCTCCGGGTGCTCGCCGCCGACGGGCTCTCGCCTCCGCCGCCGTCGGAGCTGCAGGAAGCGGCGGAGCAGCCCCAAATCATCGACGTCGCCGAGCTCATTAGGGCCCTCGAGGAGGACGACGATGGGGGCGCCGGCGACAAAGAAAACGCCAGGCCGTCGTCCCCACCGCCGTCTCCCCTCCCAAAATCTCCAAGACTCCGACTGCGTGCTCCGCCGGAGAAAAAGAAGACGGAAGAAGAAGAATCAGCGGCAGCGGCAGCAGCAGCAGCAGCAACAGCAGCAAAAGAAGAAGAAGAAGAAGAATGCCGGGGAGGGAGAAGGCGGCGGTGCTGTACATAACGAGCCTGGGAGGGGTGAGGAAGACGTTCGAGGACTGCAACAGCATGAGGCTCCTGCTGGAGAGCCTGGGGATGCGGTTCTACGAGCGGGACGTCTCCAGGCACCTCGCCTACAGGGAGGAGCTCCGCCGGGCCCTCGGCGGCCCCGCTGTGCCCTCCTTCCCCAGGCTCTTCGTCTGCGGCAGAGACCTCGGCGGCGCCGACTTGGTGCAGCTGCTGCCGCTCCTCGAGGGACTGCCCACCTCCGCCAACGCCGGCGGCGGCCCTGCGGAGGGTGCGGCGGCTTCCGCTTCTCAGTGTGCCCCCGATGCGGGGGCGGTGGTGGTCGGAGATGGCGGTGCCGGAGGGGCGGGCGGTGCACTGGCTGCAACGGGAATGGTCTGGTGGTGTGCGGCCTGTGCAGCTGGCCCTGCGAGTGAAGCTTGGAGATCTCATCTCTGTCGCCGACCCGCCCCCCCCTCGCCCCCTCATATCTGTTTCTCCCCATCTCTGTTGCTCATACGATTTTCGGGATTCTTTCTTCTTCCTCTTCTTCTTCGTGGATGTCCGCTCCTCCATTCCTCCCCGGCACCGGTGAAGAACGCAGGCATGAGAGAGAGAGAGACGCAGGTTGTAAGTAGTACATGATACCCCAACGATGAACACCCAGAGTGTTAGACAACCACAACTGCACAGTCTCTCTCTCTCTCTCTCTCTCTCTCTCTCTCTCTCTCTCTCTCCCTATTAGACTTAACTACGACGATGACACAGATAGTCTGGACTGTTACTCAGTGGAGGTGGTGGTTCGAGCCAAATAAAAGGAAAATAAAATTTAAGACACGGACGGGGAATGGGGAACAAACGCCGGCAGGTGCCGGCGGCGGCGAGGGAAATCTCAGCATTGGACGGTGGGAGGAATTGCCTGCTTCTGGGAGTCATCGTGCTTCACGGAGGGGCCGCCATCTGCCTCCGGAATGGGCTCGCCGGGCTCCACCTCCTCCCCCTCGGCCGCCGGTTGGGCCTCCGACTTTTCGCCGCCCGGTTCTTCCACGGCGACCTTCTCTCCCACCTCCGACGGGGCAGCCCCTTCTTTCTCCTCCTCCGGCGGCGGCGGCGGCACATCCGCTGTCACCTCCTCTGTGGCCTTTCCTTGCTCCGCTGAAGTAGCATCCTCCGTGGCCTTTCCTTGCTCCGCTGAAGTAGCATCCTCCGCTTGCTCCTTCGGCTCGGCCTCCTTCGCTCCGCCGTCCTCCGCCTCCCTTCTCATTTCGGCATCTCCCTCGGCGGCGGCGGCTTCCGCCTCCCCGCCGGTGACCTTGCTCTCCTTGTCTCCCTTCTTCGTTGCGGATTTCCTCGCCCTCTTCCTCGGCTGCTCGCCTTCCGGCGTTTCCGGCGCCGCCTTAGCCCTCTCGCTGATCCTCGCAGAGCGCCTCGGCGTGTCACCTGCAAAACCCGGGAAACACCGACGAATTCAGACCCAGAGAAAGAAATCGAATCCTCCGGTACAAACATCTCTCTCTCTCTCTCTCTCTCTCTCTCCAGCCATGGGGGGTAGAGGTAGACAGAATCACCAGTTCCCCAGTCAAACTCGGACAGAGATGGCCCCCCCGGGTGCGCCCTCAAATACAGCTCGAGCTGCTTCCTGTTCTTCACTTCTTCTCCGGTTGGCGCCACGAAGGCCACCTCGTTCCTACCCGGGGTCCCGCCCTTCTTCGGGATCAACTGCAAGATAAAAGCAACGCTAGGGGTAAGAAAATGTCTCGAGGTCAACGGCAGATGCATCGGATTTCTTCAGCAGAAACAAAAAAAATCTAATGCCCAGGTCCAACAATCTCGGAGTAACACCAAAATATTCAGGAGGGGAATTCGAAATCATGTTTTGAGGATGGGAGAAAGCAAAATCTGTCCAACGCTCGCACCTTCCACCAACCATCTCAGCCTGTGTGTTTCAGACTCGGAAACTCCAGAAACTATGGCGCGATGGTCCTCCCTCGTGAAGAATAACCCAACCCGCATGAACTGGGTTTGAACGCATTGGCAAATCTCTTTTCAGCTGTTAAGCATGCCGTTTAGGATTCTGGTGGCATAAACTACTGCTCGGAACATTCCAATACTACATACACACCATGAAACTGTTCATTGTAAACAAAAGCAGTGCCCTAAAAAGCATGTCTGCTGTTTCAGACTATGTGCTTCAGCTACTTTCCACTTTCCAAATATAGTGCCCTAAAAAATTATCAAGCCTCTCTAGTTCTAACTTTTTAACGTGTACAGAAAGAAAAAGAAACTGTACTCTTAACTTATCCAGCAATTAGATTCATTACCAGAAATGTATATGTGAAGGGCTAACGTGTGGTAAAACCCCATATGATCTCAGGAAACAGAACAAGTTCTATTAAACTTCTCTTGAAAGCGTCAAAGATCAATCGTGCACGAAGCTCACTCTGTCCTTTAATCACTTCTTATTCAAAGATCAAAAAATTCTATTTACTCATCTGATAGTAAACTATCCTCCGCCGTGTAAGACTTCACACTGTAAGCGTCAGATACCAATCTAAAAAATTTCATTTTACAGATTGGGCATCATTGAAGGAAAGGCATCCATGATGATACCTCTTTTTATAACTTTGCCGCACACCTAATCAAACAATTATGGCGCCTTAAACTGAGAACTGACGATAATATTTAATTCTTGAGGTGTAAACTGTAAAAGAATCTATTTCGCCAAGACAACAAATATATTCATATCGTCAACTGCCGTAATTACCCTTTTTATTTACTTCTGTCATCGCGCGGTATAAGCAATCTTTTATCTCTAAACACATCAGAACACGAAGGAATCCCAATATTTTTTTCACTGACAAACAACTCTGATAATGAGCTAAGGACAAAACAAAGTTAAACCTTAGGTCCCTTCGAACAGATTTTTCTTTGGTTCCGGACGATGTCAAACATCATTTTCCTTCAAATGCACACTTTTTTCTGTATAAAGTGGTCAGCATCACAGAATCATTAGATAAAAAAGGGGTTATGTTTGACTAGTTATCTCCAAAAGAACTCTCTTTGCATCGTTGGTATCCTACACCAACAATGCCTTGCCTGGGACAAAAACCAAAAAGTAGACGACCTCTTTCAATCCCAACCGATCTTATCAACTCTTTTAAATTCTCACAAGCTTCTTAGGCAACTTTAACTATTAACCCCTTTCTCCCCTAAAACAAATGCATGAAAGCCTAGTTATTAAATAGTGTGAAACATTTTTCATATTAAATGGCAATTCAAACTTAACCAAAGTTCAACAGTAAGAATTGTCCATTCCCACCGTGCA
Organism: Spirodela intermedia; assembly: GCA_902729315.2. Lineage (NCBI taxonomy): Eukaryota > Viridiplantae > Streptophyta > Magnoliopsida > Alismatales > Araceae > Spirodela > Spirodela intermedia. The sequence goes on from LR746273.1 coordinate 4,360,332, forward strand.
CCAGAGTTCAAGTGCAACTACCCAATCTCCTGAGAGAATGAGAATCCAAGGAGTAAGTATCATAAGTCCTCTTTCTCTTCACGAAGACAGTATACATCGCAAAACAAACATCCATAAAAGTAGCGCCCGTGCGAAATCCTCCAAACCAAAATGTTTCGAAAATCAGCGTCTGTTGTCCAACTCTTCTGGCTGGAACAATAAAATGAATTGACATTATTGAGAAGTACTATGTTTTTTTTCTCATTTTCTATGCTACTTATCAGACCCAGGACTAACAACAGACTATTCTGAAAAATAGTTTAACCTTTCTAAGTTTAAATACTGAATGGATAACAATGGACTCAAGCTCAACCAACTGACGAAACCCAATCCATCTAAAGGTCAATATAGTTAGCCCGCTTTTGATTTTGATTGATTTTGCTAGAACATCAGATGGGAGCGAAGACAGTGCTTTAAGGTCAATGTCTAGCAAAAGTAATAGTCGAATGGAGAAGTTAAGGCGGTAATTATGTCAGCTCAATTCAAATAGCATTATTCAAAATAATACATTTAAACTCCATAAAGGACTATTACACATTCCTTTCCGAATTTCATCCGACTTCAATTGCACGGTTATTATCATAATTCATGTTACCTTATATTTTTTTACTTTTGGAAAATATTCAATTATTTGCAAGAACCCAACCAAATCGAGTTGCAATCTGGTTTCTAAAACAATGGACAAAAATGTATAAGAATAAAACTAGGGTGAGAGATGAGAATCTTACTAAAGGATAAATAAAATTACATAAATACTCCCTACTGGACCAATGACTGACATCAACGTTACTCGTGACTTGCTGCCAACAACGCCTCTTTCTACCCTTTTCTTCCATTAGTTGCTGATTAAAACTTGCCACGCTAAAAATCATCGATTTGTCACATGTTTTAGATAAAAAAAATATTTATATATAGATGTAACTTTATCAAAGATTCCATCTACTGCTTTTGTTTCCCCCTTTCTGGTTGATTGGCCTCTTTTGGACTATCTATTATTCAGGTTCCACCCAAATAGGAAATAGAGCCAACTGGCAAAAAATGACGACTCAATTTTTGAAATGCTTCCCCCTAGGTATCCATGTAGCGCCTTACTGCACTTTCCTTTGAAGATCTCTTATACAACGTAAAATCATGTCCTCGACAGTTGAACGCCTTGTTATTATCATTTTATACAAACTTCCATAGTTTTGCAGCCTTTTGGATAGTCCAACAAACTGCTAACGGAAAATAAGGTAACGTTCAAAATATTTATATTTGACAAAAAACTGACAACCGAAACCCCAAAAATGCGGGTTTAGCACATTCCATATGTATATGTATATATATATATATATATATATACATATATGAACATGAGAAAATAGCTGCCCTTGTTTGCTTATTTTCATTCAACCCAACTCTGTGTCGATGAAATCCCAAGCCATCAACATCAAGAAATATGTGTCAGGATTCATCAAAGACAGCAGTCAAAAGCATCTAAGCCAAGAAACCACCTACGGGATTCCCTACTATTTCCTACAGTGAATGGAATCTCTAGTCTGCATATCTCGAGGAGAGAAACTCGGAAAGATACCCTAACGAAGTAAATTAATGAAAACATCTAGTATTAAAGCTTAAACAGACGGTAACTAGAGTCTAATGCACCTGTGAAGCAAACATAAAGCATATGATGCCAGCTTTATCCAAGAAAAAAATTCAACAAACTACTAAAGCAATTAAAAGGGACGAGTGATTCTGCAGCCTATTTACCATTTTCATATCAAAACATTTCTTAAACCACACTAAAAATATACAGTAAACATACTAGCCAATTCATTTTACACCCTTGACAGAAGAAGGAAAGGATCCATAAAAGCGGCATATGATCTGCATCCTATATGTACAAAATATGCGGCTTAACTAAAAGAAAAAAATCAAATAGAATAGAACTCCATGAATAAACTCAAAAAAATATATTATAAGACAATTCCCTCTTTATTGAAGAAATTCTCTTAATTATCTATTAAAATATACTATCAAAATAAATTTCGAAATAAGGTACTGAGAAATAAGAAAAAATAAATGAAAGACAGAATGATAAAAAAATATTTTTTAAAATGCCCAGAATATTTTTAAAATATTCAATGAAGAGAACGATAAGAGATATTTTAATAGAAGTTTTTAGTACGAGAAAAATAAATAAAATGAACCACTGATAAAAGGAATAAAAAAATATGAGGCAAGAAGGACGGCGAATATATTAAAAACACTCGTATGACAACAGAAATGAAGACATACACATAGAAAAGGGAAGGGACACAGTTCTCTCCCTTTCAGTAATTTTGCCATCCATTGGTAGCAATAAATGGAACATAATGAGGACAATCTCACTTGTTTGAAACATTAACCCTAGAAACCATATTCAAAATAGACACGAGAGAATTTGAAAATTAGACGAGATTACATGCAGAATTACATGCCTCGTTAGAGAGACACACGTCTCAAAGCAATTTTCTTTTCAGAGGGACTAGCAACTTCCAGCTATAAAATCAGGGGACACCTGGGCAAGGAATATTAACAGTTATATCTCCGTGGCCTTGGAAACCATCATGAACGCATAATTAACAGGAAAATGGGGAATAAGAACCAAGTATCAGACGTCAAGTAAACGCCAACCTACGCTAAATTCATTTGAATTGCCCTACTGACAACTGATTTCTTTTTAGTCCAAGTGAGATCGAGCCCCGCCGTATAATTCAAAGTCAGGGTTCGGACAGCAAATGCTTTCTGAGACTATATGCCTGAAGAGATCAACTAGTAAGCTCTAACTACGGAAACGCGATGCGTTTCGAAACCCTAGAACGACGTCGAACAGCTCTGAGCTTCAATACACACGAGTAAGCTGACCACAAGACAACTCTACGGGAAGTGGCAGAGCGTCGAGCTTGGAGGATCTATCCGAATGACAAAATCCCAAGCTTACAAACCAGGCGTGAATGCAACACAGCCCCCGGACCTAATTGTCCGAAGTGCAAGGAAAGAAAGCAGGAACAGGAAGAGAGGGACGAGCAGCGTAATTACCTTCTTCTTCCAGCCGGCCGGCGCGGGAAGCTCTACGGAGAGGACTTCCGCCTCAGTCGCCGCCTTGGGCTGCTTCCCAGACGACGCCGGAGACTCCTCCGCGCTCCCTTCCGGCGCGGCAGTCAACTCCACGTCCGCAGCGGGCTCCGACATCTGGCTCCTTCCTTTGCCTCCCCTCACTCTCTCCGCCTACCCCACGGCCTCTCTCACACACTGACACTCCCGTTCAGACAGAGACACAGCTAGAGAGAAGGGGGGGAACTGGAGATGCTCAGCGTGGTTTTCTGCCTTCGCGCTCAGGCCGAACGGGCGCGAATAGAGTTCCCGCTCGCTGACGCGAACGAAATATGAGAGAGAGAGAAGAGAGAGATAGAGAGAGAGAGAGAGATCGAGGGGAAGAGAGAGAGAGGGAAGAGATAGGGAAGAGAGAGAGAGAGGAGAGAGGGAATCTTGGGGGCATAAATCCCGGCGGGGGTAGAAGGGCCGTGATCGAGATCCTAACACCCGATCGGAACTCGTTGACCCTTTCTAAATTTGATAGATGGGGTGACTTCACTGATCAGTGAGATTATACGGCTGTGGGCGGCGCCGCTGGGGGGGCTTGGCTCAAACTCAAAAGGTCAATTCCTCGCGATATGACTCAGAGCGGAGGAGAATATCACAAGATAAGCCCGAGATGAGAGACCAAGGCAGGAGATTAGCCCCACCGAATGAAAGCCCAGAGATGGAAGGTGATGGCATAAGGCCACCGTGGGGATGAGGGGAACGCGAGAAAGGGCAACACCTATGAAGAGAAACCTAATCGCCAAAAAGGATAAGAAATTAATATATTAATTGATGATTATTACGTTGAGAGGAAATGTGACAATCAAAGTCTAGGCAAAAAGAATTCAAAGACCCTCATGACCATGTCCATTCTCAGGTCCTTCATCTAATGAGACGTTGACTAACATGCACTTGAAGGAAATCATGAAGTAAAAGCGGATAAAAATATGTTGACCTCACTTAGATCAATAACATTTTGACACTCAAAAAGAATTGAAAGGTGGTAATCACATTTATTTTTGTATGTCCTTCAAATAAAATCAGTTGCTAAACTCAGGTGGCCAAATGGACGGGATCAGCTTTGAATGTTGTTGTACCTAATATAGTTTTCCAAAAATGGAGGGGGGGACTAGCAAAAATACCATAAAAGGCTTAACTACATAAAATGAGTGCTTAGAGATAATTTTCTAGTCGTAAGGAGTTATTTGGGACCCTTAAATCATAACCATCATTAATGTATAGTCAAATAAAGGAGCCATCACCTTAAGGTGTTGACTCTCTTTGTATTTTTATAGTTGATTATGTTTTTACTTGGGGTAGGGTTATGGGATATATTATATAATGATTATTTAGCTGGGAACCATATATAATGACTATTTAGGACCCAAAAATAATCATAAAATGGAAGCTACATAAACCACAAATTTATAGGTTTTAATTTTGGAAAAAAATTATTGTCATCCATAAGCAAGTGGAGTTAAAATAATTTGTAAGAATGATTATATGTCTAATGTGATGACTCAACTCTCCTTCCAAGTTCACTTAAAAACATAGTGAAATAAAAATTTAGAAAGATTAGTACAGCCTTCACCCTTTTTGTTTCTTCTTTGGCATGCTTAGCCTTAAGATGACAAGCTAACATCCAAGAATTTTGAGAGGAAGATCTAACCTTGAATTTATACGATGCATAATTAGGAATCCTTAAATTTGCAGCTGGGAATAAAAAAATAGAAGGGCGGTGAAGAAATGCCCATCTACAATGCATAGCTTCTTAAATGTGCAAAAATTACTTTTAAATGTATTAAAGAAATATATTTTACTAACAAGATTTCCAAAATAAAAGGTGGCTAAAATAGGAACTTGGCCTACAAAATAAAAAATTTCCAAGCACTTGGAACTTCTGAAATTTTCATGTTTCACTTATCAGACCTAATCGGTTTTACTTTTTATTCTAAAATATTTCACCACTTTGGGATGCACTTTTTTCGGCTTTTCATGTGCCATGTGATTATGCAATACATCACAAAATCTCACCAAACATTCATAGATGGTCATGTATAAGATTGAGATAGAAGAATAAAAGGAGCTTTTCCCCACATAATAGGAGCTATTGATCAATAATTTATATACATATGTTAGTATTTCAGTAACATATTTTCTGTTTTATAAATTTCTATATATATAGCATTTTTTACGAATTTAATATCTATTTTAGACCTTGTTGAGGATCAAGGAAAGTTTTTTTGGAAAGAGGAATATACTTGGAGGGGACAAAATACTAAGGGTGGGCCAAGAGTAGAGATGGCATAAGTAAAGGCAAGGAGGCAGTCATTCAAGTAAAATGTAAGGATGTTGAGGAAATAAGAAGAGACCATTGAGTGAAAAGATTTGTACAACAAGTCATTAACTTTGAGGCATGTATCAAGAGTGGGGTTAAACAAAGAAGTGATTATGTTGACTAGAATCAACTTTTAGGATGTTAAGGTTTGTCGAACCTATAGCACCTCAAGGAAGAAATTTTATTTTTAAGCTTTCTATATCTTGTGTATTAGGTGTTTTTGAATATTTCATTTTATATTGATATATTTGACGAATTTATAATCAATATTAATTATTTATATAATAAAGAAAAGGATTTTGCCAGAATGAACCATTCTTCAAGCCATTATTGACCCATATGATGCATATCCACAAAAAATAAAGTGAAAATATGGATACGTAATCATGGTGTACCCTCTCGCATACTAAGATGAATTGAAATAATTATTTGTTGAATTCTTTAGTGATGATTCTATTTACACAAGGTTTCGCTACAAAAAATTATGCTTACTTATTTTGGATCATACATGAATTATAGACAACTATGAGTTACAAGGCTTCTTTTAGTCATAACTAACCAAGTCACCTTAACATATCATCGTGTGTTATTCCATTGATGCCACATTCAAGTTTGGCTGGAGAAGCAAACATCAAGCATCATTTCATAGCTAGACTCATGTGAAATTATTGTGTACTTGTCCACTTTCTAGGTCATCTATCTTGTATTAACATACTGTTCTACTTGAGATGTCACCTTCCATGTTCTCCAGCAGATTGCAAGAAGTTGACTCTAAGAGATGGAGATCCAAGCCCCCTGATCGACCAAAACTATAACATTATTAAGGAGTCTCTTGTGTCTCTTTCTCTGATTTTAAATAATCTCCAACCAATTACATTCCTAGTTGCATGAGGCCACCTTAAATGATATGAAAAAATTTCTTCTGCTTGTAATCAACTAGGGGAAACACCTCACATACACCTTTTACTTTCATTGAAGATATCTACCTCAATTAATCTATGGCTTGGACACAAATAACATAATGGCCTCAATGCCACAAAAAGTCAACCCATCACATGATAAAACCATTTATGTGATGGAACAATAGACATGGATCATGATACAATTATTTAAGGTGGTCAACCCATTAGTTTCTAAAAATAATATTATATTTCTATATCTATTGTTATCTTTTAATAAATTATATAGATACATTTTTGTTAGATAGTAGAGTTATTCATGAAAACATCATCCCCCAAGTGTAATATGGCTCTCTACTAAAAACAAAGAACAAACAAAGCATCACAAAAGACCTCAGAAGGGAAACAAATGTAGTTACGAGATGAGATTGTGACTAGCAATGAAGGAACAGAACATTAACCAACCAACTTGTTGATAATTACAAAAGTCCTTCTGGAAAACGTTAGATCAAAGAATCTGAGAGCAAATTTGATTACAAGAAAACCTTTTTATTCAAGAAGTTCAAACCTTGAAATTCTTCATGCAACATGCAATCAATAATAGTATGTGTATGCTCTTCATCAACGGGAATAATAATCCACAGCATCAGTGAAACGTGATAGTTGGGTTCGTTTGTATGAAGACAATGTGTCTCTAGAGATAAGTTTAACATAGTGGCCCAGTCACCTCAAAACTATTCAAAGACTATTTTTTGTGAAGTACATGTCTCAAAAGAAATCTAGGATAAATCGTAGGAAATTAGAAAAATTAAACGGAAATCATATTTTTGCCCTTTTTTAATCAAGATTCATGCTTCCTCCTAACAAACAGGCCCTGAGGTTCCAAAATAAGAGAAAGGGGTAAAGTATGAATAAAGACTATTCAAGTCAGGTTTATTCCATTTTGTTCAAGACACTTGTTTTTACTGGTGAATAAGGTGAGTTAAGTTTCTGCTGATTTTGTTCTGGGTTTTTCTCCTGATTTTAATGGTCACTGCCGTTGCAATGGCCCAGCAATCACTCCGGATGACAGCAAGAAGCACTAGCAGGTTCCCCGATCTTCTTCCAGGACAGACCAAGATGCCCTCCTGTTGATGGTAACCCAACTTCCTATCATCCGTCCGTTTAAGCGAAGCCCATGCGAAAGATCCAATGAACAATGCACATGCAAACAAATGTGTGCATATATATTATACATTCATATATTTAGAAAATTATAATTAATGGTATGATTAATTAATGAAGGATAGAGCAAGCGTAAGCCATGGGCTGAGAGGCGGAGTCAACATGGTCCCAGCCCAATAGGACTCTCACCACCGCCTTCCTTGTGGGCCTGAGGCCATGGATGAGCGGACGCCTCTCCCTCTTAGTAACTCCACGAGACTCGTCCGCTGTCAAATGGGCCTATGATGTCTCCTGTCACCACCTAACGCTGGTCTCACTGTGGGGAGACGGGCCCTCCAACTAGTCTTATCTTTTTGCGTGGAAAAGGACAACACCTCCTTCTCCGACCACCCATCTCTCTCTTCTCTCTCCCTCTCAGTGTGTACATATATATATAAGTGTATTATATAATATCGTTCTCTATCTTTCCGAGAAGAACCATTTCCCCATAAAAGGTTCCCAGAAAAGATACATTTGGAGCTTTGTCTTCGCTCTCCCCTCAGGACTTATAAACCCGGCATATGATCCGCGGCCGTAAACCTAATACCATATGTTATTGTAATCAGCGAAGAGCATAGAAAAAGCATGCGTTGACCTCGTATCTGCACCCTTTTTTATCCCCGAGACTGCTCCGAGTGTCTCGGGCGAGGATGTTCCGAGGAGGTGCAACCGGCGGCGTTGCTAATGAGACTCCTGTTCATCTGCATGGCCAATCTCCATAAATCGGTATACAGGAGGCAGTCTTATGCGTTTGTCTCTTCACTCGTCACCCCACCAAACATCTCATCTCAGTCTATCATTCATGGATTCATCCATGTCTCATGCGTGCTCGGTCAATCGTTCATAAGGTCTCTGTTCATCACGAATCGTCGTTAATTTCAGCGTACTTAACATATGGAAACATTGGTGGGTAAGGGGACGTAGAGGACCACAGAGAGAGAGAGATGAGGAGGGGGTTGAGTAAATGAGCCTGCAGATAAATAATAGACTGCATTTGGGTGATTTACTCGTTTGAGTGATTAGTGGAGAGGGGGGGGGGAGGGAGGAGAGAGAGAGAGAGAGGAGTGACGACTTAACTTCACTGACAAGGCCAAGTCCTTTTCTTTCACTGTTGTCAATAGGACAGGAACACTTCTTTTTCTGCGAAGATGCCGACGTCCCCCCACCCCGCGACCGGGCCTACTGATACAACCACGCCAGCTGCATTTATGAAGTGCGCAATCCCAATACGAAGTCCCAATTCTCTCTCCTCCCCCCCCCCATGTGGTACATGTTCCATGGCCGACGTAGTTCGACCTCATAGATGAACAAGAAACCTTCACTTCCCCTCCAAGGTAAAGAGAGAAGAGAAGACAAATGAAGAAAAGTCTTCACTGCGCATCTAACAGAGAGAGAGATGGAGAGAGAGGGTCTGTGTGTGTGTGTGTGTGCGTGCGCGCGCGCGCGCGTGTATATGTAATAAGTCGGCCTCGATATCTCCCCTTTTTCACCCGTCCCTTTTCCTTATAAGTGACCCAGGCCGTTGCATGTAATAAGTCAGCAAAATATGATCTTGTTCGCCAAATAACCGGCTTCATGGATTTCGTGGGTATTTGTGCGGCTACATTAGCCTGACCATGGGCAGCGCATGCTCTCCTGTAGGCCAAATAGTTTCACGAGAGGTCTTCTTCCAGCTAACCTGGCATTATCTTCTCTAGGTTTATTATGCAGATAGAACTTTGACTTTCTATATAATATAGTTCTTGACCACATTATTCGAACATAGCTTTATTTATTATTGTTGCTACTAGTTGCTTCATGGACGTGACTTGACGAATGATCAATTTGTCTATCCTTGGTTTATTTTGTGGACCGTACGGTCGGTAAGTTTTTGGCATCTCCGTTTTCGCATACGTCCCACCTCCGAGTCTCGCATGAGATAGAGCGGGAGAGATGGGAGAGGAGAGGGTAAGGGGAGGGAGTGAGAGTAGTTGTCTTCCACCCACTCGTTCAGTCAATCGTAACCCTGGAAAGGAATTCTGTCGACCAGACGACGCCCCTCCCCTCGTCTCTCAGGAAAGAGAAGCAGCATAAAAGAAAGTGGGAAAAACCAAACGGTCGTCGCCGACCGATACCTCCCCCTTCCTCCCCTCTCTCCAACGCCGCTGTATTGCTCACGCCTTGCGGCCGCGCACCCGGGTCTCGCCCCCACCACCGTCGCCGCCGCTGCCGAGGCTCATTCCCCACCTCTGCCTCCTCTTTCATCTACAACAGCACGCTATTTCTGTTAATATATATATGTATGCATATTCCGCCGAGGGTCGGTAATCCTCTTCCTCCCCCTCAGCATATGCGCGTAGTCATCTCCCTTGGGAGAGGAGAGAAGAGGCTCCCCGCGATCGGAAAATGTCGCTCGAAGCTCAGCCCGAGAAAGTTTGTTATGTCCACTGCAACTTCTGCAACACCATCCTCGCGGTATTCCTCTCTCAGCATCCTTCTCCCTCTACCCGTTCTTCCTCCTTCCCGTTCCCTCTCTATATATCTGCTTCTTTATCAATCGATATCTACAAATCAATCCGTACATCCACTTATCTATTGATGCATCTTAGAGATGATCCACCTTATTACGGTGTTTCCAGATGAGGACGAATTTAGGTTTCTGGGGGCCGATATTTCATGGAGCTCTCCACTTCCCCGCTACTCTTCCCATCTAGAGGCCTAAGCGATCTCCACGAGTTCTGTGGAAGGACTCAGATCAATTCTATCAATGACGTGGTTTCCTAAATTTTCACAATGGGTGCAACCCGCATAGGATGGTTCCTGTCTCGTCTCTTCTTCTATGCATGAGGATACCAACTCCTCTCTCTCTCTCCCTCCTCTCCCTTCCCTCTTCCTCTCTCTCTCTACACCTTCAGACTTTGAGATGGAGATGATGTAAAATCTACCTAAAACGACTTCCTTTTGGTACTTCTCTACAAAATAATTCCCATGCTAGAGATACTCGGGGAGAAAACATATACATCGTATTGAGAGAGAGGACGAGGGATCAGACTGAGTTTTCTGTGAAAGAATCTGGGATTCCCAAAATCTCAGCTTAAGGAGGGAGTTACTTCCATGAGAAAAATCTTATCCAGGATCATATTAAGAGCGTCTGCTGATTGATAGCAGACTTGCCGGTGAGATTAAATTTTCTGGAGATCGTCGCGAATCACTGGATTCCAGTATCTCAATAATGGATATCTAATCGATTTGAAGAGGACCAGTGATTCATTTGATCCAGGACTAATTTAACAATTCAATAGTATGTGGTTAGGCATCTAAAGATGATATGGGAAAATCTAAAGATCCTTCCAGCAGCGAGTTAGTGTATTCATCGTGATAAATAGACTCAGTTTCAAATACCTCAATTTGTGAATAGAATGATTTATTGCTGCATTGTTTCAAGATGTCCTCTCTCTCTCTCTCTCTCTCTCTCTCTCCCCTCCCTCTCTCTCGATATATTCATGCATCTGTTTCTCTTTTTATCAGTCTATCAATCTTCGGGTCCTGCATTATCCTATTCTTAAACAAGGTCTGAGGAATGAGAAAAGTAGAAAGTTGGATATCTTGGAAAAGGCTTCTAACTTTTTTATTTATGAAAATATAGCGTATTCGCATTCTACGATATTTTAATTTACACTATTAAAATGAGGTTTTCTATTTGATTCTACTGATTCTAATTTCCTATTTGAACGCTAGGAAGTACCCACCCCCTTCCCTCTCTCTCTCTCTCTCTCTCTCTCTCTCTCTCTCTCTCTCTCTCTCTCTCTCTCTCGATCTCTACCTGCACTAACACAGATACTGTCTTTTGTCTCCTTTATATTATTCTAATAGTTTCCTTGCCATTCGAATCCCCTTGTGACGATTAGATCTGCATTAACACAGATCTCGTCGTCAATCCTTGTAATTTCGTCACATTCAATCTGACTCCTCGTCGTTCTCATTCCGGCATTCTCTGATATGTTTGCCTATCAATATCTTCGAAAGAAACCTACAGGGAAGTACCACTCTCTTTGACGGTCTTGTCTTCATACTCGTTCATTTCAAAGCTCTTGAAACGCCCTGGGGATGGGGTTTTATAGTGTCATCTCTCTCTCTCCCTCACTCTCTCTCCCCCCCTCTCTCTCTCTCTCTCTCTCGCTGGGTTTTCTCACCGTCAGTAGGCTGGTGCCGTTTACCTCAGGTTGTGTAAGGAGAGGGTTTATCGAATATCGGTTCTGTTGAGGGATGGAGGAGGGGAAGGAGAGGGAGATGGAGTCATTTCCTCCGATAGTTCCGGTACCACATTATGCCATTTTTCGTTTTTCACTCGGACAAGGCCCTCCACGTTTAACATTCAAATAGATCTCTTGGACCGCGGAAGAAGCCAAGTCAGGTCCTTAGCTAATCTTATCAACGTTCTCGCCGGATCAACGATCCTTCTTACGTACCGTGATGCCTTAATTTTCAAGCATCTACTAGTGGGCAAGGAGATGCCATTGTCCTCCCCTTTCATTTCTTCTTCCCCTTCGCTGTGTTGAAGAAGAATTCCGCTCCAGTCTCCTGATCATTCCGACTTCAGTTCCTTCTTGGTCTGCATGTGATGAAATCGTCTCTTGAGCGGCTAAGCGGTGCTCTCCGCAGATGTCGAGTTCAGTACATCGGATCTTCCTTCCAAGGATCTATTTTAGGGTCTGTTCCCTTTTCCTCCTTTTCATCACTTTCTCACTAGTGCGTCTCATTGGAAAAACTGCTGTTTGAAGATGGGGATATAGTGGCCAGTATGAACTTCTTTCTTATTAGAATTTCCAGTCAATATACTGTCGCTGGCTCGCTAGTCAGCTTTTCAGCGCAGTTGAGATGATCAGAAGACACTCTGACTAATACTCTCTCTCTCTCTCTCTCTCTCTCTCTCTCTCTCTCTCTCTCTCTCTCTCTCTCTCTCTCTCTCTCTCTCTCTCTCTCTCTCTCTCTCTCTCTCTCTCTCCCTTCTCTCTCTTCTCTCTCTCTCTCCCTTCTCTCTCCCTTCTCTCTCTTCTCTCTCTCTCTCCCTTCTCTCTCCCTTCTCTCTCTTCTCTCTCTCTCTCTCTCTCTCTCTCTCTCTCTCTCTCTCTCTCTCTCTCTCTCTCTCTCTCTCTCTCTCTCTCTCTCTCTCTCTGCGAGTTTGTGTTTTTACAGCCATCCTCTCTCTCGTTTCTTTGTCAGGTAAGCGTCCCATGCAACAACATGATGAGCGTGGTCACTGTAAGATGCGGACACTGTGCCAATCTTCTGTCTGTGAACATGGGAGGAATGCTTCAGGCTTACCCTCTTCAGGATTTCCAGGTTTACATCTCTCTCTCTCTCTCTCTCTCTCTCTCTCTCTCTCTCTCTCTCTCTCACTCACTCACTCACTCACTCCTCACTCACTCACTCACTCACTCAAACGTGATTCTGTCGAAGACAGTGTGCGTACAAAATCAATAAATATCTTTAACATGAAAAGGGGAAATGATTTTCTAATTTCTCTGAATGCATTTCTGATATATGTAACTATTTTCAATTGAAGAATACAATGACGATTCAAAGGAACTATTCCCAAGAGAGAGAGAGAGTTAACGGAAGGAAAGATAACGATGTAACAAGTTAAAACCTTGGTCAATCGTGGAATATCTGGCCGTTCCTTTGTATTTTAGCGCTGTTGGATCATATTCTGCAGAGTCACAAGCTGAGGTACCAGGAGCAAGGCACCCAGTACGAACCTTCTTCCTCCAAAGGCGAGAGGGCGCCCGCGATGAGCTTTCCGGAGAACGATCGACGACCCGTCTTACCCGTCCGCCGTACGTCTCTCGGCCGATACGTCCCATAGTTGTCGCTTGATCATGTAAAGCCATAGATTAATCTCCGAGCTGTATGCTTTAGCGATGATTCTTATCTGATGATCTCGTGGTGCTTCCATGAACAGCTCCTGAGAAGAGACAACGTGTTCCCTCCGCATATAACAGGTTTATTAAGTAAGTCAACAAGAAACTACTTGGAAATATATAAGATTTTTCCTTTATTTTTCTGCACCAGGAGATCTCAGATGGAAGTTAACCTTGCTTTCTTCTCGTTATTCCATCCATGTCAGGGAAGAGATCCAAAGGATAAAGGCGAGCAACCCCGACATTAGCCATAGAGAAGCTTTTAGTGCTGCAGCAAAGAACGTAAGAGCCGCTACAATGCTTCCATGTCATAAATGCCTAATCCATATGGTAGATATATGCTCATTGTCAATAGTCTGCACAAAAATAAAAATGTGAAGCTTTTCATAAAATCACATCGAATAAGGCTTAGAGAAGTTGGATTCATTTCATTCTCACACCTTCAGATTTTAATTTTCATTCTGACAATTGGGGATTGGAGGGTGGGACAAAAATGCTATCCCTGATGACAGGAATCTGTCCCTTGATTTAATTCAATACACCGGATATCAAGTCATAGAGGAGAAATTATTTTCTTCCAATACATAATCACCCAAGCATGGAAAACCAAGCTCTTGTTTCACAAAAAACTGGCTGAAGAAAACGTAATCTTCATACATAGTGCAAAACAAATGATAACACTATCAAATAATATACATCTTGGCGTGGGGGGGGGGGAGGAATAGACCGATTGGCATGCTAGGAGAATGAAATAAAAATTTATTTTCAGCCATTCTATCAGCAAAGAAGAAAGATCGAAACTCGTATACGTTACCATACAAATTTGACGAGCATATAACACTGTCGGATTGTAATTTTCAAAGATATTAACTAAAACCTATTCGAATAAAAGAATCCAATGAGAATCTATCATCATCACCATCTCCCACTAAAATCCTGAATTATATCACCTGAAACAAGGAGATATTCCTCGTTAAATCTGTCCAGTTACATTCGAATTGTATAATCTTGTATCTTTTATTTACTTTTGTTGAGTTACATTAAATGCCATCTTAACTCTTAGAAATCTTCAAAACATGAAGTCCACATTTTCCTTTGTGCTTTCTTTACACTTTCATAATTTTGAACTCATTATAAATTCATAACTGTTTTACATAACCTTGAACTGAATCCGACTTCAGATGCTATCAGCTTTCATCATTTATATGTAAAAGCGTACGATATTATCACAATAATTTCATGAAATAAATTTTGAATTTTTTTTATTAATCAGACATAGAGGTCGTAGAAATATCGATTTTTTTCATTTTTAGGTCAGATTCTTGGTAAATGTGACTGAGTGCATGTGCACAGAAATATTCAATAGCCATTCAGCGTTCTATCTAAAATGGATCTCATTCCTGGTAGGAGTCATCTGCATTACGTGCTTAAAGAAGTTATTCACAATTTCTCCCCTTCAGAAAACAAAATAAGGAAGAGATATATCCAACTTAAGGAAAGACATAACAAGTTTATGGACTAAATCCTAATCGCTACCTCATCACCCTTGAAATTTTCTCAACGGTATCCAAGACTACGAAATCCTTGATTACTGATGAAAATCCATACCAAATAATTAAACCAGTTTTTTTGTTAGGATCAGTCTATGTTTCTTTCTAGCGTAGAACATATGGGGCACGCAACGTGCATATGATTTCATCCTTCCCTAGTGATTGTCTGTATCCACAAGCATGCAACAAAATTAGTTCAGGCCACCAAAGAGGGTTTACCACTTGGGATCAGTCGACATCCCAGCTACAAGGAATCAAATTGCTCCAAGACAGTCAACTAGGTCTGTGTTTGTCATTAGAAACATGAGAAAGTCTCCGAATCTAGTCATGTGTAGCTATTGCACTGTAGTTACTGATTCTTAGCGACTAACAGAAGAGGAAAATTATAGGCGAAGGTGTTCTGATAGATCCAAGATATCAAGTACTACAAAACTAGTAATATTGATACAACCCTAGAATTTTCGAGATGAAGGGTATCATACCCTCAGTTAGAAAGGTCCTGAAGACCGCTTTGTAGGGAAAAAATTTCATTTACTGGGGTGTGTTAATACGTTAATCTCACGTTCTTCCTTAGAGAAACCTTTTCTGTTTTACGTAGCATACTTGTTTCGTTTCGAAATGCTTTCGAGAAAGTTGTTTGCAAAGACAGCATAAAGGATTTTAAATTTGATATATCGCAAGATCAGCCCTCCTTGGCACATGTAGTACATGTATTTGGAGAATATCTCATTGCCGCATTATCTCGTTTGACATCCTCTCATTTTCATGGAAATTTTATAATTCCGTCTTAAATTATTTGTCACCCACTCATTCTGTCTTCTGCATCGCGATAGCCCATGGAATTGAGCAGTAGACGAGATCCTTTGTTATATGAGAGTGAGTTATAATGACATGAATTATTAGACCAAGGGAGCCCTCGAAGAGGAAGCAAGATTAGCCTGAAAACAGTCGATGGTAATAGGCCGGTGGACACCAAATCTTTCAATGGATAGCGTCTTATCTGCCATTTCTTTTTTAACAGCAGTTATCCACCGTGACGAATGCTACCTAAGGGATGAATTCCGTGACTGCTTGGTAGAGGAGAAACGTTGGGGATTCCTAGTTTGACACCTACTCTCGCGCCAAAGTTTAGACATCCTCTCAGCTATGGCATTCGGAATAGTCGCATGAGTAATAATATAAAATGCTACTCCTGGTTGATCCTCAGTCTTTACGTTGGCAGTCTTTGATTTCCTTTGATTCTTTAGACAGTCATGTATCTGCGAACTACTCGTTTTCTAGAAATGGATTGCATTCGTGGAGCAGAACTCACATGGATTAGTCATATCCTGAAAATACCATGCTGACCTTGTTGCAGTGGGCTCACTTCCCATACATCCACTTCGGGCTAAACCTGGAGGACGACAAGCAGGCGAAGGTCGACGAGGCCATTTCTGCTGAAGGAGCGCCCAAGTCTCACGGAATCTACTGAGGGCGGCGCGCCACTTGTCCTTGTGATCAGAGACAGACCAGTACTCCCTAGAAATACATTGGTGTATCTATATATATATAGATATATATATATAGATATATATATATTTAAGTTGAGGTATCCACCATCTCAGCAAGCCACATGTTTAACGGCTTCTTGATTCCTGTCAGGCCTCTGGAATGGTATGAACTTATGTTGTCTGGAGTATTCATGACCGTAGCCATTACATGAATATTTGTTCCTTTTTTTGGCTAATTATGGCATAGCCCGAAGCAGTAACAGACAGAAATTTCTCTATATGCGGTCATCTTCTGGGCAATAAGTCAATCACGAAGCCCGCGTGGCGCCAAGGAGCGCTTCTATCACTCCTGCGTCCTTGATGATAATCCCCGGGCTGATACGCAGGTGTCGTTCTAATTAGTCTGCCGATTGTGTCCAAGGTCGATCGTTGTGGGAAGGTGATTTATCTCTCCTTCTTAGTCGCCAGTGGCGGCGGTGGTTTAGTCTAGATCTGGTTATTTCATGTGGATGCATCAGTTCGACTTGCAGATTTACAGTCTGCGGCGGAGATGGAGCTCCCTCAGGCAGTGAAAGGGGATTTAACGCCAGATTGAAGATCAAATACTAACATTCAAGTGGAAAGAATACGAGGAATGCGAGTTTTGTGTCGTTCAGAGATTTGAAATCGACGGTGTGTTGGGAAAGAGGCACTAGCGGGTTTCGGAAGAGGACGGCGAGTAGGCGGGAAATTCAGGGTAGATAAAAGTACTGCTATCGCAAGAGAGAGAGAAAGAAAGAGAGAAATGGGCAGGCATGGGACGAAAGGACAGCCAATGTGAGAGAGAGAGAGAGAGGGAGAGGGAGAGAGGCACAGAGGTGCCGACTTGAATGGAGTTATCTTTTTGTCAGCGTCTACAGCAGACGCAGATGCAGCACGTCTGCAGGGACGACAGGTGCAGCACAATGGTTGATACTTCCATGGTGCGCTAGGCTCCAACCCCACCCACCACAGTGCATACAATCCCTTCCCCCACCCTCCCGACTCAATGACGTTATCCTGGGACGCAGAGAAATAGACAAGGCACCGGCAGTAGGGTTTGTCCTGGACCGGGAAGAATCACCGCAAGACTACGATTACTGTGGAGTAGGCGCACCTCTGTCTGCAATTTGAATTCTGGTTTCAATCCTTCCCCTCCTCTCGATGGGTATGTGTTCATAGATAGGCAGCACTACACAAACACACACACACACAGAGTCTGTGGAGAGGACGGACGATGCAGACGCATGGAAGCTCGATGAGAGAATCTGGGCACCCATGATAGCGACGGAGATGGAGTTAATTAACTGAAGGCAGCGGGTATCGGGCTGCAACTGCGACAGCTACTGGCCCTTCTTTCTCGCGGGGCGATTTCACCTCGTCCATCTACTGCTCTCTACGGCCGACCGCCTCCCATTTACCCCGCCACCAAAGCCGCAACCTCTTCGCTTCCGCCTCACCTCTCTCTCTCTCTCACTCCTCTATCTACATCTTTCTCTGGTATCGTCTTCATGATGTCAGGGTAGAAGGACAGGGACTGTGCCGAGCGGTCCCCAGAGCCAACCATCCCCCATCACTACAGTCCATAGCTAGAAGACACGCTTCGGCCCTCCCCCCAGCCACTCACGCTACTCCCAACACAGACGCCCACAGACAGTGGTCCAACCCCCTTCACCCCTCTCTATCGCGCGCAGAGAGAGAGAAAGAGAGATCCTGCCGCCCGGGTGGCTCCTCGCCACTGGTCACTGTGGCGGCGAGCTTGGGGACGTCACAGGAGGAGCAGAAACGCCATTAGGGCTCGCGGCATGTTCTCATTTCACATGCGGGAGGAGGCCCCTTCCTCCTCCGAGTCCTCATCTTCTCTCCCCTTCCGACGTCCGAGCTCTCTGGAGCATCCATGCGCCGCGGTTTATTCCAGAGGTATCTCGAAGTGTGGAGATGGCTCAGCCTCTCTCTCTCTCTCTCTCTCTCTCTCACTCACTCACTTGTCTTCCCGCCCTGTGTAAGAATAGAACACCTCCCCATGGCAAACACCTAGGATACTTCTGCAGAAGGTTGACTCAACCTTTTGGTGAAGTTGAGTCCATTGAATAGCTCGATCACTCTCTCCGTGCTTGACTCTACAAGATTTTTCATGCGAGATCTGATCTTTAGTGCTCCTATCATGATTGGCAAGCTGCAGATCGACTGATCTGCAGTGTTAACTCGTAGAAAATTATGTACGTTCGACCGACACTGATAAGCCCACCATTTCTTTAAATTCAATGAATACGTCGAAGTAAAGTGCGTGAGGGTTGTAAAAGATGGGGCGTGGAAATATCAAACCCTTTTGTTTTGACAGCTCCAGTGGGTCAACTCCCGCCGCCACGCAACGGTCTTACAAAAGACGTGTGCTTCTGGTCCGTCTGAGGAGATGTATTGAAATCGGAAACGTCCTGTCTTGTCCATCCTTTTCCCACACAGCCTCTCCAGAGCCACGCGCACCGCCCACTCTAGGCTCTGCGAAGGCATCTCTCTCTCTTTCTCTCCCTCTCCCTATCTTTCTATCTCTCACATCTGAAACGTCGACTGGTTACGAAAGAAGAAAGGAATGAAGTAGACGACGAAGGTAGGCTCCTCCGTGTGGCCAAGTCTCATAATGGGAAGAAGCCTGATGGTGCAGAGGCTCCTCAGATCTCCCCATCACCAACGGCACGCCGAGGTCATCTTCTCTACAGGGAAAGAGATAGAGACGAGAGAGAGAGAGAGGCGGTGAGGGGCACGGCGTAATTTGCATGCACTAGACGCCTGGCGCGCAATCAGCAATACTGTATTCCCCCATGACCGCTGCGTCTTCCTTTTCCCGTAGACGAGCATCCCTCTGGAACCCGGGCGGGCAGCTACCGGGCTTAGAGCCCATTATTAATCAAGTGTTCCCGCAGTCGATCGTCTTCCTCCATCGACCTATTCCTCCGCTAGAATAGTCAGTACCTAAGCTCATCGTTAATGGGTAGGCCCAAGAATCACGGCACTTCGATTCATGATTTTCATCACCAATCTCCCAAGAATCAAGAGGCACATTGGTGAAGATCATGAATTCATGTGAAGCGAAACCCTGCATCAGCACAGAAGATCCAGAGGCCCGGGGGGAGGGGGAGAAGACGTCGGCCGGCCAAAGAAGGGAAACTATCATCCGTTCAGTGGATATTTATCTATTTGGGGAAATGTTCTTGAGGTCTGCCGGCTGGCCGAAAGAACACAGCACTCCTCCCATCCTGCCAAAAACTCGGGCTCTTCTCAGACGCTGCCACTGAGGAGAAAAAATGTCCACCCTCCTTTCATATATAGGCTACAACTAAAAGCCAAAATTGTAACAATACATATATTTATAGAAGAGGAAGAAGGGAGATAGAGAGAAAAACAGCCCCGATGAATGAGAATAGAAGAGGGAGGGAGACCCCCCTACCTTGTATTGAGAGATCCGTTGAAGAATAGCCAGCAGCAGCCAAACATCAATCAGAATGGAGAAAAGGCAGCTCACATCGTCCGTCCACTGGGAGGGGGGGAGGGCTCTTCTACTTTTTCCGGTGCTTATCTCTCTTGGCCTTGATGAACCTCCTCCCCGACTTGTCACCGCCGCCGCTGCCCATCGAGAAGCTCCCCTGGAACTCCGACCCAGCAGCCGGCTGAAAAGGGGACTGGCCCGGCAGGAAGGCGGCGGACTGGGGGCTGCCAAATTGGAACACTGAAACTCCTGAAGCTGCGGCGGCAGAGCCAAACGGCGATGTCGGAGCAGGAATGGTGGCCGCCTGCCCAAAACCCAGCACGGCGGGGGACGCAGCCAGGACTGAGTCGTCGGTCATGCTGTCCTCCACATTCATCTGATCATTATTCCCTGGGGAGGCAGTCTTGAATCCCATCGTGGGGCTCAGCGCCCCAAAAGTGGGAACTGCCGAGGAGAGAGCGGCAGCAGCCGATGGCGCGGCGGTTGCTGAAGAGAAGCCAAAGGCCGATGAGCTTGTAGTGGCGGCAGCTTGAGTGAATGAGAAAACCGGGGAAGCCATGGCGGGAGCTGATGACGCCGAGAATATCGAAGCAGATGAGGATCCAAATGCAGGGGCTGAAGCCGAGGAGGATGTCCCAAATGCAGATATCGAGGGAGACGGTGCCGAGGAGCCGAAGCCAGAGCTGAAGAGCGAGGGTGTGGTTGACTGAGAACCGGCGGCAAACAAACTTGCAGCTGTCGCTGTCGATGCCAGAGAACCGCTGGAGGCACTGGAGGCAACGACGGTGGACTCCCCAAACCCAGGGCTCAACCCAAATGGCTTCGAGCTGCTAATTGAGGACTTGAATGTTGAGCCGCTGGAAGAACCCGCCAGATTAAATCCAAGGGAGGAGGTGGAGCCAAACTGGCTCGTCGTGCTCTGCGCAAAGAGAGACGCCCCAGTTCCAGGTTGGGCTGCCTGAGAGCCAATTAACGATCCGGCGCCGCCACTGCCGCTGCTGCCGCTGAAGGTGGTGGCACCTGACAGTGCTGGGGCACTGAAACCGAATAAGCTGCCGCCCGTGCTCGTAAACGAAGATGCTGTCGCTGAAGAACTGGATAGTCCAAATATCGATTCTTTGGCAGGCTTTGGAGCTGAATCCGTGACGACTGGCTTCGCCGCAGATCCAGCAAGAGAGGTAGGAACTGCCGAGGAACTGGAGCCAAACTGAAATGAAGGCGTTGTTGTAGAGGTAGAGAACAAAGTGGAAGGCTCGCTTCTAGAACTGGCCGCAGAAGTAGAGAACCCAGAGGCAGTTGCGGTCACCGAGCTGCTAAAGATAGATGGGGCAGAGGAAGAAGATGCCGTGAACACAGATGAACTTATTATTGGAGAACCATTGCTCTGGGTGGAGACAGAGGAGGCACCAAACTGGAAGGTGTTCGAGGTAGTTGGCATTGAAAAACCAGATGAACTTGGGGTTGCAACTGATTTAAATAACAATCCAGCCTCCTGAGTTTTGTCAGATTTTTCAGCTTCTGCCACTGTAGTGGCGGTCGTCGAAACAGATGGGCCGCTGCAGGAAACATGGTGTCAGGTCTTGTTCAAGAAACTACAAACTCATTTGCTGATGTACTAAAAGAGATCAATCAGAAGAAATAAACCGAATTAATGAGGGACAACATTTCTTCCTTTAGACGTGGGACCGTCATGGCTGACTATTATACGCGATTCCAATCTATTATAGACTTACTGCTGATTGACACGAATGTAAAATGGCTGACCAGTTTCTTTGCATCGTATAAGAAGTACACACCACCACGATAGAACTAGTAATACAGTAACTCCAGCGCAAAAAGTCAATGAAGGACTAAATGCATGTGATGAAAGCTCAGCCAGCACATTCAACCAACAACAGGATACAATTCTTCATTCTTTTATAATATATTTTATTTTCTCAGACGAAAACTGAACCATTCAGAGATTCCTTACTTTCGCATAGTTATTTTATACCCATCTCATTCCTATTTTGATGCTTAAACCGCATCAAGGTGGAAATAAGCTTCTCTTAACGTGATTTAGTGATGTGGCCACATGAGAAGGTTTATCGGATGACCCCACACAAGATAGTGCGCCCGCTAGAGTAAGTTATCTTGATTTCTTATTTCTTTGGTTTTCCATGATATTAGCCTCTTTGAGCAATCCCATGTCTAATATAAAATCTAACTGTTAACAGCAAAGATGCCCGTCGTATAGTTTCCTAGGGACAGCTATGGTTACTACAACTACTGGCCAGTTAATGTGATCTGAACATGGGATATATGGCAACTCTCGACCGTGCAGAGCATCGTGTAAGCAAGAAAATAAACACTCAAATAATTCTGCCACAGAATAATACAAGAAAACTAGATATTTCAAGATTTGTTTCATAAATTAGATTCACAAGGTAAACAAAGTATTGCGCTATGCAAGATGCAAATAATAACTGCTCACCTTCCGAATAACTGCTCTTTCATCTCTGACTTTGCCCCGAACTTTAGATTGGAATGTTCAGTAGAACTCACCATGCTCGATGAAAATGTCAATGGAGTAGTTTTCGAACTAAAGCTGAAAAGAGGTGCAGCATCTTGTCCACCAGATGGACCAGGTTTTTCAACAGCTGGTGAGGTCATGGTGGGCGTTGGGGGAGGATGACGCTGTGTGCTAGGGGTCAATGAAACTTGGAATGTAAAGCCCGTATCCTTCTTATCAAAAACAGCAGGTCCGTTGGTAGCCAACTTTCCAGAAACCTTGACTTCTGAGACTTTAGAAGCAGCCAAGCTTTCAGAGGAAAATACTAGCTTCTTTGTGGTGAAAGTGTCAGATGCCCCAACCTTGTGATCATTCATTTCAATTATCTCTCTTTCAGAAGATGAAGGACCAGAAATATCTCTTCCAGTGTAGGCATCGTTCTCGTACTCCAATGAATCCTACAATAAGGCAAATGGATAAGAAAAAAATGCATGAAGGATGAGAAGAAGGATTGATCAGAAAGTAAGTTTAGAAGTTCATGCAATCGTAAAAATGACAGATATACCATACCACAGGAGCCTGCATCTTGAATGCAGATTTTTTCTGCAGTGGTTCAACAGCGGAGTGTGGAAAAGTATAGTCCGGAGTACCCATAACAGTCCTCGTTTCGGCAACTGAAGATATGTTGTCCATCAGTTTGGCTTCGGATGCCACTTTGGCCTTAAAAACAGTAGTGCTTGAAGGGCCGTTCCCCCCAGCCTTGGTTTTCATGGGAGAAAATATTCCAGGGCTTTCTGAATGGGAATTACCCTTACCTTCAAACTTACCATTAGCATCCACATTGAATAACTTCGACAAATCATTCTCTGTGACACTCTTCAAAGCCTGCCCATGTAACATGTCAAGTGTCAACTTGGATGGTGACTCATCCCTGAACATTGCCTTCGTTTCACTTGATTTATCCTTTGGAGAGGGTACTAATTTATCGAGTTGCTGTAATATTTTTTTTGCCATTTCTCTGGATTGGGGAGGTACAGGAACATAGCCAGTCCTTTTTTCTCGGTTTTTCACACCCTTCATGTCTGAGGAATCATATTTTACCGTAGACAAAGGAAGAGTCCTCTGTACAGAGGAAGAAGATTGTTCAGTAGTATCTAAAACGTTTGTCGCTGGAAGAAATTTGCTGGGAACTTGACCCGTCAGACTTTTCAAGGGAGACACCAAATTAGACTTCTGTCGGATTCTACGTATGGGACCAATAGATCCAATATCACTTTCTAACACAGAGCTCCTCCGCTTAAGGACCTACATATACCAGAACCAAAAAAGACCTGCACTTAGATTATGTAAATGACATAAAACAGTTACAAAACCATCACAAAAAACAGAGCACCAGGTCATAGGAAAATCTCAACGGTGATTATGCTCATAAATTTCATGCTATAAACATGCTATCATCATAACAGATAAAAACAAAGCACCATCCATAAAAGATAACCTAAAAAATTCAAACAGATAAAGGCAAAGATTATTAACTTTACGAGAAACTCCAACACAATGCATCCCGCGTATGACTCTTAATTTCAGATGCATAGAGAGTTCATTCCAACTGTCACCGAGAAGTTCATCCCATGACTGCCTATAACGAAGTCATCAATGTTCAATCATTTTTCGGTCATACTGATGAATAGGCCATCAAACATGCACAGCATTTTTACTAGACGTCAAAGTCCAGTCAAATCAACAGATCAAATACTGTATTTCACCATGGGCTACCAACAGTTCAGCCTGCTTCTAAAAGATGAGAGCTAAGATGATAACCCAAGTCACTCAGGCCCAATCACTCCCCAAGACCCAAAAAAGTGGAATGAAACCTCACCAAGAAAAGTTACCTCTCATGTTGAGAAAATTGCACACCATAGAAAATCAATATATTTGCACCATTACACTAGCCAGACTGCTGCAAACAGTATTAATCATATCATCCAACTGACTAGCCTATTCACCAAACAATCAAGGATAAGGATTTGTACAGTATAATGCAAACAATAATTTTTTTAAAATGAAATAGAAATATGATACAATGAAATCAAACGATGAGCTACACCCTTTTCTAGGGAATCCATGGCCCAACTATGTTTTCCTTCATGCAATGAACTTTCTGTTAAAAAACAACAGTGGCATTAACAAAGAAAATCTTTAGTTCATCGTAAAGAATTGCCCAAGCATACCTGTTTCCCACTGGAAAGTGCAAGGCTCTTGGGTGTCCACTGGGCTGGCATAGAAGGGCCAGTATAATCATCCTCAATTTGTTCACCATCCTGAATAGCACCAAAAACTTGAGATGAAAAATTGTGGGAGAAACAAAACATAAAAAGTAAATTAAAAACATATCCAGCTTCAGCATAGAGCTCAAGTATGTGCTTGAATGTTGTACCTTAGCAGTAATCGTCGGCTGGGCCCTGAAATAAGGAGAACGAGACATTCTGTATATCGCTGATCTGCCTCGAGATACTGGAGTTGTATAGCCATTATCAAGAGTTGCCCGGACACCAGACAAGCGAACAACTGCTTTTGAGCTAAGAGGTTGTCCTGACGATTTTGGGGGGAAACCAGCAAAACTAGGCGAAGCTGTAGTTTCTCTAAGCATTTGGCTTCGCAAGCTTAAGGAAGATGGGGACACTTTGGAAGGCCTAGAACCCATATATGCTTTTGCAACTTCAGCAGGCGAGGCAAGCTCTTCTTCCGAGATCTGGTAGCATCATTGGAAAATAAAATAAGAAGAAAGAGCATATACTCATCTATAACTTATCAAAATTTCCTTGTTGACGAAAAAATGAGCTTTGAACTACGTACAAGGATTTTATTAAACAACAAACGTTTGTCAAGTATCAGAACGCAGATTTACGTCTGATCAGGCATAATCCATGGGAACCAAAAGAAAGATATAAAGGATTAGAGGTTATGCATCTGTAGGTATTTAACTCTGTTAAAATAAAAAGTGAGCATTAACACCAAAACTCCAAGAGTAAATACTGTGATTCCCAGAAATCATAAAAGCGCCTTAAGAAGGAATGAATCATCTGATCTCATCAGTTGTAACAAATGGAGGACAAAAAATCCAAACAATGCTGATCATTCTGATCTTTGAATAAAGGATAATTCACAAATATGCGGACCAATAGCTGATTTCTACCCCAATCTATTGACAGGTAACTTTCATCATCCATCAATTAGCCAATTTGCGGTCATAAAGAACCCAGAATCATTACCTTCCTTCAACCTATATTGATTAGCAACGATTACTCTGCAATTCTCCTAATTAAAATCCATTTGTTTTAAAGGTGTGAATGTTCGGTGTCAAACAATGGATTATGATGTATCCACTTTCGAAACAATATATTTCAAGTTACATTCTATGCCTCCATTTTAGTCCGACTAACTATCAAGTGCTTTTCTTCAATGGCCTCTACCAGTGATTCTACGAAAAATTCAAGCTCATCTTCTGCTCACTTCTAATAGGCTTACATCAAGCTGAAACCCAAACAGGCAGGACCCCCACATTAAGGCCACTTGTTCCTGTTGCATGCATTAGAAGTCCAAACAGATGAAAGAGAAGAACCCAATAAACCAATGCCCACTGGAACTTCTACTACACGAAAGTAAACCAGCTCCCACCACTGACCACTCAGATGTGCGCACTTGCATCTACCCAATAGTTCCGCAGTTAAACTTACCTCATAAAAAATGAATTACACAAATCATCAACAAATCAAAATAAATAGAGTCTAAAACAGAGCTTCACTTACATTCAAAGTGGAACCAGGGCTAGAAAGCATTCTAACAGAACTTTCTAGTTTCCTTTCCTGGACTCGAAATGTTTCAGCTTCCTGTGTCTCGTAATCACCAGCAGGTGGAAATGTGCTTTGTATGATTCTCTTATTATCTTCTTCATTCGATAGATCTACAGTCCTTGAGCGCAACAGTTCTGTCAAGCGATCATATTCATCCCTGCTTTGTAATATTATTGTTAGAGAAGAATGACCTTGACAGTGATGTTTGAAGAAAAAGTGGATAAATTCTTACGCATGACATTCACCCAAAAAAACAAAAAAAAAATCTTGTCATATTGTTTGAAGTACTTTCCTAGTAAATGTCTTCTGCCTCAACAGCTGCTCGAGTTCTGAAATACCATCATCTTCACGAATACCTCCTAAATCACCTTCATCTTTGATCCCTTTCTCCTGTGTGTTTGGCTTCTGCATGGAGGAGTGAATATTATTTTATATCAATATAATAATGGAATTATAAATTGATGAACAAATAATAAAAAAGCGAAGGGTAAAATTTTCCAAGTAAACTTATGTGGTCTATTATTTGAGTCCAGCTAATATTTTTTGAAAATTATCTATTTCAGGCAATATTGTCCGAAAAGAAAATTTTCCGACTCAGTATGCAGGAGATAATACTCAAGAGTCGATATCAGAACATGATTTACGGATGACATGCAGGAGACTATACTCAAAACTCGATATCAGAACACTTTAAGGCAATACAACAGATTAGAAATGCCCTCATTTTGGCAGAAAGTCACGTTACCGTGCTTTATTTTTATTTTTTCTCGTTTTCCATCCTCTCTTCTGTTTCTTGCAGGCTAAGAAACAGCCACAGATGACCTTCTGGTGGGAAGGAGAGAGCAATATTATATGATTTCAGATCTTTGGGTGGGTATAATCTCCCTCTCCCCCAAAACTGGCCTGAAGGAGAACTATGCATAAAGCATAATCGTAGCATTTGATACCAACATATTCTACAGGGACACTAATAATGTACAGTCACCACTTTTTCATAAACCCATTCAGAGCTCCAAATCTCATGCAAGGGCATCAAATCTGGATTTGGGGAAGTAGTGATTACCATGCTAGATAAGTTGGCTCACTGAAATGGCAAATGTCCCTCCTACAAAAGAGTCGGCCCTGCAGCCGCCGATTGCCAACCTGCCAATGCAGTTCCAAACTGCTGAGATGTTTTTGCAGTTCCAAGGAATATTTTGAAGGTGAAAGAGATCACCTTTGCATTAATCTGAAAGTTTTACCAGGAAACTATGCATTAAAGTTACCATCCCCAGGCTAAATGTTTTCAAGACGCCAAAAGAGTTGAACTATGATCACCAAAAATGCATTAAATCCAAACAGCTCAAGTCTTGGTTCATCAACTTTAGTGGGGAAGTTTGCTGGAATTCCTCACCTATCCAACAATTGCTTAAATTTCCACTAACAGATGAGCTCTTGGACGTCTTTGATATGTCTCCATGTGGATAAGAGTTTTCTCCAAGGACAAATTGGACATGGTACAACTGAACCAAGAGTGAGCGGTTCATGGCATGGTTATCAACCCAAAACGGTTCTCAAGTTTTGAAGAAAATCCTCTGGAGACGATTCGTCATCCAACACAGCAAAATGATGGCCAGCAAATCCAGGAAAACAAACTACGCACTTTTCATACCCTTGGGTTCTGAGTTTTATCAATCTCTCCAACAACGCCTCCTGACATAGAACTTATGTAGGGAAATATTGTTTCAAGGGCGACTCATTTACTCTACATCTAATTTCCCGACAATACTTTAGGCCTTCCATCTTCAGTTCTCTCATGCATGATCTGACAGAGAACTCCCATTTGGACATTCATCACCATGTTTCCTACCTGCCATTGAAATATTTAGCAGCATTGTCGCCAACACCAATTTCCGTGTCAGCAATCATTCAGTTTATCCCTCCTCATTAGTCAAAATTCGTCTAAATTTTCATGGCCCATTGGAAAAATACTTTGCACCAGTCTTTGGTTGAGTGAAATAGTAAAGATTCTGACCACCAAGAGAATAGACCTCCACCCGCTCAACAGCAGCGTGCCATAAACCATAGGATGAGACCTGAGACATTCCTTGAGCTATAACAATGCCTCAAACAGGAAAACAAAGCAATGGAAAATTTGTACAGTAAGGGTTAGCATGGCATCCACCATCCTGATGCAGACCACGGTGATGCAGACCACAGCGATGCAGACCACTAGGCCAATATTGTATGCAAACTCATTTCAATATATGTGGATTGTGCAATATCATCCACTCTCAAAACAAGAATAATCAAAACTCCTCTACAAATCATTGCAAACAGGAGACTGCGAAAAAAATTGGCATTTATCCCCATAAGATTTTAACAATAACATCCATAGTAGTTTATTTCTCTTTAACGAAGGAAATAAATAATTTTCACAGCCATCAATTTTCTTCTCCGAAAGGAATTACACAAGGAAATAGATCATTGTATGCATACAGTTGAGAAAATTAGTATCCGCCCAAATTCACGCATCAAACTTTGTATGAGAATGGTCATGATAACAGTGACTGTCATCTGGTGAGCAAAATTTTTAGACTGAGATACCGAGGTAACATTCAAAGGCTGCCACTTAGCTATTAAAAGGAAATATACATATATAGTGTCCATGTCCCGACAAGTCATGTAATATATGTCCACAAATGGGAATCTGTGCATGTTTAGAGTTACTTACAGAGTCAAAAACATCCGAAACCGCTTCTCCAGACTCTAAATTTGCAACTGCATAAAAGAGATGATGAAAAAATTAATCTTAAACCTTTTTTAGGGAAGGAATGTCATACCGTATTATCCACACAATGCTTACAGACAGACAATACATGCAAAATCTGCTAAAAATTTCAACTACTCGTGACAAAAAAAATCATGCGAAATTAAATATTGGCAACCTATAATTAAAAACACAAGGCAGCTCCATACAACTTACTCAGCAAAAAAAAGGGATCAAGCGAATGGAATTAATTAATATCTATAATTCAACAGAATAATTCATTTTCAGATATAACTTGAATAATTTAACAATTTATTCATACTTTCGGGCTTTTCCCCACAATAATGACCCAAAAATCCAATACTCGTGTCTTAAATCTGTCCACGTGACAATTGAAGGATTAAGATACCACAAGTTATCCTAGATAAGTCCAACGATATGACATCTGAATGTCCTTCCAACGCTGCCCACTATATTATTGATGTAAAACTTAAATATTAAAAAATTAAAAATAAATGTTTCAAGAATTTTTCAAACTGAATAACACATAATGTTGGTAAAATACTAATTCAATTGGAAGCAAAATTAGTACGAAGTGCGTTACTTTTTTCCTTATATACAAGACATAGTTGTTAAGCCAAATACAGCTCTCATGACAGTGTCCCTATCTCTTCCTACCTAAGGTGGCAAGACATGATTTTTGTAATGAAGCCAAGTTTTACCTTAGATTTTAAATGTAAATTGCGATGTGCTTGTTTACATTAGGTGAATCAGGGAAAAAAAATTCAAGTTAATGTAAATTTAACAATATATATGAACCAATGTAAACTTGGCACAATGCTTATTTTACTAGCTCTGAGAATAGACTAAAAGTTATATTTTGAGAGGTCCCTGAGAAAAAAACATGTTTTGCACTTGATCAGCGTGCATATTAATTTAGTTGATAAAGTCTCTAATATAGGCAGGAATAGCTTTTAATCAGTTTAGGTTGTAGAGTTCAAAGATGAGGATGAAGATATTTTAATTCAATACATTAGTATAGAGATCCATTGCTTTCTGTGTAATTTTTTACCAGGAAGATACTTTACGAAAGCGTAATCAATAATAGCACGATAAGAACTGAGTACCATGCATGACAGTGAAGATGGCAAACTTGGCTGTCCAAACACTGTAGTGACCAAGATAGACACACATTCGACGTGCTTTCCTAGGCATACAAGCACCTCGCCCTCCTACAACAACTAGCTACCTAAGCAACGGGTATATGGGCACCTTGAAAAGTATAATATAAGATAGACTTAAAGTTGGACCTTCTAAGAAACATCATATCCTTCCCAAACAACCCCAAGTGCCCTTTTGCACAAGAATTTCCCAATTTCGAGATAATTGCAACAGCAAGAGACAAAAGTTATTAATGATTATCGGTCGAGGCTTTTCTCCTCCTTTCACTAATGCCTCGATCAGTTCTTCCATAAGTGGGCGTTTCTTTCTCCAGCCACGAGAGGGAGGACCAAGGGGGATTTCAAAACGCACACCGCATCCAACAGGCGGCTAATTGGAATGAGATAGCTAACTAAGAGATTAGAAGGGGGCAGAGGACAATAACGGAATTGCCTTAACGTCAAGTCAACTAAGAATGGTATCCTAAGCCACGAATAAAGAGAAGACGTCAAAGTATCAAGTTAAAAACAAAAAAATTAGGGAAAAATGTATGCAGTAGCTGAGCTTCAACCAATGGAAAAATGTACAGGTGACTGTCTGTCGTTACACCATATGAAACATCACAAGAGAGTAAGGGTTCCATGTCTGTGAGCTCTAACTCATGTTGATGAAAAAAAATATATAGGAGGGCCACCAAACCCTAGCCCTAGAAAAACCTTAACTTAATTAGAAAACCACAAAAACCCAAAATCAATGAGCAAGAGAGGAAAAGAGACCGCGATAGAAAGAGAGTGGATCAATAATTGGTTGGAGGACATGACGAAGAAGAATAAAACAAAGAGAGGGAGAGAAATAACCACCGAAAAAAAAAGATAGTACCGGCTGCAGGAGTTGGGCAGCTACCTGGAGATTCAGCCGTCGGGGGAGCGCCGAGCCTCTTCCTGAACACGGAGGAGAACAACCGCGTGGCCCCCTTGGTTATGAGCGTCGAAGCGGGATCCACCAGCTTCGATATCCACCCGCCCCTCCGCCCCGCCACCGCCAAAGACGCCGCGGCCTCGATTCGCGCGCCACGAAGCCCTCGACCAGCCGCTGGCGGGCGGTCATACGGTGTCGCCGCCGCCCTCCGGGACTGTCTCGTCCGAAGCTTCCCTCCGATCCCCCCCTCGTACCCATCCGCCGCAGCCGTCGACATGGCCCGACGCCCCGCACAGAGAAACGGAGAGAAAGAGAGAGACAGCCAGACAGAGACAGAGAGAGGGAAGAGGGCTTCCGAGAGAGAAACCAACTTTTGGGGGAAATTTTCGGAAACCCTCGTCTTGCGGAGAGAGGGAAAAGAGGCGGGGCGTAGTGCGAGCGATGCGGTCACTCCCTCACTGCCTCGCCCTCGGCCCAAATAGACGCCTCACTCTTTTAGGTTATCAACATCTTAATCTCACCGACTTCGAACCAAATCCGGCCGCCAACGGTAATAGATAAAAATGTGGTCTATCCAGGGACCATTATATGGACGGCTTTGATTCACATCGGATGTCGGATGTTCCGAACCATCCCTGCTAGTGGGCCGCAGCCAAGGACTTTTCTTGGGTCAGCCCATACGGCCCGAGCCCCGTTGCCCCGACCAGTGGACCTACCCATTAACAGCATTTAATTTATCGTGGCCCGAAAATAGCCAATGTGGGCCCACCATACGTGGGACTTTTTTTATCGTAAATGAGTGAACTAAAAGATCCGCCAGCTCACTCTCGAGCTGGAATGCCACGTCAAATGCCAACGGATAAGGGGCGTTACGCCGTGCCGGGAGACATCTATGCGTAAAGAACCCGTTTGTTATAAACTATCAAGAAAATAAGATTGTCAAGAATGATAATTAGTATTATTATTATTATTATAAATGGAAGGAAAATGAAATAAAGAAGGCTCTGACATCAATGGAAAATACAATATTCTGATGTGAAAATGGGTAGGAAATTTAATTAGCCATCCATGAAAGAAGACATATTTTACCCAAAAAATGGACTACAATTAAATTTTGACAAAAATAGAAGAAACAACCCATTTGCTATAAATATAAATTAGAGAAACGAATATATATATATGATAAAATAAGAATAGAAATCAAATATTTCGAAAAAGAAACCAAAGGGAAATGGTTAATAAAAGAAAGTCACTTTCATAGCTATATTAAAAAATATATATCCACAAGGAATAGTTGTATATTTCATCAATTATGATGTCATCCTCTAGAAGACAAACAGAACCTTCATAGCAAAAAAAAATTTAAAAAAGTGAAATTTATTAGAATTCGGCAAAGATGGCCCCCATGTCTGTCACCATAGCGAGCATGAATTTCATGTCTTGACTTAGCACAAGTGTACAAGACATTACAAGCTGAAGTGTATTTACCATTTAAAAAATATGCAAGAATTTGGGTTCTTCAGTAATTTCACATAAAGTTACTAATTTAAGTTTTTTGCTGAATAATACCTGGTTAGAGTCACATTTATTTTCGTTCTTTAAATTGTAATAGTGCCTCATATATACTCTAAGATGTATACTACTCGTACACGAAATTAAAATGTGTCAATGGGCCTTGTATGCTCCAATTCCTCCCATGCCTAAAAGCCCGAAAACCATTTTCTTACACATTGCGTCCTAGGTCCCATTTCTCTCTCTCTCTCTCTCTACATGTATATCTCTCTCTATCTCTCTCTGTGGGCCGGGGACGGGTCGGTTCTCTAGAAAGAGGTGGGTTCGGGCCTGCTTGAAAAAGCCCAGGGCCTGCCCCGAATCGTTGATGCCATCCACTAATGAACCTAATTACGATGGAACTGATCTCCACCGGCCACTAAACTATCACAAATCTGGAAATTGTATAGATTTATAGTTAACATCGTAGATAAATGGAGAAGAGGAAATCTTCACGTTCAGACGCCAAAGTCGGGATCTTTTTCAGCATCTCGCGTAGACTACCCTCCCGCTTCTCCTCCAGGAGCGACTGGCCACGCCATCTCCGCCTGGACGGGATCTGAAGAGGTCGCTGCCATTAGCGGTCCCCTCTCCTCCGTCTTCTTCTTCTTCTTCTTCTTTATCCTCTTGATCATCTTCTTCCCGGGGGGAGGATAGCAGCCTTGCCGGAGCGGGTTCGCCGGTGGCCGCGCCGACGTCGGGATCGCTTCTGGGGACGGAGAGGTACTCGAGGGCGGTGACGACGTCGCTGATCATCGGGCGGGTGCCGGCTTCCTCCTGTAGGCACATCGCCGCCACCGCCAGCGCCTGGTAGAGGCTCTTCAGTGGGAACCTCCCCTCCAGAAGCGGGTCCGCCATCTGCACAAACTTCTTCTTGTCCTTGAACAGTGGCTCCGCCTGAACACTCCATCTCAAACCATCATTCACGGAGCGCAGGCAGAGAGAGACACAGAGAGAGAGAGAGAGAGGCTTACCCAGTGGACGAGGTGCTGTTCGGAGGTGGGTTTGGCGGTGTCGATGGCTCGGCGGCCGGTGATGATCTCAAGGAAGACGACGCCGAAGCTGTAGACGTCGGACATCTTGGTGAGCTGTCCGGTCATGGCGTACTCGGGGGCACAGTAGCCGTAGGTGCCCATGACGCGGGTGGAGACGTGGCTCTTGTCGCCGACGGGGCCGAGCTTGGCCAGCCCGAAGTCGGAGAGCTTGGGGTTGAAGTCCCCGTCCAGGAGGATGTTGGAAGCCTTGAAGTCGCGGTAGATCACCGGCGGGCTCGCCGTCTCGTGCAGGTACTCCAGCCCCTTCGCGGCCCCCTCGGCTATCTTCATCCTGGTGTTCCAGTCCAGCGCCTTCCTGTTCGGTGGCAGATCTTCCACAGAACACAGCATAAGTAAGAGCCCATTCTCTCGTGACAATAGTCACACAGATACACAGAAAGAAACAAAGATACATAGATAGAGAGAGAGAGAGAGAGAGAGAGAGAGAGAGGAGAATCTGGTAGGTGAGGAGTGGTACCGAGGAGATGATCTTCCAGAGATCCCAGCGGCATGTACTCGTAAACAAGGATCCTCTGCTCGCCATCGGCGCAGTATCCTAGCAGATTAACCAGATTCGGGTGGTGAAGCAGGCTGAGCATGAGCACCTCCACCAGGAACTCTCTGTTTCCCTGCAGACCATTGCGGTCCAGCTGCTTGACGGCCACGAACTGCACAGGAGAGGAGAACCCGGTTGCAGGCGACCTCAAAATACCGGATTCTTTCAAGGACGGACGGAGGGAATCTTCACCTGCTTCGTGCTCTCGAGATATCCTTTGTAGACCCTCCCGAACCCGCCTTCGCCGAGGAGGCATTCCGGCCGGAAGTTGTTCGTCGCCACCGCCAGCTCGTGGAACGTGAAGACCCGGGCGGCAATGTTCCCGTTGCCGATCTTCAGAATCTCCTCCGCCATGAACCTGTTCTTGGTTCCATCTGGGCGGAAGAAGCTGCGTCGTCAGAGCCGGAAATGGAGGAGAACTGCACTCCTTATCCCAACTATGGTCGTTTATCCATTTTCGGTCCCCCACCCTCCCCCTTCCGAGATCGAAGAAGACCCGATCGTCTCCCCTGAGCTCAACTTCTGATGCCAGAAGCTTAATTACTAAAATTTTATGAATATAAGGCTATCGGAAAAAATGACAATCATATAAATAATTATCCATCGAGTACCGGATTTGAAGGAGATGCTGTTGACGAGGAAAGCGAGGGGATTCTTCTCCTTCCGGTCGGAGGACCGGCGTGACCGCCGCCTCCTTTCGTCGTTGCTTCCGCAGCAGTAGAAGCAGCCCATCCCACCTCCCTGCCGGCTCTGATGAGTCCTCGAAGAAGACAGCCGCTTACTCTGGGGGCTGGGTTCGTAACCCTAGATTTGGGAGAGCAGACGAGCAAGGAGACCGAGCGAACCCAGATCAAAAATCCCATCTGTTGGATGTGTTGTTCCCAAAATTAATCTCAGACCAAAAAAAATTCAATCCTCTCTCGTCCAAATGACTGAATTCTTGATTTTCGTCCTCTGGGTTCGTGACTCTCCGTTATAAATTCAAAAATGATCAAGATATAGGGAATTTTGATGAAAGACAGATCGAACAAAGAACAAATCAGAGAGGTGGTCAAACGCAAAGGATGACATTTGACTGATCGACGTAGAGTAATCAAAAGAAAAAGGTTAGAGCGAGGGGAAGAGAGAGAGAGAGAGGCTCATGCGTACCTCCGACTCAGATGCCCTCAAACCCACCCACCCTCCATCAAGCACAAGCTGGATTGTTAATTGTTTTACGACACACAGAGAAAGAGATCCGGAATTCTCAGGACGTCGCCTTCTTGCTCAAGGAACAAATCAAAATGGCCGCCGTAAAACGCTGGTTCATCGTCATCGTCGTCGTCGTCTTCTCTCTCTCTCTCTTGCTTCCGTCTATAAAAAGAAACCTATGTCGGTGATCAAGACTCGCATTATGAAGTTTAGAGAAGAGCTTGAGGACAACAAAAAGGACTGGGGATTAAACGGGCGCCTATTGATAGAAACTTCCCACGAAGGTGGGAAAAACGGACGCGTTTCGGAGGGGGAGAGAGAGAGAGAGAGAGAGAGAGAGAGAGAGAGAGAGAGAGAGAGAGGGAGAGAAGACATTGAATAGTGGTAGGGAGAGGGATTAAGGGTGTAGGCAGCGAAACACATACACGGAGGGAGAGAGGGGTCCTGTGGGTCACAAGCGAGGGTTCGTTCCGGTAGAAATCGTCGTTTGTTTGTTAAGCCCGGCCCCGGATCCGCGGGGAGGGGGGAGAGTGGAGGAGTGTCTATTTGACCTCTATTTGCCGACAACTCAGCGGTGGATATGATGGCAGATTCGGGCGGAGCTCGGAGCGGAAACTCTCTGCCCGCCAACGTGAACCTCTCTCCTCCCTCCCCTCTCTCTCTCGGGTTTATGGGTTCATGGGTTACGACCCAAGAGGAGGGAGAGGGAGGGACTTAGATCGCAGCTGTTTGTGTATCCAATGGGATTCATTTCTTACGCTCCGCTCCGTTAACACAGATTGGAGAGATTTTGCTCACTAGTTTGATGATTTCAATGGAAAATTTAAAACATAAAAAGATTAAAAGGGTTAAAGTTTATCAATGGGATAAGGAACATTTGGGCTAATATGCTTCATGTGCCACGGCGCCTAGAACCCTAATATCTACTTTGTATGCGCATACAATGGGAGGCCGTCACATCAAACTATTGCGTCAAAAACCACATGTGAGCAGGTTATGCCTCCAAAGAATCAGGGTTCTTGCAAAAGTATTATAGAAGACCTTGAACACTGAGCTTTGTCTGTCATACTTTCTGAGATAAGGTTGCAAAGATTAAGTTCATAGCCATAGAAAGCATTGGAGAATGGGCCAACTCTTTCATTGACTCCAAGGGAGGATGAAAACGAGCTTTTGAGGTAAAAATTAAAGAAATATGAATAAATTAGCAAACTAGCAACCCCATGATGGTAACTACTTTTCTTCTCAGCATGCTCTAATGAACATCACAGCTGATTTGCGTGCATTCATGGGAGGAGGAGGGGATACAAAAAACAACATGCCAATGATATTATGCACTGCTGTGTTTATACAAGTCTAGAATTCATTGTACTTGATTTATTATTCCTCCTAATCACCTGCCATCTATTTTTTGTTGGTCATTTTTTCTACGAGAAAAAATGTGTGCTTTGTTATGTTCTCCCGAAAGAACAGATTATGCGTCATCTTGTCAGTTGTTTACTCTACGTATGAATGGTTCAAATGCATCTATTATAAGGAAGTAGAGATCCCTCAAATCTCTTGACTGGGTGAGGGATCTAAAGGATGCACATTTCTATTTTTCTCAGGGACAATTAATATTTTTTTAAAAAGCAAAATTGGAGCAGGAAAAGAAGAGTATCCCTTACTTGATTATTAGAGTTTTCAAACTAATAAATAAAAAAAATGTCAAAGGAAAAATAAAATAATCAATAAACATAAAATCTCAATCTCAATAGACACTACATAGTGTTAAACTGCAAAATTAGCAAAATAAAAATTCTACATTTTTCAATATTAATTAAAGAGTCTCCAATCCTTTTAAGCTGGTATTTTTTTATTGGCTAAATTAAAAATTTCAAATTATATGAAACGAAATAATATTCCTCCTAATTTTGTGGTTTAGGAGTATTAATCATCACAATATCTAATTTTCCACGAGTTTTCCTTAGGAAGGTGTTATCTAACATGAACGCGTGGATAATCACAGCCTGGACGACTCTGGTCCAGAACCAACAGTGCAAGGAGGACAGGAGAGATGGAAAAAAAATAGATCAGCATGCATGCTTCCAGGCCCAACTAGTGGCCCGCTTTTCAGGTCCGGTCCACTAGTGAGGGATGGAGGGTAGGGCACGGCGGTGGGATTAGGGTACCTCTGCTCTGCGAGGCCATCGAGTCTACGACCGCGCGGCGCTTCGGATTCCCCCGCCGGTGAGAGGACCGCCTCCACTCCCTGCCGGCCAACCCCGCTCCCTTCTCGCGAGTCGGATCACCACCCGGTGAAGTTAGGGTTCCCGCCGGGAGCCTGTCGCCGGCCGGCCTACGCCGGCCTCCGCCGCCTGCGGAAGAGCTAGGGTTTTCCTCCGCCCCTTCCTTCGTCCCCGACCTCCCCCCTCCCGGGGACGCCAGGTACGCCCCCACTGCTTCTCATTTCCTTGGAGCTTCTCCCTGAATGTTGCGTCGCCGGGGCGGCATGGCATTGCGGAGGGACATTCTCTCTCGCCGATTCGTCTCCCCGGGGCTGCTCCCCGAGCTCGTGTTGTTCTCACCGATGTCGGACCTCTCTTTCAGTTAGTTCCCAATCTCGCTGGCCTGATGTTTCTGATCTATGGCCGGATTAAGATCGATCGGATGCTCAGACTGCAAGCGTTCTAGGGTTTGCTCTCCCCGTCTTGAATTTCTTCACCATCTGGTCTGCGACTGTTTGAGGAGGTTATCCATCCCCCTCTCTCTCGCCCTCTCAATCTTCGAGCAGGACAGAGCAGAGGTTGGAGACAGGACCCGGGAGGGTGAAAGGGGGGGGGGAGGTCGTCTTCGTCGAGAGATGTAGTTTTGTTGGAAGAACAGCTGCGGAAAGCTGGGAAAACCAACCAGCGCTTCAATCGAGCATGATTTGCTTTCGTCTCTGCTTCTCGACGACGAACAGCAAGCTTCACGCTTCAGTGTTTCTTTCTCTGTCGAGATCGGCGGCGACGTGATCGATCCCCCATTGCTGCGCCGAGCATCTCACCGGATCGCTTAATTCGTTTTCTCTGTCTTAGGTTCTTCTCCCCCGCCCTAGATCGGAAGCAGCTATACGTCCATCTATCTGTCCATCTGGATGTCTGCCGGCGCCGGATTCCTGAGGCTGATGATGGAAGGGGCCAAGAGCGACGGCGACGACCTGATGGACGACGACTACGTGGAGCGCATCCTGATGGAGGCCAACGCCCGCCCCGGCGAGGAGGTCAGCGACGACGGCGACCACAGCTTCCCCCCGGTGGCGCCACCGCTGGAGGCCGCCAAGTCAGCAGCGGCGGAGCCCCCGGGCACCGGCGGCGGCGGGGTGGCGGAGCCGTTCTTGGGGATGGAGTTCGAGTCCGACGAGGCGGCGAAGAACTTGTACAACGAGTACGCCCGCCGGTTAGGGTTCCCCTTCCGGGTGGGACGGTCGCGGCGGTCCAAGGGCGTGCAGGAGGTGTTGATCATGAAGCGGTTCGTCTGCTCCAAGGAGGGCGTCTACCGGAAGAAGGCCTCCGGCGAGGGGGTGCGGAAGCGGGAGCGCATCTCCATGCGCGAGGGTTGCAAGGCCTTCATGGAGGTGATCCGCGACAAGGACCGGTGGGTCGTCTCCAAGCTCGAGACGGCCCACACCCACGTCCTCGGCACCTGCAGCCGCGCGGGGTATCTCCGTGCCAGGGGCTTCATCGACGCGGCGGAGAGGGCCACCATCGTCGCCTCCGACGCCACCACGCTGCTCCGGCAGACCGCCTTCGGGGAGGGCGGCGACGCGCAGGGCCTGCTGGACTACTTCCGGCGGCGGCAGGCGGAGAACCCAGGCTTCTTCTACGCGCTGCAGGTGGACAACCGGAGCTGCGTGACGAACGCGTTCTGGGCCGACGCGAGGGCGAGGACGGCGTACGCCTGCTTCGGGGACGCCGTAACCTTTGACACGACATACAAGAAGAACAAGTACATGCTGCCCTTCGTGGCCTTCTCCGGCGTGAACCATCACCTGCAGCCGGTGATCTTTGGCTGCGCGCTGCTCATCGACGAGACGGAGTTCTCCTTCGCGTGGCTGTTCGAGACCTGGCTGGAGGCCATGGGGGGCCGCCAGCCGGCGTCCCTGACCAGCGACCAGAACCGCGCCATGGCGGCGGCGGTGGCACGGGTGTTCCCCGGCACGCGCCACCGGTTCTGCAAGTGGCTCATCCTCAGCCGCACCAAGCAGAAGCTCGCTGGCGCCTACGCCTCCCACCCGACGCTACGGGAGGAGCTGGAGAGCTGCGTGATCCACTCGGAGACGGTGCGGTCCTTCGAGAGCTCCTGGGTGGCCATCGTCGACCGGTACGACCTGAGGAAGAACACCTGGTTGCAAGCGCTGTTCAACATCCGGCAGCGGTGGGTGCCGCTCTACCTGCGGGACGCCTTCTTCGCGGAGGTCTCTCCGGCGCAGAAGCTGGAGACGGTGAACGACGTCTACAAGCGCTACTTCAACACCAAGACCTCCCTTAAGGTCTTCCTGACGCAGTTCGAGCTCGCCATGGCGGCCCGGCACGAGAAGGAGGCGGCGGCTGACTGCGAGACGCTGCTCCGGCGGCCGGCGCTGAAGACGGCGTCCCCCATTGAGAAGCAGGCGGCGGAGGTGTACACGGGAGAGCTGTTCGAGAGGTTCCAGGACGAGTTCGTTGAGTGCCTCGCCTACAACGCCTACAAGATCAAGGACGGCGCTGTCTCCAAGTACAGCGTGGCCCGGGACGAGGACTCCCTCGACAACTTCGTCGTCTCCCTCGACGCCGGCAAGCGGGCCGCCACCTGCAGCTGCGGCAAGTTCGAGTTCGCCGGAATCCTCTGCCGCCACGTCCTCGGGGTCCTCCTCATGGTCGACCTCCGGGTGCTGCCCGACGACTGCTTCCTCCCCCGCTGGACCAGGAACGCCAAGGCCCGGACATCCTCCCTGGGCAGCGGCGCCGGCGCCACCGCAACTGCCACCGCCGCCGCGGCGCAGGGAACTATGGCTTCGAGGTACAACGACCTCTGCCAGGACGCCATCAGGCTGGCGGAAAAGGGAGCCTCATCGGCGGAGGTCTACAAGGTGGCCAAGGCCGCCATGGACAAGGCCTTCTCGGAGATCCTTGCCGCCGAGAGCATCCTCACCCGCGGCGCCGCCCAGCGAGACGCCATCAACATCAACGAGGAGATCACCATAGACGACGCCTCCGCCGCCGCGGCCGCGGTTGCCGCCACCGAGCCCTCGCTTCAGCAGGACCCCCAGAGGAAGGTACGCCATAGCCAGCGGCGGGCTCCTCCATTGCACGGCCCTGGTTTCCCCTCTCCCCTCTGTCTGGGGCTTCTAGCGGGCTCTGATGAATTCTTACTTCCTTCTTCAGGTGACTAATCTGCTAGGGCAGCTTTTGGGGTCGACCTGGTCGCCAATGTGACGAGGCGGCGGCGATCTGACCTCCTTCCCCACCCTCCCCCCACCCCTATGTCTCCGATGACCCCCCCCGCCGCCCATCTGACCGGGGGGAAGCGAGGCTGAGTCTTGCAGAACTTCCTCTTAAGGAAGATACAAGGAGAATCGCCGCCATTCTATTCTCTCTCTCTCTCTCTCTCTCTCTCTCTCTCTCTCTCTCTCTCTCTCCTGTCTGAAACTCCCGGCTTTGCCCCCTTGCTCTTCATTGGTCATACATACATCGTCTGCGGGAAGCGCCTGTCATGGTCGGATGAGGTTTCTGAGATTGGTTACCGACGAAGGGGATCCATGCCCACTGTGATAAACGGATTGATTATAAATAACAGGGGGGCTGGTTCCTCTGTGATGAACGAAGGGATTGTTAATTCAGAGGGTGTACACTCAGAGAAACCTGCCGGAGGAAGGAGAGGAATCTGAGTGAATACCCTTGGGGCGTGGTGGCGGCGGCGTTCAGACCTTGCGGGCCAGTGTCCTCTGCTTGGTGGCGTGCCGGACGACCTTCTCCTCGACGGGGAGGCCCTTCCGCCGGCGGACGGCGTCGATGAGCTTGCGGGCGGTGTTCGGGAGGACGCTGGCGCCGTCCCCGAACTCCTCGAGCTCCTCCTCCGTCTTCGGCACAAAGAAGGGGTCCTCCGGCAGGGCCTCCCAGTGGCTGAGCACCAGCAGCGCGCTCGCCGCCCCTGAGGTCCACCGCCGCAGCTCGTCGGCGAACCCGAAGCTCTCCGCCACCGGGACGTACGCGTGCACCGTGAACAGCGGGGACCCCTCCTGCATCTCCTCCTTCAAGATCCTCGCCCGCCGCCGCGACAGGACGGCGTACATCGGGCCCAGGTGCTCCGTCGTCGTGCTCAGCTCGCAGAAGTACATCCCCTCCACCAGTCGCGGCTTCGACCTGAGCACGGCGGCTCTGCAGGCCTCCTTCACCGCCGTCATGGCCTGACCGTACAGGTCCTGCTGCTGCTGCTGCTGCTGCTGCTCCGCCGCGCCGGGGAAGAGGAAGGCCTCCACCAGGAAGGCCAGGCCCCACATGGGCTCCTCGCACAGAGGGCCCGCCGCCGTCGCGAGCTGGAAACCTGAGACGACGATGCTCTTCAACCCCTCGGCTTCCAAGCTCAGCAACTCCCCCGCGTTCTCCGCGCCGGTGGCGGCAGTGTACTGTGCGCCTGAATCGGAGCCACCGCCGCCGCCGAGAAACCCCAATCTCTCCGACACCTGCGGCGGCCCGGCTATCAGAATGCCTTCCTTGTAATCCGCCGCCGCACCCGAAGGAGGAACGAGGAGAATGTTGGGGCCGACGTGCCTCGGGCCGAGCGCCCACATCCTCCGAAGGAGGAGGAGCAGTGAGCTCTGGTATCTCTCCACCTTGTCTCCGTCGAGGTGCTCGGAGGCAGCTTCGACCTCGCTGTCGACGGCGTCCAAGATCCTCTTCTTGAGCGCCTCCACCGCCGAATCGTCGCTTTGTCTGTGTTCTCCTCCGCCTGCTCCCGTAACGGCCACCCTCTCCTTACCTTCCAGGACGGGTCCGAGGACGGCAGCGCCGTCGTCGAGGACCTTGGTCAGGGAACCGGGGAGCTTCATAACCTGGACTCTGACAAGGCAGCGGCCATTGGGAGTCGTCCTCTCGACGACGCCGTCGCCGGCGCCGGAGAGGACGACCTTCAGGGCCTCCAGCGGGCTGGGGGCGTTCCCTTCGATGGTCTCCCTGTAAGAGACGAGCGGCGGCGACACCTCCAGGCTTACCTTCGCGAACCGGTCCTTGAGGTCCTTGATGCACCTCTCCAGGTGGACCTCGCCGGCGGCGGCGAGGACGTGCTCCCCTCTGGAGGAGACGGTGACCTCCACGAAGGGGTCGGCGTGGTCGAGCAGCCTCAGCCCCCGCGCGAGCGCCGCCATGTCCGCAGGGTCAGACGGCTCGATGGCCACCTTCAGCGTCGGGGCCACCTGGAACATCAAGCTCGAGAATGGCCAGCAGTTGACGGTGGAGGAGAGCGTCGCGCTCTTCAGGATCTGCCTGCCCAGACCTCGGATCGCCACCACGTTGCCGGCGCTCGCCGCCGCCACCGGCTTCAGACCTTGCCCCATCATCAGGTACAGAGAGTGCAGCTCTGCCGGCTGGATGTGCTTCTCCATGGATTCCCTCTTGAGCGGGTCGTACAGGGACGAGAGCACGAGGACCCTCTGCCCGGCGCGGAAGACCCCGCTGAAGATCCTCGCGAAGGCCAGGAAGCACTCCTCAGAGTCGCCGGCGGCGTCGTCCGCCGGAGCAGCGCCGGCAGGGAGCATCCGGAAGGGTACGGCGAACATCTTGGAGACGAAGGCGACGCAGGGAGCGTCGTCGCCGGAGTCGCAGGCCTCGACGGAGCTCCTCACGCGTTCGGCCTCGGAGATGATCTCGGAGGCGCCGCCGCCGCCGGTCACCGCCGCCGGTTCCTCCCTCCTGGGCATCAGGCGGGAGATCCTGAGGGACTGGGCAGAGGCGGGGTCAGGCATGCACTTGGCGACCATGGAGAGGACGGCCTCCGAGAGCGGGAGCCACCGGCTCATGACGGCCTGGAGGACGAGCTTGGGGTCCCTGTTCTGGAGCTCCCGGGGAAGGACGGAGAGGTTGAAGCTCTTGATGACCTTCTCGAGCACCCCCCTGTCGCCGCCGTCGCCGAGTGCCGCCTCGTAGACCTGCCAGAGGGGCTTGAGCACGAACTGCACGAACATGGGCTCGGGGTCCTTGCCTGCGCCGTCGACACCCTTCTTCCCGACGATCATCTTCCTCTTCGTGTTGTAGTAGCGCGGCCCCCACAGGCCCCGCAGCAAGGCGGCGGCGCTCGCCCCGAGCTTCGCGGCGTAGATCTCGGCGAATCGGCCGATGCAGAAGCCCCACCCGTCCAGCGCGCAGGCGAAGGCGACGTTCCCCTTCTGCGGCTGGAAGGTGTCCTCGTCGTCCCCTTCGTCCTCCACCAGCTCCAGGTCGCCGCCGCCACCGCCGGTCCCGGCGAGGAGGGAGTCCACGTCCGAGAGGTACTTCTCCGACCG
This sequence comes from Spirodela intermedia, assembly GCA_902729315.2. NCBI lineage: Eukaryota > Viridiplantae > Streptophyta > Magnoliopsida > Alismatales > Araceae > Spirodela > Spirodela intermedia. The sequence goes on from LR746273.1 coordinate 4,404,360, forward strand.
GTAGGCGCTCATGATGCCGTTGACCTCATGGACGATCCTCTGCAGACGGGTGTAGGCCTCCATGGGGGTGAACTTGAGCTCGGTGATGAGCCGGTCGATCTTGTTCAGCACCAGACAGGGGGTGAGCTTCTCGACCCAGGCCTGGCGGAGGACCGCGTGGGTCTGGATGTGGACGCCCTCGACGGCGTCGACGAGGACGAGGGCGCCGTCGCTCATCCGCACGGCGGTTGAGACCTCGCTGCAGAAGTCCATGTGCCCCGGGGAGTCGATGAGGTTGACGGAGTAGCCCTGGTACTGCAGCGCGATCGAGGAGCTCTTCATCGTGATGGCCCGCCGCTGCTCCTCGTCCAGGTAGTCCATGAATCGCAGCCGCCCCGCCAGCTTCGGGTGGACCAGCCCGCCGCCGCTGGAGGCGATCAGGTGATCCGCCAGCGTCGTCTTCCCGTGGTCGACGTGCGCGAGGATGCAGATGTTCCTGATCTTCCTGCAGTCCCCCATCGCGCCGCCGCCCGCAAGTCCACCCTCCATCCAGAGAATCCTATCTCTTCCTTCCACCCGATCGAACCAGCCGAATCAACCCGCCGGCGGTAGAATTTGCAGGAAGTTGCGATCGACGAGTCACGCGCAAAGCATTTCCCCACCGGAAGGGGGACAGAAGTAATCCCCAATCTCTTCCGCCGGAAAACACCCAAAACCTAGGGGGTGGAGAAGTCGATTACCGTGTCTCTTAGGGTTCCACCCCCGCCCTCTGGCTCTGAATCTGAGACGCCGACGAAGCTCCCCCTCCTCCTAGGCCGAAAGGAGAGCTCAGTTCCCCTCCGACACCTCCACGGCAGCGGCCGCGGCACGCCACCATGCTCCGCCGGAGGCTCTCAAGAAGTCGCCGGCGCAGCCAGGGAGACGACGGCTGCGGATAGCATCTTACACTCGGTAGATTCTGTTTAAGAAGGTAAGGGAGCGTGAAGGGAAGGGTTTGTTTGTTCTACTTCGACCCGATAGGTAATCCGGCATCCACATCCGACGGTGGGCCCGACCCAATACACGCTCTTTCGGAAAGCTTCTCTCTCCAATGGACTTGACTTGCTTCTGGGCCTAATTTTTTAAGGCCTGGGCACTCCCGGTCGGGCTTACACCTCGCCCGGCCCATTAACAGCCTCGCCTTGCCGAGAGAATCCAAGCTACCTCTGATAACACAGTCAATGATAATAACTGACGTTGACTCCGGCACGTCAAACGCACCGAGTCAAACCCCCGACGACCGTGGTGGCCGGAGGTAGATGTCAGTAGATGTTCTAGGCAGTGTTCACTGGATGGAAGAGGTGGGTTGACCCGCGGCAGAGGGTGGTGGGCCCAACCCGTTTACCTGCCTGCTCCGGGCCTCTGTACAGGGGCAATATGATGAGCTGGAAATTGCAATTCACCCGTCACAAATGGAATTATTTTTCGTTTTTTTTTTCCCGGTCTCCTGCTCCTGTCTTCCTCTTCTGCGCAGCGCCGAGTGTACTGTGTTCTCCGACTACCACACCTGAAGGACGAACTTCTCAAGACACCCAGTCTGCAACAAGAACCGAAGAGGGTAGGTAGGTACGAAGTGATGATTGGAGAAAAATAAAAACGGGAAAAATAAAAATAAAATTAGGGTTCGAGAATAATTTACAGTAATAATAATAAAAGCTGATGTTTGAGGTATCAAACAAGAACCTGAAGTAGTAATAATTTACAGGTATTCATCGAGGGGATCCAAAATAATAATAATAATAATAATAATAATAATAATACTGAACGAGAAACAACGAGGGTAGGGATGATTGGAGAAGAAAAAAAAAGGGGGGAGAGAAAAGAGAGCCTGGTAATTCATAATCACGATAGTTGGAATGCATCGTAGGACCGGGCGTTCATTGAAGGGAACCAAAATAAATAACTAGTAGTAGTAATAATCAAGATACTAATATGAAACGAGGATGAAAACTCGGAGCAAATGGGGGGAAGAAAGAAATTAAGGCTCACCGAAGAAAGGCCACGTCGGGCTCGGCGGAAGCAGGCGCCCCACTGAAAAAAGAAACTGCTCCACTATTTCATCATCACTCCCTCAAGCTTTTTATTGCACAAAATGATCGCCTAGCTCTAATAGATTGAAACCCTTCCTCCACCGATGAAGATGATCTCCAGGGCTTTTTTTCTCAGCTCCGGTGAACTCAGATACCCATCGCCTGACCAGGCCCCAGCAGCGGCGGCGGCAGCTTCGGCTTCACATGCTCTTGCAGGAGCTGCCTGGAGACCTGATCGGACAGGACGATCCGCCCAGAGGATCGCTCTTGCTGGTGCAGCCCCCAGTAGAGCTCCAGGCCGGGGTCGGCGCAGGTGGGCCAGTTGACATGAACGCCGGCGGGGACCTTCTGGGCCCTGGGGGCGCTGTCGGCGAGGAACCCGGGAGACCGCTGCGTGCCGCCAGTGAGCGGCGTGGAGGAACCTGATGTGGTCCGAGGGCTGGATATGGGGGAGGGGGACAGCCTCCCGCTGGCATGGTGGGTGGCGAAGGAACCTGGGAGGGGGCTACCGATGGGAGACACCGGGCAGGACATGTTCCTCATCTGGCAGCCACTGCAAGCAAGATCGGAAGAACACTCGGATTAGATTTTTCTCTGCAGGAAACGGAAAGAGTGGAGGAAATCTGCAGCGAAATGAACTAAAATCGAGGAGAAACTAAAAGGGGAAGAACAAGTTCATAAGAGGTGGATCAACAAGTTCACCCAGTAGATGTACTGAATCAATGAAGTGAGCAATGATCTCTGCATCGTATCTTCCCCATCTTGCCCAAGGCCTAGCTCACCATTTTTTCCGAAATTCTGACCAAAGTCAATGGATCCAGGGGACCCTTAAAAACATGAAATCACCTGGATGTGGAGCTGGTCTTCGTTGCCTTAAGTCGTTGGATTGCCAACCCTTGCACATCCACGAAAGATAAATTCCTTCCTTGTCCACTACTCTGAATGCCATCATCAAACAAGAAATAAATACATAAGTAAATACATAAATGTGATGAAATGGGGACGATAAATAATCAGAAAGCATGAATTTATTTCCGAATCGTAAAATCTGGAAAAAGAAAAGAAAAAAAAGAAGAAGAAGCAAGAGTATCCCCGTGGGTACACCTTGACAGGCAGGGGAGCTCAGATCTTTGGCACAATGTACGATATCAACTTTCAAAATGGAAATTATAGGAATTGAAATAGAAAAATGCTGACCACGGTACAATCAAATCCAAACATGGGATGTAGTTTAGGCATTCAGCCAAATGATAGATGCCTGAAGTAGAGGATAGATAACACGCTCATGGATGACAAATTTGAGATAATTTACAAGAATGCGGCTTCCTCACAGCTCAGTACCAGTAAAATAATACCAAAAAAAATTTAGGAGGGGTTGTCGGCTTTTAAACCGATAGCTATTGGAAATTAAAAGCAAATACGCGCATAATAATGCAGCATTAGCATTAACATGAACCCACCAGGGTAAAGTGGATGTAGAAAGGGAAAACATTACCTTGGAACCCGCTGTGGAAGGAGCGCCTGCTGGAGGTTCCACTGTCTCGGACCCAGCGATAGGCCTTGAAATAGGAGCCGCGTTTCTCACAAAAGGATGCCCTAGAAGCTGAACAGCGGTGGGACGGTTGGATGGTTCTCGCTGCAAGCACTGTCGTACGAAATCCTTCCCCTCGTCAGAGAGGTGATCGGGGATTGTTGGAAGCTCCTTGCTATTCCCGATTTTGAACATCGCCGCAATCTTCAGATAGGAGTAAACAAAATATCAGAAGAATGCAGATATGGAAACATGAAATGAAACACACTGTAAGCTCATCCAATTTTATTTTATTTACTGATTCCTTATAAGAACACCTACGCATCTAATCTAGTGAAAGAAAATGGCATTAGTAACGAGTAGCCAACATGTTATTCAACAATATCTGACCCATCTCACCAGTTCGTATCAGGCACGTATACAAGTTCCAGAATACGAAGCTGTAGTTTTACACTTCAAATTATTCTTTTTTATTACCATGAGATTTTATGTATTCCTTAAAACTTCATCTCCTTCAGAAAAACACCACTGCCGTAACAAAAGAAAAGATAAACCACTTAAAAATGGCAACCAGCCAAGGGAAAGGATCTATTTCCCCCCCTGCTGCAAACTAAATCATCCCAAAGTTCAAACTTCCCAACTTTGGGAGTGATATGAAGCTGAGTAAGCTCCTATTAATCCCTGAAGCCAACTTATTCATTCCTAATCCACTTGCGACATACTACCTTTGTTCAGGACCCCGGGTTTTTTCTAATGAGATCATTTTAAATGTACACCCGTCAAGATAACAATATCTGGGTTGATGCCCTTCATAAATAATATTCTAAGCAAAAAAGAAAAAAAGACAAAATAATGTGGCCTCCAACTAGAAGATGAACTAATAAATGTCTATCTTTCTAAAATGGTTGACAAACTTACACACTCATAAAAACACCAATTTCCCATTATCACCATGAAAACAACACATATAAGACCATAGAGATTTGAGAGCTCGAAACCAGGCACCAGATTCAACAACTACTATGGCTGCTAAGGACCATTCTTATTCATTTGCATGTGCTTCACATATCAAAGCATTAGCCGCGGTGTTAATTCTTAATAACCAAAAGCTCGGATTAGGCATTATTTGGTCTCACTTTAACATAACTCATGCATAATTTTGATACGTTATCCTGGCAGTGCAATGGGGACCATAATTCATTGAAAACTATACCAAAAAAATATGACGTTATTTTTTCTTGTATGTTTAGTATGCCTACCGCACTTATTTTAACCCCAAAGAGGCCTCATCCAGATGTATGATCCTCAAGAAACAATGCACATGCAGTGTCAGGTAGGCATATTCTTCTCCTGACTTCATACTGGAAGCATGGTACTTTATACTTGGATATTGACGTCCTTAATTCCAATGACATTTGAATTCATGAACCTAACCGGCACATTTTTCAACTTCATGAACCCTCTATTTATTATGATCACATCTACTGCACGTTTGATACACTACATAGCTGTTTTTAGTTTTAAAACTTAGCAAAGTAGACATTAAATATAAGCATAGTCTGAGATGACGTAAACTGGCGAATAGAGTCCTGAAAACATGACCTGAACCCAGATTTACTGGGTCCTGGCCCACGACAAGATACTATTTCACAGGTTAAACAAGGATACCAAGCTACTTCCTAACTGACATGTTCATTAATATACAGTCAGTATCACAAAAGAAAAAAGAAACGAAAAAGATATAGCAGCTTGGAATGGACAGACGTGAAAATGAATATATTTATTTTAAAACGAAAGCACTCAATACTGCTTAACACATAGTACAGCAAATGACTTCTCATGATGAAGGTATCGGCCTTGTTCGGCAAGATGTGCTATGCTTCATAGAAAAAGGGAAAAACTCACAGGTAACACTGGTGAGAAGATGCGTACATTAACATTGAGAATCATTTCTTATTCTCAGATTGGTGTTACTATCTTGATATAATGGCTGCGAGGATTTTAATATAGAAAGAATAAAAGCTAACTTCAGTTGCATAACATTTTTTCCAGATTATCTAGACAACCAAAGAAAAATGAAAATAATAAAAACCAAGAGTTCAATGCAGAAATAACAAACCCCTTCATACTGGCTCCAAGGTGGCTTTGATGTAGCCATCTCCAGGACAGTACATCCGAGACTCCATATATCAACAGCAAGATTGCACCCATTTGAATTTTTAATTACCTGAATGAAATGTGCAATTGAGAAATAATACCAAGAACATTTGTGCTAGAATTAAGTAGAAATAGTAGTGAATAGAGAACCTCTGGTGCCATCCAATAAGGGCTTCCTTTGAATGACAAGGGACATGACTGTCCAGTAATCTACAAAAGAAGTTGGATACGAGGAAAGTCGTAAGCTTTGAAATAAAATAACCAACAACAAGGAGACAAGGATTTTGACAATGGACAGCTGGAATTCCATCACAAACTTAGTGTGTGTGTGTGTAGAGAGACTGAAAAAGAGAAAAATGCAAGCCCGTCCACATAGTACAGGATGGCAGAAGCTGCTAACCAATATGAACTGCAAAACTAGAGTTGGAAATCATCCCCTGGGAAATTTAGTTTTGCATTCTATCAAATCAAGGGGAGATCACTCAAAAGTCTAAGATGATAGCCTCATTTCACTGTGATGTACTCTGGAAGCATGCTATCAAATCTCCTATTTTACTGCTGAATGGAAATCAGTTACCCCTCTCAAAACCACAGAACATGCGAGTATCTGTGTCATATTCTGCATACCAGAAGAAAATTGCTAAGTATTTGCTAAGTGAAAATGTTCTGTACCGCAACAGAAGTCTACTGATGATCACAAATTTTGTAGGAGCTGCCCAGAGTCCTGTTCCCAAGCAACAGGCGTCACATAAGCTTCTCCAAACAAGTGCTCACCTTGGTTGTAGACAGGTGATTCAGACAAGATGCCCTAGGTGCTACGATGATAAGGATACAATGAAGCACACTTATCAGCATCAGCAAGTTGGTAGGATAATCTGATCCTATCTCCTTTCATTTACCAGTCGTAAAAGAAATAAGGAATGAGGAGGCAGGCGTAGCCAATTTCATCAGGAGGCACAGAAGGAATAAGGAATGCAAGTAGGTTCCAGTTGGTCTTGAAGAAGATTTGAAAAGTAGGAACTAAGGCTAATTTCTAAAAATTACAGAATGAAAGAAATGGCAACTTCGGGCAAAGGGCTGCACGTCATAAATTCATGGTCGTCAAACTCTATATAGAATGTGACTAATAGAGAACATGTATGTACGTTCTCTAGGTGTTCGGAGGCTATGCATGTTGGCAGAAAGAAAGTTGGACAACTGTGACAGAGAGAAAGTAGATAATCCGTGTCAACTCAGTCAATTTACAGCTGGTTCTTCTTTCTTTTTCCCCTAATTTCGAGGAAGATAGAGAATAGCACCCTCCCGAAATTCCGAACCCAATCAACTTATTCTGAGAACCAATATAGCTCATACTTCAAAACATTCTTAACTAGCACAACAGCGCTCAGCTCCAAAGGAAAGGGAACCAAAGTATACCCCAAAGGATTCCCCTATTTGTTACATGAGGTTGCTTCTCGTTCTCCAAATCTTCATTACTTGAAAATGAATACCAAAAGGAAAATAACAATCCAAATGGAATTATAACGAGAGAAGGTAAAAAAAGAAAGTCATCCCTGTGAAATTTAAGCAAAATCAACAACTTTAAGAAAGTTACTACAAATGTGATTCCCACATCATGGCAATAGGTATTATAGTATAGATGAAAGTAATAATGCATGGACCAACTGACAACTTACATGTTTTGCCATCCCAAAATCTGCAAGCTTTATGCGTCCTTTAGGATCCACAAGAATATTGGCACCCTTTATGTCTCTGAACAAAACATAGAGGTCAGCCAAGAACAATGATTCTAGAAGTTGAAGATAGAGCAAGAGATTATCAAGAAAGAGATAAATGCTGTTATGACGCACGCAATCAATTACACACATTTGAGCTGAGTTATCCAGAAAAACTAAAATGTTAGGCACACCTGTGAACAGTGTTCTTGGCGTGCAGATATGCGAGACCAGAAAGGATTTGCCGAGTATAGCTGCGAATTGCCAGCTCACCAAATCGCCCATATTCTTGGAGAAGTTTGTGGATGGATCCACCAGAAACATACTCCAAATAGATGTATAATTTATCATCTAACTGTTCAAGAAATAAATTCAACCAGATTAACGATAGAGTAGGTAGCGAAAATTAACTGAATGTCATTCTTTGTCTCATTAAACCAGATTAATTATGTCAATACGGCGGCAAACAACTAAATTATCAAAGAAATGACATCCTATTAAATACAACGATAAACAACTAAATCATTACAGAAAATTCTTAAAAAATTGATTAAAAAAAATTCATTTTCAATAAACTATTTTACAGTATTTTCAGGTCATTAAAATTAAGAAAGCAAAGAATAATGACGACGCTTCAACGATTATTTATCTCTAGAATATCACAAAAGGCAATGACCGATGTATTTTTTCATCTAAGCATCATTTTCATCTGAAAATAATAGAATCATCTAGATTTTTTACTCATAATCATGATGCATGTAGAAACCCTGCCAGACAATCGTAACATAAACTCAAAAAGTTAGCAGCAGATGCAAAGGTCCATCTAGATGGTTGGCATCTGACGCCCTTGTTTTACCACTCACACATACGCGCTTGTCTCATAATAACAATGATGGTGCACCCGAAACATCATTTTGGATACAGAAGACAGAATCGGATTCTCCTCAACCCCTACCTCTTTTGCTCACACCCCATGAGTACGGGCATCCCCAATACCACAGGCATGCTACAGCCTACATACAGAAAGCAAACCTGACCCAGCAACACATGAAAAATGGATTCGACTCACCATAACAGAATGAGTATACAGGCAGTATCATTTTGAATCGAGGAAACAGGAATAGATGTCCATGGCTCGGAAGCATTGTGATTCCCTTTACAAAAGAAGTACCTTTTATAGCATTAAACTGAAGGGGTAACATGGACACCAAACATTCATACAGCAACACAGAAATACTCTCAACACACTATGATAGTGTTAGCAGCCCAGCAACATCCTTTTTGGATCCAGTGGACAGAATCACGCCTATACAATGGAAGTAATAAGAGCCTAAAGCGTCAGAGATACCATGGACATTCTAGGACAAAACATCATTAACCAATCCGATTTGGGCGCAGTGGGGTGAAGGATCCTATCTCCCTATGAACTGAGGGCAAAACCAGAACTGACCAAATTAAGAATCAGGAAGAGCTTCAGTTTTAATATTACTGCACCCTGCCGCAAAAGAGAACAAAGTTTATAAAAGGAGAGGATTGATAACTCCCGCGCACAAGACATAGCCAGTCCAAAAAGAAAAGAAGATTACTATGGGTTAAAAGCCCAACACAACCAGACATGTAAAAATGTAAAGCGTAAGATATAACCAACATTAATTTTGGTGGGAAACTAGAAGGCTCCACCAGGAGTCATGGTACAAGCAAACACCTCTAAACAGCCACACGCTGCTTTCATGTGCAATCACACAGCCTCCATAATCAAAGCTAAGACTAAGACAATTGTGCTATAGAAGCAGTCAAGATATGCCCACACTAAGATAATATGGAAACATATTTGATACTTTTTGGTTTTTTTATTTCGAATGGAGAATCAATAAGATGTGCCAATATTTCATGTTCAAAATAACAAGGAAGACAAAAAACGATAAGCGTAAGAACCGATCTGGTTAATCAAAACGAATTCTGACATAACCTCAATCAACAACAAAGGCAACTACATAAAATAAATAGTATTCTATAAAAGACAATGAGCATAGAAGAAAATTAAGTTAAAAAGGTAATAGATGACTTTAGGATTTCAAGTTTAATAGAAGTATCAATTAGATAAATCAACAAGATCATGATACCATGTCAGATCCATGATACCGCACAATGTTTGGATGCCTCAAGCGACTTAAGAGGGCAATTTCCTACATGAAAATATGCGCATGAAATTAGATACAGTTTCAAAGAAAGAAGTATAGCAGTTAATCATAAAACGCATATATAACACAATAACTTATGTCGTAAACTGATAATTTTTTACCTGCCCCAACTGTTTTGCACTTTCCTTTGACTTTGCATCGTCTGAAAAAAGTGTCACTTCCTTTATTGCACGCATTTCACCACTGTCACTAAAGTCAGAAAAATTATGTAAGATTCCTATTGAGCCAAACATTATTGGAATTTAGAGAAGGATGCTAGATTACAGTACCAATTAGCATGGGAAAGCAGAAAGAATCCCTAGGTTCCACTTAAGACAAAAGATGTAGCGAAAATAGTGGTCGAATATCATCAGGTTTTCAAGGCTAGAAGTAACATATCCTATCTAAAAAGAATATGCCAAAAATACCCTTTCAAAAACGAGATATTATCTCCATTCAACTGCCTTGCGGCATTACGTAGAATCACACTTCTGTGTCATCTATCTTACAAACAATCCACTTCTTTGAAACATCCTGAAGAAATAGTGGGACGTACTTCCAGATAGTCAAGTACCCCTTAACCCATACACACCTCCCAGAAAGAAACTCCCACTACATCCTGCCACTAAAATTCAGAAAATATTTAGATCTTGTACGTCTTGCATTCCTTCAAATTATCGCTCTTGATAAATGCTAACGACAGACAACAGAAGAATGCATCAAGAAGAAATGAATGGAATAAATTGGACCCAGTTCTTCAGCAGGCCCACAGTCAGAAATCCAACAACCATAAATGTCATTGGTCTGATGTACGCCATTTAGAATAGAAAATGACACTTTTATATAGAGAAAAACATACATGGTCAGAAGTAAGGCAATTCACAGGTAGTGGGAAACACTAGTGTAAAAAATAAGAACCTACCCCAATGAATTTTGAGCATCTATGAGATGCTAACAGAAATTATCAGAACAGACAAGGCATAATTATCAGAGAATCTATGAGTAGCCTTAGCTCAAACTTCTTTAACAGCAACGAAATATCACCATAGAACAAACCGACTAGGTCTAAGAATGAGGTAGGCATACCTGTTAAAACCAATATACACGTGCCCAAATGTGCCCCTTCCGATTAACTTTCCCTTCTTCCAGTGTAAACCAGGGCTTGCGGGATTATCTGATCTTCCAGGGCTTCGAGGATATGGAGAAGGATTATTGGACCCAGAACAAGATGAGGGAAAATGAGAGGCATTAGGATTAGCCATTGGGGGTAGAGGAAGGCGATGTCTCTGTTTAGGTGACTCAGGTGCGGTCCCACAAGCACATGGATGTAATGGAGAAACAGCACCACTATGAATTCTAGAGCTGGGCCCAGGACTTGTCATTCTAGGACTGGGTATTGGGGAGCATTCAGTGCTGCCCCTGCTGTGCAACCAAAACAACTGGCCCGACATATCTCCTCCCATGGAATTGTGTCCAGATGTCTGACCAGATCCTGGACTAGAGCACTGACCAGATCCAAGGAGATTAACATCATGGTACGGCTTTGCTCCCAAAAAAGCAGAAGTTGGAATCTGCTCTGGACAGACCACTCTCTTAGGACTTCTAGTAGGGCTTGACATTGAACTGTCAGGTGCACTTGCAAAGGCACCATGACGGGCAGTCTGTACATAAGCCTGATTCGCTAAAAGTCCATGCTTGGGTGATGTAGATGCAGTTCGAATGTTGAAAAGAATACTCGCTGGCTTTGCAGTTTCTCTTGCATTCTTCGGGGAAAATTTTGTCGATTGACCCTTACAGGCCACACTTCAACAAGAAACATCCAAATTATTCTATAAGAAGAATATAGAGGAAAATGATCGACATCAATGAGCAAAAGTGCACCAAAACATACCTTAAAAGGTTATCGACGACCATTCCGCCACCATTTTCAAAATCATTCCCCACAGGGCTCTGAAGCCGAGAATCTGGAGTATCCTCACTCTCAATGGAGCAATTACTCGAAACAGAAGCGGTAGCCAAATCTGCCTCATTATCTATTGCATCTGGCCTGCTTAAGATATGATGCGGAGTTGGAAGAGGCAAGTGTAGAGGAGGTTTGCCACGCTTCTGCAGAATTGGACTTGGTACATGTGTAGCAGATTGGCACATAATGTCTGAGGCTGGCACCCGTGGAAGTGGAAGAGGATGAGCATGTGCTCTATCAGCAAAACTTTGACATCGAGAAACCTGAGTAGAGGGTGATGGTGATCTAGACCCTACTGTTGATCGAGCACCCTTTACTGAAACTGTGTCACTGCATCGCCTTAAGGACCCTCCTAATCTTGTGTTCCCCTTTTGTACTGTTGGATTGATGAATCTATGTATGGTGTCAATGAAGTTCTCCTTGCTAGTCTTCTTCTTTACATCCTTGGAAGATGACTTTCCCCACCATGATGGCATCTTAAATATAATAAATTTTTAAAAAGTTTTGTCCTTAAAGTAAGCGCCCTAGCTTGTATGATACAACCAGGTTACAAAGGACAGACAAAATCGAATAATGATGAGTTTCACCAGTCTGGCAGAAATCATCAATCATTGGAAGAAATCATGAGACTTCATGCACGAAACATCAAGTAAAGCCTGTTGAAATGAATCCTGGGTAAAATGTGTGCATTTGAATAACCTAGAAAAGGAAACATCAAAGTTAACTCATACTTAACGCAGAAATAATATAGTAAACAAAGTAATCTATCTAAATAAAATAAAACAATTCATAACATCACTAGATACAAATCTACATTCCAAAACTGTTTTTATCACAGTAATAACACATAAAATTGGCCTCATCTATATCATTAAAAGCAATTAACACACTCAAATAGATGACATCAAGTGAAGGAAGCCATAATGATCAGTAACCAACTGACCCTCTAAGGAAAGAAAAAGCAAAGCAAGGCCATAATGAGTACGACATGGTATGATAGACGTCAACCTTAAATACCTAATCCAAATAATACGACTGAGATGGTACATATGCAATCCAGAAATCCAAGATAACTCTTAAGATATGCAGGAAGAAAGAAAGCATTTGATTTTCAGTTCAAAAGACACAAACTGAATCAAGAGAATACTGGTTTAGGTGAAGATTTATGGGCAAGCAACAGATACAATTATTCATGGATTTTAAAAGGTAATGTTTTAATGATAAAACCTGGAAAGAAGGGGAGTATTTAACAATTAATAACTTTTCAAATAAAATTGGTAGCTCCCAGATGATATCCCTGAGAAATAACAGAGCAGCATTTTCCAACTCTGAAACTGTTAATGGTTTTTAGATATGTTTCTGGCAAACATCAACCAGAAAAATAATTATTACAGAGTAGCAACACGAAAGATGAGCAGGCTAAATAAGGGATTTTCTGAATATTGCAAGAGAAAAAGCTAGTCTCCATGGGACATTGCAGAACAATAATAAGGGGGTGATGAAATTAAATGTCTCTCACAAAGATTTTCCGATTCCAGTTTCCATATGCTTTCAATAAATGATGAGCTATAGGTCAAAAAGTGATCTACATTCACCTACTCCCACCTTTCGTTTTTATTCTTCATGACCTCCTTCTGAGTGAAAAAATAACTCAGATGTCAGTTGACTTAATCTATATATGTTTTCTAGATATGAGAATGAAATAAAGCTTTTTTTCTGGATGACATACATCTTGCTGGGGATGCCAATTGTGAGTTTTCCCGTGCTGTCAATTGTGAACACCAGTAGTCGAAGTACAAATTTTTCGTTCTAATAAAATTTTGGCAAACAAATAAACGTCCATCCAAGTCAAGCAAAACTATGAAAACCAGAAACATTAACAAAAGAAAGAAACATTCAATACAACACAGATATTTCCATACCACATGATGATAACAAATTTTCTGCATCGACAGACCTAGATCAACATAAACCGAAATTTTCGACTAATGTTAAGATAAATATGTTTCCTCACTGTCTCAATGAAATCGTCCAGTAAGAGCTCCGTTCACGTTTTGACATTATGACATTTCTAAAATACTAAAACAGCACAGCATATGGCCTTCCGTTTTCGAAGTTAATTCTTCACGAAGCTATACTTGGAAAGAAGTTTGCACCGCAATGAATAAAATAATATTATAAATTATTGGCAAATAATATGAAACCAGAGTCTCCCGATGCCCTGTATTTTACCAAAATACGATTTGAGAATGAGCCATTTCTGAGCCAGAAATGAGTTAGTGTAAATCAACTGAGTTGACAGAATTTTCAAGCCATTTTGTGCAGATATGTGTCTACTGTAACTAAAACGGTGCCATCAGTAAACGAAACTGTTTTTCTCTTAGGTGGATAATACCACATGTTTATGAACTATGAAGGAGAGGACTACATAAGCATATGATTGGTGTCCCAAAAGTACATCTGCGGAGTCCTGGAGAAGAAGGCGCAGTTTGGGTTGACACATACTACGACTTCTCATACATATTGCCTCATGTGGGATCTACCCATTCTCGTAAACATCACAGAGAGACACTAAATGATGTCCTGAAGTCTGCCCCAAAACGGTATGGACCACATTGGGGTCCTTACCCCTCGAGATGTGGGACTGAAGTCATTTGCAATAACTAATGTTTGAAGCCCACTCCGCCTCTCTATAGCACATAGAGATGACTACTCTCTATAGTGAAGAGCATCGATAGCAAAAGGGCTCGCCTGTTCCGCTCCTTCTAAATGCCCCAATAAGCAGCATGCAGGACAAAATAGTAAAGAAACCAACCAGTAAATTACAAAAAAATTAGATTAACAAGCCGATGAAAAATAAATTTCAGAAAAACATTAATGTGCTTACCATAAGTCGCATAAAAATAATGACAAAAGAAACAAAGACTGCGCCAAAATATTAGGATACTAAAAGTGATCGCTTACGTTAGATAATACCACAGCCAGTCCTCGCAGCTCAGCCATCATCCAGCAATACAAGCCCCGTGACCACCCAACGTATTCAATCCATCAGACCTGAGCCTACGGGACAAGGCAATCCGAGCCCTAGCAGCTAGATAGGAGGAAGAAGAAAAGCAGGATCAAGGAGCAGTTATAACTCCCCAGTCCAACAATTTCAGAAACCTGACAAGGAAACAAAGTAAAAAGAAAAATAAAGTGTCAGTGAGCGAAAAGAGAGCGAGAGATAGAGAAAGATGCGGTTAACAGAGAGTGCGCTTCGGCTTACCCCACTCCATGACACTGATCGGGGAGCGCCCAACCCCAGATCCGTAGAGGAGGAAAGGGAAACCGCCGCGTCCACTCGCTCGAGGATATCCCAGAGTTTCCGGGGAAAGCGGAGAGCCGGGGACCCCTCGGACCAGACCGACCAGCGAGGGTTAACGACAGCCCCGCCGCGGCCACCCAACGAAAGGGAAACGCCGCTGGACCACCAAGGAAGGAGGGCTCAGGGTGCACAGTGCGATGGATCTGCAAGAGGAGAGGCGAAGTCGATGATCACCTCCCGCGGGCTCCGCAGGCTAGAGAGAGAACGAGAGCATTCCCAGTGCCGAGGACAGACAGTGAAAGCAAGTAGAGGGGAACCTGAAGGGGAAAAAAATAATACTTTCCGACCATTATTAATAATATAGTATTTATATTCGTGAATTTTTAATGCCACGCCAAGCAAGGACTTTATCCATTAAATTACCATCATTGAATTTCCATCATTTAAAAAGTATATTTAATGATATGTACTTGTAAATTCAAGTACTTTTTTCACATTGCAAGCAAATTAAATGACTGGCCTAAAAGAAATAAAAACTAAATATATATACAATACATTACTTGAATTCATAAATTAAATATAGTACATCATAAATATAAATATATATGTGACTTTTTTTTTTATTCTCGTATGTTTCACATAGTCGATTTGCCCCTAGTTCTGCACACGAAATTAGTTAGTAATAAGATAAAACTTAATTAATTTTTGTATATTGTTATATAAAATAAAAAACCAAAAACCTAAAAAATAAACAAATAAATAAACCTTCAAATTGATGACTTTGAATGGAACACATCGATAATGTAATAAAATAGGTGATCATCAATAACACATCAATATTTTTAGTATTATTTACTTCAAAAAAAAAAGTGTTGTGGAGATATGAATTTGTAATTTTTTCATAACATAACTTCATTCAAAAATAAATGTTAGCCCATTTTACCACCAACAAAATGCATTGTATAATTTTATGTTTTCAATATAACTCATTGTCATTTAAAATTTTACTATTCAATAACATTTGATGTCCCTTTTTACAATGTTTCTAGGAGAGGTGAGTAGAAAAGAAAGTCATAACTTATCTATTGAACTTTGTGTGAGTAAAGAGAATAAGGAGAGAGAGAGTCTTCTACCCTATGTATATATAGGGAGAGAGAGAGAAAGAGAGTAGAATAGGCCCATTAGGCTCATATAGCTCATACAACCCACCCACACTCTCCCTCAAATTGAAGAATAGATGGCCAACATTCCCAACGTACTATAGAGAGTATCATAGGATATCTCACTCAAACTCTTTATGAAGATATCTACTAGCTGCTCTGATGGTACAACATGTGGTGTTGTGATGAGTCCTTTGAGGACATTGTTGCTAATATAATGACAATCCACATCAATGTGCTTCATGTTCTCATGAAATGTTAGGTTGCTTGCGATGAAGATTACCATCTGGTTGTCACAATACATAGTCATAGGAGTGTGTACTAGAAAGAACAACTTCTAAAGAAGTGAACGTATCTACATTATTTCACGTGTAGTATCTACCATAGCCCTATATTCGACTTCAACATTAGAGTGAGAGACCACATTTGTTTTTTGCTATGTCAAATGAAAAGGTTCCCTCAAAGGTATGCAATATCTAGATATAGATTTGTGATCACCCTTGTCGCCTACATAACTTGAATTTGAGTAAGGCTCAACTTGAAGATGTCCATGTTGTTGATTTATCAGGCCTTGTCCCAAAAGCATGTTTGACATATGCCAACACTTGCAATGCTCATAACTAGTGTGTTTGTCATGGTTCATGTATAAATTGACTGAGAAGTCTCATAATATAGACAATGTCAAGGCAAATGACTATCAAGTAGACATCTTCCCAATAAGTCGTCAATACCGATTGACATCTTCAAAGAGAGGAGATATGGTGTCTTGTAAATTAGGTCTTGAGTCAATTGATAATAACTCAAGTTTGCATCTTAATAAATCAGCATCCTCTAACAAATTCAACATATACTTACATTGAGATGAAATTATTCATCCATGTTGATAAGTAAACTCAATCCTCAAGAAGTAACAAGGTTTGCTCATGTCTCTAGTGATAAAGTGTTCATGTAGGTGAGCCTTAGTTTGTGTAATGTCAACCATGTCACTATCTATGAAAAATATGCCATTGACATAAACTACTAGAATATTACTGACGTGACTTAGTTGTTGTATAGTAAATCACGCAAATTTAAAATTTATAAAACTAAAAATTATCAATTTTTAGATATTTAAAATTATTTCTGAACAAATATATCAATTATAATTCAATAAAACTTTCAAAAATAGTAATAATTTTCTAGGTCAATCACAAGGATGTAATATAATATTAGGTAATTATTCAAAATTTTCCTCAAATAATACAATTTTCTATGAGTTTTATACTAAGAAATAAAAATAAAATATATTTAAAATTCATGAAAAAAAGGAAATAAGGGTGTGGATGTCAAGATGACGTCATTGCCCGACGAATGCGAATCGGGCAGAAATAGAGTTTCACCCAGCGATTCTTACGTAAGCGATTACAAACGATTTAATTGATCAAATTAAGATTTGTAAAAGCTAAAAAAATCGTAATTGAATGAAGTATATTTTGATAAATTTAAATCACACAAATTATCACTAAATGAAATGAAAATTAAGTTGAAAGTAGGAAAACAGAGTTCTGGCGTCGCGGTGACGATGCATCGGCGATGTACCGAATTCTTAAGCATTCGGGAGGATCATTGTGCAGTGTCCACGGTCTCGAAAGCTCTCCTTAGATAAAGACGACGTGGGCAATCTCTAGATCTCCTTGCGAAGTCTAGATCAATGAAATGGGTCGTCGAATCGTCTTCGACGGTTGTCATCCGGCGTAGTAGAAAAACGGCGACTTTGCAGCTCTCTGACGGCTATCACCTGATAGAGAGGAGCTGGATGGAGGTAGGGCGTGTGTCAGGGAGCTTTATCCTCAGGTCCGCGCAATAGGAAGATGCTCTTTATCGCATCTGGTATGCTCTTAGAAGGTGGTGACTCATCTCTCGGTAGATTATCCTCTTCTCGACGATGGCTTATTTGTCGATCAATCAGAGATCATTTACTCGATGGATCCGTGATCTTTTTATCATGAATATTTCAGCAATTTTAGTAACAATACTCTGCGAATCGTATTGACAAGATTTTTGTCGATGATCTAGCGATTCTAGTGACTTAAACTTTCACCGATGATCTGCAGGAAAGTCCTGATAATTAGATAAAAAATATGAGTTTTGGTTTTAGGAGGATTTAAACTTATGCCGGTTGCTCGCCTACATAAAAGAGATTAAAATAAGTATTCTAATGCCTTTATCAAGTGACATCATCATAGTATATCTCTGTTATAAATAAGGGCTATTTTAAGTATTAAAATCTTCGGAGCCTTTTGGGAGAAGGTGTGACGCGAGTTTAGTCCCACATCACTTGTGCACCAAAGTTTCGGGCAAATATATAATAATATTACATTTGCAAGCAATGAGTCCCTTTCTCCCGCGTGTACGACCACTCCTTGCCCCACAATCAGTTGGCCACCGGTGACGTGGAAGGGGAGTGGTGCACGCGTGTAGGCCCGATTGACTGATGGGTCCCCCCCATTTTGCTATATTTTTATTTTTTTTCTTCATTTATCTCAAAAATAAGATTATAAAAATCATATAAATTTATAAAATATCACATAATTAGCTAAAAAATCACGTTAATCAACTGAAAACCACTTTTCAGTTTCTGAATACATAGTTTTAGCATATTTATCATGGGTTAAGGCTAAAACTATGTTATTTACTAATTATTAACTCATGATAATGAAAACTTATCAATTACTCTCAATAACAATCTATTTTTATAAAATAGTAAGATTTAATATGCATGTTGTGAATCTGTGAATTGTCAAAATTTGACTAAACTTGACAAACCACACTAATGACTCTATTTAATTCTATAACTAGCCCATTTGAGAGAACATACTAGATATGACTCCCCCTGAGTAGCATACCCTAGAGATTTCTCCGTGAAGACTTGTTGGGTCAAGTCTCTATATGGTAAGGCACTAGAAATGTCAAGTTGTGTGAGAGTTGAGACCCAAAGAGAGCAGTATGACTCATCAATGTAGCCTCCTTATACTACATTCAATCATCATATTCTGCTTAAGATAGAGATATGTTAGAGTTTTTGGATGATGTTGAGTCAGTCGCAATCCAAGCCCAATTATTGGGCTTGCCAAACTTGTCATAACGCTTGTCTTACCAATGGTTGATCTGCTCGTAGTGCTTGTATGGAGAGAGATTGCTTTGACCACCCAAGTTGCATCCTCCATCACGTCCATAACCAAGCCCGATATCTTAGCAACATCCCTTCCCTTTTCCGCTCATAGTGATTGTGGAGAGAAAGGGCATCGTCAACCCTTAAAATTAAGAGATTGAAAGGGAAAAAGGGATAAGTACAAGGGTTTATAGTGGCCTGAATGAGCCCTAATAGGCTAGGTCTATAGTGTGTTGAGGCCTCAATCTAACACTCCCCCTCAAGCTAGAGCATATAGATTGTTGACACAAGAGGGAAAAACCCTAAAATCAATGTAGCCTCAAAGTAGAATACATGACTCCTATATAAGAGAGAGGAGAGAGGAGAGATGAGAGAGAAAGATAGATAAAGGGCCATAGTGGGCCGGGAGTTCAATACCACTATCAAACACTCCTCCTCAAGTTGGAGCATATAAGTCGAACATGTCCAACTTAATACACGTGGTGTCGTAGGAGATGTCGATCAGATTCTTCGTGAAGACATCTACAAACTAATGAAATGATGTCACATGAGAAGTAGAGATAAGTCTATATATAACCTTATCTCGAATGTAGTGATATTCGATCTCAATATGTTTTGTACATTTATGAAAAGTAAGATTACCGACAATGAAGATGACAACTTGATTGTCGCAATGTATGGACATTGGAAAGGAAGAAGTAATGCCAACATTATCGAGAAGTGATCATAGCCATACTAATTTTCATGTTGTCTTAGTCATGACTTGATACTCGGATTTCGTACTAGAGTAAGACACCACCCTCTATTTCTAGGACTACCATGTGACTAAGTTACTGTCGACATATGTGTAATAATCTGTAGTAGACTTTTGATCACCTTTGTTACCTGCATACTCGACGTTAGAGTAAGTTGTAATGCAGAGATGGTTGTGTCATCAATAGATGAGCCCTTTCCTTGGGGTTCACTTAATGTAAGCAAAGACTCATAGAGCTCCCTTCCAATGAACTCATTGAGGCTCCTACATGAACTGACTCAAAGCACTAACCGTATACACCATGTCAAGACGAGTGATAGTGAGATGTATCAATTTACCCAACAATCACTAGTATCGATTAACATCCTTGTGTAGTGGAGATAAAGTGTCTTAAAATTATAGGCGACTTTCATGGGCGAAGTCTCTGGCTTGCATCTAAAGAGGCCTATCTTTTGAAATATGTCGAGGGTATACTTCTACTGAGGGCGAGATTTCTGTCTTGAAGTATGTAGAGTTTCCAAGTCACTAATGTTGATGTGTTGTTACAAGTAGACTTTGGTAGCAGAGATGTCAGCCTCATCACTATTAGTCATAAGAATGTTGTCGACATAGACTGTAAAGATGATAAGACCACCTTTTATCTTCCTCGTGAGCATGGTAGGATCCGCAGTGTAAGAGGTGAGGCCAAAGGTGGTGAATAAATCACAACTTGCCGAACCAAGTACGTGGACTCTACTTGAGCTCATAGATGGTATGCCGCAAGAGACATAGCTTCAATGACTCTCTCTGAGCAACATACCTAGGAGGTTGCTGCATAAAGATCTGCTTCGCGAGATCATTATAGAGAAATATATTATAAACATCTAATTAATGAAGAGACCATGCCTGATTGATAGCGAGAGAGAGGAGCATGCGGATGATAGTAGAGAACGTCTTAGTGTAGTCAATCCTATATGTTGGCGTGAAGCCCCAAGCAACTAGACGAGTTTTGTGACAAGTGATGAAGACATCTGGATGATACTTGATAGTAAACATTCACTTGCACATCACAATATTGGCATCAGTCAGATGTGGAACCAAATGACAAGTCTCTTGAGCAACTAATGCAGCTACCTCTGAATCTATAGCTGCCTTCCACACAAGTATTTATGCAGTCTCAACATATGATTGTGGAAGCGACTCGGTAGTCATGGAGAGGGCAAAGACATGAAAGGAGGGAGAAAGACTATCATAGGAGACAAACTAGGAGGTGGGATGGTGGGTGCAAGCACGTATACCTTTCTAGAGGGCAATAGGGAGATGAAGGTCATCAGGTAGAGTAGCGACCGAAGATGCGGAGAAGATGATAAGAGAGGATGATGAGGAGACTGCATTTAGAGTAGGATGAGCCATGGAGACATGAGCCAAAGAGAGGTGGGTGTAGGTAACAACCCCAAAGAGAATGGGCAGGAGGAAAGAGAAGGAGGCGGGTCCACAAGAACCACTAAGGGAAAGAACTCAGGTGGAGGAGACATAGCAGCCCAAGGAAGAGGAGTCAAAATAAGAAAGAAGAAAGGAGACTCCTCATAGAAAGTGACATCAACCGAGGTCACATAGCGACAACTATTGAGGAAGTAGACTTGATAGCCATTTTGTGTGCGAGAATAGTCGACAAAGACCCCTTTAAGAGCACGAGGGCAAGTTTAGAAAGAGAAGGAGAAAAATCTTAGATGAAGGTAGTGCATCTAAAGACCCAAAAGGAAAGTGAAAAAAGATGAGAATTAAAGATTAAGCAA
Source organism: Spirodela intermedia (assembly GCA_902729315.2). Lineage (NCBI taxonomy): Eukaryota > Viridiplantae > Streptophyta > Magnoliopsida > Alismatales > Araceae > Spirodela > Spirodela intermedia. Next base: position 4,426,098 of record LR746273.1, read on the forward strand.
TGGAGAGAAATGGCCCCCTCAAGAAGAGTAGAGGGAAGCTGATTCTAGAGGTAAATGACAGTCAGAAAGGCGTTAGCCTAGAGATAGTGAGAGACATTCATCTCAAGAAGAAGTATGTGAGTGATGTCAAGGAGTTGACAATGTTTGTGTTCGACAATATCATTCTAGTGCGAAGTGTGAGGACCTGTGGTCTAGTGGAGGATGCCACAATGATTGTAAAAGGTGCGGAGAGAGGCTTGGACAAACTTAAAAAGCATTATCAGTACTAAGAATCTTAGGTGTAGTGGTGTACTAGGTGATAACTTCAGGGATGAAGTGAGTAATTATAGTGACGACCTCAAAGCGGTTGTAGAGGAGGTAGATCTAATTCACATGAGTGTAGTCATCAATAAAAATGATGTAATAGCGATGGCCCAAGATGGAGGAAGTACGAAATAGACCTCATACATCGTAATAAAAAAAGGTCAAAAAGAGCGAAAGAGGGGATGCCATCATGACTAGGATAAGAAGCATAATGATTTTTGTCTAGTTGACGAGACTCATACACAAACTTAGAGAGAGAAAGTTACGATAATTTTTTTTTATAATTTAGAAAAATAAGGATGGCATAAACAACGATGTCACAAAAGAGAAGAAGTAGTCGTAGAAATAATAAAAAGGGTCTGAAGGCCAGATGAGAGTTTGTTAAAAATGAATTTATAGACACTTGCCCATTTTCATGACCCAAATTAATCCTCCATCTGATATGTAGATCCTAGAAAATATAGTGAAAAGTAAAGAATGTGACTATATAGAAGAGGGCACTGGTAATAGCACTGATGGAAAGAAGGTTAGTCGGAAAATTGAGAACATAGAGTACTTGGGTAAGGTGAAGGGAGGGAGAAGCTGAGGTGGCACCATGACCTTTGATTGAATAGGTCTGACCATTGGCAATGGTGACAGGGGGATGGGTTGGCGTAGGCTAATAAGAAGAGAGAATAGTGAGGATACCAGTCATATAGGTGGAGGCCCTCGAATTGATAATCTATAATGTTGAAGATGAAGCAAGAAGAGTATGTGTACTTGGCATGGAGGAGGTTGGAAGCAAGGCTAGACTAGCAGAGGTGGAAGTGCTGATACCATTGGGGCGGCAAAGGGTGTCATACTCCGTAGACATCAAGGTCACGTAGAAGGTAAGAGCTGAAACATAAGATGGAGTGAGGGATGCTAGAGTCAGAGAAGGTATCGTTAGTGACATGACTTAGTCGTTGTATAGTAAATCATGTAAATTTAAAATTTATAAAACTAAAAAAATATGAATTTTCAGATATTTAGAAGTATTTCTGAACAAATATACTAATTAAAATTCAATAAAACTTCTAAAAATAGTGATAATTTTCCAAGTTGATCATAGGGATGTAATATAATATCAAATAATTATTCAGAATTTTTCTCAAATAATACTATTTTCTATGATTTTTATACTAGGAAATGAAAATAAAATATATTTAAAATTCACAAAAAAAGGAAATAAGGGTGCGGACGTCAAGATGACGTCTACACCTAGCGAACACAAATCGGGTGGAAATAGAGTTCCACCTGGCAATTCTTACGTAAGCAATTACAAATAATTTAATTAATCAAATTAAGATATGTAAAAGTCAGAAGAATCATAATTGAATGAACTATATCTTGGTAAATTTAAATCACACAAATTATCACTAAATGAAGTGAAAATTAAGTTGAAAGCAGGAAAATAGAGTTCCGACGTTGCGGCGACGATGCGTCGGGAATGCATTGGAATCCTAAGTGTTCAAGAGGATAGCCGTGTAGTGTCCAAGGCCTCGAAGGCTCTCCTTAAACAAGGACGAAGTGGGCAATCTCTAGATCTCCTTGCGAAGTCTAGAGATCAATGAAATAAGTCGTCGAATCGTCTCTAGCGCCTGTCACCCGACGGAGAGGAGCTAGATGGAGGTGGGGCGCATGTGAGGGAGCTTCATCCTCAAGTCCTCGCAGCAAGAAGAGGCTCTTCATCGCATACAGTACGCTCTTAGGAAGTGACGACTTGTCTCCCAACGGATCATCCTCTTTGCGATGATGGCTTGTTCGTCGATCAATCGGAGATGCTTTACTCGATGGATTCATGATCTTTTTATCGTGAATAGTTCAATAAATTTCGTAATAATGCTCCACGAATCGCATTGACAAGATTTTTGCCGATGATTCAGCGATTCTGGCGGCTTAATCCTTCATCGGCGATCTACAGGAAAGTCGCAATAATCAGATAAAAAATATGAGTTTTGGTTTTGGGAGGATTCAAACCCACACCGGTTGCCCCCCCTACATAAGAGAGATTAAAATAAGTACTCTAATGCCTTTATCAAGTGACGTCATCATAGTATATCTCTATTATAAATAAGGGTTATTTTAAGTATTAAAATCTTCAAAGCCTGTTAGGGGAAGGTGTGACACAGGTTTAGTCCCACATTGCTTGTGTGCCAAAGTTTCGGGCGAATATATAGTAATATTACATTTGCAAGTAAATCCCTTTCTCCCGCGTGGACGACCACTTCTTGCCCCACAACCGGCTGGCCACCGGTGACGTGGAAGGGGAGTGGCACACATGTGCCCCTATTGGTCCTAACCGCTCGAGCCCCTACTCGCGGCTCCTCCTTGACTGCACTTCTGACCCACTTGTGTGCCCGGTTGGCCCCCATTTTGCTATATTTTTCTTCATTTATCTCAAAAGTAAGACTATAAAAATCATATAAAATCACATAATTATCTAAAAATTCATGTTAATCAACTAAAAACTATTTTTTCACAATTTAACATGATAATTATTACTAATTATTTACTAATTATTAACTCATGATAATGAAGACTTATCAACTAGCTATCCAAAAGTGGGTTTGCCGAACTGCTGTCTACTTAGTGGTTAGATGATTTTGTTTCTCATAGTAGGGACATGGAGAAAAAATATTGCACCTATATCCATGAGGAGTACCACCACTGTTAGGGCAAAAAAGATAGGTATCATCTCGAGTCCGTGGAGCAACAATAGCAAGAGACGAAGGAGTAGAGGTGGTGCCTAAAAAGGAAGAGGAGTCGTTGAGGGTACTGATAAGTCTTGGTTATCATGAGTTAATAATTAGTAAATAATATAGTTTTAGCCTTAACTCGTGATAAATAGACTTATATTTGTGTTAAAGTGTGAAAAGTGGTTTTCAGTTGATTAATGTGATTTTTTGGGTAATTATGTGATTTTATACGAATTTATATGATTTTTACAATCTTACTTTTGAGATAAATGAAGAAAAAGAAATAAAACTAAAATATTGCAAAATGGGGGGGACCCGCTGGCCAGCCGGGCCCGCAAGCGGGTCGGAAGCTCAGTCGGGGAATAGCCGCGAGTAGGGGCTCGAGCGGCTTGGACCGATAGGGGCACGTGTGTGCCCACTCCCCTTCCACGTCACCGGTGGCCAGCCGGCTGTGGGGCAAGGAGTGGTCGTACACGCGAGAGAAGGAACTTTATTGCTTAAAAATGTAACATTACTTTATATTCGCCTGAAAAATCGGCACACAACCGATGTGGGACTAAACCAGCGTCACACCTTCCTCAGAAGGGGCGGACAACTGGCGCGGGTTCGAATCCTCCCAGAGTCAAAATTCATATATTTTTATTTGATTATCGCGACTTTCCTGCAGATCGCCGGTGAAGGATTAAGCAACCAGAATCGCTGGATCATCGACGAAAATCTCGTCAACGTGATTCACGGAGCATTGCTACTAAAATTGCAGAACGATTCGCGATAAAAGGATCGCGAATCCATTGAGTAAATCATCTCCGATTGATCGACGAACAAGCCGTCATCGGGAAGAGGACGATCCGCCGGGAGACGAGTCGCCACCTCTTGAGAGCGTACCAGATGCGATGAAGAGCCTCCTCTTGCTGCGCGGACCTGAGGATGAAGCTCCCTGACACGCGCCCCACCTCCATCCAGCTCCTCTTCGTCAGGTGACAGCCGCCGGAGAGCCGCAAAGTCGCCGTTTTTCCGCTCTGCCGAGTGACAGCCGCCGGAGACGACTCGGCGACCCATTTCATTAATTTCTAGACTTCGCGAGAAGATCTAGAGATTGCCCACGTCGTCTTTGCCCAAGGAGAGCCTTCGAGGCTGTGGACACTACACGACGATCCTCCCGAACGCTCAGGATTCCGGTGCATCGCCGACGCATCGCCGTCGCGACGCCGGAACTCTATTTTCGTACTTTCAATTTAATTTACGCTTCATTTAGTGATACTTTGTGTGATTTTAATTTACCAAACTATACTTCGTTCTATTACGATTCTTCCGGCTTTTACAGATCTTAATTTGATTAATTAAATCGTCTGTAATCGCTTACGTAAGAATCGCCAGGCGGAACTCTGTTTCCGCCTGATTCGCGTTCGCCGGGCGCCGACGTCATCCTGACGTCCGCACCCTTATTTCCTTTTTTTTTCGTGAATTTTAAATATATTTCCTTTTCATTTTCTAGTATAAAATTCATAGAAAATCATATTCATTGAGAAAAAATCTGAATAATTACAAAATATTATATTACATCCCTGTGATCGACTTGGGAAATTACCACTATTTTTGGAAGTTTTATTGAATTATAATTGATATATTTATTTAGAAATACTTCTAAATATCCAAAAATTCGTATTTTCTAGTTTTATAAATTTTAGATTTGCGTGATTTAATATACAACGACTAAGTCACGTCAGGTACCAATAGTGACCCAAAGGGCTGCCAAGAAGATAGAGGCGAGATCAGGCACATGATCCCCAAAGAGAATAGACCCTCAAATCTGAGATGTGATGGACGGATGAAGTCCACTGAGATAAACCCCAGCATAAATTTTTGACGATCGCACTAGAGGGTCAGGAGGTTAGTAGTAGGGGGCTGATAGATATCAACTTCCTAGATGAGGGCCTAGAGGTGACGATAATGAGTCTGAAGAGAGAGATCGCCTTGTTTACAGAGAAGAGACTCGAAGATCTCCACAACGCGACTGATGTTTGTCCAATTGGCATAGTCTCCATAGTGAGTCACAGGAGACGAGGTGATGTGCACCAGTGGCTTGGTAATACTAGAATTGATACTCTGAAGCATCCACGTGATGATGACCGAATCAAGCTGTGACCATGTCACATACGAGGGGTCTTGAAGGCCAAGTGGGTCCTCTAAGAGGTGATGGAGGAGACTATGAGATCTAAAGAAGAGCTCGAAATTAGATGCCTGACGTGACTTAGTCGTTGTATATTAAATCACACAAATATAAAATTTATAAAACTAGAAAATACGACTTTTCAGATATTTAGAAGTATTTCTGAACAAATATATCAATTATAATTCAATTAAACTTCCAAAAATAGCGGTAATTTTCTATGTCGATCACAAGGATGTAATATAATATCTGGTAATTATTCAGAATTTTTCTCAATGAATACGATTTTCTATGAATTTTATACTAGGAAATAAAAAGGAAATATATTTAAAATTCACGAAAAAGGGAAATAAGGGCGCGTACGTTAGGATGACGTCAGCGCCCGGCGAACGCGAATCGGGCGAAAACAGAGTTCCGCCCGACGATTCTGACATAAGCGATTACAGACGATTTAATTAATCAAATTAAGATTTGTAAAAGCCAGAAGAATCGTAATAGAACAAAGTATATTTTGGTAAATTAAAATCACAAAGAAATATCACTAAATGAAGTGTAAAGTAAGTTTAAAACAGGAAAACAGAGTTCCGGCGTCGCGACGGCGATGCGTCGGCGATGCACCGGAATCCTGAGCATTCGGGAGGATCGTCATGCAGTGTCCACGGCCTCGAAGGCTCTCCTTGGGCAAAGACGACGTGGGCAATCTCTAGATCTCCTTTCGAAGTCTAGAGATCAATAGAATGAGTCGTCGACTCGTCTCCGGCGGCTGTCACCCGGCGGAGCGGAAAAACGGTGACTTTGCAGCTCTCCAGCGGCTGTCACCTGACGGAGAGGAGCTGGATGGAGGTGGGGCGCATGTCAGGGAGCTTCATCCTCAGGTCCACGCAGCAAGAGGAGGCTCTTCATCGCATCTGGTACGCTCTTAGGAGGTGGCGACTCGTCTCCCGGCAGATCGTCCTCTTCTCGACAACGACTTGTTTGTCGATCAATCAGAGATGATTTACTCGATGGATTCGCGATCGTTTTATCGCGAATCGTTCAACAACTTTAGTAGCAATGCTCCGCGAATCGCGTTGACGAGATTTTCGCCGATGATCCAGCGATTCTGGTTGCTTAATCCTTCACCGGCGATCTGCAAGAAAGTCGCGATAATCAGATAAAAATATATGAATTTTGACTCTGGGAGGATTCGAACCCGCGCCGGTTGTCTGCCCCTTCTGAGGAAGGTGTGACGCGGGTTTAGTCCCACATCGGTTGTGTGCCGATTTTTCAGGCGAATATAAAGTAAGGTTACATTTTTAAGCAACAAAGTTCCTTCTCTCGCGTGTACGACCACTCTTTGCCCCACAGCCGGCTGGCCACCGGTGACGTGGAAGGGGGAGTGGTGCACACGTGCCCCTATCGATCCAAGCCGCTCGAGCCCCTGCTCACGGCTACTCCCCGATTGAGCTTCCGACCCGCTTGCGGGCCCAGCTGGCCGGCGGGTCCACCCCATTTTGCAATATTTTAGTTTTATTTCTTTTTCTTCATTTATCTCAAAAGTAAGACTGTAAAAATCATATAAATTCGTATAAAATCACATAATTACCCAAAAAATCACATTAATCAACTGAAAACTACTTTTCACACTTTAACACAAATATAAGTCTATTTATCACGAGTTAAGGCTAAAACTATATTATTTACTAATTATTAACCCATGATAATGAAGACTTATCAATGCCCATAACGCATAATTGTGGTCGTTGAAGATATACGCTGGCCAAGTAAGTTACAGCGTGATGGAGTGGCAAGCTAGAGGAACTACTAGAGAAGGGAGAACACCAACCGAAAGAAGCTCAAAGCGCTCGAAGGAAGGTGACGGAGGGGGGTGAGATGAGCCCATGAGGCCAGTGGGTCTGGGTCAGAGGGGTAGGTGGTGGGGTGAGCAGGTCAAAGACCGACAAGCCAATTCAGAGGGCCCAACAAAGCTGGTTGGGGCTAAGTGGGCCACACTAGGCCTACGGGTCTGGCTAGGCTGGTCCCAAGTGGGCAAGCCTAGAAGAAAATTGCCAACTGGCTCGCTGGGAGATAGGCAAAACCCTAGCTACCATGGCTGGATGGAAAACAGCTCCCGCGACAATGATGGCAAGGGATGGGGTGCGACAACAAGGGAGTGACGTCAAGGGTGCAATGGCAAGGAGGGACCTCAATGGCAGCGGCAATGCCCTCGGCACCTTAGAGTGATTGCGCCTATGATGGCACAACAATGAGGGCACAATGGTGAGGATGGGCCTTGATGGTGATGGTGACAATTGAGATGTCGAAGAAGAGGAGGAGAGCAATGACACTACTAAAGGGCGATGGTGGTGAGGAGGGTGGTGCCAAAAGGAGAAGGAAAGCGACGGTAGAAATAACGATGCTAGAAGAGAAAAGAGCGGTGATAAGTCTTCATTATCATGAGATAATAATTAGTAAATAATATAGTTTTAGCCTTAACTCATGATAAATAGAATTATATTTGTGTTAAAGTGTGAAAAGTGGTTTTCAGTTGATTAACATAAATTTTTAGGTAATTATGTGATTTTATACGAATTTATATGATTTTTATAGTTTTATTTTTAAGATAAATGAAGAAAAATAAATAAAAATAAAAATATAGCAAAATGGGTAGGACCCATCAGCCAGCCGAGCCCACAAGTAGGTCGGAAGCTTAATCGGGGAAGAGCCATGAGCAAGGGCTCGAGCAGCTAGGACCGATAGGGGCACATGTGCGCCACTCCCCTTCCACATCACTAGTGGCCAGTCGTCTGTGGGACAAGGAGTGGCCATACACACAAGAGAAAATGACTTGTTTGCAAATGTAATATTACTACATATTTGCATGAAACTTCAGCGCACAAGTGATGTGAGACTAAACTTGCATCACACCTTCCTTTAAAAACCTTCAATGATTTTAATACCTACAATACCCCTTATTTATAATAGAGATATATCATGATGACGTCATTTGATAAGAGCATTAGAGTACTGATAAGTCTTCATTATCATGAGTTAATAATTAGTAAATAATATAGTTTTAGCCTTAAATCATGATAAATAGACTTATATTTATGTTAAAGTGTGAAAAATGGTTTTCAATTGATTAACGTGAATTTTTGGGTAATTATGTGATTTTATACGAATTTATATGATTTTTACAGTCTTACTTTTGAGATAAATGAAGAAAAGGAAATAAAAATAAAAATAAAACAAAATGGGAGGGACCTGCCGACCAGCCGGGCCTGCAAGCGGGTCGGAAGCACAGTCAGGGAGTAGTCAGGAGCAGGGGCTTGAGCGGTTTGGACCGATAGGGGCACGTGTGCGCCACCCCCCTTCCACGTCACCGGTGGCCAGCCGACTATAGGGCAAGGAGTGGTCGTACACACGCGAGAAAGGGACTTGATCGAAAATGTAATATTACTATATATTCACCAGACACTTTGCCGCACAAGTGATGTGGGGCTAAACCCGCGTCACACCTTCCCTAGAAAGGGCAGGCAATTGGCACGGGTTCGAATCCTCCTAGAGCCAAAATTCATATTTTTTATTTGATTATCACGACTTTCCTACAGATCGTCGGTGAAGGATTAAGCAACCAAAATCGCTGGATCATCGACAAAAATCTCGTCAACACGATTCACAGAGCATTGTTACTAAAATTGTTGAACAATTCGCGATAAAAGGATCGCAAATCCATCGAGTAAAGCATCTCCGATTGATCGACGAACAAGCCATCATCAAGAAGAGGACGATCCGCCAGGAGACGAGTCGCCACCTCCTAAGAGTGTATCGGATACGATGAAGAGTCTCATCTTGCTGCGCGGACCTGAGGATGAAGCTCCCTAACACGCACCCCACCTCCATCCAACTCCTCTCCGTCAGGTGATAGCCACCAAAGAGCCACAAAGTCGCCATCTTTCCGCTTTGTCGGGTGACAACCGCTAGAGACGATTCGACGACCTATTTCATTGATCTCTAGACTTCGCAAGGAGATCTAAAGATTGCCCATGTCATCTTTGTCCAAGGAGAGCCTTTGAGATTGTAGACACTACACGACGATCCTCCTGAACGCTCAGGATTCCAGTGCATCGTCAACACATCACCGCCACGACGCTGGAACTCTATTTTTTGACTTTCAACTTACTTTCCGCTTTATTTAGTGATAATTTGTGTGATTTAAATTTACCAAGATATACTTCATTCCATTACGATTCTTCCGGTTTTTACAGATCTTAATTTGATCAATTAAATCGTTTGTAATCGCTTACATAAGAATCACCGGGCGGAACTCTGTTTCCGCCCGATTCGCATTCGCCGGGCGCTAACGTCATCCTAACGTCCGCACCCTTATTTCTCTTTTTCGTGAATTTTAAATATATTTCTTTTTCATTTCTTAGTATAAAATTCATAGAAAATAGTATTCTTTAAGGAAAATTCAAAATAGTTACTAGATATTATATTACATCCTTGTGATTGACCTAGAAAATTATTGCTATTTTTGTATTTTTTATTGAATTATACTTGATATATTTGTTTAGAAATACTTCTAAATATTTAAAAATTCATATTTTCTAGTTTTATAAATTTTAAATTTACGTGATTTACTATATAACAACTAAGTCACGTCAAATTTTGACACCGTTGCCGAAGATGTATTGCATAATATTTAGTATTTTTCTATTTTTCTCTTAGAGTACACAAAAAAGTTTAACTCTTGCTTTATTTTCTTTTTGCCGATTTTTTTTTTTAAAAAAGGGAACGAAGAGAAGCAAGGCAAGGACTGGAACATACTAAAGGAGGGTAATAATTACTAAAGTTTTTCCTCAAATTTATTGATTTTTTATGCATGGTAGAAGATCTTTGCATCCAAGGCTAGAAAATCCTTTTATTATTTCATTCAAAACTAAAAATCCGAAAGAAAAATTAATTTTGATGGATCCTGAAGGAAGTATAAGTCAAGCTGTTAATCTCAAATATTAAAGTCCCATTAGCACCCACTGTTAAATTCAAAATAAATCTAAGAATTTTTCAAATACTCCTTAATTTTCATGGATTGACTTTAGAAGAACCTCATCAGCACTTAGAAAAATTTCATATGGTTTGTGATTTAGTTAATCTCTCTCAAGTTACACCAGAAATTATTAAGATGAAATTATTTCCTCATACACTTTGGGACAAAACTAGTCATTGGCTATCCACAGTAGATAGAGAATTAACTAGTTAGAAGACATAGAATATGCCTTTCTTCGAAAATTTTATCCCTTAGGAAAAACTCAAAATAGGAGAAAATATATATGGAGTTTTTCTTAAAAACTAGGAGAAACTTTGCATGAGACATGGAAAAATTTCAAATATTTACTTAGAATGTGTCCGCATCATACTATACCCAAGTGACAGCTCAATAAAATTTTTTATGATGAATTATTAGAACAACATAGAAATATGATTGATTCTATATGTGGAGGAATTTTTATGGAGAAAATCTTTGATGAGATTTACAGTCTTTATGAGAATTTAAGTGAAAATTCTAGAGATCAAGCCTCTTTTAAATTATATCAAAAAGATATAAAGAAAGGAATTTACGAATTACATCATGATGATGATTTTAAATTAAGAAATGAGGTTAATCAGATTAATCAAATATTAGAAAAACTTGATTACTTATTGAGAATATTATAAAGCCTCCTAACCTTCAATTGAATGCATATAGTGTTTATCCTATGTATGGTGAAAATGATCATTTCGAATTTCAATATCATCTTAGGCAAGAACAAGTGCATGTACCTCACAATTTTAGTAAAAATAGGGAATATTTTTCTAATTCTTATAATCCTAATTGGGGGAATAATTTTTCGTGGAGAAACCCAAATAATATTCAAAATCCAGAAGCACTTAGAACAAATTTAAAATTTGAATTTCGTCCAAAACAGGAACACAGATTTCAAAAAAATTAGTCCTCTCAAATCCAACATGATGCTATGGAAATGATGCAGCAAATGAGCCAAATGATGTAATAAACTATGAATCAAATGATGTTGCACCAAAAACAAATTATAGAGGCTTTTGAGAATAGGAGAGAAGAGGGACAGCCACCCAATCAGCCCATAGAAAATTCAGGAAGCTGTCCAACAATAGGATTTCAGCAAGGAGAGTCTAGCTGGATAAATTTAAAAAAAAATCCACAAAATGAAAATGTTAGGACAGTGAATACATTGAGTGAGAATATTTTATCTGATCATTATTTTCAATTATTGGAAGAAATCGATGAGCCATTAGAAGTAAATGAGAATATTAACATTGAAAATATAGTAGCAGAAAATTTGAATAAAATTATTTATTGCTCACAATTAATGAACGAATATAGTGAGGATGATGAAAAGAAAGAGCCCTTAGATGAAGAAACAACAGTTGATCATGGAAAAATCATCTAAATTTTAGTAGAAGGGAGTAAGGACAGAAATGAAGAAAAACATATTTCAAGTGAGGAAAAATCAATTGATTTGGGAGATGTAGGAGATGAAATTAATAAATCTAATCATAATTTTACAGCCATGGATGTCGATAGTAAGGATGATGATGTATATCATATACCAAAATTAGAAGATAGCTCTTGGGAAGATGAAGAATTTGATGAGTTGAGAAACAAAAAGGTAGAAAAAGAGTTGATTCAACTAATAGAGAGAAACAAAAATAATGAATATGAATATAGAGATAATTTTGTAGGAGAAAATTTGAATTTTACTGAATTCATTAAGTCTGAGATTAAAGAAGACAATCCTTCCATCCTTCAAAACCCATAGCTCATTAGAATTCTTTCTAAGCTTGAAATATTTCACTCCTCGCAAATTGAACAAATATGTATGGAAGATAAAATGGAGTAGAGGAAGATTATGCAGATAAAATAACACATTAAGAAATAGGTGAGTGGAAGAATTAGAGATATCAATTTAGATGAAAAAATTCTAGATTAGGTAAGAGCTAATTTGAAAATTATATGGCTTGATCACATTTTATGATCTATTAATAGAAAGTATTTCTTAATGAATGAGAGCCTTACAAAACAAGATAGAAATGAGGAAAGATTCTTTTCAAAATGGAAATATTATTTTTGGGAAAATTTTGTTAATTTTTATTTTGTTTTGGCTGAAAGTATGTCAAGGTATATATATGAAGTATATGAATTTATGCTAAATCTGAAAAAGAATATCATGAAACTTACTTGAGATACAAATATATTTTAATGGCCATAGATCATCTTATATGATCAAAGAGCTGTCCAGTTGAAGACATTAAATGCAGCGCTACATGGGAGGCAACCCATGGTTTTTATTTCATTTTGTTTGATTTTTTTTAAGCTCTATTTTTCTTAGAATTTTGCAATACTTGTTTCTGTATTTGTTTTTCTGAAAAAGTGTAGGAGGAGGAGTGTAAGATGAAGTGAAAAATTAAAAATGAGGTTGAGGTGATGTCTTTCTGAGCTTTATCATTTATGACAATATTTTTAATGCTTAACTTTGCATATATGCATGCTTCACTTGAAAATTATATTTTCTGTATATTTTGTTTCAATTTTCTGTGTGAGGACAATGTCATTTTTAAGTTGGGGGGTGAAGTATTAATTATTAATTTATACTGTAGGACGATTTAGAACGTGTTTGCATTTTATTTGTATTTTTTTCATGCTCACATAGAACAGCAACTAAAAAAATAAAAATAAAATAAAATTTAGAAAACTACAACATTTATTTTCTCATTTTCTATTAGGAACAACAGACTATCAAAAACAACAGACAAAAAATAGCCTGAAATTTGAAATTCTAGAGACCCTTTTCTCACATTTCAATCCTCTAGACATATATTACTGAAATTCGAAATTACAACTATAAAGAAGATAGTTTTGATTTATTTTTGACAAATTTATTGTTGCTAAAAATAGAACTGAAAATAGAAAACAGAACTATCAGAACTATCTAATTTATAAATTTCTTACATCATATTGCATGCACAAAAAATTAAATCAATTATATTGATTGATATCAAAAGATACTAGGAAGATTATTATTGAGTCAAAAGAATGATCTAGTAGCATGAAATGTTAGAATACTCCTTAGATACATGATAGATAACATGAATTTGATTTTACAAATTTTCACTTCATGATCTTGATGGATAGTATTTACTTGATGTAAAAATTTGATTGATCATTTGAGTTTAATGGAGATTTTGCACCCTGATCTATAGGACTTGTGAGGAGAAATCACTTATTTCGAAAAAAAAAAGAGAGAGCAATGTGAAAAATCTAGAAATGAAGAGTACACATGGAGGGTGTGAGACATCATTCTCATTGTCGAAAATCGTACATAGAAAAACACTTGCTACAAAATAAGTAGATAAAGTGAAAGCCTTGAAAAGGAAGAGTACATGGAGGGTGTGAGACATCATTTTCATTGTTGAAATTTTTCTACAAGAAAAACTACTTATTCACTATATATATATATATAAAAAAAAGAGAAGGAAGAAATATAGTGCAAACTTCAAAAATCAAGTCATGGAAAAAGAAAAATGTAGGATCAATATTATTCTTAGATGAGTATTGATAATTAAAACATCTTGTAAATATATCTATGAGTGAAGAAGTGATAAAGATGTGAATTGAAGAAGTGAAGTCTAGATTGTTATTCCAAGGAGTGCGTAAACATTTAAGTGCTTGACATCATTCTTAAATACTTGATATAAGAATCTAAAGTGTCTAAAGGTGCATCATTTCTAATTGTATTTTTATGTATTGAAATATGATGTTTGAGATTTATAAATTTTTATTTTCGTAATTCCATTGCGAAGGGACTAGCAATGATTTAAGTTGGAGGGTGAACAAGTACTTATGTCAATTTCTCTCATGCAGGCAGACAACTAGCGTGGGTTTGAATCCTCCTAGAGCCAAAACTCATATTTTTTATCTAATTATCGTAACTTTCCTGCAGATCACCAGTGAAGGATTAAGCTGCCAGAATCGCTGGATCATCGGCAAAAATTTCGTCAACACGATTTGCGAAGCATTGTTACTAAAATTGTTGAACGATTCACGATAAAAGGATTGTAAATCTATCGAGTAAATCATCTCCGATTGATCAACGAACAAGTCGTTGTCAGGAAGGGGATGATATGCTTCCCAGTTCTTCATCGCATTGTACCGGATGCGATGAAGAGCCTCCTCTTGCTCCGCGGACCTGAGGATGAGGCTCCCTAACATGCACCCCACCTCCATCTAGCTCCTCTTTGTCGGGTGACAGCCGCCGAAGAGCTGCAAAGTCGCCGAAAAACTCGCTCCGCCAGGTGACAGCCGCCAAAGACGATTCGACGACCCATTTCATTGATCTCTAGACTTTGTAAAGAGATCTAGAGATTGTTCACATCGTCTTTGTCTAAAGAGAGCCTTCGAGGCTGTGCACACTACACGACTATCCTCCCAAACGCTCAAGATTCTAGTGCATCGCCGACGCATTGCCGCTGCGACGTCGAAACTCTGTTTTCCTACTTTCAACTTAATTTCCACTTCATTTAGTGATAATTTTTGTGATTTAAATTTATCAAGATATACTTCATTCAATTACAATTCTTCTGACTTTTACAGATCTTAATTTGATCAATTAAATCGTTTGTAATCCCTTACGTAAGAATCATTGAACATAACTTAATTTCCACCCGATTCGCATTCGCCGAATGCTGACATCATCTTGACGTCCACACCCTTATTTTCCTTTTTTGTGAATTTTAAATATATCATTTTTATTTCATAGTGTAAAATTAATAGAAAATTGTATTCTTTGAGAAAAATTCTGAATAATTATCTGATATTATATTACATCCATGTGATCAACCTAGAAAATTATCACTATTGTTAGAAGTTTTATTAAATTATAATTGATATATTTATTCAGAAATACTTCTAAATATCTGAAAATTCATATTTTCTAGTTTTATAAATTTTAAATTTACATGATTTACTATATAATGACTAAGTCACGTCAGAAACATACCTTAAAGATCACCATAGAGGAAGGTGTTAGAAATATCTAACTAATGGAGATATCATGCTTGATTGACTACTAGAGAGAGAAGTACATGGATGGAGTTGAAACAAACCATGGGAGAGAAAGTTTCTATGTAATTGATGTCATAGACCTGAGTGAAGCTACGAGCAATGAGATGCATTATGTGATGAATAATAGAGTGATCAAGGTTATACTTGAGGGAGTACACTCATTTGCAAGTCACGATATTGGCGTCAGTTGGACAAGGAATGAGCTGCAAGGTATAGTGTTGAATCAAAAGTAGAGTATTTGACATCTATCGCCAACTTTCACTCAAGTACCTCGAGAGCCTCACAATATGTCTCAAGTATCAACTTAGATGAGTCAAAGAAAATGAAGGTCTGAAAGACAGGGTGAAGGTGATCTTAAGAAATAAAATGAGAGACAGGACGTTGAGTGTAGGAGTGAATGACTTTTCGTAAGATAATAGGAAGTTGATGATCATCGAGTGAGAAGATAGAAGAGGTAGGTGAGAGGGTAATGAAGATAAATGAGAGTCATGGACCACCAAAACATTGGAGATGATAATGAAGGAAGAAAACTAGGAGGTGGTGAGTAGGACACTAGAGAAGGAGCAACAGAAGAGAATAGGGGACGTCCTCATGAAAATTAACATCTATAGATGTGAGATATTGATGAGTGTTAAGAAGATAGACTTGATATCCTTTCTAGGTGCGAGAGTAGCCAACAAAGACACTTTTTAAGATGCGAGGTGTTAGCTTAAAGAGAGAGGGAGTATGGTCATGCACAAATACAGTACAACCAAATATATAGGGAGGGAGAGGAAAGAGGTCCATTTGAGGAGAAAGTCAATGTAATAGAATCGTGTCACGAAGAGCAACTGAAGGTAGATGATTAACGAGGAAGATGGTAGTGAGGAGGGCATCTGACTAGAGATAGTGTAGAACATATATGGCTACAAGTGTGAGAGTAATGTCAAGAAGATGTCATTCAACAATGTTGTTTTGTTGAGATGTTTAGGAGCAAATAATTTGATGAATGATGCCATGGTCTTTGTAGAAGCTTTAAAGGATATTTTGGATAAACTTTAGGGTGTTATTTGTGTGGAGAATCTTAAAGGTAGTAGTGTGTTGTGTGATGATCTTTGTGATATATTAGCAGACTATGTTGCAAACTTGAGAGTAATTTTTGAGAAAATATACCAATGTAATGCATGTATAATCATCAACAAAGACAATGTAGTATCATAAGTATGTTAGAGAAACAACTTGAGATGGCTCCCACATGTTACAGTGAATGAAGTCGAATGGTTGAGAAGTGGGGATAAAATCTCAAGGTGGGTATGTAGAGCGGTGATGCTTACGTAGTTGACACGATTCACACATAAACTCAAAAAACATAAGCCATATAAGGGATTTTTGAAGTTTAAATAAACATGAATGTCGTAAACAATAATATTACAAAATAGATAAATTTTGTGTAGAAGAAACAAACAAAACTAGAAGTATCAAGGAATGAGAATCGAGAATGAGCTCATAGACGCCACTATTGTTCTCATGCCCAAATCAATCCTCCATCTAATACGTAGGTCCTAAAAGACACAATGATAAGGGAACAAGATGATGACACAGTGTAGTGCATGAGTGATGGCACTAATTGACAAAAGATTCTTAGAAAAATTGAGAACATAAAACATGTCTCGGAGTGGAGATTGACAGTGGAAGTGGTTGTGTCATGCCCTTTAATAAGGCAAGAACAACTGTCAACGATGAAGATAAAAGGAAGATAATTGATGAGTATAAGAGAATGAAAAAAAGAGGGTGACCACATCATATGGGTAGAGGCCCTTAAGTCGATAAGTCAAGAACTAGAGCATGTGTACTTGAAGTGAATATGTCATACGTGGAAGTAGAGGCAAAGCTGGTGGAAGAGCCATGAGAGAAAGCACGAGAGGTCTTTCATTTCAAATATTCTTCAAGAGTCATGATCATATGGACCATGGGAGCAGATGATTTAGGCAGAGGAGCCATAGAAGGTAGGCTACTAGCAATCGCAGCTTGATCCCATACCAACTTACCAAACTCTTAATATTTCTCAACTAGGTGATTTTGCCTACCACAATATAGGCACAGAGGGAAGAAATTCTTCTACTTAGTCAATTACTTTCCCTTCCCGATGGTCTTGTAGCTACGACCTCCACCAACACCTATAGCAGCAAGGGTAGACAAAGAGCAAGAAGCATGCTGGTGTGAATATGAAGAGCTGTTGAGAAGATATATGTCATAGGAGGAACCTAAGTGCTAGAGAGGACTTGGCCATGGATCTGATTAACAAGCTTTAGATGGAGACTGTTGAGAAAGGTCCCTACGTAGAGTTTGTCATGATACCGAGTGAGAGTGGACAGATCCACAATTAGTGGTTGATAGACAAAGAGCTTGGTGATGATATTCTATAATTTACTGAAGTACACATTAAGTGATTGATTGTCTTGCTTACAAATGAAGAGTGATTCATAGAGACAAATGGTGCATCTGATGTTGGTCTTATTCACATACATCGCCTCAAGAGTATGTCATAATAGGTGAGTTGGCTTTAGGCAACTAAGAAGCTAAATAATGGAAGGTTCAACACTTTAACAAAGCTAGGTGCTGACTGCGGAGTCAAGATGCCCCCATTGAAGATAATTCAGAGATGTGACATAAGGAGGAGGTGATGTAGAAGTCAATGAGCGTAAATGAAGTCTTCAAATGTAGACGTCCACAAGCCATAATTGGTACCATCAAAGACGTAGGCTGGACAACTCAATGCAACCATGATGGAATGTTGGTGAGGGAACGAGGCAAGAGGCGAGGTAGATGATATCGTCATTGAAGGCAAAGGCGAGTGCGGAAGGTATTGTCATAGACGTCTAGCCCTCCCCTATGCCAACCCATGATCTCTAGGGCCTCATGTGTGTCAGCCTATATGTGCATCTTTTGCCTCATGTGCCATTCACTCATGCCTCCTGTCATCTTGGTGGGTTCCATCTCTTCCTTTGATGATAGATACACTAGGGTCATCCTCCTAGGGGACGAGGGTTAGACACCTTGAGAAAAGCACCCAGAAGGCTGATGTCTCAATGTGGAGGGTGAGAGATGGCTGGTGAGACATGCCAGTGTAGAGGACAAGAGAGAGCTGGCATGTAGCACAAGGTGGGCTGCGAGAGAGAGCAGCATAGGACAGGCTGCATGCGAGAGAGAGCACGAGATATTGCATGGGCAATAGCGCATGTGAAGACACCACAAGAGGAATGGTGGCACAATTGGTATAGTGAGGGTGACGGATCAATCCCCTATTGATTTAATACCATGTGGAGAGAAAGGGCATCATCAACCCTTAGAATCAAGATATTGAAAGGGAAATGGTTTATAGTGACCCTAATGAGCCCTAATGGGCTAGGTCCATAGTGGGCTGAGGCCACAATCTAATAGTGACCATGGCGGATGAGTCAGGGACAATCATAGTGGAAGTAAGAGGAGCTTGGTCGGTGGACACACATACAGACCTTGAAAAAGTTGTTGCAAGAGACAATAGAATGTTGGCGACGAAGACTTGACCCCAAATTTGAGAATCTATGGAGTGATGAAGGCCAAAGAGATAAACAACCACTACCAACTCTTCACTATATCTAGTTTGTGTGGTTAGATCAGTGGTGAGAGGTTGATAGATCTTGAGTTCATCCATAAGCGAATTGAACTTCTCATTATAGTCTTGAATTGGAATCCCACCTTACTTAAGTTTAAATAGTTGTTCATAGATTTCCACTAAATGAGAGATGTTCTTCTGGTTTCAATACATATAATCCGAAGCTTCCGAAGCTCACTTGGCCGGGGTAGTAAGAGTAAGTGGACATGCAATAGAAGAGGTGATACTCTTGAGCATCCAAGAAACGACGGCCGAGTTAATCATACACCATACATCATATCTATTGCTTTTCTCTTTGAAAGGATCCTTAGTGAGAGATGACAACTTCTCATGCAACCTAAGGAAGTGCTTGAAGCTCGCCACCCAAGAGATATAATTTGTCTCATCAAATACTTTTGTAAGACTATTGAGTTGTGCTAGATAGGTATTCAAGATGGGTGGAAGGTGTCAAGGTAGTCGTAGGGACGAACGACTAACTAGGTGGCAAATTGTGACATCCCCAATTTAGGAGATGCCGACGTCAGCACTTGTATAGTGTGGGCCACACAGTGGTTGACGTGATGAGTTGGCGTGCTAACAGAGCTAGTGTGTGCGCTGCTGGTGGGCACACAGTGTGCGAAGTGTGTGTCGTTGGATGAGATAGGGGCCGACTAGGGAGGGCTCGGCAGGCCATACAAAGAGAGGGCCAGCAGGGAAGGGCTCGGCATGCCCTAGGATGAGAAGGGGCCGGCATGGAAGGGGTAAGAGGGAGGCAAGGAAAGGGTCGGGGTGCCCTAAGATGAGAGGGGGCCGATGTGGAAGGGGTAAGAGGGGCAACGGGGAGTAGGATGAGAGAGGGGGCAGGCGGCATGCCCTAGCTCTGATACCATGTGTGAGTAAAGAGAGAATAAGGAGAGAGAGTCATATACCCTATGTATATATAGGGAGAGAGGGAGATAGGGGGAGAGAGAGAGAGATAGCAGAATACTGCCCATTAGGCCCGTACAGCCTATACGGCCCACTCACAAACTTGAATAACAATAATCAAAATGTAGGGTTAAATAGTTTTACCTCCCAAGAAATCCATTGAATTAAGGCTAACCTTATTTGTTTTTCATTTGCCCCTAAAAGTTTACAAATTTTAATATGTAGTCTCCATTTCGATTCTATTACAAAATGTAATGAATACAACCATTATTAACGTTAGCTAATTTTTTTACCAATTTGTGAAAAATGACTTCTTATCCTCTATGTAAAATCATTTGTTTGAAAGTTAACATAAAATAATATGGCATAAAGTTTATGAAAGTAGTTAGTTTTTGTAGTATAATTTTTAATTTATAATTATATAAATTCTTAATTAGTTATAATTATCAATTAAGCTATTGTTACTTGTGTAGAATACTTAGTTGGATAAGAAATATACTAAGAAGGGTGATAAGTCTTCATTATCATGAGTTAATAATTAGTAAATAATATAGTTTTAGCCTTAACTCATGATAAATAGACTTATATTTGTGTTAAAGTGTGAAAAGTGATTTTTAGTTGATTAACGTGATTTTTTAGGTAATTATGTGATTTTATATGAATTTATATGATTTTTATAGTCTTATTTTTAAGATAAATGAAGAAAAAGAAATTAAAATAAGAATATAGTAAAATGGGGAGGACCCGTCAGCCAACTGGGCCCGCAAGCAAGTCGGAAGTGTAGTTGGGGAGGAGGCGCAAGCAGGGGCTTGAGCGCCTAAGACCGAAGGGGGCACGTGTGTGCCACTCCCCTTTCACGTCACCAATGGCCAGCCGGTTGTGGGACAAAGAGTGGTCGTACACGCGGAAGAAAAGGACTTACTTGCAAATACAGTATTACTATATATTCACCCGAAACTTCGGTGCACAAGCGATGAGACTAAACCCGCGTCACACCTTTCTCTAAAAGGTTTCGATGATTTTAATACCTACAATACCCCTTATTTATAACAGAGATATATAATGATGACGTCATTTGATAAGAGCATTAGAGTACTTATGTCAATCTCTCTCATGCAGGCGGGCAACTAACGTGGGTTTGAATCCTCCTAGAGCTAAAACTCATATTTTTTATCTAATTATCGCAACTTTCCTGCAGATCGTCGGTGAAGGATTAAGCTGCTAAAATTGCTGGATCATCGGAGAAAATCTTGTCAACGCGATTCGCGGAGTATTGTTACTAAAATTGTTAAACGATTCATGATAAAAGAATTGTAAATCCATCAAGTAAATCATCTCCGATTGATCAACGAACAAGGCATCGTTGAGAAGATGACGATTGATAAGTCTTCATTATCATGAGTTAATAATTAGTAAATAATATAGTTTTAGCCTTAACTCATGATAAATAGACTTATATTTGTGTTAAGCATGAAAAGTGGTTTTCAGTTAATTAACGTGAATTTTTGGGTAATTATGTGATTTTATATGATTTTTACAGTCTTAGTTTTGAGATAAATGAAGAACAAGAAATAAAAATAAAAATATTGCAAAATGGGGGGACCCGCCGGCCAGCCGGGCCCGCAAGCGGGTCGGAAGCGCAGTCGAGGAGTAGCCGCGAGCAGGGGCTCGAGCGGCTTGCTTGGATCGATAGGGGCACGTGTGCGCCACTCCCCTTCCACGTCACCGGTGGCCAGCCGGCTGTGGGGCAAGGAGTGGTCGTACACGCGAGAGGACTTTGCCCAGAAAGCTAACTTTACTATATATTCGCCCGAATAATCCGCGCACAACCGATGTGGGACTAAACCCGCGTCACACCTTGCTCAGGGGCGGGCGACTGCCGCGGGTTCGAATCCTCCCAAAGTCAAAATTCATATATTTTTAACTGATTATCGCGACTTTCCTGCAGATCGCCGGTGAAGGATTAAGCAACCGGAATCGCTGGATCATCGGCGAAAATCTCGTCAACGCGATTCGCGGAGCATTGCTACTAAAATTGCTGAATGATTCGCGATAAAAGGATCGCAATCCATCGAGTAAATTATCTCCGATTGATCGACGAACAAGCCATCGTCGGGAAGAGGACGATCCGCCGGGAGATGAGTCGCCACCTCCTGAGAGCGTACCAGATGCGATGAAGAGCCTCCCCTTGCTGCGCGGACCTGAGGATGAAGCTCCCTGACACGCGCCCCACCTCCATCCAGCTCCTCTCCGTCGGGTGACAGCCGCCGGAGAGCCGCAAAGTCGCTGTTTTTCCGCTCCGCCGGGTGACAGCCGCCGGAGACGACTCGACGACCCACTTCATTGATCTCTAGACTTCGCGAGAAGATCTAGAGATTGCCCACGTCGTCTTTGTCCAAGGAGAGCCTTCGAGGCCGTGGACACTGCACGACGATCCTCCCGAACGCTCAGGATTCCGGTGCATCGCCGACGCATCGCCGTCGCGACGCCGGAACTCTGGTTTCCTGCTTTCAATTTAATTTACACTTTATTTAGTGATACTTTGTGTGATTTTAATTTACCAAACTATACTTCGTTCAATTACGATTCTTCCGGCTTTTACAGATCTTAATTTGATTAATTAAATCGTCTGTAATCGCTTACGTAAGAATCGCCGGGCGGAACTCTGTTTCCGCCCGATTCGCGTTCGCTGGGCGCTGACGTCATCCTGTCGTCCGCACCCTTATTTCCTTTTTTTTCGTGAATTTTAAATATATTTCCTTTTCATTTCCTAGTATAAAATTCATAGAAAATCGTATTCATTGAGAAAAACTCTGAATAATTACAAAATATTATATTACATCCCTGTGATCGACCTGGGAAATTACCGCTATTTTTGGAACTTTTATTGAATTATAATTGATATATTTATTTATAAATACTTCTAAATATCTAGAAATTCGTATTTTCTAGTTTTATAAATTTTAGATTTGCGTGATTTAATATACAACGACTGAGTCACGTCAACGATCTATCAGGAGACGAGTCGTCACCTCTTGAGAGCGTACCGGATGTGATGAAGAGACTCCTTTTGTTGTGCGGACCTGAGGATGAAGCTCCCTAACACACGCCCCACTTTCATCCAACTCCTCTTCGTTGGGTGATAGCTGTCGGAGAGCCACAAAGTCGTCATCTTTCCACTCCATTAGGTGACAGCCGCCAGAGACGATTCGACGACTCATTTCATTGATCTGTAGACTTCGCAAGGAGATCTAGAGATTGCCCACGTCGTCCTTGTCTAATGAGAACCTTCAAGGCCGTGAATACTACACGACGATTCTCTCGAACACTCAGGATTCTAGTGCATCGTCGATGCATCACCGCCACGATGCCGGAACTCTATTTTCCTGCTTTCAACTTAATTTTCACTTCATTTAGTGATAATTTGTGTGATTTAAATTTACTAAGCTATACTTCATTCAATTACAATTCTTCCGACTGTTATAGATCTTAATTTGATCAATTAAATCATCTGTAATCGCTCATGTAAGAATTGTCGGGTCGAACTTTGTTTTTGCCTAATTCGCGTTCGTCGGGCGTTGACATCATTCTGACGTCCGTACCTTTATTTCCCTTTTTAGTGAATTTGAAATATATTTTATTTTCATTTCCTAGTGTAAAATTCATAGAAAATAGTATTCATTGAGGAAAATTCTGAATAATTATCTGATATTATATCATATCCTTGTGATCGACCTGGAAAATTACCATTATTTTTGAAATTTTTATTGAATTATAATTGATATATTTGTTCAGAAATACTTCTAAATATCTGAAAATTCATATTTTTTAACTTTATAAATTTTAAATTTGCATGATTTACTATACAACGACTAAATCACATCAATGAGAAAGTAAATTAGAATTAACTTTTAGCTATTTTTATCATTAACTTATAGTAAATTATGTTTATTTGTACTTTTGAGTTATTTTTATCTATATGAGTTGACCAACATTGATTTGGGTAAAGACAATTTTATGGTGGGTTAACACACTTTATAAATGGGTTGACACACTTACATTTTTGGTAAACTCAAATGATTATTTTTTAACAATATTCTTGGATTTTATAATGGTGTGGCTTTCCTGGCCTTCATCTACTTTTCAAGGATTTCAATACTTGATTTCACTAATCTTGTCTAAACAATATAGCCAATTTTAAGGATCAAAACATTTTTATTTGCATGATAGATTTACTCAAGGTTCATCTCCCTACACTAGATATTAAGACTCTACCTAGTATTTAAACCTAAATTACTAGCACTCATTTGTGAGTCTTTACTTGTGAGAGTGGTAATGAGGAATGTACAATACTTTCAAATAATTGAATGAAGCTTTCCTTGTTAAAATAAGACTTTGGCATTGAATAAGAAACTTTGAATGCAAAGCATTGTTTCTGATTCTTTCCTTTAGTATTTGGAGTTAAATAATGTTTGTGTTTTGATAGTTATTCCCTCACTTAAAAACTTGTCCCAGATAGTTTATTTATAGTGATGCACCTTGTTTTGAGCTCAATTCAAGTGGATGATATGATACAACCTAGTTTTATCCAGCTCAAATGAACCAAATGCTGAAGATACATGAAGAATACAAGATAGCTCAAATTTAGCTTGAGATGCCCATAAAGAGTTATGATGCATCTTAATTGTGTCTAAAATTATTTTTCTCATTTTTATTTTTATTTTCCTCATCTGATCATTTTGAATTTTTTTTGAAATTCAAATTTTTGAAGACCCAAATGATTTTCAACTTGTTTAAATGTTTGACTATTGACCTTCTAAATTTGACTATTGAAGTTGAAATAAGAAAGTTTTGGTAAGTTAAAACTTTCTAACACACTTTTTAAGTTGTATGATCAAACTAATTTGACCATACCATTGGATTTACTTTCTGACTTGTTAAGTATGTTCTTTTGTCCATCATTTTTATTTTATTTTATTTTAAGTTAATGAATTAACCTATTTTTGATGATGTGATTGGTAATCTAGTAAATTCACATATAATGTAAGATTGATTTCAAAATTGGAAACCAAGCTGGTTGATGAGAACCCAAAGAGAAACTGAATCAAGCCTTCAAATCAAATTGACAAATTATCAACATTTTAAATGTGGATATATTTTTTATCATGATTTTCATAATCAGCCCACATTATTATTGAAGCATGGTCTGGTAAGGCACGACTTGATTAAACCCATAGGCTTAGTCCAATAACATGCGATCACTAAGCCCTAAAGGCTTGATCTATTATGTGATGGGTTCAACCTAACATTCAAAACAAATATTCTAAGTTTGACAAGCACCGAATAATCAAAGCCCATGGTGCAAAGGACCCTTATTTTGCCTAAGCTGTTAAAGCCCAAAGTATGGCACAACCCACATCACAAACTAGAAGTTAAAGCCCAAAGTACATTATCCCCCTATCCTAAGTAGTTGATAAACAAGATGAACTAGCCCACTTAGCCCCAGGATATAAGAGGGCTTCTTGCCCAAAATTAAGACAGAAAAAATCAAATAGAGATTTGACGAGAGAGAGAGAGAGAGAGAGAGAGAGAGAGAGAGAGAGAGAGAGTATATATAACACAAATGATTCCTCATATCTTCCTCATTTATTTCCAACTCAAATCCAACAAGGTTCCAAATGGTCTTGAGCACTTGTTTTGTTAGGTCAATACATTCCACTCACCTTAATAAGCTAATATAGTTATTGTCATTGTCCAAGTTGATATCCCTTGAAGAAAGTAATATTTCTTTCTTGCTAATATTTTGTTATGTGCATCATATTATCATTTTTCTGAACACCACATGTGGTGTGCTATGTTACTTCCTAAAAACCACTTATGATGTGGTTTTTTGGATATGAATGGTTGCTAGAATCCTGATCTTTTAGTGGGATGATTTAGACTCATGAAATCTTTAGTGTAAGGGGTAGTAAATGGTGGAACCTAATGAATGATCCCTTAGGAGGTAGATGTACGCTTAGACAAGTTGAACCATCACAAAATTGGCTCATCCATTTAATCATCTCATCCCTTCAGCCTATTAGTCCATTAACTAACTAATCAACATAATATCCTGAAATAAAAATAAAAAATTGTTCATAATGAACTAAAGATATTAATTATAATAATAAATTAGACCCTTATTATCTACCCATAAAGAATGATGTCAATGGACCAATGTTGACATGTGTTCTTTTGACATCTCATGTTGTGCAATATTCATTAGTTCGAGAAGCAATCATTTTTCAAATGAGCATGTTGCTTATTTTTCCACATGTCACACTGGACCTTTACTTTAACTTCCATGTGCCATCTTGATTTGTAATTTTATTTTGATGATTGTGTCATATAATTGTCACGTGTAACTTTTACTTTGACTTCGAGTATCATGTGTTATCATCGACTTGATTATTCATTTTTGTCTAAGGATGTTTCTACACATTTTTTGAGTTAATGCACATAAAATTATAATTCCAGCTAGGTTGTAGAATATCAATATTTTTATATACTCTACTAATATTTTATTATTTGATCTTATATTAATCTAGCTTGTTGCAAGTATAATTCTTTTTCTCATATCTTCAAATTATGATTGAAAAATATGTTTCTACATCAACAAGATGATTTTTAGATCTTAATTACAAAGGTAATGTAATTTTTATTGTAATTATAATTACAATTAGCTTGTACAATATCAAAGGCATTATGTCAACAACTTGATCTTTTTTTTCTAAATCTATTTTAAAATAACCATGATTTTTTCATCAATTAATATCATTTCAAAAAATAAATTTCCATCTTATAAACAAAAAATATACTTTTTACAATTTTGGGCTTAATGAAAGACATTAAAGGAAATGGATACAATAATTTTTCAATACAAAGTGACCTAAAAGGCAAAATGGAATATTCTTGTTACTTTTTGTATTTATTAGTATAGTATGCAAGTTATAATTGTCTTGAACTTAATTAGTTGTCTTTAGTACAAATATATCATCAATTAAATTATGGTTACTTATTATTGTTCAGAATATCCCTAGAAATAACCTTGGATTTTCCACCAAGTAATATATATATAATGCCAAAAATAAAGTGAATTTTGTAAAAAAATATTATTTAAATCAAAATTATTTGTAGTAAATATAAATTTATTGTAAAAATTAAATATTGATAGTTGTTCGATTTGTGGTGAGCTGAAGGACAAAGTGGAAATGATAATTATTTATTCCACAATTTAAATAGTTTGCAAGGAGCTAAAGTCCAATGGGTCAAATGTATGTAGTTGGGCCCAAGAAGGCCTATAAAAAGGAGAAGAGTCATATTCAACAAATAAATAAATCATTAAAATTATATATTATCTAAAAATCTCATTACTGCTTAGCACTATGGGTTTTATCCCAAATAATAGAGAAGTATCAAAGGTGAAAAAGCTAATACATTATCTTAGGAGGAGTTAATGCAAAAAAAATAGAACATTGTGCCACATCCTAATTCCATTAAATGGGCTCCAAATAATGGAGAGGTAGTAAAAGGGTGTCATTAGAGTCTACTAGTTGTTGTGCCACGTGGATACTTTAGAATCTTCCATGTTGCTGCTTGCGCCCTCCCTCTCTCTCTCTCTCTTCTCTCTCTCTCTCTAGATCTCTTTAGTACTTCATAGCAGACAAATCACAAGGTTCCATCAAAATATGCATACAAAGAGGGTACCATGATCACTACATGTTGCTTTCTAAGTACTTTATTTTAAAAATGTTACCAATTAGACACTCCCTTCCTCTACAAACACACACACACACACATATATATATATATATATATTAATTTGCATATAATCACCAATAAAAATACGTAATTATTATATATTTATGTTGTTAGAAATAGTATATAGTATAACAGGGAGATCAATTGGTCAAATTGATCATTAAAGTGTATAATAAATCAAAATGATTAAAATAAATTAAAAATTATATACGTATTTATATGCATTTATTGAATTAAGAGGTACATGGATAAAAATGAACACGTGTCAATTAATGGAGAGAAAATCAGAGTGGGGCCCACAAGGAAACAGCCACAGTACCAATACCTCCCCGTATTCGGTGCGGCGTAGTGGCCACGTTTCTTCAGACCCTTGGTGAGAAACGCTATGGTATGTAGTATTTTAATTTAGCCCCCTATAATACAATGCAATACATAGAATGCCCATTTATTTTTAGATTTACCCCTTTGTTACGATCTGACATGACGTGGACCTGCTCGGTGGGCACCCTGAACTTGTCGAGAGGGGTTTGAAAGTAAATACCGAGAGTGAAGACCGGATTAGCAAGTGCTCGACATTGAAGTGCCATGTGAGGAAATAAAAATTACACGCGGGAAAAGTGTTTTTTCGCGCCCATTTATGGCGCAAACCGTTTCATCGCTCCCGCTTCTGCCGCCGGAAACACCGCAGATGTATAAGAGAGAGAGAAAGAGAGAGAGAGAGAGAGGTAAGTTAGTTAGTTATTTATAAAAGAATAATAGAACAAACCGAGGGAAAAAAGACGTACTCTCTCTCTCTCTCTAGGGTTTCAAACTGTCATCATCTCCCTCCATCTACCGGCCGCGGAAGGTCCCGCCGAATTTCCTCCTCCGCCTCCGGATCGCCGGATCTACCCGTTCTCTGCCGGCCGGTGGATTGGGTCGGCCGGAATCTTACCGAGGCAAGGGAAGGTCCTCCCCTTCCCCCTTCCAGTGTAGGGTGTCGCGGTGAAGAGCGAGGGGGTGGATCGTTGCGCTGGATGCTGGCGGAGGGCTCTCCATGCGCTCGGAACCGGAATCGCTCGCCCCGCCGCCGCGGGGCGAGGCGTGCTGCTCCTGCGGCTGTGTGCGGTGCGGCGCCACGGCGGGATGGCGTCGCTCTGTCAAGAGGAAGGTAGAGGAGATAGAGGGGAGCGATGCGCCCCCCAGACGGGGTGGGTGCTCGATCCATGTCGATGTGGCGGCTCGGGTGGACGTGGAGAACGAGGTGGCGGCCCTGCGGGATGCCGTGGCAAGGCACCAGAAGACGGTTGCCGATCTGTACGCGGAGCTGGAGCAGGAGAGGGCGGCGTCGGCTTCCGCGGCGACCGAGGCCATGTCGATGATCCTTCGGCTGCAGCGGGAGAAGGCTGACGTGCAGATGGAGGCACGCCAGTTCAAGCGGTTCGCAGAGGAGAAGATGGCTCACGACCAGCAGGAGCTGCTGTTTCTCGAGGATCTTATATACAAGCGCGAGCAGTCACTCCAGACCCTTTCTTGCGAGGTCCAGGCCTTCCGCCATCGCCTCCTCAGCCACGGCGTCGATCCCAACTCTGTCTCGCCTACCGGAGGGGAGGATGATAGCGAAAGAGACACTCAATATGATTATCCGACCTACCAATACCCATTATTGAGGTGCTGCGCGGATTCTCGACGGCTGAACCCAAACATCAACGATGCCGATCTTGACAAGTTTCCTCCGTCCGAGATTCCACGCCGCAGGGAGCATTTGCAGAATTTGGAGCGGAGAATCCTTCATCTCGAGCGGACCCCGAGCCAGGCCAGCCTGGTGAACGAGATGGAGAAAGGCATGGTGATGGGTTCCTCTTCTCCCAATTGTGGGGGGGCAAACCACGTCCGGGAATTCTCCTCTGATGCTATCAACTCGCTAGTGGCCAAGAATCCAAATGGAAAGCAACATGAGGAATTTCCGGTGGCATTCGACGGGTCCTCTGATTTAGGAGGGGATGAAGAGAGTAGCAGCGACAGGGTGTACACGATCGACGCCGTGCACAGTTCCACTCCAACGGTTAGGGTGTGCGAGGAACGTCTAGGAACGCCGAGGGACTTGTTATCCTTGGGTGACGCCATCAGCGGCAGAGAGGAGACAGACATACAGAAGCTCTACATGAGGCTGCAGGCACTGGAGGCTGATAGGGAATCGATGAGACATGCAATCATGTCGATGGGGACAGAGAAGGCACAGCTGGTGTTGCTTAAAGAGATTGCTCAGCAATTTTATAGGGAAGCTCCGCCTTCACCTCCACCTGCAAGAAAGCTTGTTAAGAAGCAATCTTTTCTTGGTCGCTTCTCATTCATGTCCGCCATTAAGGTAATTGGGAAACTTCACGACTCCCCTTCCAGACATTGTCTACCTAGTTATTAGGTTTAATGTGCAGGATTTGAACTTTTTTTTCCCCGAATGATAATAGATAGTTAAGCATCTCTTGATCTCATTATCCTATTACATGAAGTAACGCCTGGATGTACGTGTGTCCTCTATTAGACTCATGTGGCTGTTGTTTTCACCCTGTCAGACTATGGTTCTTGAACGAAGCGCTAATGGTTGTGTGGATTCTTGAGCAGTGAGACTATGCAGCATCATTTTCTTCGTTTGTGGCTGATCAGTTCCTGCGACTTCGTTTGCAATGAAAATTTAACTCATTCCTCGAGGCAATAAGACTCACTAAAATCATCAAAAGTCACATCTGAGTGGGATTGGGGAAGTGGGCATTGTCGGTTTTTTCGTTTTAGTCGGTTAATATATTTAATTTATAGATTGATGTTAAAAATGTGTCCTAACTAGCCTTCTTTGAGATAATGCAGGGTATTAGAATCTTGACTCATGTTAATGTAACCCATCAGCTGTCTACATTTAGAGTATTGACATGCTGGTTGTTTTATTTGCTGACTTTGCCGCCAGTCATTGCACTGGGAGGTGAATGTGTTGAAATGCTTTTTTCGAGTATAGAAACTTAATTATTTTGTACGTCTGTTCAATTGCTTAAAATTCATACATGAAATCTCAAGAAATTAAGGGGAGGCATTCTATAGCCTTTTCCCCCTCTTGTCATCAGTTTTAGTTTCTTTGGAATGTTAATCTCGACGCAATGATGCCTAGGGTTATTTGTTGGGACAAGAATTCCTTGGAGATATTTGCAGAGTGGTGGTGTTCATACACCCATTCAAACAGTGATTTGGGAGAAAAAAAATTAGTCTTTAAATGTCTAACAACGACAATTTTTTGGGTCGTTGGTTGAGACTGACTCTTTCCCATCATCTGCTGTGTTGCAGTGGGCCATCTCATTTGTGTTTTGGAGGAAGACTCCGAATCAGAAGGCTCCAAATCAGACGAGGTAAGGCCACCTGTGCTTCTTTTTTCTCCTGTTCTTATTATCATCATCATTATCGTCATTGTTGCATTGACCACCTGATGTTGGTGTTCTTTGGCATCTACAACTCCAGATATATGTTTGATGAGGGCAGGGTGGGCTTGCTTCTGCTTCTGGAGAATTCTCCACTGTGGCGACAACAATGGCAGCTGAGGATTCTCCCCAGGCTACGAGGCAAGACAGCCATTGGCTCCAGTCACTGCACAATACCTTTGAAGTCCCCCTCCTAAAATCTCTCTCACCCCCCTTGTAACTTTCTCTCTCTCACTGTCTCTCTATTCCTCCGGTTGTTCTTGCTGTTGATGGCTGTTGTTGTGTGAAGGTTGCATTCTTTTTGTGTAAATTGGGTTGTCTTCTGAGCAAGTCATGGATTGTGGTGGAACTGTTTTGTGCACCTGGGCTTCACCCGCCAAGGTATCAAACCCTCGTCTGTGATACGATGTTGCCTTGCCCATCTGTGCCTTCGGTCACTAAAGGAAAAGGACCTGCTTGTGCCCAGGCTGGGAGTGAAACTAGAGATTCTGGCTGAAGAACAGGTAACCCTTTGAGCAATGGAGGGAATTGAGAGCCTCCTCGCCATCTACAATCACTTTTACCCGGTCGTTTCTCTCTACAGGAAGCATTAATAAGACCTGATCACTTAGTAACTTGTAAGCCCTAATCTGATTGCTTTAAGTTCTGCATAATCATGCCAAGTGTGGCAGATGAATCGTCACCGAGTGTTAAACCCATTTCTTTAGTGAGCTTTTTTTTTTCCTTTTTCGTTTAGGGTTGGTCAACCTGTCTACCCACCGTGAAGGGTTAGACTGTGCCTCTGTTCGCTGGGTAAGATGAGGCGAGATCTGAGAGCCGAGCATCAGTGAAACAAACACATGCGATTTCTACGTGCAAGGAAAAAAAAAATGGTCCTTATCTTGCCCTATGTCACCGCGTGTTCTTACCTCGATGTCTCACATGCAGTGTGAGTCATCTGTGTCAGCTAGCTAGCATGCGCCAAAGCTTGTCTTCTCCAACTCACTTGGTGTTACCCAAAGCTTATAAGGTTGAAACATGTTAATACATTAGATCAAGGCCGACCTGATATATTGAAAGATCCTAATACACCTTGCATCGACAGCTTTTACACTCCGAAGTGCATTGTGGGTCGCATTATTATTTTTGTGCGAGAAATTTGTTTTCAACAAAAAGTAATATTGCTAGACTCCATATCAAATAGTAGCCTCTTTCTCATATACCAACTAATTTTATTCAGCTTTGTCAGAGTTTCATGATCTCATGTACATGTGGGTGCTTACCTTGCACCAATAATACATCAATAATAGATTACTTTAAAGCATTATCATACATCTAGTATGGCTTACCTTTTCTTCAAAGAGCTTGGCATCATCTCCATTATCATTGTAGTTTTCAATTAGTCAAAGGCATATCAACAGTGGTCTATAGGCAAAAAGTCCCTCATTGAGTACACGTTCTATATTTTGACTTTTGTTGAATGGATAATATGTTTTGCTAATGCAAGAATTTATTTGTCAAAATTAAAGATTCATAACAATTTAGCAAACTTAGTTGGTGCCTACCAATAAACGATGAAGTACAATGTGTCAACTTTCCTAACACAAGTGCAAATAATATGCTTGAAGGAACATTTATAATTATTTGAGGGTACCTTAATATCTCTTATACATTAAAAAACCAAGTTTATTTCATTCCAATGAGATTTGTCCACAATAATATCATATGTGGAGGATATCAATGCCATATACATAATACCATAAGATATCATTTAGAGTGCATATCGTACATCAAGCTTTGATTATCTCAAACACACAACCTTCGGTTCATTTCTTTCTCTACAGGTTTGACTTTGTTGTATTCCAAATGCAAGTTGGATAGGTAGAAAACATGGAGTCTCAAACACTTATCACCTTTCTGGTGAGCTCCATAATACACTTATCACCATGTTCTTCACTGAACCCTTCTACTCCCTCTTTTTGCTCCAGCAGACAATTAGTCTGATTGGCATTAACTTTTACACTGAGAACAAGCTACCACGATTTTGGATAGCTCATGTTTAGAAGACATTTTTTATTTAATGTTTCTTCTTTATTATTTCCAAGTGCCCAAGTCCTCACACTTTCACTAAAGGAACTGAAACCTCCTGCCTTGGGAGCTAGGGACATTCTTCTGAATAACTACTAGATCTATACCTATTCCACTGTCATATATAAGCAAAGAGCCAATGAGTTCATTCAATGGCATTTTGTTCAAGGATTTTGATTTATCTATAGTTGTTACATTCATGGCGAAGAGAAATAGAACACAATACCTTTGTAATAATTAATGAGGTTGTGTGATCCTTACCCATACTTTTGAAGTGAATAAACATTTTGGTGGACTTGTCATTATGAAAAATCGGTGCATGTGCACTAGTTAATCTATTTTTTATTTTTCAACATGGTATCTATCTCTATTCACAAGGTTGAGTTTATCCCATATTTTCTTTTGTAGTATCACAACTTTAGACACATAAACATACTAGAATCAACTGCACTAAATAAAATAGTGACAGTTTTTGCATTCAAGAGAATAAGAGTTTTTCTATTAGGTATTCCAAAAATGTCTTGAAACTTCATGATAACACTGAACAAAGTGGGTTATTAGTAGTAGAATGACCTACAAAGGAAACTCTTACAATATTAAACATGGGTTATATTCTTCAATAATTTATACTTAAACTGTAACATTTTGCCATATTTTAACTTTATCTTGTAGTGCCAACATTGATAACGCACCAGTCCCCTTCATATCACGTCAATCAATCAACTCTTATGTTGGCACACTTTCTACAATAAAGTGAAGATTATTTGTCCATAACAACTATTTACAATTGATGATTTTTTGCTCGACTTATCTCTTAGCTACATGCCTGCCCTACAATGGTCATCTGCATCCATTGCGGGCAGGCTGTGTTGGGTTGTACATCTACTCAGCAATGGCTCCTCAAATGTCGGTTGTGCCACACACTTCTGTCACCATTATAGCATCATGCTTCCTGCATACCACCATTTTAGGCAAGATGCTTGGAGCCCTTTCCACCAATAGGGTACTACATGTGTCTATTTATTGTAAAGTTCTTTAAGTTTCACAACAATCTCAAAAAGATAATCTACTCGACAATTAGAAACTCATGAACACAAGGTATCCAGTGGGGGTCTAACCACATCTCTCTCTCTCTCTCTCTCTCTCTCTCTCTCTCTCTCTGGTAACAACCGAGATTTATGCATAGGTCTCATGTTGAGTCTATCTTTGAGGTCATTTTCTGAGCTTGAATCCCGTAAGGGCTACTTAGGCTCGGGAAGGGCTGCCAAGGGAAGGCCTGTTGACACCACAATGCATATAGAATAGCCAAGCAATTGGAAAACTAGGGCTCATCCACTCTGTGATTGTAGGCGAAGAACCAAGCAAATGAGAGGACACATGCACACTAAGTAAGGAATAATACGCTGAATTAGGTTTCTATGATTGCACTTACAAGGAATGATGGATCAACTGGAGACTTGATCAGGGTGTTTCAGGTGTTATAATAAATCCGAACAAAAGAACGAGCATCATTATCCCCATCGCTAACAGCCAACACACAACATGACAGTGGTGACCTGCAGAGGTTTCTAAAACAAGATCAAGATTACCTGCCGGGGTCAACAACGAGAGATTGTTGACTCACCTGCTTATGGGGCGCCATACTGACAAATACCATGGCGAAATAATCTCATCTGATGATACCTGGATCATACCTGTAAGAGATCTGACGGTCTTGTGACAGTTGCACTAAATGCTTCCATTCATATCAGCTTTGGCCAGAAGATGAAGAGGTAGCCATATCCCCTTGGACGTCACGTTTTGGAGGCAAATAATTCGCAAGTGAGTAAGTCGTCCATGGAGGCTGATCCGCCAGAGCTTAGGACAGGAATAAGGTTAAATATGGGCTCCTCCTCCAGCATCTCACTATTTTTACTAGAAGCCCCCGTCAACTCAGAGAGAGCCTGAGAGAATATGAGCTCCAACTCTTCGGCATTTATGCAAAGTGCCGTTGAGAAGTAGAACCTTAGACTCTGCAAGGAGGGGGGGAGCTGTGATAAGCTAGGGTATCTAGTTCCTTGTTAATGAAGTGGAGGGAGCCATCAAAGGGTAGCATGAATGATTTCAACATCAGTTAAAAAAACTTACCATCAAATCTCCCCAGGAGAACTGGTTCTCCAGAAGGGTCCGGCTCAGAAGATAAAAGCAGAAACGTGATGTCCTTTCAATGCATTTCTTGGGGATAGAGAGCTGCGAGCTTTCTGGGGTTTCATCCAATCCTGAGCATATCTGCAGGACAAGATCCTTTGTGATAGAAATCGTCACTGCACATATCTTGCCTGATATAATCCATTTCTGGCAACATGAGTCGTGCCAACTTGAGTGCTCAAAATCCCAATTCTCTGGTATTCCGGTTGCAGATGCCTCTAGACCGCTATCTTGAATCATTGCTTCTCTATCTTCGGGAATATGAAGCACTGGCTTAACTTCAACGAGTGCTCTACAAAAACAAACGAATTGGTTTCAACATCATAGCAAAAAATGGATCTCTTATTCAAAGTAGGGGGAAAGTATCTCTCTCTCTCTCTCTCCCCTCCCACCCTCCTACAGACAGAATGGAAATAGATAGAGGTAGAGAGCGATGTAATTACTAGGTGATATGGTATCAGAATGAAAACAGATTAAATATGCTTAAATTTAAACTAGTTAAGATGAGCAGGAGTACCTCTTTGGCAGGTCAGGAGCGAGAACATAAAGAAATATGGGATCAAGCACGTCTGCGGAGCCCACATGAGGCAAAGAAAATGCTCTACGTTTCAGGAAAGTCTCCACCTTCAGCTGAATTTCATGCCTCTCAGATAAAGTGAGGCGTGCTGAACAGTAAATGATGAGAAGAATTGCAGAGGAAGTGATAGAGCCATTGAAGCAATTAGCCACTGCCTCACAGTTTTCCAAGGCCTGTTCCATTTCAGCAGTTGGGCCCCCAGGGCATAGTGTCATAGTGGGAGGGTCCAACCCTAATTGCCCAGCCATGTAAAGTATTTCTCTATGCAATGTTGCCTAAGAAGGGAAGATCGAAAACATCAGGACTCACTCAAGATGCGTATTGTGCATATAGTATGGGTGATCAATTAGAGTAATTATTGGAGGAAGAGTTTCTATAACATTTCATACGTTCTTCGTACATAGGACGGAACAAAGTGGTGCACTACCTCAAGGGAATTTGTTGGCGAGTGAACATGATTGCCAAGGACTTTCATGTATGGTAATTTACTTTAGTTGCTTTGGAGACGACTATTCATAGTTGACACTCAAAGATTTGACAGGCATAACATACAGAAATTTCGCTCCATTATATTCTAAGATTGCCATCTGCTTCAAGAAACTTCTCTATGTCCGTTCTCCCAACGTTAACCACAAACAACCCGAGAAATACTCAATTTCTGTTCAAGTTTCCAAGAATCTTGACCAATCAGCCATTGATACTCAAGATTTATTCCGCTCACTTATGCCGGTCATGACCCATTCTATTCGTCATCTCAATTTTCTTAGCGTTGAACTACGATTTTTCTTTGACAAGGTATTCTGGGGCGTGTGGGCATGGTGTGTCTAGATTATCTTGTAAGAGTTATCCATGCCAGCATGATGTATCACAGCTGCAAATAGGCAACCCTTGAACAAGAGAAATATAGGTGCCTGTAGATAGAGATAAAGAGATACGTGCACACCAGTTTGTAACAGCTAATAATTATCACACACAAACATCCATAGAAATGCTTGTAAGGAGAATTAAAAAGAGAAAGGTGTTTTCCAAGCATGATAGCTAAAATTAATTACATGATTTCATCAATGAAGCGAAAAATTGATAGCTTCCTGGAAGACACAATATGGCCAAGATTATTTGAAAGACCTTTACAAAGAACTAAGAGAAATACCAAATTTACCTGGCTATATGGCCCAATGCAACTGGGCGCCCAACATGAAATACTTTGGACATGCAAGACTCTTTTGCTCTGGTCGCCCGTCACTAAGATCTCCACAGATGCATTGCCACGACCAACTTGGGCTAAAGGTAATTGGATTGTACTACGAGAAGGAACACCCATGTGGCACTTCTTTTCCGTTATAAACTTAAGGTACACTTCATTTGCAAGGGGAAATTCATTCATATCAGAAATATACAGGTGAATGTACAAAACATGTGCCCAACCAAAGTCATTTTTACTGAGCTCTAGCTCCAGTTTTCCCAGAATGGAAGTCAAATCATCCTGCAGACCTGCCCAATTCAGATGGTGAGGATATAAATTATGGAGACTCTAGAACAATGCTTCATAGCATAAAATCTGTTATAGAAAGCCTTCGTTTAATAAGTTCAAACTGACATCTTGATTATTTCGATAATGTTCACCTTCTGGAGTTTGAGAAGAATTCTGAACCCAAGAAGCCATGGAAAAAGTGCACCCTTTGGTTCTTGACATGTACACACTCTTTTTCTTAGCATCAAGGGAATCAGACGCTGAATTGACAGGCGGGCATCTAACCATTTCAGATAAATAATCTCCTTTCACTTCATGCACATTACAAATTTTGTTCAACCCGACTTCATTCCTTCCACTTTCACCACTGAATGATAATAAACTTCCATTTTTGCACTCCAGGTGGAAGGCCACAGGATGAAGGATTCCAACTGAAGCAATGGAATCCTCTGAGTGAAGTATAACTTTGAAGTCATCAAGGATGATTCGAGCATTCTGAGAAATCACATGTTAGATTGATGATGGAGAAGGATAAAGCAGTCTTTGTGATACCAATGTTTTAACCACATCCACTCAATTATATTTAATTTTTTTATAAAACAACATGAAAATCAGAGCATTAACGAGACTTAATCTGGAAAACAGTTAATAATAAGCCACGCCCAAGCAAAATCGATCTTGCTCACAGAAGCAAGGACTCATGAGATGATCAGTGGTTGAGGTAAATCAGAGGCATAGAAACATGCTCGGTCCCCTTTCAAAAAATATTCAAGCGCTATGCCATAGATATGATTTAAGTTTATTCATGATATGATGCATAACCAACCCAAAGCCAAATATTTGGGGATGCGACTTCAGCAATGAGAAAGTCCGGCGATCTTATTTAACAATGATATGATAGTAACATACGAGCTGTGTCATGAGTATTTAGACATGAATAACCCACATACAGCTCTCTTTGATGAAGATTATTTCAATTTCAGAAACTAGACTACATGAATAGGACTGAGGCATCATGAAAATCAGATGGCTAACGTATGAAAATGACTTACCTTGAACAATGGGCAGTCTAGAGTCAAAGTTTCATATTCTCCTCCTTCACCACAAACATTTATTCCATACATTCTACCATGAAAGAAAAGCAATTGTCAATACAATACTTGCAAAAAATAATCAAAGAACCATTCTGAGACTACCTTATTGATTAAATTCTACATGAAAGCTAAACGGGAATCATATTGTATCCTGACATACTCTTTCAAATTAAGAAGATGAGCCTGCAGTTCCAGAATATCCCTGCCAAGGTGTTTTGAAGGCTTCAATCCTATGGCAGCAACCTAAAGATTTGCAAAGAAAGGAGAACGTCTCACATGAAGGAAAAAAACAAAGCTGCATTGACAGGACACGAGGCATGAAAAAGGTTGAAATGAACAAAACAATAAATAATACATGAAAAATTCATTTCCAATGGTCACTTTCTCAATAAAACATCGTAACAAAACTCATCCAACACTATTGTCCTTTGGCTTACAAAACATTGGGCATTGAGATACACAAAGTTTTGAAGATCTTCCCACACAATGATTAAACCATATTTGCCTCCCCAACCAACAACGTCATGGCCCCCACTGTCAAATGGGAAGAGAGATCTGACCTCAAACCTTCCTTGTTCCATAGACAGATACATATCACCCATAGCAATCTGAATATTTTCCAGGTTCAAGTCCTTAACACAAGAAATGTGTCCCTACCAATGTGTACTTTGTAAATTGAAAAAAGGAAACCATTCATTTGTCCCTACCAATAGTTAAACATGGGCATTTGAACCTAGTGAAAATGTCCATATAGGAAACCCACCACAGGTACTCCTAAAAATTAACTACAACTAATCTCACTTGACCGATAATTACTAAGGGTGAATTATTGATCATCTTGGTTGACATCTGCCACAATTTAAATATGAAAGCAAAAAAAAACTATTAAACTAGGAAACCTAATGGTCCATTCGGAAATTTGACAAGTGAGAAAACGTGAATGAAATAACACTAATTTAAATTGGACTTCTTTAAATTTAAATGCATGAACATTGTATGGTAAATTGCAACAGGTTATTCTGTGATGATAAAATACTTCATAATGAAAATTTAATCCATTTCTTGCATAGGAGGTAGCCACTTCATAGTCATATACTTATTTACAATTTTATGTGCGGACATCCATATATGAAAATGCAAGTGACTAATACTCCAAGTAAAATCATCCTTTACATCAAAATATTTGAAAATTAAAACCATGAAAACTCAAATTTAAGAAAGTGAATGGAAGATTCAAAACAACAATCTGGCACAAAACATGATTTAAACATGAATGCCAATTTTATTTTGTTTTTATCACGAAGAACTTACTCCACCAGAACCCTTACTGTACGCTGTGTTCTAATACGTTGCAAATAAACTTGAACGCAGTGATGATAGAAGTGTGCAGAACACTTCGTAAATTTTTAACGATCACTAAAGAGCACAAACTTTACCTTTATTGTGATAGCTTTGATCTCCTTCCTGATCTGTTGAGAACGAAAAGGAATTAGACCCTACTAAAGGATGAAAGGTACAACAATGTTCTTATAGACCCCACTAAGTGCAATAAAGTACCATCAACTCATTACCATTTCGTCAAGAAGAGAGGTTTGGTCTTGCTTCCATAAATAAGCCAAAGAAACGAGGCCTAGTCTTGAACACACACTCTCCACTCGCAGTCTCTGATAATCCGAAGCAATAGCTCCAGAAGACACAGCTGTTATCGAAGGAATTTGATGTTTAACCTCATTTAGCAAAACGAACATATCCTCAACTTCATCGCCTGAGGTAACCTGGTAGTTGAGATCCTGATACCTGGAATTAGACTTGTGAGAACAAAAAGAAAATAATAGGCATCTGAAAGCCGTCACAGACCTCTGGTGCATGTGCTCTATGCACCTTCATAAAGAAGCAAGAAACAAGAAAACTCCATGATGTTCTAGCCAGTTCTCATCTAAGGCTATTGTGGCTTAATCACTGCTCATTTATAACTGAATGGATCCGCAGCTCTTTCAGGAAACAATGGGATCTATATTCACCTAAATAAGCACATGTACAAAATCCATGCCTTATGATAAAATGAATAATTGAATCGACGATTTCTAACCTGTGAAGTGCCCAAAAGAGTTTGACATTTAGTCATCAATGAGGCACAATTGAGGGCGGGAAGTGAAATAAATACCAAAGGGAACGGGGATGATGGCTGAAATTTGAAAAAAAAGATAGGTCCAACTGTTGCATTTTCTCACCAGGCACCCTTTAAGGTCTCTGGTATTTATTTTACCTACTTACTGCAAATTAGTCCAAGCACCCTAAGGTGGTTGTAGTTTTAAATCTATGGCTGGTACTGAATGGAAGTTTCAACACACTTTTTGTAAGTTGTTCTCAACTAAAGGATAGCATGTAAAAAAACGTGATTTTACAAAAACGATATATTTTCTTCAGGTCTCGACATTTACTCGATAGGGTAAGAGAATGAGTTAAAAAAATCCACTGCCTTAAAATTTGAACTACAGCTGATCAAGGTCCACCTAAGTCACAAACGACATGTTGCTTTGACTAAAGGATAGATAACGAATGCAACCTCTACACCATAACTCCCATTAGATCCATTGCAGTCGAAGATATTGTCCCAGAGATGGGTAACAGTGGATCAATGTGTAGTTCCATTAAGTTGATAGATTCAGAGTCTAATATAGTATATTTTCCTTATTATTGATATCACGCACCCTGGTAACCCAAAACAGACAAGTGACACACGCATAAGGGTATAGAGAAAAATCTCGATACCCCACTATTTCTTCGTCAGCTTATAAATTCGACCAACTGAATTATTGCTATCTTTGGGAATGTGCATTATGAACCAAAAACACCATCACAAACACAACAATTGTGCTTAAAAGCTTGTTATTTTTTTAGAAACAGGGGTGTTAACATTTTCATCACTATGAAATCTCTTTTCTTGGAACCAATATGTTTCTTGATCCAAATAAATTTCTGATTTCTCTCCCGACTATACCATCAAATAATCTAAATACTAAGTGTCCAGTTCCAATCTTTTGTAGATTTATGATGCGTTACAATGAAATTTCTGAACCACCGAATCCAGTTTTGGAAATGCCAATGCTAATTTAACTAAAAAGGTGCACGGGAGATAACGAAGTATAGAAGAGAAATGTGGATGGGCTTGGCTGATGTATTGCGTTCAAACCCTGAACCTGATTGAAAGAATGGAGCATAAAGTTCTGACAAGTTACCACCCAAATCGAATTGGGCCACCTGTGTGGCACGATATGGTTTAGAACTTTCTTTGAAAATGGCTACCAACGAACTTCTACAAAAAGAATAGTCAAACCTTCAATCTCCAGACTCTCTGATAGATACTGTATGGTGATGACATACTGATACTACAGGGCATCAAAATGCAACTACTATGAGGAATACCATGAAGTATGCAAAATACATGAACTGTATTTGTCAAAACAGTTATACTGAGCACAAGAATGAACAATATATCCAAAAACTTTTAGGATCAAAGCATGGAAATGTAGATCGAGAGCATCCAAATTAAAAGTCTTTGATTGGAAGAATGGGCACGCATTAGGAGCTTGACATACGTACAAATGATCTGATGTTTTAGAAAAAGGAAGAATCATTAAGATTGTTACCTTGAGGAGCCTTTTATTCTCCTTCGAAATAAAGGCAAGCCCATGCATTCTGCATAGCTAATTACGATCTGGTGGCCAACCTATAGACAAGTCAAAACCAAATTAGTCCCCCAACATAAGAATTTAATGAGTATTAGGCTAGTCAGACAAAAGGAAAACATATGCACGTGCAAAAATGGAGAAGACGTCTGAAATTTGAAACTATGATGTGAGCACATAAATAAAGTTTCACAGCATGTAAACAGATGCTATATTATGCTGAAACTAAATTAATATCTAGCATTGGCGGATCTATTGAAAGGAAGGCATAGGCTGAGGCTTACAGTCTGGAACATGTAGCTATCTAGCTCGTCAATGGAGTCCTCCAGTGGCATTAGATTGGCCAATGCAACAATCTGTCCGCGATCAATTTAAGAAGAAAATGAGGAAAATATTAAGCAAAGCAACGCAACGCAGGAACAAGCGCACAAATTTGTAAAAAGTGTTTCCACTACACAGGCCACAGGCATAAAGAAGATCACCACCTCGTGGCCGTAGTCCCTGCATCTCATCATGGCATAGCAGCTGTCCTTACCGCCGCTAACTAGCGCTACCACCTTCATATTTCTTAGTTTATATTAGCAAACTGGTTGCCTTTCTGAATCTCCGCAGCAAAGCACTCCTCAGCGCACAGAGGGAAGAGAAGACGACTCCACAGCCTAGAGGCCGCCTAAGATCGGAGGCCCCCTCTCCTTCCTGCCCAACAAAATTAAAATACACACGTTAGTAGGTAACTGAACAATACGCAATGAATCAGATTCGCCGACGCGAGCGGGCAGAAGCGGAGACCTCCCCTCACCAGAAGCAGAGCAGAATGCCACGGGCAGTAGAGATAAAAAGATAGGTCAGCGAGAGAGAGAGAAGAGTGGGAGGAGACGCCCGGCCGCCGGTGCAGTCTACCGTAGCAGGAAATTTCTCCCGGGCACCAGAGGAAAATGGGCAGACCACGGCCACGGGGATGGAACGGGGAAATGAAGGAAAACCCGGTCGGGG
The DNA here is from genome assembly GCA_902729315.2 of Spirodela intermedia. Classification (NCBI taxonomy): domain Eukaryota; kingdom Viridiplantae; phylum Streptophyta; class Magnoliopsida; order Alismatales; family Araceae; genus Spirodela; species Spirodela intermedia. The sequence goes on from LR746273.1 coordinate 4,469,266, forward strand.
AAGCCAGAGCCCCCAAAAAATTTGAGGAAGAAGATGAAGAAAGAAAGCGGCGACTCCAGTGAGGGTCCCCCGCACCCGCCCCTGCCGGCCGAGGGCGGAAGAAGAACGCCATGGATACCTCTGCCGCCGCCCGCCGCCGCTGATCCCGCTCTACGGGAAAACGAGCAGGAACTGCTTCGAGTGGTTTAACCCCGTTAACCCCATTCAGACTCCACAGCAGGGGAGAGAGTAGGCCCTCAAACCCATTAACCCCACTTTTAAAATAAAAAATAGACCCCTTAATAGAGCTATTAAATAAAAAAATCCAGTTTTATTTAAAATGTCGAGCCAAATCTTATATTTTTTATTCTGAAGTTAAATAAATGAATTCAATTTATTCTCCCCCTCAGCTCCAACTGAACTGCTAAGTAATATTCTTAATGAGGTGATAATGTGGCCAGGGGTGGCCGGGCCGGGCTTCATCGAGGCAGATCGTGGGCTTTAACTAGGGGGGCCCACTTGCCGTTGACCCAGATTAAAAAAATTCGAGTAAGATATACTTTTAAGCTGGCTTCGTCCGTATCCTTGCGCCAGGTTAGGGTCGAACCTACGACTTTTGAGCAGGAATCAGACGCTCTATCCACTGAGCTACAGGCGCGTGCCGCAGCATAGAAGACAATTTTCAAATACGTCAGTTATTCGAGGATCGCAGCGAAGGCGGCGCCATTGAAAGTGAGAGTTCCCCGGGGAACTTGACGTATGCCGTTGACTTGTCGGAAATCCTTGCCCAGGCAGATTAATCTCCTTGAATAATTATATTCAATATGCCCCTCTACCTTTCTTAATCTCTATCTATGGAAGATCTTTGTGGATAAGTTTATAGTTACCAATTATTTGCTCTCTCTCTCTCTCTATTTTCTATCGATATAGATTTATTCACGGTGTGGACAAGTTTCAGTTGAACACTTTTCTGTTGAAGGTTCCGGGGGTATCTTCGCATTTTTTTTCCACTTTGTATCCTACAGCAATGGTACCGCGATGTTTTTTTTAATATTTATCGTGACTTAAGTCTTCACAGTATTTTGAATAGTGTTCAATATGACAAGTTCTTTTGAGCCAGTTTCATGCAGAATCTCTACGAGTATTTCTCGTGACTTTAGTCTTTTGAGACGTTCTGAAATAACGTGAAAATAAATGAATTGAAGAACTACCGTGGTTGTCAATCAAGGAGAAACTAAAATAAAGAAATTCGTGGAAGAAAATAACGGCCATTTCCCTTCTTTTATGTACACTCCTCCCTTACTCTAATTTTTCACTCACAACTCGTTAACCTTCTCCCCTTTTTCCCTCTATCTGGAACTGGGGAAACCCTGTTTTAATTGCATTTGGTTAGACGTGGAGGAAGAGAACAGCTGGCACCCCAGGCTGGACTGCCAGCCGGGTCACACGTTCTCTGGGCGCAAAACAGTAACCGCCGCTAGTGGATATGGGCCCCACCTCTCTCTCTCTCTCTCTCTCTCTCTCTCTCTCTCTTACATATATATATAAATAAAAATATATATGTAAATTTTTCTAACCTAATACACGCCGCGTCGCTGGGGTTTTGGCGGGAGTAAGAGCGGGGGTAGGAGAGGAATCGGACGTGGTTCTGCCGGAGGCTGGAACCGTGGAAGGAGGAGCAGGATGCTGCGGCGGACGATCAGGGAGAGGAGGGAGTACCTCTACCGCAAGAACCTCGAGGCCAAGGAGCGCGTGCTCTACGATAAGAAGCGCAAGATAAGAGAGGCCATCGCCGGTATTAGGCTTGCTTTCGCCACCGTTTGGATTCTCTCATCCTTCCACCCTCTTCTTTCACTCTCTCTGACGAGTTCTGCCTCTGGTGTGTTTTGCCAATGAGACAGAGGAGAGGCCGATCCCGACAGAGCTCAGGAATGAGGAAGCTGAACTTCGAAAGGAGATAGATCTTGAAGACGAGCAAACCGCAGGTATGTTTGTTTTGCCCCAGCCATCTCTTAAGTGGAAATATTTTAGTGTGCACGATTTACGTTTTTGTTCAGCCAGGGAACATTTCTGTTTGTTTATTTCAGTCGATTTATGGTGCGTTTTGTTGTCTCGATGTTTCATCATCGGATAGAGCTTCTTCTTTTAAGGCCCATTATCCGTATAATCACTACTAGTCATTGGCGTTCGGTTCTGTCCATCTTTGTCAGACCCAGACAATCTGTTAAACCATGTCCTGCTTGCATTCTCTTCGATGTAGCCTGCGTCCTCCTGGTGAATGCTAGATTTTATGCAGGATTCAGCTGCATAAGTTGGAATTTTCTGAATGTTCGATTATATCTCTTAATTTTCTTTTGTCTCACCCTGCTTATTTGGGTTCACGTAAAGACCTCACCTTTTTCCTTCTTGTTCCTAGGAGAATATTGGCATATTATGAACAGAATCCACTATTTACTTTAAAGGTTCCTAATACGACTTTTCTTGTAAATTGCTGGATTCAGTACCGAGAACCCACGAAGATGATGAGTATGCTAATGCGTCCGAAAAGGACCCGAAAATTCTCCTCACCACATCCCGAGGTCCAAGCCAGCCCCTTACTCAGTTTGCTAAGGTTATTATCCAATCCACCCCATTGAACTCTTGATAATTCTTCTCGCACTGCTCGTCTCGTCCTACATTAGGATTGATTTTGTCCCTTGTTATTGCCACAGGAACTGAAGTTGATATTTCCTAACTCACAAAGAATGAATCGTGGAAGTCAGGTTGGTAGAATCAAAGCACTTCATCTTTAATCGTATTTCTATTAAGTCTGTACATTTCTGTGTTTTTTTAGATGAGGCTTGTGAATGTCTCCCGTAGCTGTCTTTATGCTTGGCTATGGGGTCATGCCTTGTAGTGTCAAGATGCACTCTAGCATCTAATAATTTAATGATTTTTATTTTATCTTTTTAATTTGATTTTAGACGTCAATCAACCTTCTGTGGGTCTTCTAGGAATACATTTCATATTAGTCTTAATTTCCAATAATAAAATGCGTTGTGGAGAAAAGGCGTTACTGGTATCTTCTGACTACCCTTTGTTTTATGCGTATCTCCTCTATTTCCCACTTCTTTTGAGAAAATCAAATATATATATATATATATATATAATTTCCTTTTTTTGAGCTTACTATTCTCTCTGAATTATTAGGAATTGGACCATATGACCAACAGTGATTTGGTTAACAGGCTTTGGGTAAACAGTGTCTTGAGTCTATTTAGTGGCTTAATGTGTTTATTGTTAATCGTGATCAGTTCAAGACGCTATGTTTGCAATGCAACAAATAAAGATGATCAGTGATGTTACTGAGGATCTACTGATATGAAATATTAATAGCTTCCTGCTATATTTCGTTGAAAACATACATTTTTACTCTTTCGAGTGTTCAAGGATAACTACTGTTAATTTCCTTCTCTTCTAGGATTTTCCCGTGGGCTGCATTTGTTCCTCCTTCATCAAAATGATGGCTTAATATCTCTAAATATCTAGTTAGAAAACAGATTCAGATTGCTTAAGAATTACATTAGAACCATCTAAATTTTACACCCGTGCTGCATCTTTCATAGTTTCATCAATTAAATGCCCAGTACCCGAATCCACCGCGCTATATTGGATGGTTTCAAACTCTTCACTGTAATTTTTTTTTCTTGAGAAGCTTTTACTTTATTGCGGGGAAATATCAGTGGAAAATACTTAAATGTATATCATTAAACTGATAGCTCTCGGGGCTAGCTAAACGAATTCCGTAACCCAGTAACCTCAGTGAAGGAACGAGTTCCTGTATCGTTTTTCATCATATATGTTGTTCTCTTTGAGGCCATCAGGTTTGTTTTTTGGAGTTCCATGTAATCCCATCTAGCACTTCTTTAAATATTGTGGTAAAAAAATTATTCATATCAGCTTAGCTCGAACTGTCATCCTATGATTATTGTTGAGCAGTTTTGGTTTTGCCCTTTTTTTCTCGGCAGGTTATATCAGAAATCATTGAAGCTGCACGTAAAAGTGATTTTACTGATGTTATCTTGGTGCATGAGCATCGTGGCAAGCCAGATGGGTTAGTTGTCTGCCATTTACCATTCGGTCCAACAGCATATTTTGGATTATCTAATGTGGTAAGTTGAATGAACAGTTGTTTTTGTTCTTTTTACCAATCTATTTTCTCTTGTTGTAACGAACTCATTAATTTGTACCTTCAGGTGACAAGGCATGATATTAAGGACAAGAAAGCGATAGGAAAAGTCTCTGAGGTTTATCCTCATTTGGTTCTTCACAATTTTTCAACTAAGGTAGGGGTGGCTCAGAGTAACTAGTATATTTTTTCTGTCTGTCTGTTTGCTCATTTACTCTATATGCTTATGGAATCATATAGTAAATGAGAGTAATATCATATCCTTGAGATTGTCTGTATCAGCCTCACATGTGCATGGATTTCGTGAAATTATCACGAGGAATGGTTTCTTTTTAAATCGAAAGAAGTCCAAATGTCAGCAACTAATACTCTAATTAGTTGATGATTGCAGTACCAGATCTGAAGTAGTAGATTTCGCTACTATTCCTTTAAATTTCGTAGTACCTTGTGATATCAGAATGATGATAAGGTCATGATCCGCAGTTTACAGAGGTCGATGTTGAAAGTTGACGATTGTCATCAAATCAATTAACGCGGCTATCCTGGATATTGCCTGTTCTGAATTTTGCATGTGAAAGAGAGGACTGTGTGGTTTTTCTCTATGCAATGAATTAATCATTTCATTGTAAAATATGTTTCGTGAATGGTTTAAATTCGGTTCTAAATGTTTTTCCTTCTTATTTTTATGATTTCAAATTCCAAAACAGATCTCTTAACTTTCGATCCCCTTCTGCGTTTTCATGACTTTTTGCTGAGTATTTATGATTCCTTTGAATTCAGTATTATTTGCCTGATAACGCATCCTTCATTTTAAAAAATTTGCAGCTGGGTCAGAGAACAGCAAACATCCTCAAGCACCTTTTCCCAGTGCCGAAGCCTGATTCTCGACGTATTTTGTCCTTTGTAAATCAGTCTGATTACATCGTCTTCAGGTTGGTCAATCTATTTTTTTATCTCCTTGAAAAGTATACAGTCAGGTATGCTAATCTTTATGAGGTACACCTGTTTCGGGAATAAAGATCAAATGATTGGCTCAGGAGAGATGATGGGGGGTACTGACCACCTGTAAATATATTGCCCCATAATTAGTGATACCTGTGTGCCTTTAAAAACGGGCGAACTGAGATCTATGCTTGTATCTCTGGCACTCAACTTGGTCTCCCGTATCCCTCTGTCTTCTTTCATCCTGGACCTTCAGCAGACGCTGCCAAAAGGCAGCAGGTTCTTCAACAATGATTGTCTCACAGGATTTCACTTGCAGGCATCATGTTTACCAGCAGCAGGGAGGGCCTGGGTCAATAGAACTGAAGGAGGTTGGTCCGAGGTTTGATCTGCTTCTTTACAAGGTGACTTTATCAATCCCATTTTTTTATATTTTTCCTTCATACCTTTCATATTTTTTAAGACAGGTGACTAAACCCACATGCCTCGTACATACCTAGATCAAATTGGGAACCCATGATCAGAGCGAAGCTCAGGATGAGTGGGTCCTGAGGCCTTACATGAACTCCACAAGGAAACGGAGGTACCTTGCAGATTGACAGGGCTCATCGGTTCCGTTGTATCTCCATTTTTATTCCCTTTTTCTCTTCTCCTCGCAATTTATTACTCGAGAAAATTTTGAGTCGGTTCACGGAAATGACCTGCTGAATGGTTTTCACTGGACGAAACGATATATTTATTGAGCTACAGTTCAGAGTAGGGTGGGTTATCATCTGTCATTGTTATTGTATGTTATAGGGTGTACCTTTGGTGGCATCGTGAAGAGGTTATATAGTCTGATGATTCAGTCATTCCTCATTCCTGGCTTGTGCTCTCTATACATTTCCTTGCTTCTTATCAGTTTAGCCCCTTCTTTCCATTTGTGGTGATAAAAATTTGGCTTGAGGATTTGTTTCTCCAAGACCTGTATGCAGTATCTCTTCAGATCATTTTCATTTTCCTGTTATGTTTTAAATGTGCCCTGAGTTAAGCAATAGGTCATCGGTGGTGGGTTTGTTGGTGTTGAACCAAGGCATAATATGGGTTATATCCCCAAATGAGGAAAACATATGTTTAACAGCTTGTGAATATTGCTTTGAAAATTGTCAATAACTGATTCAGTCCTCACTTATCTGATGTCGCATGTGTGTTCTTGAATTAACCATGAAGGGAGTGAGTCTTGGAGTCATCCAAAGGATTGAAGGACATCCTTGAACTTCTAAGTTTAAGTCTAGGAGGTCAGACCAACATTTTGTCATTGAGATGATTGCAAGACCTTATGGAAAGCTATATGATTCACGTAAAAAAAAAAAGAGGCATAAACTCGTCTGAATTAATGCATATGGCATCTAAATTGATTTTTTGATAATTTTGAGATCGTAATTGAAGGTACTAACTTGCCAATCATGTTATGTATGATAAAGAAAGGGGCGTAAGGTTTCCAGCTTTTTTTCTTCTTCCATGGTATAGTTTCATGTCACTACGGTGCTTTGGGATTATATTTGATGCAATAATCACCTTTTTTATGATATTATTGCAGTACAATTTATAGTTTCTATCCCCAGGAAAATTGTTTGTGATGAACTATCATCTCATGGACAGAGTTATTAAATGAGAACACATTAATCGTGTAGTGTTCATAACCTTGGTCGATAGTATGAAGTAATCATGATTTATCAACGTCATTCATAATAATATTACTTACTGAAAATTAGAACTTGCATTGAACTATATAAATTTTAACTTGAAATATCTTCCATTATGATACAATTTGATTCTTAACTGAAGGCAAGTGACAGTTTATAAATAGCACGTATTATGTTCCAATAGAGCCCATCTAGTGGAATAATTTGCCCATCAAATTCGGCATTGTGAAATTCTGTGGATAATATTAAGTGCAACTTATAGACCTTATCGTATCAATCATAAAGTAAATATAATTCATAAAATCAATAATGTCTAGTTTAAGACAATAACGTATAAATAGTAACTAGTACACCATGTTAACATTGTTTACTACTTAAGACTCATATTCATATGGAAGTGAGGATGGCCTGAGCTTGGGTTAAGATAACAGTGGCATTTTTGCTTTTGACTAGCGAAAAGTAAAGATGATGCTCATGCAATGGTAGGCTCCTAAGAATATCCATGTTGCCCAAATGCCAAACACCCATTCTATTATCCCTTAGATTGTTGATTGGTTACTTGCAAGGCTAAAAATCTTAACAAGGAACGAATTAAGGTGCGTTGGGGGTTTGCTAGTTGCATCAACTTGAAGGTTTTGATTTGTCATTAGTTGACTTTAACATTTGACTTGTGCCTCTAGATTTAGATCATGTTACATGCCCTGTACTAATCAAAACCACCACGTGCTATGGATTCTGAAATGAATATTGATTTAATCACAAATTATGTTCTAGTCCACTAAGTAAAAATACAATGTTTTCAAATAGTACCAATTATTTGAGTGATCATTTTTATTATCTTTAAATTGGCATAGATTTATTAAAAACCAATTTTATTACTCAACTATTCTCTCTCATTCATTTGTAATCAAACAACTGAACTTATATTGTCCTTAGATAAATGAACATTAAAATAAGAAAAAATATTAGATTATGTTGGATTGATGTTATCACATGTTCTTAGCAATATACAATTAAAGATGAGTATTCTACTGGGTTCATATAAAAATTAAATTAGTTCATTTCGTTAAACAAAATTATTAGGTAATAGACATGTTAGGAAAAAAAAGAGAAAGTTTAAAGACGACTATGAATGTGATCTTATAGCACATAAATATATGAATTATGAGGATGGAGCGGATTTGTATATTTACGCATCACCATGATATGACCCAATTCTACTTGATTGTTGCCTTCAATTCTAGGAAAATTCGTAAAATAAAGAATAATCCAAATGAAGAGGGGTGCCATTTGATCTGGACACTTTTGTATCCTATATCTAACAAGGAGTGGTGTGACAAAGATGAGTTTGTAAGTCAAGATGTGACTCAAAATTGAAGTTCAACTGCAAAAAAAATAAAGAAATAAAAGTCAATACATAGTGGATTTAGATAAGCATCTTGAGTGATTATTAATTGTGTCACAAACTGAAATATTGGTTTACTCTATAAATTACATATATCAATTGACATAGAATTTGAAAAATTATCTTATTTAGGAACATTGTTCAAATATGAAGCTAGGATCAATCAAATATAACCAATCCATTTTCTCCTTGGACCTTGCTTTGTTTTGAGTTGACTGGAGCCCTTAGTTGCAATTTAGAACGACTTCTATATTTTTTTCTTAGCTTCATATAGGGTTTTTTTTGATTTATTTAACCATGTTATTCTCGAAAAAACATGATTTTCAAATGAAAAAGGGCACACTTGACTAGACTATGGTTCATCTGATAATTTCTTTTGGTTACATAATCATGACTCTTCTAAAAAAAAAATGATGTTTTAAATCAAGCAGACAATCAATATAGATATATACCAAAGTCTTTGGCTTCATTAGGGGGTAGTAAGGAGCAGGATGAGTTGGGGAGCCCAGTCTTTGAAGAGTTATGGCCGGAAAAAGCCCATGTATGAATTGGATCCTCATACATTGACATAGATATAAATATCTCTCTCTCTCTCTCTCTCTCTCTCTCTAGAGGCCCTTTTCTTGGAGCCTGCTTTGGTCAGGTCTAGTGGTCTCCATGTGGCAGGTTAGGACGGGTTGGCGTGGGGCCGACGTCGAGCGGCCTGAACTGGCGGCTAAGTGCGGCAACCCAGTTACATGTCGAGCCAGACTACGAGGAGGCTCGTTACTCTGAGGGTTGTGTGGCCGCCACGTGGGATTCTTCGTACACGTGAGGAGGGGCATTTGAGGAATTCTGGGAACGTCCCTTGAAGGGAAAACTTTAATCGGAAATAAATCGTGACCCCGTTGCAGCCTCCTCCCACCCTTCCGGTCGGTGGCGTCGCTCGCCGCTCTTCCCCCGCTCGCTCTCTCTCTCTCTCTCTCTCCCTCTCTCTCCTTCCTTTATATCTTCTTCTTCCGAGGCCCGGGGGATTCCCCCGCCGGCGCTGGCGACGGATCGGCCGCCCGCGTCCAGCTGCTCGACGTCGTCACCTCTGCGCCGTGGTGGTCATCCATGACTATGATGACGCCTCCCCCTCTCGATGTAAGTTTAACGCAGAATTCCTGCTGTCCCTTTCCCCATGTCTCGCGCTGTGTGCGCGAGTGTGTGAGGGGCGGGGGGGTGAGGGGGAAGGGTGTTTCCCGCTCGCGCTCCCCACTCCTCATCCGCACTCGTGTGACCTAACCATTACATTCCTGCTTCTTGGTCGCGCACTGCCTTCTCGACGGCTCAACTCCGTTCCCCCCGGCTTCTAGGCCTTCGGGGCCCGACGCGGTGCCGTGGGGCTGGCAATCGCGCAATTCTTGTAAATTGCGCGACCTATGAGATCGGGCTATGTGTGCGCCGGGTTCGATCGGTGGTATTGCGGGGTTTGGTGGATCTATCTGATTGGGTTCTCTCTGTCTCTCCCTCTCTCTGTACGTCTTTGTTTTCCGCAGCAGGAGGAGGACGAGATGCTAGTGCCGCATTCAGATTTCGTGGAAGGTCCGCAGCCGATGGAAGGTAGGCCCGAACATTCTCATTGGTCTAGGGTTTATGATCTACCGGGAATGACACTCCCCTTGGATGGAAAATGCACCATTTATCATTTTGTTTCGGTCTTGTGATAAAGTAGTTGTTGTCCTCTTTTTTTTACATGGTCTTGGTGATTTATTTTTCGTAGCTTCCAGATTTTCCTTTTCATCTCATTCCTCTTCTGTTTAAATTACAGTGGTTGCCCCACAGACAGAGACTGTCAGCACCGCGGAGAATCAGCAGCTGGAGGATCCTCCGTCATCCAGGTTCACATGGACGATTGAGAACTTCTCCAGGCTGAACACCAAGAAGCTTTACTCGGAGATTTTTGTTGTTGGCGGATACAAATGGTATGAAGACTGTTGAATAGTAATTTCTTTTTTGGCTTCCTATCGCAGTTTATCTCACAAAGCCTAAGTGTAACAGCTGAGGAAGAAAGCTTGATAGTTTCGCATGGGGTATGTTTTGGCAGGAGAGTGCTAATCTTTCCGAAGGGAAACAATGTAGACCACTTGTCTATGTACCTGGATGTTGCTGACTCGGCGAATCTGCCTTATGGCTGGAGCAGATATGCTCAGTTCAGTTTAACTGTTATTAATCAGATACAGAACAAATACACCATCAGGAAAGGTACGTATTTCAGTACTAGATATACTTTGATTGGATATTATTGGAAGACTTGGATCTACAGCTCTCTTGTCGATTGATATCCATGGGCATATATTAGGAACATGTTGCAGTCATGTTACAATCTCATACCTACCGTACTGCATACTTGCAGTGTTTTTGAGTGTCCTTCTTGAACTTCCATAGACTTCTTATTGTCCTGCGTGCATGAATTTTTATTAGACCCACGGATCGAAAGATTTTACCTATCGAAATTGATCTGTAAAATTCTTATGAAATCTTCTGTGGCACTGACGTTCTTCACTTATTTGGTGAACACTACTTGATTGATTTTAATCTACTGATGTTGCACTGGATCCTGATTCATGCGAGTGACTCTTTCGTTATTAGGATTTAGTTTCTATTTTAGAAAATTGGCAATTATTTGTTTCTTGTGCATCTTTTGGAAGACAAGTTGGTAGCTTTGGGGGAACATTCCTCTGACGATTTTTGCATATTTCAGAGACACAACACCAATTTAATGTCCGTGAAAGTGATTGGGGTTTCACATCATTCATGCCCCTTAGTGAACTTTATGACCCAAGCAGAGGGTACCTTGTCAACGATACGTGTATAGTTGAGGCTGAAGTTGCTGTTCGTAGAGTGGTCGACTACTGGACATATGATTCGAAGAAGGAAACAGGTTATGTTGGCCTTAAGAATCAAGGGGCTACCTGTTACATGAATTCTCTTCTTCAGACTCTGTATCATATTCCTTATTTCAGAAAGGTTTGGATATTGGATATTTTCTTACCATTTATTCTTAGTCTATACTCTTTGGTGGTGCTACAAGCATTCATTGAATGGAAAACATTTATTTGAGTTACACGTTTCAGGCTGTGTATCATATGCCCACAACTGAGAATGATATGCCATCCGGAAGTATTCCTCTAGCCTTGCAGAGCTTGTTCTACAAGCTTCAGTACAGTGACAATAGCGTTGCTACAAAGGAGCTTACAAAATCTTTTGGATGGGACACTTATGACTCGTTCATGCAGCATGACGTCCAAGAGCTTAATAGGGTTCTCTGCGAGAAGTTGGAAGATAAAATGAAGGTCCCTCTTTCTTTTTCGGTTAATTTCTCATCTTGACATCTGCAGTTTTCATGTTATGTCACTGTGTTAATTTGCTTTTTGTTCAGGGAACGGTTGTTGAGGGGACTATTCAGCATTTGTTTGAAGGTCATCACATGAATTACATTGAATGCATCAATGTGGATTACAAATCTACGAGAAAAGAGTCATTCTATGGTGCATTTTCTGACTGGATTGTCCTCTGAATGTGGAAATGTTCTTTTGATTATTCTAACTTGCTCTTTAATCTTGACTCTTTGGTAACGTTTTTTATTGCAGATCTCCAACTTGATGTGAAAGGCTGTAGGGACGTTTATGCATCTTTTGACAAATATGTTGAAGTTGAGCAACTTGAAGGAGATAACAAGTATCATGCAGAACAATATGGCCTGCAAGTAGGTTGCTTTTGTCAAAATAGCTTTCTGTCCATCGATTGCATAAAAGCTTAGCTATTAAAGTGATCCAGTTGTACAATATCAGCTGGGAAAGTGGGATAGCTGTACAATAATTGTAGTGCTCCATAAATGAATCATTTTTCAATTATTTTACCCTAACCGTTGTTTATATTGCTTATTTTTTTATTATTCTGAAGGTTTCATATTATCAGAGGTATTTGATAAACACTGAGTCTGGTTTATTTTGTTTGGTCAATTGTCTGGCTCCCATTGGTCTGTGTTTTTAGATAGGCACATACCCAGATCCACATTTGTGTGTTTGTTCCATATTCCTTTAGGTTTTGTTGTGATATCATTTTTAAATATCTTTTGGCACATCATCAATGAGGTGAAAAAAATGGCGAACAAAATCAATGCAAAAAGCGGTATGTTAAATTTTTTGAAACGTGTCTGCTTCTTACCAGTGTACTCATCTATTTCTGTAGTCTGCACGGTGCTCTTTTTATGTTAGGGTGTGACAGTTTTTCCTGGGTTATAAACTTCTTCCCTGGTGCCAACGCCGTCAATAGATGTGCATTCTCCAGTCTAGTTGGTTTCCGAACTCTCTTCACACCCCATAAGGAAAACTGTATCACAGATGGGGTACACATAGATGGGTGTACATTATGAAGACTATTTTTATGTCAATTATGTTTATGCATTACAGCTACTGAAGAATGCTAATTGTGATGCTTCCGATTTCATCTCATTAGATTTCATCTGTCAGAGAAACCATCTGACAAATTGGTATTTGCACATTTCAGGATGCTAAGAAAGGTGTTTTATTCATTGATTTTCCTCCTGTCCTGCAACTTCAGCTAAAACGTTTCGAATATGATTTTTTGCGGGACACAATGGTGAAGGTTGGTATTTAAGAAAGGATTAACAGAATATTATGCAATTCCTTGATAGTGATAATTCTCTGTGGCTTGCTTATGCAATTAAGTTTTCTTTTTATTATCATGAAGACTGATGTAGCATAGATAAGGTTTGTAGAAACCATCTGATTATTTCGGTTTCACAGTAGTCTCTGTTGAGGTTCTGTTTGGGACAACTCTGGAGTATGGGCCCTTCTCTAGAGAAGGGAGGGAAACCCATGAGTTATAATAAATTTCAATTGGATGCTGACCTGTGTGTTAGGAATGACTTTTAATGCCGTCATCATAAGATTTTTTGGGATGAGAAAGAGAGGACTCTTTCTTGTGGAGTATGGTCAGTTGTGAAAAGAGTCTTTTTTGGCTCATGTAAACTAGGGAGATTTAAAAACCATTCATTCAGAATTGCTTTATGCAATCTACCTTTCTAGTCTAGCTTTTTATCATCTTTATATTTTCTTGTTCGTTGGACATTGGCAAACACAAGCAATTTAATGTATATTTATAGTAGTGTATAAATTATGATGAGTTGAGATGATGGTATGACCTAAATTGGGGGAAATATTTAAGAGGATGGATGTGAGAGGACTTGATATCATCATTACTTCGAAATTTCAATTTGGCTGTGCATACTGTGGTAATGGGGAATTGAAGCAGGGTCTTTTTTTGGAGGCAATTAAACAACAGCATGAGTTCTGAAGCATAATTAATTTAATTCCAGATGATGTCAGTAATATTTTCAAGGTATGGTAGAACTCTATCAGATATGTGGTGGCATCAGGGATGGAGATTCAACTCGTTTTTGGAGGGATAAGTGTCATTGGATATCTTCGTTTAAGGTTAAATTTTACCTTCGTTTCAGGGCGGCGCTTGATCCTCAACTCAGTGTTCCTGTCTTCAATCTTGTAGCATAGAGAGGAGAATGACGGCCTAGTTTCAGGAGTAACCACATACATATGGTCGTTAAGCAACTTTTGGTCTACCCCATGCTGTGTTACAAAATGCCTTCTTTTTTCTGAGAAGCTTTTAGTGTAGATGTTCTCACATGACAAGTTACCTACATGTGATCTTCTGGGTGCCTTTTGGGATAACTTGATATGTATGCAATATCTGGGGGGGAAGAAGAATTGTTGGGGCATCTGTTTCATGATCGTCCATTTCAACTAGAGTTTGGCACTCACTACATCTTACACTCGGTATATGGTGGTAGCTTTTGAGTTTTGTTGATGAGTCTTGGGAAAGATGGAATTGAACGGTCTCAATAATTAGATTTCAAGACATGGCAGCTCGTTCTTCATGTAATAATCGGCGACTTGGGTTTTGACATACAGTCTTATCTTTCCATTTGTATATGTAATAAGTTTTACATGATTTATAAAAATTATGCGAAAAAAAGATTTTTATGATTTTAATATCTGCTCTGCACTTTATCTTAATTTTCAATTAATTGATAATTGATAAAATGTATTTTCAATAAACGTATACATTCTTATGTTTTTCATCTAATGTGCTATTGAAGCTCTGGATCAACCCAGGGTTTTTAGAGTCATTATTCTTTTTCATCTTTATTCGGTCGTCTTTGAATACAACAATCTCAGGATGGTGGTTTGGGGTCTGTACTAAACTGTTTTTGATTGTGTTTTTGTTTGCAAGTTGTCTATTATTTTCTATCCTGACATCTTTTTAACAATTTTTATTTTCTACTTTTCCAGATAAATGACCGTTACGAATTCCCCTTGCAATTAGATCTTGATAGGGAGAATGGCAAGTATCTGTCCCCTGAAGCAGACAGAAGTGTTCGTAACCTCTACACACTTCATAGGTAGTCCAAAGTTGATACTAGTAATGCTTTTTTTCAGTGTAAATTTTGTAGAAAGTGCTTCGTTGTTTTCCCACAGTCAAACACCCAAATGGATAGTTGTCGTCATGTGCGTAGGAAAACATTCATCCATAGGCCGATGACATGCTTTCATGTCATGAATTTACCATGTCTTTATATGATACTGAAGTTTCGTGAGAAATTTTTTGTTTGATGAACATGCTCCACTAAGACTTGTGTTGCCCAATTGCTGCAGCCAGTTTGCCTACACTGCTAATTGTGGGTCTCCAAATTGATTAAGCTTTTCTCATTCTCCTATTGGGATTCTCCCATTTGATGGCATCCTATCATTTACTGTCCTTTCATAATACATTCTAGAAGAAATAGCTCCTGATGCTTTTTGTTTCCCGCTTACTGCTCTGAGCCTGCTAAAAATGGACGGCTAGTAAGCGATTTCTGCTGGATGACACTTATTTGGATGCTGCTCTCGTAGTACGAGTGGTCTCTTCAAACAAAGGTAGTCCTAGATGTTTCGTAGTGTCTGCCATACCTGGAGAGAAATGGTAGTGGTGAACCGTCAAAACCCTGGAACTGATGGGAGCATATGATTTTTTCAGGAAAATATAGCTTTGCTATCATAAGGTTGTCTATAATTGCCCTTCTAAATTTTCGTTTGCCTGCGCAATGCTACCAATCTGTTTCCAACATTTTGGAAATAACACTGATGCATCCATAGATTAAGCTAATTGATTGAATTGAATGAGTTTTATTTTACTGCAGATAAACTATATTTGATCGACTATTGTGTCTGACCCTCTTCTCACTATTGTGTTCTTGCTTATCTTACCTAATGGACCTCATTGTCTTTGCTGAGATTCTCCGGGTCATTTTCTTTAGATTTTTCTGTTGCCTTCCTCTTGTAATGAGAACTCTTACCATCCTGCAAAACTGCACAATTCAGCTGCAGTTTCCTTTGATGCGGTTGTGTTACTCTGATCGCCTTGGAAATTTCTATGCAATTAATTTTTTTTAAATATTTTTGAGAGAATGCTTCTCTTTTATTCCTTGCATAAATTGTGTGTCGGTATATTTTCTCTTACTTTTAGTTTCTGTTTTATGCATAACAAATGTTCCATCTTTTCTATTTTGCAGTGTTCTTGTCCATAGCGGTGGGGTGCACGGGGGCCACTACTATGCTTTTATTCGACCAACACTTTCCGATCAGTGGTACATATTTTTCTTTGCTTATCTGAATACCCTGATTACTTCTTTATCCTTTTTTTAAGATCCGCCATTGAAGACGCTCATGGCTATGCCTACTGAATGAACCATGCCTTCATCTTTTTAAAGTGTCATTCATGATGTGATTCTACTCTGTTGTTTCACCATCCATTTTCTAATGAATTTTTCGGTTGATGGGTTAGTTATTTAAATTTATGAATACATAAAATGAAAAGACCATCAATCCTCTTTTAAGGTACTGGATACTTGTCACATCTCTATCTCTTGCTTGTTACTACAACAATGATGTTATCTTTTGGTGAAATAGAATTGATGGATGGCTGACGTGAGAAATATATGTTGGTGGTACATCAAGGGTGTATGGACTGTTTTTTTTCTAAGATCGCATCCAATGGCTAAAATTTCAGGTTCAAGTTTGATGATGAAAGGGTAACAAAGGAAGACACAAAGAGGGCATTAGAGGAACAATATGGTGGTGAAGAAGAGGTAATGATATTGAATTCGAAACAGTTATTTGCTCCTGTGCTTGTGTTTTTCCTTATGGATTTGCTTTTCTATGTTATGCCTTTTTTCCCCAACAGTTGCCTCAGGCAAATCCTGGATTCAACAATACTCCTTTCAAATTTACAAAGTATTCAAATGCATATATGCTTGTGTATATTCGTGAGAGCGACAAGGAAAAGATAATCTGCAATGTGGATGAGAAAGACATTGCCGAACATCTTAGGGTGAGAAGATTTTAGAGTTTCTTCTTTTAATGGTTCTTTTTAGAAAACTTGCTGTTGTAACGTGCAGAAATTTCTTGTCAGGTGAGATTAAAGAAAGAACAAGAAGAAAAAGAGCACAAAAAGAAAGAGAAAGCTGAAGCTCACCTGTACACTGTTATAAAGGTCTGTTCTTCTTCTTCAGTCCTTACTACGCTTCGAAGTTTCATTGATTATAGCAACAATCTCTGAATGTTATATATTTTCGTGTTGATGCAATACATACAGGTTGCTCGGGATGAGGATTTGGCAGAGCAGATAGGCAGAGATATATATTTTGACCTTGTAGATCATGACAAAGTCCGCAGCTTCCGTATTCAGAAGCAGATGCCTTTCTATCTTTTCAAGGTTTGTTTTCAAAGATTTTTAGTATGTCTGTGTGGGATTTTTTTAAACTGGGGTCATATTGATCCATTGGGAAATTTATTTGCATTTGTGTTTTTGTCATTGCCCATGAATGACACTTCTACGTCATTTTGCAACAGGCTCTATTTGGGTCTGGAGCTACATCGTATGCCATGCCACATGCATATAGCAAAATATACTGGTTTTCATTGATCATTCTAAATGATTGTGTCCTCCTTAAATTATTTGTGTATATTTCTCAACCCTTTAAAAAACTGACTGAGTTTACTTAGGATGAGGTGCGTGGATAGTTGTTTGACCTATTTGTGCGTATTCTTTAATGTCTCTGTTTGTTGACGTGATCTTGAGTGGAGATCAGTTTGTGTAAATAATTGCTGTAGTGCAACATCATGACACTGGTTCACATTGTGATTTTAATTCCTCTAGTAAGAATGTCTGCGTAACCTATCTTCTGATACTGGTTTGTTTCTGCCGCTGCTTTTATTAATGATGTTGACATTGTGATATAATTCATATGTTCTGTAGGAAGAGGTGGCAAAAGAATTTGCCATCCCAGTACAATGCCAACGGTTCTGGCTGTGGGCTAAGCGTCAGAACCACACATATCGTCCAAATAGGCCCTTGACTCCGCAGGAAGAAGCACAATCTGTAATTGCTTCGCATATGTTCTTCTGGACCTTCTGATATCATACTTTTTTCATTTCTACGGCAAAGAGTCATCATTTTGAACTCCGTGGTCGTTGCAGGTTGGGCTATTAAGGGAAGTATCAAATAAGGCTCATAATGCTGAGCTTAAGCTGTTCTTGGAGGTGGAGGTTGGGCTGGTAAAAAGCGCTGTCATTTTAAAACATGTGATTATCTTCCTTAATTATTGGCTTTGTTTTTGGCTTAGTAGCTGATTAAGGACTGTTTTTGGTGGCCAGGATTTGCGTCCAATTCCTCCTCCTGAGAAGACCAAGGAAGATATACTGCTTTTTTTCAAGCTCTATGATCCAGAAAAAGAAGAGCTTAGGTAGCCATTGTTTTGTTGCGTATGAAATACACACAGGATTAACTCTTCCTGTGTTTGTGATGAAGTTTCTTTCCATGCATTCAGATACGTGGGCAGACTTTTTGTGAAGACAATAGGAAAGCCATTGGAAATTCTGAGGAAGCTCAATGAAATGGCTGGTTTTGACGCAAATGAAGAAATTGAACTTTATGAGGTCTTATTTATGATCCCTGTTGATTCCAGTCTTTTCTAATGTGGTCATGTTCTCTTACTAACGGGCCCTTGTTGTGTTTGTGACTGTTGGCGAAACTTCTTTGTGTAGGAAATAAAATTTGAACCCAGTGTGATGTGTGAACATATTGACAAGAAACTCACTTTTCGGTCTAGCCAGGTATTAGTTTTTCATTTTGCGGTAAATACTACTCAGCATAATTCGCGTTTTGTTGTAAGCCTTGTTTAAATGATGGACAGTATTCATACGTGCGTGAAAAATGCATGGAGAAGTTTGTCTACATTCGTGACAAACATTTGCAACTTGCTCTTTGCATTTTTCATTTACTTACTGGTCGTTTTAATTCCTACCATAAGTCTTTTACTAGACACTCTTTTTGAATTTTTTGCGATTCTTATTTTAACATTTCTGTTTTTGTTCTCTTTAGGCATAATTGAAACCTCTGGCTACATTCAAACTTTTTCTTTCTGATTTTGCTTTATGCAGATCGAGGATGGTGACATAATTTGCTATCAGAAGTCTCCTCTACCAGAGAGTGATGAAATGTGTCGTTATCCAGATGTCCCCTCCTTTTTGGAATATGTCCATAATCGCCAGGTATACTTATTGTATTATATTAAGAATTTAAGGTTGAACTATTCAGGCAGATATGAACCTCTTTTAAATTACGTCTATTGCGTAACTCTCAGTTTCTTGTTTTTATTCAAGGAGCATATCTTAGCTGACCGTAGGTTGAGATATTCTTCTGGTGGCATGGCCCTTCTTTATCTTCGCTCATTTTATTCATTCTGTCACAAACATATGTTCGGGTGCTCTTCTGTTGGAATGCCTTTTTCTTGTCTTAAATTGTTGTTACACTTTAGTTCTCTCATTTTCGGCTTGACACGTTTCAATTGCTCAATGAGGTATTGTAGTTTTTTGAAATTTTAAAGATGAAGTTGTCGATTGTTATTGACTCCCTCAGGCCGAATTTCTTCAAGATAAACCTGAGTGCGTATGAGAAAACATGACGACATACGCTTATGGATGTAATTTCCTTTTTCTGAGATTTTCTCAAAAAAAGAAAAAGAAAAAAAGATGACAACTCAAGAAAATGTACTCCTTGCAAATCTGTTCCATCACGTTAATGCTGGCTTGGATTATTGCTTGTTACTCTTTTATTCATAAAAGCATCCAGAATGTCTCAAACGACACCAGGATATGCACATACAATACGTTTTTCTTCGGTTAGAGAGATCATAGATGTTTCATGCGATATAAAGTCAATGTTCGTCGTTCATCTACATCATAAGCGATCATATCGCCTGTTTTACTTCGGATAAGATCATTTCATGGACAAGTGGATTCAAAACATTCAAGCTATTGTTCTTCGCCCTTGGATGTGAGACTCTGCGAATTCTTAAGATCCAGGGAGATATATCCACCATCTATGGATGCTTGTGCTCTTCGGGATTCTACTCTTACATGTATTCATGTAAGAGAATGTGATTTAAACTGATGGATGGATTTTTGTGAATCATTGAAGAGTTTGCACTACACTAGACAGTTTGACGAGGTACTGATGTAACAACGAAAAAGGGAACATCATACCTACACATTTCTGATTTGATTTACAAAATTAAGGTATACATTGAATACTAATATAAATGCTGTGTATGCCTATCTGTCACCCCATTCTTCGAAAAGAAGAAAACACTGATATAGGAGAGAAAGCAGCTTACAGCGAGGAGCTTAAACCACTAGTAAATCCAGTTGTTTTACTCTCTGGCCAATTTGACCCGATCTGACCCAGAATCGAACAGTTTTCCGGCAGCAGTGCTTCTATCAAAGGAAAATATTGAAGTATGATACTCAAGGGGAGGGTAGAGGATGAAGAGGTAAGAGAACGGTGGAAGAAGAGGAGAAATGATTTCTTAAAAATAAAATCACCTTAGCGAATGTTAGCAAAAGATTCACTATGTTTGTCACAAAGGAACTCATTCTGCCATGTGTCCTTTTTATTCAGTAAAAATATTCTTTACCCTTTTTTACTTGTATAGCAGGGGAGGCCTGTTTTTATGAGATTTCTATTAGATTGCTGCCTGGTCTCAGTTTGGTTCACTTCTGAGTTTCTTGGCACTGTGCTGTCAACCTATGTATCTGCTGAGAGTTCTCTTCCCTGTGTCACCTGCATAATCCTTTTGTACGAGGCCATCAATCCCATCGAATTGTTCTACTGGCAGATGTGAAAGGAAGAAAATGAGGAACGTCAGTCTAGTCTAGCGTTGGTGAAGCTGAGGAATTTAGTTTGGTACTATCATAATTGCCAATGTTAATTTCTTGAACATCGGGAGAAGACAAAACATGAGATTCTAGAGGCAGTTCTTTACAAAGAAAATGATGTTTAGTGGGATAATATATCTGTGGGTATATCCCATTGTCATGAAGATTATTTGGTTGGATATTTTAGGAAAAGGTTTTCAGA
This sequence comes from Spirodela intermedia, assembly GCA_902729315.2. Classification (NCBI taxonomy): domain Eukaryota; kingdom Viridiplantae; phylum Streptophyta; class Magnoliopsida; order Alismatales; family Araceae; genus Spirodela; species Spirodela intermedia. The sequence continues at coordinate 4,489,967 of LR746273.1, forward strand.
AAAATAGAACAGTGTCGATTCTCATCAAGTAGACTGCGAAGACAGCCCCCTATGTTCTGGATTATTCAAAGGTTTTCGAGGGTGAAGGATATGGCGCTCAGCAACACGTAGTGTAATAATTAAGCTTGGATACCTTAACTTTAAGGAACAGGTATTCAAGGTACTCAAGGGATAACTTTAAGAATACTTATCTCTACGTTAAGGATTTACCTTGAATACCTTTTATCCATGTTATTTGCATGTCATTGGATGGAAAAATACCATCCCAATGCGTTTGGTCTTTTCTGCGAAAGCTGAATTAGGCTTATCCATCTTTGATCCAATGGTCCTTTAATGTTTCGTGTGGAAACATGTGTCACTGTCTTTGGTGTGTATGATTATGGTGGGCATTCTGTATATACATACAACTGCTTTATTTATTTTATCGATCTTGTTCTGATATCACCTGGATCCTATAAAGTAAAATCCATTGTGAACTGGTTAGTGACCCATACCAACAGTCATACTGGCCAAGTAGACATCTTTTCTTGATTTACTTGGAACATTTATGTTCTTTTAGTTGACGATTGTAACTGTCTGATGCTTCAGGTTGTTCATTTTCGGACATTGGAGAAGCCGAAAGAGGATGATTTCTGCTTAGAGCTGTATGAACTCAAATTATGATGTTTACCTGAATTAATTTTGCATGTTACTATTCATTCAATTTCTTATGGATATTTTACTCTAGGTCAAAGCTCTATACATACGATGATGTCGTGGAAAAAGTTGCCCAACATATTGGTTTGGAGGATCCCACAAAAATTAGGCTTACATCGCATAACTGCTACTCTCAGCAACCTAAGCCACAGCCGATTAAATATCGGGGTGTAGAGCATTTATCAGATATGCTTGTCCATTATAACCAGGTTTGGATATCCTGTTTCTAAGTTTATAACAGTGATTAGTTTTATCATTCAGATATTTTTGTGGTTTGAAGCATTCTAAATATTTCCTTATGAAACAGACCTCTGACATATTGTATTATGAAGTATTGGACATTCCTCTGCCAGAGTTGCAAGGTTTGAAAACTCTGAAAGTTGCTTTCCATCATGCCACGAAAGATGAGGTTTGTACAATGTTGTATGTCACTTTTCTCATATTTTCCCAGCTACAAGTTTGGATCTACGTGTGAAAAAATAAACTGGTTGTTATCAGGTGGTGATTCACAGCATAAGATTACCAAAGAACAGTACAGTTGGTGACGTGATCAATGATCTGAAAACAAAGGTAATGTGTTCTTCTCTGACTTAGGATAAGAGGATCGTATTTTGTTTGAGTATTGCATTCTTTTTCACGCATGAAATCACTTTACACACTTTGAATATTCCCTCATGCTATTGTTGCTCTGTCGTCATTCTAAGTTATTGTTGTTTCTGGAATAGGTTGAATTGTCTCATCCTAGTGCAGAACTTCGATTGCTTGAGGTCTTCTACCACAAAATATACAAGGTACTATTGTGGGTATTCAATATCATTCTGTTTGAATTGGAAGGCGTTATATCAGTGGATGTCTCTAAGTTAAAAACTGACGGCATCTCTTAAACTACCAAATTAACAAGGAGTAAGTCGGCCCTCACTTAAAACCAACTTGACAATCATTTGTCTTATTTCTTGACCATAAGTTGATAGTATTTGGTTCTGGCAAATGTATGCTGAACAATCGGTAAAATATTCATATACTTGTTCTCTTACCGTTGCCAGCATGCACTAGGGTGTGCAGACCACATCTTAGGATAAAGCCTTATCTTGTTTTATTAGATGAATTTTGAAGACTTGATAATGGTATCAAGATTCCTCAGTTGATGGTGAACAAGTGTTCAGGTGCTTTCATTGTTCTCACGTTTTGTTATCGGATGTGGATAAGAGTCCGGCATTAGTATATCCTGTCAAGTAGGGCTTCCTAATGCCCCACTAACTTTGCTTTTGATGGATGCATAAAATTAGGGAGTTTGTCATTTTGAAAATGGCATGCTGAAGTTTCTCCCATTTTTTTCGTAGAATTTTAGCACTGATATTCTTTTATGCCAAATCACAGATACATTATGCCTCGTTGTGTTACCTTTTCTTCATACCTGTGAAGAATGGGCATTCTGTTATTTTTTTTTTAGAGATGTCCAACTGAGTGACTAGTGCCAAGATTTCCTATTTTGCTCTACCTGAAATATTGAGAACGGGCTTATCCATGGGCTCTATGGTTCAAGTAAAGGTGTGGATTTTTATCTTCGCTCACAAAACATTGTGCTGAGTGGTGAAATTGATAGCTCAACGAGGATTCTCGTGAAGATATTTTATTTACAATTTCGAAGATATTTCTCTTCTCTCTCTACTGGAGAAAAAAGTGGGTTGTCTTTACAGAGCGGAAAGTTACATCAATCGATTAGTGACTGGCAATTGTTCTCTATATTTTGTGCAATTGTTTCTCTTCTAGGGTATGGTATGGTTGTGATCCCAGATTGTTCTCTGCAGATCTTCCCTGCGAGTGAGAAGATTGAGAATATAAATGATCAGTACTGGACGTTGCGTGCGGAGGAGGTGTGTTGACTCCTTTTTTATTCGCTTTGCATAAGTTAAAGAACGAATCTCCTTTTGTGTCTCCCAGACCTGCGAATATGGAATCAGTGTTGTACAGCACGATTTGTGTGTGTTAGGATAATAAAAAGCATGACTTGAGTTCTTTCACAACACTGACCGTTACAAGTCGATGCAGGTCCCAGAGGAAGAGAAAAACCTTGGTCCTCAAGATCGCTTGATTCACGTGTACCATTTCATGAAAGATCCCCAGAATCAGATGGTAAATGGCGTTCCTCGCTCGCTTGGCATCTTTTGAGCATCAGTGGAGGGGAGGGAATGCTTTTTTTTTTCTTTTTTTTTTTTTTGTTTGTTTGTTTGTTGGTTGCATGGCATGATTGACCTTGGGCTCACCATTGTTTGACTGTCCACAAAAAACCCCACCACGGTTCTTAGCTCCACACGTCTCATCAGATGAGTTTTCCCTCAATATGGCATTCTGTTAAACAGCAGGTCCAAAACTTCGGGGAACCGTTCTTCTTGGTTATTCATGAGGGCGAGACCTTGGAGGAGGTCAAAGTTCGTGTTCAGAAGAAGTTGCAGGTGCCCGATGAGGAATTCTCCAAGGTATTCCAACAATCTTTATTTATTTATTTGGAGGGTATTTGCCGACTTTCTACCTGTTTCATCGCTATCACCAAGAATTTGCAAGAAATATGAGCCTTTACTACCTCCATACATCTGATCTAAAACCATGTTCTCTATTTTCTTTTGCGCCACTATTGTAAGTAATCCATCTGAGAAGGGCCCCAACCCACAATGCCATCAATAGCAGCACTGTTGAGGTCATGGTTCACCTTCACCTTGTATGGCAGAAGGTGTTCCGTTGTGCTTTGGGGATCGAGTCATGCCTTGGTGTGCCACGCGGCAGCAAAGTGGGCTTTGGTCAACGCCTGGATTCCACGTGGGTGTTAGATATCTAGGATCTGTGGGAGAAGATTAAACGCAGGGCCTTTATAGACTCGGGTTTATTTCTCAGCTCCCCGACGGGAGAAGATTAGGAGCTCAGAATAAGGCCAAACTCATATGACAACTTTTCCTTGCCCTTTGACCAGTGGAAGTTTGCGTTCCTGTCCCTCGGCCGGCCAGAGTACCTCAAAGACTCGGACGTGGTGTCTCATCGCTTCCAGGTCAACCTCTGCTCCGTGCTTCCCACCGCATACTTGTACTCTGTTCCGGTTATTTATATCTACTTTTCTTTTGCACACCGACTTCACAACCAGAGACGAGATGTCTACGGTGCCTGGGAGCAGTACCTCGGCCTGGAGCATTCGGACACCGCCCCAAAGAGAGCCTACACCGCAAACCAGGTACTCTCTCTCTCTCTGGTTCTTGAGTGGAGGGCATCGGGGTCAACTCTCCCTCCCTCTTAGAAGAACTATCTCAGGGTTTTTCATACATCTTTTTGGATTGGGCATTGGAGATGCGGCTCAAGTTAGCAGTCTGTTCGATCATCGACCATTTCCTGAGAATCAAAAGAGGCATCCGGGAGTTTATCTTATCGGGTTCCAATCATTTATTTTTTGATTTTGTTTTGTTTTAACAGAACCGCCACACTTTTGAGAAACCAGTGAGGATTTACAACTGAGAGCGGGGGATGAGGCAGAGCGCCGCCGCCGCAGTCCGATGCCTCTGGGGTCCCCCCCCAACCCTGTGACTCGTTCGCGGCTGCCAGAGGGGCTGCATCGGATTTCAAGGTCTGTTCAAGAAAGCCATAGAATCTGTGGGGCAATCGATGGTTTGGTTTGGCCTCTCCTGCTGTTGAGGCGAGGCCCCTGCATTTGTCGAGGGCTATGCAGAGCTCTTGAGCCCGACATGGTGGACGCTCTCTGCTGGGACGAGAGGACAGGCCACCTCGCCAGCTCCTCCCTCCCCTCCCCCCCCACTCCCACTGTAATTTAGTATATAAAGCAGCGGATTTTGGATCAGAGAATGTATACAAATGTAGCCGGGGTTTCTCTCTCTCTCTCTCTCTCTCTCTCATGGCCCTTGGTGTTTTCCTTTTTGGGTTTTTCTTTAGGACGTGTGTGGGGGGCTGTATAATGACGATGGAAGGGGACGGCCGTGAGGCCTCTTTACCCATTTTCTCGGCCAGCTTCCCAGGCTTTCTAAATTCATAACTTCCTGTTCTAATCTGTCTTCTGTCACACGCTCTTCCTAATCTCGTCTTCCCACAGAGGGCCTCCTCCCTAAACATGAGGAGTAAATCAACTGGGTTTCTCCCTGCTTTATCCAGCTCAGATTTTATCATATATATTCCATGAGGTTTTATTTTATCCGTGCGGCTTCTCCCCGTCTGTTCATCTTAATCTAAGGTAGATATCGGTCTTATTTCTATAACCCGCAAAGGCAAGGTCAATAAATATGCAAAGCCATCCCGCGAGTTGAAGATGGTGAACATGATGAACATTATGATGATGTGGGAGATTTTGAAGGAATTTAAGTGTGACGGAGTCCAAACAAGAAAACAAAATAAAATTGTAGGGCACTCGATTCCACATAAACAGTAGTTGAAAGCCGCATGGAGAGCGCAGTTAATGGCTTCTACCTAGCTAAGCCCAGCCACCAAGCCTCCCCTGCGGGTCGTAGCTAGTGAAGATGCGGAATTCGTTGCCAAGCTTGCTGGAATGACGGGGCCTGAACCCACAAGGCCGGAGCTTCAAGAGCTCCAAGGCTCTCTCCTCCTGCACCTCTCCTGCAACAGGATGATCCACCCATTTTAACCTCAAAATCATATATAAAAGATGAAGATCTCACCCCCCAACAGCAAAAGAAAAGGAAAAGAATGAGGAGACGGATCCCCATGAGAGATCAAGATTTCCTAGCTTGACTTTCTTTCTGTTTTTTTTTTCTGAATGAATTTCAAGTGAGTGATGATCATGAAAGAGGAACCAGCCGATCAAAAGGTGATCTGTCGTATGGAACAGAACTGAATTATCGACTGCAAGCTGAGAGATGGGCAAAAAAGGAAGACGAGGATAAGAGGAAGCAGATGGATGTTATGCTGATGGGTAGAACAGAACTATGCAGCAGACGATGGATGGCGGATCATATACGAGCGAGTGATGCAGAGATTTCCAGGTGGAGGGTTTCAGAGGGGAACCTGTGAGCAGGAGCAAGTATGAGTCTTCAGGCCGGGCAAGAAATGAGACCGTCCGGGCGACCTTCTCCAAGCACTCTTGACTCTGCAAGAACAGGAATGCCGCTTTCTCCTTAAAAGGGCAAGAACACACCGACCAACGACGTATAAAGGTAAATGGTGGAAGCAGTGAATGAAAGCGAGATACAGATTATTCCAAGTTGAGAGCGGTTACTTCTTTGAGGAACACTGAAAGTGCTGTCGACTTTGTCACTGGAATGCTATTTAGTACCATGGAAAACGATCGTAATTGTTATTTTTTGTTGTAATCTTTAATCTTCTCAGGGAAACGTTCGATGATTTGGGGGATGAAAATCGGATGAGATTGAAGCCGTGAAAATAATCGATACTGGTCGTCTAAAAGCACTTACCAGGTAGGGGGGATCTGCGATGACAACTTGGTAAGCGTGCCGCATCACTGATGGGAGCTCATACGGCTTGTTGTAATCATAGAACGTGAAATCAGCGCCGTATTGCTCAAACCGCCTGTCGAACTCGAGCAGATGCACAGCGATGCTGGGATCCATCTTCTGGCGTTTGGGCCAGGAATTCCATGTTCAGCAGACAAGATGACCACCGAAATGCAAGAAGGAAGAAACAAAGAGCGAGCCATAATCGGTCATGAAAACGGATGACGAAATTCCAAGATCCGTAGCGTCCGGAAAGGTCTAGGGTTTTGGTTATGAAACTGGAGATCTCTGCCAATACCAAAGAGGAACGAGAACTGTAATCGTCTGCAAACTTCGGAATCGCCGGAATAAATCACGATCGATTTCGGTAGAGCTCGCAGAAGGACCGACCAAACTGTAATTCGTCTGAGATTATGAATATGACGAATCTTACGATTGAAGAAGAAACTCGTAGGAATATAAATTCTTCGAGCCGCAGGGATGGAAAAGCGACGAATCAGGTACAAATGTGTGTGGCACAAATCCACATAAATCAATCGGGAAACTGTTCTCGCCCGTTGAGGAGGGACTCCGCGAATGTACCTTGAGATAGGTGTAGATAGTGGGGCAGGCGATGCAACCGACGAGGCACGAGGAACCTGCCGCGGCGCAAAGCACCATGATCTCCTCCGCAACCGTCCTCGCCGTGTCCGGATCGTACCAGAATTGACTCAGTCGCCAGTCCTCCGAGACTAGCTCAACGGCACAGTCCCCTTCCGCATCATCCCCCCCCGTGGGGACACCAGTCTCCTGCTGCAGCCTCTGCTGTTCGGCGAGGAACTCCGTCAGGGCTTCCAGAGCTCGAGCGCTGAGCAACGGCCGGGAATCATCCTCTTCCCCCTCCACAGCTTCCAGCGTCGCCGCCGCCCTCTCGCCATCGTCTCCCGTAACGGCCATCGTCTCCGTCCGAGATGGGAGGGGGTTTAGCGGAGGGGAAACGTCATGTCACGTTGGGGTTTCAGAGCAGCGTCCGAGAGTAAAAAGCGAATATGCAAACTTTAGTCGCCAAAAAGAAGAAACAATCTTTGCAGGGGGCATCGTAAACTTAACTCGGCCTCTTCCTCCAGGCTGCAGAGATGAGCTCTGAAGAAAATTCTGTGAAAGCTACGGCCAGGGAGAGAGGGGAGAGAGAGAGAGAGAGAGAGAGAGGGAGAGGGTCCGGAAGAACAAGAAGATAGATAATCAGCACAGACAACAGTCGTAGATCCCGCCGTCCGCAGAAATTGCAAATGGAGAAAGGATGCCGTCCGACCCATCTTTCTCTCTCATGGGACTATCTCTCTCTCTCTCTCTCAAGGGCTCACGCTCCCCTTGCGGGGCTTCGTCGTGAGGCCGAAGCCGAAGGGGAAGAGCGGGTCGTAGTGGGGGTCTCCGACGTTCATCGGGAGCTGCGCGGGTGACCTGAACCAGGTGCGCGCCAGCTTCCCCGAGAAGCCGTAGTCCCCGAACAGCACGTCCGCCACACCCTGCCCCTCCGTGCCGGGAAGCCACGCCGCTACCAGCGCGTCCACCGCCCCCATGAACGGCTCCACCACGACCGGCCGCCCCGTGACCAGTACCACCACGCACCTCACGCTGCCGCCGCACGCCGCACTCACCGCGGCGCCGCCCGGCTCCGTCACGGTGAGGTTCTGACTGTCGCCCTTCGTCTCCGCGTAGGGCGTCTCCCCCACCGCCACGATCGCGTAGGAGAAGCCGCCCTTCTCCACGAAGCTCCGGTCGGGGCTCTCGGAGAAGACCACCTCCGTCGACGGCGTCACCGCCGCTCTCACGGCGGCGAGGATCGTCGTCCCTGCTCCGGCAGCCGAACAAACAGAAGAGAAGAGAAAATCTCGGGGATCAAAGGAAAGAAATAACACCGGCAGAAGATCTGGGGAAGAAGCAGGGCCGGAACTCCGCACCAACGGTGACGTCGTTGCCGCTGACTCCTTGCCACTCCATGGTCCAGCCACCGCACTGGTAGCCCAGGTTGTCGGCGTGGCTGCCGGCGACCAGGATCTTCGGGGCGCTCTTGGTCAAGGGCAGCAGCGGCTCCCCGCCGTCCTTGCCGTTCTTCAGGAGAACCAGAGACTTCCTCACCGCCTCCCTTGCCAGCTCCCGATGCTCCTGCCCACCACCCACAACCCAGAAATGTCAATTCACCATCCACATGTATATACACAGAGATGAAGGGTAGATAGAGAGAGAGAGGAGATGGGTAGAGAGAGAGAGAGAGAGAGAGAGAGAGAGAGAGAGAGAGAGGACCGGGCTTCCGATGTGGCTGGCGAGGGAGAGATCGGAGAGGGGGCTTTCGAAGAGGCCCATGGTGAACTTGACCCGGAGGATCCGGCGGACGGCGTCGTCGATGCGGCTTATGGGGATGAACTTGTTCTGAACGAGGAAGGTCAGGTTGCTGATGAATCCTCGGTAGTCGAAGGGCACCATGATCTGAATGGAGCAAGGAAACCATTTTTACGCACCAGAAACAGATTTCTGAGATCTAAGCGACTGAATATCATAGAAATTTTCCGATCGAATATTGTTGACCAACCATGTCAAGCCCCGCATTGATCGAAGTCAACACGGAGTAGGTGTAATTGGCGCCGGGGGGGGAAGTAATCCGATCGATCCCCTGCCAGTCTGAGATCACGAACCCCTGGAAAGATCCATATGATTTTTTCAATGCCCGTCAGAAAAATCCCACAGCCCCCGTCGATCGACGAACAGGAATTGACGAAAAATTGAAGCTTGAGATTCTTTTTCTGACCCGGAAGCGGAGCTTGTTCTTGAGGAAGCCGGTGACCAGCTCCCGGTTAGCGTGCATCTTCTTGCCATTCCAGCTCGAGTAGGAGATCATGACCGTGGAGACCCCCTTGACGACTGCGCGGTAGTAGCCGGGCATGTGGATCCCAAGGAGTCCACGCTGGTCAATGATGGTGTTGTCCTCGTTGACCCCGCCGGTCGTCCCGCCGTCCCCCACAAAGTGCTTGGCGCAGGCTGCCACCTTCTCCCTGCCCAAGAGTACGATCGAGGTCAACGCCATTCAATTACAGGGCGAGGGGAAGGAGGAAGGAGGAGAGAGGAGGTCAACGTCCTACTTTCCGGCTACGAAGGGAACCCCCCTACGGGAGTCCGCCGGGAGATCCCCCTGAAGCCCGGGGATGATCTCCGTCATCATCTCCACGATCTTGGGGTCCTCGCTGTAGCTCTCATAGCAGCGCCCCCACCTCGGATCGCGGCAGACCTGGTCAAACCCACCCAGACGGGCCAATTCGAATCAAATCGGATGAACATATCAAATCGGGCGATCAAATTTTCTGAGAGCTAAAAAAATATGCTAGATTTCTTTACGGCGATGCACGGCGCGAAGGCGTACTGGATGCCCGTCCCTCTGACCTCCAGCGCGGTGGCGGCGCCGATCTTCTTCACGAGCTCCGGGTCCCTGACGAGATAATTATCAGAGAGAGAGAGAGAGAGAGAGAGAGAGAGAGAGAGAGAGAGAGAGTTGCCTGGTGACACCGAGGCCGACGTTGTGGGGGAAGATGGTGGCCTTGAAGACGTTGTTGTGGCCATGGACAGCGTCGATGCCGTAAATCATCGGAATGCCGAGGCGGGTCGAGAGGCTGCCCTTCTGGAGCCCATTGACCATGTCGAGCCACTCCTTGGCGGAGGCCCGCGCCGCCGGGACGCTCCCGCCGCCGCTCAGCACGCTCCCTAAAGTCAAAAACCACCGGACATCAGCCCCATCCGCCGCCGTTTTCCCAAGATCATCATCATCATCATCATTCATCAGGCCCCTTACCAATGGCGTACTCCTTCATGACGTCGGCGGAGGCGACGGCTCGCTCGATCTGCGTCATCTGCCCGATCTTCTCGGAGAGGGTCATCCTCTTAAGCAGGTCCCTCACGCGGGCCGCCACCGGCTTCCTCGGGTCCTTGTACGCCGGCTGGCGGGCTCCAGCGAGCGGCGCCGCCAGAAGCAGGAGCACAAGGCCCAGCAATGGCGTTGGCGGCCGGCCACTCCCCATCCTGTCCCCCTCCCCTCCCCACCTGATTCCTGTTCGTCGACGCAGCAAGAAGACAGTGAGAGTGAGTGTGTGTGTGTGTGTGAGAGAGAGAGAGAGAGAGAGAGAGAGAGAGAGAGAGAGCCATGGCGCCGGAGGAGCAGAGAGGGGAGGAAATGCGATCGATTGCCGATCTGTAAATGGTTCAACGAACAAGTAGAGTTCGATTCAGAGGGAGATTTTTTTTTTATGTAAAGTAGGGGGGAAAAATTACAGCGACGGGGGTTGCTCGATCGGGCAATGCGTACCGAATCTTCGATGATAATTAATCATCCAGGGTAGTGATTAAATCGGACGCTGAAGAGCGGAGAGGGGGCGTCTGTCATCGTGGGAGGAGAGTGAGACACTAGTTGATGAGCACGACAGTAACCCTATAACTTCATCGAAGCCGGTGCAGGCGGGCAACGGCGGAAGGAACTGAAACGCAGAAGAAAGCTCGCCATTGATGTGCGGAGAAGGGTCCCGGAGAGGGAGCTCCACAAGACCCTCCAGGATCGGCCGGCTTTGCCGTTTTCCAGGCGAAAAAGGAAGGGATAAGGGGCCTCAGATGGGGAAGGCCTACAGAGATGGGCCGAGAGGAAGAGGATGGAGGGAAGAGAGGGAGAGAGAGAGAGAGAGGGAGAGAGACCTTCGGAGGACGGCGCGGTTGCTCGCTCTCTGCAGCCCCTCCGTGTGCGGCGCGGACACGTTCGACACGACCGTGAGAACGGGAGGAGGTTATTTATATCCGTCGCGGCCAGTGAGGGAGAGCCTCTTGAAAAGATCAGAAGATGGATACGGGCAGTGACCTGTGGAGAGAGAGAGAGAGAGAGAGAGAGAGAGAGAGAGGGATGCTCTTGTCCTGGTCTTCAGCACAGACACTAGCGGACGGGGTTTCCCATACCGTCCATGATCGACTTCAAACCCATTTAGTTGAAACTTAAACCTGCCTCGCCTATCCTCTTCCCAGATTTAGTTCAGCTTATCCACATCTCCATACCTTTTCAGAGAGCCAGTTCCTCTGGTTTCTCTCTCTCTCTCTTCTTCTTTTCAGATTAATGGGTTTATTTTCACGTAATCTGAGAATCTGAGAATCTGAGAACGGAGGCACAAGCTCGTGAGAGGCGCAAAGAACACATCCTTTATAGGGGGAAGAGCAGAAAGGCGGAGTCTTTGCATGGGCTCCTAAGGAAGGCCTTTTTCGCAACGAAACAAGCGTAGATTAACTATATGTATATAAAGAGAGGTAAAAGAGAGAACTATTCAAAATAAAGCGGGAGATCTTAAATTTCTTTAGGAACGACAAAGATTCCCCAAAACTCCCACTACGCGGCGATTGGGGCAGTCCTGGGCCCACACTGTAACGGTTCAGTGTTTTTTTCTAAATGCCCCTCATTTTTCTAATATGTTCTCTTATACCAACGACGCTTGGCCGATTCTTTTTCCGGAGCTTAGGTTTAGAGCGATTCTGGAAAATCTGGTAAAGTGAGAATCGCCCGCCGCCTGCGTTTCCCGAATGAACATGCGTCGCACCTGCGAAAAAGCGATTCCCCCAGCCGAACAGTATTATCGATGGGGCGGGTCGGGCCTAAGGTTTTATTACGAGGCCTAAGGTTGTATTACGAGGCCATTCGCCAACATGAACCAGGAGGGAAGCCCGAAAAACGACATTCAAGCCGTGGCCCATGAAGCTCTGCCCGGTCCGAAAAACCCTCTGCTTGCATCTATCCTACCTAGCTAGAGAGAGAGAGAGAGAGAGTGCAGCTTGGGCTCAGTTTTTAGTGTTCTTGAAAAGCATGACAGGCATAAAATAAAATAAAAATGAAATAAGATATATTTTTAAAATGGATCATGCACCGAAGACCATCAATCGTGGAGGGCCGTCGATGGGTCGGGGCAGGCCCGACCGAGTCGGGTCCCAGAGAAAAGCCCGACAAAATGGGCTCCGCAAATCCGCCAGCTTTTTACGCAATAAATTCTGAAGCGTTTCCAAACGCTGCATACGCTAATTTATTTGAATAAACTGTCGAGAATTGTCAAAAATAAGAGATTCCCAGAAGAATTGTCAACACCGACGGCCGTGATCTGATCAGGGAGATATCTGATGACCAGGGGAGCTGCAGCAAGGTATTATGATGATGACGATGATAAAATCAGAAAATCCCAAGAACAATAATAGAAGATAACACAAGGATGATAAGGGGAAATAAAAACAATGATAAATTGGTATTATTATTATTAGTATTATTATTATGATCGTTATAATGAAACAATAAGCAGAGGCTACAAGCTGATTTCAAGAGTCTACCACCGTCTAACGCTGAATTTACACTGGGATCTCTATAGAGGAGGAAGGAAGCCCTCCTCGTGATGGTTGGTCGGTCGGTCGGTCGGTCGGTCTGTCTTTCTTTCTGTCTGTCTGTCTCAGGACTTCTCCTCGTCGGATTGAGAGGAGGGTCCGGTGATGTTGTCAACAAAGTAGTCCTCGACTGCAAAATAAATATAGCACCCAAAAATTACTGAATTTAATCCGGTGATGATATGATCCGTGCCTCTCGTAAGAGAACTACCTATGTCGTCTTGATCGGGGTCGAGCATGATCTCGCTCTCGTGCAGGAATGGGGAGCCGGTGTAGCTTCCGAGGTCCCCCAGGTCTGCATAATCAGCCAATGATCAGACCATGATTTGCCGAAATTAGGATGTCTCGACACAAGTGACACATAATGATGACGATGATGATGATGATGATGATGATGACGACCATAGTAATGATCTTGTGGGTATTTCATAAGCTGGCGATCCCAGATAGTATCATATAATTTGAAAACTTGAGGATTAAAGAAAATGCAAAAATGTATGTGTGTGTGTGTGTGAGAGAGAGAGAGAGAGAGAGAGAGAGAGAGAGAGAGGGAGAGGAAGAGAGAGAAAGAGAGGAAAAGAGAGAGAGAGAGAGGGAGAGGAAAAAAACAGTGCTGGATGCTGGGCATCTCTCAAGAAGGTTACCTTCCAAATTTGTCAGATCAGCGGTGAGGTCAGTGAGGCTGAAGGTCCAGGGGAGCTGGCCCCCTGACTGGAGGGTGTCCTTGGACGAACCTTCGCCGTCAAACCCGAGCTGGATGTCCCCCTTGGCCCCTACTACATCAGTGGTGAAGGCAGAGTCGAGCACCGAGGAGTCGATTCCCATCCCTGAGATGTCGGCTGGCGTGAAGGGAAAGTGCCCGCACGATGCCACCGAGGTGGGGCTCACCGCCATCTCAGACATGGACGACATGGCATTGCAGGGCGGGGCCGGGGGCACGTCGGCTGCATTCTCGCCCACCATTTCCCTTCAGGTGAAGACACCATCAGCACCTCGTTGGCAAGAGATTAATAACTAGGTTATCTATGCATTTTCTTTCCCCCAAACTACGCGACTCGGGAAGGCCACATCTTTCAAGGGAATAGAGAACCTACCCATTCATGGAGTGGACCCGGACCGGGTGAAAGCCACCTGGTGCAGGGAACCCATTGACCACGTGGCAGTTGGGCAACCTCATGGGATCGAGATGGGGCTGCGTGGCGGCAGGCATCGCAGGCTGCTGCAGCACGGGGTACCCCATTGGTAAATTGCTTGCTGCACTGTGAAAGACTGATGCTGAATAATAATGATCCACTTACTCAGAACATCAAAAATATGCAAGTACCCATGTGCAATAGCAGCAAAAAAATTCATTAATGAAGCTCTCATATTAAAGATATGCGTGGCTAGAAGATCAAGCTTCCATCCAACAAGACAAAAGCCACCGCGAGGAGCTATGTGAAATTCTAGCAAGATATTCCAGCCAATTTCATGCAATTTCGGCTCTGCATTGCTGGAAATTAAGTAGCCATCCAAAAAGATTAAACCGTACAAGGAGTTTCCGCATGCACCCATGAACACTCATAGAAAAAAAAATAAAAGTCGGGGATTCCATATCTAATGCTATTTATAACTAGGGATTAAGCTTGTGAAAAGAGAAGACTATGCAGGAAAATTTTATTTTTAAAGCTTTCCAGCGAGAGAACAATGATTGCAAATAATTGCTTCAGTATGAGGAGTTTAAGACAACAAACTCTTCCACCTTAGTTGAAAGTGTCTTGTCACGGATTAAATGAAAAAAAAAAGGGTTCTCGTGAGAAATCTGGCTAAGAGAAATATAATTCTTGAAGCCCCAGATGTTCTCATGACAATGAACTTGCCACCACCGTCAACCATTTCCTTATTATTGCCCAAGGGAAAAAGGTGGTAGAACCATCTGAAACTGTTCCCTTTGTCTTCGGAAATTTGCAAGCATATATCTATGTATATATAGTGGATCAGGAGTTGGATGGCAAGCTCCAATAGCTTTGGAGGGGATCCAGAGAAAAATAATATTTTCCCCTTTTATGTGTGGGCGAGAGAAAAAAACTCACATGACTTATTCAGATATTGAAATTTTTGTTAGGGAGTACGCCTTGCCTCATAAAATAGTAATCCACAACAAATAATAGACAACCTATTCATTTAATTTGCATAATAAATAAATAAAAATAAAAGTAGACACCCGAGTCTCAGGGTGGGCGAAAAATTACCAGGAATTGGATGAACGCCATTCTGCATGGGAGCCATTGGCACCTTGGGAGGCGCTGGGTACTTCATCAGATGGTATTGGTGCTCAAGCAAGTTATTGAAAAGCAGAATCTGCTTCTTGAGCTTCAATCTTATGTAATAAGCCCTGAAAAACTCGGCATTCTCCTCCTCCAGCTTCTGCCAAACTTGATCAACAGAAAAGGTATAATAAAGCTCTCTTCCCTTCTTAAAATTACTAGAAAGATATTCAAGTGGCAGTAAGGGATAGTCAGACAATTGCAGAAGACTGGTCTTCCAATCCATTAAAAATAATTTTAAAGTATAAAGCATATATTACACCATTAAGTATGGTTAATCTCTACACAGAGAGTAAATGCAAGACATAATGAATTACCCATTCAGGAATATATCTGTTAAAGTAACTCTGGGGAAATTTTATCATGAGGCAACTTACCGAGAGTTGTAAACCCTGGCTCTATTCTAGCGCGAGTAAGAAGAATCCTCACTACCTCATTTCTATTCATGTACATGAGTAGGCAGCGTTCGATTAGATTCTGCACCTAAAAAAGCAAAAGAAAGCACTCACATAAAGATGGCTGAACATGCAGGAGAGGATCAGGAGAGAGCATTTTTCAAAAGTCTAGTACATATGAGAGAAACCTAATAATATTTATAAGAAATAAGAAAACTAGATTGTCTTACAAGTTCTATGTCCTCCCGGGAAACCTTTTTATTATTGTCGATGCTCAAAATCGAAGCTGACTCCGCCATGGGAGCATCAGTCCCTGAATTGTTCTGTCGGTCATGCTGAGATTCTTGGGACACCTGCGATGAGTGTTGTTGATCTTCGGTTGCCCCTTGAGGATCCTGCAGAATCTTCTCCCAGTTGATTACTACTAGATCAAAGCAAGCATAAGAAAGAACATCTCCATGCTTGTAATATCCAAGGCCTTTTCCTTAGAATGCATCAATATCTAAAAGAATTCCGCCCCAAAATTAGCATACTCGTTGAAGATCAACATTCATGGCAAATTATTACGAATATGCAGGTAAGACCGATTTTTTTAATTTTTCAGGCGTGCATAAAATAAATAAATAAGTGGTTAATCTTTTTAGCTTCATATCATTTTGAGTTTCCCACTGTATGATCATCACATAGGTGATGATTGATCGCAGCAACTCAAATTAAACCTTCAAGCACAAGTCATCAAACGATATCAGTCTTGCACAGGAATCAGGAAAACAATTAAATAGGAAACAATTTAATACATAATTTGACATTTTTTTTCTATTTTTGGCTACATTTTTCGCATTGATGGCTCTTCCATAGATCTATAGGGTGCCTTTCTGACACCTTCCTCACCTGTGAGGCCTTCATTTTCCAGTGATCAAATTCCTTCTTGTGACAAAGATGTAAGGGCCTCCTGCAGACGAAGAAGCAGTCCATTATTGGATGCAGTCAGTGCAAGGAACATTCTCCAAAAGGGAAAATAAGAAGCAGAGTAGTCATTCATCCGCAATATATCTTCAAAACCATAATAATAATAAGAGCAACAAAAATAGTAATAATAATAAGAAGAATTGGGCCACATCAATGCCGCTGAATAGGGCCATATTTGTTTCTAAATACTATTTTGTGCTTCTCTTCTCCCTTTTCAGCAGGCATTGCAGGTAGAAGAACAGTGAGCTCCTCCCCAAAGAGCATTCATACATGACACCTAGCTCCTATTTCTTTTATCCTTGTACTTCAGAGCTCTAAATCTAATTTTTTGCAGCAGAATAATAAGTAGTTTCGATAATATTGACAAATCTGCTGTGTGAGAATCCAAGTTGAATAATTCTGATGTGGGCTTGCATTATCAGACTGGGGAAGAGACGAATTAGGAACCATTGGGATGACGTTGCCCAACCGGGATAGACGTTGCCCTCTCCATCCTCAAATAGATTGCTTTAGAATAATCCCAACCGGGATGAGCGGAAGAGAAACTACAACCCAGAGAGAGAGAGAGAGAGAGAGAGAGGGAGGCAGGCAGGGAGAGAGAGATGGAGGATCCGATGGAGGTGGTTGAATTCGAGCAGATGAATATCTCAGCGGAAACAAACGCAGGGAGAGGACGACTCTTGCTGAAGCTGGGGTTTTTCTATAATTTTGGGACGAATCCAGGCAACAATGCAGCATGGAAACGATTGTCGGCAGATTCCGGCGGCAGTCCCCGCTTGTTTCTGATTCTGAGCTCAGAGAACAGTGACAGGGAACAGTGACAGGGCTCAAGATCTTCAAAACCCCGAGAACAGTGACAGGGGGTAGATATCCAGAACGACCAGAGGATTTGAGGAAGGGCGGCAAATCTTCCGGTTGAAATCGGTTTCTCCGGTGCAGATTGCTCCGCCGAGGTCGGCTGAGAGAGCGGCATTGGGAATTGCACGCCGCCGGGGAAGGTACGGATGCGGCAGTCAGAGAAGGGATGTCGGCGACTCACCTGTGAAGTTGGGGTGACCGCCGAAGAAGCTAGACGACCATCCTCCGAGCAGGAAGCTCCTCGCGGCTGCTCTGGTTCGCCGGAGATGGGGATGAGGGAGGAGTTCCAGGAATAACAGATATCTGCAGGAGAAAGGAAGGAGCAGGGAGGCCAAGAGATGGGCACGAGAAGTGATGGGTCAGGCCGACGAGCCTGTGCTCAACACAAACTAGCTCGCACAGAGAGAGAGGGAGGGAGAGATAGAGTAGAGAAAGAAAGAGATGGTGATGAGGCCGCCTGCGCGTGTCCATTGCTTGGATTTGGACCCTTCACACTGTAATTAGTGGACCCCCCCCCTTGCGAGGTCGAATGAGAGAGCGGGGTTGGGTGACTAACCTCCTCCCCTTCTCTCTCTCTAGACAAGATAAGATCGCAGGCCCGGCCGGCCAACAAAAAATGTCACCTGAAGAAGTTTTGGCCTCTTAAAAGCCCCAGAAGCTCCGTGTCCACCCCCACCCCCCGCGTTCTCTCTCTCTCTAAACCTCCGTCAGCACCCGCAGGAGGAGAAGATTTTTATGGACATTTCAACGTGGCGAGGGTGAATTTCTAGGGTTCGACGGACGGCGACAGGATTCTCGGCGCGCCCTGCGGAGGAGAGCGAGAGATTTCTCGGCTTGCGGTAATGGGGGGGGACTGCTTGCTGCCGCGGCAAGGAACGAACGAAAGGCCGGACCGGCGGAGGGACTGCATAATATCTCTCTTGTTTTCTTCTGCGGCGCCGGCCTCTCCAAATAAAAAAACTCTCTCTCTCTCTCTCTCTCTCTCTCTCTCTCTAAGGCTCCCCTTCCCTTCTCCGAAACCTCTCTCTAAACTTCAGTTTTCTCACAAATTCCCTCTCCACCACGTCTCCTTCTTCCTCAAATCTCCGTAAAAAGTCCCTCTCTCTCCCTAGAGCTCTATGCTCTCTCAAGAAAGATACTCTCTCTCTCTCCAACTGTCGCTCCCATTAAATGCCGAAAGCCGGTTTGGTCACAGGACTCCGCACTTGCCGGCCGTGCGAATGAGGATTCCTCATACTCCTCCCGTGAACTGGGAGATTAAACCTCTGATTGCGTTCATCGTCATCCTCGTCCATGACCACCATTAATTCCAGGAGAGAGAGAGAGAGAGAAGCTCGTCCTCATCCAGTATACGGACGTGACCATATCTCTCTCTCTCTTTCCGATAACTCGCAGTGGAAGGCCAGAAACAACGTGATAATCAGAGGCACCAATAAGAAAAGGCAATGGAGAGAAGGAGAGAGAGAGAGAGGCAGAGGGAGAGAGAGGGGGACCGTGATATGCAGACGACAGAGCATCTGAGGGACGGAGATAGAGATAGAAAGAGAACTGTGCCGGGCGGGAACAAACGGGTCAGAAACACAGTCGTCTACAGAGACAGAGACAGAGACAGAGAGAGAGCGAGAGCGAGAGAGAGAGAGAGAGAGGGCTGAGTCGGAGAGGGAAAGGGACGGCGGCATGGGTCACCCGTCGTTTAACGGCCACGGCTGCCGGCCACGGACACATGCCGGCAAGTGGATGGGGCCGGTGGCGCCACCACCGCCCTCCCACCGGATCTCGCAGAGATCTCCCGGAAAACGATATCCTTGGAAGCTAGGAATTTTCTCTCTCTCTACTCCTTCCCTCCCCCTCTATGACTCGGCTCATCCTCCCCTCACCACCCAATAAATAAGTAGCCCTCTCAGCCAACCAACGGTGGTCCCAGCCTCGGCCCCGCACCACCGGACCACATTTCCATCATGGGCCTCAAATTCAAGCCCAGAAAAATTAATTGGCCCAATTTCTGATTCATGATCAAATCACTGGCCCATATCTCTCTCTTCTCTAGGCCTGGGCTGAGTCTCTCTCTAATGGGTCAACGCTATCGAGATATATATATGTATATATGGTGGAATCATGGAGGCCACGTGTCAGACCAGACCCACCGGGGAGGAGCTTCGCCGGAAGGTCGGCAGGGAGAAGCGTGGAGCTCAATCAAGACCGCCCCCCGTTCTCTCTCCGAGAAGAGAAGGGAGACCTTCCTCCTTCCTCCTCCCCAAGCTAAAGGAAACCGTAACTCCGCAGAGAATCGATTCATCCTCCGGCGGAAGGAACCTCCGAAGAATCGCCGCTTCCATCCGTCTTCTTCCTCGCCGGCGCCGGCGTCCACGGGTATAAAACCCTTCCTCTCCCCAGTCCATGGCTTTAAGCCCGACTCAAACCCTTTCCGCTCTTCCTCTCCCTGTCTCTGCCTGTCTCCTCCTCCCTCCATGGACTGGAGATCAGTCCCCACCGCGGACTCAGAACGGGAGTACGAGAATGTCGATCCTCCCTGCCAGACGTTCGCCGAGGAGGAGTGGGACCGCTTCCTCGTTGACCTCACCGGTGACGAACTCTCTCCTCCTCCTCCTCCTCTGTCATGATCTTACAGTGGAAGGGCTCTCACGGCTTCTGGTTCGTGGCGTTAGGGTTGAAGAAGGAGAGGGAGTTCAAGAAAGAACACCTGAGGGTGAGGGTGGACGGCGGGGGCATCAGGCTGAGCGGCGAGCGGCCCCTCGGCGGCGGCGGCGGCGGGCGGTGGCTCCGCTTCGAGAAAGTCTTCCGCATGCCGGAGGGACGGAAAACCGACGAAATAAGGGCCAGATTCGCGAATGGCGTCCTCTCCGTAGTCGTCCCCAAGTTGAAGAGCAATAGCCAGATCGCAGCCCAGCCAGCGGCGGCCGCAGTGTCTCCTCCTGCAGCTCAGAAGCCTCTCCCTCCGCCGGTGACTCCGGCGCCAGAGGAGGGCCAGGTGAAGACCAGCAAGCCGACCAAGGACCAGGGAGACGTCCATCGGGAGGATTTGGCCGCGGCAAAGGATGCCGGCAGCAGCGCCGGAGAGAAGGCGGGTTCCAGCAAACGGCGGCCACCAACGGGGGCGGTGGTGGAGATGCGAGAGAGGCGCCAGTGGACAGCAGTAAAGGTTGCGATCGCGGCGGCTGCGGCGGTGGCGGTGATGCTGATTGTAGGGCTCGGCTTCTATCTCAGAGGAGGGTTCCCAGAGAGCCTGGAAGATCTACCGCCGCCGGAGAGCTTCCCAGAGTACTACTAACCGATCTCCTCCCCCTTCGTGGACAATGCACAAATAAATAATAAGCAAATGCCGATCTTATCCCTTCTCTCTCTCTCGCTAGAGAAGCGGTAAATGGGCCGACTGATTACATGGATTCAGTTAAAATTGGCCCAATAAGGAAACCCACCTTGTTTTTTGGGCGATGGAGGGGCTACGGATCCATTCGGCGAGGGCCCAATTAATAAAACAAGTAAATGGGCGTAGTCCTCCCTTGATAATGGGTCTCGCCGGACCCGAAGGCAAGTGGGACTTTGGAGCTAAACCAACACAACGACTTGCAGTCTCCCGCGACCCAAAAATAGAAAGAAACAACACAACAAGCCCTCCGTCTCCCTTCTTCACAACCCCCCTCCTCCTCCCTCCTCCCTCCTCCACCACCGCCACCATGGACAAGCTTCCGCCGCCGGGGACGGCAGCGGGACCACCCCCCTCCACCACCTTCGTCCACGCCGACGCCACCAGCTTCCGCGAGGTCGTCCAGCGCCTCACCGGACCCCTCGACGAAGCTCGCGGCGGCGCCACAGTCAGGCCCCCGTCGCCACCGGTAAGGGCCCCCCGCCCCGCGGCGGCGCCGCCTGGGCCGAGGGTGACGGGGCTCAAGAGGCCCTTCGGGCTCCAGGAGCGCCGCCAGGGTCCGCCGAGGCCCGCCCTCGTCATTCCCAACCCGGTTGCCGTCCAAGGGTTGACCTTTACGCCGGTGACCAGCCCGGGGATAACGTCACCGTCTTCTCCGTCGATAGCGGGCCGGTGGAGCCCGCTGACCTCGCCGTCGACTGACATGGCGAAGCTGTCCATCGTGGAGGAGGCGGCGGCGGGGCAGGAGAAGCTGAACGAGGCGGCAGAGGAGCGGGCGATAAAGGAGAAGAGGTTCTACTTGCACCCTTCGCCACGGTCGTCCGGGCAGAGGACGGCGGAGCCCGAGCTGCTGCACTTGTTCCCGACGACCTCGCCGGCCATTGGGCCATAATTTCTCTCCTTCAAGGGCTCAAATTAAATATGATTATTATCGTTATGCTACCATATATTTCGATTTGGGCCAGCTTTTCATCCTCAAATTATACCTTCATGACGACGGTGAAGACGACATTTTGAAACAAGTTTTCATGGATATTTTTGGTTGAGGGGGGTTCCTAGACTTATGGAAATCAGATTTGTTCAAAGTAATTCCTACACTGCCACGTGCCTGGCTCTCTTGCCTCCATGTGGCATCAGGCGCACATGCTTCTTCTATGCTACGGTTGGTAATGCCTCATCTTGGCCTCAAATCTGATCACTTGAATTCCAAAGTTCTAGCCCTAGTGCTCCCCATTGACGCCAATGTATCTCACTCATAGAGCTTTTCTGAAAAAAATATCTAACGTATCATTCATAGAAATAAAGTTAATACGATGGCAAAAACTATGATTTGATTAAAAGCACGATGATGGTAATTTGGGATTGGAAAATAGAAAACACAATTTGAGAATGTTTTTCATTATCACTCTAATGAAGAATTTTCATTTCTATTTATGGATGGAAGAATAACATTGAAAAGGAATCAGTATATGGAACTAAACATATCACATTCAAAAAAGCTTTGACTAGGGTATAATTTCATGTAAATTAAAATGAATTCATTATTAGAAAATGACATGAATTTGCTAACAATTAGCTCATCTAAGGATGAATTTTCCCATGAAATTCACGTTTTGTACAATATTCAATTTCAATAGCATTATTACTTTTGAAGGAACGTGTTTTGGAGAAAGAACATGCTAGAAAAGTTGTGTCGTTCATTAATTCTAGTGATCAAGTTATATAGGGATTTTCTTCTACTGGTAAATTAAGTAAAATGACAATAGAGAGCATATTAGTGTAATAAATGAAGAATCTGATATCTATCTATTTGCATTGAATGTATCTTCCAATGTGATGAAATCAATGAGAAGAAAAAAAATATTTAAAATGAAAAAAATGGCTGAAGTTAATCTATATTTTTGTTAAATGGTGTTAATTTATAGGAAATTTCTATTTTTTTATGAAAGTTACGACTTCTAGCTTTCATGAGGAAGACAAGAAATTTAGGTTAGATGATTTAGTCCAAGTAGAGTTAATCTAGATGTTTAAATAATGCAAAGAAAACTGTTTAATAGACCAGAACCAAGGAAAAACGATTCTTGTCCATAAAGAAAAGGCACACTAGCAGAACTTTCATGAACCATAAGAAATATGCTCCCATTTATGTAATTTCTTATTTATGGATTGTTGAAAAAAGAGGAAGTTACAACTTACTAGCTTTCATGATGAAGACAAGAAGCTTAGGTTATATTATCTCGTCCTGGTAGAGTTAATCTAGAGGCTAAACAAGGTGAAGAAAGCTGTTGATGCAGACCAGAACCAAGGACAAAAGCCTCTTGTCCATAAAGCAAAGGCACATCGGCGGAAATTTCATGAACTATAAGAAATATGGAGTCATTGACGTAATTTCTTCTATATTGGATTGTAGAAAAATGAGAGAAGTTTGTTTGCATTATTATATACTAGAGCTATGCCTGAAAGGATAGTTCGATGTCTGAAGAGCGTAGGAACAACTAATCCTTTGGTTCTAATTGACGAGATTGACATGAAACTTTATATAGTTGCATTACTCGATTTATTGATACTATGTTTTTTGACTCTTCAACTTGAACTGAATTTGATGTTAGCAAGGTGAATCCAAGACTACATACTGAACTTGAGTGGCATTAAACTAATGGTTTTCTTCTTTTTTATGTTGCAGTTAGTGTTATGACCGGAAAGAAGGAAGGGGACAGAGGGATGGAGTTTCAGTGGCAGAGAAGAAGAGCGGCGGATGAAGAGCTGACATCTAGCCAACATCAAGCTCAACAAGGTTTGCTAGCCAACAAGTTACAGTGTATAGGATGTATACTTTTGATGCTGTCTCATTTAGATCTTTGAGTTCATGGAAACTCCTGCAACACACTGGCCAAATATCTGTGCTTATATGTATGGAATGGAAAATTTACAATTTTATTGCTCCCCAGCCTTACCCAATCTGACCATAGCCCATTTCCCCTGGGTCCCATGCTGTTTTTGCTTCAGCGTATGAAGCGGTAATATGTGCCATATTTAGCTCAAGTTAAGGTAGATAGGCCTATGTCATACCCGAAGAGCTATTTAAAATGCATAGAGCATAGTTTGACCAGAAATGCTGAGTTGGTCAGACCTGAATGGATGGGGACAAGCCCACCCTACTTCCATCCTGTAGTGATTTGTGCCTTCGCTTGCCCTTCTTAACAAGAGAAACATGGCCTGAAGGAACAAGCAGAGGCTTCCTAAAAACATTGAAATTGAGATTGGTATTGGGGGGACACCAGCTGAGACGGGGCACATCATATTCCCAAATAAATGATGGATAATCTGGATAAGGTATTCAAGATCCCTAGTTCACACATAATTTAGTATAATAATGACAACTAATGTATAAGTAAACTTTCAGCATATACGCAAGAAGATTGATTTTTCCAAAGATGAAAACCTAGTTTATGAACACCACTCATAATAATTTCAGCTCGACTGATATGTTCGATATTACGAAAGTAAGGTTCAACCACATTAGCATGTCTTTGGAGCCTAAATGATTTTGAGAATGATAGATTAATATAAGGGCATTGAGAAGAAGAGAGATTCAATTTTTGATTAGAAGTTTGTCCTCTATACAAGAGCCGCATCTGCAACATCAAAGGGGATTTCATTTCTATAAAAACTTTGGAGTGTAATATCCCAAGTCCAGGAGCTCATTCACAATTTTTATTTGATTAGAAAATCAAGTTATTCAAATAAAATTTTCTACTTAGACTGACAGTAGAGATGTAAATTCAAAAGAGATTAGTTATTTGATAATAATTTCTTTTTCTAACATAGGGCTATGAATGTAGAAAGATTAATAGTGTGCAAATCTGAATTAGAAACCTATAATTTCGTCCATGAAGACCCAACCCCTCTCGGACTGAATATGGCCATCAAAACCTTGTGCTTTTGCTAAATACACTCTCCCATCACCATATAATTAGATTAGAACCTGATGAAGAGCAATAGTCATAGTAGATGACTAGATTGTTTATTGGATTAAGTTGATAAAGAGGATGAAACTTTCTCATTCATCAGTGATTATGTGATGTAAAAAACTTAATGATGAATGTTGAATCTTTATACATTCATTGTTGTCTTGATCCAAAATTCTTCTCCAATAAATAACCTTATATTTTTAGTAATTTTCTTATTTTCTTGGGCCTTCAATGTTTGAAATACCTGTCCAAAAGCTTTGTGTTTTTTGTAGTGTTTTGAATTCAAGTTCAAACTGGAGTGTCCTAACTTGATGATGAATAATTATATGTGAGGTCCAGATCATCATATTTATTTTCACATTTTATCCACATAACATCTATGTTGTCACCATCAGGATATTCTTTACAGCCCTTACTATTTGATCCATTCCTTATTCTCAGGCTATTTAATGTACATGATAATTTGAATAACCTTTCTAATATCATGTAAAAAAGA
This sequence comes from Spirodela intermedia, assembly GCA_902729315.2. NCBI lineage: Eukaryota > Viridiplantae > Streptophyta > Magnoliopsida > Alismatales > Araceae > Spirodela > Spirodela intermedia. The sequence goes on from LR746273.1 coordinate 4,514,922, forward strand.
GATAGAATAGATAAATATCTTAATACTGTGGTTAGGACATCATATATAATTATTAAAAAAAATCCACTTTCACAAATGTGTTAGAACTTGTGTTTACTTTTATCATATGACTATATACTTTGCATTTTGTTTATAGAGGTTTACTTAATTGATAGTATTTTATCATTAAACATTTTTGACATAGAAAACTACTTAAATCTCAGGGATTAACACATAATATTTTAGTTGTTAGTAATGAAGTCATAATCGATGAACATTAAATTTAGAGATTTTGTTTACTACAGGAATTCACCAAGTAGTAAGATGATGTAGTCGAGAGCGAACACGACCAGACTGAGGGAGAGGGCCTAGAGGAGGCCCCACAAGGATCTACAAGGCCTCCTCCACTCTATGCTTCCCCCATTGCGCCGTCCGTCCCATCCCCCACCTATTTCTCTGCTCCTCTGGCCCCCTTTTGATAGGAGACGTAGTAGAGCCAACCTACTTATCACATGCTACAAAGGAATTTCTGGGTCACTCAACTATGCACATCATTCAAAAGGGAAACATCAATCAAAAAGGCTAGATGACATACCTATGTACAGAAGAGTACGAAATCATCAGAAAGTATAAACCAGGGGATAAATTATTATCATTTAGAAAGACAAGGTCTACTGACTTTTGTAGAGTCATTTTGACTTTTGCATTGAGACCCGTTCTAATTAAACAGTGAAAAAAAAAATGCACTTCTAAGTCCAACTTTTCTGCCAATAAACTGCTTACATTAGGGTGGAGAGGTGGGCCCCACATAGTGGAGACCATTGACACATTGTGGACGAAGTTAGACTGTTCTATACCAGCTGCTCTGTACCAGCTGTTGGTGTTGCTGCTGACGATGGGGTGGTTGCGGCAGGTGCGGCCGATCCTGAGATGGATGCCATTGCCCATGTTTCTGCTGTGCCACTGTGCGCCAAATGCTGTTCTACAAGGGCCCGTCCTCCAGCTAGTGGTTACAGAGGACAGCCCCTGACCTTGATACAGTAGAATCCTCTCATTCTGCTGAAGCATAATCCTCTGCACGGCCTTTTTAATAATCTCCGCCGGCCTTCAATCCTCCTCCCTCAGCCCAACTTCTTCTCAATCTTTAATACTCCGCTGCTTCCTCTATTCTCCTTCTCCAAGTGAGGAGAAGGAGATTCACCTTCCTTAGTTCTCCGACTACTACTTCCCCTGCCGTCCCCCACCATGTGAGGAGAGAAAGACTCGCTTTCCTCCAAGAGGCCATGCCATTGCTGAATGGCGTGGCTCTCATTGTTGGACACGCGGACAAATCCATCCTACAGCATTAGCGCCTCGCGGTTTCTAACTAATGGACCATGTAGGGCTCCAATGTAGGCATCTGGGCCGGCTGTAAACATGGGCCGTGATTCTCATTTTTTGGTGCCTGACCGTTGAGCTTTGCGACGTGTTCTAATGATAATACTCTAGGGATTGACAGCTATGATCGATGGGACTGTCGCGTCAATATGGTGCTACATACTTTTGGGCATTCATCTCACCATTGTGGCCACAAAGATAATTCTTTCATTGAGAAAAAAATAGCCAGACACAGATGATTTTCTTCTAATTTTATAATTCCAAGAAAAGATTCCATTAAAATAATTAAATTACTTGTGACCACTCTTCATATTTTGGCCTTGGAAGTCAAACTAACTTATGATGAAAAATTGATACAAGTGTAAGCAGGTAATATTAGAATAATTAAACTGTTTTTTAAATAATTAAATCATAAAAATTGAGAAGAGAGTTTGAACTAAGAGAAACTAATTTAAAGGTAAGATAATTATTTTATATTATAATCTAAATTGAATATCAACATGGTGCTTGAAATTTCCCAAATTGGTTAAAGATTTTCTAACCTGATATATGGAAGTTATTATCTATTTTAGAGTAATTCTATCTACAAGATTATGTGCCCTGTTTTTATACCTGGAGTAGATGCATGTGCCAACATACTAAGTCAACACAATGCATCAAGTCCAATGCAAAAGTACAAAAGAGACAAAAATGACGATAATGAGACAATCCATGGATCATATCACAATCTTGAGAGAACTCAATTTTTTATATTATTAAATCAGTATCGAAAAATTCTGAATTGGAAATAAAATTCAGAAAGTATAAAAGGAATGGCTTTAAAGTAGCATACGCCTAGTAATAAACTTTTGGTGTTAAGCTGTACTTGAAAAAGTCAATGCCTGATTATGCGATCTATGAATCCCCATAGGACAAGCTATCGTCCTAGAAAAGTTTCTATGCCACTTTCAACTATGACTTGTATATTTTATAACAATAAAAGATCGTTACATTAATATCCCAAAAAAATTAACTGTGGATAGTGTTTATAAATATTTTAATAGATGACAGGAGGTGGAACCGTGAGTCAGTTGACGTCAGGCCTGAATAATTTATTTGCGTGAACCTACCACAAATTGTTTATTCTTCAAGAAATGGGTCGGATGAAACATTGCCCTTTAGACTTAAGCCGTCAGAAGACTTCGAGGGAAAGAGTGAGAGTCGCGTAAAGACCACCGTGCTCCCCTTGATTTACTCAGATTTTACGAAAAACATGGGACCCAACAAGGAATGGGCAGAGCAGCTCCACTTGGCGTCTTGATGTTACATGAAAAAAATATAACAAATATTAAAAACTACTAATTTTTCAATATTATTTCGAATGACGACGTAAGTCAGACGAATAGGCAGGGTTGCCATCGCCGTTAGACATGATAACGTTGACTTTACATCTTAACCACTCACTGAAGGGCTTTCATTCGCGAGGAGTAGTTAACATGGGAAATGGCAAGTCTGAAGCTTGGCTAAGACGTAACTGCCGGAGGAGCCGAGACTGGCTCCGTTGAGTCGTCGATGGGAAATGGTAAGTCTGAAGCTTGGCTGTTCTATTGTCCTATGGTTACGCCCACCCGCCCTGCTCGCTGGTCATTTTCACCGAGACACGATCTGAGGCCCGCCCTGAACGTTGTTCGGGCTGGGTCTTGGATCGGGTACGGTCTGGCCCGTATGTACGACCTATTCTGGTATGATTTATTTGTTCCCATGAGAAAATAATTCCTATTTTGGTATCTCAATGGCGAGTGCTCTGTGTGATCATGTTGCCCTTATAGTGGCCGGCCAGTTGTTTCAGGACCTCTACACTGCCTCATGTGTGACAACACAGACCCTAGGTAGATTCATCTGTCTTCTCTGATTATGAGTGCGAAAATGGGGATTTGCATCATTTCTCAAATGGAACAAAAATCATTCCAAGTGAACCAAAGGAATCCCATATGGAACTTCGTCAAATTCCAATTACCTGACTGGTTGAAGAGGTGTAGCATTGTCAACAAGGGCTGACTGCAGTCAGGATGTGCTAAGGTGTTCATTGTCTCCTGAAAAGCGGAAAAGTGACTATTGGTGGTACTTCCCACTTTAAAGACTGGTCAATAGGATGCAAGCAATTTTAACCATACTCATTAAATGACAGAAATTCCCTATGTTTGCTTTTACTGATAAATTATCTATTCCTCGGTAATCAAAGCCCAAGGATCTATGAGCTCACGCTGGACTAACCGAGCAGATCAATAATTCTGTATTTTCATGTTCTCTCCCAAAAGTTGATTTGCGCAAGTATTTCATAGTTATAATGATTACAAAGACCGAATCCTTTTGCCATTCAGTGCAAAAGGAACTTTCTCAATTCATTAATTCGTTGGTAGATATTCAACTTATGGAAACATTATTTTGTTCCTGGGATTTTAGTTATGCCCACGATAAATTTCTTAGTTCATTGTTTAAAAATGGGTTGCCTGGGGTTTGCTTTTCTTTAGGGCTTGAAGGTTCCTGCACCTGCTCCTGTCCTTCTCCCCCAAACCTGTCATCTCTTCTTTGTTGAACTGTTAGACACGACAGTTCAAACAGGACCGTGACTAGGTACATATTTTGGAGGTGTGCTTTGTGATGGTAACACCCTGGAAAGAAAATATATCAGACTACTACTTTCGGAGAGGACAAGGTTACACTGAGAGTCTGAAGCCTTTATCGTGTGTACGGCAAACGGCTTTGATACTGATCTAGTCCCTTTTCTGAGGCCCATTGTAACCTGGACCTAATCCTATCAGCGTTCAATTTATAAGTTTGTTCTTTGTTAGGTAATATAGTTCGACGATTATTACCAAAGTTACGAACATTGTGAAGAAATGCCATTTGTAATTGAAAGGGCCTAGAAAAAGCTTCATACTTGAACATAAAAAGCTGTGCAACAGTCGCAAAAAGATAGAGTTTCTGGTAAACAATGAGTTCCATTGAGGGAAATAAAGCTTATATTTTTCTTTTAATGAGCGTCTTAATTGGATGATTTTGAAAACGCAGAAATGCAACTAGCGTGTATATGGTCTTGTAGCTGTGTTTCTATACTAACAACATTAACTAGTGGGTAATCATGTTTTTTAAAATTCTTGGGGAAGTTTTGCTAGTTTAGCTATTTTAGTCGGGAACACTCATATGGATGTTTTACTAATATTGTATTAGCTTAAAATAACAAAAGATGATAACTTTCTGTTGCATACAGTGAGGGATATGCATCATAGCATTTATGAATGATGTAATGGTGATATATCTTTTTTTAGTTGGGTTCGTAAGATGGGAAGAAAATATTATTCTAACAAATCGTTACCTTTACTCTATATCACTATTGTTAACGTGGCGTTTTATTTGGATTCTTGTTCTGCTGGCTTTTTAGGTGACACAAAGTTAAGTGACTCCATCAAAGGACAAACATCCATGGGTGTTCATGCTGACATTCGTGAAGATAAGGCCTCCACAACTCGTGAATTTCTGCATGCTCTTAGGGAGCAAGCTACTTGGAAGCAAATGAATTATCCTAGAGGTATGTTCCACAACAACAAACGGATGGATATGCACGGACTGAATCCTGTGAATTCGATTAGAGTTGACATGAAGCTTCTTCTATATTTCGATGCAAGATATTGGGTCTCTTTAAATTCTTTTAACAAGAAAAATAACTAGACATGCAAGGATGATTTTATGCTAGTGGATAAAAACTGGTTGGTACTCTTGGTTAACAATTTTATTTTATGAAATTGTTTATATGGAAATTTTTATGTTCTTTTCATAACTTCTGTCCAAGAACGCATAAAAATATGATCTCAAATTGGATAGCTGAGCCAATTGGAGCCTGTTGGCATGCTCTATTAGAGCCCCTAAAAATATTTTAAGCTAGACAAGTATTTTTTTTTTCCCATTCGTGTTTATTATATTAGAGCCCCTAAAATATATTTTTGTTACCATTCGTGTTTATTATACTTTCTAAGATTTGACCATGAGATCTTTGAGCCATATTTTATTCTCGTATCTTAACTGTGCTCGGCCAATGTGAAACCGTTCAGACATGGTCCCTCGCATGAAGGTAGATGATAGGGTTAGGGTGATCAAGCTCTAAATTAGTCGGAATTGAGCGGTGGTCCGCGTCTTTTAAGCTTGTTTGGTTTCGATCTACATCACTTCCGTTTGACTCTCTCTCTTACACCCACCATACGCTGAAGGGCTATCAATCGACCGGCGACGTAAGGCCCTAAGTCGGGCAACTTGGAAGCTCCGGCGCATATCTAACGGCATGGCGTCTTCCATGCCACAAAGCTTCGCCTCAATGATCCGTGCGACCCTGTCCAAGGCCCTCGATAACTTTGACTTGGAAAATAGAATTGAGAGGGAACATGAGGGTGGCACTCCCCATGAGGGCGACATCCAAACCAACTCTAGAAACTGAGAAACGGGATTAGGAAGATATGAATAGTTGTGCCGTATGCCAAGACGTAACTTGACCTCTACTGAGCTGGATGTAGGCGACTTTCTATGTCTGCCATTGACAAATAGAGATGGTGGAGGACTTACCACCCCCCTCGCCCCCGTCTCTGCGCGTAGAGCTTGTTACGTTTCACCGTCGTAGGGGATGGAAGGAAGAATGAGCTTCCCTCCTTTCAAGCCCTGGAAGGGTTGCCCACAGCCTCCTTGCCCACTCTCCTTTCTCTTCTTCTGCATCTTCTCGTCATTTGCAGCATGAGTGGTTCAAGCTCAGACTCAGGAAGGTAAGACAGCTCTCTACTCTTATGCTCCCTCCTCCTTCCTTCTCTCCACTCAAGAATGACCTTCCCTCCTTTCAAGCTGAGATTAGAAAAGTAGTCACTTTTGTGAAGCAAGGGCAATCTCGAGGATTGATATGTAGAACGCATTGCAGGCTTCATAAGTGTCGACTGCGGCTTCGCGGGTGTCTCAGATTATACAGATGCCAACACAGGAGTAAAATACACTGGCGACCGGCAATTCATCAACACGGGAGAGAACGAGATCGTTTCTTCGAACGGATTTGCTCGGCGATACGGGACTCTCCGTAGCTTCCCTAACGGGACGCGGAACTGTTATAAGATGTCCCCGGTACTATCCGGTAGCAAGTACGTTATTCGAGCCGGATTTCTCTACGGCAACTACGACAGCCAGGGTTTCCCCCCCGTCTTCGATCTGCACATCGGGAACAATTTCTGGACTACCGTCACTACTCTATCCGATGATTCTGTCTTCAGCGAGATCATCACGGTGTCGCGGGGGGTTCTCATACAGGTGTGTCTTGTCAACACGGGAAAGGGCACGCCCTTCATATCGGTGCTCGAGCTGAGGCCCCTTCTCGATTCCATGTATCCTCTCGTAAACACGTCTCAATCCTTGGTCAACCATTTGCGCTGGAACTATGGAATGGCGAACCAGCTAAGGTGGTTCTACTTTGAAATAACTCGTCACCACTATTTTCTAATCATTTATTTCGATCTCTGCTTTTTATGCCTGAAATTGTTTTAATTATTTAATCATCAAACATTTTGAAACTCTGTCAAGCCGTTCGATTATCCGCCTGGAAGGCAATGCCAGCTGGAGACTCTGGATTGGTCAATACGGCACCGAGTTGGAAAGAAGGGTTCTAAGCCCTTGGTAGAGTAGGTGTCAGCGTGACTTGGTCAACCCTTTGGGAGAGGTTCGTCCGGACCTCTCCTCTCCCCTTTTACCTTTATATTTGGGACTGATTTCAGGTACGAAACCAGTCCCGCCGCCTTGTTAAATTAGTTATTAGAAAGGGGGACCGGAAGGAGAGTGGGATTGAAAGAGATAAATCAAATCGAGAGACCCTGTTTTTTCTCTGGTGACTGAAATCAGGGTTCTCACGTCTTCTCCCCTCTTCTGGTGGCTATGGTTTAAGCTTCATTAACTCCATTTACTGCTGTATTTCGATCCTCAGCTATAGTAAATTATCCTCAAGTCTCCTGCTCCTTTCGATCCTCAACTTTATTAGACCATTTTAAATCCATGGTTTATTCTTCAAACTATTTTTTCATCTCTTTATCATTGTCTCGTCCTTCTTTCTTCCGCGGCAATATCAAGCCACATTGGAGGCCCTTTACCACCCAGAAAACTAGTCACTAGTGCGTCTGCCTACGACACTGGCATTCTATCTTCCCAACAGTTGACTTTTATGCTAAGTGCCTTCAATATCTAATGAAGCAAGCCTATGGGCTTAGTCGGCTCAGCATAACCCATCGGTGCCACAAATAAATGGGACAACCTTCTTGGGCAATAATCTGATGTGCAGACACATGATGACAAATAGAAATGACGACGCATTTTCTTCTCTCGAAGGTATCCATATGACCCTTTCGACCGCCTGTGGGATGGTGTCGCCAACAATTTCTTTACATTGAACACCTCCAGCGAAGTTATGGCAAAAGAAGGAGATGCCTTCCAGGTGCCCTCACTCGTTTTAAGATCGGCCGTCTCCGAATCACGCACCAACTATCATCTAGATACCTGGCTAAAAATTGGAACCTTCGGCGACAAGATATACATCGTCATGCATTTCGCAGAGCTCCAGAAGCTCAACTCAGCCAATGAGTCAAGAAGATTGAATATCTATGGGAAAGATGGTACGGTTTTGTTGTTCCCGGAGTACAGCCCTCCTTACTTAACGGTAGATCATAAAGAGATTGTCACTGATGAGCTTCCGAGGTCAAGATTTTACAACATCTCTATCAAATCCACAAGGTCGTCCACTTACTCTTACATCATCAATGCCTTTGAAAGTTTTATAGTGAGGTCAATGAACGAGTCGCAAACTGATGATCGTGATGGTAAGGCACCATCTGGCTGCCCCTTTTCCCTCGCTTATTTTACATTCGCTATATGTTTTTTGTCACGCGCACTACCATTTTATCCGGTTCTACTTTATTGGTACACACAGAATTACAATTTCGGCAACTTTACGGGTTCCATGTGCTGAAATTTTGCCGAGTGCTGCTGTCTCATTGCCCGTTATTATGTTGCATTCTAAATATGTCTGTTCACGTATGTCAAAACATTTGACATGATGTGTACGTTGTGTACTAGTTGCGGCCATTGAGGACATAAAAAGCGCATTAAGATTGGTGAAAAATTGGGAGGGCGATCCATGTTCTCCAAAAGAATATATTTGGGAGGGAGTCAATTGCGCCAACTCTGAAGACTCTACATCCCTCCGGATCATTTCTCTGTGAGTGCAGTTCATAAATATGCAAACATGTGGAAGAAAAAATAGGAGAGAAATGGTAGAAGCTTATAGATAGATTCATGATTGATCAGATGGTTAATAATTCGCATCATGCAGGAACTTATCATCGAGTGGCTTACAAGGCCAAATTCCTAGTTCGATTGGTAACCTGACAGCTCTTACAATGTTGTAAGTATTTGCTTGTGAATGAGAACATATAATCAAACCCTTTCTCCATATTTATATAACATACTTGACATATAAGTCCTAAAGAAGCTATAAATAATCGTATCAATTTGTCTTTCTTTGTTCACTAGTCATGTAAGGTAAATTGTAAAAATTAATGAAACTTACCCACTTTCAGAGATTTGTCAGATAACAATTTGACAGGACCGATACCTGATATTTTTGGAGAGTTATCATCTCTTCGATTCATGTAAGTTTTATCCTCAACCTTATCCAGTAATTGATAACCACTTTGGCTTCTCTTAGAAAAAAGGTCTATTTGATCTTGTAGAAATTTGTCTGGAAGTGAAGCCCTTGGTGTCATTCCTCAAAACCTTTGTAAAAAGATATCTAAAGGTGCTCTTTCCTTAAGGTTAGTAAAATCACCAGCCAATGAAGTTCATTGCGATTAACTTCTAGTAGCTTAATATACAAAACTAGTAAATAATGAAGTATAATTATTGTCTTTTTATTTTTACAAGTATTGTCTATGATAAAAATGTCATATAGGTCATGTAAAATGAACATGATGACTGGAGATTCTAATGACATAAAAGTGAAAATATTATAATACATTCTAACCTCTCAGTAAAAATATTATAACACTATGGCTATTTTAGGTTTCATGGAATTAAGCTTGACAATTAAGGTTATTACCAATATGATTTCTTCAAGAATTCTTCTTTCACTAACAATCCTTTTGAATAGCAGTATCACTGGTGGGTTAAAGCAATGTGAGAATTCCAATACCAACAATAGTAAGAAGATTATTATTCCTATAACAATAGCAGCATCAGTAGTCATTGGAATGTTGTTTGTTGTGTCATTGTGGATAGTCAAAAGGAAGAGAAAAACACAATCTTCTAAAGGTATGTTGAAATCTATTTTTCTTTTGGCATGTAAATGGTTAATAAAAGATCTGATTATTTTAAGTATTTACATTATTTTAGGTGTCTCAGATAAACAAAACAAAAGTGGAAGTACAATAGAAGGCAATGTTCAGAAAAGAGAAGGTGTACAATTTACATATGCAGAGATTACACAAATTACACACAACTTTCAACATGAGATTGGTAAGGGAGGATTCGGGATTGTCTATCTTGGTAGCTTGAAGGACGGAACTATGGTTGCAGTAAAGGTTCTTTCCTCCTCATCATCACAAGGATCTAAGGAATTTGAAGCAGAGGTAATGAATGGCAATGAACTATTTAGCATATTTATATTATGTAGTACATTATTATATGGTCACAAAATATAGCATCAATATTATATAATATACACATGTCTGATAATGAGCTTATCATGTTCTAGGTTCTATTGCTGGCAAGAGTGCACCACAAAAACTTGGTCAACTTATTAGGGTATTGTGATGACATGCAACATTTGTCACTTGTATATGAATATATGGATAACGGAACCCTTCGAGATCACCTATCAGGTCTTGCTATTCAAAACTTTTGCATCCTCAATTTAGTGAAATAAATTTTCAACCTTTCATAACATGATTATTTCATCATTTATGCATTTGATGCACCATTAAGATATAAGACAATTCAAATAGCTTTCATTTGTCTTTTAGGTAAAATTCTAAATGGTGACATTTTAAATTGGAACCAAAGAGTGAATATAGCTCTTCAAGCTGCACAAGGTACTTTCACCCTTACAAACTTGACTCTACTTTTCAATGAAGACACAAATGAATTCTTACTTTTGTAGTTGAAAAAATATTATAGGGTTGGATTATCTACATAGTGGATGTACACCACCTATTGTTCATAGAGATATAAAGAGCAACAATATCCTTTTGAATAGAGAGCTTGTTGCAAAGATATCCGATTTTGGACTGTCAAGATCATTCAACAATGATTATGCTACACATATATCGACTAGGCTAGCTGGTACTCCAGGATATCTTGATCCTGAGTAAGTACTCTTCTCTATTGTTACTTGTATCTTTTTTGTCAATTTAATACACTTATTTTTTAAATATTGATAAAAATAGTAAGATGTATGAAGAATAAATTTTCCTTTATTTGTGCAGGTATTACAAAAATTATAGACTAAATGAGAAAAGTGATGTATATAGTTTTGGAATTGTTCTTTTGGAGATTATGACTGGTCAACCACCACATCAAAATACCATAGAGAAGACACATATTGTGAGATGGGTTCATTCATTAGTTCAGAGTGGTGACATCATCAATATTATTGACTCTAGGTTACAAGGATATTTCGACATCAATAGGGCATGGAAAATAATAGAAGTAGCAATGTCATGCACATCAACAACTTCAGAGGAAAGGATGACAATGAGTGAAGTTGTAATGGAGTTGAAGCAATGTTTGAACATAAATGAGCTGCAAATTGAGTTTGAAGACACCAAGTCCTCCATTCAATATTCGAGTGGCACAATTACTTCTGGGTTAAGTACTTCCAGAGCTCCACTAGCTAGGTAGCTCCTTACAGCTCATGGGTGGGTACTGAACAAGATTTGTGAGACCATGAATGATCAAAATTGAACAAATGGTGTAAAGATTGTATCAGACTTTAATTTTAATGTGATATGGATCGTAATCATCTGGAAAACTCTTCCAAAAACATATATTTCTAGACCCAAATGATTTGCAAACATAGCCCATTTCCCTTGTTTTGCTTTACTTTCATAATTAAAGTAAGTTTTTCATAAATTAGTGAGTGGATAACATAGTAAGATATTTATCAAGAAAGAAAATTTCTTTTTTGTATATGTATTGAAAATTATAGAATAAACTAGAAAAGTGATGTATATTACTTTGGAATCATTAGTTTTGAGATTATATCTAGTCAACCATCACATCAAAGGCTCATATAGATGACATATGTTGTTTGATAGATTCACTAAAATGTTTAACATTCTATTATCATCAATATTATTGACCCTAGGTTGAAAATAAAATTTATTTAAATTAATATTACATGAAAAGTATTAGTAGTAACAATGTCATGCACAACAATATCTTAATAAGAAAGGATGACAATGAATAATGTCATTATGTGGCTAAAATGATGCTTGGACATGAATGAATTGCACTACAAGTTTAAAGACGTTAAGTACCCCATAAAAAGTATTAAAATGATATTTCTTTTAAGATCAAGTACTTGGTCAGATTCATTAGTTATGTAACTCTTTGTAGGTTATGATTTTCGATCTAGATTGGAGAGCTTATAAAAAGAAGATAATTGAGTGAAAAAGTTGAAGATTGTATCATATATTCATTTAAATTTATTGTTGATCAGAATTTTCAATTTTTTTTTCAAAACATATTTTTGTAGACACCAATTAAGTGTGATTAATTAAATAAAATCAATACTGTAGGTACATATTTAATCCAATTTTCATCACCATTGGTCCTCTTTTGAAATCTGATAGCCATAATGGTCTATTAGGAGACTTTAGTCTTTGAACATTATTTGCTTTTTCTTCGAAAGATGACAATCATTACCAATGCCTGTGCTTCCTTATGTACATTAATGATGATGTTTATGTTTTTTGTTTATTTGCAAGTGTATATGATTTCAGATAGCGTGACAAAGGGAGATGAGTTATTCAAATTAGTTGTGTAGACTAAAGAATTAGAGTAAATCCAGAATAGGGTGTTCTTGGTAAAGTGTAGACATGGGACCGAATCACTAAAAATATTATAATGTCCTCAAGATCTAGACAAAGTAGATCAATAGAATTTATGACCAGAAGTGAAGATCAAAAACTATTGTAATAGTTTTGGTGAGTATTTTTTGTTGAGATTTAATACCCTGTGCTAATAAATTTTACAACTAAAACTTAAATTAATTTTTAATTAATGGTGAGTTCTAGGGTGAACACAAATAGATGGAATAATCTGTCATGAGAATTTATCTTAATTTTAGCTTAAAGAAATTTTAGAATTTTCTTACTAATTTAAGGAAAGAAGAATTATTAAAAGTTTGAAACAACTTGATAAGATGAGAGAAAGATGGTTAAGAGAAGAATAAAGGGAAAATAATGAGAGATATAGAAGTGGGACTAAAGGGGAATTTGAGAAGTATATGAGGGAAAGAAGAGAATTAGGAAAAATAATGAGGAGAGAGAAATGTCAGTCAACCCATTTTACAATGATTTATTATCACTTGTACTCACTTGTAAATCAAACTAATGCACACTCCAAAAAGTTCGCACAAAAGATGTAAGATCATGGGTGAATGTCTCTCAACCTATTTTACAACTGTTTTGAAAGATTAATTGCCAAATAATCAGCTTTTAATCTTACTACTATGTATTAAAATAATAGAAATATCTCAATTATTTTGATTGAGTTTGCAGAATGCCTCCAAGATGATTTTTCTAAAATGAACAGTGAAAACTAATGAAATACCGGTTGAAAAATGTCTCCTATGATTATCTTAGAAGAGTTATAGAGGATTAGAAATGCCACATCCTTATCAAATGACACATCATCCATATGGTTGACATGTCATTGCCACATCAATGTGTCATTTGATGAATCGATGCCTAATAACTCTCATTAATTACATTATAAAATGTTTAATATTTTATAATTTATTATTTACTTTTATAGAAATATTTGTAAATTCCTTTAATATAGAAAAAATGATATTACACTTATTTCTATGGTTATATTTAATTTCTAGAAATTACATGATGAAATTGACTATGAAATATTTTGATAGGTTTTCCCAATGATTAATATTATTATCAAATCTATGTTAACTGCATTTATTTCTGAATTTTTCCTGATTTTTTTAATTTTTCCTAAGCTTATTACAATATAATAATAATAATATAAAATTAAATATGATACTAATTTCTTTTTTTAGATTTTCCACATCAACGATGGATGTAACGAATACAGAGAGAAGTTTAACAGATGATTCAACGAAAATGATGGAATCAACACACAAGATGGACAAACACTAGAGGAGGAAGAAGAGAGCATCTTCAATCAATCTATCATGCTCCACAACTATTTTCTCTCTCCTCTGATGGCGACAAACACCCAATTCACCCAAATCATCCAATCTGATACAAATGATAGATTTCTTCTCGACTTCTCCTTGATTCAGCTGCTATAGAAGCTGAACTTCATCAATGAACTCGTTCCATTTTTCACCCAATACAAACGGTGAAGAATTTCTTCTGAGGATCCTTCTCCAAACATTGTGGCATGCTTAGAGTCGAACCACCGCCGTCAACCGGTTCCAGCAAGTGATAGTTGTTGGGATCGTCATTCATCGACTAGAGATTGTGTAAGAATCCATTTGGTGCCCCACTCATGCACAAATCGATTGAATTCAGGTAGAAATTCAACCATCGACCATTCCATCCATTCTTTTATAAAACATGAATCTTTGCATGATTGTACTTTTTTTATTTATTTATAAAAAGTTCCATTCGGTTCTACATTGCGTTACGAGTAATTTCGTTTTAAAATCAAAGTTTATTTCTAAGTATTTTGACTTTATTTTTAAGAAATACGAGTCAACATATTTCTGGCAACTCAAATTTGGGGGTGTTTTTTGCAAGCTGATGTAAGTTGACGTCATAACCCCTAATTTCTTATTTTAAAATTATTTTTATTATTTTTCGAAAATATTTTTTTTAACAATTACTCTATCAATTGAATATTATAAATATAATTAAATAATTTTTTATCTTCCTTGTGTTCAACTTGGAAAAACCCTATAAAATTAAATTATTCTAAATTGGCTTATTTTCTAACATTTATAAATTAGAAATTTGCTGAATTTTCTTTACAACAACAGAAAATGTTCAGTCAATGCTTCATTTCATTATCAATAAATATCCTTGTAATGATGATTAGAAAAAAGGAGAAAAAGATTAAGAGCTTGTTTGGTTAAAATTAACTAAATTCACCCTTTTTAGGGTTTGGTCGTGGGGCCCATTGTTGCCCCCTATCAATGGGATGGTTGGGAGGACCACTATGTGACCCCCTAGTTAAGGGGTCGATCGAGAGAACCTCGTGCTCTTGGTCAGAGCTTGCAACTTGACATCCATTTGTTGCACATCATCCAAGTGCACCACCCTTTTTGTCTTCTACTTTACCCTTGATGAGTTGTTGTCTTCTTCAGAGTCATTGACGTGACTTAGTCATTGTATAATTAAATCATGTAAATTTATAATTTATAAGATTAAAAAATACTAATTTTTGGATTTTTTTAGAAATATTTTAGAATAAATAAATCAATTATAATTTGAGAAAAGGTTCCAAAAATAGTAGAGAAGTTCATGTTGATCATAGGGCCATAAGATAATATTGGGTAGTATTTTAGAATTTTCCTAAAAATATGATTTTTTATGAGTTTTAGGTTAAATGATGATTATAAAATATATTTAAAAATTCACAAAAAAGGAAAATAAGGGTGCATACATCAAGATGACATCAGCGCCTTGAGGATCATGATTTAAGTTGAAATAAAGTTTTATTTGATGATTCTTATGTAAGTGATTACAAATAATTTAATAGGTCAAATAAAGATTTATAAAAATCAAAAGAATGGTAATTGAATGAAGAACGTTTTAGAAACTTAAAATTATGCAAAGTATAACTAAATAAAGTGAAAATTACATTGAAAGTAATGAGTTGGTAACACATGTATAAATACATTCTCTATCTATTAATTGACATCTATTTATAAGATATTAATGCATAGATACAACTACTAATTTATAATTATCACTTAGAGATAGACTAACTTTGGATAATGATACTTCTATTTATTTATTTTTTACATATTTTTAATATTTATTTATATTTAATGATAAGTTATTTTTATTTTATGCAATTATAATGAGTATAACTAATTCAAAACTTGATAAATAATCTTTATCCTTCTTCTAAATCATTTGAAACTCATCTGAGATCAAGCTAAATTATTTCTAACTTGTTCTCTATTAATTTTCACAATCAAATCTCAACGTGTTCATGTTCTCGATGTTCTGTAAATAATAAGTATCTTTCTATTTTTGAATGTGAAATTAGCGAGATTAAAGGCTGATTAATGAACGGTGAACTGTTAAAACAAGGTGGAGACAATCGCGGTTGACCTCATGTCATGAGTATAAATTCTTGAGCACACATTCATTTGAGAATCATGGTCTCTATGAAAATGGCTCGACTATATTTCTCTTTTTCTTAATTATCATCTTATTTCTCTCTCCCCCTCTCTCATGAGACATATTCTTCTCTCTTCATCTCTCGTGATATCTCTCTTTCTCTCTTTCTCAATCAATTGATATTCCTCTCTTTTTCTTTGACGATTGATTTCACTCTCTCTCCCTCCATCTCATGTGAGATTTCTCTCTCTTTGTCTCACGAGAAATTTCTCTCCTTACACCTCTTTCTCTCTCTCTTTCTCTTGATTTCCCTCCCTCTCGATCAATCTCCCTCTCTCATGAGGCATTTCTCTCTCTCCATTTCACGTGAGATTTCTCTTGTTCTCTCCCTTTTGTGAGATCTCTCTCTTCTCTCCTTCCTTTCTCTACTTTCCTTCATTTCACCTCACCATCCTATTTTATTATTTTCATTGAATATTAATAAAATATTAAAAACACTCTATATGTAAAATTAAAATTAGTTTTTTACAATGAATTAATCAATCTTTCTATGTTTGACTTGAGACTTACATCTATACTAATATTTTATTAAATCTTCATTATAAATATTATTAGATAATGTACATTTAAGCATATGACAAGTGCACATCAGTCACTAAATAGTACATGTGATCAAGAGAGTTATGCTTAAGTGATAGGCCAGATATAATTTAAATGATATTGCCATTAGTAAGTGCAAAAAATATCACTCTTTCAAATGGATGTGGAATGTGATTTCTTTGATGGCATCATTAGAGATAAAGTATATGTTCAAATTATGTGTTTAAGTTGAGCAAGGGTCCTTATGGCCTTAAACAGACTCTTGGAGGTTAGTATGGCAAATTGAGCTCACTTTTAAATTGTGCTTGCTATAAAAAGATCATACTTATTGGTTCACTTTTAAATTGAGCTCACATTCATGAATTGAATTTGGATGAACATGAAAAATAAGTAGACCATAAAAAATTACAAAATTATTGGTTCATTGTTGGATCTAATATAAACTAAACCAAACATCTTACTTAGTGTCTTATATATATTTTTTTTCAATTTAACCCAAAAGGATCACATTCAAACGCAGTCAAATCAATTTTAAATATATATGTCATACTGATTGTTTTAGAAATAAAGTTCATCAAAAGAGCAAACATTTTCATGTATCATTCTTAGAGAATGATTAATATCACATTATTGAAAGAACAAAAAATTGATTGCATATCCCCATTTGAAGCTGAATATATTGTAGTTGGACTATACTATGAACAAATTTTATGATTGAAATCAAAATTAAAATTTTTTTAGGCAATAACATGGAGAAAATGCAAACTCTTTGTCACAATATTATTGTAACAGGTCTTTCAAGGATCTAATGATTGACTTCAAGAAATATCACATAAATGCATCATTATTTAGTTAGAGACTATTTTATTGGAAGTATGAATCTGCTAACTCACATTTTTAGTAAGGCTCTAATAGAAAAAATTTCCAACTATATTAGCATAGAATTTGGAACGTAGTGCTGCTGAGTTATTAAGTTCCAATTTTAATTATAACACCAAAATTAATTCAAATGGGTATGTAAAATCAATGGAGAGTTTTTCAAGTGGTAAATTTTGAAATATTTGAAATGCCAAAAATTGTTGAACTATGAATCCTAGACATTGTTTTGAGATAATTTTTTGGTAAGTAGATGGAGTTTACTCAACACACCAAGCCGCAATCTAAATCAGATCCCTTAAATAATCTTTCATCTAATCTATCTCAAGCTTCTAACCCATTGAGTTGGTTCTCTCCCATTTTTCCATTCACATTTCTATGTCACATCACTCAAAGCCTTTGAAGGGGTATGTACAATTAATAGAGTTCTGTTCAAGTGGTAAATTTTGAAATATTTATGATACAAAAAATTGTCGAACTATGAATCCTAGTTATTTTTTTGAGATAATATTTTGGTAAGCATACAGTTTACTCACTCGACACACCAAGGACAATTGAAATCAAATCCCTTAAATCATCTTTCAACTAATCTATCTCAAGCTTCTGACCTTTTGAGTTGGATCTATCTCAGTCTTTCATTCACACTTCTATGCCACATCACTCAAAGCCTTTAAAAGGTATGTACAATCAGTAGAGGTTTGTTCAAGTGGTAAATTTTGAAATTTAATGATATCAGAATGTTGAACTGTAAATCCTAGTTCTTTTTTTTAGATAATTTGTTGGTGAGCGAACAGAGTTTACTCACTCAACACACCAAGTGACGACTCAAATCAAATCCCTTAAATCCTTTTTAATCTAATCTATCTCAAGCTTCTAATCCATTGAGTTGGCTCTCTCTCATTGTTTCATTCACACTTCTATGTACATCACTGAGTGCCTTTAAAATTCAGTTGTTTTCCTTGTTGTTTTTCACTTTATGTGTCGTCCTTGTCCTATGTTGCAACAACCCTCTACTATTCTGCAGTAGTAAGCGTAATAGGTGATTCAATCCATTCTATTTGGTTCCAAGATCAAGTGATCTCATTTATTCTAACTTTCTTGTGTATTTTTCAGTGCAAAAGTCGGTTTTTATGTTTGATTCTTTTGTCTGAACAGCAGTAGACGAAATTGACTCAGTTTCTCTAATGTATCTTGTTTGGAATTGAATCCATGGAAATATTTTTGAGTCGTCATTCTTGTAGAAACGATTAACTGATCGAAAAATCTCATTCCTTGTCTTGCGGCAAGCTGGAATGTTTGATACGTACCATGACGATTATTCCTCTTAAGTCCAGTTCATTCTACTCCAACACCGCCTATGTATAAAAGGAAAGTTGAACTCTCAATTATTAAACCTATTTCTAGTAGATAACACAATAAAACTCACGTGTATGAAATTCTAGAACAAAATTCTAGTGACTCAACAGAACCATGTTCCGTCAGGCTGCACACACCGTAAGAACTGATGGATGGATATGTATGGGTATATTACATATAAATAAACATCTGTGTAGTGAGAGAGCGAGAGAGCGAGAGAGAGAGAGAGAGAGAGAGAGGAGGTTTCGGGGTGAGTCCTGTACTCAACTCTCGGGTCAGTGAGGTTCATGGATTTAGAAGTAGAAAAGATTTCTCGAGGAGAACCAAAGGAAGAGGGTGTAACGTAGACTGTCATATTCACTTTAGAGAAATGAGCAAGTTATATCGTAAAAGATTCCACCTAACTGAGTCTCTCCCCAATCTCTGGAGATTTCACAGAGAATTATTCCTGTATATTATTTATCAATCGTTGGATATTATTTATTTTCTCACATAAATCGGTCTATGTTTCATCTTTTGCGTACCCTTTGTTGTACTCATCGATAATATTACCTCTCCTCCAAGCAATACGGTGGCATAAGCGTATATTATTTTACGCATAAATATTTCTTCCTTCGAAAGCGCAATATCATTCGATAAATGAAAGGCGGAAGGGTGGAAGGGAAGAAAGCACTTGGGTGTGAGCACCTCTAGGCGAGGGCACCTACGCGACGTGACGTTAAGAGGGAAAGAAAAGCACCAGTTATTTCAAAGTCTACCGACCTTATTTATTCTTCTTCCTCTTGTTCTTCGTCTTCTCCAATGAGAACCTCAGTTGCCAGAAGCGAGCTGAGTGCGGAGGAGCTTGGCAGCGGCGACCATGTTCCCGAGGGTGGGGATGACCTCGACGTACTTGCGGGTCTTGAGACCGCAGTCGGGGTTGACCAGAGGACGTTGGTCTCGAGCACCGTTATCATCTTGTTGATCCGCTCGGCGATCTCCTCCGTGGAGGGGATCCTTGGGGAGTGGATGTCGTAGACTCCCGGGCCGATGCCGGCCTCATACCTCACCCCATCGCGGAATACCGTAAGTAGCTTCTCGTCGGAGCGCGAGTTCTCGATTGTGATCACGTCAGCGTCCATGTCGATGATCGAGTGGATGATGTCGTTGAAGTTGGAGTAGCACATGTGGGTGTGGATCTGCAGTCAGTACCAGTTAGCTCCCCGCGTGGATCTATCTCAGAGGACGAGGAAGAAGAAGAAGAAACATAGGAAGAAGAGGAAAATGGTGACCTGCTGTCCTTGACGCCGCAGTTGGTGATGCGGAAGGAGTGGACGGCCCAGTCGAGGTAGAAGGCTTGCTCGGATTTCCGGAGAGGGAGGCCCTCTCTGAGAGCCGCTTCATCGACTTGAATGATCTGGAATGAATCCATGGGAAAAGATGGAATTAAAACCGTCTGAGGAAGAAGAAAAACTGCGAGAAGAGGAACACCAACCTTGATCCCACTGGCTTCGAGATCCTCGACCTCTTTCTGCATTGCGAGAGCAATCTGGTAGCACGTCTCGTATCTGGAAACAGGGACCAGTCAATTAATCTAATACCTATCGGGGGAGAGACAGATGCAAACTACTGGTTGGAGATGGTCACAAGGGCGAGAGGGGTTCCGGGTCTCTCTCACCTGGGTTGATCGTTCCTGACGAAGGACCAGTTGAGGATGGTGACGGGGCCGGTGAGCATGCCCTTCATGGGGCCCCGGGTCATGCTCTGGGCCATGGTGGACCAGAAGACCGTCATAGGCTTGGGGCGGCTCACGTCGCCGTAAATGATTGGCGGCTTCACACAGCGGGAATCGTACGACTGCACCCACCCGTTGGCGGAGAACGCGAAACCCGACAGTTGTTCCCCAAAGTACTCCACCATGTCGTTCCTCTGCAGGTCACATCAACTGAATCAAGGTTCTCTCTCTCTCTCTCTCTCTCTCTCTCTCTCTCGCTCTCTCTCTCTCTCTCTCTATCTATCTATCTCTTTCTTCCCTTATATGTATCTGTATGTTCATGGGGATGGTATGAATGATCACCTCGGGTTCTCCATGAACAAGAACGTCGATGTTGAGCTCTTCCTGAAGTTTAATGACCTTTCTAATCTCCTCCTTCATCACACTAATATACTCCTGCTCGGTGATCCTAGAGATGAGTAATGGATTCATGAGTTTTGAGCTAATATCACATGGACAAGGATGACTGATCACTTGAGATTCGCTTACTTGTTTGCCTTGTACTCACGACGGGCTCGCCGGAGCTCCATTGTCTGGGGGAATGAACCAATAGTAGTGGTGGGGAGGATCGGAAGGTTGAACTTCATTTGCTGTGCATCCAATCTCGCGGTGACATTTGTCCCCCTACGGTGCTCAGAACCCTTCACCGCAGCTACCTCTAAGGTAAACACAGTAGGAGAAGATTTTTCAGTAGGCTAGGATCTCCATAAGTAATATCAGGAAAACAATAATCGACAATGACTTACAGCTTTCTGAACCTCCTCCTCAGTCACCCTGGGGGAGGACCTCCTCGAAGCTAGGGCAGCAGCATTGGCTGAGAAGTATGCCTTTATCATCAAAGAAGTAAAACATTAAAGTTGGGAAACTAAGGGTAGGTAACCCCATTCTTCATCAGGGTTTCTAAGAAAAGACTAACGCATACAAAGAATGTGTGTAGGTACCTCATTCTTTTGACTACCCAACGCCTTGGCCAAACCATCGACCTCTACAATCTTCTGTGCAGCGAAAGCCAACCATGACTTGATTTCATGGTCCAACTTAGTCTCATTAATCAAGTCAACGGCGGTTTGCATGAGCGAGCATGAGGTAGAAACAACAAGCTTCTCTGTCAAAAACAACCTCCAGAATCAGCACAGGTCACGAATTTCTCTGGGAAGCAACTCTTGGAATGGAAGAAATTGTATCCATGCATACCTTTGCCTACAATGGCCTCAAGAGATCCAAGAATGCCGAGGGAAGCAGCGAGATCATTAGCCCAAATGTTCCTTCCGTCAACCACTCCCGCGAAAAGGTATTTGTTGGCAGGGTAGTCACTCTTAATCAAGTCCAGCGTTTTGGTTCCACGGGCAAGATCAAACCCAAATCCAGAAACCCCACTCAAGCTCGTCAGAGTCCTGCGAGAAAACGAGATGGAGGAAGATTGGTTGGAAACACGATCCAGGACGATCGGTCAAGTCTTCTAGGAGGGCGACAAATACAAGGGGAGAATCAACTGACTTGTATGCCGGGGGAGGAACATCTGCAAAGTAGGTCTCAATACGAACGTTCAAGCCAGAGAAGGATAAAGTCAACTCTGCGTAAGCTTGTGTGAAAGCCTCTAATTGCTGGGTTGTCAGATCCAGCACAAGCGTAGGTTCATCAAACTGAATCCCACGAAGCACCTGCTTCCTTTAGTTCCGCAATTACTTCCCTATTAATATCTTCCGAGTTAGTACTGGAGTTGAGGATAAATCACATAAACACGAAGAAGCATCTGAATGAATGATACTTGTAGACAGGGAGAACATTTGGCAGTAGAGGAAGAAGGGAGAAGGATTTCTCAACACCCTTCGCAGGCTTTGAGAGCAACAAGTAGGTCACGGGTCCAATGAGCACTGGAACGGTGTCGATCCCGAGCTGCAACAGATCAGTCCAGCTGTGAGTACTTGACCACGGCAGAGGGTTAAAAAATATAGTAAATAAATAACATTCAGGATCCGCCGTCAGCCCAGTTCTGCAACCCCCCCCCCCACGGGGAATTCTCCCAGTTCCGACAGGGCCCGTTTTTTAGTAGACCCACCCTAAGCCCAAAGCCCATTTTTCTGATCTTTCTTCCGGGCCCGGTCGAACGTACTCTATGGGACCCAGCCCACTCGGCCAAGCAAGTTGACTGTGCCTAGTCGTTCATTATTTAAATTCCACGGGCACCGCAGGTTTAAAAGCTTTCGGCTCGTACCGCCTTGGCCTCCTTGTACTCAGACACGGCCTTGTGGGAGCCGTAGGAGAACGTCGTACTTGGCCCGAGCTCGGGGACGATGTAATGGCTGGAGAAAAACAGAAATGAACTCAGCTATCCACATCGTTGGAGATCATCATATCATCATCATCATTAAATCTCAGAACCAGAGGAGAGAGATCTCCACTTACTAGTTGGTGTCGAACCACTTGGTCATCTCCATGGCAGGGAGAGTGGCGTTCCCTCTGGCCATGGAGAACTAGATGTCGTGCCCGATCTCTCCGCCGGCGTAGCTGTACCGCTCGGGAACGGCACCGAGCATCGTCGTGGCGTCGAGCACTTGGTCGTAGTACGAGAAGGTGTTGCTGGGGACGAACTTGATCCCAGCGTCGGACATCTGCTTCCATATAGAGGATCTCTGATCGGCGGCGACTTTCTGCAGATCCTCGGCGGTACTCTTCCCGTCCCAGAAGGACTCCAGCGCGAACTTGAGCTCCCTCTTGGGCCCCATCCGAGGGTATCCGACAATGTGGGACGCCATATTTCTGCTCGTTGGCAAAATTAACGGCTGAATCAGCCCACATTTTGTAACTTACGCAAGATTTAGGTATCATGGTGGAAACAGTGGAACTCGGAGGACGTAGAGGAGAAGATCGGGATTCAACAAGCAGTAAAAAAATAGAGCTCAAGTTTAAAACCGTGGCTTTAGAGCCACGGCTTGATCTACGAGTTTAAAACCAGCGACTACGACGCACGGAGATGGAGCCCTGAGAACTGGATCTACAGACGTCTAACCGCTTTTCTCTCAGATAGACTAATCCTAACGTTCCAAACTCGGGAAAAGAACGTGATTACCGACGACAGTGGAAGTATCACAGGTATGCAAAATAAAGAGAGAGATAGGAACGAGACAATAGCGACTGTCTGAATCCTCGAGCGCCAAGACAAGCATGTGAGGGAACCGGGAAAACTTCGAACCAGAAGAAAACGAGATGAACGATCTGGAGCAGCGGAGGTTTCAAACGGATCGGCCGAGGAAAGATCTGAAGAGGCGGAGAAAACGGTAGAGCATTAACGAGGTGGGGAGGGATAGAGAAGAAAGGCAGAGATGAGATACCTACCAGCTGTGGGGAGTAGCTCCCGTCTGGTTATCGAGGTAGCGGAGAGCGTTTGGAGTGGAAGAGCACGGGTGGCAACTGAAGGCCTTCCGGGTATTTATAGACAGGGATGGAGAGAGATTTAAGAGAGAGAGGGAGACGTCGGTGGATGGGTTCTGAGCTTGACAGGGAAAACCGATTGCGAAATTGTGAGCTAAAACTTCACTTTTTACGTTATTTTCATTCAATAATAGTCCCAAGATCGTAACTATGCAAGGATATATGTTTTCTTCGTAAGCTTTTGGATGTGCAAGGGAGTTAATATGCGAGAATCCCGTGGGCCCACATGAACCACGCTCCTCAAGGGTATAATTTTCGTGAGATATTTTTAGGAGGGGAAAAAATGAAAAAGCCTATTTCTGCAGGAATCTTTCTTAATTAAGTTAATACCTGCTGGCCATGGATTGAAGGGCGTACGGCAGTCACATAAGGTTGTAGGTTTAATTATCATTATTAAATAGGAGATTGAGATTTTCACGATTTTGCTCCTCTTGGGTCTAAACATTTTTCATTCGATTATATATTTGTTTAGAATCCATCAATCTGGGGTTTAGTCCTCATAGGATCCGATGGAGGACACGTAGCGCATTCTGGGGCCAACTGGCTATCCGTCACAATGTCAACAGATCTCGTAAATTGACAACATATAGTCGACATGGTGTCACCAGTACGGCGCTCCCTCGTGACGCCGCATCAGCAGCTCTCCACTCTCCCGTCCCACTTGCTCTGTCAGAGTTATTAAAAAAAACCAGCTTTTTTGGTCCCTGGATTCAACTAATGGGCTTCGTCCACCTGCCCCGCCGCCGTTCTTCGGGCCGGTGTTCCAAAATCTGGCCCGGAACAAACCCGCCTCGGCGACCTCTCTCTCTCTCTCTCTCTCTCTCTCTCTCTCTCTCTCAAAATGGGGTAAAATTTATACCAGGCCAGAACGAGATGAGATACAGTAGTCAAATGTATGGGCTAATATTGATTGGTGTCTCAAATCGAACATTATGTATTAATTGGCCAAATTATCGGTGTGTAGCTGGGCCAAATTGGACAGTAAATGTGTGTGGTCTGAATGGGCTGATATGTTAAATGGACCAAATGACCCGATGTGTACTTAGAGAGACCAAATATGCTAGTATCTGTTACCGGACCAAATGGCTCGATATGCTTAGATGGACCAAAATTAGGCAATATATGTTAGCCGGCCAAATGGGCGAATAGGTATCGCTTGATAAAACGGCCCAAAGTGGATAGCATCAGTAATGAATATCACCTTCGTCCAAGAATCATCTCTATGGCCTTAAACTGAGATGACTTCATGATTTGGGTACGAATCCGTTGAGACTCTCTTTGTACCATTTACTTTGAGTTCATGACTTTTTAAGGTTTTATTCATTAATAATTTCTTAGTCATTAATAACTTCATAATCATGTCAATCCTCTTTCTTTGGTTGTAATATTTATTAAACAGTGAAAGCCCAATATTGATGAATTAATGACTAGGTAAAAATGTTTTGTCTATGGGTGAATGTCTACCCTTAGAGGGTTCATGTTTGATAACAAAATATCTATTATTAGGAAACTTTGTTGATATTTTTCATGAGCTTTAGGGAATTAAATAATTATTTCCCAATATAGAGATGACAAACAATAAGATATGTAATACTCTCCCAAAGTTATGTTACCCTATTTCAATACTATGTCAACCTAGTAAGATATGTACGATCAATTCTTCTTTCAAGTGTCAACTTTGAAATGTTGTGTTCTCACTTTTAAGCAAAATTAAAAACAAGAAGCAAAGTTCCTCCACAAATAAGTGCCAAGACTTGGGCTCAAACAGTACTCAAGAAATTAGGGGGTTAATTTAGACAACACTAGTAACAAAACTTGGCTGTCAATGTCATAAAAAGTATTGACATATTTGAGCTTATGGCAAGATTAGATCAAAATTATTGACCCTAATGTGGAGAAGAAAGGAAATAAATTCAAGCATCAACTCCTAATAGAGGGTTGATCAAAACTGATAGTAAAAACTCCACAAGTCAACCCATTTTCTAGTTGTTAGAGGAGAAGGCTTTTTCCACAGCTAGTAGACTTGTAACTTTAAAAGACCATGAACTTGGCTAGTTTCTTGAGCTTCCAAGATCCAGAACTTATAAAATGTATAAGCTTTTCTTTCAAGATATACTAAGTTCATTTAATATATGTAAACCCCACATGCTTTGGAATCACCATGAACATCCCAAAAAGGTGGTGTTAAATTTTCATTTATAGAATTTTTATTGAGCAAGGTTCAAAAGTCTACATAATACCATGAGAAATCTAACGCACTGCAAAGATCTTATTGATACTATAGGAAAGCTAAAGTATAAAAAACTTGGGAGAATCTTACTAGGATACATAAGAGGAGGCTTAGGGAGAGGGCAAAGTCTTTTGATGAATTCACTTTAGTTGAGAAAACTTCAGATAGATAATGGACACTCTGAAAGCTTGAACGAAGTTGATTTTCATGCTCTTCATGTGCTCAAAGATGAATCTCAAAAGCTTAGATTCCTTAGAGAAAGAAGGTTAGTGTGAAAACACTCTATTTTTCCATTATATTTTCATATGAACCTAAATATAGGCTGAAACACCCCTTTTATACTCAACATAATGAATCACCAAACAATCATTGCAACAAAGATAACAATCTACACTTGGAATTTAAATGTTATACATGTTCATTAATCTTATAAAAGTCATAAAAATTAGAAATATTTGAATTTTGATGATAATTAGCCTTACCATGGTTATCTTCAAATTATCCTTCTAATGAGAAAACTTGCATCTAAAATTCGTTTTAATCATGTATGGAACAAATATGAACCTATTATCCTTTGATAAATTTTCACATGGTTTGATTATCTTATTTATAGCAATTCACACTTTGAGGGTAAGACAATTATCATCTAGACATACTAGATTACCTTTTGTCAACATCAAAACAATTAACCCTCACAAAACCACTTTCATTGTGAGTTAGTTTTTACAAGTCAAAAATTCACGAAGGACTTGCACCAATTCTATTGGTTTAAATCTATAGTTCATATTCAAATGCTAATATTTTAAATTGTTGACTATGATCAGTTCACACAAATGAAATAACTAGAAATGTATATTTAAAATTATATCATAAATAAAAAATAAAATTCTAAAGCAACAAACTCATGTTATTTTTTACAACCATTTACTTCAAGTAGGATAAAAAGGATTCATATAAAAAACATGAATAAGTCTAGTGGTAGAGAGAATTTTTAATTGTGAAATTTAACTTTAGGATTAAAATTTACTATGTCATATATAAGAAATTAATCAAAACACTAGTACTAGTTTGGATTAGAATTTTGTATTGTTGAATGAAAAGCTAGTGATCATTATTGGGGAAAAATGGTCATTGAAATCATTCTAATGAACCACATAGGCATTTTCATTTAGGTTGGTATGAAATATGTCTTCATTACATGTAGGATCAATAATTAAACTTGTTTAAAAAATAGACTTGTTTGCAAAATTATCCATTATTAATGTTGATGATTTATTTAGCATTTAAAAAAGATATTACATCAACAATTATATAAACCCTCTAAAAATAATAAATAACAATCAACATGCAATATATTGTTGATAGTGCTTGTTTTGAATCATATCAAACAATTTTTTGAGGCTATGTTTAGACATTGTCTCTTTCACTCTTATTTTTATGTGAGGTGAAATCTCATTTTTATAATTGAGTCTTGGGCCATTTATGGTTATTTAAAATGGCTGAAAAGCAAGCCTTGTATTGTCTCATCAATAAATTATTTGAATTTTTTGTTGCACCGTGTTTGCCTTTAAAATATCTTTCATTGAAAGTTGTTAATTTCTTGATAATACAACATGCTATATATTGTTGATAGTGCTTGTTTTGAATCATATAAAACAATTTCTTGATCCTTGAGTAGAATCTCTTTAAATTCTTCATTGGTTTTTTAGTTTGGATGTAATGCTCCCTTGATCAATTTGCAATCCCAACTTGAGCTTTTAAGTTTTTCTAGTTATTCTTCATTGAATGCTGGAAATTTTTAGAAAGAAAGTCACAAGAGAATTAACAATCAAGAGTTGTCTCAAATGGATGAGGAAAACTTCACTGTATAGCTGTAATTTTGATATGGTCTTTCTACCTTTTTTTCCTCCCCATCATTCTCCTTCTAAACTTAGAAAATATATGAAGCTTCCTTTGCATTTAAATCAATAGCAAAACCTTGAAGTTGGAACATATATATTAGGAAATAATAGGACCAATAAGCCCAAAACTAGATCTGATGACATAATGGTAGTTCATGAATTTTCATATAAATAAAGTAAAGATTTATAATATAAATGAACTCCAAATCATTTCAAACAGAACATGAGAAGAAATATCACAATTGAGGTTCCAAGTCAGCTTTTTAAGTCACTTATTTGTAATTTCTTCGAACTCTCAATCATTACTTCAAATTTGGTATCAAGAATAATATATGCTGAAAGTTAAGAATGTTTCACATAAAAGTTCAACATATATCTTCTTTCTAAAGACTCAAGATATGATACTATATATTTATCTCAACACTTTAAGTTACATATATGAGTATTTTTTCGTAAAAATTATTCTTACCAAATCAAGGGTATCATCTATATTTTCTTATTAGAGATCTATCATCAAGATAAAAGATTAATTTTAAGCAGATTTTAAAATCATTTTACCAATCTCAAATCATCATCATTTTACACTATTTACACTATCATATGGGCAGTTTGAACACTACAATGATATTTTCATCATTTTCATAATAATTACTTTGCATATGAGTGTACAAATGCATTCTCAAGTTGTGTTTATTCAATAATAATAATTTGATTACACAAGTAGATCGGTCATCATCAAAATATTTCAAGGGAATCAAGGCTCTTTGGGCCAACATACTATTGGAATCCTAATGAGATGTTAAAATTGTTGGTTTAAGTATTTTATTTTAATGAATAATCATAAAAGATAGAAAAAATATTTGTAACATGTTACACTTGAACTAATGCTGGGATAAAGCTATAAATTATTAGATCTTATCCAAAACAAATTAGTATGTTTTTCATACACAAAAATAATTGGAATTAGATACAAAAGAAGAAAGTTAGATTTGGAACAAAAAAGAAGAATTCAAAAATAAAAATTGACAAAAATTGTGTAGGTTACCCCATGGGTCAACACAACAAAGTCAACTTTGCGAGTCCACACACCAACTTTTGAGTCAAAAACATAAGAGAGAGAAGTGTGTGGACATATGCATAACCCCATCTGCATGAAAATAAAAAAATGTCAAAGGGAGAAAGTGTGTCTACCCATTTGCTGACCCAATTATAAGAGAATAAAATCTCAAGAGAGAAAAAATAAGATTTTCTTTGAGATATTTAGAATGTTAGATATCCCAAAGAAAAAATCAATGTGCTAGAAATCTTTGATTAACTATGGCATTTCCAAGATGTTATAAGATCAAGAAAAAAATCACATAATCTCATTCTAACACATATACAAAGTGATCTTGTCAAAGGGCAGTGAAATAAATAGTCTCAACCCACAGTCTACTCTTCAATAAGAAGTCTTAATGCTCATAGTTACTAAGATACCATTTGGTACATCAAGTCTTAACACAGTAAGACACAACACAAAGGTATAATAATACGGCTTCTTATTTTTACATTACAAATATACTTGTCTATTTCTGTGACCTATGTCTTGACAACTCCTTATTTTAACTGTAATAGAGACTAACTATTTGAGCTTTGTAAAGATGAGAATTGGAAACTATTTTTTGAATATTACAAGCTCAAAACTTAAGAACATTATAACATCATTAAAAAATTAACCCCCCCAACATTTTAGAAGAGAACCACTACCATGACTACACATTTAATGAAGTGTGTACAACTTTAGGCCCATGCATCAATAGTCAAGAAAGCTATCCACCAAAATTGTTAGAACATTTGGTCTTTAATAGTTTATTTAAATATTTCAGGAACTTGGACCAATCTAGAGCCATTAATCTGGAAAATAATAACTAGGTGCTAACTTGACCTCCTAGAGCAAAGCATCTAGAAGAGATTAGTTGGGTTGTAATTTTATTTGGCTCATTAGAGTTTGCAAATGTAGAATGAGTATTTTTGGAAAATACTTGAGCTGATTATAGTTGTTAAATCTAGCAGAAGCTACCTAAAGCTTTGAGCCAAATAATACTTAAAATGTGTTTTGTATTAACATGAGATAGTAGAAGCTAAGGGCATAATACTTGGAGAGTGGAGTAGGCCTAGTATGTTAAACCAACTTAAAATTTCCTTCCCTCTGATTTATAAAATTATAAATTAATTATAACTCTAAAAAAGACTGATTTTACCCCCTTTCTCTTCCCCCTTTTTTTTGGTTACTCTCATAACCTCCTAAAACCTATAATATCATCATCACAAGAGTAATTTTAGATTCATATGGAAATTTTAGTGCTTTGAAATAATGGGCTTTTCCTTCCCATTCTTGCTTTTCGCTTCATCCATTTCTTTCATCAAAGCTCCATTAAAAGTTTGCCAGTAATTTTATTAAAGTGCTTAGCTTCTTCAAATATTATAAAATCTGGATCCATTTTTTGCCATGAAAACCAATCTTAAAGTAGCAACATCCTTCATGATTTAACAAACGCCTTTAGCATAGATGAATTCCAACTTCCATCTGAAGTCTTATTAGGTCTCCAACACTCTAAGATTGTGTTGAGTTTATTCTTTTATCAAGTACAACATTGAGTCCTAATGGCTTTGCAATTTGAGGACATAATATTCCATCAAGTTCAGTGGAAGAGGTTGCATCTGTCGCAAGGTTGAGTAGAACAATAGAACAAGTTTAGTTTAATGGTGAAGACATCGGCAGATATTATTATTATTTTCAAGTACGATCCTTGGCCTCTCTCTCTCTCTCGTTCACTCACTCGCTCTCACTCGCTCTCTCACACAAACTGAATACATATCGTATAAAAGACCCGAAGGATAGTTGGATACGGGTCATTTTCTATAGAAATAATTATAATGCTTCCTACCAGAGATCTAAACGCAAAGAAATGCTGTCAAAATCCTGAAACGGCAAATAGAAAGAAGGGTATGGTCCTACACCGCGGGTGAGACCCACCTGACCAACAGAGTCGAGAGGGGACCAGAAAAAGGGCGGGTGAAGACTCGTTATTATTCTAGGCCAAGGGGGTGAGGGTACTGCACCTCTTCGTCGCTCTTTTGCCTCTTCATCGAGGAAGGTGGTGGTCTCAGTTGGGGGAGGCGAGCTGGGCGCGGAGGAGCTTGGCTGCGGAAACCATGGCGGTGAGGGCGGGAGTGACCTCGGGGTACTTGCGAGTCTTGAGGCCGCAGTCCGGGTTGACCCAGAGGATGTTGGTCTCGAGCACCGCCAGCATCTTCTTCACCCGGTCGGCGATCTCCTCCGTGGAGGGGATCCTCGGGGAGTGGATGTCGTAGACCCCCGGGCCGATGCCGGCCCCGTACTTGACGCCCTCCCGGAACACCGACAGCAGCTTCTCGTCGGAGCGTGAGTTCTCGATGGTGATCACGTCGGCGTCCATGTCGATGATCGAGTGGATGATGTCGTTGAAGTTGGAGTAGCACATGTGGGTGTGGATCTGCAGTCGGTCAGCCCCAGTTAGCTCCCCGCATTGACTGAGATTCTATCTCAGAGGGAGAAGAAGAAGAGGAACCAGAAGGGTGACCTGGGTGGTGTCCTTGACGCTGCAGTTGGTGATGCGGAAGGAGTGGACGGCCCAGTCGAGGTAAAAGGCCTGCTCGGATTTCCGTAGAGGGAGGCCTTCCCTTAGAGCTGCTTCGTCGATTTGGATGACCTGCAGATAGAGAATCCACGGTCAGAACCTCCTCTGAGGAAGGTGGAAGAAGAAGAAGAAGAAGAAGAAAGAGAGCTCGAGGAGAAGGGTACGGACAGTGATCCCACTGGCTTCGAG
This sequence comes from Spirodela intermedia, assembly GCA_902729315.2. Classification (NCBI taxonomy): domain Eukaryota; kingdom Viridiplantae; phylum Streptophyta; class Magnoliopsida; order Alismatales; family Araceae; genus Spirodela; species Spirodela intermedia. The sequence continues at coordinate 4,546,874 of LR746273.1, forward strand.
ATCCTCAACCTCCCTCTGGATGGCGAGAGCAATCTGGTAGCACGTCTCGAACCTGGAAACAGGGACCAGTCGGTTAACCTAATCAGTAGACCCTCGACTGGTTGGAGCTGGTAGTGAGGATGAGCGGGGTTTGGGGTCTCTCTCACCTGGGTTGGTCGTTCCTGACGAAGGACCAGTTGAGAATGGTGACGGGGCCAGTGAGCATGCCCTTCATGGGGCGCTGGGTCATGCTCTGGGCCATGGTGGACCAGAAGACCGTCATGGGCTTGGGGCGGCTCACATCACCGTAGATGATCGGCGGCTTCACGCACCGTGACCCATACGACTGCACCCACCCGTTGGCGGAGAAAGCGAAGCCTGACAGTTGCTCCCCAAAGTACTCCACCATGTCGTTCCTCTGCAGGTTACATCAATTCAATTCAATCAAGGGGTTCTCTCTCTCTCTCTCTCTCTCTCTCTCTCTCTCTCTCTCTCTCCTTTCTTCCCTTGTTTGGATATGCAAGTCTATGGGGATGTTACGAATGGTCACCTCGGGTTCGCCATGAACAAGGACGTCTATATCGAGCTCCTCCTGCAGCTTAACGACCTTGCTGATCTCCTCCCTGATGGCCCTGACATAATCTTCCTCGGAGATCCTGTGAAATCAACGCGGTAAAAGCCGAACAGATGAGTAATCAGTTCAGAAGATTCCGTCTGCCACCATGCAGATGAACAATTCGTTGGCTGAGATTTGCTCACTTGTTTGCCTTGTACTCACGACGGACCCGTCGAAGCTCAATTGTCTGGGGGAATGAACCAATGGTGGTAGTGGGAAGGATCGGGAGGTTGAGCTTCTTCTGCTGTGCATCCAATCTGGCACTAACATTTGTTGCCCTGCGGTGATCGGATCCCTTTAGACCAGCCGCCTGTAAACAGAGCGGCCGAAAACTCTGTCATTAGAAAGAGAAACTTCATCCTGAATCAACGTAAGAAAGCAGAGAATGATCCACAAAGACTCACAGCTTTCTGAACCTCCTCGTTAGTCACCCTGGGGGAGGTCCTCCTGGAAGCTTGGGCAGCAGCATTGGCTGAGAAGTATGCCTTTATCATGCAAGAAGTAGAACATTAAAGCCGGGAAACTAAGAGTGAATAACCCTATTCTTCATTAAGGTCTCTGAAAGAGGCTTGAAACATATGAATGTATGTGCGTACCTCATTCTTTTGACCACCCAATGCCTTGGCCAAACCATCGACCTCCACAATCTTCTGTGCAGCGAAAGCCAACCATGACTTGATTTCATGGTCCAACTTAGTCTCATTAATCAAGTCCACGGCAGTATGCAGGAGCGAACATGAGGTAGAAACAACAAGCTTGTCTGTTCAAAACAAGCTCCAGAGTCAACACAGGTCACCAATTTCTCTGGGAAGCAACTCTTGGAAAGGAAGAAATTGTATCTATGCACACCTTTGCCTACAATGGCCTCAAGAGATCCAAGAATGCTGAGGGAAGCAGCGAGATCATTAGCCCAAATGTTCCTTCCGTCAACAACTCCTGCGAAAAGGTATTTGTTGGCAGGGAAGTCGCTCTTAATCAAGTCCAGCGTTTTGGCTCCACGGACAAGATCAAACCCAAATCCAGAGACACCACTCAAGCTCGTCAGAGTCCTGTCAGAAAGCAAAATGAGGGAAGATTGGCTTAAACCAAGATGGACAGCATGTTGAGGCTTCTACAAGGCCAACAAGAAGGAGGAATCAACTGACTTGTATGCTGCAGCAGGAACATCAGCAAAGTAGGTCTCAATAAGAACATTCAAGCCAGAGAAGGAAGATTCTAACTCTCCATAAGCTAGGGTGAAAGCTTCCAATTTTTGGGCATCCAGATCCAACACGAGTGTCGGCTCATCAAACTGGATCCAAGAGGCACCTGCTTCCTTAAGCTCAGCAATGACTTCCCTGCACAGGGCCAATAATCAGTAATATGCTGGAAACGATTCACTTAAAAGATGCAAAGACTTCTGAACTCCACAAATAAATTCCTGCAAAGGAGAATCGTACTTGTAGACAGGGAGAACATTTGGCAGCAAAGAAAGAGGGGAGAAGGATTTCTGAACTCCTTTTGCTGGTTTTGAGAGCAATAGGTAAGTCACAGGTCCAATGAGCACTGGAACAGTATCCACCCCCAGCTACATCATGAAACAAAGTTTTAGAGGACTGTGATCAAGTGGGAATAGTAGCTAACATGTAAAAGGCTGAAAAAAATCAAAAATAAAAATGATAAAGAGCTACATGGCATCTCGAAACCCATTGAATGACTCAATCAGTTTATTTCACTCAAAATCATGTGCACAAACAATAAAGCTTCCTACGTCAAATGGTAGATAGGTTGAGGCTTCAACACAAGTTTTAGAGGCTTTATGCACATAGACATGATCTACAGGTCAGTAAATTTCAATTATTTACGCTATCAAGCAGTCAAACAAATAATGATGACAGAAAACATAAACATTTATGTTTTACTTCAAAATATTTATGTGAAACAAAAGAAATTTAATTCCACGGACATGAAATCATCATAGAGAAAATCACGAAAGGGTTCTCCAGGCAGGTTTAATAGTTTTGGCACATACCGCCTTGGCATCTTTATACTCAGACACAGCCTTGTGGGAGCCGTAGGAGAACTTTGTGTTTGGCCCAAGTTCAGGGACGATGAAATGGCTGGAGAAACAAAAAAGGAATCCAAATGTTCACATTTTTATGAGAAAGCCTGAAACTTAAATCAGAAGAGACAAGCGAGAGAAAAACTTGAAAGATATGACCATATTAATCACTTACTAGTTAGTGTCGAACCACTTGGTCATCTCCATAGCAGGCAGAGTGGCATTACCCCTAGCCATGGAAAAGTAGATTTCATGTCCAATCTCTCCACCAGTGTAGCCATATCTGTCAGGAACGGCCCCAAGCATTGCCGTGGTGTCAAGCACCTGGTCGTAGAATGAGAAGGTGTTGCTGGGGATGTACTTGATCCCAGCATCAGACATCTGCTTCCAGATGGAGGACCTCAGATCAGCAGCAACTTTCTGCAGATCCTCAGCGGTACTCTTCCCATCCCAGAAAGACTCCAAGGCAAACTTGAGCTCTCTCTTGGGCCCCATCCGAGGGTATCCAACAATGTGGGACGCCATATTTCTGGTGATAAATACCATAAATGACTGGATTAAACCCCAACTTTGGATACTAAAACAGTATTAGACCACAAATCGTAAACATCAGGGTGCATGAAGAGGATCGCATTTTCACATATACATTGGCACGCCCATAGTTGGTTGGAATAATGAACGAGATTTATTTGTAGATACATAAATAGTAAAGAAGAAGATATGAGATCCAGAGTGAGATAATGAACTCATCATCAAGATTAGAGAACAAGAATTTTCTTGAGATGGATAAAGAGCATAAATATAGGAGGAACGAATGTACAATAATTAATTCCCCAAAATATTCAAATAGTAGGATCGAACACAGGAAAGGCGAAGAAAGAAAGACCTCGGATCTACGAGAAGAAAATAAAGATAGATCACAAAGATAGATCGAAACAGATAACGAGATTATCGTAGCTATGGCGAGATGTACGAGTCAAAACTAGGGCCTCGGCAGAGAACGGATCTAATCCGCATAGTGGGTTGCAACAGAGTAGCAACACAGGTTAAACTAGATCCCCATACAGAAGATAGAAAAATAAGAACAATATATCGGGCCATTAAACTGATTCCCTCCCCCTATCTACTTCTGGAATCAGATCTGAAACGACGCGAGTCTGCAGTAAGCAGATGCCACGACAATAGGATCCTGCACTCGTAACACTATTGAGATGGCAGAAAAATCTAATCAACTAACCCCAACAGTAAAAGTTTTAAGGAGAAAACAGAGCACCACCTACGAAAGACATCAAAAACCAAAAAAAGGAAAAGATGATAAGCAGGAAAGAGAAAGCAACCAGAAGGAAGGAATCAGATATGAATCCCCACAATGAAGGAGAAGCAGTGCGGTAATAATCACCCTCAGACCTCACCGGATGAGAAGGAGAAGAATGATTCCACAGATGATCTGTTGATTCAACAAAAGCTACCAAACAGAGAAGAAGGCGAGATCTGAAGAAGCAGAAGGTGGGAGGAGGGGATTGAAGACGCGCAGCCGCGGGGCGCGGGGGGGAGGGAGAGCGAGCGAGCGAGAGAGAGAGAGAGAGAGAGGAGCGCTACCTTTGAGGAGAAGCGGTAGAGTAGCTCCTGAATGGTCCTCGTGGCGGCAGAGTCTGTGAATGAGAAAGGGCACAGGCTATAATAGCAGGGATTTACGGTATTTATAGGAGTGAGAGAGAAAGAGAGAGAGACAGAGAGAGACGGAGAGAGAGACAGGGATTCTAGTGGGTAGCTGAGCTGGACAGGAGAAAGACAAATGTCACAGTATCCTGGTTGAGTAAAATTAATTTACTTTTCTAAAAAATCATTTTTAAGACTTTAATTACTTCTATCATGTAATTATCTAATATGATAATGCATCTTATATTTGTATCATAATATTTACATAGATCTCAGTTGCTGAAATATTCTGAGAATATTCCAATCAAAAAGCAAGGGCTTCCCGAACTCTTCTGGGGCATGTTATTCGAATTTATATTTATAAGGGTTTTTTCATAATCGGGTTCAAATTCTCTCGTCTCCCCCTCGGCAGGTTTAATTCGATGACGACCTCCGTATTTACATATTAATATTTGTTTTGTTTATGTATTTTTTATTTATTTTCTTACTCCGAGTTTGAATAGAGCGGGCGGGCGGTGGACCCCACCTGCAGTTGGTGAACGAAGTAGGTGGGCTGGGGCTTGGATACGAGGTGAGAGGTAGGTATGCTTGCGGGGTCCACGTGTCCACCGCATCTTATCAACTCCCACAGACAGAGATCCTCTGGCGGACATTTGAGTCGCAACTTCGTAGTCGCAGGGAGCTAAAAAAGTACATGTTACCTTCTACGCGGAGTTTTTTAAAATTATGCCCCACGGCCGCCTCTTTTGAAATGTGTTTTTTTCTCTTAAATGGGGTGGGCGTACGGTCGTCGTCGCACCCACTCGTGTTAGTTGGTGAAAAGGAGAAGGCGGCTGAAAAAAGCAATATATTTAAAAAGTCCACATTCACTTTTATTAATTGCGTATATGCCACATAAGGGCAGTATTGAAACGAAGATTGTATTTTAAAAATACTTCGTTGAGTCATCTGGGGCACCTATGGATCTTAGAATCCTCAAATCTGGCTCGAATTGAGTATCTACGATCTCGACCGTCCGATCTGATCTCCACATCTTTCGCGTGCTTTTATGAAAAAAATCTACTCTGATATTTTGACGATTTAATAATTGTATGCAAGTATTATATTTTTTCAGTTGTCTCAAGGTAAATGTATGGCAGGAAGCAAAAAAAATTAATGTATGGTTTAATAAAAAATCGAATTTTCTTAATTTTAAATTAACAACAATCTCCACTCTAAAATCCTGGCCATAAATTCCCACCGAAGTGGTGGGTCGCTGGCCGGCTTTGGAGTCCGAGTAGGAAGCTGCCACGTGCATGGATTCGAGGATGACATGTCCTCCCGTTTCCCGAGGTCTCTGACGATTCGATAAGAGGCAAGGTTCTGCCCATTGGTGCCACGTCATCCATCTCGCGCGATTAGCCTTTTCCTCCAACTTGCCCTGTCGGAGGAAGTTAAAATAATAGCTATCTTTCTCATCTCCCTATATTTTAATCTGAAGACACGCAAATCGACCCGCAGTTCTGGAATATTGTGTATAAAGTGCCCACATTCAGGGTGGATCGAGGGTCAGTCGGCTTATGTGGCCTTTCTTCTGGGTTTTACTATGGCCCAGCTTGGAGAAAACAAGTAAATGGCCCAGGATTTTAGGGCCCAGCCCAATTCTGTCAAGTTACTACAGAGAATAAAAAATGATTTATTTTCCTTTTAAAATTTAAAGTAAATAACGTGATTTAAATGACCTAGTAAAGTTCCCCTCTTCCGAGACGTGCACTGTGGTGGCGAAAGGTCTGGTCGAGGACGGAGATCTCTGGGGAGGATGGATGCGGTGGACTCGGCTGTGGATCCTCTGAGGGAGTTCGCCAAGGACAGCGTCCGGCTCGTCAAGCGTTGCCACAAGCCCGACCGCAAAGGTGATCGACCTGCGCCATTGCGCTCTTCCGTTTCGGTTCGATCTCACGCATTCCCGATCGGATTTCCTATGTAAAGTCATATGATGGTGTTGATTTTGAGCCTTCGAGTTTTATGGATTCTTTTGTAGAGTTTACGAAGGTGGCCTTCAGGACGGCGATCGGGTTCGTGGTAATGGGATTCGTTGGCTTCTTCGTGAAGCTCATCTTCATACCAATTAACAATATCATCGTCGGCTCAGGCTAGGGTTGGCGTCAGATGGTTCGCCCGCTCTCTCTATCTCTGTCTTTTCCTTTCGACTGTTTCTCTGCCCGCTCCCCTCTCTTTTTTATCAGTATTGCTTAAAATTTAAGATAGCGATTTCTGATCCGGTTGCATCAATGATCTATGCTTGAGAAGGAGATGGGGATTCCCTGTTCCTTCTGTTTGGGTTCCTGAGCTTTCTTCCCCCAACAGGTTTCACGTCCTTCAACATGACAACTGGATTATATAGTCCATTATCTACCTTTCCTCCATGTTTCAGAGATGTCATAGCAGACAACAGCGCTGTCATGAATTCCTCTTCCACCAAGCCCACCAGATCTCCTCCTTAAGTACACTTAGTCTGATGTAGTATCCATGCATCACAAGGCTCCGTTCTAATTGTCGTAAGTTAATCCGTCGAAGAACGTGTTGCCACTAATCTTGAAAACCAATGCCGCCCTAATTGATATTCGACGATTCATCCGATATTAATTTCCCCTCATGAACAGGAAGGGAGAACCCCACTCATCATCCAGCCCCCATGTTGCCGCTTGCCTCCCGTTGCCGTGGTTCCACAGCAATGTTCCTTTCCAGAAACCTCTCTTCCCCTTCTTTTCTTCGAGCAAAACCAAAACAATGCAGGTGGAAGCTCTTTAGGGTCATTGCCTCTCGATCTCTCCCCGTGCATCCATTGCAACTCTCCATTGTCATCACATTGTTTCTATTGCTCATTCAGATTCCGCCTCCCTTCTCTGTTCTTCCTATTGTCGGGGAAAAAATTCAAAACTCTTCGAAAGCTGGATCTTACTATGATTTTCACTAATCTCCGTTATATGCATCAATGAGAAGCCAAACTATGAGAGATGAACGTGAATCTTCCTGAAAGTTCAATCTGTCACCAGTCTCACTCTGTTCCCTCACCAGAAGCTTATCTGAAGGGGGTCCTTCTAGCTTTCCCCTGTAGTCTCACCAGCTTCTCTTCCCTTGGTCTACCGAAAACTCAAATTATATAATTTGATAGGATAATAAAGTGCGCATGAGAGAGTGTCCTGCTGAATTTTTTTGAACTCAATTTAGGCAGTATTATGTATAGATAAGAACTTATGTGCATTCTGTGTCACAGGTCTTGTCTATATAGGAGACTGCAGAGCGCAGAAGATGGCGTTCAGAATAGTTGACCCCCAGTAAAGGGGTCGCTGACTTTTGTATCGACTCTTCAAAAGAATTTTCCTTCAGTTGTTTCCGTCGAGAGATCATTGCTGTATCTCCAAGTCAACTACTCATAAGATCTGTAGATGTTGACGTCTTGGAGCTCCTTGTTGCTATCATATTACCACCACTAGTGATTAAGAGTGGTGTTTTGTACTCAGCCAATGATTTGGGTATGTTCTTAGACTTCCTCACGATCACCTGCTTTTTGAGTAGCCCTCAGTTCCATTATTTGAAGCGCACCATTCAACTCTGGTGATTGAACTTTCATCCTTCTCTCTCTCTCTCTCTCTCTCTCTCTCTCTCTCTCTCTCTCTCTCTCTCTCTCTCTCTCGCTCTCTCTCTCTTTCTCCCTCTCCCTCTCTCTTTCTACTACTCTCTACTGCCCTCTCTCTCTCCCTCTCTCTCTCTACTACTCTCTACTGCCCTCTCTCTCTCTCTCTCTTTCTCCCTCTCCCTCTACCTTTCTACTACTCTCTACTGCCCTCTCTCTCTCTACTACTCTCTACTGCCCTCTCTTTCTCTCTCTCTCTCTACTACTCTCTACTGCCCTCTCTTTCTCTCTCTCTCTCTACTACTCTCTACTGCCCTCTCTTTCTCTCTCTCTCTACCAATCTCTACTTCTCTGTCTTTCTCCCTCTCCCTCTCTCTCTCCCCCTCCGTCTACCCCTCTCTCTCTCTTTACAATCCCATCATATAAAAATGCTGCATTAGTTTACGAACCTTGTTTGAAATTATTGTCAAAGGTTTCTGCGTAGATTTTGTGGATTAATTAGCACACTCTTGGGTCATAAAAAGATTCAAGTTTGTGAAGCAGAGGAGCATTAGTTGTGTATTCGATGATTCGAGATCCTTGTCTTCAGAACAACACACTCATGTGGAGATCAGGACCAGGCAGGCACTGAATTATTTCAGACATCTTTGTGTTCATTAATTATTGAAATAGTATAAAATACTGATGATACCATTTTTAAAAAGGTCTTATCCATCCGGATTTCTTGGAAACAGACACAAGATGAAAAACACGTGAATCAGTTATTAAACGTTGCATGAATATTATGTCTCTTCCGAAGGAAGGAATCCCCGGCAATCAGGACTCCCACAGAAGCAGGGCCGGCCAGTGTGCTGACCCTCGGCCTCCCCGTAACTAAAGGTGAGCTCCTCCCCAACCTGAATATCTCTGGACGCAAAGAAGCACAGGCGCGGGAGCAGCAGACCGGAGTTCCTCACCAGCACGCCGCCCAGGTTACCGCCGTCGCACGAGTGGTTGATGAAGCGAGCGGCGTTCCCCACCGCCGTCGCGTCGATATTCACCCGCAGGCAGGCCCTCCCCGACGGCAGGTGCTCCCGCAGGACCAGCAGCGCCGCCGAGACACGCCCGCCGCCACCGCCACCGCCACCGCTGGCCGCCTCGTCGTAGCCCCTCTGCCGCCTCCGAGCCTCCGCCGTGGTCAGAAACTCTCCTGGACAGACAGAACCCCCCATTCATTCACCGCTGCAAACTCAGAGGTATAGAGAGAAAAAGGTCGGTAGGGGAAGATCCGCGCACCGGCGTACTCGCAGACGAAGCGGCCCTTCTGAATGGCCTCGGCGGCATGGAGGCCCCAACCCTTCCGCTCGCTCCACACGATCTCCACCGCCACCGACGTGCCGCCCTGTGTGCGGCGGTTCCGGCACCGTGGCGGCCCGCACCGGCACGCCGGCCCGCACTCCGTCGCCACTTCCGCAGCGAGGAACCCGCACGGGCAGTTTGCCGCCGGGTGGCAGCAGCCGTCGGCCTCCTCCTCGCAGTCGCACCCGCCGTGGCCCGCATACGCCGCGAGGACGGCGAAGGCGGAGGGCGGCGCAGGCGAGGGCTCATCGGGCCTTCTCCCGCCCCAAGGGTGGGAGAAGGCGCCGGGCGGGGAGGGGCTGCCGACGACGGGGAAGGGGGTGTAGAGGAAGGAGGCGTAGGGAGGAGAGGAAGCGGGGGACGGGGTGCGGAAGGGGATGGGGAGGCTCTCCAGGCCACGGGAGGCGTCGGCCGCCCTGCGGGCGGTTACGGCGGCGGACAGCCGGCGTAGGGAGCGGCAGGTGGCGGAGACGGAGGCGAGGTCCCGTGGCGGCAGCCACGGCAGCACGGGCTTCCACTGTCGGCCGTCTTCTTCCTCCTCCCGACGGCGGCGGCTCTGCATTTCTCCCCGGCCGTCCAACCCCCCCTCATGGTCAAACTTTTTTCCTTAATAGAGACATCCGTGGAATGTGGGTGCTCTTCGGATCGTCAAAATGGGCTTCAGATATGTATCCCATTACGTCGACAGACACCTGCACTCAAATAGCTACTCTCCATCTCTCTCTCTCTCTCTCTCTCTCGCTCTAAGAATGTATAAAAGAAAACAACAAGGCAAGTACACATGAAGGAATTATTATTAACCAGTTTTGATCAGTAAATATTATATGAATTAACGAATTTATTTCATTCATCAATAAAGAGACCCATTCCCGTTCATATTGTAGGGCTCCCTCTCTAAACCTGATCTCCTTACATTTATGAGGCAACAAACTCACCCAGATCGCAGGCTTCTCCCTCTTGTGGTTTCTTTAAAACCAACGCAATTGTGACCCATATTCTCTCCCTAGTTGCCCAAGGTACAACCCATTAATAATTCAGAGCACATCCAATCACTCAGGCGAAACATGAACAATTAGAGCTCCACCACAATTTTTCTGTGATTCGTATTAGAGCACACACAATTTATTCACACAAAAAAAATTGCTCAGGGCTGAGGATTTAAGATGTCTGATCACAAGAATTGCAATGGAGAAAATGCCAGTTTAAAGCGAATGGATTAAAAATGATGTTGCTGCAAGGATCATGAATAGAATTTCCATCTATTAAAAATCATTCAAGTACTCGACAAAGTTCACAATATTTTACTCTTAAATTATCCGCAAATGTACATGTAACAATCCAAGATGGGATCTGGTCCACAGGCCCAAATCAAGATGGATAGATGGCAAAAAGGAACTGAAGCTTATTATTTCCAGAATCCAGGGAGTACATCAGATGGGGATGAATGGATTGTCAATCTGTGGTGAGTTATAACATGGAGGGGGAACAGAAAGAAAGTATCCAAGTCAGAGAACTGTGATCACAAGGCATCGCTAATAAATGTGGGTTGAAGAAGGTCCAAGAGGAAATAATCGAAATTCTCGCCTCTCATACCTTCTGGAAACTAATTTGTGCCAAATACATTGGGATCAATCAGGCTTCGGCCACCTTCTCTGTCTCTGTCTCTCTCCCTCTGTCCGCTTCTTTACAAGCTTTCCCAATCTCCTATATTCCCTGCCCATATGTGTTCTCAAGGACAGGGACGCCAGGGCCATAAATCCTACGGCAGCGGTCGGTGAATGAACCGACAAGCCGGGAGACCACCTCCTTGAAGAACATCGACGCCACCTGGCACCAGAGAGCAAGCACAACCCCACTCGTTATGATCCCATTTCGCAACTCATGGATGGTGGATCCCAAGGAAACTGAAAGTTGTGAGAAATCGGCTGAGCTAAATGTGAGCTTCTCAGACAGATATCAGTTGCAAACAATTAAAATCCGCGACTCGAAGGAGCAATACCAGTTGATGGAATAGCAATTAATATGGAAACAGCTCAAGATTATTGATACATGTGAACGGGCACTACCTGTCGATAGAATGGCGATTGGAACTTGAAATCGACCAGGAAGTAGAGATCGCAGGTTCCGGGAACCGAGCCAGGATTGAATTCCCACACATTAATCAAGTACTCAAAGAGCCCGCTTTCAGAGACTGCAGTCTGGGCAAAACAAACAGTTCAAAGAGTAAGATCATCGGGATGATGAACTGCAGTGTTGTACGCAAATTTAACTCAAAATGGGACAAAGTTCATAACATAGACTAGGAAATCCTGCAGGCTCAGTAGCTGTCAAAATCCTGAATGGCACTTACGACTGTGATCTAAGAGAGGATAGAGAAGAACCCTAACAATTCCTCTGTCACTAGAATTTTGAGAGTGAGGCTTCATTACGGTCATGATACCGTCCTATGTGCTTCATTATCGTTGACAATGGAAGAACACAAGACCCTGAAAAAGTCAAAAGACTATATGGCCCTCATTACGGATACAACTATATGCCTGTGCCGTAAATGATGAAGATAAAGGCAGCCTATTTAATAGCTCTTTAGTATGTGAAGTCTCAAAACAAATGAAAATCACTCCTATGATACTCACATATGCTCTCCAACCGTTCCATGTAATTAATTACCCACCTTTAGGACTCTACATACCCCTATAAATAAATAAATACGCCATGGAAGCCAGATGGCTCATCTTTGACCCTTATGGACAATGAGGTCCCAAGATGACACCACCGATGGTGTCCAAGATTGAGTTCGCAGCATGGCGCTTGGAAGTCAAAACGGGGGAATTTCATCAAAGAATACATCATTTGGAAGTCAAGAGTTGACCCTATGTTGCTTATGTTAAATGAGACTGGCGTCTGAGAGGGGGCATTGCAAATCTTGGGAAGAAATATCACCGGAAGGTAAATTAAAAAAACATTCTAAAATATCTCAGCATGCGAAACCTCTGCAGATGGAATCAAAAATCATGGTTGAAGGCATTCTAAAACATGTGAAAGAGATTCTCAAGAAAACCCCTGGCATAGCGAGAGGAAGTTCCTCTATTCTGTATAGTTTCCATTAAGTTAAAAAGCACAAATATTTTGAAAATATTATTAAATAAACAACTTTCAAAAAAATGCTCCCCTCTCCTGATTTGTGATCAATAAAGAATCCAATCCATGCACACATGAAACCAATCTCAAGCTCAGCGTCAAAGGATATTACCTTTAAATACTTTGGTTTTTTCACTTCTATATGAGAGATATAGCTTTCAACCATAAACTTGAAACCAATCTCAAGCTCAGCGTCAAAGGATCCATCATTATTGCGACGAAGAACCTTTGAGCGCTGACACCACGGGACAAAATCTTCATATAAATCAACTGCCTCAACCACAGCAAATAGCTGCTCAGGAGAGTACCTGGGTTATTACAGATTGTGTCAGCATATATTTCAACACGAAATATACATCACAATCCAGAGAAAATAAATGGTAAGAAAAATTACTGGCGACCATGATATCTTTCTATGACCTGAATGGGTCAAGATGAATTTGTGATCGACCCCCACTCCCAGTTCTCCTAGGCATAACTAGGATATTTTGGCAAAATTTTCTTTGTTGTGTGACCATGAAAATAATCATCAGAGAAAGAAAAAAATCTACCACTACACAACGAGAATATCATCATTGGTAAAATCATGTGCTTATCTCTGCAACGTGCTGGAAATAATTGTGTTAAAAACCTTGTTTTCATTAATGATCCGAATGGGCATGTTGACATGTAAATTTTAATAATATCCCAAAATATTTGAACATAAATGCCCTACAATTAATATGGGCATAGCCTTTTGTTTGGCCACGGCATATCATTCACCCTAACCCTGACCAGAAAATAAGACAAAGACATTTTATTATAAGATGACTCAAAACAAGGAAGAAGTATCCTCCGACAGGAAATAACGAAGTTCAGAGCGAATCCCAGTTTCCAAATATCCTATCGTTGGATAAAACACTCACGTAGTAACGAGGATCAATGCTTCATTCTCTCGTTTTATTCTCTTGCCACCCTCAAGGAGAACTCTAGCTTTCATTTTCGAGGAAAAACAGGACTAATGTAGTAAAATACAAACGCCGGACAGATTGATTTCCCAAACTTTTGCCCTGTGTTCCTGGGTCAATCAGCCTATGTCGCTAAGTTGGGGAACTGGCGGGCAAGATATTATATTATTCTACCACACAACTCCCCCGTGTCATCCATCTTCCCCCAAGGACCTCTCAGTGATCGCAGTAGTGATGCCCTTCACTCACACCGACTATCCTGCAAACACTCTTAACTATCCACCCCCTCCCCCCCCCTCCCCCCCCCCCAAACAACAACAATGAGAAATCCTGTGACTAATCTCTGTGGAAAGGAGTACAAATCAGAAGACCAGGATCTTATGGCAAAATCACCTTCTCAGTAACATGATTCTAAGAGTTCTAAGCTCAAATAAAAAGCAAAAGCAATGAGACTCGCGAAGCACCGTCAGCAGCACCAGAATTAGACAAAAACGTGAAGACGAGATAACTGGGGAAGAAATAATATTCTAACGTGGCAACTCTTAGCATCAAACGAATTATGCACAGCAAATGGCAAAGTCTGCAAGATTCCTTTACAATGTAAACTAGGGAAAGGAGAAACAAAGGTTACGATGCCATTTACCCGATCACCCGTCTCTCCTCGTAGGTCTTGGAGAGGACATTGCCCTCCTCCCCATCGCCGCAGCCGAGGAACTGCCTAATCTGGCCGGAATTGCGAAGGTATCCCGGTGTCTGGTTAACCTCCGCGTCAACACTAACCGGCTCGCCGATTGTGGGCGGCCCAACACGAGCCCCGCGGCTCAGACACCTGGCGTGGGCAAAATTACCAATCCTTGTACATCCTCCCTCCCCGCAGCTCCTCAAGCTCTCCAATCCATTCTTAAGGTTCACCGCATGGCGTCGGCTGGACAATAGCCTCCCGGTGGCCTTCGAAGCCGAAAAAAGCGTCTGCATTATCGGAATCAGCCACCTTCAACGTCGAAGCAATGGATTTTACCCGCCGTTCCTTACCACAAGAACCCCTTCCTGTGCCCTAAATAACCCACCTCCCCTCCAACGCCGCAGTGCCAAGATGAGCTAGACACAGATATTCCTCGAAAACTTCTCCCGGTCAGAAATGGACTCTCCCCCTGGAATCCACATCCGTCCCCGCCGGAAGAGAGAATTCAGGCGAGAGAGGGATAAAGGAAAACGAAATTATTGAAGGATGGAGATAGAAACCAGAAGAGGATGGTTTCAGCAGAAAACTCCCACGGGACATCCAACCCAAGGGGCTTCCCCCTAGGGTTTCCCTCCAAGGGAAGAGGGGAGGGAGCAGCCGCCGTGGGAGAGCTCTGACCGTCTCCGATTCCACGCGTTCCGAGGTCGAGGAGTCGGAAGTATTTCTGTCCAGCCTGGTCTCCTCCTCTGTTACGTAGCTATAAGCACGTAAGCCTACGATCAACCAGTCAAAGTATTCAGTGATGTCATCTATCAAATTGCGCGAATAAAATACCTTCTTCCCGTCTCGGTTCTAATTGAGCATGGTTCATAATTTATCTAGCGTTTCCTTGGGATATTCAATACCATTGAAAATAACCAGTCAAAATGTGGAACTCACGGCACATTAATTGGATGTAAAAATTTAAACCCAAAAGTTTATCTTACACATCATTAAATGTAATGAAGAACCCAGTAGACGACTACCAAAAGCTTTTATTAAATTATTGTCAGGCGAAATGTGAAGTGAAATCTCCAAATTCATTGTTTTTATTCATAAAATGGGTTGTTCCTTTTGATCGACTTTAAATGCTTCTAAAAAAATCATTAAATAGGGTGACGAAATTACTTGACAAATTTTCTAATGGCCTTCATTCATATAAGGGGACAACTAAAAAGGTGCCATAAAAGTGGTACTAAGTAGCCCATATTATGTGATTTTAGGTCTTTTCTTTTGTTCCTGCACATGAATTTCGAGTTTTTAATGAACTCATGGCACTTGAGATGTGATACAAAATATCAAAATTTCACAAAATATTAATTATTAGATCATGTGAAAACTTCTCTTTGAATTATGTTAAATACGATCAAGACATCGCTAAATGAATTAGCAAGAAGCTTTTATCAAATTTTTACTATATGAAATATGTCCAAGATTCACGATAAAAGGATCGTGAATCCATCGAGTAAATCATCTCCGATTGATCGACGAACAAGCCGTCGTTGGGAAGAAGACGATCCACCGGGAGATGAGTCGCCACCTCTTGAGAGCGTACTGGATGCAATGAAAAGCCTCCTCTTCCTGCGCTGACCTGAAGATGAAGCTCTCTGACATGCACCCCACCTCCATCCAACTCTTCTCCGTCGGGTGATAGCCGCTAGAGAGCCGCAAAGTCACCGTTTTTCTACTCCGCCGAGTGACAGCTATCGGAGATGATTCGACGACCCATTTCATTGATCTCTAGACTTCGCAAAGAGATCTAGAGATTGCCCACGTCATCCTTGTCCAAGGAGAGCTTTTGAGGCCGTGGACACTGCACGACGATCCTCCCGAATGCTCAGGATTCCGGTGCATCGTCGACGTATTGCCGCCGCGACGCCGGAACTCTATTTTCCTACTTTCAACTTAATTTCCGTTTCATTTAGTGATAATTTGTTGATTTTAAATTTACCAAGATATACTTCATTTCATTATGATTCTTTTGGCTTTTACAGATCTTAATTTGATCAATTAAATCGTTTGTAATAACTTACGTAAGAATCGTTGGGCGGAACTCTATTTCTGTCTGATTCGCGTTCGCCAGGCGCGGACGTCATCTTGACGTCTGCACCCTTATTTCTTTTTTCTGTGAATTTTAAATATATTTCCTTTTCATTTCCTAGTATACAATTCATAGAAAATAGTATTCTTTGCAGAAAATTCTAAATAATTACCAGATACTATATTACATCCCTGTGATTGACCTGGAAAATTACCGTTATTTTTGGAAGTTTTATTAAATTATAATTGATATATTTGTTCAAAAATACTTCTAAATATTCAAAAAATTGTATTTTCTAGTTTTATAAATTTTAAATTTGCGTGATTTAATATATAACGACTAAGTCACGTCAAGTGTTCAAGAAGATTATTGTGCAGTGCCATGATCTCGAAGGCTCCTCTTAGACAAAAATGACATAGGCAATATCTTGATCTTTTTATAAAGTCTAGAGATCAATAAAATAAGTTATTAAATCATTTGCGGTGGCTATCACCTAACGGAGTAGAAAAATGACCACTTTGCAGTTCTTCGACGACTGTCACTTGATAGAGATGACTTGGATGGAGGTGGGGTGCATATTAAGGAGCTTCATTCTCAAGTTGCATAGTAAAAAAATACTCTTCATTGCACCTAGTACACTCTCAAGAGGTGGCGACTAGTCTCCCGATGGATCATTCACTTTCCGACAACGACTTGTTCGTCAATCAATCAGAGATGATTTACTCGATGAATTCATGATTCTTTTATCACAAATCATTTAGCAATTTAATAATGATGCTCCATGAATCGCGTTAATAAGATTTTTGTCAATGATTGAGTGATTCTGATGACTTAATCCTTCAGTGACATTTTGTAGAAAAATTATGATTTAATCAGATAAAAAATATGAGTTTTAACTCTAGTGGCATTTGAACCCGTGCTGGTCACCCACGTGCATGAGAGAGAGGAAATAAGTTCTCAAATATCCTTATATAATGACATGATCATAGTATTTCGTTGTAATAAATAACATGTATTTTTAATATTAAAATCATTGAAAATATTCTAGAGAAGGTATGACTGCTGGTTTAATATTACATTAGTTATATGCCGATGCATATATAGTAATATAAGATTTGAGATTAAATGAGTCTCTTTCTTGCATGTATACTACCACTCCTTGCCCCACGCTCGGCTGGCCACTTGTGACAAGGAAGGGGAGTGACGTACACGTGCCTCCAATCAGTCACCCTTAGCTACTTGATTCCTTACTCACAACTCTACCTAACTGCACTTTTGACCCACTTGTGGGCCTGACTGACTAGTGGGTTCCCCCCTTTTTATATTATATTATAATATTTTTCTTCATTTATCTCAAAAATAAGATTATAAAAATTTGCATAAAACTACATAATTAACTAAAAAATCATATTAATCAACTAAAAACTACTTTTGACAATTTAACACAATCTATTTATCATGAGTTAAGGCTTAAAATATATTATTTATTAATTATTAACTCATAATAATGAAGACTTATTAATACTCTCTTCAACTTCTTAGTCAACATAATATGGTCTTCTTCATCTTCCTCTCCTACAATTTCTATAGGGTCACCCACTACTTCTATTGACTTAAAGTTAATTGATTTCTTAATGAATTTTTGTATTATGACTATCTTTTTCTATACCCATCTATGTGAGATCTTTTGATTCATCAATTGTTGTAACTTTGGACCTCTATTGTGGAGACAATGACATGAAATTATTTATTTTCATGTCTTCTAAGTAGTAGTTTCTTCCTAAGCTTTTTAGAAATTTATAACTTCCATAAATTTGTCAAATATTTCTGAGATAGTCTCATTTTGATTCTTATTGGTGCACCAATGGATATTTGTTTAATTTCTTCACTTGAGTGATGCATACAACTACATCTCAAATTTCACTAGCAGATTTAGATGTCAATAGTTTGTTGAACTCAGCATTAAATCTACTAATCAAAATACTTCTAGTTTTAGTATTTATTGATAGAGTTTTTCCTATGTGTTCCCAAACTCAACTCCTTTATAATTTTACTCATAACTTTCTTTTTAAATTCACAACTCTAAGAGACTGATATTAATAGGGACAACTCTAAGACGTGACAAGTAGAGTATTAAGTACTACATTTATCTCACTAGAAATACTATAGATATCACAATGGATGTTTTCAAATAATGATATTGACTTGAGTTTCATCTACTCTTTCAATGAAGAAGACAAAGATTAAAGCTTGGGTATTGATTTTTTATATTCTCATTAAGATGTTGATTGATGCTAGGGTGAATTGCAGCATGTAGTAGGTCAAAAAAGAATGTATGAGAGCTTAATGATTGACACTCGACATAAGTCCTTCATGAGTTTTGTTAGTTAGTTGAGACCTCTCTCATTCTCATTGGATTTTATATATGGAATTCTCTATTGAAAGCTAAAGTTCATAAGAAAATTAAAGATACTTATACTTTAATGATTATATATTTAAAATATTTGATATTTATAGGTAAATCATATGTGAATATCCTCTTAGGTCTCCATGATCCCACATCATCTATTTTTCTTAGAATAAACTCAAATTCGAATGATGTCTATTAATGAGTTCAGATATTCTTATGAGAAATCAACACTTGGGCTTGTTAACGTAGTATTCATGTCTGATTTCTGTCAATTTAAATTAATTTGATAAAAGATCAAAAAATATGAACATAGAACTAATATTTAAATCACCTCAAGTAAAATGTGATCTTCAACTGAACATATTTAATCATGATTTTGAAATTTATAATCATAATTTCAATAATCTAGAATAGTAAGATTTTTTTATAAAATATATCTATTGATATTCAAAACATCTTACTTGACTAAATAAATGATCTGAATATAATTGATTAAAATTGATATATAAATGATTTTAAATTAATGATCTAATCTCACGAGCACATGTAAATTGAGTAATCTTTCATACTCATATTTTACTTCTCAAAATTTCATTGATTTCTTGTATTACTCATTGATTTCTCACAACATCATATTCTATAAATATTTTATTTTTCACATCAATATGAAATATGATAATTTTATGTAATGAAATCAATCAATTATATTACTTATGTCCTGCTTACTAGAGATACGTTCAATCAATTCTCATCTAAATATCTAACACTTGGATATATAATCACTTTCATATTTGTCCTCATTTTATACATATTTGGAATAAGGTATAATTCAATCTTTAATTGATTTTACAATTTTCCATCATCATCAAGACCACATATACAATGTTCTAAAATATTTTGGTAATACTAAGCATTTACAACTTCTACAATAATCAATGTTTCACATCTCTACATCGTGTATCTCCTGCTCTTAAAAAGTTAATTTCCCCACCTTTGTAAGAACTATATGATTCTATTTTTTTATATTTATATTTAATTTCACATATAGTTGAACCAACCTTAGGATATTGATGTTAAAAATGTTTTAAGAACACTCGGATTAACCTAGAATAGTGAATCTTAAAAAGATGTTTTAAAAACACTTGGGGTAATTAGAGTTGTAAATCTAGTGGATGCTAGTTTAAGCCTTGATGTCCAATAGTTCATACTAACAAGTATCAATAGAATTGAAGATTGTAATATTTATACGCCCATTGTGTCAAGCCATTACCCATCATTGGAGTCTTTTAATAGTTTCAATGATGACAAAATGGATGGAAGGGAAAATGGTAATTTTAAGTTGCCAAGGATATGTTAAGATATTAGTTCTTTTAAAAATATGAAAATATTCTTGATCCTTAAACATGATCTAGTATGTTGCATGTGCACTGATATGATTTATTAATTGAGATAAATAAAATAAAAATAAAATTGAGGGAATTTTACTCTTGTTTTTAGCTTTGTGATCTTGAACATGTTTGATCAATCTTGAAAAAACTTTATTACATTAAAGATGAAATATTAGTATTCATATAGTGAGAATCTAGAAAATACATGAAGTGACTATGTCGTCGTATAATAAATCACATAAATTTAAAATTTATAAAACTAGAAAATATCAATTTTTGAGTATTTAAAAGTATTTTTGAATAAACATATCAATTATAATTCAATATAAGTTCCAAAAATAATGAAAACTTTTCAAGTTGATCACAGGAATGTAATATAGTATAAGATCGTTTTTCAAATTTTTTTTTGAAGAATACGATTTTTTTATGAATTTTTAATTAAAAAATAAAAATAAAATATATTTAAAATTTACAAAAAAGAGAAATAAGAGTGCGGACATTATCCTAACGTCCGCACTTGATGAACGTGAATCAGACAAAAATAAAGTTCTAACTGGTGATTCTTACGTAAGTGATTATAGATGATTTAATTGATTAAATCAATATTTGTAAAAGCTATAAGAATCATAATTAATTGAAGAATAGTTTTGTAAATTTAAATCACATAAATTATCACTAAATGAAGTGAAACTTAAGTTGAAAGTAGGAAAATAGAGTTCCAATGTCACGACGGCGATGCGTGGGCGATGTACTAAAATCCTGAGTATTCAAGAAGATTGTCATATAGTGTTCACGACTTTGAAGGCTCTCTTTGGACAAAGACTACGTAGGTAATTTCTAGATCTTCTTGTGAAGTCCAGAGATCGATAAAATGAGTCGTCAAATCATCTCTGATAATTGTCATCCAACGGAACGAAAAAATGATGACTTTGTGGCTCTCCAGCAGTTGTCACCTCACAGAGAAAAGTTGAATGGAGGTGGGGCGTGTGTTAAGGAGCTTCATCCTCAAGTCTACGTAGTGAGAAGAAGTTCTTCATCGCATCTAGTACGCTCTCAAGAAGTGACAACTCATCTCCCAGTGGATCGTTCTCTTTCCGACAACAATTTGTTCATCAATCAATCGGAGATACTTTACTTGATAGATTCGTGATCCTTTTATCGCGAATCATTCAATAATTTTAGTAACAATGCTCTGCAAATCGCGTAGATGAGATTCAAGGATTATGGTAGCTTAATCCTTCACCAGCGATCTGCAAAAAAGTCATAATTTAATTAAATAAAAATATGAGTTTTGGTTCTAGTAGGATTCGAACTCACACCGATCGCCCACCTATATGAGAGATACTGAAATAAATATTTTAATACCCTTATAAAGTGACGTCATCATGGTATATCTCTGTTATCACTAAAAAATATTTTAAATATTAAAATAAACGAAATCATTTCGAGAAAGATGTGACACAGGTTTAGTCCCACATTAGTTGTACACTGAAGTTTTGGATGAATATATAATAATATCACATTTAGAAGCAATGAGTCCTTTTCTCACATGTATGACCACTCTTTGCCTCACAATCGATTAGCCACTAATGACATGGAAGGAGAGTGACGTACACATGCCCTCATTGGTTCATAGTTGCTTGAGCCTTTGCTCGTGGCTCCCCTCGACTACACTTTCGATCCACTTGTGGGCTCGGCTGACTGGCATGTCCCTTCTTTTTCTATTTTTTTATTTGAATTTTTATTTATTTATTTATCTCAAAAATAGAACTATAAAAATTATATAAATTCATATAAAATCACATAATTAGTCAAATTTTCACATTAATCAACTGGAAACTATTTTTCACAATTTAACATAAATAGAAGTCTATTTATCATAAGTTAAGGCTAAAAAATATATTAATTAATAATTATTAACTCAATACACTCAATGGTAAAATATACATTTAATTCTAAAATATTCAACCATCTTTGAGAACCCTTGAAATTCTTAAGCATCTTGAAATTTCTCTATTATGATTTTAAAGTGTATAATATTTATAGATAATTTTTTCGATATTTATGTTTTTTCTTCTTAAATAAAAAATGAGTCTACCTAATTGTTTGGAGATCTTTTTTGCTTATTACAAATCCAACAAAAAGAGGAAAAATTGGTTGCTATATAAGGAACATTTTCCCAAATCTTGAATAGAGAAAAAAGTCATTCAGTGAAAGAAAAAAGCTCAAGCATTCAAGGTTCTCAACACAAGCTGCCTCTATATCTTTGAGCCAAAGAATCCAAATAACATGAGCCATGTGCTAAATTGTAAGAGTACTATATTTTTGTTGAATCATTCTTGATTTGCAATTGAACCCCTTCTATCCCAAATTGATTACAAATCAAGAACAATTCAAGAGCAAGGTATTGCCCTTGAAATTCAATATTCATTTTTGTCTAGAGAACTTTAATAAATCATACTACCCTTGGAACATAAGAAAGCGTATTTAATGATTGTGAAGATATTTAGGTGTTTTCATATTGTGAAATTACCATTTGACACTTGAAGACATGTCCTCAATTTCATGATTTTCTTATCAATAAAAGATGTATAATCATATCACTATTCTTGCAAGCATATTCAAGGGTTAGGGGAAAAAAATCTGTTAGTTTCTATAATTTCTGAACATAATTTAAATAATATTAAATTACCATGTTACCATTCTACCCATCTTGTCGTCATCAACAACTATTTAGTGGATATAATTCTCTCAAGAAAGTTTTTATGAGAGAGGAGGTTTTTTTTTAAGTAAATAAAAGTGCTTTTTTTCTTCCAATTAGGTCTCAACAATGAGAGGAACAACTTCAACCGAAACCAGAAAAATAAGAAAAATAATTAATCAACTTAATGAGTGAATAATTTTTCTCATGTTGGCCCAAGAAACCTTCAAATTAAGGTCAAAATGACATATCCTCACAGCTATCCCTTAGAGGGTCAACTTTACCAAAATAGGGTGGTCCGTTGACCTGAATTTAGGTTTAAAATGGGGTATTTTCGATATATTTTCCTGAATAGAAAAAGATCCTAAAATTGTTTGTGGACCCGATAATTTCTTCCTAGATTCGTTTGTTGTCGGATCAATATTGGATACTACCATACCAACGAACCGTTAATTATTCGTACCAGGACATGGCATCCGAGAAGTATCCGATTACCAGGATATTCCTCTCCGGGCTCTATCCTCCATTCCTCCTGCTACCCCCCACAGGAGATGAAGCTGATGACGATGATGGTGGTCTTGATGTTTCGGAAGCTGGTGGCGTACCCGGAGTCTCCTCTCGTCCTCCACACTTCTGGCACTCCCGCCGGCCACACGAGGGGAGAGTGAGCAGCGAGCCCCGCGGGATGTTTCGCTGCAGGTGAATATCAGACTATTGGATGCTCATGCGGAGGATAGAAGTCAATAGGGGGAGGATCTTAAGCGGCTTCTAGGGTTTTAGTTAAGATTTTTCGCCAGAGCAGGTGGGTATGGGGACTCTACCGAGCTCCTCCGTTGTTACCTTGAGCGTCAGGTTCCGGGCGTTGCCGGCGGGTGGCCGCGAAGATGGGAGGATTCGGCCGGCGTGGGATCAGTGTAGGAGGATGATGAGTT
The DNA here is from genome assembly GCA_902729315.2 of Spirodela intermedia. Lineage (NCBI taxonomy): Eukaryota > Viridiplantae > Streptophyta > Magnoliopsida > Alismatales > Araceae > Spirodela > Spirodela intermedia. Next base: position 4,570,401 of record LR746273.1, read on the forward strand.
CGAGGTGGGCTCGTTCTCAGTGGCGGGAGAGGCCCAGGGTAGTTTTGCCGGGGCGCCGTTGGAGTGCCATCACGTGCTGCGCGCTGAACGGAGATGAGGGTGAGGACAAGAATTTGGGTTCCAGTTCTCCGTCGACTTCGGCTTCCACTTCGACCGAGGAACCGGAGAGGAGGAGCGGGGACGACCCGAGATCAGAGCAGACACCAGCCTCGGTTTCCCCAAGGGTATGTTTATCTTCCCCCACACCACCATTGCCACTTTCAGTGATTAGAAGATGAGATTCTACAACCGTTTGCGGCTCCGGAGGCAAATACACTGTTGATGCAATGCCAATCATACGCTTGCATGATCTCCCCTCCGTTCGCTCCCGTCTTCCCGTCTTCTTTCGTGAAATTCTTTCCCTCGGAGTCCATGTAGACTTCAGTAGTTAGCTCCTCAATGACTACCATTCAAATGCTGTGAGAAATCAATTTCAAAGGTCCTAATTGTGATTTTCTGTGACATGGTCGGTTGGCATTTGGCTTTGAAATAACCCACATATTTCCGGATTTCTCAGTGCTGCCCGTTTTCCTTCTGGGCTTGACATTGCAAAGGGGAAATTTGGGCTGAAAGTGTAACGCAACAAAGCTAACTGGAGTTGATATTGATTGTTCTAGTCGCTATGGGGCTCCTGCCTCTCGATTTTGGAGACTGTTCTATATATTTTTAGATACTAATAATTTTCTATTAGCTTTCCAAATTCTTTGCTAATTTTGCTTCGATAGAATCAGACAGCCCATAGATTCTAATAATTTTCCATATTAAGTGACTAAGGTTTTTTTCTTATGTTTGTTGTTTGTAAATAGTAAACTGTGATCCATTTTGAGTATTGACGGTGAACTACCCCTAAAACATTGGCATGAATATCTTGATTTAATCTTTGAACACAATACTCGTGATGAATGTAATGGTTGGTCCACAATATATGATCCTTCCCTATAGCAAAAATATTCACCAAGTGATGCCACATTGAATCGCTCACAGAGTCATGCATGAATATCTTGATTTATACTTTTTTTAATTAATGGAAGTTGACTAATTTGTCGTTAACCTTTTCCAGAACGTTTTCCACCTACTTGGTTTACTAAAATAAAAATAAAAAAGTCAGAATGATATCTCTGACATATAGTTTCTGTTGGTATCATCTGAAAGGCTTCTGGTATATCGCCTGAGGGGCCAATATACAGCAGTTTTCAAATTGACTCCTTCAAACTGATGGAGCTTCTTGGACCCGAGAAGGTAGACCCTTCTGATGTGAAACTGATCAAGGAGAAGCTCTTCGGCTATTCAACCTTCTGGGTGACCAGAGAAGAGCCATTTGGTGACCTTGGGGAAGGTATCCTTTTCCTTGGGAACTTGCGTGGCAAGAGAGAGGAGGTCTTTGCAAAGCTTCAGCGCCAGCTGGCTGAGGCCACCGGCAGCAAGTACAATTTGTTCATGGTAGAAGAGCCCAATTCGGAGGCACCTGACCCACGTGGTGGGCCACGTGTCAGTTTTGGTCTGTTGAGGAAGGAGGTTTCTGAGCCTGGGCCTACTACCCTCTGGCAGTATGTCATTGCACTATTGCTTTTTGTTCTCACCATTGGCTCCTGTGTTGAAGTAGGCATTGCATCCCAGGTATGCGATTTTTTACCGTTTGTCTATTTCTGTTGCTTTTGATTTCAATCATTATGAGCTATTTCTCAGATCAAGTTTGTTTTGTGCTATTTTTTGCAGTTGACTAGTCTCCCACCAGATGTTGTGAAATACTTTACAGATCCAAATGCCACTGAACCACCCGACATGCAATTGCTATTACCATTTGTTGAGTCAGCATTGCCCCTGGCATATGGTGTTCTTGGGATTCATCTATTCCATGTAATCCCCTTATCTGTGTCTCATCTGAGTTTTGCCTGTTTTTCATATAATCCTGTATATTTTCTGGTATATTTTCAGTTTCTTTTTGTCAACAATGTGATAGTAACGGGGTCCAGTCCTGCACCTAAGTACTCAGAACTTACGTTTATTTCCTATTTATTTATCACAAACATGTGTCAATGCGGCCTCTTATTTGACCTCGTGGAGTGATGATTCTTCTTGTTCATTAATGCTTGTCGTCTGTCAATACTGTTTTATCTGTCATTTGAAGAAAGCTACTGATAATTAAATTATGTTTAAATTAACTGTGATTACTTTCGGTTAACTGATGATATAGGTAGGTTTATCACGTGAGTGAACTGTGACCACTGTCCTTCGGTGGTGTGCATGGAAAGCTCTTGTTGTTCTGTAACTAGTGAAACCCAGCCTCTGACTGAAAATTTATCTTCTCTTTACTGATTCTTGTCCATAAGTCATGGTCGCATAGTTCCATGATTCTAACTACCATAAGGAATCTTGCATTGTAGGAGGTTGGCCATTTTTTGGCTGCATTACCAAAGAAGGTGAAGCTGGGTATTCCTTACTTCATCCCAAATATTACCCTTGGCAGTTTCGGTGCAATCACTCAGGTGAGTCCTTGCCATTTGATCTAGATACTTGATATGGTAATTTATTGGTCGGGTTTAAATGTTTGAATGGGCAAGCTGATTAAATATTTTGAACAGAAAAGCTTAACTAGCTTTTCTTCCATGACTGAATTTGTATGATTCTTTTTCTGTGGAAACAGGGGATTATTGTTAGTTTTCTCTTCAAATGCGGCCATAAGTTCGGTTCATAATCTACCATTATAGACTAATTTCAGTTTTCTTACTAATGTAAATTTTATTTGACATCATTCATAATGATTTTTTTAAAAACTTTCTGATTCTTTAGTTATATGTTGTCGGAATGGGTATCTTTATAATCACAGGCTTGGACAATTCTTAATGCACCCCTTCACTAGCCCTTCACAGGCTCAGAGAGTATATAATTGGTGTATACGTTCTACCCATGAAGAACAATCGGTTCTGATGTCATGTTAAAGTTATTGGGCCATCCAACTTCAGATCAATTGACTATGATGGAACTATCCTTGATGCTCTGTTATCAAAATAACCACTCGTGCATGTGCTCTACCATGTTTGCTATGTTCTTCATTTATAAATATCTCAAGTGTTTATATTACTTTCCTTGAATTGAGGCTATTGTTTTCCTCTTATTTTCACCATATATTCTTCCGTGCAGTTCAAATCCATTCTGCCAGATCGGAAGACAAAGGTTGACATCTCGGTCGCTGGTCCCTTGGCCGGTGCTGCTCTCTCATTTTCCATGTTTTTCGTTGGTCTCTTGCTGTCATCGAATCCCGAGCTCGTGGGGGACCTGGTGAAGGTCCCAAGTGTGCTGTTCCAAGGCTCTTTGCTCCTTGGGCTAATCAGCCGGGGGGTCCTTGGCTACTCGTAAGTTCTGGTCCTCCCACCTTGAGGAACTTCTCATGTCCTGCATTATAGATCCGAGAGAAACTGCCAAATATTGTTGATGAATTCTTTCCCGCTTGCATTTAGTAATTCCAAAGCCTGAAATAATCCGAAAGGAATGAATTCAGTCTATCGTATGATTCTCAACCACTGATCTTGCTAATCATGCAGAGCGATGCACGCGGCCACAGTTTCCATCCACCCCCTTGTGATTGCAGGCTGGTGAAGTACAGCTACCATCTTCAACCCTTGTGGTCCTTTAATGTTTATATTCTTATCCCCCCCCCCCTTTTTTTTTTCTGGATCATCTATCAACAGGTGTGGGTTGACGACATCAGCCTTTAATATGCTTCCTGTGGGATGCCTTGATGGTGGAAGAGCAATACAGGTACCTATTTCCTCTCATGGTAGCATGCAGAATGAATGAGCAGTGTTGGGTTCAAGATCGAGATGAGTACAGCCAGTTTCTTTGATTAGAAACTTTTGAAGTCTTCAACAACAGTATTAAGATCTTACCAACCATGAAATCCATTGGGCATAATCAGCTTGAAGATTGGGACATCAAGTGATAATTTGTGTCAGGCTCCATTCAATTCTTTGAATGTGTGATTCTCTTTCCCTCCTCCAAGACGCAGAAGGATACAGCTGGTTGCTTTATATGGAATCCGAAGGGCTTAATCAGCATCTGGCTTCCCATAGGAACGCCTGGAAACTGTGTTGGAGAAGGAATGACATCATCAGAAGTTTAGGATAAACTGAAGTTATGAACACAGATGAATCCATGTCAATTCCAAAAACTAGTTTCAGGAAGTTTGCGTCGCAGAAATAAATTCAGAAATCTAGTGAGGATTACTTACTTTTTTTCAGATTAAATATCCAGATTGAGATAATAGACAAAATTCTTTTGGTTGGTTTTTTTTTTTGCTGCGGGTCTTTTTAATTATAATTTTCCGTGTCATTTCTCCCTCTGTAAACTTTATTGGATATTTGATGAACTCGATATTTTTGCAGGGAGCTTTCGGAAAGAATGCGCTGGTTGCATTTGGGCTCACAACGTATGCATTGCTTGGACTAGGAGTGGTAATTTTTTCCCCCTTGACTACCATGAATTACAAGGAACTCCACGGCAAAACCAGAAAATCTCAGTCTCATAAACCTCAGTCTTAATTACTCCATTCCATCAACCACTGGTCCCCCTCTCTCTCTCTCTCTACTACCCCCACTCTTTCTTCTTTAAATATAATACATGTTGCTTGTGCTTAGCTCGGCGGGCCACTGTCTCTTCCTTGGGGGCTATATGTGCTAATATGCCAGGTGGGCCCATCCAGAAAATTCTCGTGCAAGCTTTTTGATAAGTACATATTTATTCACTCCCTTATTGATAAATCTCTATATATATTCCGACCAGAGGGCACGGGAGAAACCGTGCTTGAATGATGTCACAGAGGTCGGAACCTGGCGGCAGGCAGGCATCATGGTGGCTATCTTCCTCGTCATGCTGACCCTCCTTCCCCTCTGGGATGAGCTCGCGGAGGAGCTGGGCATTGGCCTCGTGACCTCATTTTAAAGTGTTCCAATCAATGTGAAGTTCTCGCAGGCAATTTTGTCTCCCATTTGGCTTGGATGATTGTACACTCTTATCTGACTCCTCAAGCCAATCTCCTCAGAGTTCTATACCTCTTTCTTTACAGCGTCTCTCCTTTATTTTTCCCTCACACTTTAACTCTGGAAAATATTTATTCATGGATTATAATTGAATAAGAAAACAAACTGTTGAATTAGGAGTGTTTATGAGTAGTGTACCTGGGTTGGACCTGAAATGAAAATAGACTCAACATAGTTATGCCGAAGATGTACCTCTTTCTCTCTCTCTCCCTCTCTCCCTCTCTCTCTCTCTCTTCTCATATGTTTTTGGAGTTCCCTACTGTGCTTCTCATTTCGAGGGTTGAGAGTTTCAACGGGGGTATCATTTTCTTAATAGTACCGTAGCATGGTATCTATGGGAGTTGCCTGAGTTTAAATTACATGCTGGCATAATTATCATTGCGTGGCACAATCTTTCGACAGATCAAGAGATTTCTAGATTTTGACAAGATTTCTAGGATCTGAGCGAGCTAGGCATCTGGATTGTTGAAGAAGACGCTATCTTGGAAAGTTAGGAGTTTGGGATGAAGGTACCACCTCATGAGATGTTGAGGGATGGAGAGAGAGAGAGAGAGAGATGTCATATTGGTGATTCAAGTCCAAGCTCTTTAGTGTACTAGGTAGAAAACTAGTTCATCTGAAGCTATAATAATATCATCTTTTTTTATTCATGATTATTCATAACTTCCTCCCAAATTCAGTAGTCTAAAGATATTGCCTTGTCTAGTTTGATCAAATTCCTAATGTTAATAGATTTGATGCATTAAGTGGTAAGTCCAGTGAAGCCCAGCCATGGTTCAGTCCTAAATTTGCACCTATTCAGTATAATTATCCATGAGAAAAAAGACCAGTCAGGGCAAAAAATATGAGACTACGAGGAACATGGTAGCACCAAATCAGTACAACTCTTTGATGGAATAATACCATGGATAAAGACAAAGAGGAGAAGCCCTGCTCTCTACGAAGCTATTCACATCATGACAAGTGGCCAAGGCCCTCAGACAACAGGATCCTCGAGTTTTGCAGAGGCGAGATCATTGATGCGGGGGTAGACGGCCTTCTCATCGAGCTGGTTTTGGGCCCATATTAGCATCTTCAACAAGCTCGGGAGCTTTGGATCTGTGATTTGAGTTGTTCAATACAAAGAAAAAATGATGGGATTGATCAATTGCTCCACATGCGGAGTAAAGGAGATAAATAGAAATCAATGAGAAAAATACTCGGAATTAATGAAAGCCAATATGCAAAGATACGGTAACCAATGGATATACCATGAAATCACATTGGTCAGTTTTTTTATTCCGATTTCCATTGGTTTCTTTGGAGAGTGGTAAGGCATCAAGGCATTAGACTCAAGATGACAGGTTCTTATTTAGAGGAGGTGGCTAAATATCCAAATGCTATATCTCACTGCAAGTGTGTTGTCCGTCATTCGTTTAACCCCACGTCTTCAATGAGGGAGAGGTTGGATCAAGAAGGTTTCGAAAGGTTTCACTGCAAGTGAAAGCTGCGCATTGTCTCTGCTGGAGAAGGAGATAGTTGGGTCTCATCACTGGTTTCATGAGAACCCTAATGGGGGCATTGCGAATGAGCCATATTGATACTTGGGAGAGCTAAGGGAAGGTAAGATGCCATCAAACAAGATGAAGTGAAAGAACGGATAGAAATGTGGAATTGGAAAGACCAGCCAATGAAGAACCCAGAATGTATCAAGATCAGTGGACAATTATTTCTCAAGGAATGTGGAGATCTGGTGTGCTTGGGTTTGGTGTGTGCATGAATATAAACGTGCCAAAAAATAAATGAGAAACTAGCATACGCATAGAAAAAATTATCCAGGACAATCTGACCCTTTTCATGACTCTGGCTCGTAAGTATGGCTGCATTCACTTCACTGGCAGTTTTTAGGCGCTGAGACATGTCCAGGAGATCCCCAACTGGACAATTGGAGACGTCTTCAAAGGCAAGAAGTGCAACAGTCTTTTCCAGTTCTTCAAGGAAACTTTGCTGCAAAAAGGAGATGCTCATCATTTTCAAAAGAGTCAAAGTCAAACACAACAAAAAACGATATGCGCACCATCAAAGAGAAACCAATCCAATTAACATGATTTCTCCCTACTAATACATCAAGGGCAGAGACCAGTTTCAGGTTAAGGATGAAACAATAAGGTTTGTCAGAGGCTTACATTTTCTTCACCTCGTGGTGCAAGTTCCTCCTGAGCAAACTCCAAAGCTTCCTCTAGTCTACCATTGCGTATAAGTTCTATCATCCTTTGTTGTTGAAGATGGAAGAACAGCTCTGGATTTGTATCCAATATCTGTGGAAAAAAAAGACTCTACCTCAGCAACGATAAATATTCATTCTGAGGAACACATTCGTCTTTATAATACAAGGATAAATTTACTATAGTTAAATGACTTCCTGTTCTACCATCTGGGAAAACTAAGTGGAAGTGAGAAAATTGATGCCACATGGCGTTAATGACGAGTCTGAGCATAATAGCTTAGGTGTGGAAAATTTCTCCAGACATAAATTGATAAAATTTCAAGCAAGCAAATGCATCACATGATTCAGACATAAAATCGTCAAATAATTATTTCCAGGGATATTAACTAACTTTGGTCAAGGAACTAAAGAAACATAAAATCCATCAGCTCCACATGACAGTTTTTGACCTGCATTCAAACATTCATTACCAGGGAACCTAGGTTCGGAAATGTTGATCAATGGGAAGGTCAGTACAGGCTTTTAATGAAATAAAAGCAAGCATAATTTTATAACATGAAGTGTGTATGATTATAGTACGTTAAGGATTTATAAACCATACTCTAATAGATTGGGAAACCTGTACTAATATGTTTGGGAGAACCACCTCCTGGTGCCCAAAAGATTTCTAGGCTTAGGCAAAGGGCTGTCAAAAGATTTAGCTAGAGATCGGAATCCCAACCCCACCCCCAAAGCAAGTAAACTTGGGCTCTTTTCTCCCAAAGCAACCCTCTACACTTTTCTCCAATAATCCTACCTATATGACCAGAAAGCGACTGCTCAGGTGATGCGTCAAGCAGGAGTCTGCATATTCATTTTATAGAATTCCTGGGCTAAAAGCATACTTTCAATCGCAATATTACATCATGCGCCAGTAAAACATACAGAAACTTTGGCATCCTACGATTAAGAGGAGTTAGTTTAACATACACAGTGAGACAATTAGTGTATTTTTCCACAAAAAAAGCACAATCACGCACTCGAGTAATGAGGAACGGTTAGATGTAAACATGCATTGACAGTAACAATTTCCTAGCCAAGGATCTTTAAAATATAGCATTCTGATGGAATGATAAGATGACAGGAACCATTCATGCTGGCCTCCTAAAATGGACATTGGTAACTAAAAAAGGATGGCACAAGATAACCCTTAACGAAAAATGCAAAAACCATCATTTGATGACGCATAACAGATCGGTCAATTGCATCTACTGGCTAAGTATCGCTAATTAACTCGTTCAACCAGTACATAATGCTACTGAGTAAACCAATCCAACTTCTTTACCATGTTGATGTTTCTTAAATCAAGGAAGCTGAAAATGCCACTAAACGCAATCTTTTAAATATTGGAACTACGAAAAACTGCTGGAATGATGCAGCTTTACTCATTCACGAGGGAAAAGAAATGAAAGAGTTCTATGAACGTCAGGAACATAGAGCCATATTCTTATAAAAGCAAAGGAGAATCAGGGGGATGCTCTGCTCTTACGAAAGTAAACGCTTCCAGCCTTGTCTAACGTGAAAAGAAGTACCATGACAAGACTGTCTCATACTTTGGGATTAACGGGCTGATCATTGAAGAAATTATTTTGTGATGTACAGGAGAAAAAAAGAACGAAAAAAATAGAAACAAATCAACAGAGTGCCGGTAGACAGGTAAAAGAATGGATGCAAGTACAGAATGAGTTTCAACCAAGAAGAAAGGAAAGTATAACTAGATAGTTTTAACAGAAACATAAACGATAAAACGCAAGTATATTTTCTCTATTCATTTTATGCAGTGTAAAGATGGTTGAAGGTCACATGGCGGTACCTCTGGATTCAAATCATTCACTTTCTCAATAGCGTCCTCCACATTTCCAGACTGCACAGCCTTTTTGACAGCCATGCGATCCGTTATTGTCGCAAGATCGATGTCTGCTATGTAACAATAAGGATGATCCACCGTTTTACCTCAAGAACTTGGCCATGAGACAAAGAAACGGAGAGCGGGAGGCACGGGTGTTGTTGACTACAATCGAATAACCGACGGAGCTAAGATAACGAGAGGAGTACATTCACATTAGTCTCCGTCTACAAGGATACGTTCGGTGCCAGACTCAACCCGGAACTTCTCCGCCGCCTCCACGTAACCTTCCGTCACAAGGAAGTTCATCACCAGCTTATTCATGTCCTCCTTCCTGATCTTGACATCATTGAGTTTCTTCTCCCACTCCTCCTTCGTGATAACCTTCTTCGACGATGCCTGCACGACGGAAAAAGACGACTAAGCTCACTCAAACAGCTATCCCCGAGATCTGCAAGACGTTCTACACAATCCTTCCCCAATTCAGCAGCCACGATCCTAGTTCAGTGAACGAATCGCCAAAAGGGCACGGAATGAGGAGAGCAACACTCTGGGAGAAGATCACTGTCCAGGGGACATCAGGATAATGAAATCATAAATTTTAGCTGACAGGCAGGAGAGATCACCATGGTTTCGATCAGATCAGAGAACTGTACGAGGGCGAACCCAAGCACTGACATCAGCGCCTCTCGCGGCGGCCCATTCGAGACCCTGTAGAAGGCAGGCAGAGGCTACGTTTGTTCCCTCTCACCGAACGAGAAAACAAGAGAGCGCAGCGCCGGCGAGCAGAGGAGGAGAGAGAGGCCCCGGATGAGGCAGGCGAACGGCGACGGGGGTACTCAAGAGGTGGGGTGAAGAGAGTGGGATTACAAGGTGAGGGGCCCTGAAAATGCAAATATTCCAAAGTAGAGGGTAAAAAAATAATGTAGGGTGTTTTTTTTCGCAGTTGAGTCTTCGTTCGGGTTATAATTGTCTTATGGGACCGGGCCCAAAAACCACGGAAATGGGCTCAGGCCCGGGCGCTCGGAGACGGATACTTTTTCAAGAGCCCCCCCCCCCACAAGCCAACTCCATGAAAACCCCAATGCGGAGGAGCCTTAGGACGATCTATCTACTTAACATTTTCATTAAACGACTTGATTTCAAAGCTTAAGAAACAAATACTTGCGAGTTATTATTTCCTATATTGTGATTAATTCGAACCATTTTATGAGATTCTCATCATCAAGTGTTAAAGCTTTAGTTGCATATTTTATTAAGGTCCAAGCAAAATTTAACCCACTAATAAATTAGGATTTAATCATTATTATTTTCAATGGTGTGATTACTTCAAGCCATTCTTAGAAACTCTCGATGGTCAGGATCAAAGTTCTCAAATAGTTTCAAGGCATTTGAATCACTATCAGAAATTCTATATAGTTGCTATGGAATCCTAGCTTGGGGTTTCGTTAGAAACCAAGGAATGATAGTTTTACATTGAAAGTATAGTTTAAAAACCAATAGCTCGGTGTTTTCTTAAATTTTAGATATTGTGATCATCTGTATGAAAAATTATGAGCTCTTATCAACAGCTTTGACAAATCTGTAATTTGGTATTTTCCTAAAATGCAAGGAATAGCATACAACAAACTAGAATCGTAGTCAAAATAACAAATAGTTTGAATTTATTTTTTTCTATAATATGGCTTGTTTGAAACACAAGGCAATTCTTAGTACCCACTATCTAAGCTTTGGTGAGGATAATCAGTAGAGATTGAGAAATGAAATATATGAAACACAAGGCAATGTTAACTCCAGATTTATAAAATATTAGATGTTATATTTTTTGTAAATATTCTAGTGTATGTAAGCCATTATGATAACATCAAAGTTCTATTCAGATTTTTTATTAAAAAAAAATCATTGTCATTGATTGGACTATGTTTTTAACAAGCTATTCTTTGGGCAGTTTCAACAATTAAAAGATCATAATCATTCACCCTTTGAAAATAGTCATAGAAATATGAAGGCTAGTCAGAAAGGGACTAACACATTGGAGGTGCAAAAAACCTATAAATTTGAGTTGGACAGATTTTGTGGAAAATAGAATTTTGTTCTATTATAGTAATTATTAAAGTCTTCAGTCAACTCTGATGTTCTAGAATAACTACACTCAAATATCAAAGCTGCCTAGAAGCACGGAGTGTAGGTCTTGAAATTCAAAGGCTATGAACAAAATACAATGTTCAACAAAATATAATGTTCTAGAATACTTCATTCAATATAATGTTCAATTGTAATGACAATTCGAATATCAAAATAAGATCGTCTATATTGGTCAAGGAATTAAATGATTTAATAATTTAACTGGTTTGTTGAATTCAATTTTAATGTTGATCCTATAAATTTATCTATTTTAATGTTTTGTGTACAACACATTAATTGGAATGTTGATTTTCATCTTGAATTCAAATATCTTTTTCAATCCAAGTATTAAATTTTTAGCCATTGAACCTAGTGTGTTCAATTTAAGTATGATGTTTAAATTTCAAACATTTATTCAATTTATATGTTATTTCAAGTATTACAAAATGTGGCTCAATCTTTCATAACTTATAATGTTCTATTCTACTTGGCTCAATTCACACTATCTAAGAACCATGTCCTTGTGGTCCACTAATTTTTAACATTTACACTAAATTACACATGATATTGTTATCTTCACTAGTTTTAATAGCTCCAACCAACTCAAAAATTATTTCATAAAAACTTAGTTTAGATTCACAATTCTTTGAAGCAAATTAGAAAAGCACTTAATTTTTCCTCTTTTAGATTCTCGATTCTAAGAGACTAAATTGGAGAATCACCAACTTCTCTCTTCTAGATTCATAGTTTTATAAAAATAGAAGAATAAGTATCAAACATATATTATATTGACTAAGGCTCTTTATGAGCCTGGATACTAAATATATACACATATAAAAAATGAACATGTTATTATTCTAAACATGATTGATACAAGCTTGTAGATCTAGGATTCTTTTGATTTCTCATTGTGGAAGGTGTCTTGTTAAAGAATCTACCTTTTATCCATAGAATGATCTTTGTTGTTGTGCCTTCAATCAACTTTTCATTTCTTAAAACTTGAGGAGAGCTTCCCTTTCATAGTGCTTGATTTTTCTTGATTTTATAATATTTTCCAATAACCATTCAATAGTCCAAAAATAAGTCTTTGCTCAAGTATGAGAGCTAGCTTCTATTTGTCATTTTGCATTGTGCTCATTAGTTTCTCTCCTCTCAATTAAGAGATGTCAACAACTATATAAAGAGGTCACAAAGTCTTATGGATAAAATTGCTTCAACTTTTTTAATAAATACTATAAATAATAGTAGTGCACCTTTATCCTACTTGGCATGTTCAAACTCATGTTTATACTTATGATGTAAAATGACTATTTTCCCTTGAGTTTACATCTATAGTTTGAAGGGTTTTCTCAAAAACAATAATTTATATCATGTAGCCATAAAGTTCTACAATTCTAGATTTACCAATTTACACTTCTATATGCATTGTCATTACAAAATTATGTTGATTCCCAATGGCAACATATTTTATTGGCCATTGGTTAAATTAGTTATTAATTTAGCGTAAAACTTAGAAACTTTAATTGTCAAAATTCAGAAGTGCTAGTTTAATTGTGCACATCATATTATTTTAAAAAATATATATATCAGTTATAAGATCAAACTTATGTGTTTAGAGATTGTGGATTGTAGATTGTAATCACCATAATTATTTGTTAAATTTAATTAGAATGTTGAATTGTGAATTGAGTATTGTGAAAGTAGATCTAAAATAAATTTCATAATATTTTTATTGATTGTGTCTCAAATATTTAATCATCAAATTATATTTTTGAATTAAATTATAATATTTACTTGGTGGACCATAGAAATATTAACTTACTATGTAGAATACACTAGTTAAAATGTCGTTTCTAATCTTAAAATCAGAATGTATGCATCAATCAAGAAATTAGATGTTTTAATCATTGAACAGTTTTTTTGAAATTAATTAGAATGTTATTTTGCCTAACATTATAAAGTTAAATTAAATCTACATAATATTTACAACATAACACAAAGTGCACTAATAATTATAAATTAGTAGTTACATCTATGTATTAATATCTTATGTATAGATGTTAATTAATGAGTAAAGAATACAACTATACATATATTACTAACTTATTATGGCATTCATAATATTTTATTATTTAAATATTAATATATAGTATTTTATTTATTTTATTTTTATTATGAGATTAACCCCACTTAACTTTTATGAAGTCAAGTGGTGATTCTCTCATATTTCTTGATAATTATTTGATTGCAAAGATTTAAGTGAGCTTTTATTATGAGTTGAAATTAATGAAAGAAGTCCAAATCTTCAGCCCAAAAAAAAATTCAAGTCTTATGAAGAAGCCCGGCCTAATATATTTATGGGCCTAAAAAAAGGCGTCACCTTAGAAGACTATTAAGATATAAGATCTAAGTCACTCATCTTAGGACACCTTAAAATAAGATTAAGAGAATGATTAGAGTGATGTGCTCATTGAAGAATCTAAGTTGTCTATCAAGAGAGTTGGATACTAATCATAACTATCTATTGGAGGGGTCTAATTTTTTAAATGATTAAGGCATTTCATCCCCCTCTTGGAGGACATTTTTTGACTCTCTTTAGTAGTGGCTAGTCGAAGAAAAAAGAAAAGAAATCAGGATTGAGTCAACGGCATTCTCGTGCCCAATATCATCATAGAGAAGAGACTACTTAGAACACATCAAGATCATCACAAGTCAAACACCACTTAGCCTAAGACTAACGCACAATGAGATTTGTGCAAGATCTAGATTTGAGATATCCTTGTAATCTTCTCTATAGATAGATTAACTCTTAGTTCGAATTAGTTTTATCATTTATTATATCATTTCATTGTGTTAGATTCATTCTCTCTCATTTGTCATACTTTCCATTTCTCTTATCTTTACTCTTGTTAGATTAATTTTGTCCTTCACAATCTCAAGTGTGTATATATATATATAGATAAGAAATAAGATAAGTAAAATTCTTACGTTCATTACCCACGCTTTCTGAAGATTAACCCTTACTTATCTTAAAATGAAGAGTGAAGTTTTATAAATATTATTTGTATGGACTTAATTACATCATGGTGACATATTTAACCTCTAAAATGAGTTAATCATATACACATTCTCATCAGTCCATTGCAACCAAAGTTTTGAATTTACCAAAGTAACCTATCAAGATATTGTTATGACTAACTTCTATTAGATTTAAAGATTTTGATGCTTATGATTAATCATATAAAAATGAAAATAAAAAATATTTCAAAACACATATCAATATACTAACTTAGTCTACCCCAACAAACCAAGAGCAATAAGTTCACCCCAACAAAGCCATGGAAGGTCCTTGGGTATGAGGATCATATAAGAATCAAGATCTAAATTATTACATTTTCTTTCATTTGCTGTGTAAATATTTTTCTCAAACATTATATGAAGAAAATAGATGTCAACACATAGATATACATCAAGATATTGTATACTACATCACTAATAATTGGCTCCAGCAATATTTACTATAGTGCAATTGCAAAATATTGTAGCACTGGTCCATGATATCAAATTGCAAGTATTTTTTATTTTCTTGAAAATAATAAAAAATACAATAACCATAACATGTCCAGATGATATCAATTTTCTTTGAACCTTTGAGATGTGAATAAATCTTATAATTACAATGCTCTAAAGCCATAATAAAGTAAATAATAGTGTGAAATGACATTTTTACTCTTATATACCTTTAGGAACTTTAAATGTCCAAGGCCTCCATGCCCAACCAAAGACAATTTTATAGTGGGGCATATGATCCGTTTGCCAGAACCAAGGGATCTTTATGTGGAAACCTTCACAAGAGCCGAATGAGAATGAATACCACACAAAAGAGTAAAGACTGGGCTCCCTAATGGAATGTTTAACCGATCCATTCCCGATCGATTGGTGTTTAACTTATTTGCAAGGATGCGAAGCTCCCAGTTGATAGGCATAGTTTTATTCTCTCTTTGTTTCTCTCTCAGAGGTTGACATGATTTTTCTACCTCTAATTTTCAAGTCCAAGTTGTCATAATATTGATTATTTCATTATTTTTCGTTATCTATGCACCGCCAAACACATTTAATCACTCATTAGAGGTTGAAAGAATCTTAATCTTTTATTTCCCTATACCTTTTAAACAGTTGTGAGAAAAGCCCAAATCATCTGATCTATCGAACGAGTTGGTCACAGAGAGAGAGAGAGAGAGAGAGAGAGAGAGAGAGAGAGAACGGGGACGAGAGACAGAAAGAGAGGATAAATGGCAGTCAGTGATCTTGAGTCGGGACCACCATGGACAGCAACGACAGGTAAGGAGTGAATTGATTCCAAAGATATAGAGTCAACGCTTCGAGCCCATTGGGATTGGAGCGCAGATCTTTCGGCTGACGCCTATCATCTGTCTAGACAGAATGGGTTTCCTGCATCAGGAAAGGACCCTACTGTCCTCCAATATTAGTGAGTCCTGCCCACGGAAATCCCAGAACAAGAAGAGAAGAAGACAATGGCTCTCCGACACCAGATTATCCCCGCCTTTGTTTTTCTGCTCTGCTTCTGTTACAGAGGTTCTCCCTATCCCCCTCTCCCTCTCCCTCTCCCTCTCCCTCTCCCTCTCTCTCTCGTTTCGAACGATCTGTTTTTCTCTTATTTCGAGGTGAATGAAAATCACGAACGCGCCGGTGCAGGTGAGTCCCAGCCGTGCACCACAGCGAGTATCAAGGTGACCCAGACGAAGACGGCGGCAAGGGCCAGCGGCTGCCCTATCTACAAGGTTGTGATTACCAACTGCTGTATCTGCTCTCAGACGGCGGTGCTGCTGAGCTGCCCGGGCTTCGCTACCACCCTCTCCGTCGACCCCACCGTGTTCCGCCCGCTTCCCCCCGAAGAGGCCAGCGGCGCCACCGGCCTCTGCGTCGTCAACGACTTCCTCCCGGTGTTCAGCGGATACCCCGTCAAGTTCCTGTACTCGAAGGCCTCCCCTGTGCCTCTAAGCGTTCACAGCTCCCAAGTCAATTGCTCCTAGATCGCAGCCTGTTTTTCGGATAAGTTCCAAATAAAATATCTAATTTTCAACTACCCCCGTGAGGAGTCGAATAATCTTCTCGTTTTTCATTAAAAAAGTACTGTCGGTCGAAGTTGACAAAAGAGCAAAAAAGCAGACTTCTGAAGATAGAATCTACGATTTAAATGAGTATTACATACAGATGCAATGTAACTGAGGGGATAGTATTTAAATAAACTAAATTATAGGATTATTTGATATCAGCGCCCGAAAACTAATTAAATTATAGACGCCGCCCTCTATTCTTCACTTCATTGCCTCTCAAGGCAATCATAATCTTACATTTCGGTCACTCGATCTAATAAAATATTTAACCTCTAATTTTATAGTCAAAAGACATTAATGATCATATCTATCTTTTACCTCAGCTGGGTGGAAGTAATTGTTGAAGTATGATGGCCCACCTTTTTCCATGGTGGTAGACAAACCTGAGAGCGGCCTCTTTCTCTGCACACCCCCTCCATTAGGTCACTAGAGGGAGGAAGTGGAGAGAGACATGGCCATTATATTCTCCCCCACCCCAACTAGATGGCTTCACACCTTCCTCTCTGAAATCGACCTGATAGAGAGAGAGAGAGAGAGAGAGAGAGAGAGAGAGATTAGTTAAAAAATGATTTTTTACTTTTTTGCATGATAATCGATATTAAATATGTTAACTGTAGTTAATTAGACCAAGCACCTAAAACAGCAAGTGTGATGGATTGGAGTGACTTGAAAACCAACAAATCATGGGGCTTATCTATATTTAAATCGGTTTTCAACACTAAAACCAAATAACCATAAAATATTATGATTTTCTACTTGTGTCCCCAAAATCTTGACCTGAGCCTACATATTCTTCTGATGTTTTTAATCTTTCCCTCATGGCACCTTAACTAAAATTGTGCTTCCTAAAAACTTGATATCAGTTATAAATTATAAGACTTGAAATAACCCAATACTCTTCTCTTCAGACATATTCTCTCCCTCTCTCTCTATATCTATGTAAAAAATATGTATTACATGTATATGTAGAGAGAGAGAGAGAGAGTTATAGTTTATCTTTAGTGAACATTATGTTAATGATGACAAAAAAAAATGTTGTGTTCTAGTGTTGACTAGCTTGAAGTGTTTACATGAAGACAAGATTAAGTTGGAAATTAACGAATTATATTTTCAGATTATGTGAATTATGTGAATTGCCAAAATTGAAATCAAAAAAAATCCATTGAAGGATATAATAATAAATATTTATGAGTGATCTTGAAGGGGAAGCTTTTTACATAAAAAATGATGTCATAAACATAAGATTGTGAACACTCATTGGAAAGATAATTCAATATATGAACACAATACAATAATCAGTACATCAAAATGCAAAGATATTTACTTACTATGACTATTAAAACATTATTGAATTTAGAGTTTTCCTCAAGGGTCTGGTCTAGATTTCAAACTTCCCATATCAATAAAAATGACTTTTAGCTACAAGATTGTGTCAAAAATATGAGCCTTTGAGCATTCATTGAAAAGCTTACACAAATAGTCATTTGAGCACTCATTCAAATAATTTGAATGGTTATGAATTTCACAAAGTTAGCATATGCATTTTTTAATGATTTTTCAGATACTCGTGCAGTCTATTAAGATCTGCTCAAATAGCCTCAAATAATCATTGGCCAGATATAGGGACTATATGAAGAAGGCTTTTACCCAAATTAGGGCAAGGAGAAAAAAAGAAAAAGGATAACAAGAGAAATCAAGAGAAATGCTCACAACATCCATCCTCCTCTTCTGAGAGAATTTGAGCAATCTTTCTTCACCCCTCCAAGAAGTCTAGCTATATTTCATGCCTCCAACTACCTACAACATCTGAAAATCATGGACTACTTGGTGTTTCAAAAAACTTTAACCGACATCTTATTTAATAATAAGATTTATCATTCTTCAAGAAGATGGTGCTAATATCATGTTGATTGTTCTAGTGTTTGAATGTGTGAAGGGACTCCTAGAGTGCCTGTCACATGGTTGAAAGGCTTGCTGGAGCCTTGATATCAAGTGTGGATATATAGACTCACAAACTCTAACAAGAAATTTGGTTGGTAGACTCATGAAATATGTTGTACAAAGGGTTTGCTGATCTGGTGAAATCAATTATATTCCCAAGAAGAAAATATTAAAACTATGATAGTGTGCTCAAATGTGTAGACCAAAGGTGGGCCAAATTATTGTAAAAATCTGTATCCTTGTTTCTCTCTTTCATATATCATTAAATCAATCTAAGGAAAAGAATTAGAAGCTAAAAAAATAAGAAAGAATAATTATTCACCTCCTCCTCTCCCCTCTTGATTTACTTGGATAGCCTACTAAGGACTCAACAAAGTGATTAGATTTACAATACAATAGTGGTACTACTAGTGCCTACAATAGTGGTTCATCAATAATTTATAGGTATTTTTTACTATCCAAAGGGACCTTCAAAAGATATGCTATTGCTCATTCACACCACATGTGGTAATTCAGAAGTAGCATATTTGTAAACGATTAACTGCCCCCCCCCCCCCCCAATCCACGCGGAGGACCATGCACAACAGCATCTGGCCCAAAAAGCACCATTTAAGACATGCAAACTTCCTTGACCCACTGCCTCCTTGAGTTACATCAGCCATATCGATTAATCATCAGGAGGGCTCAAATCATGTTAGAAATAGTGTAAAATCACACTATGTAATTTTCTGTTAGGTATCATGTTAAAGCTATTTTATGACACTATATAAAAGCAAATGAGGATTTATGTATAATATATCTTCTTAAAATGAGGATGTAATTTTCCCAATGACTACATGTTTATATGCATGATTTATACGCATTTATTTTTTTATTTCAATCTACATGAATATGTACACAATCAGGATCTTGTTATTTAATTCATTAAATCCATTAGTCATTTTGAATTGAGTTTAAGGAACCCTGGTGTTCGTCGAGAATGCTCAGCTCCAGCACCAAAAGTAAGGCTGAAGAAAGAGAAGTGCAACGAGGAGGGGAGATGTGAGTTTCAGAAAGAAGGCGAACTCTATTTATAGCTCTCGCCTCCCGGCTTACCATAGGTGTAGTCATTTAGAGTTATGGAAACGGAGGAGAACGGTTTTCCCTCGAGAGAAAAAGGTTGGGGGATGGAGGGAGGCGGCCCCTTTCTGCAGAAAGGATGATAGAGTGGCTCTATACAGCAAGGGAAGAGAGGAAGGCAGTGTTTCTGGAGAGAGAGAGAGAGAGAGAGAGAGAGAGAGAGATTTGACCATTTTCCCCCGTGGCGTTAAAATTCTCTTGAAAGGAAAGTCAAGCTCACACATGATTCCGAAGGAGAAGGGAAAGAAGAGATTCTTGGCAGCCAAAACTCCAAGGAAATCTGCGTATTGATTGTCTTGCCCTATTCCGCCGCGAGCCCACGAGGATTGAAGAAGAAAAGGCTAGGCCTCCGACGAGTCTGAAGGGGCGAAACCAGCACTTCGAACCCATCGGGGCTGGAGGAGGAAAGTATCCCGTCGGCCAGCTATCATCTGGCTGGAGACAAATTTCTTATCGTTGACGAGCGATTAATGAGTTCTGTAAATTTCACATCTGCTCTATAAATCTCTGATTTGCTCTTGGAGAATTCCGAGAACGATGAGACTGGCCGAAAGGAAGAGGACAATGGCGACCCGTTGCGAGCTTTTCTACGCCCTGGTTCTTCTCTCCATTTTTCGTGGAGGTAAGATCTCTCTCTCCCTCTCTCTCTCTCTCTCTCTCTGTACCCCCACCCCCATTCCCTCCCTCCCTCCCTCCCTCTTTCTCCCTCTCTCTCTCTCCCTCCTCTCTTTCTCCCTCTCCCTCTCTCTGTCTCCCTCCCCTCCCCTCCCCCCCCCCCTCGGCGCTGAGGAAAAGCGTGAACATGGCGGAACAGGTCAGTCGCAGCCGTGCACAACAGCCAACATCAAGGTGACGCAGAGGACTACGGCGGAATGGGCTCACGGCAACCCTGTGTACGAGGTCGAGGTCTCCAATGGCTGCATCTGCTCCCAGTCAATGGTCTTACTTCGCTGCCGCGGCTTCGACACCACCCTCTCCGTTGACCCTTCCGTCTTCCGCCAGCTACGCCCCTCCGAGGCCGGCGGCGTCCACGGTCTCTGCGTGGTCAATGGCTTCCAGCCGATCTTCCAGGGATCTCCTGTCAAGTTCCGGTACGCGCGAGGATCTCCTATTGGTCTGACTGCGGACAGCTCCGAGGTCAACTGTTCGTAGAAATGCAGTTCTTTTCCTCATAGCCTCCTGGCGAGTCACACAATTTTCAGAGTCTTCCGCGATGATTATTACGAATAAAACGGCACACTGTTAGAGAGAGTTCCTACATAAAAACAACCCTCTAGGAGCCCCCTCTCGCATGCACAGGGGACGTAAGATATAGTTTTTAAATAATCTTAAATATACATACACTTAATTTTAATTAAATTGTGGAGTCATCAACAAAACACGCCATCACTAATATTGAAACGAATTTTTTTTTTAAAAAAAGTAGAGATATCTTTCAAAATGTATTCATATTATGCCTAATTTTCTGCTCTTTAATATAGAGGATCCCCTGCGAAATAAAAGTTTTTTCATTTCCATTGATGTGATGTCATTATTTGTAACCAACAATGTTGGCATCAACCCTCTCTCATGCCCATGATAAAAAGAAATGATGTGATCAGGGTCACCTTTTGGACTAGCCTAATTTGTACTATAATCCTTAAGCTTTAGGAATCATGGCTGAATATATTGAATGAGCTTCAAGTTCAAATGTGGGATCATAGTAATGCTTACAATGTAAGTTTAATGTAAAATTTTGGCAAGTAAATATTAGGATGTTTTCTTACAAGCCATAGCACAATAGAGATATATTATCATTTTGTGATATACTAAGGTTGATTATGCAAGTTGCACAATGTTAACATAAAATATATTCACAAGTTGAAAAACTCAACCAAAAATACCTTCATGATAGTCATCAACAAACTTCGCCATTGGTCAGAAGGTTATGATAATTTAATGATCACATAGTAGAACTTGTGAAACATTGAATGAAATATAGTTATAATTTCAATGTCTTAAACACGTGCAACCTTCACTAGGATGACACTTCGAGCTGATCATCAAGAAGCTTCTCATTGGCAAATATATGTGCAATATATTGTTTAATTATGGACAACCTCACAAATCATCAAATCCATTTTCTCAAAGAACTGTTAATTTCGCTCTTTCCTTAAATAATTTTTTAAATACAAAATTTCAAAGTTTTGAAATAATTTTATCCATTTATGGGGTACTAAAATAAGAAATTATAATTTACCCTAGTATGCAGAAAAATTATAGATGAAGTGAAACCTATGTGCCAAAAGAGGTCAAGATTAATTGACGTCTCTAAGTAATAAATAGGAGTATTTTCACATTACATTTTCTTCCCACATTTTCATGGTGCATGCCTATTTTTGAAAAATATAAAATATTTCTAAGTCATGACCTGAAGATCATTAACACTAAGTGATTAAAGTAGGCAGCCTTCAAATCAAATACATACCTACATTTCTTATAATGCTGAGTTATAAGTTGGATGAGAAATATTGTATCTAAGACATGAATAAGTTCACCAAGTAAAGAGTATTTTAAATTCTATGCTCATTACTACTAGGTCTGTGATGGTGCTGAGTGAGGGCACCACTATGCCCCACTGCTCTATAGCAACTCATCTTTGCTCTTCTCACAACTATTCTTTTCACACCTCCAGATATGCTCAGATGATGTGGTAAGTGTAATAGAGTTATCACTAATGAATACTTATATAAATGAATATTATAAAAACATTCATCAATTTAATAACTTTGATTCTTACCTATAGTGAGTATTCAATAAGAGATTTTCTTTACAATTATGTTGCAAAACCTAAGGTTATTGCTATTAGTTGTAGTGAGGCAAGAGTGAGTGTGAATTAGTCTCTTTTGTTCTACTATTTAGTTGTTAATTATCACTTTAATTTAATCACCATAGAGAGTATAGTGGTTTGATCCACCTAATGTATTCCACTCTCTAAGACCACATCCTTAGGTTACACCAATTCTTTAGTGAAATATATTAAATACAACAGGCCTCAATTAGCCTCCACTGAATATCAAGGCTTCGATAAGTTTATAATAAATACAATGACCTCAGCTAGCCTCAACTAAGCACAACGGCCTTACCTAACCTCCACTGAACACAACAGCGTCAACTCAACTCTATTATACACAACAGCTTCAACTAGCCTCACTACGCACGACAGCCCTAGCAAACCTCAACTCTATTGTGCACAACAACATCCACTAACCTCCACTAAATACAACGAATTTAGCTAGCCTGCACTAAACACAAAGAACTCAACTAGCCTATGTTGGATTTATTAGTTCCATTGAGCAAGAGTACTAGAGGTACCCAATTATGAATCAAGAACATATTTACGTTCTTACATATTTAGAACATAGCTTCCTTGATGTGAATTATTTTCCCAAAGATGTCAAAGTATCTTTTGAGAGGAAAACTTTGAATGTTTGAGCAGAAATAATATTTCTTCTCTTTCCAATGTTGGGAATATGAGAAGTTTTTTGGAGATTTTTTTTGGGATAATTGATTTAATTTTTTAGAACAATAAACAATAATCATGAAAACCCCAATTACCCTCATATTTATGATGCAAAAATCAAAACCATGGTAGCCTACTTAAAGTAGAGCTTTACCCTATGGCTCAATTATCACCAAAGTAATATCAGCTACTGCCAATATTCGTGTTTCTTCCATGTAAGACACATAATTACTCTTTTATCCTTCAAATAATCATAGTTCTAATGGATTGGAATTTCAATAGAGATGAGTATGGCGTGATACATGTTAGAGAAAATCTTCTCTCTTATTAAGGAAATTTTTGAAATCCATGAGTGGCATGATCCATCCCTGATCATCTAGATTCTCAAAGGGCTTCATATATTAGAAAGTTTTATAGATGAAGATCCGCATGGCCGTTAGTGCAATGCCACCATATGTGAAGTAGATGGTAAGAGAAAACCAAGAGGATAAGGAAGTTGGATTATGCTTCATCTAAAAGGGTGCTTAGTAAAATTATCCTAGATTATCAGGATAACCTTGGAGAGGGAGGAGATCAAGGGCACATGATCCTATTAACTAAGAAGAATGACAAAATTAGTTAACGATGCCATGGATGTAGAGTTCTCTTGAACAGAGTAGTCCTATACACAATGGGGAGCGGCGAGACATCGTTTCTACGATAGAGGGCGAGACACAAATACAGACGGAGAGGGAGACGACACCTCGCTCCCATGGCACTCGCATCACCCTTAATGGGTATTCAAAGCTTTTGGATGTGAAGAAAAGGAAAGGAGAGATTCTTCGCAACTAGTAGTCTAAAGGAAATCCGCGCCTTGAATGACTTCCCCCATTCCAACCCAAGCCCTGGATGGTACAAGAAGGAAAGGTGACGCCTCCTGAAAGTCTCAAGAGGAGAGACCAGTGCCACGTACCCGTCCGGCGCTGAGAGGAAGGAACCCCGTCGGCCGGCAATTATATTACCGGAGATAAACTTCTAATATTTGACGACTGATCAATGGGTCATATCAATCTCTGATCTCCTTCTCCTGTATAAATCTGTGCTTCACTCTCGGAGAAACACCCAGAACAATGAGAACGCCCCAGAGGATGAAGACGATGCCGGCCTGTCGCGACTTATTCATCGTCCTGGTTCTTCTCCTCAGCACCTTTGGTCAAGGTACTCTGTCTCTCTCTTTCTCTCTGTCTCTGTCTCTCTCTCCCTCTCTCTCTCTCTCCTCCCTCTGATGGAAAGCGTGAACACGGCGGAGCAGGTCGGTCGCAGCCGTGCACGAGGGACAGCATAAAGGTGGCGCAGAGAGCGACGGGGGAAAGATCCCACGGGGTGCCCGTGTACGAGGTCGAGATCTCCAATGGTTGCATCTGCCCCCAGTCAACGGTTTTACTTCGCTGCCGCGGCTTCTCCACCGCCCTCACCGTTGACGCCGCCGTCTTCCTCCCGCTACCCCCCGCCGAGACCGGCGGAGTCCACGGCCTCTGCGTGGTCAACGGCTTCCGGCCGATCTTTCCGGGATTACCCATCAAATTCCAGTACGCTCGAGCGTCTCCTGTCGATCTGACTGTCGACAGCTGCAAGGTCAACTGCTCGTAGAATCCATACATTTCTCTGTGTCCCATCATAATTCATACAAATAAAGAAATCCTCTAAAAGAGAGATTTTTACATCGAACTCTTGCGGTTTCTCTCTCACGCATTCCATCGAACAAGGACATGAGATACGGTTGCTGCATACCATTAAACTCCATTAAAATAAGAGATATATATACATATGAAAAAATCGCAAATAATTTGAATCAGAGGAGGGAGTAATCTACAGTAACCAATGTTTTTGTCCTCTATTTCCCTCACATTTCCTACCTTCCATCGTATAAACTCCAGATTTCCCTCTCAGTTCTTACGACCAATGTTAGAGTTGTGGAGAATGATCTATTACTGGGCCTTAGTGGGGTTTAGTAGACTCTTCGGCGGGCAAAAAATGTGATTTTGGAGTCTAATCTTCTTTGCATTTATCCATAATCTTCTGATAAGAGGATGAAAAGCTTCCAACTCCCTGGCGTGTTGATGATGATGACGAGTTTCCATGAACACTGAAGCATTTTCCACCTCCCTGGCGTGTCTCTCTTCCCTTTCTATGTTTAGGGAAGGGAACGAGGACATCGTCTTCTCCAGCACATCAGAAGATGATCTCTTATAATTAGCAATAATTACGTGATCTTCCTGTTATCATGTCGTCATTGTTTTGGTCAACAACGGATCACAAACCTACCTTAATGGAGGGGAGTTTCTTGATTCTTCAATCTGGGTTTATATTATAAGTCTTTGGATTCTCTGCGAAGGAGGGCCCGCTATGGTACCCGACAAGATCGGAGAGGGAAGAAAACCCTCGCCCCCTGCCATCCAGTTCAGAGAACGGAGGACCCTTACCCATAGCCGCCGCCGCCTTCTCGGAGATGGCTGACCCTGCCGCCGCCGCCGCCGCCGCCGCTCCACCATCGGAGCTGCTCCCCCTGACGGGCCGCGTGGCCATCGTCACCGGTGGCTCACGCGGCATCGGCGCCGCCATCGCCGCCCATCTCGCCGCCCTCGGCGCGAAGCTCGTGGTCAACTACACCTCGAGCTCCGGCGCCGCCCACTCCCTCACCGCCACCCTCAACGCGTCCTCCGCCGACCCCCGCGCCGTCGCCGTCCAAGCCGACGTGTCCGACCCCGCCGCCGTCAAGGCCCTCTTTGACCGTGCCGAAGAGGCCTTCGGCAGCGAAGCCCACATCCTCGTCTGCTGTGCCGGCGTTCTCGTCTCCAGCTACCCGTCCCTCGCCGCCACCACTGAGGACTCTTTTGACCACATGTTCAGGGTCAACACCCGGGGGGCCTTCCTCTGCTGCCGGGAGGCGGCGAACCGCCTGCCACGTGGAGGCGGCGGGCGGATAATCGCCGTCAGCTCCTCGATGGTGGCGCAGCGGAAGCCCGGGTTTGCGGCGTACGCCGGGTCCAAAGCGGCGGTGGAGGCGATGGTGACTGTGCTGGCGAAGGAGCTCGCCGGCACGGGCATCACCGCCAATTGCGTGGCGCCGGGGCCCACCGAAACGGACATGTTCTACGCGGTGAGGCAGAACGAGGCGGAGGTGGCGCGGGTGGCGGCGGAGTGCCCTATGGGTCGAATCGGGAGGCCACATGACATCGCCAACGTGGTGGGTTTCCTCGCTTCCGCCAGCGGGGAGTGGGTCAACGGACAGGTGGTCCATGTCAACGGCGGCGTCGCCTAACGCAGCTGCCGCCGTTCTATTCCCTATGTAATAACCTCTTTGAGGAATTCCATCGAGCAGATGGCGGGTACCATTTTCTCAAAAAGTTGCAGACAGCTGGGCTCAGTCTGAAGGCAACATGATTGGCCTCGAAGACTGTGCCAGATTATTTCCGTCCCAGCCCAATATAAGGCCTAATAATGGCCCATTAGGGTATTCAAATGCGGTCTCTCCCTTCCTTCGCCCCCGCCGAGGAGAAATCGGTTGGAAAGGGGAGATATTTCTGGTGCAGGCCACTGCAGGGAACATGTGGCGCACAGGATCTCTCCGGGTCCCTGTTGACCCCGGAGACGAAGGAGCTGCCGTGGGTTGCTTCTTCGGCCAGCCAGCAGTTCAGGGGGAAGGGGCAGGTGGGGAGAGAGAGAGAGAGAGTGAAGGGAGGGCTTTCTGGGAGAACCGGAGGAAGTGAAGGGGGCCTCTCATGGCGAAATTCGCAGCCAATGGGTGCTTCAGGCTGCACATCGGCGGGCGCAGGGACTGCGATCCCGGAGACCACGCGCTCCAGCGGGCAATTGGCGTTGGCGGTGGGGTTTGGGCTCCCAGGAACCCGCTTGCTTTTGCGCTCCATGACGGAAGGGGCGATGGCTGTGAGAAGAGGCTGGGGAGGTTGTACGCCGGGGTCTCTTCCTTGGACAGGAACAGGAGCGCCTTCAGTGAGGAGCAGGGCTCGAAGGATGCCGTTGGCCACGATGATCACCATGAGGAGTATGAGAGGGATGAACTCTCCTGCTTCAGAGGCCTGGTCTTGGACATCTCTTACAGGTTACTTGTCTCGTGCTCACCGATTCGTGTAGTTCTTCGATTGCTACATCCGATCATTGCCATTCGAGCAATGGATCATCATGAATTGCTTATTTTCTGGATATTTATTAAATTCAGATGGAGTGTTCAATTAAATCAATGAAGAGCTCCCATAAAATAAGCTAAATCCCTCTGTACAATGTTCCTAGATTACACAAATCGTATTACGAGAACCTGGTGAGCTCACGTTCTCAATCTAGAGCATATCCAAACAGCTACTTCTGTCTAAACATCTAGGCTCGTCAGAGGGGTTTTGATTGCTTCGTGTGGATATCATGATCTTATCTACAACGTTGTGGTAAACATCTCTTGCATTGCCCAGAGCTCGCTTTAAACATAAGTGCTCTTGATTTTTGACGGGGTGGATTATTTACCTTCTGGAAGTCGCAATAATTCAGTCAATGCCTGCGAGGGTTGCCATGAAATAGATGAGATCTTCACCCCTACGGGAACCCAGATAAAAACAAGGGAGGCGAGATTAGGGGGCTGTAGCCAAAGTTGATGACGACTCTCCCCCATCTCGACCTTCTATCTTTGTTCTTGATTGCTGTCCCACACCCTATGCTGAATGCGAGCAGCATAAATCGGGCTAGTCTCCTGTGTTCTTGTGAAGATGAAATACTTGAATTGCATCATCCATGTAATATACAGATTGTAATATTGTGGAACAGATTTTGGGCAGTAGCTTGTTTGACAATGGAACTTCTCAATCTCTCTGAGGTTTAATCTCTGTCCCCCTCCAGCATGAATGGTGTGTTTTGATTCCACTTTTGGAAAATCTTTTCAGGCCTATCAATGTGATTTGTTGGCGGCGAGCTATTTGTTTGGAATTCATGGAGAAGGTGGGGGGCCATTTTCATTCTATCTTTTTTGCTTATATTTGGTTAGAAGACCCCATTGCAACATTTTCCGGCTAATTATGTTTAATTAGACAGTCATATGGTTGACGGTGAAATAAAGCTTGGGGTTTTGCATGACTCTCTTCTTGGCATCATTTCCCAGGCTGATGTTCTAGAATACTATGATCGAACAGTGTCATCACCCCGAGGTTCCTTCTACATCCCAGCAGTTCTGAGGGTGAGCCAACGATCCTGAAGATTACTAACTCTAGCTCATTTAATCATCTTTCCTGCCGAATATTCACATGATGGGATTACCAGAGTTTATTTTCCCCATATTAATGGGATATCTCCACTGCTTTCAGGTGCCCCATTTGCTACATGTTGTTAAGAGGCGAAGGCGCAGAAACAGCCTCAGCCGTAAAGCTGTGCTCCATCGAGATTCATACACTTGCCAGTAAGCTCTTACTCATACTGACTGGTCATGTTTATATGCCCGTCTCCAGATCCGAAACCTCAAACCATAGGCCCTAAATGTGTCATTACTCCCTAGTTTTATGCCCTTTTCGTGGGAGAAATTGGAATCTATAATCAAATCTCCCCTTCAGCTGAGGAACTCGAGATATAAAATAGCAATACTCTAACATGCGATGAATTATAAGAAGATACCAATAGATTGGCAGCTCTTGGAAAACCTAATGCGTTCCAAGATTGTCGTCTTAATGTTCACATTCATGGCCTTAGTCGTGATGAGTTTTATAGCCCTATGACGTGTAGAGTGACTCTACGATGATGATGATGCCATATCTGATATTAATGCTAATTTCCCATATTCTGACGTACGCCTGTCTAGGATTTAATTTGGCTCAAGAAGAAATCAACTTTTCTCCATCTAAATTTGTATTTTATTATATTATTGTTATAGCATATTCCTGCATAATTGAGCGTCTATGTTGTTCTTACTATAAATTTGCTCGATTTAATTATTTTTAGTTATTTAGGATATTTTCATCTAAGCAAGAACATTGTCATCGATTGGGCTTCACATGTTCACATTAGAAGGGTTATGCTAGTTTTTTTTTTTTCTTACAACAGGTACTGTGCTTCGCACGAGGACTTGACTATTGACCATATTGTGCCAGTTTCTCAGGGTGGTGAATGGAAATGGGAGAATCTGGTAGCCCAACTTTTCCTGCCCTATTTCAAGTTGCTCATTTTTTTAATAATTAAAAATTTCATTTATTTAGTTGCTGCACTTTCATAATTCAGCAAAAATACGCGTTACATTTGTATCCGCATTATAATAGTATGGATAAACTTCTACATCTGATGATGATATTAATAAATAATGCATGTATGTCTCTGTTTCTCATCATACTCTTACTAGCTCACTCATTACAGCACATCTTCACTGATTCAAGCTAATATGTGTGAGTTGGTCCTAGAATGAGAGGATCGCCATGTGAATCATCCCTTGTATATGCTCACCATGATCCGCATGAGATAATAATAGCACCGAAAAAAAAAAAATCTGAAGCGACAAACCCTAGACCCGAAACCTTAAGCCTGGCTTCTTGGAAACACTTTGACAACTAGCCTTCTCGCAGGTGGCGGCCTGTCTAAAATGCAACTCGAGGAAGGGAAACAAGACGCTAGAGCAAGCGAACATGAAGCTGATCAAGATCCCGAAGGTCTGAATTCAATCAAAAAAAAAAAAAAGAGATCGAAGTCCTTGTGGGCGTTGACCCAGATGATGAGCCTTCCTCCTCTTTGCTGCCTGGCGCAGGCACCCAAGGACTATGACGTCCTCGCCATCCCCTTGACAACGGCGGCAGTGAAGATGATGAAGTCGAGGAAAGGCGTCCCTGCCGAGTGGCTGCAGTACTTATCCACACCAGGCCCGTGAGGAGGATCCCCTCACATGCCACCGATCATCAGCTCAGATCCGATTCATGGGTTTGACCTCGTACGTATGAAACTGGCCCGCGTTCATTGTATAGATCCCAACTTGTCTGCATATTATTGCAAGGAAACATTTGTAAACAAGCATCCACGAAGCAAAGTTGTGCTGGATTTCTCCCATCAACTTGTGAATTAACATAACCCACGTGTTTCAGGCACTAGCACCCAACTTGTCTGGCTCTCTCTCTACAAAAGTCAGCGGTCACAACAGATAAGGTGGGGGTGAGATGGGTAGAATGGAAGGGTAGAGCCTGTCAGGAGCCCCATGCCAGCCGCAAAATACATTGACTTTTATATCAGCACCAGGCTACACAGCATACCCAACAAATTGGGAAAGAAAAGCCCAAAAAAGGAAAGAGCCATGGCAAGAAGGGAGAAGAAGGGAGAATCCGAAACAAGCACAACGGAAGAACAAAGATGCAACTGGTTCTCTTTTTTCTTTTTTTTTTCTTTCTTTTTTCACAAAGCGGAAGAAGATGATTTTGATGAAGCGGAAGAAGGAGAAGGCACACCATGACCCCCTGCTTGCCTGACTTGAATGAGAGATGGGGCCGGCACCAAAGCCAGAAAAGAAGCCAAGAGAGGAGGAACAAAGAAAGGAAGAACAAAAGAAAAGCAACATACTCGTTACTAAATCTAAACCAAGCCCCACCCCCCGATTTCCACAGCCCCAGCCCAACCCCAATTCGTCATCAAAATAAGCTAGCAGCCGTTGGCAGCCACAGCCACTCTTTTCTCTGTCAGCCCGGCGGCGACCCCGTTCTCTTCCACTGGCTTCAGCTCTCCAAGAGCCACCTGGGTAGCCTCCTTGCTCATGACCGGCGAGTCCAAGGGCTTCTGTAACCTCAGCTTCCCGTTCGCGTTGGCAACGCCGTCCACTTCATCGACAACGGTGGTGCCAGCCGCCTTCCCATCCCAGACCTGAAGTAAAACCGGGGCAAAATGATCAGACAGATGAAGTGAGAAATATATCATCTGGGAGACGCCGAGGCTGAAATTGCTAATTTCGAGCATTGCCTGTTTCTGAAACTGTTGCTGCTTGGCCCTTCTCTCCTGCATGGTCTTCTGGCGGACCTCGTAGAACAGAAAATCGTCCAAAATAGAAGTCTTGCTGACGTGCTCCTTGAAGAGCTTGAGCATCTGGAGACCCTGGTCGAGCTTCACCTGACAGAAAACGGCAGAAGCAGAACGTCAATGGCGCTGCTGGGTGGGTCTTTTATAGCAGACACTGCTGTGGAAGGTATCAATTTATCTATCTATCTATCTATAAAAGTTCACCTCCTGGGTGTCCCTGCTGTTGGTGACGGGCTTGTTCTCGTTGTTCTCCAGGGTTATATGCTTCAGGATTCTGTTGGGCACGTCCTTGACAATGTGCCACTTGACAGGGAAGCAACCGGTCCACTTGTCCTGCTGCCAATACTCTACTGTCTTGTTGAAGTCAACAGGGCCCACCATTTCTGCAATGCCGACAAACTGCCCGCTTGTGTTCACCTGAAAAATAAAGTTTCTAAGTACCTACTGATCACCCTACCCACCCACCCACTCTCTGAGGCGGATAGTAGCAATTAACCATTACATGCTAAGGTTAGATGAGATACTTACAGAGAAAAAAAGGAAAACAGGGCACGCACTGTCCTTCGCCTTGGACTCCTGGTAGGCAGCATCAAGCTTCTTGTTCCCGCTGGCAGTGCTGGCCCAGACATTGTATTTGATGCTCTTGTGGACATCATCCTCGCTGTACGACTTAATGACAAAGAATTTTGCGTCAGAGTAGTGCTCAGGAAAGTCGACCTTGTTGTAAAGATCCTTGTTTGGGACAACACTGGAAACTTCTTTATTCCCTTCCGAGGGAAGAGTCTGCCCCTTGACTGCGATCGTCACATTGGAACCAGGCCCCTTCTGGATTTTAAAGCGGCCAGATCTGGGCCCTCTGTTCAACTCGCCCATGCCGTCCATGTTCTCATTGCCGTAACTGAAAAACCCATTGCCCCTCCCCCTGGGCTTGTATTTGGAATCAATAGGCAACCAACCATGGCCATCTGTTCTGGAATCATAACCATTTGACACAAATCCTAAACCTGTTCTGAATGCATTTCCACATTGCCCGTACATTCTGGCATTCGGATACAAGTTGTTCATGAGCCCAGTACCACCCGGTCCCATTCCAGAATTTGGCCTAGGTGAGTGTAAGCCCTGAAATTATTTTTGAGAAAAACAAGGAATCACTGACGCAGCATCCAGAAATTTAGCAACTTAAAACAATTTTCTCAGAGGTAATTTTGAAAAATAGAGTAATTGGCATCGCTAGCTCCTAAATCACAATAAAAGTAGAATTAATGAAAAATCTATGCAATAAAGCCAAACAATCAATCTTATGACGAGTAACTGTATCCACGTGAACAGGCGAAATAGAATTTCGTGAGAACTGAAACATCTACTCCTGCCCCTTCGGAGGTAAAGGAAAAAAGAAACAAAAAATTTAAGTAACTGCGGCAACAATACATACCATCATATGTGGGAAAGGACGCAGGTTATGATTCCTTGTTGATGAATTGTTTCCTGCATGGAAAACTGGGGACGAGACAGAGCTCGTTGTGGGCACTCTGTGCTGCCCGTCCAGAAAAGTGGGGCAGTCAAGCCAGGGAACAGGTGAACGAACTCCATCGTATGAATATCTGGAATCAGGATAACCAGAGGGGAGGCTACCCTGTATAGGACCCCTCCCATATGACCCATTTGAAGTGGTAGACGAATTTTGTGGGCTAGGCTTCAACGGCAATGTCCAATTGTTTCCATTAGAATTACCATTGGAAATTCCATTAGAGTTTGACTTTGTAGCATCTACTGAAACAGTTGTCTGGTCAGAACTTACAGGGGCAGAGACTTCTGCCTGAGATGAAGGTGGTGGGTTATTAGGAGTAAAAGTGGAATTCGTTGGTGTGGCCGGTGGGTAATAGGGACCTGGGTACTGATAGTGCTGAGGCCCGTACAGTTGACCATCATGTCCTATTGTTGGAACCGGAGAACCAGGAGGAGCATACGCTCCATAAGGTGCATAACCATACCCATGGTGATAGACGTCCCCATAAACTCCCTGCAAAAGATTAAAAAAAGGGCATTACAAAAATTCTAAATGTTGTTAAATTTTTAAATAATAAGGAAGCCCAAATCACAAATGATGATGTTATTCTAGTATGAAGAGAGCATAAAAATGTGAAATTAAATCAGAATAAAGCTAAAATCTACAAAAGTTCACTTAAATGATTAGCAAAGAGAAGACTTACTGAAGGTGGCATCTCATCGGGGTTTAGATACCTAGAGTATTCCTCCCAATCAGTAACAGAACCGTCATAAGCTGAAAACAAGAATCGAAAAAGCGAAACATTTAGGATGGCAACATAGTAAACAGACAAGAAACCGAACATGAAATAAAGCATAATACTATGATCAGTCATGAAACGCCAAAAATAAAACGACAAAGGCATTAATACTAATCACGTACTGAAACAATAAACCCGGCAAATAACACAGGCTAAACAGATTTTTCAAACCTCCATAATAATATGCAGGTGAGGCATATCCATTCGGAAGATAACACATGCTCGGATCCATGAATTCCTGCAGCAGTGGCGTCATCGACCGTTCACTCGACGGAACTGGTGCACTGGTTCTGTCTCCTCCATCCGCAGACCCGTAAGCCTGTTTAGCAGGCTTAGCGGCCGAATTAAGTTAGTAGAGTTCACTACCCACAAAACATGAGTAAAATTAAAAGTAAAATAGCGGTTCACTGAAAAAAATAAGAAAATGGATCTCACCTTCTTCGTGACCTCCGAAGCGCCGTTGGTCTTTGTCTGCGAATCCAGCGATAACTTCTGCAACAAATCCGTGGCTTCTGTAACAAGAAAGCCGGTGTTAAGAGAAGAATTTCAGAGAGAAAACTCGCAACGTAAGAGAGCATGCATGGAAATTGATCATAGAAAAACACATTAAAAACCGAACAAAAAATTGATCCTTCCTTCAAAGAATAAAATTAGATCTCACAGGAATCGATCACTCTGCTAAACCCTTGCAATTCGAAGGCAATCCTAAGCCGATGTAGTCAATCAACTCATATAGAAAACGAAGAGAGAAAATTTATGAAGCATGCCGAACATGAAAAATCAGTCATCATGCCCCAACAAAGCGACATCGACCGAGCGCATTAGAAGAAAAACTTCCCCTAGCAAAGTGGGGAATCAACCGACACAACTCAAAGAAACACATGAAAAACGCACGTACATCCCAGGGATCACACAGATCTACGCATAAAACGTACAAAGCACCGGTACAGGCAGTGATAAACGAGCGGAGGAAGCAACCCAATCTACAAAAAACAAAGTTTAGAAAGCCACGCGGCAGACGACCCAAGGACCCGCAAAATCGAAAACGAACAAAGAGAGGCACAGAGATGATCAAAGACAAGGGACAGATCGCCTGGACGCGTACGGTCAGCTACAGGAGCGACGGCCGCCATGGTTCCGCAGATCTGTGGAGAGGTGCCGCAGATACTTCCCCTGTGCGATATCGCCCTCGGCCCCGCCCTGACCCTGGTGAAGGTGCAGAGACGGCGAACAGAGCACCCCGGGGAGGGTAGGGCAGCGAGGGGCGGAGGAGAGAGAAAAACCCTAGAGAGAAGGGACGAGCACGAGAGCCGCCACAGGAGAGAGAAAGAGGGTTTTGTTAGTCGAAAAGAAGTGATTCAAATAGCTCCACCACGCCGCCTCCAGCCGCGCGCGACCTGATTTTTATACAATTTACACATGCCTCCCCTTCTTTTCCTAAAATATCATAAAAAGCCTATCCTTACATATATCGTATAACTAGCCTTACTCCTTGTTAAGTAAGAAAAATTCGTATACAAGATTTAAATCTAATTGCAATCATACACCTCTTCTCCCCCAGACACGGCTGGACCTTCTTCAATTCAATTTACATATTAAACCTCATAAATTTATCCAATTTCATCATCGCGATATTTTCAAAAGAAATGCAAGCTCCAACATTACCCCCCTCAGATGCATATCCTATAGGGCTTGGGGTACATAAGCAAATATAAATAGTAAAATGGTAAATATGAATCGTGACTATAAATATATTTATATTTCAGTTTTATTCTTCTTCACAATATTTTAACTTTATCCTCTCTCTCTCTCTCTCGCTAAATATCTTCTTCGGTCACTATCCGGGCGGGATGATTTTTCTTCTGAAATGTGGGGAACCTGCGGGTCCCACCAACGGCTGAAGGAGGGGGCAGGGAGACCCGTTGCTCTTAATGGGCCGTTAGTATTGGGCCCACATTATGCGAGAGACGGGGAAACTGAAATATAAGTTCCAATAAATGGGAATAAGATTGCACTGTTCAGCGATAAATGAAACGTTAGAATTGGGGATATGGTTTTGGCCCACAATTAATATGGATCTCGAGTGAAGAAGGTCCTCTCTCCTATTGGACCTCGTACTTGGCCCATAATTTGTCAAGTGGAGGGCTGGCCCATTTTCTCCCATTGGACGAGGGGGTTTGGGCCCACTAGCCCAGACTGTAAGAAGAGGAGAGATTTGACCTTGAGGACTTAATGACTGACCCGATTTATGTGAGAGGAGAGATTAAAAGACTGGTCTGAAATAATGGGCAACAAATGTCTAATATTCAATAATACAGTGATTATGGGCCCATAATGGACGAATACTCAGGGGCCCACATATGATGGCACTTAACTCGGAAAGAAAGAAACATGGTTGATAACCTTATTGGAAGAGAAAAATGTGTGTCGATATTGGGCCCATATCTCCAATTGGGCTCGTAGGGAATGTCCGAAATACAAGATTCCAAAATCATCATATGAATGTGACAGAGATTAAGATTGATCTTATTATCATTATTCTGGAGAGAGACGTGAGCAATTGGTATAAACTGGAGATTCAACAGGCCAGGCCAGGCCCAATGTTCTGCAGTAATAGCTCCATTCCGTCCAACAGTTGCATAGTTATGTGCTGATGTGATTGCATTAATTCCAAAGATTAAAAATGGGGTCTGCATCTAGAGCTGGTAGTGAATCCTGCTGCCCCCACAAAAACAGCATAGCAGGAAGAAGAAGAAGAAGAAGAAGAAGAAGAAGACCCATGGAGAGAGATCCGAAAAGCCCAGCGTCTTCAGCCAGAAGAACAGCAGCAGCAACAACACCGTAGATTCAAAAATGAAGTAGAAGGTTCAACTCACTGTTCAACATTGAGCTGGTGAAGCTTTGATTCCAGCTCCCCCTCATCGCCTCCTTCTTCAGCCTCCTCTTCCTCGCCCTCCCCTTCGGCATCGTTCTCGTCCAGTGGCCCGAGCACAGACACAGAGTTCTTACCAGATTTCAGGATCTCCCTCACTTCGTCGATCCCTTCCTCGGATATGGCGTTCCCGTTTATGTTCAACAGGGAGAACTCCAGCTTGTTGCTGGCCGCCACCGCCCGTGCCAGGCACCTAGCGCCAGCCCGCCCGATGGAGTTGCTGCTCATGTCAAGCTCTCTCAGCTGGGGATGCCCTGACTCCAGTGCCTTCCCAATAAGGACCGCACCGCCATCCTTGATTTCGTTCTCTGAGAGGTTAAGCTTCACAATTGACTGCTTTGAAGAGATGCAGGAGCAGAGCACTGGGACGGCCGCCGCAGTGATGTCGTTCCCAGCCATCTCCAGCACCGTAAGAGGCAGGTTAGAGCCCTCTAGGGCCTTGCAGACGGCCACAGCCCCCTCATCTTCCAGATTCAGATAGCTGAGGTACAGCTCTGTGATGGCGGGGAGCTTCTCAAGGGTTTGGCTGAGGGCTTTACCAGCATCAACACCAAACATATTGTCCCGGAGATCGAATTTCCTCAGACGGGTGCAGGTCTCCAGTGCCTCTGCCAGGGCAATCCCACCCTCGGAGTCTACCCTTGTGGAGGAGCAGCGGAAGTCCTCCAAGACAGGGCTCCGGCGGAGGATTTCAGAGATGGCCACAGCGCCCTCATCACCAGTCATGTTGTTGTGAAAGTGGAGAAC
This sequence comes from Spirodela intermedia, assembly GCA_902729315.2. Lineage (NCBI taxonomy): Eukaryota > Viridiplantae > Streptophyta > Magnoliopsida > Alismatales > Araceae > Spirodela > Spirodela intermedia. The sequence goes on from LR746273.1 coordinate 4,607,392, forward strand.
CTTCAGCTTCTCAGTGGAGGGCACAAGCTCTGCCACAGCCCTGGCAGCCTCCTCGGAGATCCCGTCGTTCATCAGGTAGAGCTCCTCCAACTCGCCCTGTGAACTCAAAAGGGAAGCAAAAGCCCGGACACCTTTCTCACCCAATGCATTGTCGGAGAGGTTCAGGTATCTGAGGGCGGTACCCTCCAAGGCGGCAGAAAAGACCCTCATCACATCCAGGGCCTCCTCTTCTGGCCTGCCTGCCACAAAGTCCGAGAGGTCCACCTCAGTCAACTGACCCTTCAGTGACTCTAGGACGGGCCCTGCCACATGGGCGGCATCAAGGCCAAAGCTCCGGTTGCTGAAGCAGATTCTTGTGTAGGCGTTTCCCTCCTCTGCGAGGGGCTTGAGGAGCTCCTCCGCCTCCTGGGCATCAAGGAAGGCCCGCTTGCCCCCAGATATATCAAAAACCTTTTGCAGAGGGATCGCGGGCTCTTCACCAACAACTGCCTTCTTGGGTTTGGGGCCCCTCTTGAGGATTTGCAGCATTAGCTTGCTGGTTTCCTTGGCGTACAATTGCACGGCCGAGCTCCCATCACCATCAGGTTCCCGCTCATAATGCTCGTTGGCAGCAGCAAAACCTGCTTCCTCTATTTCCTTTGCATCTAGGGTGGCTTCTTCTTTAGTGAGAAGGCCATACTTTCGAGAGAAAATGGACTCAGTTGATAGGTTCTTGGCAATCCGTTCGACGAGCATAACCCTTGTTGCTTGGCTTGGCGGCCACAGCTTGATTGAGAATGTTCGGGGCTGAAACGATTGCGTTGTAGCGGTCTCCATGGCTCAAAGGCTCTGAAGAGGACTGATATGCTTCAGATACCAATAAGAAGATGAACATATTATATGGATGAGGGGATGGACCTAAAATAATACACGACCTAAACGTGGAAACGAGTAGGTAATTCATGACATGTAAGAACAAATACTCTAATTTTGTGATATATATATCCCTTGCGCACTTCGATACGATTATTATTGAATACTGTAAATCATTTCCATCACTTCAAAACATTGAATTTTGTATTATTTACTAGAGTCAACCGTGATAAAGCATTAAAGGACATCATTTCCATCACTTCAGGAGACCAAAGGCTCCAATTCGGCAGCAATATCCCATCAAAGAATATAGACTAAGAAGGGCAGAATGGGTGACTAAACGACAGAAATTAGACACAGAAGATCAATCTCTTAAATCCCTGCTCTACTCATCAAACAGCAGGTTGAATGAGCCAGAATAAGAAGGAAATCAACACGGCAGGCATGAGCAAGGCTCCATGTATCCTTTTGGCTGAAAATAATCCTTAAGGGAATGAGGAGAGCTGCAAGGATGAACAGGAAGACTATATTCTGATCAAATCATCGTTTGTAAAATTCTGATTTAAATTAATGGCTCGTATTTAACCATAGATTGAGCATATATGGCAGGAAATTACATAATAACTTTACTTGCGATAGTCCTATCCTTAACAGTGGCTGTGACTGGTGACCATTGCTAAATTGGGTTTTTCGTGAAGTATACACATGGTGTAATGTAAGTAATTTCACAGAAGAATTCATCCTGTCAAAGGTTTAATATTATCGAAACGTAAAAACGATCTGTACAATAAAGTAATGAAATATCAAATGAAAAGACTAGAAGTAGTACAAAAAATGTAGGCAGCATAACATCACAGAGCGAAGAAATTTTAAATCCTTAAACTGGTGAAACTTAGACTGCGTCAATATTTACACTAACCTTGGAGAGGAACGGAAAATTTGGGAGAAATTTTCAATTTACAACTCAAAATTTGTAGACAAGAAAAAATATTGACCTAGTTGACAACTAGGGTAGATATTAAACGAAATGAAGTCTTATCAAAGACGGATATGTAAGAATAATTTTAGTCGAGTGCAACTAAGCATTGGTACACCAGCACAGAAAATAAGAAGAAGCAAAGTGGAGACAGTAGCGAAAAGAAAATAAAATATAAAAAAACTGTCCAAAAAGACTAAATAGTGTGTTATTAATCACATGGAGTAAATTAGAGAGCACACGAAGTTAGATTGATGTGCTATTTATTCCAAAAAGAGAAAGGAGGATCTCTCGCCTTTGAGGTAGAATCTAATGATACCATCGCCATGACCAACCATGATAGAAAAAGTTATATATTTCACTAGGTTATTTTTAGGAAGAGGATATCACAGATCAGGGTTCTACACAAATAAGAGGAAAGAGAAAATAAAGTTCATAGCTTGGCAAAATGAGATAGAATCTGCAGATGTCAAATGCCCAAGGGAAAATCTGTCTACAAGAATAGCATTGAAGAATCAATTTAATCTTATCCAAGAAAACCAATTGTTGAGATTTTTTTCCTGAAGTAAATATCACACAACCTTCAATGAACTGAATGCATATATTATTCAATAACTTTGGAGACAGCGTATGATAGCAATGATGAAGGAATATTATAAAAAAGGATCGATTTTCGAAAAGTATAAAAGGTATGAAGAATGGGTAGGAAAGAGCAATGATCAGCGTAATGAGTACTCGTGGAAAAAATAATTTACGGACCAAAAAATTACATAAAAGATTATGTATAGCTTCCATATATTTCGATCATTTTTTATTCGACACTGGCACTAACTAATTGAAATATATATGCGGTAAAGCTGTGCAAAGACTGGGCAACAATTTCACATGGAATAACTGATAACTCACATAAGATCACATCCCCACCTCCAACTCTCAATTTGTGAGAGAACAAAAAATACTTACAATTACACGTCGACGAAAACCACAACGTAAGGCCAGCTCAAGTTCTCGACATACAAAAAAAGAGGAAAGGACCAAGGACAATAGAAAAACGAGTCGAAATGCTTATGCTGATTAATGAAACAATAATCCTGGAAGGTCCACAGGGAAGACGATCCCCGAGTGAAGAAAATATAGAAATTTCCGCGCCGAAAATATCGACAAGGCTTATAATACAAAAGAAAAATGAATTCTCCCCGAACCAAGCGAGCATGCCCTCCTGTGTCTGGCATCACCCATTCCAGTAGTAAGATATCCTGGGCTCCTCCACGCAGGAGATACTGATAAACGATACCTAATTGAGACAGGCCCACATCCTACTGAAAATCAGGCTCCCAAAAAAACCCGGCAACTGGACACTGATAATGCGTCCCTCCGATCACGCAAGACGAATGGAAGGGGTGACGGGAAGAAACGGATAGCGGGATCCATCTATAACAGACGATCTACCAATCGGAGGAGATTTCTGAGAAGGAGATCATACCGTGGACAAAACCCTAGCCCTGCGGCGTCGCCGGGAGGTGGTGGAGGAGAGGAGGGAGCAGCAGGAAGGCGAGAAGAGCAACCACCGGAGCCGTCGGCGACGTCGCAGGCGCAGAGGATATTTCTCCTTCGTGCGATGGGAGACGGACTTCAGACCCGACTGTCAAATCCGGTTATGGGACGACCCTGGGTCCGGCTGCTCAATATTCGAATTTTAACGGCTGACCGGCATGCGCGCGCTCCACTTTCACCGTCGCCCACACCATATCAGATCTTTAACGGTTCCATATCGGATCAGCGGGCTCTCTCCCAATCTGCACCGAACCGATATCAATATCTTTGAACCATCAGCTCAAATGGGCGGAGTAGGACCGGCCCAAAAGCAGTGACCTCGGTCCCTCTCTCTCTCTCTTTAGTCAAAGACCCGAGCGAGCTAAAGAGCATCCCGATTTTCAGGTCAGAGTCTATAAAAAATAAAATTTTCAAGTTTTTATAGCCCTAAAGTGCTAGAAATCATCATATAAAGACCCAATTTGACCGCATTAATTTCAGTTATTTACATGTAGCAGAAAAAACAGAGGTGGTGGGCTGTTGACAAAATCTCCAGGGTGACAGAGGATGAACTTAGGGATGCGCCTCGATGAATTTCACTATTTATTATCCATAAAAAATAGGTAATTACAGAAACTTTGCATTAGCTCCATCTAGCGTCATTTAATTAATAAAAATTATTATTTTCGTTGTGGCTTGTCCAGGTGTCAACACCCACATGCCCCCTGAGTGCCACCAGGTGCCTACACCTTGGGTTGACACCAAAGTCAAAGTCGGCACTTAGGACTTGGGTGTCAACACCTATCATGCACCGGCATTGACACGCCAACAAAGTCAACACCTTGACACTTGCTTCCTGCCACAAGAAATTTCATTGCACTTGGTGAGATATAAGTTTGTTAAATACTTTTGGGCTCGTCAACATATGTATAGAGGGCGAGCCCAGGCTTTGCCAACCCACCCCATTTTTCGGGCTTTCCTCGAGCCCGGTCCTCAACCAGGCCGGCTCACGGGCCGGCCCGTTAGACAATTACCCACAGTTTCCAGCAAAAAATTAATCTACTTTTCCAATGAAAAAATTAAAAAGATAGACTGAGAACCAATACGCCAATGACCGCAGAATCACCGTATATATTATTAAATCAATCCAGGGGGGGCATAGAGCCCTTTCCGGGCTTTCCACATAATCAATCCTCCAAAAGGAGGGAATGAGTGCCGGGCCAGGCTTAATGAGGACCGGGCCCAGCCCGTTGACGCCCACTAAAAAACAGACTTTGAAGATCAGCAATTGCGCACTCACAAGGATGACAGCCGGGTCGGAGGAGGATAGCGGGCCCACCCACTCTAGGTGGAGAGATTCACCTCCCTCAAGAGCTTCGCAGCGTCTTCTGGGAAGACGGGGTTTATGTAGCAGCCGCTGCCGAGCTCAAACCCTCCAACACCTGACAACTGAGGAATGATCTGCAGAAACCAGTGGGCATAGGGCAAGGAGGTGGCAGCCAGGCCGAGGGGAGACGTGTGGATCATGAAGTTGAATGGGGGATCGTTCAGCTGTTGTGATAACCTCCTCAGCATCTCGGTAAGGATGCCTCCGAAGTCAACGGCCTGCATGGGAAAGCATAAAAGAAAATAAGGCAAATTTTCTTCATGGTTTGAAAGGGCAAAATGATCTATTCTTTGATGAATCGTATCCAAACAGCCTGCATCTGAGACGGGAACATCATCAACAGGTTACAGTGACTGACCTACATATACGTACATGTATAATAAAGATAAATATTCATGATCCAATGGAGCATATTTCTGTAGACAAAATATTCGTGTTCAACTCAGAGAGTAGTCATAATCTGGGTGTTGCAAGCAACAAGAATCCTTAAGAATCCAGTTGATCTTTCACTCTAAATCTGATTCCTACTGTGTATATGTAGTGGAGAAAACATGATTAATGTAATCTTTATACATTATAATGGAGCATATACATATGCTGACAAATTAATGTTCAAGAGCTAACTTTCATTACAATAATCTGGGTATTCCATTCTCTTTTGCTACCGGAAAGTAGAACCCTTGGCGAACCTGGTCAACCCTTTCACTAACTTAACTGATTCCCAATACGGATGTTGTCCCTTCGGGGACATCCGATAAAATTGGAACGATACAGAGAAGATTAGCATGGCCCCTGCGCAAGGATGACACGCACAAATCGAGAAATGGTCCAATACGGACGTTTCAACTGTTCCAAGAAAAACACTGTTTGTCATGACATTTATACCCGTATATGACTTAACCTGAGTAGCACTATGCAAGATTTTCACACTGTATATTTCTTTTCGCCTACACCTGAGTCAATTGACTTTCCATTTCCAGTAGTTTTCGCATCATCACGTGAGAAATTATTTCAAGATTAATGATAGTCTATAAACTAATAAAATAATAACAGTCAACGCTTGAAAAACATCAGAAGCCACAAGAAGGCTGTCAGAAGTCCTATAACATCCTACCCTAAAATGGCCAGTCAGAACGTTCACTGATGTGACCTACCATATGGTCAAACCACTTTGAGCTTAGAATCACAGTGATGACTTCTGGAATTATAATTTTCAATGAGAACATAAAATTGATCCAACCGAGGATCCGTGGCCAAAAAGAAATGGGTAACGGGGCTTAGGTCACAGGTGCTTTCATAACTGAACAGAGAACAACAATATTACAGCAACTCCTGATACACGTTTCAAAGCCATTCTCGGTGACAATGAACCAATACAACGGGGTATAATCCAAACTCTCTATCACCATAGTCAATGCCAGCATAAATGCAAACGGTTTTCACATTGCAGGCAAATTACATCACCAATTTTTTTTATCAAACTGGAGGGGAAGATTGAATAAGCTTGAATATGCATAAATCTTACTAACTGGCAAATAAGGGTGGGGGTGGGAGGCTAGGGGGAGAGAGAGAGAGAGAGAGATCCAACCGTGTGATTTTAGTGAGGTATAATCACCCCACAGAAGACAGATAACGAGAAAAATAACCCCTCACACAGTTACTTTAATATCTTCTTGGTGCATACCTAGTTCTTACTGTGACAAACAGGTGATAGCGCAATTCTTCACCAGTGGTGGAATTCAATAAAGAACCAATATCCTGGGAAAGCCCGCGTCCACAATCAAATTAAAAGATCCTTTATAAACATTCTTCATTCAGAACTACGACTGCTGTTTTGGAACTACAGGTCCATAATTTATGAAGGCTACAAAATGTGGCTAGATATTCAGTAACCATAAGATTAAAATTAAAGTGTAGAATTATTTAAATTGGTTCACATCTCTTCTACGCCTCTCTCTCATAGGTTGTAAATGTAGATAAGGGGTGCTTCTGGTGATGATGCTCAGTCACCTATATTTATAACCTGAAGTTTCAAGAGACTTTATAATTGCAATACATTTTTTAAGTAACATATAATACAACAGAAGCGCACAGAAATGCAAGTAATCGTCTCTTTCAAGCTACCGTTACAATGCTTCTTACAGAGTAACAATTCAAGCAAAATGGCAAAAAAGAAAGATGATTCGCCAAGAGTTTTAACATGTATATTTCTCCATTGACCTACTTCACAAACATCAAAAAGAGTTTGGAAATCTATGGTCATCTCAAATTCAATGCAGATAGTTCAAGCTAAGGTGATTAGCAGATTATCATCAAAATTACCTGAATTCAATCAAGGTGAAAATAGTTGATTATATAATCAAGTGAAAACAAGTGAAAGCAATCGACTCCAATTACCTTTTCTCTATCTATCTCATGGAAGTGAGACAAGTGATCCCGAGGAACTACCCAGATCTCAAAAGGATATGAAGCTGCCACCGGAGCAATAGAAGAAAAATACTGTGACTGATGAATGATAATATCCTCAGACCATGCCTCACAGAGGCCACATTTTCCTGTCCCACCATAAGACTCCATCATGCTCCTAAGCCTGGAGGAGACTGTGGGAGGAACAACAGGAAGGCCAATGATCTGACTGTGCGAATGGCTCATTGACGCTCCCGCAGATGCACCATGATTCTTAAACACCTGTATAACATAAAAAACTCAGATAAAAAAAGATAACATTAACTTCATAAACAACAAGCAACAGATTTTAAATTCTTCCCAAGATGACATGGCAGGGAGTTTTAGTTCAATGAAGAGAATAGAAGCCACTTGGTCAAAGGGGGATGTGGTCATGTTGCATAGATATCAAGGCCAAGTAGTTCTAGGCTTAACTTATTGTGGGTGGTGAGGAAACACTGACGTCCTGTAGTTTTCAGAACTCGGATTAATTTGAATCTGGGGAGGAATGAAACTCTAAAAGGGTTCTGAATCCTCCACAGATGAAACAGAAATGTATGAGGCTTGAAATAGTAAGAGTTCAGTAAATCCAGGATTATTTGAAGGTGGGGTTCCACAGGCACTTTGCACTGATTTCTGAAACCCGATTCAGCTGAATGTGGAAAAATACTTACATCCTGCATAGGCTTGTACTCGTCATCAGACAAAAGCAAAGTTAAAATGAGATAAGAAAATTGAAATTCCATAACTCTAGATTTATTTGGATATGGAGAGAACTGACATTTCTGTATAGATAAAAATTCGTTCTCAGATGTTAGGAAAGTTGAAGTGGGAATAAAATGGAAAATAACCCCATATTTATCTGAATATGGGGAGAACATGGCATTTTGCATCCAGATTTGTTTGAATGTAGGGAATACGAACATTCTGAATAGATTTAAATGTGTGCCCAGACAAAAGAGAAGTTTAAGACCAGAATTAGATTTTGGACCTCAACAAGATTAAAACTCGTCCTCTAATGAAAGGGAAATAAAGAAGCTGGACATGAGGACCGGAGTGCAACATCTCTGAATCTGACCCCGATAAATCCGAGGTTATTTGAACGCAAAAGATTCAGCATACAGTTATTTGAATATGGTTGATCAGCTGACCAACCTGGATGTATTTGATATTACCGAGGGCGGCGAGCTGCAGGAACCTCTCCTTGTAAGCGAGCAGAATTTCAGCGGTCTCCGTAGAGGAGAGGTCCGACAGGTGAACATCATGGTACGGCGTCTCGATGACCACATCATGGAAACCATAACCTTGTATAAACCTCTTCTCCCCTCCACCTCTCCCCTCATCTTCGGGATCCGACGCGGGGGGCTCCTCCTCCCTGCGCAGAGCGGGGTAAAGGTTCTCGATGACGCGCAATCTCCACTCAGAGGCGCCCGCTGGGAACCGGAATATCTCCGGAGCGCAGTCGTGCTCCCGGCCGATACAGAACGGGCAGGAAGGCGGAGGATGAGCGGTAGACCCCCCCCCGTTGGACGCGTTCCTAGTGTTGGGACTCGTGGTGGTGACGGGGGCCGATGACTTGAAATCGGAGGGCCGTCGTGCTCGCGCTGGCGAGAATATTACCCACCGCCCAAAGACGGCATCCTTACGCAGCTCACACCTCCTTCCACTGCCGCCGCCGCCGCCGCCGGCGGCGGCTGTGGCGCTACTCGGCGGCGACATTGCTGATACGCTGCTCCTTGCTCCTTTCTCTCTCTCTCTCTCCCCCCCCTACTCGGCTCAAGCCGAGTCGGTGCAACCGCAGCCGTTTCGTCCGGATCGGCGCAGCCGCCTCCCCCCCTTAACCGGCGCGGAGAGTGAGAAAACCCGGCACGGTAGGGTGAGGGGGGTTAAAGCGGTTAACCGACCGCTTCCGTGTTCGGCCCAAATGGCCTCACGCCCTCCACAGGCCCAATGGCCCATACGGTTTCCGTTCAAAACGGAACCGCCTGCCCTAGGTCGGTTTCCCGAACGAGATCCGCCTTCCTCCGTCTCCAGCACTGTCGTCCTCCACCGCCTCTTCTCCGTCCGGTATCATATCCGCTTCCAGCGTTCAGTACTGCCTTCCGGCATCTGAAACTGCCGTCCGCCATCCTCCCTCCTTCCGTGCATCGACGAGAGAGGGGAGGAAGAGGTGAGTCCTCCTTTGATCCCATGATTTCCCGACATAAATCATTCCTTCACAGGTCAGGAGAGAGAGAGAGAGAGAGAGAGAGGTGCGCGGAAACCACACTCCCTTTCCTTCGCAGGGAACAGAAGAAGAGTGAACGGCCTAGGAGTCCGTTTGCTCAGCCTGAACAGCCCAGGAGTCCGTTTACGGTAACCTAAAACAAAATGGCATGCCACAAGGAACTTCTGTGCGATCCATAGCCTATAACGATGCTTGAATTCACCTTAAACCTAATGGTGGTGTTCATTGGACCCAATCTATGATTCACTCTCATTCTTAAACATCATATACGATGTCAAGAAACAGAAATAATATGCATGGCATATCATTCTCCAAGAACTCTGCACATCAAGCTCTGGTACCACTTGATAGGGGAGAAATTCAAACAATAGGGTCTAGTGCTAAGTCCAAGAGAACAATATTATGAACAAGAGTGAACAGAAAATCATATCTGAGTTCATTTCTATCCAAATCTGAAACTTGGGGTTTTGGTCTTTTAGGATCAGCACACTGGAGTCGTCGAAACCCTATGACTTTCCTTCTGGAGAGATGCAATACTTCATAACTCTGGCTTAGTGTGTGATCCAATGGCCTGATCCCTACTTATAGCCTCGAGTTGGTTAGCCTCTCGATGTCAATTTTCAATTTTTCCCATCATAAAATTTGAAATGACCTGGTCTCTTCATATTTAATTCCATACTTCCAATAGATGCCTTAATCCTTCACTAGACCTTAATGAATCACTTTAGTAAGGATTAACTTAATGATAGTCCCACAATATACAATTCATATATATGTACCCACATTGAGATCAAAATCCAACAGTGTACCGATTGGGAGGGGATTTCGGGGAGATGGAGGCTGGTTTGCCCAACATCAAGAGATGGATCGTGGTCTACCCAGTATATATTAATTCCAAGAAAACGCTGGCCGAGGGACGCCGAATTGGTGTTTCTCAGGCCTGTGAGAACCCCACCTGTATTGAGATCGGTGATTGCTGCGGCTATCTCAAACTTCCGTTCGTCATTGAGGTATTGTTTCTATAATTCGTCTTTCTGAATCGGTAGATTGTATGTGGGTTCCATCATTTTTCCTGAAATAATTGTATGTTGCCTATGCAGATTGACAAGGCCTATCCGAGGGACTTCATGCAGAGGGGTAGAGTGAGGGTGTTGCTGAAGAAGGAAGACGGGTCCCTGATTAATCCTGACATTAATTCAAGTGAGATTCACATAGATTATATCTTATTTCCTATTTACGTTGTGTGGTACGTAGGAAGTTAATGTTTTCAGTTTCCACTTTGTTCACTGATGTTCTCTTGGCTACTGTTATATGTCTGACGATTCAGTGGCACATTACATCTATTTGCTTACTTCATGGAAAACAATTCTGATTTTGTGTAGGACTCTACAAGTTTATATTGGCCGTGTTGTGTGTGGATTTTAGGTGTCTCGGTACCGGTTGATATGATCTTGAACTTAGTATATCTGTTATGAAAATTTCAAGAACACAAAAATCGCCTGTATATTAGAGACTAGTAAGATGTCAATTTTTTTTTCGGATTCAATATCGAATTCTCTTTTGGTCGAATTTCAAATTAATTATTTATTTCATCATGTCATAATTTCTAATAATAATGCATTGGACATTAATTGCTTGCCATACGCATGACATCCTTACCTGTCCTGAAGTTTCGGGGAAAAAAATAGAAATAACCAATCACTAGTTCTAAGTGTTAATTTGTGCAATTCTTCTTCAAATGTTTACTTTTAGATGGGCAACTATTTTCCATCCTTTAATTCATCTGGACTCTTCCTTGTAAAGGATCTCACCCCTTCACTCTTCCTTCTAGATAGGGTTTGTGCGCAGTTATCAAGAAACATTGTTTATCTTTGCTGAATAGCTTTTCAATCTGTACTGTAGATGGGTGAATATTGATGCTTGATGGATGCAACAGTTCTGTCATGATTCTGTGTTTCCCTGTTTTGTAGATGAGAAAATAGTTGTTGTCTTTTTAGAAGAATTTCGTAAGTTTTTCTACTCGTAAATGTTCTAGGACAATTTTTTTCTGTTATTTGTTCTATTACCATTTATGGACCCACCTTTTGACACGCATTTAGCCTTCGCCTGAAATGGCCTTGGGAACGGTAGAAGCACAAGGAACATGGGAGCTATATTCCCTTTGCTTGTTCTCCCCTTTATCTGCCACATCACCTCCACCTAGGCTCACCTTTGTCAAACATTCTAAAGTTTTATGCTTAATTGTTTCTACTTTTTTATCGTTTTTATTTTTTTAGTTTTGGTCAACCAAGGCTTGTCTGAAATGGTCATAACCTTACTAATCGTTTGTATACTAAACCATCCCTGACAAGTATTCAAAATTATGTATTTTTTCGAACCGACCACTCTCAAGTGTATCTTCATTCTCTCCATTTACATCGTAGGTTCTAGTATGCCTTTGTAGCATGAGTCAATTCTACTTGCTGCTTACAATTCTGGGCATATTCAGATCTAGGTATCTTTGGAAGGTGTTCAAATCAGACCTGAAATAGATCATTAATGCAGTCTTTCATAAATCCTGACCCAGCCTTTGTAGGTACAATTCATAGCTAAGCGGAGCTTAAATATATGAATTCTCTTTAAAGCCTAACATGTTTCACTAAGCCATTATGGAGCCTAATTTGGCCCTTTAGTAAGCTAACATGCGTTGCTGAGTGCTAAGTTAGTGTATACTAATGACTAGGCAAATATTTAACATACTCATCTTATTCCATGTCTCACATAGCAGTGGCTACCTAATTATAGCCTATCTTTGTGGGTTTTATTTTGATTTTTATGCTTTGATCATATTATCGCCTAAATCTGTTGCTTTTTGAATGGAACAAGTTTCAATTAAGCAACTCAATCAGATATCCAGTTGAATTAGACACGAGACAATATACCCTGTTTTGATTCAACCCAAAAATTGAGTGACCTATTTATACCGAAACTTTAATGTTTTGAAAAAAAGCATTACAAGTGTTTGCTAAGTCCAAAGGTATCATTAATCTTCTTAATGGGACTTCTGATTTATAAGAAAATGAAGATGAAAAAAAGGTAACTCGAAAATTATGTTGAACATCATCAAATGATATGCTGAACACGGTTTAGTATAATGACATAATGATCGAGCATTGGTAGAACTCGGGTTTGGAGTACTTTATGTCAGATCGTGGAACTTGATTTTTATGAATAGTGTGACTTGCAGTTTTCGATTGGAAGAGAGAATAAATGCAGGAAAGCATGGTCAATTTCTATGAACCTTGTTTAATTCTTGTCAAGGTTCATGGGAGCTTCCTTGACTGCAAAGGTGAAGAGGAAATTGATTATCAATTTCACACAAAATAAACGATCAATGAGCACAGGAAAATTAGTTTGGTTAAAAATTCAGTGCAATATACAAAACATTCACTAAATGACGTGCCCATCTGGTCAAACTGATAGAAGTAAAAGAAAAACGGAGAGGGCATATTTGAGGGTCATATGGTGATATGATTTTTTCTTCAGACACAAGTAACATCATTCGTCTGACTTGGGAAAATGTCTATGGTCAACAAGTCTTCTTCCAAAGTATGACTTTCGCCACAGAAGCTCCGCATGGAGATTCATCATCAATATGATGTTGTGAATGGTTCCAAAATTTGAGTTTCAGTTGAAGTTGAGGGTACTGGATCCTGGCGGTGTCCAGAAATTTAATCATTCATGGCTCATAGAAGTAGATCCCAAACATGATTTTGATTCTTGGGATTTGTCTGTTGCTTTGCATTTGTGGATTCATGCGTGATACCTAGTAATGAATGCCTGTTGTCATTCCTGTCTTCCATTGGCATGCAGTTTACGTTGGTAGATCCACTATCGTCTAGAGATACTATTGCAACTTCAGGTCACAATCGTGCCCATAGACCGTCTGATGGAAAGTGTGTTTTGGCTGGCTGACGACATTTTCTAAAACAATTAGAGTTGGAACTGCCGTGGAAAGAGAAACTATCCATGGGGTCTCTGCTGGGCTGGCATGGAGATATATTAGAGTGGGAAAGGCAGGCTCGATTCGGAGTAATGATTATTGCAGGTGCCTCCAAAGGGCTAGCCGAATTCAGTCATGCTTGGTTCAACTGAGACGATTCCACCTAACGAACCTAGTTAATATGATCGTCTAATAATTGATTAGCTAGTATTGACCTGGAAACAGCGATGTGGCACCTGAAGCTTTATCTGAAAGAATCAAGTCATAGATAGCTCGTATTTCAAAGGCCATATCCTTCTTGAGAACCAGCTCACACTCCGATAATATGGTGGAATTTATTTCTCTTTTTTGGTTTCTTATACTTTTTCTTTGAGAATCTTCTGAGGGGGAATAGAAAAACAAAGCATCATCCTTTAGGAGTTGACTGCAGAGGATTAATGCATCAGCTGGAGGGCATCCTTGATAATATCCAGGATATGGTCCCGGAAATTAACCTGTTAACCTCTTGGGTTTTCAAAATCAAGAGTTGGATAGAACACTCTTGATTTTGAACTCGGGAGCTTGGAATTGATGAAGTTTTATGGATATTTCACTTGCTTTAGCAATTGGTGAGATTGGAGATGGTAGAAGAAATATCTTCCCATCTAAGCTGGTCAGATCTAATGATGTCCCATGAAATATCTTCCCATTTTAAGTAAATAAAATATCTGATCTCTGAGAGAATCGGCTGTGAGGATTTCATCCTTGTAGAAGAAGAGGGCACCGAATAGAATCTTTCTCCGAAAATCTCTTTATTTTTCACTTATACGTTTGCTGTGACAATTTATGCGCTTAGGTGCAAGTTGAGTGCATCTCATCTCATCTGCTCTGCTGCTGTTCATGTCAGGAAAGCAGCTGATGATTAAGGTCGGTGAATTAGTTCCAAAGCATCCCGGTAGGACCAAGAAGCAAGAGGCGTCAACGAGCTCTACCGCTGCGGCCACAAAATCCAACAAGGGCGGGAAGAAGAAGAAGTAAGCGCGTAGCCATATAATCCCAAGTATTTATGCAGAGAATCCGTTTGATTTCTGCTCGCTGGCTCAGCTTTTTGTCACCTGCAATTTATTATTAACATGAACAATGTGTACATCATTTGCAAAAACTGCACCCAATTCAGAGCCCGTCACCCAGATGAATCAGCCCGTGAAATGTTAACAGATGAATCAGCCCGATCATATCAATCTTGTTCGCGGATCAGAAGGTCCTATTTTTATGTGCGGGTCAATAATTAATGAGCATCTGCGCAATCTTCCTTGTCTTCGGCTGTGATGGCCCAAGATCAGACTAGGCCATCACGCTGTAACCCCCTCATGCTTTAGCAGAGTCTCTCTCTCTCCCTCGTCTCTCTTCCACTCTCTCTCTCTCTCTCTCTCTTCCCTCATCTCGCCTCCACTCTCACTAATTCATTCTCCTCCACTTTTACAATATTTGAATTTTAATATAATTTTCAAATAACGTTGTTTTATTATGATAAAAGGATAAAACAGCCGATAGTCGGGCTTCGGATAATATGACCGCCGTGGAGGACTGAGTCAAGGACTTTTTGGGCTTTCTAGATGAGCCTGAAACCCGAAGAAGTCTACAGACTTCATTAACTAGAGGCCAGATGTCACTTATTCACTTATTTCATACCCCCAATGAGATAACTTCTAGGCTATAAGATAAATTTTGAAATTTTAAGGGTTTAGAAGAAACTTCTCCAACCTTTTTTCCAATATAATATATTAATATTATATATATATATATATGAAGAGAATTGAGATTTTATTATTTGAGACGTTTCATTGTTCCACTTTTTATGTGGAACCTTCTCTTACCTTCTTTCTCTTCTTTGTGGAGATCTCTAGAGGCAAAGAGTTAGAGAGAGAGATGTGGAAACTGGGGTATGGGAAAGGGGAAGACCCAATGATGAAGTGGGGGAGGCATCAGTGCCTCTTTACCCAATGATGATGGTGTCCTGATCTACAATGGGCCTTCATTTGCAAACGTTCATTCCATCATCAGCATTTAACTATTGCCACTCAATCTCTCATTTCTTCATCTCTTTCATAGGGCCCTGCATTCAGATGGAGGGAAAAGGTCAGAGAGGAAGAGACAAGGAGCGAAAAATCTCATTGAGAAGGGAGAATGATTTTTGAAACCATTCTAGGAACTTCTTTCAATCTAGGAACTTCTCAACAATGATCGCTTTGAAGGGATGAGAGAGGAGGGAGAGGAGGAAAAGATCATGAAGAGAGAGAAATAGATCTATTACTAAACTCTTTAATAGAGAAATGAATGATGGTTTATGAAAACTAGACAAAATAAGATTTTAAAACATGAAGATTAGGGGTTGAAAATGAGCTTAGGATTAATTTAACAACATGACATATTAAGAAAATGAATTAAAATATATTAAAAAAAATCAAAACCCCCCCTTTGACAATATGGATGAGGTGGACTAATGAATTCAAAATTTAGGGTAAATCAATCAATTTTTTATACATAATTTAGTTGTAAATGAAAATGAAACCATTCAGGACCTGAAAGCACTAGGAAATAGATAGAAACTAGATTGAAAATCAGAATTTTCCTCCTTCTGACACCAAGGATGGGGGGATGAAGAAATTTGAGAGAAATAACAAATAAAAATCTCAGAAAAATGCATCTACTTGCAACCTAAATGAATCATGATAATGAATTTGAAACAAACAAAAGTAATTTTTTTTATCAAAAAAGAGAAAGAAGCTCCATGAAGAACTAGATAAACAATGTTGGCTAGCACCTAGTGAAAGGAAGAAGAAAGGAGCCATTTTTTGTCCTAAATTAAATGTTCCTATAATTGAATTTGATCTAGAATCAATTACAAGCAATTATATATTAAAATACTTAGAAATCGGTTGATTTTAAACAAGAATTATATTCTATTTCTCTACCAATTTCTCCCAACATTTCTCCCTCCTCCAGTCATTTTCATATAATTAATTAAATCATCCCATTAGGCCTCTAATTAGGCTTCCTTAATGGGTTTCAAACTACCCCTAGAAATCATTACATATTTTAAATATATTATGAAACTTTTACAAAATTTAAAAAATATTTTTTGAATAAAATAATGAACTACATCTATTAAATTATGATTTTCACTCTAATTATGACATATTTAAGGGTAAAAAAGTCCAATAAAGCATAGTAATGTATGATCAAAGAATATTAAAAATATAAACATACTACAAAAGTATGGAAAAGTCATACATAGGTATGTATTTTTGATCAATTAATCTAGAATATACTTTACTTGATTTCCTTTTAAATGTGTCCTTAGTATGAATTAATGCAGCAAAATATGAAAATTATGCACTACTCAACGCATAGAAATTATGCATTATCATTGCTTAATAAGCCATCCATATTTCCAACAGGTTTATAGTAAATAGGAAAGATTAGTGATAAATCTTAAAGAAGATGAGTGACCTAGAAATAGAAAGATAAATTGTCTGATTGATGACATGCCATAGAAAGGGTCATTCTTGGGTTCATCACCTTCAGCTCCGCCCAAATCACTTCTCTAGGTGGGCTCCATCCCTTCCATCGTTGACTGGCACGCCGGTGAGGGGGAATGTTCCTGTGCATTCTTTCAATGGATTCTTGATTTGCTTTGACAAGCTTGGATGGTTCCCTCCCGTCGAGGAAACATGGGACTCAGATGATCGGTTGGCTATGATGGTACAGATGATGCGATTGCTGAAGAACGCCATGGCTTTCCCTTTTCTTCTCTTCTTTATTTCTTTTCTTGTGATTAACTTTGCCGCTTCCCGTTGACTCGATCTGAAGTTGCGAATGGGTAGTGGGGATCTTTCTGCCCACTTTGGATTTCCTTCTGCTGTAGGGAGAAGAGATTATTCAACAAGTCATATTGCATATATTTCTTTCGTGCATAGGTCTTTTTTTCCCCTCAGCATAAAAGAGAAGGGGAGAAACAAGCCTATGGCTAGCTCCCAACCGGCTGTCCCCCTGGTTTTTCTAGTTGTTCCCCTTCTGAAGGAAGATCATGAAATCCACACTGAGTTAGGTTATGAACCATGACTAATGCATATAGCCCTCCTTTATGGAAATTTATTGCACTAAAAACAAGTAGTGTGGTTCTCATAATATTTGATATCAGTAGAAGCAAAGCAGAGTGTTCTAATATTTGATAAGTTCTCACTATCATCGTGTACCTTCTTTTTTTTTTCTGATGGTTCTAAATGGTTAAATATCTTTAATCATGCATGATCACTAGTCATCTACATCATCATTATTATGTCATGTTCTGATGGTTATCCTTGCACGAATGCTGGGGACTTTTTTTCCCTTTCTGAGAGCGCATCATATCCTGATGAAAAAGGTCCCTTTAAAAATTCACATGAGCCAGTGGGAAATTTTCTCCGCATACAAGGTAGAGAGGAAGCCGAGAATGGAAGGTTTTGGGCATCTCTACGTTGGATGAATGGTGGCTAGTGGAACTGAGTGCAGAGGACCTGATGTCTTCGAGGTTTAATCTGAATCTCCCAATGCCCGTGCTCTAAATGGTATCTATAAAGACAAGTGTTCACGATGTATCCTTTATTTTTCTACGATGGGTGTAGGTGGCATTGAAGTCTGAGCACAGAAAGAAACAACAAAGGATGCAAATTCGGCCCCCCATATAATGGCAGATCTATATGTGAGTAAGAAGCCACTCGTTGTTGCTGCAAGTTGTCTCATGTTTTCCTAACCTAAAATTGTTTCCAAACCTAAAATTGTGTTCTTCATTTGACTTGGTGTGTTTCTAGCCATCTCAATAGATGCTATGGACTGTCGAGGTTTCACTACAAGAGTCGTCAGGGAGATGATTTCATCTTGGTGCGGATGAATTTTGTCATTTTATTAAAGTTGTATATTTTAATTTTTTATTGAATTTTCATTACGATATTTCTGATGATGATTGCCTCAGGTCATGGATCTCATTGGAACAAGTCTTCTAGATCTGTGGATTTCCATTGGCTAAGCGTAAGAAAATATTCTTGACTCCATATTCAAAAAAAAAAAAAAAAGAAGTGGAAATTTGTGCTTGTGGGCTTGACCTACTCCTTGAACAGAATGTGGTCAAATATGGTGACTTGTATCGTGATGGAGGCAATATAGATTCTTGGGAAGGTACACTTAAAGGGCATGCATGGCTTTGTGGTAGTGGTCTCTTCTCAGTTATAATTTGCTGAAGTCATAGTAATTTATTCATTTATTATTAGTGCCTCTCACCCAGAAATAAAAAATCATCAGGTTTGTATGAGGAGACATCAAGCCAAAGAATTTCGTGTTGGATGAAAAGAAACTTTTTATGATTGATCTTGGGCCGGTACATTCCTATTGATCCAATCACTTTTTCTACTGACCTTTTCCAACCATGCAGTCTCAGAGTAGGAGTCTATAAACGAATTCCTCTCGATTGGGAGAAGTCTATTTGTAGCAACTTTACATGATTTATGTGCACTTGTCAAGGTCTTTCCGCATGAGTTTCAATTTGCCATCACAATCTCATGTGTAGCGCTACCATGTGCTAATTTATCTATCAGCTTCAAAGAGGAGGAACACTTTGTCGGGTCAGAATGTTGAATGTGACCAACTTTCAGACATTTTTCAGGTTTCGTTGAAAAAACGTTTTATTTTCCCCAGATTTTTAGTTTAGGAGGGCCATAATACGGCATGCAAGTGTCCATGCACATTTAGTTTAGGGCACACATGGAGCAGAAGAGACGATCTTGAGTCATTGCCCTACACTCGGATTTTTCTCATGAGAGGGAGGCTGCTATGGCAAGGCTATCTAGTCTGCTTTCCCTCTATTAGTACCTCTTTGATTGATCGCTTGCTCATTCTCATACCCATTGTGCAGGGGGACAACAATAGCTTTCTGGTTTGTAAGAAAAAGATGGCTCCTTCTCTGGAAATGCTTTGTTGTTGTTGTCCTCCTATTTTCAAATAATTCCTTGAAACAGTGACAAAGCTGAAATTCGTTGAACAGCCAAACTACTCAAAGTTTTTTTCCCTTTTTGAAATCTTGATCTGCCTCTATAACTTATTCAGGACTATCACATTTGACGGAATTTTTAAGGTCATTACGGATGTAGCGACATAAAAATCGCCACTCATATGTTAGTTTACTTTAAGTGATTTTGTTCTCCTATGTTTGTAGAATTTTTTCATTTACATGGCTCTCTCATTTGTTACTTAATAAGTTGACCATGTTTCCAACAGGTTTGCCAAAAATGGGGAAGATTACTAGTAAATCTTGAAGAAGATGAGCAGCTTACAAAGAAACAGATCAAATGTCTGATTGATGGCAGAGTATGATTGTATACCTATAACAAGAATACAAATAAAATGCATAAAATACCAATTGAGTCCACATCCCAGATGCATACAAATAAGTTAAAGCAGTTGACTTCGACAACCTTTTCTCCATCTATCTAATGGAAGTGAGACGAGTGGAGCCCGAGGAATTATCCAGATCTCAAAGGGATAGGAAGTGGGAATTAAATAGAGAGTAACACCATATTTATCTGAATGCATAGAGAACCCAGAATTTTGCATGCGTATTTATCTTAATGCGAGGAATGCGGACATTACATATATTTAAATTCGTTTCCAGACAACGTGGAAGTTGATGAACTGAATTAGATTTAGAACACTCACAATTAGACCTTGGACCTCGACATGATTAAAACTCGTCCTCCGAAGAAAGGGAAGTAGAATTAGGGCATGATAATTTGAGTGCAACATCTCAGACTCTGAGCTCCACAAGTTCGACGTTATTTGAACGCAAGGGAATACTGCCATTCTATGTGAAGTTATTCGAATATGGTGGATCAGCTGACCCACCTGGATGTATTTGATGCTACCCAGAGCGGCGAGCTGCACGAACCACTCCATGTATGCAAGCAGAATCTCAGTGGCCTCGATGGAGGAGAGCTCCGACAGGTGAACATCACTGTACGGCGTCTCGATGACCAGCACATCATGGAAACCGTAACCTTGTATAAACCTCTTCTTCCCTCCACCTCTCCCCTCGTCATCGGAACATCACCGGAAGGCAGTTTCCACTCAGAGGCACCGGCTGGGAATCGGAATATCAATGGAGCGCAGTCGTGTTCCCGGCCGATACAGAATGGGCAGGAAGGCGGAGGACGAGCGGCAGACACCCCCTTGGACTCGTTTTCCTAGGGTTGGGACTCGCCGTGGTGGTGGCGGGGGCCGATGACTAGAAATCAGAGGGCCGCCGTGCCCGCGCAGGCGAGAACATAACTCACCGCCCAAATACGGCATCCTTGTGCAGCTCGCACTTCCTTCCACCGCCAGCGCCCCTCGGCGGCTTCCTGGTACCGCTCCTTCCTCTTTCTCCCCCGCCTCCCCCCCCTCCCCCGTTTCTATGTTTTTGGTCCGTAGGGGGGGGGGGGGGGATATGAAGGCATTTCCGTACTGATTAGCGGGTTCGGGTGGTATCTACATCCGAAATGCCTCATTTTACGGGCGAAATTAGCAATGGGATGGTCAAAGTGTCCGACAGTAAACAAATCACAACTAAAACTCGGTCAACTCCAACACGCGTCAACGCTTAACAAAGATTTGATCACGCTACCCACTTGGTTGCGATTCCAGGCAAAAACCCATTAATTTGTCACGTTGACTAAAGTAAAATTAAGCTAAATGACGACCCCATGTTATGGCCCATTTTTTCTGCCATTGAGGTGGCTCATACCGAAGTCAACTCTGTGGAGCATGGTGGGCCCAGCAAGCCCCCTTCTAACTCAAATTTAATGATCAATGGTCCTCCAAATTGAGCCCAAAAAGGGAATAGGCTGGTCCCCATTGCCTACACCTAAGCATTAAATATAAAATAAATTTTATGTACTTATTTATAAATATATATATTGGACTTTAGCTTGATTTATTGGGTTGGGATTTTTTTTTTCTTTTTCTTCATTTCGAGGCCAAGGTTGAAATAAATCAGTCTGCCAATTAGTTCATATAATGATTGGTTATATTGCGTGGTCAATGATTAATTATTTTTCACATAAAAATGATAGCTTAGAGAATATAAATTCCATTTAAATAATCAGTAATGGTACTGCTATTATTGAATTTATTATGTACTTACGTTCAATAAATTTTAGATAAAGGACGGGGAATTAGGGAGCCAATCGCAAACGTGGAGAAATTCAAAAAAGACCCCTGGAAAGTTGAGAACTGGAGGATGGGACGGCAGATAATTTCCTATGAGTTCCATTCGGAGTATATAAGCTAAATGGATAAAGTCCCCGGTTAGATATATAAATATAAATTGGGGACTATACGGGAGACTTGTCAAAGTAAAGTTTATACACAAATAAACTTCTAGGAGCGTGAAATGTGTAGTTTAGAAAATATCGGGGAAGGAAAAGAAGGCGATTTGGGCCAGTGAATAATTTATGAAAGATCCCTGAGAGAATAGGTAATTGGAAAGCAGTAACTGTTGGCAGGACATAGAAGACGAGCGGCTGATGAAGGAGGCCGTCATTCGTCTCTCTCTCCTTCTCTCTCTGTGCATGCGTCGTCGCTCTACGAAGCACGGAGGATTTCGGACAGGCGGCCGCCTTCTTCTCCGCTCTCCATCGAGTTCTTCTGGGTCCATTTCTCCGGCGAGAATCCGGAGGAGGAGTGGGTGGCCGCATCGGGGGATGTCCCTCTTCTAGCTGCCCGGCATTTGGTGGAGGAGGAGGACGCCGCCGCCGCCGCAGAAGCCCAGGGGCATCCGGGACACTCCGAGGTCGCGGTCGGCGCGGCCTCTTGGAGAGTGCCGATCGGGGGATCCCCGTCGCTGTCTCCCCTGAATCGCTGCTCTGGGAAGTTCCATCTCTCCCATCCTCGATCGTCCCGCCGGTGAGGGGGTATGTTCTTGTGGGGTCTTTCGATGGATTCTTGATTTTCTTTGACTCGGATGGTTCCCACCCGACGAGGATGCGGGATTCGGATGATCGGTTGCCTGCGATGGTGCGGATGATGCGAGATTGCTGAAGAAAGCCCCGGCTTTCTTTTTTCCTCTTTTTTTTTTTTTTTTCTTCCGATTGGTCTTGCCGCTTCCCTGGTGATTCGATTTGAAGTTGCGCGTGGGTAGGGGGATCTATCTGTTTCTGTAGATTTCTTTCAGATTGCTCCTTGCGAACGGATGAGCTTTGGTGTGGGGAGAATAGATTATTTCATCAAGTTTTATCGATTCACAGTGACGGATGATCGCGCTGAATCTGGGGGACTCCGTCGATTTTCAGATTCCAGGGCAATCGATCGTTTTCTGGAGAAGAACCCAGTGATTATTCCCGCAGGGAACTACACCATCTGTAGCCGCCCCTCCTTTCCCTCCCTTCTGGCGTTATTTTCCCCCGAGAAAAGGCGTCCTCTTTCGCGTTTTCCGCCGCAAAAAAGCAAATGTTTCTGCGCTATAAAACAGATCCCCCTCCAGAGATCTCTCGTTTCTTTCGATCCCTTCTCTTGCTGCCTCTCGCTTATGTCGCCGCCTCCTTCGTCAGACTGGCGGCCACTAACGAGCCTTCTCTCTTTGTGTGGAGTTGTTCTTGGAGCTTGGCATCTGCTGGGCGCTTAATCTGACTTTTTTCTTTTTTTTCTCTTGCGCAACCCTCAGAATTTCGCATTGAATCGCCGCGGGCTTATGGAAATCTAATGGGTACGTAACTTGTATGGGGATGCCAGAGCTGCGGAGTGGGCCCCGGCAAGGTCGGCTGAAGTCCCGAAAGCTTGATGATATCCCGACATCGTCTCAGCCATTTGAAGAACCGGCAGACTGTACTCCTGCTGAGAACAGGTCAGGGAGGCGTGGGGGGGCGGGGAGAGGGAGAGGGAATGGTGCAGTAGCCAGAGGTCGTTCCATAGCGCAGGGCAGGCCAGCGGCTGGTGGCAGAGGGAGAGGTGTGAGGGTGATTGATCTAGACCCCGAGCCCTGCAAGGTCCAGAATCAAACTCTTGTAGGCGGTGCTCAGGATCCAGCTCTGAACCAGGCGGCGGGTTGTCCTGTTGACAAACCAGCAGGAATGGAAGGGGGGAGTGTCGAAAAAGTTGTGGGGGCAGAAGAGGAAGCGACGACGTCTCCCATCCCTGATCGGGTATGGTTCGACACTCTTCATTCCCTCCCTGGTTTATCTTTTTGTGATTAAGGTTCTGTTTTTCGTCAAACCCAGGGGCATTAGACTTTTGGTTGCCATATTTTGCAGGATATGATGTGTTTGTCTCCTTCAACTCAGAGGAAGACTAATGGCTATTATCATCATCATTCTTGTTATTATTATGATTATTGTTATTCATCTTATTTTTCTCTCCCTGTTCATGTATCTCAATCGCATGCAGTGCCAAATGGAATATTTTAGCCGAGTAGTATCTCATTTTTGGTGGTTTGTATTCATTAATGGGTAACTGTGTGCACTTTCGGATTCTCTTGACTCTGCAGATGGGATGAATTGTATGTGGTCGCTTTTGTTCTATGCCTTATAGCTATATTTAATATATTTCCCTGATGGCGACAAGACTCTCTCTTTTTCCGCCAAGGGAAAAGGGAAGGGGAACGAGCCTATGACTAGACTCAACCAGCTGCCCCCTAGTTTTTCTAGCTGTTCCCCTTCTGGAGGAAGATCATGAAATCCACAGAATTTGGTTGTGAGTCGTGAAGAATGCAGATAATCCTCTATGGAAATTTAGCGCACTGAAACCAAGTAGTGTGGTTCTCATGTTCCTGCCTCGTTGCAAAATAGCAGAGTAATCTAAAGTTGGATAAGTTCTCACTTTCATCAGGTACTTGTTCTGGAACGTATTCCTCCATGTTTTGTGCTGACAGGTCTAAATGGGTTCATATGTTTAATCACGTACGACCAATATCCATCGTCATCATTATTATTATGTCATGTTCTTCATCTTGGAGTTCTCTTGGGGTCGTCGTTTAACTTAATTTGCATAATGGATCTCACTCATGATGGAAAGCTCAGCATGATTGATTTCTGGTTAATCTTTTTTCGACATGTTCTAATGGTAATCCTTGCACGAATATTGGGAACACTTTCTTCTTTCCCTGTATCAGAGCAAATCATATCCTGATGAAAAAGCTCTGTTTAAAAATTTAAAGGTGCAAGTGGGAAATTCTCCAGTCTACAAGGTAGAGAGGAAGCTGGGAAAGGGAGGTTTTGGGCAGGTGTATGTTGGACGAAGGGTGACTGGTGGATCTGAGCGCACAGGGCCCGATGCCTTTGAGGTTTAATTTTGAATCTCCATCACTTGTGCTCTAAAGGTATCTGTGAAGATTGGTGCTCATCGTGTATCCTTCATTTTCCTGTGGTGGATGCAGGTGGCATTGAAGTTCGAGCATAGAAATAGCAAGGGTTGCAATTTTGGGCCCCCATATGAATGGCAGGTCTACAAGTAAGAAGCCACCGCCCCCTGCTGCTGTAATTTGTCTTACGTCTTCTTGATCTAAAACTGTGTTCTTCATCTGACTTGATGAATATGTTTATAGCCACCTCAATGGATGCTATGGACTGCCGTGGGTTCACTACAAGGGCCGTCAGGGAGATTATTTTATTTTGGTGGGGATGGACTCTACCATTTATTGGTCTCATAAATTTATAATCTTTATTGAATTTTACTTACAATATAGTTTATGATGATTGTCTCAGGTCATGGACATCCTTGGACCAAGTCTTTGGGATGTGTGGAATTCCATTGGTCAAGCGTAAGAAACTATTCTTGACTTCATATTCAAAATATTTTGTGAAAAATTGTGCCAGTGGTTTGATTCGCTCCTTGAACAGAATGTCACCAACTATGGTGGCTTGTATTGCTGTGGAGGCAATATCGATTCTTGAGAAGCTACACCAGAAAGGGTATGGCTGTGTGGTGGTGGTGGTCTCTTAGTTATGATTCTCAAAAGTTACTGTAATTAATTAATAAATTTGTTCATTGTGCATCCCCCCCCAAAAAAATATATTTTCAGGTTCGTACATGGAGACGTCAAGCCAGAGAATTTCCTGTTGGGTCAACCCGGAAGCCCAGATGAGAAGAAGCTTTTCCTTATTGATCTCGGACTGGGTATGTTGCTGTTGCTTCAATCGTTTCTTATGTTGACCTTTTTTCCCCACTGTTTACTCGTAGAGTAGGGGCACTTCTAAAGTGTCTAAACGAATTCTTCTCGATTGAGACGCTTCTACAGCAACATTTGCACAATTTCTGTTCGCTTTTCAAGGCCTTTCGGTGTGATTTTCTGTTGGGTATCACAATCTCATGTGTGGTGCTAACATATGCTAATTTATCAGCTTCAAAGTGGAGGGACACTTCGTCAGGTCAGCACGTCGATTATGACCAAAGGCCAGACATTTTTAGGTTTGTGGAAAAACATTTCATTTTTTCCCCAGTTTTTTTGCTTAGAAGAGGATTAATTTCTCAGCCCACTTTAATATCTCCTTTTCGTCAGGGGCACAATACGATATGCAAGTGTCCATGCGCATTTAGGCCGCACAGGGAGCAGAAGAGACGATCTTGAGTCATTGGCCTACACTCTGATTTTTCTCATGAGAGGGAGGCTGCCGTGGCAAGGCTATCAGGTTGCTTTCCCCCCCTCTGTTAGTACCTGATTTCTCACCCCTTTGATTGATCTCTTGCTCATTATTATGCCCACTGTGCAGGGGGACAACAAGAGCTTCCTGGTTTGTAAGAAAAAGATGGCTACTTCTCCGGAAATGCTATGTTGTTTCTGTCCTCCTCCTTTTAAGGAATTCCTTGAGACAGTGACAAACATGAAGTTCGATGAGGAGCCGAACTACTCAAAGCTTATTTCCCTTTTTGATAGCTTGATCGACACCTGCACTTCACTAAGGCCTATCAGAATTGATGGGGCGTTGAAGGTCGTCATTGACATGGCATCATCAAAATCGTCACTTACATTTTATATATTATTTTTATTTGGTTTTGTTTTACTTTGCTTGGAGCATGTCATCTGTTGTTCATGGCTCTGTTATCTGTTGCTTAATAAGACGATCATGTTTCCAACAGGTTGGCCAGAAACGGGGAAGATTACTGGTGAATCTTGAAGAAGATGAGCAACCTAGAAAGAAAGTCAGGATGGGAAGCCCAGCGACCCAGTGGATTTCAGTATACAATGCACGGCGTCCAATGAAACAGAGGTAAGTGAATCACTTTTGACCACACCACTGTGTTTTCCTTCATTGTATTTGTGGTGGAACCTAACTACTGATCATGAAACTCGCCTATTTGGATAAAAGGAACACAATTTGCAGGGAGTGTGTTACGTATTAGTCTTACCATTACTGTTTTTCTTTTATCCTAATATTATTCACGGTTGTAGGGGTGGGAAGACCATTTAGTTATCGTGGTCTATGTAGATTATCCTAAAGTCGATTAGGCTGCACGATTTGATGGCTAGATAAGTTGAGTGAAACGGATTTTAAGGTTTCGCCTTTTTATGGGTGTGCTGTTTATTTTCATATAATCATAATGTCTTTTGGAGTGTTGTAATGGGAATTTGCCAGCTTCTTTAAATATCATGGGCAAGAATGCTTCCACTCGTGTTGAATGCATGCTCTTAAAGGAGGCATCTTCTTTTCAGACATGGCACAATTTTTTCGGCTTAGTTTCATGTTTATGTCACTGATCAGGCGTCATTTATTCTGATTATCTTCCTCTTGCTCGTTTTATTTTCAGCAGCATATATGGTCGAACATTTGGGAGTGCTTCAATACGTGTTCAGACCTGCTTTTTATATCTGAATTACGGATTTTGTTTTCTATTTGGTTTGCCAGATACCATTATAATGTAATAGACGCAAGGCTTCACCAGCACATTGAAAAGGCTGTTGAAGATGGTTTGTATCTCAGTTGCGTGGCCTCTGCCTCAAATCTCTGGGCTCTTATCATGGATGCTGGAACTGGTTTCTCCGACCAAGTTTATGACTTGTCTTCTGCGTTCCTACACAAGGTGTGCTCATGCTGGCAGGAATCTCTTGCCCAGATTTTGCCTGATTATTTTCTTTCACGATCTCATGTTACCCTTGCATGCCCCTGATCGCCACTTTGGTGACTGTAAATGGTTTTAAAAAATAATCTGTCACAGGAGTGGATTATGGAGCAGTGGGAAAAGAACTACTACATTAGCTCGATTGCTGGTGCAAACAACGGCAGCGCCTTGGTCGTGATGTCTAAAGGTGCTCTTACAATAATAGCTCTCTCTACCTGACAACGCTTCTCTCTCCTTTGAACTCCAAAGGTTTTCCAGTTGATTATCACTTTTGTTACTTCACATCATTACCGCTCCGAAATCTGCATGCTAAGATAATTGATTTTTTCTCGGAGGCAAGTACGCACATAAATCATGCCTTTCGTATTTTTCTTGTTCTTATGTTCGTAATTGTCATGGTGGAAGGTTGGAGATCATGAAAAAGGAATCAAACATAACACTTTTTGCGATTTATGCATTTTCTTCTTTTGGGGTGAGAAGAATGAAATATCATGCCTTTTTATGATTGAAAGTTGGATATTATGAGAAAGGATGTATGAAAAGTTGGATATTATGCGTGCTTTCTGGAATGCAGTCGGCCTAAAATATTATGCTCTTATGTTTCTTTATTTATGCCTTTTTTTATTTTTATGATTGAAAATTAGAGGCTACAACGAAGAAATGCAGACGCGAGCCAATTTCTTTTGTCTTTTTTTTTTCCGTTGTGTAGAACGGTCTAATTCGCTTTGATGGTTTTGAGCTTGAAACTGTCTCTTGCTAAAAATGAGGACAAGATACAGGGAAAAAAAAGAAGAAGGAATAGAGTGGTGTTGAAGGGGGTAAGCGTCGAAATTTTATTTATTTATTTATTTTAAAAAATCAATTTAACGATCTCCAGCTGCTGTTTTCCGTAGTTTGCTGCAGATTTTTTTTAAAAAAAAATAATCATCTGTGCGGGTCGTTTTCTGTGCATCGTTTAAGGGTCTCAAAATGGCAGAAAACTCTTCAGGTGCCATGCTGCTGATCGTCCGGGGGGTGGTGGTGGGTGATCTTCATATGTGGCCTCGCAAAATTCATCAGTGACTAATTTTTTTGTTTTGGCCTGAAAAATCTGCATGCATGGCCGCCGTGCTGCGCTCTCCACTGATCTTCATATTCTTCTCCTCTGGAAATGGTGTTGACCCCGTGTTTCTTCTCTTGTAGGGACTCCGTACACCCAGCAGTCATACAAAGTGAGCGAATCCTTCCCATTCAAGTGGATAAACAAGAAGTGGAAGGAGGGCTTCCATGTGACCTCCATGACCACCGCCGGGAACCGCTGGGGAGTCGTCATGTCCAGGAACGCCGGCTATTCCGACCAGGTAGGCAGATCATCGCCACCTTTTCTCCCTTCCCCAAGTGGAAATATCTCCGCCTGTCGGCCTGAGATCATCTTCGGAAGTCAACCAGAGAGAGACCTGTGATTGTAATAATAGTATGGATATAGTTGACTTTTGGGGGGGAAGGAGAGATGATGATGATGATGGGGATGCTCATGGTGTGTGTGGTCAGGTGGTGGAGCTGGATTTTCTGTACCCGAGCGAAGGGATCCACCGGCGGTGGGAGAGCGGGTACCGGATCACGTCAAGCGCCGCCACCCAGGACCAGGCGGCATTCATACTGAGCATCCCGAAGAGGAAGCTGATGGATGAGACCCAGGAGACCCTGCGCACCTCTGCCTTCCCCAGCAACCATGTCAAGGTATGTTGGTGCATTCCCAGTGGTCGAATAACACACACACACACAAACACACACACACACATATATCTACATATGTATTTCTTATTTTTTTCGCTAAAATATTTTTACTTGGCATAGTTTGCTTTTAATCTGATCATTGAGGAATAGAAGGCACACTGTGTTAGTACTTTCCGTGCTCGTAGAATCAACAAAAAAATGATTTTTTTATATAAAATATCACCTAATTTTCATTCTATAATATTTGGCGGAGTCAAGAAAATGAGGAGAAAGAGGAGAAGAGATTGTGGTTTTTTTTCTCTCTTGTATTTCTTTTTGTAACGTTTTTAAGTAAAGAAGAGGTTCTCTCTCTCTCTCTCTCTAAAATACATTCCAATAATCATTAATATCGGGGTCTTTGCAGGAGAAATGGGCGAAGAATCTCTACATAGCGTCGATCTGCTACGGCCGGACGGTGTGTTGAGCTGCCCGGCTCTGTGAATACTCGGCAAGGAGTCTTGATGGTGGTCAGAGGACGCCCTCCCCCATTGATGGCCTTCGAAAGAGTGAAAGAGTGAGAGAGGTAAGAGAGTTAAAGAAGTGATCATCACCCTACATCTCTTCATCTGTGTAAATTCGGCCGGAAATTCTTCTTCCAGCCCTCTTCAGATGAATAGAAGATGGGCAATTAATCATACGGGCCTCCGTCCCTCCTCTCTCTCCTCCTCTCCTCTCTTTCTTCCTCTCTCTTTCTCTCCCTCTCTCTGGTTCAACCTCTGTTAATTTATTTTGGGAAAAATCTTGAGGGAAATATACGTATAACGCTCTCTCTCTCTCTCTCTCTCTCCCCCTCCCCTCTCTCTGTCTCCCTCTCCCCCTCCCCTCTCTGTCTTCCTCTCTCTCTCCCTCTCTCCCTCTCTCTCTCTCTCTTGTCTACAGCTTTGTATGGGCGGAGGCCGTCGGATTCCTCAACAAAAATAAAAATGACCTCTTGCTGCTGCTAATTGCTCTCCCTTATCCTCCCACACCTCCCCATTTCATGAATGAGGCTGCCAGAGAGAGAGAGATGATGGGTTAGAGAGAGAGAGAGAGAACTAAAATTTGAAGCCCAAGCGCAGTGAAATCTGGGTCTTCCCCCGTTGAAGCCCCGACCTTTTGTTAAAGTGGGGGGGTGATGCCACAAATCCATGGACTACAAAAAATAAAATTAGAAGAATATAAAATGAGCCCACGATATATACTTCTTTTATCGTTCCATAAAAATAATAAATAAATATGTTTTTGCGCGTGAGAAAATGCAAATAAAATTCCATCCCCAAAATGCGAGAATTCTCATAAAAATCCCAAAATTAAATTCATGAAAAACTCTGAAAATCTTTGGGTATTTTACAATTCAATTAAATAAAATCCCCCCCCCCCCCCTCCCAAAAAAAAATCAATTACAATTATACCACAGGAACAGAAGAAAGAAAAATCGTGGGCGCTTTACACTCCTAATTACAGCCCGGTTTTATTAATCCCTGAGAATATCCAGGCGACTGACTGGACCGACTTTCTACCAGCGATCGCCGCAGGAGCAGCTCCCGCCACGGAAATGGTGGAAGCCGGTGGGATCCCTGAGGAGGACCTCCCGGCCGGTCGCCGCCGAGAAGGTCTTCAGAAAGGAGTGGCAGTCGCCGCAGAGGCGCACGTTCTTCACCACCCGCAGCGCCCTCCCCGGCGGCGCCGCCAGGTGCCCGAACGCCGCCGCTAGCTTCGCGCTGTGGTAGAACAGGAAGTCCCTCTTCTGGAACTCCTCCGCCTCCTGCAACACGAAGCTCGTGTCCGGCTCGTACCCTTCCTTCATGCACTCCGCGATCAGCAGCTCCAGCCCTGCGTAGATGTCCTTCGTCCTCGGATGGGACCTGTCGCGGGCGTAGAACCAGTGGACGGCGGCGCCGCTGCCCTCGCCGCCGCCGTCGTCGACGAGCCAGCTCCTCGCGGGCCGCTTGCGCAGACCCTTCTCCCTCATCTCCTTCCTTACCTCCTCTGCGCAGCGCCATCGCCCCGAGGCGGCGTAGAGGTTGGAAACGAGGATGTACGCCGCCGGGTCTTCCCGCCCTGACCGGAGCATCTCCAGCGCTGCCTCCCGCCGTGGACGGTGGTCGCAGTGGCGGAGCAGGGCCCGCCATACGCGGCTGTCCGGCGGCATGGGCATGCTTCTGATCACCTCCTCCGCCTCCTCGAGGTGGCCCCAGAAGCTCATGGCGTCCACCGCCGCCGCGTAGTGCTCAGGCGAGGGGGTCGCCTCGATGGAACACAGCAGGCGCCGGCACTCGTCGGCGGAGTCCGCTCCGGTGAATTTGCAGGCGGAGAGGACCGAGCTGAAGGTGGCGGCATCAGGAGCCACCCCCGCCGCCTCCATCGACCTCCACACGGCGATGGCTTCGTCCCCGCGGCGGCGCAGCAGGTGGGCCTTGATCAGCGCGTTCCAAGAGGCGACGTCCTTCTCCGGCAGGCGGCGGAAGAACTCCACGGCGGCTTCCAGGTCGCCACACTTGGCGTACATGGAGAGCACGGCGTTGCAGAGCTGCCGGTCAGTGAAGCCGGCGGACTTGCAGAGGAACCCATGGAGCTGCCGCCCCATGGCGGCGGCGCCCAGCTGCCCGCACAACCTCAGGGCGGCGGTCAGCGTGACCCTGTCCATCGCCGGGAGGCCCCTCTCCCTCTGCATGAGGTTGAAGAGACCCAGAGCTTCGTCGAGCCGCCCCTCCCCGGCGTACCCGCAGATGATCGCCGTCCAGGCGATGTCCCTGCTCTCCTGCTCCTCATCGTCGTCCTCCTCCCACCGTCGGAAGATCTTCTCCGCTGCCTCCAACCGGCCGCACTTGGCGTACATGTCCAGCAGGGCGGCCCCGATCCAGTTGTGATCGTCGGAGCTGGTGCAGCCGGCCTTGGTGGAGAAGCCGTGGATCTGCTCGCCGGCGGCGGGTTCCCGGAGCATGGCGCAGGCGGCGACGGCGCCGCTGAGGGTGAAGGCGGAGACCTCGAGCCCTCCCTCCACCATCTCCCTGAACAGGTTCAAGGCCCGGCGGCCATGGCCGTTCTGGCGGAACCCGGCGAGGAGGGTGTTGAAGGAGACGCCGTTCCTCTCCGGGCTCCGGCGGAACGCCTCCGCCGCCCTCTCCACCGAGTCGAAAGCCATGAATCCCCTCACGAGCCCGTTCCAGGAGATCACGTCCCTCTCCGGCATCCTCCGGAACACGCCGGCGACGTCCTCCTCGGAGCCGAATCTGGTGTAGAAGGCCATGAGGGAGTTCCCCACGCTCAGCTCCAGCTCCAGCCCCATCTTCACCGCGTGGGCGTGGACCCCCTCGCCGGCGCGGGCGACGGCGAAGCCTTCCACGGCGGCGGCGGCGGCTGCGGCGGTGAGGACCCCTGAGACGGTGAAGGAGTCCCCCCGGAGCCCTCCCCTCCTCATCTCCCGGAACAGCTGCAGCGCCTTGCGGTGCCTCCCCTGCTTCACCATGCCGGAGATGACGGTGCTCCATGACACCGCGTCCCTCTCCGCCATCCCTGTGAACACGCCCACCGCCTCCTCCACGCGCCCGACCGCGACGTAGGCCGCCATGAGAGCGTTCCCGACGTGAAGGTCGGAGCCCTCGCCGGAGCAGTGCAGCTTGACGGCGGCGGCGTGCAGCTGAGAGCCCAGCAGGGGATCGGGCCGGCGGATGCAGGAGGTCAAGATGGCGACCAGGCTGTAGGCGTTCGGGCGGATTCCGACGAGCTGCATCTGCAGGAAGAGCTCCAGCGCTTCACCTGCTTGCCCGGACTTGGCGTAGGCGGATATCAGGCAGGTGTAGGAGACGACGTCCCTGTGACGCATTTCCCCGAACAGCTGCCGGGCATCCCCTGTCTCTCCCAGCTTCACATAAGCGGACATGAGAGAATTCATCAGTAGCAGGCTCTCGCCATCTTCTTCTTCTTCTTCTTTTTCTTCTTCTTCTCCTCCTCCTCCTCCTCCTCGTTGGGGTTTGTGGGGGTTCTTCTTCGCCACGGCGGCGTGCACGGCCCGCGCGAGCTCCAGGTCGCCGTGCCGGACGGCGAGGCGAAGATGGCCGTGCCACCTGAAACAAAGCGGAGCATCCTCCTCCTTCTCCCCCTCCCCTTCCCCCTCAGTCAGGAGCTCGGAAAGCTCTCTGGTGGCGTTCCTCTTCCGGAGAGAGATGGAGCGCCGCAGTCTTAGCGACGACGGGGCGTCGGCGGCGACGGAGAGAGAAAGATGTGAGTTGCTTGGCGATCTGGGCACCACCGTTGACTTGAGATTCCTCCGACGGGGTAAGCAGGCGGCGGAGGAGAGGGCGGCCGCGGCGGCCATTCGTCACACCGCGGCGGCGGATGAAGCGAACCCGATAAAATAAATATTAGACTTTACTATTCATGTAATATTTATCAGACCAACCGTATTTTTTTTATTTTTTTTAAGAATGTTCCAGATGCCCAAAAAAAATAGAAACCCACCCTGCTTCTAGAGGAAGGTCTCGGCTTGCATGTCCATGGGAGAATCAAGGGGTTCTTCCTCATCGAGCCCGGCGGAGGAACCGCGGCGGGGAGGAGGACGAGCTCCTCTCTGCGACGCCGCCTGTGCGGCGGCTCCGGCGGGGCTTGACCCTAGCGTCAGGGCCTGCTTCGCTCCGGGCGGCGGCGGCAGTGGATGAGGAGCCTGCGGACCTCCAGGGGCGTGGCCGAGCTCGTTCTGGTCACAGAACAGAGGCAGGTCAACGCAAAACGACCGGATATTCTTAGAACCCGCGGAAGAAAAATCCCGTAGGGGTTTCCCGTTCCTAGCGTTGACTTCGTGTCAACTTCTGTCCCGGGGTTGACTTGACTCAAGGGCTTGGCCTTGATCATTAATTTTCTCAAAATAATTAAGGCCCACATGATTCCACAAAACTGCGATTAGATGCAAGGAGGAAGGGATGGGATGAAAACCTGAAGATAACTGAGGATATCCGCCGGCGTTATCCTTTGACCTTCAGCTTGTATAGCTAAGATCCAACTCTGCAGCTTCTCCTGGACGATTTTTTAGGGATTTTTTTTAAAAATCTACATTAAGCAAACACAGAAGAATGACAGCGCACAAATATAGCAAAATAGATGCTCTAGAGGTAGACAAAAAAAGAAATATACATATATATAGATACATAAATAGGAATGGTAACATCATCACTGGTGGAAAGGAGCAACAACAGCTGAAGGAGAAAAATGCAGGGGCTCGTCGATCATTCAAGGTTTTGCGCAAGAACTGATAGAAAACAATCCCAAGAAAAAAATAAAAACCATAAGCTCTTCTCTTTTCAGGTGGCAGATATTTTCAAAAATATGAATATTAAAACCAGAGCGGTATACAAAATGAAGCGAAAACGAAGAATCAGATGTGAATCGGATTGCTCATCCAGTTCTCATAAAAACATGGCGAGATCGAATTAACAATAAAAGAAATGCCATTCCGAAATATTTAATTTTATTTTCTTTAAAGTAATAGAAGGTTAATTTTATTTTGTATCAATTTGAAATTTTCATTACTAGAAAAGAAGAGAGGCTCTGAGAATTATTGTCAGTCGATCACAGTCATAAGAAGTTGATCTTCATCGGTTCGCAGGACAGCAAATCTTCATTAGAAGATAAATGCGAAATCAATAAATCTTTGCTCCAGCAGGGACCTGTAATATATTCTTCCTATTTTGAATAGGGCACTTTTTTCATCCCCAAATGTTTCGATCCCAGTCCGAATTTGAGAATAGTCTCGCAATGTGCTTGATTTTGATTCATTTCATTACCATAATGGAGAAAGAACAGGAAGGAAATCGTGCAACTCGGCCGCAGGTTAAGCCAGATATGGGAGGACGGGAGGCGAAAAAAGATCATCAGACGAGTGAAGAAGGCAGAAAAGTCGAAGAAATAATCTCTTCAAGATCAGCGAAGATCACCCGATAGATTTCTTGGAGGTGAGAAGCAAGAAACAGTGAGGATATCGAGGATGATTGAAGCAAGCACATCAACCACGAAGAAGATGGAAGCACTGAGGTTTTCATCCTCGTTGTCAGATCTGCAGGCCGCCATCGATAAGTTTTCGTCTCTAGAAACCCCGAGCAATCGATGAATCTCAGCAGAAATGAGAGAAAAATAAATAAATAAATAAAATCCGCCGATCCATCTCTGCTCCGGCTGAAGGATTCTCACCATGCTGTGTTGTTCTCCGGCGCGGAAGGTCATCTTCTGGTGAGCTTCGACGGAGGCATACAGCTGGGAGATGGAGTTGGCCGCGGCTGTGAAGTTTTGGAAGACCGTCCTCTCGAGCTCCTCCAATGCTGCCTCCTCTTGTTTACTCCTCTTCGCCATTCTCTCTCTCTCTCCCTCACTCACTCCCTCACTCTCAGAGAACTCTTCCTTCCCAAAACCCCGATCTCTGTACACGCTTCTCACCCTCTCCTCTCCCCTCTCCCTTTTTCTTGAGTGAGTGAGAGAGAGAGAGAGAGAGAGAGAGAGAGAGAGAGAGAGAGAGAGAGAGAGAGAGAGAGAGAGAGAGAACAGGAGGGTAAAGCAGAATCACTGCTGAATCTGGTGTTCTTCCTGGTTCGGAGATGCATACGGAAGCCCCCACATCCTCTGAGATCGTCTCTCCGCGCCCAGAAACCAGATGAATCTGGAGATCAGCTACCGCCGGGAATGGCCGCGCTGAGAATTTAAGGGTTTCCTCTCAGATTCTCGAAGATTCCGAACGGAGAACCGGAATCCTCGCCAAACCTCTCGCCCCCCACCGGGATTTTCGTTGACTTCGGCAGCCGAATCAACCCCGGGAACAGAAATCAGCCCTGGCCAGTCAACGTCTACGCCACAAGCAGCTTAGGAAATGAATTGAAAGCAAGCTTCTTGCGGCGAACAGGGCGATCGATCGTTGACCTACGGCTTACATTTAATTATAATGGATGAATTCACAAATTAAATATTATCATAATTGGATGAAGAAAATATTACTATTATAATAATATTACATAAATATTTAATTATTAATTTATGACGTCATAGTACCGACCGTCAACTGTCTATCATCAGACTTAATGTTCACCGCATGGAGATCTAACGGCTGATATTCGTCGTGAACGATGAATCGCAAAAGCCCAAGTGAAAGCGTCTCCCACGTGGCAAGTGGGGCCCAGGTCGACGTAGAAATAACACGCAATATTCTGCGTAAAAGGATATCCTCAAGTTTAAAGGCGGGTGAATCGGGTATCCGTTATTATTATCGGCAAGTGAGTCACGGAAGGAGAGAGATAAACCCTAAACCCTCGAAGACAGGTTTCCTCCTCCAGAGCTCCCTGAGAGACCGCCCGGCAACAGGGACAGCAGAAGGAGAGGGAGAGGGAGAGGAAGATTAAGGCGAGATGCGGCCTCCGAGGGGTGGTGGCAGTTTCAGGGGGAGGGACGGCAGCCGAGGCGGCAGAGGGGGCGGGCGCTTCGGCGGACGATTCGGAGGCCGAGGAGGCGGCGGCGGCGGCGGTTTCTTCCGCGACGAGGGCCCTCCGGCGGAGGTCGTAGGTCAGGGCTCCCTGCTCGACTTGTTACACTCTTTCTCAGTCGATTTTCGTGCTCCATTTTACATGTTTGTCGTTTTTTTTTTGATCGACGGGACTGATTTTTGTTTTGGGAGGGCAGAGATATCGTCGTTCCTTCATGCCTGTGAAGGGGACGCCGTCACGAAGCTCACGAATGAGAAGATACCCTACTTCAACGCTCCTATCTACCTTGAGAACAAGACTCAGATCGGGAAAGTCGATGAGATATTCGGTCCCATCAATGAATCTGTGAGAACGATTTGCCACCCTTGATGATGCGCCTCCAGTTTGGAGGCGCCGCGCCGCGCCCTATTTTTCTCTGTCAACTTAGTGTTTGTGATTTTTGAACTGGGTTGCAGTACTTTTCCGTCAAGATGATGGAGGGCATCGTCGCCACCTCGTACGCGGAGGGCGATAAGTTCTACATCGACCCGGCTAAGCTGCTGCCCCTCTCGAGATTTCTTCCTCAACCAAAGTAAGGCCATTCTTATTCTTTCTCTCTGACTGTCTAGAAGTCGTGTTTTATCGACGACACCTTAAGATTTCTTGACTAGAGTGTTTTCTTCAGCTGAACGAACGAGAATCATTTCTCAATTCTAGTCTCCAAATTGTGCTGGATATCTTGCTGATTGTGGGTTGTCCGCTCGTTAGTGTGTCATCCCCATACCAGTTCTTTGCATGCCATTCTGGGAATCATAAGCTTAATAAAAAAAATAAAAAATCGGGTTCAAGGTTTCTCATGAGTTTCGATGTCTTATCCATTTTCGTTCAAGCATTATGGTTTAATCCCTTCACGAGTATTAGTTAAAGTTATTTTAAGTTATCTCTCAATTACATAATAACTTTCACAGCTTTGAAGTTCAAACAATTAGTCGGTACCCTGTGCATGACGTATTTGTCAAAAGATGACGAATACATGTGTGGTTTGGATACAACTGGGCAATGTTCTTCACTTTTAATCGCAGCCCAGAAGCTGGTGATTGAGACGACAATAGAAACTTTCATTTGGGTCCATGACTGATAAGCAGGTGACTCTTGCCTGGGCTGACGAAGCTGACGAATTATTATTTTGCTCATGTGCGCTGGGCAAATTGTTCTATTCTGGCTTATATTTTCCTACTGATTGTTTTTCTTCTTGATTCTATTTCTTAAATTAGATCATCAACCTTTGGTACTTATTGCATGTTTAACTCGCATCATTAGTGACCGATTAATAACAGCAAGAACTTATCACCTCCATAAGGCAAACGTGTCATGTAAAGGGAGGATTGGCATCAATCTGGCAGATCTGGCTGCATACATTTTAGCTGGTGAAATCTTATTTATGCTCATGTGCGCTGGGCTGAGTGAAGTCATTTCATAAACATAACATTGCCATCATAGTGAATATTTCGTTTTGGGCGTGCAATTATTTTATGCCGTCGTTTTGGTTTTTCTATTTATATGTGATTTAAATTTACAAGGATTGATTATGCTTCACGCTTTTCTCCAGGGGCCAGGCACAATCTGGTACCAGAGGTGGTGGGCGTGGAGGTAGAGGTGGTGGTCGGGGAGGAGCGCGTGGTGGTGGCGGCTTCCGTGGGAGAGGAGGGCCTAGAGGTGGAAGAGGGGGGCCTCCGAGAGGCGGTGGTCGTGGTTTTGGTGGGCGTGGTGGCGGTGGTTTTAGGGGACGAGGAAGATCATAAACAACATAATGTAACCTTGTTTATGGTTTCCTTGATGTTGAGTTCAAAGGGCATTTGCTTTCTGCTGACGCCGGGTATCCTCCTATCTTAGCCTCTTGATTTAGTAGAAGAAACCATTTGAAGGGAACTTTCATCTGACTGAAACCTTTATATGGTATTACGACTCCACACACTCTCTCTTCTCTTTCTCTGTTTTCGGTTGAAACCTGAATGTTCTGGGCTGTGATTCTTCTATCCTACGTTAGATCTCTGTTTCCATCTTTCTGTGAAATCCTACCGAAGGTGTTAAGTTTTAATCTAATCCACTGGTTTAATCTGGGGGCCCTTTTTTGATCAATATCCGTTAATCATGATTGTTCAACAGGTTTTTTCTGCATCCATGGCCGACTTTTGCAGGGTGTTGTCCCCATCACAAACACTTCATATCCACACTCCCAATTGGCTTATGAAAGAATTGTGGGTAATTTTTATTTTTATTAATTTTTCAGGGGGTGGGTGAGGTTGGACGAGAGTTCCTCTGTGGAGGGTCTGGGCGATTATAGGGATTTAAATATAGTAGTACCCTTTTTAGGAAACTTAGCTGAATCGCAGTGTTACAAGAATCTCTGCCAAGAGTGTCACACGTCTGTCTTGTTACCTATTGGGTGCTTCTGTGGCGCTCTGTTTTTTTCTTTTTTTATTTTTAAATTCTAGATTTTTACCAGCAGTAGAAGCATGGAAAATTAATATTTAACAAAAGAGCAAGTATTTTGATATAGGAATATAATTTAAATTCGAAAATTTCACATCTGGGGTGCATTTCAAGTAAGCTCATATTTGGGAAACTAAGCCATAAGGTTTCTCAGCTGTTGAAACTTTTCAATAGAAACTATGCTTGATTGGTTTGAAATTCATGGTAGGGCGAAGAGTTGGTATCCAGATAAATAACCAATATAGTATTCGATTAACGTGTGAATGGACTGTGCTTTGATTTGAGTATTTCCCGATCTCAATGGGGGTTCTACTCAAAGATATTACCTTAATTCAGTTCAATAATCCGAGTAGGCTGTGCTGAAACATATACGTATGGCATCTTCTTATTGATTTCTGCCTATGGTCGTTTATATATTTCTTTGAGACTAATGAGGAATCTCTCTCTCTCTCTCTCTCTCTCTGAGGGATTCAAAGTCTGCCTACTCGCTTTTCCTCCACCGTATAAGGCCAGGTCCGTTGACACAACTTACCATCCTGAAAAGGTATGACACGGCAATTCCTTAGAATTTTGTCTGTGGAACATGAGAGAGAGAGAGAGAAAGTCAAATGACAGCGGAACTAACCATGAAGAGGATCACACAGATACAGAGCATCTTGCGCCAGGCAAGGACTAGACAAAAGAATTGGCCTCATCATCTCCACTGTCACAAGGCATCACAGAGGAAAGGGGGGGGGGGATGATCGGGGGAGAGAAACAAACAATTGCACTACACCCAAGGGCTCAAAAGAATTTCTCTCTCCTCTCTCTCTCCTCTGGAGCGCCTCCTTCTTTAGCTCCCCCTCTCACCAAGGCCAAAGAGGGGCCCACGATGCATATCCTCAATCAAGCGGGCCAGGCCTGGTCCCAGTCCTAGTTCAGGTTGCAGTTCTTCAAGTAGGGATGGTCATACTTCACGTACTTGGTCCAGTAGGACCTGTACCTCGTAATGGCGATCTCCAACCACGGCTTCATGTTCCCGTTGTAGTGGACAACAGCCGCCGAGTCTATCTCCGTGCGGCTGATGCTGGGGTTGTAGCCCAGCCCGAGCACATGCCACGACTTGTCCAGCGGATGCGTCAGCTTGTAGAAAGTCAGCAGGCCCGGCGGCAATGTTCCGAGCTTCCACAGCACCCTGTCTTCATTCTGCGCAGACGGCCATGAAATCAATGATGTGGGCACATATGAACACATTTGTATGAATATGCAGAGGTTGAAATTCTGGAGGAGGAGGGGCAGGGAGGACGCACCATGCTTTGCCATTTGTGGTAGATGCCAGTGATGTCCTTCTCTTTCCACTCCTTGAGATCGAAGATGTTCATACCGTAGGCCCAGCCGCAAGCGTTTGGATTGAAGTTCCGGGCGATGTGAGGGTTGGAGAAGTTCAGGTACTTGTCGAAGCGATGGAAGCTCTCCCCGCAGGTCTCCACCGCGCCGTTGACCTTGCCCTTGAGGTCAACCGCCCACAGCCCGGTCAGATCCTTCTGGACGACGATGTCGTCGTCAAGGAACAGGATCTTGTCCAGCTTCGGGTAGACTTGCGGGAGATAGAACCGCAGATGGTTCAGCATCGACAAATATTTTGGGTTACGGTACTTGAGGTTGGAAGCCCCGGCTGAGATGGTGGTAGGGTGGTCGGCCTTGAAGTAGTACTCTTTCATGGCGGCTGACTCCAGCTGCCGCAGCACCGGGCAGTAGGACGAGTTCAGCCACTTGAAGTCGTCCACATTTTCCACGTGGATGGTCGCCTTCCCCGGTGGGTTCTGCAGGAACCACATTTTCATGGCCCCAAAGTTCAGTTTATCAGTGACGAGGTGGAAGACGTGCTTCTCCGGCTCCTGCACCATCACCCAACCGAATGAAGTCCATCAGTTTTAAGTAGAAAAAGAATGAAAGTTAGAGAGAGATAGAGAGAGAGAGAGAGATAGAGAGAGATAGAGATAAAGAGAGAGAGAGAGAGAGAGAGAGGATGAGCAGCGCCGTTCACCTTGGCATTTAAAACAGCCGAGTTGACCACCACCGAGGTGGCCAATACATTGTCGGAGAAGAGAGCATAGTGGTAGAGATTTGGGTTTTCCAGGTTTTCACTCCTGGGGAACTTTCTCTTCTCTGGCGGCAGGCGGTGGTAGTCGATGGTCAGGCGCAGAGACAAGCAGTGGATGCCGTTGGGGATGGTCTTCGCGGCCAACTGGCTTAAAAAGGCGCTCTGCTTCTTCAGGCCCCTAACCTGCTCATCCGCTGACTGAAGCATCACCCTCAGCTTCTGAGCCACCGCCTTGCAGTCGTAAAGTTGTTCTCTAGCTTTGGAAAGGAGTTGACCCATAGCTTTGATTCTCTGGGGGACGCTGAGGTATCACCACATGGGAACAAGAGGCTTTGGATTGACTTGAAAGGCCGAAATGGATATAAAAATGTGGAAGCATGCAAGTAAAGGGAGTGACAAGAACAGCAGGACACCTGTGGTGCAGATCGACATCAGAGCTTGTGTCTCCCAATGCACGTTGACTTTCCTTGAGGCGTGCCATCAGCTCCTGGAACAAGTCGAGCTTATTCCTTGACTTTGCAAGGATGGCGTATACCCTGGCCATGATCATTTGATCTCTCATCAGGTGTACGGTTGTATCGGAATTCTCATTCTCGTTGTCTCGCCGCCAGATACTGTACTTTCCCAAAACCGCAGAGTCAACAGATTTTGAGCGTTCAATGGCTGCATTTTCAAGTTTAACAGTTGCTGCGACATCCGATTGGACCAAATCCATCGCCCTCTTTCCACGCTTTTTCTCTCTCAGTTGCTGGAAGTAACAAGTGGACAGTTGATTCAAGATTATTTTCAGAATGTAGAAACACTGCACAAACACACACACACACACTGACTGCTGTGTGTGTGTTTTTCAACAAATCTACACTAGAATGAGAAAATAATACGCATCTCCACAGAAAGTAGAGCATTTTGAGTTTCACCAATTTCGCTGTTTCTTTGCATGATTGTCAATTCCAGATAAAACACAAATTGGAAACTATTTGCAAATCAGGT
Source organism: Spirodela intermedia (assembly GCA_902729315.2). Taxonomy (NCBI): domain Eukaryota; kingdom Viridiplantae; phylum Streptophyta; class Magnoliopsida; order Alismatales; family Araceae; genus Spirodela; species Spirodela intermedia. Next base: position 4,649,630 of record LR746273.1, read on the forward strand.
CCAGAGGAAGAATCCTTCAGGACCAAAAGTGCCAATGATGATCATAAAATATTGCTCAGTATACTAGTCAAGATGCTGACTGAAGTTATTGAATTCATCAGACAGTTTCCGATTGATTCCAGGGATACTGTCTATTTTCCAAAAATAATGCTATGATTCTTTGTTACTTGAGAAATATTTTATAGATATACTCTTATGAAACAATAAAGTCACCTCAAAGACCTGGAAAGAACTAACTGCTCACTCTACCATGCAGACGAAGTTGATTCTTCAATTTTGAACTCGGAATAAATAAGAATGAATAAATTTAACTAAGAACACGGGAAGAAATGTAACACATGAAAAAAATTTACCCGCCGCATCATTTTTGCCTGAGAATCAAGCAGGGAACTTCCTGCAACATTGCGAAAATGGAAAGAAAAAAAATCTGAATAATGAGAAGCTTCATCTGAATAAAGTTGAAGGTAAAGAGCAAATGAGTACTCGATGATCACCAGTGTCATCTTTATTTTCTTTGCTCCGTTTCATCAAATTATTAGCTGTAGCCACATTGGACTGTTTGGCATGAGGGATCTCATCTTGTTCAGCGACTGAACCTGTCTGTTTTGGCTCCTACGAATAAATGACGCATACGACAAAGTCAATGCATGTAATTTTCTTCCCAGACCTTGGCATGAACTTATAAATGAGCAAGAAAAAAAACATAATTACCTCTGGCACGGAACTATTAATTTCGCTGGGATGGTTTAGACCTTCAATTATCCACGAAGATGACAGATAGTTTTTTCTTAAGTAATCAAGACTCCACGGACCAAGGTCATCTTTAGCCTTGTTGATAGCATCTACTACCTGGCAAGGGAAATCCCAAGAAACGGATAACATCTCAAGTTTAATAATTGACTATTCATGCATAGGTGACTCAAAAGCATTCACCATAAGATGCAAATTATTGAGACACATGCACTCACCTCTTTGGTAAGATAAGACTTCATGTGTTGCATAGCTAACTGCTCTCTCCAATCAATCTGCCAAAAAAAAAAAAGAGTCAGAAAGAAACGCAAAGAAACTACTGGAACTGTTGTAAGCAGAAAGGAAGAAATATGTTCTCTTAATTTGGTACCTGTCTTACAGATAAATCTAAGCCATCTGTTTCACCTACAAAAAGATAAATCTACTATTAAACAAACTTGAACGAGCTCGCCCCTATTGAGCAGAAACTATCAACTTTGCAAATATAATGTATACTTGAGAGTAGATAGGAAGAAAAAAAGGTAGAACAACAATATCACCTTTTTTAAGTTTCAAGACTGTAAAGTGTTCATCCTTAGTTCATAGAAGATGAGGGTTAAAAGTGATGCTTCAGGTTTAAAGGGTAACAGCAATAGAAAGAGAACTAACGAGAAAAATTAAGTCCAGTTTCTAGGAGGGTTAAGTGTTCAGAAGTAAAATTCCTAGCAATGTTAGAATTAAGATCCATCAAGACCAGTCTCCTGTTGTCCTCTTCTTGTTTAACAGCGATCCAAACTCAAGCTCGACTAGTAGTTATTTCCTCCTACGGTTCAAGCTTAATAATCGTATATGATGTTCTTGAAAAAGATAGTTTCAGGTTCCTAGTTGGAATTTCAGGAGAGGAAACGGACTGTTCCCAAAAACAAGGGTAGTAGCACTTCATTCATTAAGCCCACTTGTGTCAATTATATGTTCAAGTTATTGTGGGATCACAGAAGGTCAAGGACGATGCCTTGGCAGAGTTTAACCAGTTTGTATCAAAAGTCTTCATAGTATGACGATTATCTCAGAAGTCTTCGCAATGCAAGGATTGTGTTGGTAAAGTGTTTACCATCAAACCGAAAATTACCCTTTTGTTGCTATTAATCTCTTTTTCTTTATGAATACCTAAATTTCCCGTTAGATATCAAATGCAGTAGCTTCTACCTTCCTAACGAATTCCTGCATCAACTAGATGTCAAACTTTTAATGGATAGATGCCAGTATAAAAACCTATTAAATAAGAAACACTGCACCAAACATATGCAAGCATTTCTCACCTTTATAAAACGAGACGAAACCCCAAAAGGCTATAAAGCTTACAAAAAAGACCATACAATATGAATCTCCAGAAAAGCCTTCAAAGTATCCATGATACAATCTCACCACCAAAAATATCTTCCTGAGTAGTGCTCAAGTCTCTGGATCTTCTTATGTCAATTTTTCACCTCTCAGATCCGCAGGGTCACATGGATCATTATCTACCACACCATTTATTGCAGCCTATTACAACAGCTGTTGTAACATACAAGCAATTTTTTAGTTCTGACTGTATGTGCACACATCTTTTAAGAGGAATACTTACATCTCACCCACACCTGCTTGAAGAAGCAGGATCGAGTAGGAGCTCATACAGAGCATCCTTCTGTCATCCATCATATGTCACAAAATACTCAAGTAAGTAAGCAACTTCAATCATCATTGTGTTTATGCATGATATGCAGGTTAACTTCTGCCATCTCTCCCAAAGCTACTCAGAATCAGATGCCCAATGAACTCCGCTTATTTACATGGGTAGCATGTAATCCTCAAGTCTAAATCAACCAAAGAAACCTATGACACTAAAAAAAAAAGGAATTCAGATTAAATTCCTTGCCCCAATAACAACAGCTCTGTCCGTTTCAGTATCAACAAGTGATTGCATGTCACTAGCTGTAGTTTACATTGATAGTCCCAACCTTTGGAACAAAGAAAGGAATTATCTTGCGAGACCTCAAGTTAAGGTGAGAAATTGAGCAACGGCAATTAAAAAAGAAGTGAGACATAAGAAGGCACGAGCATCATGAGGAAATCTAAAATATAATTTAAGAATTAAAGGTGATAAATTGAGAAAAATTAGAGGGTTTCTTCACCACTCAAACAAGAAAAAACGTGGAGATCGGAAGCAAATGCTGGAGTATGCCATTCTCTAATGCATTAATTCACAAGAAACAAAAGAAGGTGGAAACGTGACGTCATCCAAGATCAGTCTTCAAATTGGAAATCAGATGCAAGCCCTAGATATTTATGTTCGACAAGTTATGTCTCCAAAAGACATAATTTGCATCGGACAGATCAACTTGGGATACAAAGCTGCTGGTTTTCCTATAACTGTTTCTAATAGGGCCATAAAAAATCTTCATTTTTTTTATACATTTACACCATTATTGGATAACTAGGAATTCCACATGGTTCAAAGGCAGCCATTCCCTAGAGGCTAACCAGAGTAAAAAGGTTTCATCGTAGGAGGTTAGCGTTAGATGGAAAGCCATCTGACAAAAGCCAAGCAAAGTCAAGTAATTTCGTTTTACTTGTCCTATGCCGTCCTATTGCTGATACAAGAGTGGTGATGTGAATGAGGTATATAACATGCGGGTGCATAGATGTTACTGAAAACTGAACAACGTAAATTGCTTGCTAAATATTCTGCATATTAAGGATTTTTATAAATAAAAGCCCGGGAGACTTTTTATGACACAAACAAGAATACCGTAAACAAAATCATATATCATCATTGCAAAAATAAAAAACTGTGAAATAATTATGACTATTGAGCCTCTGGTTATCATACAATTCCTAGCATGGAAGTGCAAGTGTATAAACACTTAGAAGTTGTTCAAGCTGTTAGAAAAATAACTGACCATTTATCGTTGGGGTATGGATCATCCGTGATGCAAGGAAAAGCAAAGGTGTGAGGGCACATATGAAGAGAAAAAGGGCAATGGGGGAGCGGAAGCCACTACTGCCTCCATTCCTTTGAAGACCAGCGCTGGTGTTGATGATAGAACTCCGCTTTGAAGGCATGATCCTTCAGTTACAAATTCTGGGTTAAGAACCATGAGCAAAACGTCAGATAGCAAAGTATAAGGTCATGCAGAAGATGCAAAGAAACACTAGTTTCTATCCACTGCCAGAGGGGAAAGAAATACTGTTATTGTATTTTAAATTTGCAAAAATATGTAGCCAGACTCCTTTCCCTCAATAAAGTCACACATTATCTAAACTCTATTCATCCCTGAATGTTTCTTTTTGTTCGATATGTTGAATAGTTTAATATCATTCTGGCTTTTGGTCTCCATAGAAAAATCACATCAGGCTTTACCATTCATGTTGAATTTATGGAGTAACCTCATGTTTAAAATCCATCACACAGCAACCAAGGTGATTAACCAAACAAACATCTTCAGACAGGATTCTTTAAGGGGTAAAAGCTCACACAAATGCAACTGCTCTGGATTAATTTTATAACTTTACCGTTAGGGAATTTTTTTTAAAGAAGAAGATACCTTTTAGAGATTCCCTGTTTCATAAAATAAAGGTGTAGTCCTCACAATTATTCTCATCTTGTCCATAAAAAAATATTTTTCGATGGAAAGTTTACGAGATCTTCAACATCTTTCGAGCAGTATTATCTATCAGACAACTTTCGAATTTATCCTTCCGTTCAGAAGTGGCCGCCCAGAAGCTTGCACATGTCGTCATATTTTATAGGTTCCATGTCTTTATTCAGTCATACTATTGGTCGTAATAAACAATCCCCGGGAAAGAAGAAATGCGAAAGAAATGTGACAGGGAACATTCAATCAGCACATGACCAAGGGGAAACAAGGAAATCCGCATATGATGTCCCTTACTAGACCATAGAGTTTCTTCAGGCTTAAACGTGGCCTACGATCATCACAGGTTATTTGCTGTTCTTGCCACTTATTTGATTTACATATAGTAGCTATAATGACTCGAATTTGAAAACATATGCCGTAGTATCTCCAAGGTACTAGAGAACACAAATATCACTATCAATTACATGAGATCTCTCAGAACTAACCTTAGAGCTCATAATAGTGAATACTTCACCAAATCCCTTGATGAACTCGTAAAAAGTTCAAGATTTCCTAATCCAAGTTCATATTGTGTTCGTTAAAATATTATATGGTCTTTTGATCGTAAGTGATCACATTACCTTTTTCATCTCAAGGATAAGTTAAAGCCTGTTACCGTTGATGTCTTCTTTTTTTATGTACGTTCCAAGCTAATAAGGTACTTTAAGGACGAATAAACAAATAGGAGTACCTAAATGTTTTGTTTCATTGAATAATAACCATATGGTTAAGGACAGCAACAGGGCAGCCCAGAAAAACAAGCTCGCTCAGTCATTCAAATGCCTTTAGACCTGCTTGCTCAGTGATTCAAATATTTTTTCCCTCTATAGTGCCTAGAAAAACATGGATTTAGGACTCTAAAACTGTGACACCAGGTCCCTCGGTTGGCTAAAACGCTGCTTCTGTCATGTCAAAATTTGGCAACGGTATCCTAGAGTGTGAGGGATCTAGAAGTTGACAGCATAGTGTTCTCACAGAAAATTTCTCCTTAATTTGGAAAGAGTAGTACCACGAGAAAGAACTAGAAAACAGGAAAGCGAGAATCATAGTTGCTCTTCTTTGAAATTATAGCCAATCGTCCACGAAGAGAAACCCAGGTTTCTCTTAAGAACGACAACCGTCCACGTGCGTGCTTCTCAAAGCCAAAATGTCCAGAGCCTGGGCAAAACCGGCACGGGGCAGAAACCCACTGGCGAACAAAATGGCGTAGAAATCTACACCCCCCGGGCAGATAACATGGTATCAGGACCCCCTCGTCCACCGAATAAGTAGATCTCCGCCACGCCCTCTTCTAGGCCAATCGCTGGATCTGGACCACCCGACTCGGAGAAATCCCCCGAACAAAGAAGAAAGCCCCCAATCTCCCCACCAAAGCTACCGCCAAAAATCCCCCCTCCCCCACTCTTTTCCCGCAAACAATTCCAACGCCAACAAGTATACCCCCCTCGTAGCCATTCCCCATGGAAACAAAACAAAGAAAGAAGAACCAAAGCAGCAGCCGCGACAGAGATGAGACGGGGACAATTACCGAGAAGGCGAAGCCGCCACAGCCAACGGCGAGCCCCGGAGCACAGATCACACTCGATCCGAGAGCTCCTCGGACATCGACACACCTCACTCGTTTACCACCGGCGAGAATATTTCCTTGCGCTTCCGCCGGCGGTGAATCTCCGCCGACTCAGTCCTATAGTACATCAGCAGGATCCGAACCGTTAAGACCGATATAATATCGGGTAATACGCCAGTCGGATCCTGACGGTGGGGGCGGGCGGCGGAAATTACACTTTAATCACATAAGAAATTAAAAAAGAAGCCCTCTGAGCCCCGGTTTTGTCTGAAAAGTTTAAATTAATGTTAAGCACGTGGAAACTTGAGAATAGCAAAATGGATGCCAAAAAATTTATAATTTTATTTATAGCTTGAAACTAGGTAGAATTATTAATTGGAACGGTCAATGGAGTCGTTGTATCGGTTGGGCCCAAATTTTCGAAATTGGGCCTTGAAAATCGTCTTGTATTGAAAAATTGGCCCAATAACGTACCGGCCAAAAGTCAAACCTGTCATTTTTTTGTCCATATACCAGTACCACGCTAGCTACACGACAGCCTCTCTCTCTCTCTCTCTCTCTCTCTCTCTCTCTCTCTACTTGGAGAAGGGGCTTGGGACTTGTAAGCCTTTATAGAGCCCGGGCCCTGGACCAACCCTGTTCACAACCTTCGAGTATATATAATCCATAGCATCAGGCTAATGATGGATTTTCAAGAATTTATTACCACGAAAGGGAAGAACAAGGAACAGGTGCTCTTCCTCCATGCTCAGATCAGTCTTAGAATCAGGAAGAGGAGACTTATTAATGGGAAGACAGGGAAGAAAGAGGAGAGAGAGAGAGAGAGAGAAGGTATTTCATGCCTCCCAGCCACGGAGGATGGTGGCACGGGCGACCCGGTTGACGCCGAGGGTGAAGGCCCCCATGCGAAGATCGCAGGCGTGGGTCCCGCACATCTCCTTGAGGTCTCTGAACCCCTTGGTCATGTAGGACTGCAGCTCGGCGTTGACCTTCTCCTCCTCCCACATGAAGCCCTGGATGTTCTGGCACAAGCAGAAAGCAGGGAAGAAGAAGCACGATGAATCCACGACACGTGGGCATTGATAGAGTTAAATGGACCCGAAAGATAGCCCATTTTCTTGCCACGTGGACCTTCCACTGTCACTCCACGTCGCCTCTCTCTCTCTCTCTCTCTCTCTCTCTCTCTCTCTCTCTCTTAGCTAGCATGGAGAGTCAGATTGGGCATGCTATTTCACTGTCCATGAGTATATTTTCTGGCACAAAGGAGCAACCATATAAATCACAGTGCTGGATGTACAAGAACAGCCTTTAATAAGCCATTTTTGGAGCATTAATAATCAGGATCCCATCATCCTCTGACAATGAACACATTTTTTTCCCATAAATAACGAAAAGATGACTTTAGAGCACTAAGATTGTGCCTCATATTATTTCATATTTATGGACATATCTTAGGTGGTCAGTAGATCAGAACAGTCTTCAATATTTACAACTTTACCTTGTTTAGTAATGAATGCCACTTTATTGTTTCCTATTCACGAAGATATTTTGCCATAAAAAGAAAAGGAGCAAGGAATTCACCTGAACCCACTCAAAATAACTCACAGTGACTCCCCCACTGTTTGCAAAAATGTCGGGCAGGATGAGAACGCCCTTCTTTGACAGAATCTACAGGCAGAAGAGATATAAAAAAATTATTAATTAATTAAAAAAATAACAATGTCCTCATGTTTGTAGATATAAATTGAACCAGATGCCCACCTCATCTGCTTCTGGGTCGGTTGGGTGGTTTGCTGCCTCAATGATGTATTTGGCCCTTATCTCATTGGCATTTTCCCTGAAAATATGAAATAATTTTCTTTCCTAATAACTCAATATTATGCCCTTAATAGCATAATTAAAGGCATTTTCCATCAAAACATGAAAGAAAGAAAAATAATCTGAGTTTTTTAAAGTGGGAATTGACGGAATCAGTTTTAAATTGGAAAAAATAATAACTTAAAATGGAAGACATGAACCTGTTTATCACACCACCAAGAGCAGCAGGAATCAGAACATCGCAGTCCTCCGTCAGTAGAGACTTTGGATCGATGGCATCTCCACCGTCAAATCCTTTGATCCCGCGATTCTCCCTGGAATATTTGAGCAGGCTCGGTATATCAAGGCCCTTGCTGTTCTTTATAGCCCCAGTGACGTCGCTGATTGCAACAATTTTGCCACCAGCTTCACTGATGAGTTGGGCAGCCCAAGATCCCACATTGCCAAACCCCTGGATTTTCAGATGGGCGCATGTCAAAAAAGGAAAAAAAAAAGGCTAAAAAAGATTAAATGGGTTGGTTCCAGGCACGGTCATGCTTTCCATATCATTAATCTTTGGTTACTTTTTTTTTATTTAATTACATCGATTGAAGAAAGTGTGGCATCTCCCATTTCTTGAAGAACTTTAGTCGTTTTTCTTTCCTGTATTTATGATTTCTTTAAGGGAATAATATTACATGAGACGGGTTGAAGGCTAAAACTCAAAATCACCGGCAGAGACATGCATAAACAGACATAAAATATTATATTTTTACTAAAATGCTGAAGAAAGGCTCACATCAGAGATATTGTGTAATAAAAACTAGAGATGACAAATCCCGCTCAGAATCTGAATAACCTGAATGACAAATCTCTGGCCGGAGACGCTTTTCCCATGCTCTTGTAGCAATGCTTGCGTGGCAAATAGAACCCCTCTTCCTGTCGCGGCATCCCTACCCAGAGAGCCCCCAAGGTCCTGATCCAAGAAAGAAACAAAAAAAACAATAAATAAAAAATTGATGGACAATTAAATAGTGCTTAATTAATTATGAGATAAAAAAAATTAAGAGATTCTTAAACGGGAATAGCCTATTAAATCAGAGAGCAGAACCCATTGAAGAAACTGTCACAACAACAAGCACAATAGCTCTTCATTAGTCGTCCTCTTCTTGTTAGTACCCACAAAATAATATGGACGGGAAATTATCACAAATAAATTATCTAATATTTTTTCCATTTTTTATTTTCCATCATCTTCTTAATACACCAGAATGGAATTGTATTGACATGAAATTGTCACCGCAAAGTAATCTGATTTTTTTCATTTTTCGTTATCTTCTTAATACCACAACGTGTATATAGAAACAGTATTGATTATGAAATTATCTCCATCAGATATCCTGACAAATTAATTTTATTCATATTTTAAAAAAACACAGGATGTATAAAGAAACAATGCTGGCCATGAAATTATCACAAGAAAGGTAATTTGAAGTCCTTCATTTTTCATTTTTCTTCGTATTCCAAATATCCAGAACATGTATAAAAGTAATTTGGCTATGAAACTACCAAAAAAAATATCTGACAAGTTCTGCATATATAGGGTAATCTGGCCATAACATTATAAAAAAAAAGAGTCTGAAACATTTCATTTTACTTTTCATAATCTGTTAAATAACCAGAATTTATATGGAAATTGTATCACCACAAAAAGAATCTGCAGAACTCACAACAGGTTTTCCAGTGACCACTGCTGGTGAATAGCCGTGAAACTTTGAATATTCGTCCAGTATCCAAGCCATTGTCTGGAATAAATCCCAAGAAGGGCAGATTGGACATCAGAAGAACCCCAACCATATGATCAACTTACTTAAAAAAATAAGGAAAGAATCACCACCATGCCAAAAAAATTATGAATCAAGGTAGAATGAACATCAGAAGAAGCCTAACTATCTTAAGAAAATAGAAAAAAAAATCCTCTATCCCTCAGAAGAAAATTTAAGAGCCAAAGATATGACCAAATTGTTTTCAAATCCCCACCTTCATAAAAAAAACTACGGCATGATCTAAAACTAGAGAAAACAATTGTGAACAGAGACCTGAGGATTAGTGCCCATATCAGGTGCCGGGACATCAGTGTGAATGCCGATCAGATCATGGATCTTCTGCGTGAACACTCGAGTGAGTCGCTCAAGCTCAGACCTGCTCAGCTCCCCTGGGTCGCAGCCTATTCCTCCTTTGGCACCTCCATAAGGGATGTTAGCGACAGCTGTCTTCCATGTCATCAGCTGCGCTAAGGCATTGACCTCATCTGGGTCAACCTATAACCACCAAAAACACACCTCCATCATCAACTAGTGCACAGAAAGATCTAGTCTTCTTTCATAGCGGAACAAAAGAAAAAATAAGTGGAATCAACTCAAATATGTATGCACATGGCTTAACTAATACAAATACTTTTCATTCTATATTACTATGAACCCAAATTAGGAAAAAGAGCCCCTCGAATCACAAGAAAAATTAAATCTACAGTGATAACTGACAGCATTGAGATGCCCCATCGACCGAATGAATCTTGAGTGGCAGCGGCATTGCAGAATAAGAATTAATGTGAAGAAATATAACAGATAAAAAATAATCAAAACCGACCTCTGGATGGTATCTAATCCCTCCTTTCATAGGACCCCGGGCATTGTCATGCTGAATCCTGAATCCCACAAAAGAAGCCAGCGTGCCGTCATCCTTGGGGATCGTGCATTCAACCTGCAGTCCATCCAAAGCCGCTGAGCTACAAGAAGAGCAAGAGAGCATCGCCATGGCAACGCCTGAAGATCCCACCTTCTTTAAACGCAAAAACTTCCAGAAGATGAAAAACATGTAGAGATGTTTTCAAGAAGAAGACGACGACGACGAAGAAGAAGATGAAGAGGAAGGATAATAAGTCGAAGACGAAGAAGAAGATGAAGAAGAAGACAAAGAAGAAGATAGGTGGCATTACGGGTGAGAGCTGGCAAACGCGCTAAGCAATATGAAGAACAGGAGAGCAATCCATGGAAGAGCCAGAGAATACCGCTGTCGCAGAACCCGAATAGCCTAAAAAGAGGAGATCTTCGAGAGAGGAACAAGTTTTATCGAACTCAAAAACTTCCAAAAGAGGAGGGAGGAATGAAGACATCTTCAAGAGGAAGAAGAAGAAGATGATGATGATGATGATGATGATAGTGAAGAAGAAGCTGGAGAGCTTTTCTGGCAGATCATAAAAATGAAGAGGAAAAAGGAGCGCCCTGGCCTCTCCTACCTTGATCTCTCTGAATGGGATCAACAAGCTCTTCTCCAACTTGGAGTCCAGCCCCAGAAGCGTGGCTGCCCTCTTGAAGTTCCTACTTGTGGCCGCGAGCGCATTCATGGCTTCTCACAATCCGCACGTCGAAACCTTCTGAGAAGGGCAGAAGAAACACCGCAAATCGAGAATCACAGAGAGAGGAAGGAAGAAGACATCATCAGGAAGAAGACGAAGGACGATCCCCCTCCCCTACCCCCAACCCCCGAACCGGAGCCCAGAGGACCTGCCGACGCGGAGATTCGACGACGCAGAAGGAGAGATCTCAAAGGAAGCCGTCACTTGTCCCCCGTCCTCCTCACGGAGGGTCGCCCCTCTTGAAATAGCAAGCTCCAATGGCTGCCATGTCACATCCAAGTCAGAGGATCGCATTGGATCCGAACCCCACGTGGGGAAAAGACTAGGGCATCCACGGCCGATGATAAGCTTGGCTCGAGGTCAATGTCAACGATCTGCCAGCCTACTTTGACCCTTCTAAGTTCGCAGAAAATAGGAGCGGCGAATTCGGAGACGGCCCTTTAGGATAAGCTCAAATTTTCTAAGAATTTCCCGCCCAAATCTCGATGATCGACGGAGGACGAAGATGGGGGATTCTTGTGGACGTACCGGCGGTCAGGGAATGACTCCTCCAATCTCTGGGCGATCCCGGAGCGCAGATCTGGCAAATGAACAGCCAACGTTAGGATTCATGGCGGGGGCTCTATCGGAGGAGGAAAGGAAGAGAGTTGGCACCTCCACCGACGGCCGCAGCAGCGGAGGAAGAAGAAGATGTTGGAGATGAAGAAGAGGAACTCAGCTTCTCTCCTGTCCAATGGGAAGAACTCGGCTACCCTCTTGCAGAGTGCAGAGTGTCAGGGAGTATCGTATAAATGGGCCATCTCGAAGAGAGAGAGTGTGTGTGTGTGTGAGAGAGAGAGAGAGATTCTTTCTTGCCTTTTACAGTAGACGGTGTGTTCTCTCTCTCTCCCCCCACATCTCGGTTGGCTAGGCAGAGAACCCTCGTCGAATCAGGGTAGGGACATAAAAGAAGCAAGCTGAGGGAGCTCCCAAGACTGTTACAGAAGGGAGAGAAACACAGAGAGAGAGAGGGAGAGAGAGAGGATCAATCACTTCTCCATGACAAATCGCATGATTCTGTCATTTCCCAGGATGCCCAGTCGTCAGGAATCCAAACGTCACCGACTCCACGGCGGAGAGATCACGCACATCTTCATCTTTTCTCAAGCGTGTATTGATGGGTCCGACGGAACCTTTGCCCCAACACAGAGAGAGAGAGAGAGAGAGAGAGAGAGAGAACCCGACCTAACTGAGGATTCCATGGAGGATCTTCAAACCTTTCCAGTAGAGAAAGAGAGAGAGAGAGAGAGAGAGAGAGAGAGAAAGAGAGAGAGAGAGAGAGAGAGAGAATGGGGTTCTCGTCGTCCCCACGATTCTCCAAGGTGGCAGCGTAGGATTCCACCCGCAGAAGCGGGAGGAATCGGGTGCCTGCGATTCCCCGAGGTAGGGGACGACAGACAGCGGAATCCTTTTCCCGCATGGATCATGAGTGAGCATCCATCTTCACTCGTTGCAGTTGGATCGTGTGTGGGCATCCATTGATGAACCCTAAAACCACTTTAGAATGATCTTCTTCCTCCCACCTCGACCCAATCGGCAGGACGCTCCGTGAAGGGTGACGACGCCGCCGCCGCCGAATCAGGAACCTCATTCTCTCATCTACCTATTACAATAACCTTCCCCCCCCTTCCTCCATTCTCCGGGTTTGCACGATTCTAGCCCAGATTCTTGCAGAGGAAACGATCTACAACCATACAGGCCTAACAGGCCCCAAATGGCTCGACCCATCTTCAGTGTCTAGCTATCTAGGCTAGGGAGAGAAGAGAAAAAGAGAGAGAGAGAGGCATGGGGCATGAAGATAGTGATGAAAGCGGCCTTCTTTTTCTTTTTCCGTGCTTGATTCTGGCGCCCAAAATCGGAAAGAATGAAGACCTTGAACATGCCGATGATTTATTGAGATATTATTTTTAATTGAATTATATAACATAATGCACAAGAAAAAGACACGAAAATTTGAGTTATCTACCTTATCGTCGGCATCCCGGCCATGGATTCCCGCCGGTTAACGGTTCTCTGACACGTGGCAGCCGCCATGGGCCTCCAAGGCGGGTTTGGCGACGATGGGCGCTCCCTGGTCTTCACTGCGACGAGGCTTGGCGAGAGTAGGGGGAACCCTTCCTGCTGCAAAAGGGTACTCTTTCTCTCTCTCTCTCATCAACCTGTCCACACTGGGCATTGATTTACTGCCACCGAATGATTTTCTTCACAGTTTCTGATCTGGAATGAGATGCAGGTGGATCGTTTGCGGGGAATGAGGGAAGTTCCCTGTGATAATTCCTAGGGATTGAGCCCTCATCGTCAGCGAGATGGAAAGCCTCATCTTCAGCGGGATCTCCGGATCCTCACTCGACCTGGATCGTCAATTAGGGGAGATTACCGCCGATAGAGATTAACGTCGAGGAAATAGGTTTGTAAGCCCGAGAGGTGGGGTTCGTGTGAAGATATGTGGTGCCTGGAATTTGTTCGATGGAATGCTCAAAACGATATTTCTTCTGTGGCCTCTGCAGGTTGACCTGCATTTAGGGCTCCCCAGGTCGTCTTCCTGCCGAGAAGATATCTTGCTTCCGAGGCACATTGACAAGATGGCTTCTACATTCTCCCTGATCCAGAACTCCTGCTTCTGTTCCCTGGAGCTGACGAAAACATTCCCGAAGAGACTCCCTCCTCGAAAGTAATCTGGCCTTGATCCTCCCTGCTTAAGGTTTCTCTAGTCAGTCCTGCCGATCTTTCATGGCGACAACTCTCCTGCAACAGAGAAGACGATCTCCGGGCAGGGAGGCCCCGGCTAGCCATGTACAGCAGGAGGAGCATCATCCTCCGTGGAGGAGTCTCTCTGATAGCCATCTTCGCCGGTGGAAGCAGCTTGACGCCATTGCCGGTGAAGGCCGAGGGAGAGAATTCAAAGGTTGAAGACGACGAGGGTGCCAACAATGCAGATGCAAGCGTAGTTGACGCCATTAAATCCTTGTTTGATCCCAATGAGAGGTCGAAATCTGGGAAGGTGCTGCCGAAAGCCTACCTGAAGTCAGCCAGGGAGGTTGTGAAGACCCTCAGGGAGTCGTTGGGGGAGGACGGCAAGGATGTTGCGAAGTTTAGGAGGAGCGCTGACGCTGCAAAGGAGTCGATCAGGGAGTATCTGAGCACCTGGAGGGGACAACAGGCAGTGGCAGCTGAGGTCTCCGGCTCCTCGTCTGATTGCTTTCTTCTCATGAGCTTGTCTGATTAGCCTCTAGATTTCATCCATTGGTTTTTTTTTCTTGGCGAAGAAATTCTCGGATTTGTCTTTAGATTTCATCTATTTGGTTTCTTTTTTTTTATGAAGAAAATCCCTGGTAATTCATCTTTTTTTTTTTCTATTTTCGTCAAGAACTTCTCTGATTAGTTCATTTATTTTGTGATTATTCTGTGATGCCTAACTATAGTAATCATCTGTACAGCCGATTCTCCATTCACTGATAATTTCTCCGGGTTTGCAGGAATCATATATGGCACTTGAGAAGGCTATCAGATCACTGGCTGGTTTCTATTCGAAGGCAGGGCCGTTTGCATCATTGCCAGATGATATCAAAGCCAGCATCTTAGAAGACCTGAACGCTGCGGAGGTCTCTCTGTAGAGAACCTGCGTTGTAAGATCCTCCCACCATTTTTTATCTGAAAACTCTATTTTTTTTTATCTTTATGGGGCTTCATGAAAATTCCCTGTTTGTTTTTCCAAAAATAAACAACGGAAGAAAAAGCAAGAAATTCTCCTGTCTTTAGATATTTTCTACTATTTTGCATTTGATTGGGTTAATAGGAAGGTAACCTAAAACCTACCACAAAAACCCCCCCACTTTTTCCTTTTTTTTTCTTTTTCTGGTATCGAATCTTGAAGCTGAACCCAAACATGGAAATAGTTATGATGGGTGAATGCGTACTTGGGTCAATGCTAGAGTTAAGATTCAAAAGACCCATGATTCACTTAATTATCCAATTTTAATTTATAAGATGTCATAGTAATCTAGGCATAAGTTTCAAAGTGGCTTCAATCATTAGAATAAATGATCGTTTGTGGCAATTTGTTTTAGATTCATACAAGCTAATGGAATGATATGTATGGATATGTGGTAACTAAGTCTAGAAGTAGACAATAATGTTGTTCTTGTCCTTAAGTTGCATGACTTGTACAAAAAGGGAAAAAAAATGCAGAAAACTTTATCATGTTAAGTTGTTAATTTCTTGATAAATCTAGGGTTTATAGTAAATAAAACTAAAGCTAAGGTTTCAAAAGGTTGAAATGCCAAAAATCACAGACAAAGCTCTTGTATCTCTTATGAATTGTTTATTAACTAATAAATTTACCAATTGCTAAGGTTTTAGAATATAAACAAATATTTATAATATGCAACTTTTTTATAAAATAAGCCTTTTATAATTGTGCTTAAATTATTTTAAATTATATGATAAGATAAAATTAATCCATGCTACAATATAATGCAGATTATTATTTTTTAAAATGAAATGATGATACTAAAAAACCAAAGTATGATGTATTATAATAAAAATGTAAATGTTTCATAAATATTTTACATTAACATAATCGTTTCTATCATTTTTAATAACTTCATTAATGAGAAAAATATTAAATAAGATGCAAATTATTCATTTCAGGGCGTAATGGGTTCACTATGCCTAAAGCGTAGCCTAAATATTGAGTCAATCTGGTTTATCTAATTTCATCAGGTGGAGAAATTTGTACGATCAAACCAAATACTAGGGGAAGTGTGACCAGCATGAGCCTAGGTTTGACAAGGTCTAACATATGATTCTAGGCCATGCTAATAAAAGGAAAAATTGAACAAATGTGTTGACACCCTGACATCTAATTTGTTAACATGATTGGGAATTATCAGTTTTTTCCCTTAAATAAAAATTAAATTATTGATAGCCCTTTGTTTGTACTACTTTGGTCCAAGAAAAACGCTCATAGTCTTAGTATTGAGTGCATTACTCTAATTTAATTTATTCAATATCTAATTTGACAAAAAAAAATTAATCACTCTCCTCATCTTCTCCCTCCTTCCCTCCCCCCTCCACTACAACACCAAGTGATAATGGTGGAGACGAAATGGGGACAATGATAGCTTATTGGTCCAAATGTCAAGCGAAGAGAGATAGAGATAGACAAAGATGGAGCTGAGAGGGAAAGAGAGAGAGAGAGTTAATGAGGGTAATTTTGCAAAAGTTGGATTGTAAGTATACCCAATTTGATTGACGGATCTGGTCTCAAGATGCTATGAGTTATTGAGGAGCTACAATTCCAAGTGAATAAATAGTTAAATGAATATTTTTTGCGGTTTATGGAGGACTAAAACGAATTCAGTCTTAAAATATTATTACTTTGAGGTAAACATCGAATAATATTTTTAAAATTATATTATATTTTTTATGTTTAATAAATACTTGTTACAAAATTTTGGGCTCATTTGAGTGAATTAATATTTTAAAAAATAGATTTAATTAAAAGATGATGTAAGAGAAAAAAAAAAGTTCGGGCCGAACGGTCATGGGCTTCTGAGCCCGGCTCGTTGAGGGTCCGTACGTGCGCGGAGAGTCTTCGATTTGTCTGGGTGTCGTGGCTAGTTACTTCCCGCCACTATCAAAACCCTAACCCCAGGCTCTCTCTCTCTCTGCCTCTCTTTGTGCCGCAGCTCTACCGCCGCCACCGTCAGCCCCGATGGAGGATTCCGTGGGGTTGGAGAAGAGGAAGAAGAGGAGGAAGAGTAAAGAGGGGAAAACTCTAAATGGACGCCAGAAAGTTGAAGAGGAAGAAGAGGAACGGGGGGAATGCGTGGTGGGGGATGCTGATGACGCCGGTGCGGCTGCTGGTTCCGACGATGGAGCTGAAGCCGGTCGGATTGATGGAGAATCCGGAGCGGAGGAAGGAGCAGAAAACGACGCTGCCGCTGCTGCTGGAGAGGACGCAGGCCCACCGGCGAAGAAGCAGAAGTCGTGGAAGGGCTCAA
Organism: Spirodela intermedia; assembly: GCA_902729315.2. Classification (NCBI taxonomy): domain Eukaryota; kingdom Viridiplantae; phylum Streptophyta; class Magnoliopsida; order Alismatales; family Araceae; genus Spirodela; species Spirodela intermedia. The sequence goes on from LR746273.1 coordinate 4,666,862, forward strand.
AGGGAATCATGAGCTCGGAACCTTTCTCTCAGCTTCCTATATCGGAACCCACCATGAAAGCAATCAATGATATGGGTTTCGAGAACATGACTCAGGTGAATAAATAATGAAGCGAGATAAAATGTGCGAGATAATTCGCTTAAGTTCTGCTTCCTGTTAATTTTTTTTCTTTGGGTCGAAATTGTAATTGCAGATCCAAGCAGGAGCCATACCACGTTTGTTGGTGGGGAAAGATGTTGTTGGAGCGGCCAGGACTGGTTCGGGGAAGACGCTGGCCTTCCTGGTGCCAGCTATTGAACTTTTGTATAGGATAAGCTTTTCCCCACGGAATGGAACCGGAGTCATTGTTATTTGTCCAACGAGGGAGCTTGCGATACAAGTACGCCTCTTATACATTTTTCTTCCATACAGTAATGATTATTCCATTTTAAGTGTTTACAAAGTCTTGTTTGGTATTTGATGTTGTCTGCCTTGAGTTACATTTATGGCCAATATTCAGCAGATCCCATCATTTCACCAGAGCATTTGGTCAACGTGTTACGTCAGATTTTATTTTTTATCAGACAAAAAAGCAAAACTGATGGATGTCACCTTATTCCTGTAAAACTTAATGGGGATAACCTTAGTACCCCTAACATCGAATTTCTAGTAAAGCCTGGCCAGTTTCCCATTGTGTACACCATCTACTGGGGCCAATGGGATGGACTTAGGATGACATATTCCGCTATGGTTCATGTTCGTCGGTCAGTAAGATTGCCACCTAATGGCAAGGTACCGAGGGTTGTACTTTGATTCACATTGTAGAAGACAGGTCTCAGCGGCAAACTGTTCTTTTTGCTGTGGCTCATAGGGTCTCTGTTGATTAGGGTGGTGACCTCTTTGTTGTTGGCGTACGACATTTTCTCCGCTACTGTTGCTATTGATATTTTGCAAAATGATGTCCCCATTGTCTTTTGATTTTTAAGTCATCGGCGTCCTTTGTCCTTCATATTCACCTAGGCATCAACGTAATGAAAAAAAATGTATTTTTTCCGTTAGTTCACGTCGTGCTGCTGCATTAGCATATCTAGTATTATCGAGCTACATCAGGGTGTAGCTTTTAATACGTTACTCTGTTATCATCTTTGGGTCCTATCCTCTATGTCGCATACAGTTGTGGCAATCTTGATTAAATATCATGTGATTTAATTCAAGATTCATAATGGATGCGGACATGTCTATTCTTAGTCCGAATAAACTTTGGTAGTTTATGTCCCTTAGGTATTCAAAATATTTCGGACAATTACTTAAAGGAATGAGTCAATTCATAATGCATTAATTACAGCGCTCATGCCCTGATGTTTTAAATGACCTTTTGCTGTTTACTTTTATGCAGACACATGCTGTGGCTGTGGATCTCCTCAAGTACCATACACAAACTGTTGGCTATGTTATTGGTGGCAATGCACGAAGAGGAGAAGCAGAGCGTCTTGTAAAGGGAGTAAACCTGTTAGTTGCTACTCCTGGCAGACTTCTGGATCACCTTCAATCTACCAGAGGTTTCATATTTAAAAATCTAAAGGTGTTGTCTTATTCCTTATGTATGTTAGTAATGTCTTCCCAGACTTGTCAGACAGTTTCTCAGAGTTAGGTTACATTATTGTCGATGATTGATTTCAGCTTAATTTGAGAATTTTGAATTTCAAACCTGTGGTTAATAGTAGTGTAATGTGACGATCATGAGGTTCCCCAGGAGGACATTTTTTTTTATCTTCAATCTCTATAAGGTTTGTTGGTCATCTGAAGCTTTTGAATCTGATGATTATTACTGTCTCTGTGCATATCAGTATGATCTGCATTTTTAGAGATCTCCAGATAAAAGATCCGTTACTTTATGAGGAAGCCAAAGAAGTCCTTGCACTTGGACTGTATGTTTGAGGCCTGCACTGAATCTGGCATTCTGCCAGAGGATGTGTTGACTTGTTTAGGAATTTAGCATGTGCAGCATGCACATTCGATGGCACAAGTTAAACAAAGCTGAGCAAGTGCATGCAGAAGGAAGTAGAATACGACTAAGTCAGTCGTACCATGGTAGGGAAAGAGTTTCACATGGTAGATATCAATGTCGGAAAGTAAGCTTCATAATCCGGAAAGTTTAGGAAAACCTTGCATTTTGATGGTTGAATGTACGACACCTTCATTGATTATTAAAAGGTAGGAAAGGGATGGGCAAGAATGTATACGTACGTTCTTGCAAAAATATATACATGCACATGAATGCTTGCGTACATCTACTTAACCGATGGAAGTATAGATTAGTTCGAGAGATTCATTAATACAGGAGTATAATCTATGGGAATGGTGAAATATGTTTCGTAGCTGGTTTTTATTTGTTATCGTTATTATTATTACTTATGACTTTTGGTTCTCTGAGCTATTGTTGTGAACTAACTTTGCTTGCAAGTATACTTGTACCTTTTCACTTTATCTGGTATGTGTCTAGCCAGTTTCTTAATTTTCTTGATGTTACTCAAGGGTTGGTTTTGGTCTTCGAACATGAACTGAAAGGAACTTTGATAAATTCATGTGGTGTTTAAATTGAGTCAGATGTCGTTATCCATCTAGTTTCAATTGGGCCATGGCAGGATTGAATCTCTGTCAACCATGTCTTGATGATTGGAAAAAAATTGTCTTTCATGTTTACTGGGAAGGAAAAATCATGATAGTTACCTTTCCCGATTAAGATAATGTCTCATCTGGCCTGTTCTGGATCATCCCATCCGGTTTCAAACTCTTAGCCATGATATGATCTCATTCTGGACTATGTTTCCTTTTTCATAATACCTTATCCATGATATAGCGCAAAGTTGGATACCCTTTGCATGCCATGAATTTATTGCTTGTTTGTTACGATCTTAATGATGTTAATCATGCCGGCATCATCTGGAAATGCAGGAGCCTGAGTGTTTGAATTATATCTTATAATAATATATTCCCCTTAAAAGCCTTTTGATGTGTTATTCTGTTCATTATAATGCCTGTTTAGGATGAGTTTTCGAAAATCCGAAAGATTACCCGTTCTTGATGATTACTGTGCATTAACTTGCTTTATGTTATTTTTTTCGGTTTGGTTTGGAGGCCTCATGATATCTGACGAATGTCCTTTAGGAGATCGATGTTAACAATGTCTTCTTTATTATGCAGTGTCTGATAATCGATGAAGCTGATAGAATATTAGAGGAGAACTTTGAAGATGACATGAAGCAAATTATTAAACTTCTGCCAAAGGTTGTTTTTTATTTCATCTGACTTTGAAAAAGTTATGTTGGCTGACTGTATGGATTGAGTTATACTTTGTAAAACTGAGTTACAGTTTCATGAATGCTAATTTGACGAATGAATAGATAAATGTAATTCTCTGCATGATATGGTAGCCTAGTTGGTCTATTAGCAAGCTTCTGTCCACTGGTCTAGGTTTTTATCTTTAGAGTTATAAAGTGTCCGTATTTTACTTTATTAATCAAATAAAACTGAAATAGTTAATGTGAATGCTACAGGGGAACTTCTCTCTCTTAATGTGTTTCGTCCGATAATTGTGGCTCATGTAAATTTCTTGTCCATTTCAGGAGAGACAGACTGCACTGTTTTCTGCGACCCAGACCCAGAAGGTTCACAATTTTCTCACAACTGACCTCCCTTCCCACATTTGATGGTAGGTAGTGAGTTTTTCTTGTCTAACTGTTTCTTTAAAAAATCAATGCCTTCTGCAGGTTGCAGACCTGGTACGCTTGTCATTTCAGACGAAGCCTGACTATGTTGGAGTTGATGATGGGAGAGCTAAGGTAAACAGGATTAGATAATCACTCTAACCCTGATATATTACCATGTGATGGAAGGGTTGAAGTAAATGCTAAATGGCTATTAAATTGCAGGTTACTAATGAAGGCCTGCAGCAGGGCTACTGTGTGGTGTCATCAGCGAAGAGATTTATCCTTCTTTATTCGTTTTTGAAGAGGAATATGTCGAAGAAAGTGATGGTTTTCTTCTCTTCTTGCAACTCCGTTAAGTACCACGCTGATCTTCTCAGATTTATCAAGGTTGACTGCTGTGATATCCACGGGAAACAAAAGCAGCAGAAGCGGACCACCACATTTTTTGACTTCTGCAAAGCAGAGAAGGGCATCTTATTGTGCACAGATGTGGCCGCTCGCGGGCTTGACATCCATGCTGTGGTTCGTTCTCACTGTCTTTAACTGTGATGTTCACGGGTAATGAACTTTGGGATGTCTGTGATTTATTTTTCGTCAATTTCTAGGACTGGATCGTGCAATACGACCCTCCGGATGAACCCAAGGTGCCCACTTTTCTTTTACGATTTTTCTTCGACACATATTTTCATCATCATTTATTTTCACCGTTTCATATGCAGAATATTTGTTAATTGTGTTAAATCGATTATTTCAGGAGTACATCCACAGGGTTGGACGGACAGCCAGAGGGGAAGGCGGTAGAGGGCATGCATTGCTCTTCCTGATCCCCGAGGAGATGCAGTTTCTGAGCTATCTCAAGGTCTTTTCCTGCAGTCGGAGGATTCCTTGGTCTACTTAGCTTCAAAAGCTCCAATCCCTGATGATCTTTATGTTGATGGGCAGGCTGCGAAGGTGCCCGTCAAGGAGTACGAGTTCGAAGAGAAGAAGCTCGCCAATGTGCAATCACACCTGGTATTCATCGATCTCGAGCCTGTAACCTCGTGAGTTAATAATAGACTGGTAGCTGGGTTTCTGTTATTGAAGTGAGGATGAATTCGCGCAGGAGAAATTGGTGGAGACAAACTACCATCTCAACCAGTCCGCCAAAGATGCCTACAGGTCTTACATGCTGGCGTACAATTCACATTCAATGAAGGATGTCTTCAACGTGCATCGCCTTGATGTAAAGGTGTGTGTGCAGACTCCTCTTGCCCCTTCGCTTTTCTTCAATGAAGATTTACACTACGGCATACTCTCTCTCTATATCTTTTTTTAATAAAATCCGATCGCTAGGGAACCTTGAATCTGTGTTCTTTCTTGGTGAATCTGCGGGATAAAGATTATGGCCTTGATTTTTGTAACTAAAACAAGGGGGATCTATCTCTGTTCAGACCAGTGAATCCATCTCTTCATCATCGTCAATTTCTACATCTAGGGAACAAAGAGGAAAAAGGAAAGAAAGCTGCAAGTTTCCTGAGTTAATCTTGTGAAAACATGAACAGGCTGTCGCCGCCTCCTTTGGCTTCAGTTCGCCGCCAAAGGTGAATCTCAACATCGACAGCAATGCGTCCAAGTTCCGAAAGAAGCAGCGCAAAGTAGAGGGGACTCGTGGCCGGATGAGCTGGAGCAACCCTTATGGCAGGCTCAAGGGTGAAGATGGAAGACAGTTTTCCAGAATCTAAGGTGCATCTAAGAATCTAGAGCTTCCTCTTAAATGATGAAGCCCACCAAGATGTTACCGACTGCTTCAGTCTCCTCTCTCCCCTGGCATTTCCTATACAGAAATTTTGGAAGATATAATCTTATTAAATTGTTATAGATGCGGAACGACTTTCTTTCTAGATCTTAGGATTTCTGTATTTAAATGAGAAGAGGGGGGGGGGTTTGTTTTTCTTTCTTCCAATGGTGGTCTCAGCATTTTTGTTCTCATTGTTTTTTGTTTTGAATATGGGTCACCGAGTTGATTTCAATATTATTGTGAACACAACAAATATGGTACTAATTATCATTTTTTTTGTTGCGTAACGGTGCAATGTTAGATACCTATGATCGACCTATTCCTGATGAATCGATCTGTTCTTTCTGATCACTAAATCAAAGGGAAGCGATTTTCAGTTACAAATCGTTCTTTAATTGTTTCCATGTTAATATAATTTGCCTCTGCTGCTACCAAATTGTACTGCTGTTGATTGGGAGATTGAGTGGTAGTTCTCGAATTCAAGCCCGGATGAAATGGGTGCGGGGCGATTATCTGGAAAATTGAATCCAAATAAAAACTTCTTGCCACGAACGATGACGATTGACCAGCAGGCCGTGCTCATCATAGTTAGATAGCTTAGCAGGATCTATAGAGGAAGCCGATGATTTTAATTTTTTTCATAAATTAAAACATTTAATGAGAAAGTTTTCACGAGGTTTGGATAGCTATTGGTAATCGGAAATTTAAACAAGACCTATAGATAAACCCATGATATTATTTCCCATAAATCTGAAAATAATTTTGAAGCACATGATATTTCGAATGATTTGTGGATTTATGAAGCTCACGAATTGAAAATATTTTCACAAATTGAAACATTAATCAGACGATTGGCAGGCTCATTGTGTTGATTTCTCAGAAATGGAACTGTTCAATTCAGGCGAGACAACAAGATTTATAAAGCTTATGGAATTTCTGAGAAAAAGGAAGCATTCAATCATAGAATATGACAAGATTTTTATAGAGCTCACGGTGTTTCTTTCTCATAAATTGAAGCATTCAATCATACAATTTGACAAGCTAGCTTTATGCCAACGCCATGGGAAGATTTTCCTAGATCCACGCTAAATTCTCTGATGCAAAATTGGAGGTAAAAATATAAAAAAAAAGAAGAGAAAAGAGAAACCCACCCTGTTGAAAGGATCACCCACCACGTGATACAACATATGCTAGCTCAGAGAGATGAGAGTCGGTCATCTCCGCATCTTCTTCTTCTGCTGCTTTGCTTCCTCCCTGTACCTCCCGCGGCGCTCCTCCCTCTGCCGCTTCTTCGCAATCTGCTCCTCCTTCGCCTTCTGCGCGTCGTTGACCTTCTTCTTCTCCTGGTCTTTCAGCTTCTGCTTTCTCGACTGCACCATCGGAACCCCACGCCAAGAAAAACACCCCCGAAATCATATCAAAAGCAGCACTACCACAGAAAAAGGGCATAGAAAGAGACCCTACCAATCTTTTTTGGGTTTAGAGGTAAATAGTAGCGCAGGAAACTCTCCTATCAGAAAGGGCATTTTTTTAAAAAATTATTTAATTATAATGATGATGGGGATTGAATGAAGAAGGCCACCATGAATCTACAAGAGAAGTGAAACAAAATGGGTTTTCAGCAGCAGCGCCAGCCACTAGGAAGGGGGCGTAGAAACAGAGTAACCAGTTTGTCGTTGGCGCTTCTCCTCCTCGAGCGATGGGACGTATCAAGGGGGGGGGAAGGAAGCCGCTTATCAAAAAAATGATGAATCGTTCGATGCGGATTACCTTTTGGTTCCTGATCAGCTGAAGGTGCTGGACAAGGGCATGGACTTTCCGCTCCTGAGGCTCCATGACCACGGCTCGCCGGTTGTCCAGATGCGGCCGGCTCCTGCTGGGCTTGTCCTTGGGCTTTGAGGCAAATGGAAGGGCTGCTTGCAACGTCTTCGGAATCACCAGGGGGTTGAATTTCTTCAGTTTCCGCTCGATAGGCTGCAGAAAAACGAGAAGAAATAAGGTCATGGGCTATGGAAATCCAATGAAACATAAATACTACATGCCCACGACGCAGAGCATCATGTTTCGGGGTCGGCGACAAAACCTTGTAGACTGAATCCTTGTTGTAGGGGATTGGAAGGTTGTTCTCCCTCCTGAGCTCAGCGACCGTCCTCATTCCGCTCCAGACCTGGTTGCGTGGCTGCAGAGCAGTTGCGACCGGTTTGAAGAAGCGGGGGACGTCTACGGCTCCCCATGCACGGAGGAAGACGATGTCGCTCATCAGGATCCTGTCTTCAAATGTGCACCTGACAATCCCTTCCTTGACCCCCTCCAGCTCCGGGTGTTTCCCTTTGTTGCCAAGCTCTGCCTTTGCAGCCTACGAACAAGAAAGAAAAGCCAGCTAGATCACCATATTATGGTGCATAAAATACTAATAATAGTATGACTCTGAGATATTTTAGTTACCTTCTTAATCTCACCCCGGATGCCACTCACAGTCCGGACGGCCGCACCTTCGAACTTGGCGATCTCGAGATCAGAATTAAACATGCCCTTGATAAACGCCGTCTTCTTGAAGATCTTGCACGGGGTACCAACGAACTTGATTTTTTTCATAATGCGCGCGGCGTGGTTGAACTCCAGCACGACTGCAGTAGCAGTAATCCGAAATGCGGCCTGCGCGCATCAACAGAATGCCAGACAAAGACATCATCATATGATGAAAGCAACCAAGAAACGAAAATAATCTGATTGGTTTCCCCACCAAGACGTAAACACAGATTGCACAAAATAACAGCTACCGGGAATCAATACAAGGTAATACTGCTGCACCAAGCACCACAGAAAAATTATATGGCCACAAATTGTCACCTGTGCTGGTTTTACAAATCATACAATTTTTTTAATTAACTATGATTTCAGGTCAATAATAAATATCCTTCGGGGTCGTCATACAGAAATTAGATTCGAGAAGAAGGTAAATGTTTTTAGTGGGTTACAGAATCAACCACTACCTGCACGGTAAACAGTAAGTCAGAGACTCACACACCATTGTTTCAAATGAAAGGTAATTGCTTCTTTTTTTTTTACAAGGTTTTTACTGAAATGAGTACCAAACCATGAACACATCGTAGTAATGGAAAATTGAGTGGTGATAACTATGAAAGTAAACATATGTGCAGAGAAAAAACCTGATTGTTTGATACATTCTGGACCGCAACTACTCCAGTTTTAGGCGGTGCAAGAGGACCCCAGAACATAGCGAGACAATGCATATGCTCAGGAGTATACTTGAGCATTCGATGCCTTCCATTTCGATCCTCGATTGCATAAATAGGAATAGTCTGATATCGTCTCCAACCAATAGAGACAATTATTGGATCTCTGGTCTTTAACACTTTCCTATGCCATCTGTGCCTTTTCAACCGAATCTGAACCAAGAAACGAGCACATTATCATCTGCCATTACTCCAAAACAGGGGTGCATTGGATAAAGAAACGGATGGTATTCATAACCATCAAGACAATGAGAACAGAGGAATGGGTAAACTCTTCTGAATATGAATAATTTTCTTCTTTCTTCTTTAATTTTTCACTTTATATTATGGTTTGGCGTTGGGCATAGTAATCAAAAAACTAAATTGTCATATTACAGAAGCTTTCAAAAAAAAATAAATCCAGAAATAGAAGACGTTCGTGCCTATGCCATAAATGTTGACAAGTCGAGCATTTCAATAGACAGTTTTTCCATTATTGAGTAGAAAGTTTCTGCGCCAATGTCAAGCATAAGAAATAATGAGACGTCATCAACTAAATTTGACAGTTTCCAACGGAGTGAAAGGTCAGTCCACAATTATCAGGTCATATCAGCCAATAACATTAACAAGCTATACTCAGCATCAGCGGAGAAAAGGGAATGAAGGCCATCAGGATAACGGTTTTGGAATGGCCATTGGATGGTTTAGGATACAAAAGCCTCAGTGGTCTCATTGACACGTGAAATTGCGCGAAGCTGAACCAAAAGGAACCTGGCGCCTTGATTTTGATCCGCAAGTTGTAGCACAGACAGTGTTTGACTAGTCTCCGGTGCAAACTATCTACACCAGCAGTACCAACCAACATGTAACCAGAAGGCAGAAACACAATCCTAACTGGTCCATAAGCCTCCATTCAACAGACTTTCCCACATTTCATATAATCTTTGATAAGCAAAAATAAGAGTAGGAAGAGACAAATTGCACAGAGACAAGTACCCAAATTCGATTTTCAGCATTGTGCGTTTTCCTGTCACATCAGGCTACAGCTGTATCCTTACTTATTTGATTGAAAGAAAATGCACGGGACATGGATATATAAAGAGAAGTATGGGTATAAAAATGAAAAAAATGGTAACTAAACGATCTAGTTAATGCGTATTGGGTTTGAATCCTGGTTATTGGATTTGCACACCCCACAACCAGATCCCATTGTCACATGGTGGTCACACCCATCTCTTCAATAAGGCCCTTTGCTATTCTTTCGTCCTTTCTTAAAAAGAGAACTCCAAATGCTTTTCATTTTCCTAAACACCATTTAAGACATGATAAAGATAGAAAGACAGCAGGTAACTGACATCGTTAGTAGTCTGTCAATCCTATTCCTGACAAAGTTGTTGATGCCTTCATCCTAGACTCGCATTCTAAATAATCAGTTTGATAGAGTAGAAAATCGAAATGTTATGAGAATTTTGACCCCTCTCTAGCCCGAGACCTCTACACTACAGTCCCTTTTCTCTTTATATCCCATGTACTACTTCATATAGCAAATTCTTGATTTTGAAAGTCAAAATCGCTCCACTCTAGATAAGGCTAATTTTATAAACTTCGCCCAAGAAGAAGGGGACTACGAATTACAGATGGCGATGTTCTGTTGCCCTTCCTCCACTGACCAAAGAAAGTACCCGCACAAGCAGGATAAAAGGAAATGACGAAATAGGAAAAAGCCCAGATGTCACAATAGAAACGAAATAATTACGCAATCACGCGAATAAAAAACTTCGCTGCCATTTGGATCAACCTATCAATTTGTCAATGATTCTGGAACTGAAAATATCTGAAGTGACACCAGTTAATAATGATCAAAATGTTTTAAAATATATATTTTGAGAGTGAAAAAAAAAAATCCTCTAATTTTCAAGTAAGGATCGTCTTATGACCAAAGAAGTCAAGAAGCAAGTTTCAGTCAATACGTTAATTGATACCAGAGAAACAGTTGTCTAACGTCTAAAGCAAGTTGATACCTTGTAATGACTCTCTCGTCTCCTTGTTAAAGACAGAAAATGATAGAGTTGAAGATTTGGATTCAAATCGAGAATTATAATCAAACTCTACAGAAAAGTCATTATATACATAACGACGTAGAACAGCATAAAATGCCAAAGCATATATGTTTGCGGATGCCATTCAAAATTTTAGCATAAAATGTTCTACTCATTTGCTTTCATTGCATTCCTTTGTTTAGATTACTTCAGCACTAAAAACCAAAATTGCCTCCCCCCTCTCAAATCTGAAACATCTATGTGAAGTTATAATGTTTTTAGCAGAAAATAATACAATCATTTCAAGGGCTGTTGAATCCATCTGACATCATTGATCTAAAACCACGGTTAATAATTCTACGTAATGTTTGAAAAGAAGGAAAATAAAAAATGACGATTAACTGTGCACATTCTTTTTGAGTTTCCATCAACCATCAACCCTAAGTCGCATAAGAAAAGGTAATGCTAATACCTGTAACAGTAGATCTTCAACAATCATGCATCATGATACTCTTTTGAAAAAAATGAAAAATGATACCAACTATTTACCTGCATGTATCCTTCATTTTCTTCTCCAATTCCAATTCCTCCAACTAAAATCGGGTGGTAGGGATCAAAATGTTCAACCATCTCATGAGGCACATTGTGGACCTCCAACCGTAAGTAAGTTCCTGTCCTAAAACCTTCGATTTCAATGCGTGTAGCATCATCAAGATCATTGAGCTCTGCTATATTCATCTGTTTGCGAAGCTCGATCTCCTCCTTCAACTGCAAAATCCAGGTTTTCATATAGCATGCTTTTGGCTAAACAAATTCAAACTTCAAATTACCGTGGAATAGCTTACTTTGTCAAAATATCCACCATCAGAAGCATGGTCTCGAGAAGTACTAGCATTCTTTCCGTCACTGGGCTCATCATCTAACTGTTCAGACCCATCATATGTAGGTTATAGTTAAGGTATCATATTAGCTCACAAATAATGAACACAGAAAACATTCAAAAACGGAAAAGTATGATAAGGACATCAACTATCATAAGGCAGAATATTGAAAACATCAAATTATTCAGGTAACATATGTTCAACAAGGACACAAATGCAAAATTTGCTGACACTTATGTTTTAACCTTTTAGCACAACATACACGTTATGACTAGATAAAAACAAACAGGCCAAGAAAGTGCTGATAATGGTAAGAGATCAGAAATTTACCAAGAATCAATTGTTTAGCTATCGATCTCAGACACATTTCAATAGATTTTATGTTTCTAATATTTACGATAGGTGTTTAAGTGCATACATACACACACACACAGACACACAGAGACACACAGAGACACACACACAGAGACACACATATATATGTATATAGCGAGCGAGCGAGAGAGAGAGAGAGAGAGAGAGAGAGGAGACTAGTGTTTGTGCGCGAATTTGCATGTCTGAGCCCTATGCTCTCATGGCTGATGTTCATTTGCAAGCACTCACACCTCTAAATTAATATTAATGTTAAAGATATAGCTTTGAAGGGTGAAGAAATCATGTAATTTTTCTGAATCTCATAAATCATTGAAAAAAGGATATTGAGCGTCGAATTTTGCACGAAGAGCAAGTTTTTTCAACTTTCGCTCCTCAGCTGCAGGGTCAGCACCTTCTTGAGCCACTCCATTTTTATCTTCTGACGTAGCCTGGCTATTAAAAACCTCTCCAGTCTCTAAATCCTCAAAATCACCGTAGTTCGAGTCATCGTCATCTTCAGCACCATCAGCATCATCTGTTGCATGGCCTCTACGTGCAGCTTTGGACCAATCTCCAGTGACAAAGCGATCACGGATGCTTTGAATAAGATCATCATTGGACCAATCCTTTGTGTTTGCATAATTCGAGTACTTGGAGCAATCTTCAGCACTAAAACTATCAGCCCCAATACCTTCATTTGATGTCTACAGCATTCAAGAAACAAAATTACATATGTTTTCAAAAAGACAAACTATACGAAATGGCGAAGTCTAACAATACCTTTTCCCTCTCTCCTTTTGGCTTGAAGAACTCGTCATCCTCACCATCTTCACTCTCGCTCCCGCTCAGTCTTTCCTGAACAGCAGCACCAATCTCGAGTCCAGGTTGCCCATATACAAGTTGCATGAGGTTCTTATTCTGCCTTGAGATGGTTCTGGCAGCCAACGACTCTTTCCACTTGGAGGCATTTCCTAATTCATCTGCAGTTTAACCAGAGAAAGAAAAACAGTTTCACCTGAAGATGTCACTTCAGAAAATAAAACACCATTGTTTCTTTTAAGAATAGCATCTTATTTCCGCTTTGAAGCCAGGCAATAACTGGCAAAACAAATGAAGAGAAGGGAGATGAGGACTAACTGTCCGACCATGGCCAAAGCAACTGAAAATTAGAAAAGTAACAAATCACTAACAGATATTTCCAAGTCTGCAACACTAGAAGGATTACAAATTACTGATTTCTTCTGAAAGAGGTCATGAAATAATTTTTTAAAGTCAACTCCATTTGAGAACCAAGCGGCAGCTACTCACTTACCGTACTATGATCCAAATGTGTAACCAAAATAATGACTCGAGGCCATTTAGAACTTAACTACTCGTTGATTGAAACTTTCCGCCATTAATTTTGAAAACAACATTTCTTACAGCAGATAAACTTAAATGAGAATGAATAAATAACTGCAAGTGCCTTAGAGAAGTTGAGTGAAAAGGATAAAAACCTTCAGTCTGAGAGTCATCACTTTCATTTGATGAGTCTGAAACTGAGTCCAATTGCTCATCAGCACTTAGTTCCTCGGATCCATGTAATTCAGCACCATCTTCTTCAGCATCCTGTTCGACATGCAATGTTAAAAGATGAGAATCATGAGATAATCAAAACCTATAATCGAAAAACAAACATCTAGTGGTAGGAATATCGAAAGTAGACAATAATCAACAGGGAACTAAAATGTTTTATTATCATAGTTGAATGCTAGGGATGTTTTAGCATCAAACAAGTTGCATACTACAGCTTTCTTTATAAAGAATGTGTTGTTAGGAGCCTTCAAACCGTAGCCTATGAGACAAAGGCACATTAGATAACAGGTGTCATCATACTTGCCTATTTCTTTCCAAATGCTCAACATGTTTGTATGTCGATCAGGCTAGTTGAGATTAATGTGATATACAGCTTCCTTGAAAAAAGATAACACCAATATGGTCTGGGGAGGCCTCAAAATCGAGGACTAAAGATCTTGTTAAAAACTCGTAGCCCCATCTCACTCTGGAACATACAGGAGCCATAAGAATGGACAAACTACATCAACGTCCATTCCATAGGGTTGTCCATAAGACCCGAGCCCGCTTCAACCCCAGTTATTTTCCAGACTTGTGCCCCAAAATCAGACAGATCAATTTTTAAACTGAAACAGACGGTATTGCATCAAAGCACTTAAATATAGGAAATACCTTTAAATCAAAAACATCATCGTCTCCTGCAGAAACAGCTTTCCTTCTCATTCTCCCATTATGAAATTCTATCTTTTCTTTCAAATCAGTATCTAAAGGATTCTGATGCTCATCATCGGATGAGGCATCATCTTCTTCCTCAGCAGGATTATCAGCTTCACAAACCTTTCCTTGATCTCTTTCCGTAGTTTCATCACGCTGTAGCAACATCTCTTTGTCCATCTTGTCAATCTTCAGGCTAGGGTTGTCAGGGTTTCCTATATCATTACCACTGCTGTTGCCTCCTTCGGAAACAGAGGGCTTTCTACTGAATAAATTAATGAAACTTTGCTCCAATTTTTCATCCAAGGAGTACTTAGTATTCTGAAGTGTCTTTACCAAGGCTATGCCAACATCATGATCATCTCCTGCATCAGACAACATCAAGAATATGTTAGGAAAAAAAATCCTTATGAAGGAGGGCAGCCTAAAACAAAAACGAATAGCACAAAAATACCACGTGACTATGTTTAATATATTCTCAAGTATGTTTAAACTAGTACCAAAATGACAACAACTAGACAACAAATTCGCTATCCTATATATGAGGAGCATTATATTGGAGGTCTACGGTTCTCAAATCCCCAAGTGGTCAATGAACATTATTTTCAACGAGGAAAACATTACTTATTCAGAGAACATAAAAAAAAAAAGAGCACGCCATATTTTTTAAACATTGCCAAGGCAATTCCAGGAAAACAAGGCAGCCTAAATGTCCAAGACACATGAACGACTAAGCATCAACAGGATCAGTCTAGCATCAGACACAAATGACCGTCCATGAGACATGTTCAACCTGACAACTGAATGTATAAAGATGTTTGGGACGGATACAACAGTTCGTTACTGTCTGAATAATTTATGTTACTATTCTTTCATATTTTAGAGGTGCTCAGACATGCTCTTTATTATTTGCCTAACATTTAATAATATTTTTATTTTTATTTTTTCAATATACTTTAAACCAGGCATTCTATCCTGGTCTCAACACATTGTAATACTCTCAGGGTAAATATGTAGAACAAATACAGACCACACCTCGACCAAGATCAAAAAAATAATTCAAGTGTCTAAAAAACAACTTCATGACTCTTCCTCATTACAAGAAATGACTCACCGCCCCTTCATTACATAGCAAATAAAATCAAACATCTTTTGAGTTCAAAATCTGTTGCATTTCAAAAATATCAGGTTCTTCTAGCTGTAAATGGCCCAAAGGATTGGATTATTCCATTCCTTCCTTAAGGGTCCAATGCTGATTCCTCATTAAACACAAGAAGGCATATGCCCCAAAGGATGATATTGTCACATTCTTTCAAAGTAGAACAGTATGCTTCAGACCTTAGCAATGTCAAAACAAAATCCCAATTGATGATCCACAAGCTTCTATTGATTGCGTCTACATTTTCCTCCCCATTTAGTATCAAGCTATCCTGAATACTTATCACCACTCTCATACCAAACGAAAACACTGCATCAGCAGTTAACATCCTTGTCACTATTTAGAGATCCTTAATAGAGATAAACAGCAGATCAGAAAGCTGAATAGCACGTCCTCACATGGAATTTGCATTAAAAAATTCAAGTAGTCTTCATATTTTTTCCTTTCACAGACTCAAAAACTCATGTAGTAAGTGGTATTTCAATGCAAGGAGGAAATTCTCCACCCTCCCAACCAATACCATGAACTTCTAAGCTCGCTTCTCACCATATTCACCCACTCAACTAGGCTCTTGTTTTAATTCACATAGAGTGTCAATTCGTTTCTTCTACAAATTCCAAAGCCAACCTAGTCACGTAGAATTGTTCTCCAACAGATGGAAGATGATGGTATCATCTGCAGGCTGAAAAATCGCTACCTCTAAACCTTGATGGACGTGGCTTATTAATAGTATAGTTATCTTATATATCGGATGAATGGTTGGGGCAAAAACAGAACACGAACAGGATTTTGCCCTTAAAGGTCACCAACTAGATTGAAAATAATCGCCATGGCTGGCCATGGAGCTTTTTAAATTTACATGATAATGATAGTGATTCTTGTTAGCCCAACAGATTCCCATTAATCACCTATAAAAAAATAAGAGAGCCACGACTTCCAGCCACTTTCAATTCAATTCACCATGATATATTGGGTCCTCTTAGGACAGTATGAAATTTCAAATAAAGCACTCAATATGTAAGTAATTAGCTATTTGAAATAACTAGTCGCATCACTTTAAAAATGATATAAAAAATTTATTCACAAATCAAGCACTAACAGCTGAAAGGTGACAGTTTCTCTGGCACAATGCCTTATGCATTCAAATTCAGCCAAGTTGATGCTCATAAATAGTGCCATTAGCATTTATGAATTCAACATTCCGCACCAAATTTGCATTGCATGATGCATTTATCCACATAAGCATGAATTATGCAAATGTGAATGAGTGACATTGACGTCACTTCAAAATGCCTAGTTGAGGTAAATGCCTTTGGCACGTGTTGCCTAGGTGAAACTCCCTCATATAAACCGGCATCATCTATCAAAGCTTCTTTATGAACTCTCCTAAATTTAGTAATATAGTTTTGCATACTTTTTACAGGAACAGAACAACACTCAGATACTATGGAGTTGAAATATCAAAAACAAGCTGAGCAGGGTACTGATCTGCATCAGCAAAGGGTAAAAATCAAGTGCCTACTTGACAGTTTTTTTTCGCAAGTAAACCTTGGGCTTGGCGAGCCCCAGAAACAAACCACTTATCCTGATTATGGAGGGAAATAAAGACATAAGTCACTAAACTGATTATGACCATAAAGATTCGTATGTCCTAGTTACCACTTAGAGACGGAATTGGTAGTAGCGGAATATACTTCCTCCATGTGGGACCAGATCTCTGATTTGTATTACTCCATCTGAATCGGAGTAAGTTCAACAAAAAAAAAAAAAAAGCAGAAGATTTAAAAATGACAGAAACACTAACTCAGGTTTATCTATCCTCCAACAGGATGACAAACACACCAAAGCATGGTCACTCCCCAAAGAACATTATCATAAAACTAAATTTCCAGCAAATGATTGAAAGGTGCACAAGGCAAAAATAGTCCACATTAAAAAAACCAAGTTAAAGCAGCTAAAAAAAAAGTGAATTTCTGGGATACCTTTTCTCTTTGCTTTGTTACTTCCATCCTCGACATTGGAAAACTGAACAAGATGATCATTAATGTTGATATAAACAGCATCTTTGTCATAAAGCAAGTCCCCAAGACCAGACATAGGTGCATGAAAAAGTTTTTCCTTGTCACGTAAGCCTTTCTTTTTTGCAGCTGATGGTAAGGGACATGGATCAACCAGACCTGTAACTCCAGCAACGTTGCAATCACCCACACCAGCAATATGTACCTGAATTTTCGTGGGTCAGGGGTCAACACACAAGCCTACCAGGGAAGACAGACATGCGAAGCTACTTAGCCATGGGCATTTCATCCATCATGATAATGTGTTGCTGCCATCTACAACTGATTTAGCACAATGACCAGAACTCTAATCATAGAATTTCATCATCTAAATGTAGAGAGCGCGATATCTGACATGATCTGATATGAAAACCTTGATATCTCAACTTCCATTCAAATTTTACCAGTGACAACCAAAAATTATCCCCCAAGTATAAAGGGCATATAATTTACCACTGCTTGATTTCAAAAACCTCTTTTTAAATTTGTACTGAATCTAAAAATAATAAAACTAAATATTTTTATATATACTTTGATAGCAGATATTCTAATAAGATGGCTGAAAATGGATACCAGTACCCATATTCACCCAGGAAGGCTAAAAATGCATACCTTTGTGCCTTTCTTCATATTACAACCACGAAGGTAGCCATAAAGTGTGATATTTCTATCGCACTTTCTATTGGTCTGCACTCTTTCTGGTGGAGTTATGTCTTCAAAACGATCAGCTAAAACATAAGGGTGTGATATTCTCCACGTCAAGGGACGGAATTTCATGACTGAGATAAATCTTGCAAGATTGTGTACTTCACGTTTAGGATATCTGACAGAAAGACAATTGACGAAGACAGTTACATGTGGAGGTCACAATAATCCAACTTGCCATATTCACCAATAAAAATAGAAAAGATAGCAAAGTAAAGACATCTGCAAGTGAAATATTATAGGCGACACATCAGATGCAACAAGCATTACGGATTCAAACCAAAGGGTTAAACCATAATAATCATGATAAATTATTAACACATTCATGGTTAACTTTTATATATGGCTTTAAGGACAGACACGGATAAACTCAACTTACTTCCCATGAATAAGTCCAGAAAGGTAGAAAAGTTTAGCGCCATCATATATTTCAGTCCAGAACCTATGCTTGAGTCGTTGCTTTGTCTTCCTCAATTTCTTTACATCTTTGAATTTGTCAAGATGCGTAAGGACACCCATAACTCTTGGAAACCCATGAACTTGCAAAATATTAAGAAACTCGAAGGTTTCCTGCAAAAGAAAGTATCATTAACAAGATGACTACAAACTTTCCCTCAGAAACACTATATGGGATATTTTCAGTTAAATAATACTCTCTCATTGATTACATGATATGTTCCAAGAGCAATATGATAGGTCATTCTGACAGATAAGCATTAAACACACAATATCAGAGCATACACATCTAATGCAAAGTTGTAACTTAAAAAGAATCCAAGTTTGTCGAAGTGTAAATTCGTCTTGGTTCCATCTGTGATTTTCCAGACCTAGCTTAGTTGATGAAGCTCTTTTAGATCATCCTGTACATTGCTCACTTCTAGTATCGCAAGCTGAGCTTTCTAGTCAGCATAGGTCAACGCAAAAAACCAAAACCGTAGACGACCTAAGGTTAAACCCATCTAGGGTAAAAAATAAGGAAACAGACTGACAGACAGAAGCAGAAGAAGATCAGTAACAATACACATTATAATCACAACAAGATATTATTAGCAGAAGAAAAATTGAAGACAAGTTTTTTCAAACATTCCAAAGATTTAGTCATTTGAATCATTCTCTTCTCAGCAAGAAAACGCAACCAACTCCAAAAGTTATTTGCCAATCTCAAAAAAAAAATGGAATTTTTTGCTTCTGTTGAACATTAATAATAATTCAGCATAAAATTATTTTACCCTGAATCCTTTCAGGAATTAAATCAAAGAGCTCACCATTTCAAACCCGTAACTTCCATCAACTAGCAGTAGTGCAACGTCAGCAACTTTTGCAGCATCAATCATTCCATTAATATCATTTGGGCATTCCACAAACTGTAGTCTTCTCTGCTTACCTGACAAACGGTAATACACATGGAAAATAGTCGGTAAGATGAACTTATTTTGGATCAGATGGCATCACAATTTTATCGATGAAGGAAAAGAATATTGCATTTGGTCGATGAATAACTTTCAAATAAATGTACACGGCAGACATCCTCTTTGATAAGTTGGCCTTAAAAAACAAACTGTAAATTAGAAAAAAGGTTTTAAAGAAAGAGAGTAAACCTGACACGACAGTGATTGGACCTCGAACATCAGGTAAGTTATGCTTTGTATAATGTTTAATAAGAGACTTTATCAACAAAGACTTTCCAACCTGCATAAAAATAATAATGTGAGGATAGGAGCATTCCCACGAGAAGTACTCATCATGTTTCCCACTTAGAGAAAATTACGAGCTATAATATGTTGGATTAATAGCAGTTGGTGGTAGAACTACCTTTGGAGGCCCATGCACCACTATGACATAGGGAGCCGGATCTCCAACTGAGCGGTCAATTACTGGAACGTGAAGCCTACGTTGCTCTTTTTCTGTAGTGCGGGATTGCAAACGTTTGGCCTTCACTGTTGAAGTAAATGCAAAGGCCTAGCATAACAAGAAGACAATTTCCTTTAACAAAAGTAAGAGCTTTGCGCATTTCTTATATCACATAACATAAATGAAACCGTAAACTATGCTGACACTCAGATTACCCTGCGCAACGTTCACATATCGCAGAACAGAACGGAATAATACATGGCACAATAAGCAAACCTTGGGATTTTGATTCGTCTCCTTCTTTTTTTTCTTATCCTTGGAAGATGCTCCACTTTGGCGTGTCCTGTGGGACTTATTAGACTGCTGGTTCTCAACGAAATTCGACCCCATGCTGTTTCAACTGGGAGCTGCATTTATGTGTGGCAACATTATAGCCCAATCGCTAGCGCGAGACATAAAGATATATCTATACCCTCAATCAATTTAAGAGTCTGACTTTCTTCAGGCCTTCTAGAGTTCTTTAATTGGTTTGAGAGGCAGTAAAATTACAAATTAAGGCGAGAACAAAAGAAAAGAGAGGAAAAGAGAGGAAAAAGAGAGTGCGCTGTCCCACTCCGTCGCCATCTTCCACGGAAGAGGAAAAGAAAGCAGAAGAACGGAAGAATAGGGGAACAGAGTGCGGAACCTGGCCCCGTCGCGGCTGCCTTCACACCCACCGTCTGCCGCCGCTGCTGTCGCCAGCGACTGTTCTTCAACTTCCTGTCCCACCGCCACCAAATCGGGAGGGGGAGGGAGGGGTTTTGGAGGGTTTGATTCTGAAGTGAGGTCCTTCTTCTGCATGATATTTACTAGAATGCCCTTCATAAATATGTAATTGAAGAAAAACATCAAATAAAATATATTTTCTTTTAGACCTCTGAATGTGGTACAAGTTTATCAAATTTACCGGAGTGTCATCGCATCCCGTTTAATCAATTTTAGATGAGTTACATCTCACATAAACCTCGAAATATTGCAAATAAAAGGGAGTTAATGCGTCAAGTTAATGGGTTAATAAGCTTACTTGGCATTTGATCTTCCCACACAACATAAAAATAAGGCTCAATATTTTTATTATGGGATGTTGATGATTGATAAAACTTACTTATATCTACGCATCATAATTTTTTTGAATAAGTATTTTAAATTCATAAAATATGCATTAATATCAATATAAAGTAGAACAATTTCAAAAATAATAATAAACCATTATAAATGGGTCACATCAAATGGTTAGATCTGATCATACATCTCATTCTCTAGATGGGTTATAGATTATAATTAGTTATGTCATTAAATAGTTGGTAAATATGGCACCCGCTTTGGAGGAATCAATTCATGTTGTTAATACTATCAAATTTTAATAAAAACTTGTAATATTCCAAATGTCAGCTTAGAATTTGGCAAGCCATTTGGTGTGCAAGAAATCTATTAAAGATTGCAATACGGTTATTGAAATTCCATGGTCTATGATTTTAGACTCAATTGAGAACTCAAATATTAAAAGATTTAAGGTTTTTTAACACCACCATGAACTATCAATTGAGAACTCAGATATCAAAAGATTTATTGAAATTCCATGGCCTATGAATTAAAAGATTTAAATATTTTAATAAAATTTTATCCCAATACCAACAAAGAAAGAGATATTTCTAATGATTGAGAGGGATCCAAAGGAAAATATTTAGGGCGTGAAATATCATATTGTTATTTGGTATTAATCCTTTAGTAGCAATTTGGTAATCCATTAAAAATTGAATGGGTTGAGATATTTGAGATAACCAAGCTATTGTCAATCTTAGAAGGTTGCATGATCCAAGTTTAATGGTAAGAACTTAGCCTAGTTGACTTAAATAACACCTTGTTATGAACCATATGACATAATTTTCATCTTTCATGCGTTTTTATGCACGCACTGATATGAGCAATCATATTTAGTTAGACTTTTAGTGCTGTTTTTCTTGGTCATAAAAATGGTATTAATGGTCAATATTCTATGATATTCAATGAATGTTGACTGCATCTTGTTCTTCACTTTATATTGTCAAATGTTTTTATTTTTAATTAATATATTGGTCAAATATTTAAATCTCAACATGCTTTGTGTTAGGGAATATTGATTGGGTCTTTTCTCCAATCATGTTCCAAATTAATGTGTAGGATCATACTGAGGAATGTAGCACGTTAATTTTAGTTTATTTATTAAGTCAAAATACAATGTCTTTTAGTGATATTTAGTTAAGTAGAGAGATGTAGAGGTTGTGGAGAGAAGTATGAGAGCGAGCATCAGACTGGTAATTTTGGCCAGTTTTTTCGAGTCGGATCCGAACCATTACAGAATGCCGTTTGCGGACCTGTCTAGAAGAGTGAGAGATGACTTTGCAGCCCTCCCCAGAGGCGCGCGATCTCCGGAGATGCAGGACCAGTGCTCCGGCAGATCTCTCCTCTTGCTCGGGCACTTACGGCGAGCTCTGATCGCCGCCCGGTGAAGCTCTTCCGCTCGAGCGACCGGAGCACGCCGGAGAATCTCGTGGCGGCGGCGGTGGCCGCCGTCCTCTTCCCCCCATTGTGTGTGGGGCGAAGCGGTGGGTGGTGGGAGAGAAGATGGCCTTCATGGCGGTGCTCGAGTCAGATCTGCGCGCTCTCTCGGCGGAGGCTCGTCGGAGGCACCCGGCTGTGAAGGACGCAGCTGAGCACGCGATCTTGAAGGTGGGTGGCTGGATACCATGGGCTCCATCTATTTTTTTAGATGATGATCTCTCCGGTTCACCTCAGCCGGTTTTTCTGCTGTTGAATCGGGATTATAATTTCCGTGTGCCGGCTTTTTTCTTCGGTGATAGATACTCCCCTAAAGTAGACGACGATGCTCCTCAGGCATCACATAAATGCCAGATGGCTCATTTTAAACCTCCAAAACGTACCGGTGCTTTGACTGTGATGGAAGCTTATCATAAGTCGTTTGTAATGCGTGGGGATGGCTCTGAAGCCTGTTTGGTGGGACTAGTAGGCGGGGCACATGCTTGCAGAAAGAATTCTAGGTGCATTTGTTGCTGCTAAACTAGGAGAAGCTGGTGGGTAGTGGACTGTTGTAAGACAAGAGGGGACATCAATACGGTGGAGAAAACTGCGAATCTTCCTCAAGAGGAGGGCACTAAATGGCTAGTGAGCTTGTTTCTCCTGCAAGAAGCTTCAGGTCAAACGACAATTCAAGGTCATTTGCAAACAAAATGGAACGTATTATGCTAAATCCCTCGTCGATTTGATGAATGCAGAGGAAGTAAGATATCCTTCAGTTTGGGGGCATTTGGAGAATTAAATTAAAGTTAATAGCTGGAATATTCGAGTGGTGGGTCTTCATGACAAGAAGTTGTCAACCATACCTTGTTAATCTGCCAGGTTTGCTAGATGAGGGTTTGCCGTTCTCATGGTCACTTTTGGGCTGTATGAGTGGCCAGTATATCTTCCTTACAACCTTTGAATAAAAACAATGCCTGATATTAACTAGCTTCAATGTTGAGGAAAAACAGGCTAATTAGAGGACACAAGTTGGCCTAGTGTAATGCATATATTTATGTCTATATAAATGCTATTTCTTTTAGAATCTGGGGACTGCATTAGTTCTGATTCCTTACCCTGCATCAACTCAAACAGGTCCCTGATTATTAAGTGAAAAATTCATTTGCATAAAGATTAATTACTTGATTACTATTTGGCATGCATTAGATCTTGTTGTCCCTGAATTTTTTGAATTTTTTTCATTTAAAACCTTCATCATTTTGCTGTTATCGGTTGGAGTAAGAGATACTAACGTTATGTGTTGTTTTTGGCTGCAGCTTCGTTCCTCATCCAGTCCCAATGAAATTGCACAGAATGACATAGTACGAATATTTCTTATGGCTTGTGATGTTAAGTCAGTGAAACTTAGTGTGATTGGTCTCTCGTGCATTCAAAAGCTCCTGTCAAACGATGCAGTAATCACTTCGTCACTTAAGGATATAATTTCAACATTGAAGGATGTAAGGATCTTTCCAAACATATAGCCAGTATTTCTTTTTGGTGAAATACGCTTTTTAGTTTAGATAATTTCTGATCATTTTTATTATCTACCATATCATTAGCTTTGCAGTATATGTACAATGATAAAGATAGGATATCAAATCGGCTACCTCATGAAGAGGCTGACATGTGGGGGTTCCTTTGCTTGGGATCTCTTCTTAATTGAATTAGGAGACTTCATACACATGGAGCTAAAAAAATCTTTATGAGGTTCTAAGTTTCCTGTTTCTCTCTTGGAGATATTTGGCAACAGAAATGTAATTGGCTCGGGAAACAAAGTGATGTATATGAACGGATCAAAGTTTCCTAAATCCATCAGAAGCTACTTTCATAGGAGATTTTTTGTGTGGGTCTTTTAAACAATGTCTTTAGCTCTTTTTATCCATCTTATTTTTATAAAGATGCGACTGCCAACCCATTGTTGACTGCATGGAACATCGATTGCTGACATCTCCTGCCTCTCTTGCTCTCACTTGCTCATAGAGGGTTGTCTTGGCTAGATAATGGTTTTTTTAAAGCAATGAAGGAGATGGTCATTGTCTGAAGTGCTTTAGCAATTGTTGTTTACATATTTGAAACTCATTATACACATTTGAAATCTCTGGCAAATAAGTTAAGCATATAACAAAAAAGTAAAATCATGATAATAAATTACTGTGACAAGATTTTAAGGGTGATGAAGAAAGTTATTATCTATTTTGATATGATTCTCATATTGGCACTTGATGTTGTCCTATATATACACATAGGTGGAGCTTATTTTTTGGTTGCCTTGGGTTTTATTTTATGAACACGTTTACATTATATTGTTTAATTGTTTGCTTCTCTGCCCTTGCTCCATTTATGCGGGAAAGTGAGCTACTGTAATGTGTTTTTTATAGTCACTGGAGGTCTATATTTTTTCTCATATGCTCTTAGAGGACCATTGACTGAAAGTAGTTTTCTTTTTATTTGATTGACTAGCTTTGGTATGACCCTGACGTCACAAGTATCATTTCCTTTTCAGCATGCTGAAATAGCAGATGAAGCCGTTCAACTTAAAACCTTACAAACAGTGTTAATCATATTCCAGTCACATTTGCATCCTGAAAATGAGGTATAAATAATCTGGTCCTTGGTTAGTACATACAAGGCTTATTATTCATAGTTCCATGCAATTTTCTGTGTTCAAATGTTTAGTTGTTACAAAAATTCCAGTTGAAATTTTTTGCCTGTTCAATCTGTATGATTTCCTGTTATTATGTGCTAGCAATTAAATACCACTTGTGCAAAACATTACCTTTGTTACACCTGTAAGCACTTAAGTTTCTATTCTTCTGTTGTTATCCTATTTTTTCTTTCCTCCAGGTTACAATTTTATGGGCATATTCGTGAGCAATATAAGATCCAACTTTGAGAAACTAACTGGGGTTGAGTTAGTTCTTATTCAAATTTTGTAAGAAGTGACATGGGAAAAGAGAATAGTGAGCCTACGAACTTGGGTTTAGCTTGGTGGAGTTGGCAATGTTTGAGGCGTCTACCTGCTGAGGATGGGAAGAATATTTCAGGTATAGAGGGTGATACTTTCTACAGAAGAAAATGTGTTAATTGTGGTCATCCCGATCATGAGTGTGGACTCATTCTCTAGTTTCATGCACAATCTTGTGTTTTCATAGAAATACAGAGGAGAGTAATGGGGTTATCTTAGCCTTAAATTCTGAAGTAGAGCTCTCAACAAAATTGCAAAAATAAAACTAAAATATATCCTGAGGAGAGAAGTTGTGTCTTTCTTGTAGCACTTTTTCATCACTATCTACATCAGTGACAACTCTTGATAGAACAAGGTGGGCTGAAACAAAAAAAGTAATTGAAACTCAATATCAGTGATTGCTACTATTGGCATTGGAGATAAATTGACAGGAAGTCTTGGGGTCGCTAGTCTTGGGCAAGTTTAAAGAATCATATGATCGGTGAAGAGAAGCTGAATATTACATTGCCTACTCCACAGCCGAATATTGGCTAGGAAAACCTATAGGATTTCTAAAGGAGATGATTTGCCCTGTCACAGATGTGATCATCATAATGGGCTACTTGGTCAATCAACTAACACTCTAGGCGTCTTGAAAAAATAAATTAATCTCATCGCTGCACATATTAATGAAAGACACGGAAATAAGTATGAGTGAGGCAGGTTGACAATTTCAGTGGCTAAAGATGATTGTTGGATTCATTGTTATGGGTTTATCTGTTGCAACTTTTACTTATTCTATTTTATGATCTCAAAAGTAAGAGATAGATTGATTGGACATAGGATGGATCATGGTTTTCTACACTCTTTTGGGGTTTGCCTCTCAAATGGTGCCAAGGATATTTAAGTGGGAGTACTTGTTCTATGAGGATTTTGGTGAATGTCTAAGGACCAAGTATGGAGGAAATTCCATCAGCATTAGGAAGTGTGGAGAGAAAGGGCATCGTCAACCATGAGAATCAAGATATTGAAAGGTAAAGGGGGAGTATAAGGGTTTATAGTGGCCTTAATGAGCCCTAGTGGGCCAAGTCCATAGTGGGCTGAGGCCACAATCTAACACTCCCCCTTAAGCTAGAGCGTATAGATCAAACATGCCCAGCTTGGTTCCTAGTGAGTCGTAGGAATTGCTATTGAGACTCTTGGTGAAGATGTTGGCCAATTGATTGGCCGATGACATGTGTGGAGTGGTGATGATGCCCTTGAGAACCTTGTCCTGAACAATGTGACAATCAATTTCGATGTGTTTGGTGCAGTTGTGGAAGGTGAGATTTACTACAGTGAAGATTGTAACTAGGTTGTCGTAGTATATAGGCATCAGAAGCGGTGTCAAGACCCCCAATTCTTACAAAAGAGATTGGAGTCATACTAGTGGGAGACAACTCACTACTTCCTACAGTGCCAAGTGACTAGGTTGCCGCCAACATATGTACAATAATTAGTAGTTGAATTGCAATCACCCTTGTCACTAGCAAACCTGATATCAGAGTATACCTCAATCTTGAGATGCTTATGGTGTTGGTAGAGAAACCCTTTTTCAAGCACTCGTTTGATGTATGCAAGAACGTAGAGTGCTCCCTCCACATGTACCTCTTGAGGTTCTTGCATGAATTAGCTAAGAATGTCAACTGCATAAGATATGTCTAGATGAGTGACAATGAGATAAAGTAGTTTGTCGAGTAGATGACGATATCAGTTGACATTCTCTAATTTGGGAGAATTATCCTCCTAGAACTTGGGCCGAGCCTTCATTAACAATGAAGCTGGTTTATATGTCAATAATCCTATCTCTTGAAGGTCCAACGCATATTTCTTTTGGGAAAGAGCAAGTTTATTTTGACGATAGACAAACTCAATCCTTAGGAAATACTGTAGAGTGGATAGATCACAAGTCACAAAGTGCTGATGAATATATGCCTTTGTAGCAGAGATGCCAACATCATCACTATCGGCCAAGAGGATATTAACGACATAGATTGGAAGCACTACACACCTGCCCAAGGTGATTTTGCGCATCACAATGAGATCAGCCATACATGGAGCAAAGCCAAAAGTAGTAATGGACATGTGAACTTCTCAAACTGAGATAGCCTGCTTGAGTAGACATACTTGAGAAGTCTCCTCTTAAGAAACATACCCCAAAGGTTGCTTTATGAATACTTGCTCAGCTAGAGCACTATAAAAGAAGGTGTTAGAAATATCTAGCTGATGGAGAGACCATGCCTAATTGACTACTAGAGAGAGAAGTACAGAGATGAAGTTGAGATGAATCATGGGAGAGAAGATTTTCATGTGATTGATGTTGTAAGCTTGGGTGAAGCCACAAGCAACGAGATGCACTTTGTGATGAGCAATAGAGTCATTAGGGTTGTACTTGAGGGAATACACCCATTTGCAAGTCTCAATGTTGGCATCAATCAACAAGGAACGAGTTGTCATGTGTCGTGCTGAACTAGGGCAGAGTACTTGACATCCATCTCCAACTTCCATTCAGGTATCTAGAGAGCCTCACAATATGTTTCGAGTATCAACTCTGATGAGACAGAGAGAGAAAAGTCTTAGAAGGTAGGGTGAAGGTGAGATCATAAGAAACAAAATGAGAAATAGGATGTTGAGTGTAGGAGCAAATGTCTTTGTGTAAGGCAATAAGAGGGAGATCATCGGGTGGGGAGGTAGAAGAGATAGGGGACCTCGACGAGAGTGGTACCGGATCGGAGGAAGGGGGTGAGGACTCGATAGGTGGGTTAGACTACAAAGACGTATGAGAGTCATGGACCACCAGAATATGTGAGGATGATGATACTAAGAGGTGGTGGGGAGGATGCTACAGAAGGAGTAGTAGAAGAAGAGTAGGGGACATTCTCATGGAAGGTAACATATGTAGATGTGAGTGTCAGAAAGATATACTCGATATCTCTTTTGGGTGCGAGAGTAGCCAACAAAGACACCTTTCAAGGCGTGAGGTGCCAACTCAGAAAGAGGGAGTATGGTCATTGCACAAATATAGTACAACTAAATACTTGGGGAGAGAGGAAAGAGGTTAGTTTGAGGATAAAGTTGATGTAATAGAATTGTGCCACCAACAACGGACGAGGGTTGACGATTAATGAGGAAGGTGGTAGTGAGGAGGACATTAGATTAGAGATAGTGTGGGACATGTAAGACTATGAGGAGTGTGCAAGTAATGTCAAGAAGATGTCGATGCTTTCACTCAACGACATCATTTTGTTGAGACGTGTAGGGGCAAGTAGTTTGATGAATGATGTCACACTCCTTACAAAAGTTCTAAAGGGCATTATAGACAAACTCCAAGGTGTTGTCTGTGTGGAGAATCTTAGGGGTAGTAGAGTATTGTGTGATGATCTCCGTGATGTATTGGTGGACTACATTGCAAACTTGAGAGTGGTCATTGAGAAAATATACCCATATAACGTGAATATAGTCATCAACAAAGACAATGTAGTATTATAATCCTATTAGAGAGGCAACTCGAGGTGACCCCCACATGTCATAGTGAATGAGGTCGAATGGTTTGAAAGTAAGGATAAAATCCCAAGGTGGATATGTAGAGCAGTGATGTTTACTTAGTTGACATGACTTGCACATAAACTTGGAAAGAGTAAGCCATAGAATGAATTTTTGAAGGTTTGATAATCATGGATGTCTCAAACAGCAATGCCACAACAAGCTTATAGACGTCACTACCATTCTCATGGCCGAAACCAATCCTTTGTCTAGTATGCAGGTCCTAGAAGACACAATGATAATGGAAGAAGATGGTGACATAATGTAGTGCACGAGTGATGACACTAATCGACAAAAGATTCTTAGGAAAACTGAGAACATAAAACACGTCCTAGAGTGGGAGATTGGCTGTGGGAGTGGTTGTGCCATACCCTTTGACAAGGCAAGAATGACCATCAGCGACGGAGATAGAAGGAATATAATTGGTGAGTGTAAGAGAACGGAGAAGGGAGGGGGACCTTGTTATATGGGCGGAGGCCTTTGAATTGATCAGCCAAAAAGTACGAGAGGGAAGTAGAGTGTGTGTACCTAAAGTGGGTGTGTCATATGTGAAAGTGGAGGGAAGGCTAGGAGAGGAGCCATGAGAGGAAGCACGAGAGGCCTTCCATTCCGCATACTCTTCAAGAGTCATGATCATCTGGACCATGGGAGTAGATAATGTAGGCGGAGGAGCCATAGAAGGCAGGTTGCTGACAATCATGGCTTGACCCCATGTCAACTTATTAAACTCCTTCCCTTTCCTAGTAGTCTTGGAGCCACGACCTCCACTAGGATTGTAGTAGCAAGGGCAGAGGGATCGAGAGTTGCAAGAGTGGTAGGAGCAAGAGATGTGTTGGTGTGCACATGAAGAGCCGTTAAGAAGATATTTGTCATTGGAGGAACCTAAGTGCTAGAGAGGACTTGGCCATGGATCTGATTAATGAGCTCTAGATGGAGACTGCTGAGAAAGGCCCTTATGTAGAGTTCGTCACGATAATGAGTGAGAGTGGACAGATCCGTAGTCGGTGGTTGATAGACAGATAGCTCGATGACGATATCTTGTAATTCACCATAATATGGCTGGAATGATTGTCTGCCTTGCTTACAAGTGAAGAGTGATTCATAGAGATGGACGATGCGGCTGATGTTAGTCTTGTTTGCATACATCATCTTGAGAGTTTGCCATAATAGGTGAGCTGGCTTTAGGCGACTAAGAGGTCAAATAATGGAAGGCTCAACACTCTAACAAAGTTAGGTGTTGATGGTGGAGTCAAGATGCCCCCAATGAAGATAGTCTAAAGATGTGACATCAGGCGAAAGTGACTGGAGGTGATGTAGAAGTCAATGAGTGTGAAGAAAGTTTTCAAATGCAGATGCTCATGAGCCATAATTGATGCTGCCAAAGATGTAGGTTGGATGAGTCAATGCAACCATGATGGAATGCCGGGGAGGGAACGAGGCAAGAGGTGAGGTGTGAGGGTATTGTCACCAAAGGCAAGGGCAAGTCATGGGAGGATGATCCCGGTGTATTTGTCATCAAAAGAAGAGATAGAACTCACCAAGATGATGAGAGGCACGAGCGGATGGCACACAAGGAGGCAGAAGATGCGCACATAGGCTGATGCACAGGAGGCCCTGGAGATCATGGGCCGGCATAGGAGAGGGCTGGACACCCTGAGGTCAGATCGACACATAGGAGGGCAAATCGACGCACACGAGGTCAGATCGACGCACATGAGGCCTTGAGGTCAGATCTTGCTGTTGACACCAGCCTTAGAGACCACGGGCTGGCGCAGGAGAGGGCTGGACGCCCTGAGATAAGTGCCCAGAGGGCCGGCGTGCCGACGTGGAGGATGAGAGATGTTGGTACCGATGTGCCGGTGTGGAGGGCGAGAGAGGGTTGACATGCGGTGTGGGGCGGGAGAGAGAGCAGCACAGGGCAGGCTATGTGCAAGAGAGAGAGAGAGCACAGAGATGCTGTGCAGGCAGCAGTGCAGAGAAATTGGTGGCTCAGGCCACCAGTGAGGGGCTGGGCACCTTGATGAAGCCGCCATGAATAGAGGCAGTGCCGAAGATACCACCAGAGAAAGGCAACGCGAGTGGTGGAGTGAGGGTGATGGATCAAGCCCCTATTGCTCTGATACCGTGTGGAGAGAAAGGGTGCTGTCAACCCTGAGAATTAAGAGATTGAAAAGGAAAGGGGGATAAGTACAAGGGTTTATAGTGGCTGTAATACCCCTAATGGGCCAGATCCATAGTGGGTGAGGCCACAATCTAACAGGAGGCATTCAGTGAAATCAACTTGATGATTACAATTTGGAAGAACTTTTATGTAACACCAAAGTGGGTCAGTTTTTTAATCTTTCATAAATCTTAATACAACTTCACAACCAATCTTTTTAGAAAGATAAAAGAATGTAAAGATAGTTAAAGATATGGATTTTTGACGGTTCAATCTTATATTATGATTTTTCTGAAGGTGGATAACTTCACATGATTATATTGAAGGACAAAGGAAAATGTGTACAAGTGTGAAAAATGTGAGCTCTCAAGAAGAAAACCCAGGATATTAGGACAGTCTTATACCAGCAAGGCATGTGATAGGAAACTAAGAAAAAATATGTACCTAGCTACCTAAAATAGTATGGACATTTCTTTCCTCGGAAAAATATTACCCGCTCCATTGAACTTCTCGTGAGCCACGACAAGATGGCACATGGTGAGGCACTTTTCCCGTCAAAATGTACGATCTTCTCTGTTTAGAAGGTAGAATTCCTTCTAAACAATGATGTTCCAAGTCAGCCAAAGCGCACTGAAAGTGCTTGGATTCTGCTGTTGAAGACCTGATCAACAAAAGACTCTCCTAAGAAAAAGAACATCCAAAGAAAAAGGAAGCTTCAAATTTTCTTTATTCTTGTTCTCAATTACTACTTGGTATGGCTCATGCCCAAAGAGTCCAAGGAACCACAAGAGGAAAGTCTCCTATGTGAAATCCTTCTTACCTAAGCCTTTACTTTTAATGGAGAAAATGAATCTGAACCTGCTGAGCCACAAGAAGTCTAATGCCTCCATTGGAGCTGATGCGGTATGCTGATTTACCTGTGTAATCACCTCTTTTTCTCTACCTCAGGTCGTACTATACACCTCTCCGCAAGTAGGCATAGCAGGTCTTTGAGTTTCCTCATCCCATAGGTTTCTCCCTGGACTTCCACTCTCATTCTATTTCGTTGTCAAAAGCATATCAGGTATGATGTTAAGGTCATGATGTGCAGGTGAAAGACCAATTGTCGTTTCAGAACCATTTCTCTAATCCATTTCCAATGAAAAACTTTGATCCAGCTGCCGCATATTTAAATCATCTTTCCAATTAGAGATTCTATTTAGGTAAATTAGTACAAAATGCTAAACTCTGTACCTTTTATAAGACTTCTGCTTGAAAACTTCTAGTCTGAGTCTACCATCATTTTTCCTCAATTTCTAGAGCATTTGGAGCTAGTTGAAATCTCTGCTTTTAGGAATGCCAAGGCGTCCATTGGTCTTGCGTTTACTAATCTGTCCCTAATTTACCAATATATGTATTCAATATTAGATCTTGAAGGTGATATGTATTCAATATTAAACTTTTAAAGAATCTTTACTTAGAATGTTTATGAATAATACAGATGAGTATGAATCAATTTTCTTAATAAATAGTCACGTTCAGTTGAACACATTTTCAAACGAAGAACAGGCATGAATGAACATAAACAATTTGTGAATGTCTTTCTATTTTTTTGTGAACAGTGCTTTGGTGGAAGGTGAGCAGCCAACCTTTCAACCATTCACATACAAATCAATGAATGCATGGGATGTTGCACCACTTGTCTACTCAGTGATGCCTTGAAAATTATGTAATCGGCTTAGAGTAGTTTAGCCATAGTGAGTCTACATTAACATTATATATATTAACTCTGAAAGTGCAATTCTTCATCATTTTTCTACTGTAATTAATTGCCCTCTTGAAGGTAGTCAGTCACTGCAGAACCGTTGATATTTAAAGTGACAAATGCCATTTGTGACAACATTGTGTATTTTTCGGTGTCATTGTCAGACAATAACTCTGCTCTTGCTTGTAGGAAAACCTGTCAAAAGCTCTAGGTATTTGTCTTCGGCTCCTGGAAAATAATAGATCTTCTGACAGTGTGCACAAGTAAGATATATTGCCATCTGATTTGCCGTCAAGAGAAATTCATTTGTAGACCGTACTTTGATTCACATTTTTTTAACCAGTACTGCTGCAGCTACTTTTCGGCAAGCCGTTGCTTTGATATTTGATAATGTTGTTTGTGCTGAATCGCTTCCTGCTGGAAAAGTGGGCTTTCAAAATCAAGTTTCTCGTACAAGCTCTGTTACCGATGATGTCAGTCGCAGTATAAATCAATCAACGTATGAATATAAGTTTCTGTTTTCTTGAATGTATAGTTCATGTTCTTCTATATAGATATGTATGGAGATGTGTGACTAGTTCTTCCTTTTACAGGTCATTGGAGGACGATTATTCTCCGGGTTTATCTGGACCATTGCGGGAAAACCTCAGTAAATCAGGAAAACTGGGGGTTCGTTTGCTGGAAGACCTGACAGCTCTTGCTGCAGGTGGATCTGTATGTGTTGTATAGATACTAGTCTTGGATAAACAAGAAATCTCTAGTTACATTCTTCTCAAATCACAAATGAACCAGAATCTCAGTTTCTTTAGCGTTTCCTTTTCTCCTGCCTAGTGCCTGCTAAGCATTTTTGTGTTTTGATATCTTTGTTTTTACTTTGGTGTTACCATCAGGCTGTCTGGTTGCGTGTTCATTCACTTCAGAGAACATTTTCTCTTGATATAGTGGAGTAAGTCTCGTTTCTACTTTTCTACTTTTTCTCAAGCATGGGCCTTCTCTTTTTATGAAGAATGAAGAATTGTGTGCAATTATTTTTATGTGCCAATTATTCTTTTTGAGGTTGTTGCTATTTCTGCTTGTCTTTCTGGTATTTTCGAACGAATCATTTGCCATCTTTTATGCCTCTTTTTTTTTTCCCTTCTCCTGCTAGCTCCATTTATGAGGTCATAAAAATATATAATCAGAAGTGTTGCTTATCTTCTGTGATGAGATAACAACTAAGGTCTTGTCTGTTTAAATTAATAATTTAGAAAGCCTTTGAAATTAAAGTCAGCAATATGGACCAATATCTTCATTTGCATAAATAGATATAAGCAATCATCAATGACTTAAAATTCTGAAACAAGATGAAAGTGTTTTATAGTAGGGTGAGAAAGAAAATGTCACGGTACCCTTATGTTCTTGCTGATTTGTCGTCCAACTTGGGGGTCTGTCTTCTCCGCAATTACTGCCAAATTTAATTTTATATGGAAGAGGTGGCTTCTAGTAGATCATCCTGCATTATATGCTACTTCAAGGATATGAAATGTCTCGGGGTATTGTTACCTGCATCTGTGGCTGGTGACTATGGCGATCCTAATGTCATGTTTGGGAACTACCGATTTTTTTGTTATTTTCTTCTGAAATCAAATGAATGAATTAAAATAGATGACTTATTTAATACATCAAAAATTTGATGCCTCTGTTTTCTCCAAGCTATGGTGCTACCCCAATCTGTCATAATCAATCGACTACTCTTACTTTGCTCTGGATTAGAAGTCATGTTTTCCTTTTTTTGTTTCGAGTTTTCACTTCATCCCCTGACAAAAGCATACTATCTCACTTGCGGTTTTTAATTGACTATCTTTATGGGATAGCGACATTGACCCCTGGTTTTTCTTGACAGTTTCATCTTATCGAATTATGTTGCTGTCTTTCGGACCCTGGCTATGTATGAACAGGTTATTTTTTGTGTTTTTGTTATTTTTCTCTGAATAGGAACATTATGATTTATTTTATTTACTGATTGAGCTTTTTGATAAACATGACAGGTTTTGCGCTATCAAATATGTTCACTTTTGATGACTTCTCTTCGGACCAACGTTGAGGTAAATATACCATGTCCAAAGAATTCCGTTGTCAATTCCTTATCTATTTTAGAATTCAATTTGCCTCCTTATACTTTTAGACTCGTTATTTCACTCTTATCATTTTTCAAAATTAGCTTGAAGGTGAAGCTGGAGAGCCTGCATTCCGTCGTCTGGTGATGAGGACCGTGGCACATGTCATCAGACTATATAGCTCATCCCTTGTAACTGAATGTGAGGTAGGAAGATGAGAATTTTCTGTTGGGTGGAAATTTGTGAGAAGTCTCTTATATTTGCGTGATGAACTTGAGAAAAAATTCTATGGTGATTATACTAGGTCCAGAGACTTTCTGACATTTGAGTTATACTAGAGAAGTGGTTTTACTGGTTTCATTCAGATCAAGGCAGATTGTGCTAATTTTTTCAATGTGTTTTGAGGGTTCCTAAATCATCTGACAATGGTCCACTGTCTCTGTGCTCAGACTTTGGCTTCATAGCTCTACTAAACCTAGTCAAAGTAGCTCTAGTTTCAATACATGGATAGATGGAAGAAATTGGTTTTTAGTTATTGTTCAGGCTTATAGGAGTTGCCAATAATCTCTAGACAGGGCCGTATGAATTCATTTCTTTAAGAGAGTTTTGACGGAAAATTTGGATGCTAAAAGGAAGTAAACTTAATATTTCATTTAGATTAAAGGTAATGCTAAATATTTACCATTACCAGAGAATGACATCTGTAGTTCCCATTTTTATTACCCAGGTATGATTCATTGGCATCTCTGTTTCTTTATGGAGTATTGTCTTGAGGAATAGCAGCACATGTTTAGGAACAAGTGCTGCTATTTGTAGGAATTCTGGAAATCTTCTTGGGCCACAATGACTTCTGTTGACCGTAATATTTTTATGGAAATTAATTGCATGTTTATCAGTCTTTCATGAGAGTTTCTAAGGTGCTTGTTTTTATAGGTCTTCCTCAACATGTTGGTGAAGGCCACTTCCCTAGATTTGCCACTATGGCACCGTATTCTTGTTCTTGAAGTATTGAGGGTACTCTTCTTGATCGATCAGCAAAAGAACACTGCAATTGTTGCTTTATGTAAACTGATGCCAAGTACTTTTCAACTTTCTGGCAGGGGTTTTGCGTGGAAGCATCCACTCTACGTCTTCTTTTTCGGAATTTTGACATGTGAGTACCTTATTATTGTTTACTTCATCCTTATGGTAGTATCTGTTGGCCAGCTTATTTGAAGTCAAAGGTGACATTTGCCACTTTCTCTCTGTCGATGTGCATCTAGGATTTTTTTTTATCTCATATTTTTCTTCATCTTTGCACTTGTCCAGAGAACAGAAGTTCTTCTCACGTAGTGGAGTTGAGATTGCAATATTGTTGATTGATAAGTGAGTGGTGGTACATGTGACTGGATTAGTTGTATGATAAACATGCAGCGTTTGATGTAATTTAAGGTTTGATTGCAATTGATAATCTGGGCTTTGAGTCGGTCATGGTTCATTCAGTTGAACCAATTTCCAGTAGAGAAGCGCAACTCTTCCTTGCCGAAGGTCAATCTGAGTTGTGTCTCCACGTTTAGTTCCTAGAATTTTGACATGAAAGAAGAAAAAGGAGAAATAAAAGGAACTGTTGAGTGCTGCTGGCTTCAGCCAATAGAGGAAGAAGAGGGGGGAAGAAGGCCTCGCAGCAACAGAAAGAAATAAAAAAATAGAAGTTATACTTGGACATTCAGCAAGAAAACTGTCTTTCATTGATAAGCATAAATAGCAGTTGACATTGTCATAAGTATTGCTGTTATTGTTTTTTATGATGGCTTTTCGGGAACAAGTTCATCATTAAGCAAGACTAGAGCTTTTATTTCAAAAAAATGTTTGTTGCTTTGTCGTGATTTCCTGGTCATAATAATTTTATTTTTTTGGTTAATTTTATTTTGTTGTCAGGATAATCAATTCATATCTCCAAAAAACTAAATTCAGCTAGCCAGTGTGATGTGTGGTCTGTGGCATTACTTATGTGTGCTACCTGCTGAAAAGTTCACACATCTCACTTATAAATGACTGTTCTACAGAAGGTTTATCATAATCAAAGTTGGTGGGCTTAGAAAGATCCCTGTCTATGTTTTACTCACTAACATCTTATTTTCTCAGAATGGTTTAATGTTTGACACAGAAGGTAATAGGTTTAGAAGAAAGAAATTGGCTTTATCGTGTCTCAAGCTGAAGTGCTTTCGGTAGCTTTGAGACTCAATTTAATTTTTGACGTTTTCACTGGTTTACATCTTTCAAAACCGTCACATGGGATGGAAAGCCATGACATTCATGCACTGAAAATCAGTTATCATTATGATTCCATAACCTTTTCCCCCAAATTGGCATTGGTCTCCATAATGGAAGGCTGTGCTATGAACATCTGGATGGATTTCTGGGGAGGCTAATCCTGTGCTTTTAGTCTATGATCTGGCTGTTACCATCACCGATATTATTGACAATATTTATAGAAATTTGTCATTCTTTCTACCAGCTTTCAGGAAGCACAGACAATATGGATCTTATCAGGTCTCTTTATTATTATTAGTCTTATTACCAGAATCATGTGTATCATCAGTCAATGCAGTTTATTCTATTCTTTAAGCATACATACATCTTGATGGTTTGGGCATGGAAAATTTGCAAAATCAAGCATAGTGACAGTTTATCTTTGGACGTTAAATAAATAAGTATGCCATTATAGATGGTTGGATTCACATGGATGATCTCTCAGATTTCCTTGGGATATTCACGATGTGCTGCCATCTGTTCTATCTTTTATTTTTATTTTGAATGGAATACAAAGTCCTATGTAAGATGCAGATGTTATAAAAAACTCGTTCATAGAAATGCCTTTTGTATTCAGCAATTTCTTTTGCTAATCTTCATGCAGGGATCCTAAAAACACTAATGTCGTGGAAAATATGGTCAAAGCTTTTGCACGAGTTGTTTCTACTGTTCAGGTGAATAAGTTATTCCTCTTATTATCTCTACATTCTTTTGCCATTTATGATTATTTTGTTAATACCTTTGCTTAAGAATGTTTCAAAGGAATTGGGTTGCTTTGATTTCAATTCCTCTTGGAGTTGGTGGCTGCAAGTAATTATCTGAAATCTTCATGCATTGTGATTATCTTCCATCATTCCCGATGGTTTGTTGTCGGGGACATGAATCCTATTTCACTGTGCCATTATTGGTACCATAAAGATGACGCCTGTCTATTTGGTATTCGGATGTTTCTTGTCCTTTTTTTATGGTTTTTTGCGTGCATATGAAATTCATCTGCACAATCTTTGTATCCCCTGAATCTTTCTACTTGGTGGTGTCAAGTACTTGTACATAATGCCTTTAGTCAAGAGGGATTTTAGAAATGTTTTGCAAAAGTACCAACAGATGCGAAAGTCGCAGGTAATCCTGACACTACCCTGACAAAGCCATATCCTGACAATGACAAGCCATAGTGGTGCAATAAGGTGACACTCGTAGTGTATAGGAATGAGAGAGTTGCAGGTAATCCATATTAAAACAGAATAATGTCTCATTGTACATATTAATTTAGTATAACATAATAGACGATTGTGGCAATAAAGTAAAACAATGATTATTAAGATTGGTTACTTACTGTCGATTGGTTTTGAGTAGGATGATCTGATAATTTTGATGTGAAATCAGAGCCAATGGTTGGTTTTTCTGCATTTTTCACCCAGTTGTATTGTCAATGTTACGAAAGATAAATGTTGATATGCACACGAGGGGTCGTGTAAAAAAAGTTCAGGTATTGGGCATCCACTTTGTTGGATGACCCATTGACTTCGACTGATGAAAAAGTTAATGAATAAAAATCTCCAGTAATATATTAGAGATTCTGAGCTAAACTAAATCATAATCTTAGCAGAATCGCTTAATTTCTTTCTAAGCTTCTGATGACTCTGGAAGTATGAGTCAAAAGAGGCAGTAGACTTATCCTTCCCGGTGAGTAAAGCACATGGAATACGTTTTTTCATATTCTGCACATGTAGACATGATATCAGCTGAAACATTTTGTATCAGAGACATCAAATAGGTCTTTTGCAATTGGCACAAGAATCAGGACGAGCTCTCTTCACTAGGGGTCATAATTAGAGCATGTGTGGAGCACGAACCTATATTGCATTAAATGTTGTTCATTTTTCTTTTTTGTGGGCCTGGCATCTGGCTGTGTTGTAAAAAGACTCTTCTTCTGATAGATCATCGTAGTTACCCATGGTTAGTACAAATGCTTGGTTTGTTTGTGATGGTTCGACAAGACCCCGAGTCTATTTGAATGCTGTCACGAATATGAGTCTGCTGAGTACTGCAATGCCATAGCATGAGTTGCTATATTTTTGGTTGGGAAGGACAATAATTTCTCCTTCTCCCAACGAGAGAAAGAACAAGAATGAATCCCCAAATGGGGATATCGCCAGTTATAATTTTGCTTATCAAACTCGGCAACCAGACTTTGAGCTAAGGTCCCAGTAAAGAAGTATTCAATCACATTGCTTTTACTCAAGTGACTTGTATGAGCCATATTGATTCTGGCAGAGTAACTTGGCCTTTTAAGTTTCCTTTTTGAACTGATCCAAATGCAAATTGATCAACTTTCAAGTGAAGTCTAGGATTGCATTATAATTTAATTGGGTTTAGATGTGTTGGAACAGTTTGGCATTCATGTTAATTATCAATCAGAGACTTGGAGATTGAAAAGAAGGTCAGATACAAATTTTAGTGCAGTTTAGGATCCTCATTATTCAAGATGAACAAGGGATGTTGAAGTTTTTTCCCAAATATCGATTGCAAATCCATTTGGTATTTGCATTTCGGTTTGTTGACCATCAAGTTAGCTTGGTTTTAAACTATGTGATTCCATAGCGACAAGTAAACTAGTTAAAATTCCATTACAGTTACTTATCCTTAATTTTCGTATTTTACTGAGTTCAGTCCAATCATCCACAGGGTTATTGTTAACCAAGTACTTACGATTTTGTGTTCTAACCCTCAGTTTCGGGACTTTTAATGAGAACATTTGGTTGGTGGAACCAAATGTCCCACTAAGCCTACAATCTTTGGATAATCTGTCTAGACCTTGCTTCCCTGTTCTAAAATGCTTGATGTTATGTTGTATCTGCATCTTTTTATTTCGTGGCAAACAATAATGTCCATTATTATTTACTTGGTTTTCTCATTTATCTTAAGTAGTTGAAAAAATAATTAACTGTGGGGTGGGTGGGAAGGGGGCTTATCATTTGGATGGATGACACTTAGATCTGTGATGCTTACTTGGTAGAAATGTTTGATAAATTTTGCTAGGTTCATGATTCTAGTGACGAGAGTCTTGCAGCTGTTGCAGGAATGTTTAATAGCAAGGCTAAAGGTATGCACATATTCATTTTTTAAATCTAAGGTTGTCTTGGTCCTTTCAATCCTCCTTAATTATCCTAGCATCTTTCACATAGGTGTTGGTACATTAGTTTATTCCCTCTAATCGAGATTGCGTTAATTTATTTTATTTCTTGTTGTGTCATTCCGGATACAATTTGGCTTTGATCTGAGAAGTTCATTCACAATATTTATTTATTTATGGAGCAAAGTCTGAAGAGGATAAATTGATTATCTGTGTATGTTATTTGTTAAAGCTCATTTTATCTCCTATTGTGCGTTGGCTGCTTTATTGTGCAAATGGATAGTGGATAATGATGTGCTAGTCGATGCTATTGAGAACATGATTTAACAAAAGCGAACATATTCACCTTTTTCTTTTGTTTACATTTCAGAACAATCAAATCCTCCCTGATTCCTGTACAGCTGTAAAACCCTTTACCTCTTGACCATCTCTAAATTTCAGAAGGAAGTGATGAATACCTTCTTATGGTTATTTTATATTTTCGACATAGTTATGATTTGACTGAGGAAGTTGAAGGAGTCTATTCTTATTTTTTTCACTTCAGAATAAAACTTGTGGGAACATGCGTTGGTAATGACTTCATTTGACTATGAAGTTCTGAAATTTAATACAAAATTTAGAATTTTCTTGTACGTCTGTGTTCCTTTTTTCTTACCCATTGGAGTTTTCTATCATGACTTTAGGAATTGAATGGAGCCTGGAAAATGATGCGTCCAACGCTGCAGTACTTGTTGCCAGTGAAGCTCATGCAATAACATTGGCAATCGAAGGCTTGCTGGGTGTTGTTTTTACCATCGCAACTTTGACTGATGAAGCTGTGGATGTTGGTGAGGTAAGATATGGAATATTGGTTTTCTGGGGTACGATTTGAAATCCTGAAGGGTGAAGTTTTCTGCTGACGGTTATTTACAGCTTGACTCCCCTAAATGTGACACCAATCCACCACCGAAACATACTGGCAAAACAGCTGTTATCTGTTTGTCAATGGTTGACTCTATGTGGTTGACCATTTTGGATGCTTTATCTCTTGTCTTGACAAGGTAAGCATA
Organism: Spirodela intermedia; assembly: GCA_902729315.2. NCBI lineage: Eukaryota > Viridiplantae > Streptophyta > Magnoliopsida > Alismatales > Araceae > Spirodela > Spirodela intermedia. The sequence goes on from LR746273.1 coordinate 4,708,477, forward strand.
GAAAGTTCTTTAACAAAACGCAAATATGTTGATTATATATGTTATTCTGAACTGATCTTTTTTGGAAGATCACAAGGTGAAGCCATAATACTGGAGATCCTAAAGGGATATCAAGCATTCACTCAAGTAAGCACTATTAGTGTGATGATTACTTTTCTGTTTTCTTTTACTTAAAAGTCGTATATTCATGACTGCTTCAAGTGTTAGTTCTGTTGTTTCTATGGTTTACTGATTTTTCTTTTCAGGCATGTGGAGTTCTTCGTGCTGTGGAGCCTCTAAATTCTTTTTTAGCTTCTCTCTGCAAATTTACAATCAGTGTCCCAAATGAGACAGAAAAGAAAAGGTAGTTTTCAAGGCAAGTTTAATGATACATGAAATCTTGATAAAAGAGTGAATACTGGAGTAAAACGTCAGAGATAAGATTGCAATAGTATGTTGAGCGAAAATAAGCATATAATAACTGGTCATTATTTCTCTGGTTAAGAACTTGTCACTTATTTAATATTTTGGAAGGTATAGTTTGCTGAATCTGCTTTGTTCTTCTGGTGATCATTCTTTACATACTTATAGAGAAATGTCATAGTGAATGGCTATTTAGTTCCTTCTCATCTTCTCTCTGTATCTTTCTATCCGCCCTGTTAGAGTTTGAACATTTCTAGTGTTTGTGAACTATTAACTTTGCTAGGATGAATTTCATTCTAATTATTAGTTCATGTCTTCTCGTGAAAAACATGCTCTTTTTGTTTGCTTCTGTCTTCTTAACCTCAGGTCTCTATTTCTTTTTGTTACTCCTAAAGGAATAAGAACATTAAATTTACTTGGTTCGGTTAATGATTTTTACCAGTGTGACGTGTTTATCAAGCTTTGGCTTAAGGCCATTATGATGCTTCTTTGCTGTAGCTTTAGATGCCTTCATAGAAAGTAAATAAGAACCTGTCCATAATTTATGTGGAGTGCTGATATGTCTGTCCACAAGGATAGTGAGAAGGACTGGAATTTTTTTTTGAGAATATACATGAAATTATTCAAATGAAAAGAGGAGATGGTGATCAATCATTATTAGATGAGTATAGGGAATGATAGCTCAAGAGATGAGTTGATAATTAACTCTTGGTGGTGGTTTAATATTAATCATTGTTGGTTCTTGAGTTTTTTCATGTGGGTTTCTAGTGATATGGATGATGCACCTTGCTAAATTAGGAGAGGCTTTTTGAAAGATAAGTGGTAATGAGATGAAAGTGGTATTTCTTCTTTTAGACAATACTGAGGGAAGCTATGCCATTGAGTTTAGGTAAAGAAGGCGAGTAGCACTTGTTTGAGGATGCCAAAAGTCCAAATCACATCCTTGAATCTACAAGAAATGTGATTTCGTTGAAGAATCCTTGCCTTGAATCTATGGAACAAAGAAACTTTGACCCTTGAATCTACAAGGGTTTGCTCCTGAGTCCACAAGATCCAAAGGTTTCCCTGAATCCACAAGGGTGCCAGAATCACCAGTAGAGTAAGATAACCTCAAACAAGAAAATCCTCGGGTTAAAAGGGGGCCCCTTAAATAGGCCAAAAGTCAGTTAGGATGCTTTTAATTATGGGGGTTTTTGTTATTGGGTGCCTAAAATTTGAATTTCAGCCTATTCAAATAAATTCGAAATGATTGAAAGGGAGAAACGAAAATAAAAACGAGAAAACTAAATATGGACTCGTTTAAGGCGGGCTTTGTTGTGGGCCGAATTTATTGTTGGGCTAACTTGAGCCAAAAATGAGCCCACCTTCATCTTCATGCTTCCTGAGCCTCTGGGCCACTTGAGTTTGGCTCCAAATGGCTGATTCAGTCTCTCCTACTTCAAAAGAACTCATCCTCGAGTTTTCATAAATTTATGAAATGAATTAGGGATTGAAATGACATCAGATAAATTGGTATACAATATGAGAGTAGTAAAGCTGGTGGACCATAGGAACCATGTCTAAATGGAAAGTATTGCCAATATAGATATGCCATGTCTTAAATGGAGCTCACTCTTGGGAGAGGACTATTATGAAATAGCCCAAGTACTTGAGGGAATACCTCTTTGTTCTTTTCAATATTTTGTTGATTTTGATAGTTCGAATTATATTTGCTACCTATGTCAAGGATTATTGGTTTTTATTTTGCATTTTATGGTAAATGTTTTGGAACGGTGGATGCAGATATCTGTCATCTGACAGAAAATTGACAATGTACCATCTCGAATGTATTATCTGACATTTTTCCGGGTGAATGTTATATAACTTATAAGGGCTATATTCACCTTTCTATCCTTCTATCTCACCTGTATATTTAAAATATTTCTACTTTTATCCTTAAATTTATTTATCTTTACACTATGGATGCCAATGCCAGACAATAGGACTAAGGTAGGATATTGGCTTCCTTTAGAGGTTATTCTTCTCTTCTGGCCATTTGGTATTTCCCAGATTTTTGTCTTAAAGAGGGGGCACTTTCTATTGGGAGGCTATAAAAATTGTTTGTATTCTAGAGATTTGATCAACCAAGTCGTCGTTTAGCAAAAGTTAAAATGAACTGTGAACAATTATTTTCTTGCAGGAATGATATCTCTCGTGTTGCATCCATTAACTGTATGTCATGCATCTCAACCACTCATTGACCTTGACACACTCTCTCTCTCTAGTCTTTATGATATCTTTCTCAATTGTGCTTTCATTCTTTTTGGGAGGGCTGCTATTTGCTACCCTTTGGATGATTTCAAGTGAACAAGCTAGATGGTTCCTTCGTTCTGCAGTCGTAGTGTAGTCTAGAGGCTTACTGTACTATATTGTGGTATTTATCATTTCAACATTTTCTCCTTTTGAAAAATATAATAAATATAAACCTAATTTTACAAGGATCGAAAACCGCATTAGTAGTATTTGTATAGTTGAACACAGAAACTTCTTGTCAAGATTGGGTTCTTCCTAATAGTCTTGTACCCATGGCAGCAAGACCGCACTACTTAATCCACTGAATATCCAAAGTTAAAAGGTGTGAGAATGGGGGGACAGATCAGAATGTTATGGAAAAGGTCATCCAACAGAATGAGGGCAGTGTACAAGGAAAGCAGGTTTGGAAGACAAAATCAGTGATTCTGCTTATAGGTAGAAAACTAGGAAAAAGAAAGATATATAGTTGGTTCACATTAGTGGAAGTAGGAGAGGCTTTTGTCATTCGGTCTTTTCTTTTGTCTCTTGACTGTTAAGAACTTTACTTATAAGATTTTTTTATTAGTATTAGTTAATCTTTCAAAGAGCGGTAGAAAAGATTGATAGCATCAGAAAGCTCACCTTATGTATCTATCTTAGCAAAGTTTATAGTGCATCATGACTTAATGCTGGATAGTAGTATGCTTTTCTGTTCTGTGTTGTAACTTCATCTTGTTTTCTTCTTTATGTTTTAACCTGGTACTCTGTTGTGGTTTTTTAACTTTTACTTACAATTACTGTTCCTTACCTGTTTAAGGTAGTCAGGCTTTGAAGTTTTTGTTATAAAATTTTCAGTACTCAATCTTCACCAGCTTCCAAGAAGTCTGAGGCTTCTGTTGATCAGCGAGAGGGCATTATCCTTACTCCAAAGAATGTGCAGGTGTTAATTTATAGCTTTTTCTTCGGAGATAAGTCGCTCTTTATTTGAAAATGTGTTGGTTTTACGTCATAGCTTTGTTTCTTTGAGGTTTTTCCTCTAATGTAACCCACTTAGACTGATTTCTTATGCTTTGTGCATCTGGTTTGTGATTTTAGGCGTTGAGAACCCTCTTCAATGTCTCCCATCGTTTGCACAATGTCCTTGGACCATCCTGGGTTTTGGTATGCTGACAGTCAAATGTACCCCCTAAAATAGTTTAGTCTCTGGTCGTAAGGACTCACAATGTTTTGCAGGTATTGGAGACCCTTGCAGCTCTAGATCGAGCTATTCATTCACCACATGCTTCTACACAGGTGATACATCAATAAAACACGACTCTTTCTTTATTTTCTTTCCCACTTCATAGAACTGTTTTCAAGTTGTATTGTATATAACTTGAAAATATCTGGTTCTCAAGTTTTTTTTGTATCTTTGTATTTCGTGGGTCACAACACTGTCTGATATTGATGTCAAGGTAGAATGTTTCATCATTCCAATGAGATAGTCTGTGATCTTCCTCGCAATTTATGTTGAAATCTGCATGTTTGCTTATGAGTTTCTCTGTTGACGAGTAGTTTTAATGCGTTTATATTTGTTTAGGAAGTGTCTGCTTCTGTTCCAAGGCTGACAAGGGAAACATCTGGGCAGTATACTGACTTCAGTATCCTCTCTTCTCTGAACTCTCAGGTTAGTGGAAGAGATGCTGCTTTTGCTCCTTTTGTTGAGGTTGATTATTCTGACTTTTTATTCTTGGTATAGTTGTTTGAAAGCTCAGCCTTGATGGACATTGCTGCAGTCAAGTCACTTCTTTCTGCTCTACATCAGTTGTCAAGTCAATGTATTTCTGTAAATTCAAGTAGCTTGGGTCCAAATTTTGTCCAGCAACTTAGCAGTGTTGCATTTTCAGTTGAACGAATGCTATCAATACTAGAAAACAATCTGCACAGTTAAGTGTTCAAACTTTTACAGTGGAATGCTAATGGATTTTATAGACAAATATCTTCGTATTTTTTTTTCAACAGTTAACTGAACCTTATGAATTTTTTCACAAGGATATGATATTTATCTAAGGCCATGGTGCATCGTGCAAGATCTGTGACAGAAAATGCATAATTGTTTTTTGGGACAATACCCATAGATAAAATTGAGTGTTGCACAATATGACAAAGAAATGTGGGGACGAAGAAATCTGTGAGGAGAGCAGTGAACCATACGGTTAAACTGAAATTTCCTTGTTAATCATACAGAGGCATAGTTTGCTTACATATGTAACAGTTAGTACTTTGGCGCACTTCATATGATAATCTGGAACATAATATCGAATCATCTTGGCTTATTGTACATCATTTTTGTTCCTGTTAGATAAAATATGCAACGAATCAACATCTTTTTTGAAACTCTATTCTAATTCTAATTCAATAAACTTCACCATGTACTCATATAGGTATTGAAGACGGACAATTTTCACATGATAACGATTTTTAATATGCTTTTTCTGTCTCATAATTAACTTTCGAGTATTCATTTCGTGCATGTAGCAACCCTGGGTGTAAAATGACTTTGTGGTAATTGTGGTTGAAAGATGTTAAAATGTTTGCATTGATTGCACTGATGTTGGGGCTCTAAGATACCGCATGTTTTTGTCTCAGATTTTGGGGGCTTCTCTCACATCTTCTTGGTGATTTTCAGGGGTAGAATCTTTATGGGACCAAGTTGTTGATCACCTTCTTGAGGTACTCTCGTTGAAAATTTATTTTCAGAATGATTTGTTATGATTTCACTTTCCATTAACATGATGAACATTATCAGCTGAACAATAATCCAAGTCCTCAAGTACGATCTATGGCTCTGGATGTGTTGGATAGATCTATTTGTTCTGTCTTAGGGTCTGACAAGTTTCAGGATGTTGCCCTGCTTCATTGTCAACTTGGAGCCAAGGTGGGACATATCTCTGTTCAATATTTTTTTTTTAAAGTGGTCTAAGTCTTCTGTGGATAATTCACCCTTTTCAGACAGAGGAAGATGATGCAGCATCAAAGTCTTTTGAACGTTCAATTCTGTCACCAATTAGGATTCTTTATATGTCCAGTCAAAATCTTGATGTCCGTGCAGGATGTTTGAAAATTCTTTTGCACGTTTTGGAGGTAACCATGCTAATTTTTTGAGGATTTAGTGGCAAAGCAACTTAAGTTTGTCTTTTCAGTTGAAGAATTTTACCTTTCATTTAATCGTCAATTCAGAGGCATGCAGAAAAACTATACTTCAGTTGGACGGATATTCTTGAAATGTTGAGGTTTGATTAATTTGCATTTCTTTTTTCTTCAAGAGCTATTTTAGTGATGCCTCTTCTCTTTTTTAACTGTGAATGCAATTCTTTACGGTTTTGTCCAGGTCTGTGGCTAATGCGTCAGAAAAAGATCTTGTACCATTGGGTTTCCAGGTTTGATGACTTGCCTTTCTCTGAACTTTCCATTGGGTCTTATGTTATATGCAGTACTGTCGTTATCCCATAAAATTTTCTTTTGAACATTTTTCTGATTTATCTGGGTCTATCAGTTAAACAATTAATTATATTTGGCTATCGGCCTTAATGGTTCAATGATTCCTTGTGACTTGTTTAGACGTGTCTTTTAAGCTGGATGCACTGTTGTCATCAATGTCAGCTGTTTTGGACCCTAGTTATGAGTTGATATATGTGAAAAAGCTTAGGTGAATGAGGCGTAGTAGAGTTCTATGAATGGCATGAGCCATCTGTATACTTCAGCTCCATGAAAACCTTAGTTGGATAAGACCATCAGTTAAATGTCTGGACATATCTTAGACCTTGCATTTCAAAGAGTGATTCCTAGAAACTGACAAGGTAAATCATTTCTTGATATCTTGATAAATGTTAAATCCAATGGATTGTATTAATTTTTATCCCTTTTGCATGACATAAGGGTGACATTTCAAGCATGTCTACTGTAAATAAATACAGTACATATTTGTGTTGGAAGTTCTTGGAGCGGGAAAATTGAGACAGAATTTGAGGTTTAAATGCTTTAAATAAGGCAACAGTTTTTCGGCTAAATAGGTATGCTGTTGAGAGTATGAATGAGTAAAACATCAAGTAAAACGTGTGGCCTGTTATTGTCAGGGACCTGATGTGATCATGGCAAAGTGATGTTACTGTACCTTTTATCACAGCTGTAATTCCATTGCTTTCTTTCTAGTGATCTATTACCTCATAAAAAAGCTCTTGTAATGACTTTTGAATCCAGGAAAGGATCAGATGACATACGGTCAATAACAAGTTTGGTTCTATTTGCAGATTGTACGTGTGATCATGAATGATGAGCTATCAACTATACCTATTCAGTACCTGGACGTGTAAGATTTCATACTGTCATCATTCTTTACTTGTTGTGTGCTTACTTCCATAACCTCCGTACTCTGAAGTCTTTCGTTTCTTGCGTAGTGTTTGACAACATCACTAAACTGTTATCATCCTGAACGTCTTTTTGCTTTTGTGATTTCTTTTTTGTCTAAAGCAGTGGTATTTTCTGATTTTTCTCTTAAAATTTTGAAAGTCCTAGTTCCCACAAATCACAAATAATGAGAAGCAAAAGAGGAAAGAATGTACAAGATTTATAGTGGTGTTCTCTACACAAAGAAGCTGTCCACTTCCTGCTGAAGGATTCCACCTTCAACCGGGTAGAATTAGAATTCATTGTCTCACCAATGGGCCCCCTAGAGATGGTCTTATATTATAGAGATTAGGGTTGACCTTAGCAAGTTAAAAGTGTCAAAGGTGCTCGAGTAGAGTGCATTCACAAAATGAGTGACTTCTGAAAGTGGAGCTTACTTCCCTTTTCCAATCATCATGTAAAAGTCGATTGGTCTGCTAACTTGTGTCAAGGCAAAATTTAGGTTTCACTTTGCTCAATAATTTCCTTTGTTTTTGTTGATATTTTCTCTTGAATGAATGAAAAATGGTTTTTCTAAAAGTATAGGTATTCTTAGGTGGTGATAAACAATTACGCGAGATGAAATATATCAGTAATGATGAGCAATATTGCTAATCATGTCTGTGAAGTAAAATAGGTCGTTTTCTACATAGTCATGGGATAGTCGGTAAACTCTATATCCCCAAAATAACTAGGGTTACCAAAAAACCGTTCAGTTGTGAATTGATTCCTACACTGCTTCCTGGGCTGCTGTAGGGAAGATCATCCCTGTGTGTTGTTGCAACATGGCCTGGATGTGATCTGGAGGTCAGAGGTCTTGACTCTTTTTTTCCTTTTTGCAAAGTTTGGACTTTTCTTGGGCCTACACTGACTGATTCGGAAAATATCCTGAAATTCAGAACAATTTCTGTAATAGATTCATGAAGTGTCCTGCAGAGCACTGTAATAGATTCATGAAATGTCCTAATTTTATGTCACCATCCATTGGTTTGTACGCAATTTCATGCTCGCCCATACAGTTGATTAATATCATTTTGCTAGATTTCAAATCATACTTGAAAATACCTCTCAATTATATAACCAGGAGAAGTAGCATTAGTTTAAAATGTGTAAGCTGTCCAATGATTTTGCAAGGATATTCCCACATGCCAGGAATACCACGATCATGGCAATGGAAACATTATCTTGTAGATAAAGCCATTTTATAGATAAATCCTGATGAAGGAGACAAAGATATGGAGAAAGGCATATAAGTGACGTTTCTCAGTTAAATTCTGTTGAAAATGGAGAACAACCTCTTTGACAGAGGACAGAGGGGAGAACGGCGGAAACTGCCTCCAGATTCATTCACCTCTAACTCCCTTTGTATAGGGAGGAACCCTACACATTTTTTGCAAAACACCCTCTGTCTTTTAGAGATTTTTCTTACTACCTAGAATTCCCAGCAAATTCCTTAGCAGATCAGTGAATGATGATGCAGGGTCTGAATGAAGGATTATGCGCAGAGCAAGGAGAGGCCGATGAGGAAGTCCTCTGAAGGGCTGGGCTAATGCTACAGACATATTGCATAGACCTATTTCCCCCCCATGGTGATAGATGGAATCTTTTAGTACACCCACATGGTGGCAGATGCTCATCTTTTAGTAAGATCTGGCTTTGACACCCTGTCAAGATAGGAAAGAGGTGGAGAGTGGAGACAGATTGGAACTCCCGCTCGTGAGGGATTAAAAATAGGAATTAAGTTGGCCTGTAACTGAAAGACAGAAGAAAATGATTCATTTCCTAAGAAGCTTGTACTGGTCAAAATTCATGCAATGAGTCGCTTTTGTGTTGTTGCTGTATTGCTTGTAGTTTTTGTTACACATGTGTAGAGTAGTACATGTTCGTAATCATGAATTATTTCTTTTTCGTTCATTATTTCTTGCCTTTTCACTGGAGTGTGCCATGTCCATCATCCAAAATATTATGGAATCTGTTGTGGGGCACCAGTTGAAAAGATCACTATTTGCATTATATTGCATGTTCCCTGTAGATCAGATTAATAAGGGGCGGTGAAAGATCAATCAGGGTCAGTTTGTGGGAACGTTTTAAGTATGACTTGCCAATCCAGATTTATTTGATTTAAGTAATATCTTTTTTTGACATTAATTTAGCTGCCCTTTCTTGTATCTTTTTCCTAACTCTATTAGAATTCTTGAACAACAGTTGCATTGATGTTACTGGGGCGTACAGTGAGCAGAAGACAGACTTAAATATTAGTTTAACTGCGATAGGTCTGCTGTGGACTTCATCTGATTTTATTGCCAAGGGACTTACTGAGGAAACTGTTAAAGAAATGGATACTGGTATTCATTTGCTGGTTTCAACTTTCTGTAAATGATTAGCTTCAATCATATGAGCGGTATGTATTATCTTTGTAACATGCTTTTTTCTCTGTGTTCTGCTTTAGGTGCTAGCTTTGGCATGGAATCTAAAAAACAGAATATTGATACGGAAAGTGTTCAGGATGAAACAGAGAATCATCCAACTGCGGGGACTCGTGGGAAAAATTACATGTTGAACCCTGGTGATCGTAATAAGTTGCTGTTTTCTGTCTTCTCCATACTTAGAAAGCTTGGAGCAGATGAGAGACCTGAGGTATACAACTCTCTCATTGACTTTAGTTAGGCATTGAAAGAAGCATGATTTATATTAGTGGAGTAAAAGATGTTTTTTATTTGGTCAGGAGACATTTATAATGGTACTGATTTTTTGACTAGGTTGCTCTTAGATTAATATACAGATAAGCCAAGTTGCACGATACATTTTTCATTATCAAAGTTTCTGATATATACTACAGAACGTGTATATATATATATATATATATTTCAAAAAGGTGTCACAGAGACATCAAATTCTGCCATTCGACAAGCTAATCCCAGCTTGTCTGGATTGAATATTTTTCTTACAATACTAGACCCTAGCCTGAGCCCATGTAATTCTGTATCAAAGTGGCAAAAGTGGAAGACTTAGGTGATTCACGCTCTTTAAAAATATTAAAGTTTTAAAGGCCAATAGGCTCCTAAAACAATTTAGTTCTTGCTCACAGCACTTGGGCTGTCTGCATTAATCTGAATGTTCTGGCACAATGCCATATTTTGGCAATAGATGTTCTTTTAGAGTATTTTTCGTAACTCATCATACTCTAGACCTTTTAATTGAATAATAAAGTCCAATTGAGCCTGTTAGACTCAGCATATACTGAACCTCGATCTGAGTCTAGCTTTTTAGCTTGAAATAGAAACATGGATTTGAAGGAAACCACTTATAAACGTAAAACATTCCCTTGATCTACTTTTATTATATGGCTGATCAGGAAAAAAGAACATAAGAACATTTTATTGAGTATATCCTTTGGCATTAGTTAGTTAAGGCCTATCTTTGGTTTTCCCTCACTTTTGTTGAATTCTAGGCCTCACTAACATATGTTACAGTGTCTTCTATATCATGCTCTTGAGTATTGAATTGTTCCATTTTTTGAAAAATACTACTAATGTTATGAAATTGAAATTAATTTCCAACTCGGTTACTTGATTTTATAAAGTCAAGGTATTTTGTATGTTGCATTATGGTGGACTGTTCTTTCTCTTCTTTGGTTCCCTGGTCTATAATACTGTCAATCACTGTGTCATAATTGTTGCTGACAATAAGGAACTTTATTTTGTTTAGATCCATGTCGTGTGTTTTACTGAAAGGGCTGGGCTTTAGTTGTGTCTAGTACTTGTCGATTGCTAGGGATGCTTTCAACTGGTCTTAGGGAAAAAGGCTTAATGAATTTGGAATTCATTTAGCTGAGAGAAGGATGTGAGGATGTGCCATTAGATTGGCAGCGATGGTTGTAGAGGTGGGAGACACAGGACTGGAAGAAAAATGTCGGTGGAGGACGTCCTTCGCTAGATAGATGCTTGGCGGGGGCTACAAAGCTCCCCAAAAAAGACAGTAGATGTGGAAAAACCTCACTGGAAGGAACACTTGGCAGAGGTGGAGTGCGTCGCTGGAAAGACACTCGGCAGAGACAGAATGCCTCACCAGAAAGGTACTCGGCAGAGGGTGAAGGCCTCACCAGACAAAGAGGGGCTTGAAACCCTAACCTATAACCTGTCTGTCGCCAGATGCCAGTGATGGTGACATCGATGCTCCCCCAGACAAGAAATACTAGGCAGAACCTATGCCAAACAGAGGCGATAGCAGCAGATAGAAGACGCCAGATACCGCTGGACTCCAGTGGTGGCGGCGATGGCGCTCCCCAACACAACAGATGTTGACAGAGCCGACGAAACCCTAGTGGAACGAATCCGCTCTAATACCCTGTAGAGAGTAAAAAGGCAAAAAGCACATAATGATCATGGTCTAGGGCTTATATCCCAACCCTAGACTGTAACATAAAGGGCCGTAACATTAGTTTGGCCACTAGGATGGGTCGTAACATAAGGGGTCCAATTACATTTGACAGTTACCATGGCCGTATTGGTGTGGATGAGTTCTCCATGATTTTTGCATAAGCATGAAACCTCTGAGTGGGAAATATATTAGTCTATTCATTAACTCATGGCATTTGAAAGGTCAAAACTCTCAAAAGTTGTGAATCTTTTATGAGACAGTAGAAATCGTTGTTCAGAGGTTTTGGTATGATTTTTTTAAGATTTTAGTAATGGAGGTTGCTACATTCTCATCACCTGTAGCTCTGTCAATGGGTAGACTATTAATTCTGTAAAGAATATATTGCCTTACAACATCTATCCAATGTGTGATGCATAATCTGACTATTTGATACAACACAAGATGAACTCAAGGATCACCAATGATATTTCTATCATTGTCATGGATTAAAAAACATTCTGTAGAATCAGGCTTCTAGCAGATTGACATATTTGATTTCCACTTTGATCCACACTTTTTGAAGTTTCATTTTAATGATCTGGTAACAACGATATTTCAATATTGGTTTATGCAACATGGCTTCTGTCACATTGAAGTTTTTTATTATGACCTGAATTCGATGTAATTTCAAATAATCTGAAAGTGGATGACCTCAAAGAACTTGGTTGATTCATATTCAAAGTTCGAATAGGTCTGCAATGTAACTGATATCACATGTTTGAGGGATGTCAGAGTTTGATTGCTTCTGTTTGTGAACTCAAGGATGAGTGTTTTATTGCAGGGTAGACTGATGTGGTCATATTGTTGACAACCAAGCACAATGGAAGTAGCTTTAGGGGTTTTAGCTCCGTTTTTTACTAAAATTCTGCATGTTAGATGGTTAATCTTTCTTTGAGTGGGCAACTTATCATTTTCTTCAGAAATGTTTTCAACTGATTGACCAATTTTTAAGGAGTCAACTTCTTGTTTCCTTAGGAGCTTTTGTTTTTGGTTTATTAACTCCTTAAAGGGCTAAGTTCCTAATTTATTTAATTTTCCCTATTGTCTAGATTTCCTTTCTTTCTTAAATATGGTCTGAGCCTCGCTGGGATGTGGTTGACTTATTATGATAAAATAAATGTTGATTCCTTGTCTTTTATTACCTCTAGCAGCCAAGTTTCAGTCCTTTGGTTGGGCTTCTTCCTTTTCCAGTGGTTTGGTTTCCCATCTGTGTGCTTCTGATATAGTCTGGTTTTTATTTATTATAATTTCTCGTTTTCATTAACATTTTAATCAGATAGCTGTATTTCATCTATATGAGTTCTTTAATTGATTTTTATTTTCTGTATTCGTCATCGTACCAGATGCTCACTGGACTGATTTTAATTGACACCATTCAAAGTTTGATGTGAAACTTACTTTGATACCCAATATTTGCACTTCAGGTCAGGAATGCAGCGATCCGTACTCTTTTTCAAACTCTTGGTAGTCATGGGCAGAAGCTTTCAAGAAACATGTGGGAAGATTGTCTTTGGAATTATGTTTTTCCCATTCTCGATTGTGTTAATCATTTGGTGGGTTTCATTTTGAAAGCATACTTTATTTGGAATTTGGTCGTCCAGGAAAACGGACTGTATTGTTATGTTCCTTTTTGCAGGCTGCAACATCGTCCAGAGATGAATGGCATGGTAAAGAACTAGGGACTCGAGGAGGAAAAGCAGTTCTCATGCTCATACATCATAGGTTTATTTCTTCTGGGGATATTTGTTTAATTTCATTCTCAAAGTTAGAACTTAGATCATTCTTCTGATACAGAATGATTTTGTAGTCGCAATACAGCACAGAAACAATGGGATGAAACCCTTGTGCTAGTCTTAGGCGGAATTACAAGGCTTCTACGATCATTTTTTCCTTTTCTTCAAGGTTTGGAGAATTTTTCGGTTGGTGAGTCTTCTAATGTTCTCAATTTGCACCCAGTTTCTGTTTCCTTTCATATGGGCTCTAGAATAATCATCATTTACCTGCTCACAGGGTGGGATAGATTGCTTCACTTTGTTAGAGAGAGTATTTCAAATGGCAGCAAAGAGGTTGCCTTTGCTGCAATAAGTTGTTTGCAGACAACTGTTATGTCTAATTGTCCTAAGGTAGAGAGATTTTCCTTCGATTGAGGTCTTGATAATTTTTTTGTGTTGTAGTTACTATTTGCGGACTATTTTTCATGAACAAGTTCTTTGATCTGGAACTCATTTTATCTTTATGAATATTAATCTTTGTGTTGTTTCTATTGCAACCTTACTCAGGGAAACCTGTCTGCATCCTACCTGAAGTCTATCCTTGATGTCTATGAGCTTGTCCTTCGGAGGTCTCCGAGCTATACAAGCAGTGCAGCCAACAAAGTGACGCAGGAGATCCTTCATGGTCTTGGTAATTGATTGTCTTAATGATCTTCGTGGTTATTTTTGACCTTTTGCTTTTACTATGACTGGGCTGGTTTTATTGCAAATTAATGCTTCACTTTCTTGATGAGAAATCCATGCTTTTCAGGAAACCTATTTCTCCAAGCAAAAATGATGTTCGATGACGACATGTACTCACAACTTATCATGATTCTTCACTTGGCAATTAGACAGTCCATGGGTGCCACTGATAGCTTCGAAGCGGAATACGTAAGATTGCTGTGTCATTCCAGTATTTTCAATTTAAGCTCTTATTTTTTTGGTTCCTTATTTCAGTTAGAAATAAAATAGGACTACTTTCTTTTCTTTATTTTTTTTTATGACATGGTTGTGTGTACTTTCTATTAGGAAAGATACTTTCGTCTGGTCCCATATCAACTGGAGACTCTTCTGCAATATATGTTTTAGATTTACTTCATAGCTCTCTGTGTCATTGCAGGGAATTGTTCAATCGATGCATCGTACTATTCTGGAGGTTATACCATCGCTATGTCCAACAGAGCATCTATCTTCCTTGTGGCCCCAATTTCTCCTAGAACTTCTCTCCTTTCTTCCAGGATCAGGAGAGATTCATTGGGCTGTCAATAAGCCTGATTCAAAAAGCTTAAAATATGGTTCAGAGAGCTTGAGTAGTCGTTCCTGTGATATTCAAACGAGTGTATTGCCTGATATTTCTGCTGATGCTGAATTGACTTCCGAAAAGCAAGTGCAGGATGATTTTGTAATCTCCAATGGCACTCTTGCGGGCACCTCATTTTATGCGTTTGGAGAGAAGCTTATTCCTGTTGAAGTGGAACTGTTTTTGAGGGCCCCAGCAACTGAGAGAGGAAATGTATTCCCGGAAATCGTTCATTGTCTTGGAAGGTCAGTTATTGGCACCACTTCCTCTTTATGAAGAGAATGTAGTACATAAGAATATTACTGTTGATGAATTAGTTTCTATTTAATCAACAGTGATGTTTTTATCGATTGAATCAGCTTCTGCAACCAGACATTACTGAGGATTTGTAATTATCTAGTTAGAATGCTAAAGAAAGAGTGATGTTCTGAATCAATGGACATTGGATTATCTGATATAACTGAGTATAATATTGTCAAAGCATCAGTGTTTGGTATTTCATAGTATCTGTTGATGTATATATTTTTTTCAAATGTGTTTCAAATCTAATACTTTACATACACAACATGTTCCTCATAGGTGCATGGCCACAAGGAGAGATAATCCAAATGGCATGCTTTGGAGGTTAGCCGCTGAGGGTTTCAACAATATTCTTGTTGATGATGTGACCAGATCAGATATGGATGAGATCAAGCAAACGAAAAATAGATCCACAAGAAACCGGCTGTGGAAGGAAGTTGCAGATGTTTATGATAGATTTCTAGTTGGTTCCTGTGGGCGTGCCATTTCGTCTGATGTCCTTTCGGCTGAAATACTCAGTGCTGATGAGTCACTTGAAATGACCATATTAAATGTACTTGGGGATAAGATTCTCAAGGCGGAACTAGATGCTCCTCCTGAAGTATTTTTCTTCCTACCTAGCTAATTTTTCTTAGATCAGGCCTTTATTATCTGTTCTCACAGTGTCTCTCTGCTGTTTCAGATTTTGGAACGGCTTGTTTCAGCTCTTGATCGTTGCGCATCTCGAACTGGTTCTTTGCCTATCGAAACTGTCAGTCTTCTACCTTCTCACTGCAGCAGATTTTCGCTGAGTTGCTTACAAAAGTTGTTTTCTCTAGCAAGGTATGAATTTATCAGGCATTCTTTTGTCACCACGGTTTCCTTCATGGTGAAAGCTGTAGATTTTTTCTTCTGTTAACATAGAAATGGCAGAGATTTTATGGCTCCCTTGATTTGAACTAGAGGATATATGACTCATTATACCAATAATCTTCTCAGAATTGTATATCCGCTCCACTGAAACTTTCGAAGTTTGTTAAATCGATTGATTTCGATTAATAGATTCTTTCAAACTATTCGAAGTAATAAGAAGCTGTGTTCTCTTGTCGAGTAAATAAAAATAGTTGAAAAATGTCATAAAAGTTTTCCAAGTTATGCAGAATCATATTGCATTTATTATCACTTTCATAGAACAGCAACTGAAAAAATGAGGGTTCCATCCTGCTGAAATCTGATAAAATTTTGTGTTGATATCTTAGAATTAGTGGTGGAAGTTTAAAATTGTGATTACCGACTAGAAAAGCAAGTGAAAAGCTATGAACTTAAACTGAACCCACTCATCGGTTTTGAAGCCATACATTTGTCTTTCTTTTCTTCTTGTCTTCTCATCAACCCTCATTCTTTCGTCATTATTATCTCTTCATCTTTTCTTCTTCATCTGTTTCTTTTTCATCTTTTTCTGTCTTTTTCTCCCTCTTTGCCTTCCCTTCTCTATTTTTAAGCAACATGATACTGAGGTGACTAACCTTGCTATGAACTGGGGAAGGAAAATGGTTGGTATTTCCCTTGTAAGATTTCCTGATCCAATCATGGTACCTAATAGCACTGGATTATTTACCCAAATGCCATAAATGCCTTTGGATTCTGCTAAATTCTGTCGAGCATACGGTTGTTTTTATGCTGTCAAAAATGGCGTCTGTCTTGAAATTGTTCAGGTATCGTCCAAATTGTCATCTTGGATACATGTGGTACATGGCTGTGGTGAAAAGCAAACTGATGATTTGTCAGTGAAATTTATTGGAAATATTACATATTAAACATGGAAACTCTTGGATGGGAAGAGAGGGAAAATAGTTGTTCTGTATTTTTTTTTCTTATTTCTTATTTTTTTTCTTTTGTAGAGGGTAGGACTACAAGATTATTAAAATAAAAAAAAGAAAAAAATGTACAAGTGTGAAAACTTTGAGCTCTCAAAAGATAGACTACGATGTCTCAGTACAGTCTTGCACTAGCAATGTGGTTGGACCATACAAATGAGAAAAAACTGTGGATCCAGCAGTGGATCCAGCAAATGCATAAATAGTAGTACTCCGTAAAAACCTCACGCACTCAATCAATTTTTGTCACAACGGCACATGGAAACCTTATAGAGTGAGGCACTTCCCATTTTGACAATTGCATACCTTTCCTTTCTATTCAAACATCTGTAAGGGTATCACGTAAATTAATCTGCCGCAACCTTTTGATCCAAGCTTTCTTCCAAATGATTGTTTCAACTCAGCCTGATCCCATTGAAATTGCTTGGATTTTTCCGTGGAAGACCTACTTAACTACAACAACTGTGAGATACCCTTGGACTAGGAACATTATTGGGGCAAAAATGATCCAAGTTTTCTTCATCCTTGTTACACAAGTTTGCTGCTTTATCCCATGTCCATCAGATTTACCTCAGAAAGTTACTATATTTCTGTTGTACCAGTTACAACTCGGGAGATGCTTGGCACTCAACAAGATCAGGAGTTTGCAGAATTTCCACCACATTTCTCCTGAACAGATGCAGTAGCATATTAAATCAGTATCTGACGGATGAAAATGACCAAGGTACCATCGAAACCCATGGATCTTTCTAGCATCTTTTGTTGTGGTTTTCAAGTTCTTCAAGTATCGTTTCTATGCTGACACTTCATCAGGAATATACGAAAAAGGCTATCAATGAGAAAGGTTTCCAACATTGGGTTAATTTTTCTTTCCCTTTAGGTGAACGTACATTGCCAACTGTGAGAACCGAGGAATTAATTTATGTGCTTCAAGAGCTTGCACGGCTGATTCTTCATCCTGAAACGGCATCTGCTCTTCCTATACGGCAATATCTTAAGGAAGATACATCAAGTGAGAATAGTCTTGGGAGACGAACGCACCTCCTGGTTATGTTTCCATCATTTTGTGAGCTTGTTGCTTCAAGGTTTGTTTCCTCTCCCATTTATCATTTCTTCCTTTCCTTGTCTCCTTCATTCTATTCCTTGGTGGAAAATTCATTGGGAACATCATTGAAAATTCCTTCTTCCCTCTTCTCTGTGCTGCCCTTCATAATTGTACTCCATTGTTAGGAAATTATCTACTTCTTCTCCTTTGTCATTGTCATAATTGTGAACGATCTTTTGGCTTTTCTTGGCAGGGAAGGAAGGGTGAGGGAACTGGTTCAAGTCCTGCTTCGACTCGTCGCCTCCGAGCTTGGGCTGCAGAGTATCAGCTCCTGATATATTCTGTCACCTTCTACAAGATTTTGATGCAGGCTGTATTTCCAATGATCTATACATATATCTGTTGCCATATTAATACCGCATTTTATCCGGAAACTACTGCAGAGGGCTTCAAGCTCTCCATCTCCCACTTGTGCCAGGAACAGTAATCATGTACAGGATGTCAAGATGGTTTCATCAAGCGCTTCTGATCTCAGTGATGCTTCGGCCATGATTCGTCCATCGCCCACAACAAGTGCTCTTCTTTCTATTTGATACAATAAGCTAACATCTTGTTGCCGGCATACTGAAAGAATAGTGTATGCATTTAGCATCAGACTATGGGCGGTGGGAAGAAGATAAAGGGATAACAAATGGGTCAAGAAAGATAATATCAGACATTGCATGGTATGAGAAGGCTGGTGTTGATCTGCTGATTGTCACCGAGAGTTTTGTAACGGGCACCCAGGGCACTGCGCCACGCAGTCTAGCGTTCTTGGACAATACGAAGAAAAACAGGAGAATAATGGATTTGGAAAATTATGAGAATGAGCGGGATGATCCTAGCATCACGGGCATGTGAGAGATGCCAAGTCAACATCTTGGTAGACTCTCAGTTCTAACAGGAACCACTGAGAACGTTGTTGTGTGGCGTGGTTCAAAGGGTTCGGATGAACAGAAGCCAATAGTTTGGTGCGTTTTAAAGAAACTTTGGACTAAAAATTGACGAGTGCGAGGAGTTAAAGTCAGCGCATCACCAACTCGGAGGGAGGATCGTGAGGTATGATAAAGATGGTGGAGAATGAGATACCCAACCCCTCGTATTTAATTCGGGGAATTGAAACTAACGATTAAAAGATCGAGGGTTAAGCTGAAGAACATGGAGAGATGTTCACATTTTGGAGGGTGGAAAGGAAGCTAAAGCCAACTCACTAAAGAAAGTATCAATTTTTCTTCCAAGTAATTGGTCGATTAGTAGGGCGGTCGAACAGCCTTCACAAGCGCGTCTGCACTTGATCTTGCCACCGGTACAACCCCGCCGAGTCTCCCCTAATAAGACGTTGCCTTCTCCTCCTCTTAGCACTCATCTTTCCTCCGCCGTCAGTTCCTCCCAGTCGTTTTCCTTCCGCAGAGCCGCCCGAACGGGTGAATCTGGAGGTGGGCAGCCATGAACCAGCAGCAGCAGGAGCGACCTCCCGATCTGGGTGGCGGCCCCTACTCCCTGCAGGAGGTTCGTTCTACCTCTTCCTCTTCTTCTTCTTCTTCTTCTTCTTCGTCGCCGTCGTCCTCAACGAACTAACTACACAGTGAAGATAGGGGAAGAACACAAGGGAAAGCCTGTGACCATGGGCGAGGCCCTGTTGGCGGCGTCGATAACGGTAGGAGACCAGCCGGTGGAGTGTGGCGACGCGGCGGCGCTCCAGGCGGCTGAAAGTAGGGCGGGGGGCTCGCCGCTCCGTGGCGGGTTGGCAGAGGCGGCGCTCGCCGCGGCGAGGGTCAACGCCCATGTTACTCGCCAGGGAGACAAGATAATGCTCGGAGAAGTCCTCACGGGGGGTCCTCGTCCTCTTCCTTGGATCATCAGAGAGGACGACACTTTCACCATCGTTGACTCGCAGGTCGCACCGGATTTGACAGCCCTGAACAAGGCGGTGACTGCCGAGGACGCGAGGACCGTGGCCGACGCTGAGAAGAGGTACTGCCCCAGCGCGCAGATATACAGTGGCGGCGTGGCCGCGATTGTGGCAGCCGCGGCGAGGACCGACCAGGAGAGAGATTAGAGGGAGAAGATAGCACTTGTAGTCTGATCGACCCACCAGCAACTACTGTGCTACTTTGTGCTGAAATCAAGAAGATAATCTTCCCAGAAATAGTATTATGCATTTACAGTCATCAGCTTTGTTAACTTGTTCTGCTATATTAATATTCTTTTGTCTGTTTGAGATTTCTTGGTGAACTCTGATTATTCTCGAGCTAAATTACCTTGAGAACCACCCAACTGTGAGAGTTACACTGATCAACGGAGAAACCAGAAGCTGTGCTAATATTAAGAAGATAGTCTCTCTACCCAGAATTAGTATGTTGCATTACATTTATGCATATATAGTCATCAGATTGGTTACATTATTGTGCTATATTAATTCTTTTCCTCTTTGAGATTTGTTGGTGAATTCTGATTATTTTCGAACTAAAAGACGTTAGCTGCTGCAAACGATATTGTAGAAATTATCGCATACACAAAGTGTACAAGGTTTCCTTCTAGGAAGTAGTCAATTGCACTGGATGATCATCACTGAACTATCATTTTGTATCTAAGTGATGGAACCCGGTAACACTCGAGAGGTTGAGAACTGACGCCGATGAGAGAGAGCAAGGTGCCATTAAAAGAGAAGGGACTCGGAAAAGAATATTCAGAATCGTTGCTTCTAGGATGATAATATTTGGTCCACTTCCCTGCTGTTTTACCCCTTCATCCAGTGACTAATGACCCTAAACAAAACTCATTTAAAACAATGTACAGGGTGTTAATAGAGGCGTCTGAAATTGTCAATTCGAGGCGTAAAACTTTCTTATTGTCAAAGGTGTGTTGACCACAGATAAACCCCTTGTGGTTTCTGGGCCTGAACCAAGAAGAATATTATAGGTGTCAACCATAGGAAATTCCACTAATTCTTGATTGGAGAGTGTCTATGGTAAGAGGAAAACTAGAACTTATGCTCTCAAAGTCAAAAGGTGTGAGACGTGAATTGGTCATTCCTTAATCTGTTTCTAGGTTTTTAGTGTTCTTCTGATGTGAGAATCAAGGAAGACCTACGGCTTTAGATCTCTCTGTACATGGCGAATTGTAAGACCCCTACCCCCGTCACACAGAATGGTGCGAACTGGACTACAAATTTAGATCCTGCGAGAGAGAGAGAGAGAGAGAGAGAGAGAGGCGGGGGGGGGGGGGATTAGTGAAACAATTTGTGGATGATGGTCGCATGAATTAAAAAACATATTGTACTATTAAGTTGGACGCACGATGTGTGTCGGTGAGCTTTACGTCAGATATGAAATTTTTTAGTTAAGGCAGTTCAAGATAATGAAACGAGTCGGCAGGAATGAGCCTTGGGGCTGGTCGTGTAGCGGCGATAGTCTTCTAGGTCACGGGCTCTAAGGTTTCTTCCATTTCGACAGCCTGAGAACGCCACGACGAATGTCATCCTCTCGAACGTGCCAGCAAGTTGACGGTCCAAGAAGTTGTTCGTCGTGGAGATCACACATTGTGCAGAATGTGTCGACAACATCGAAACGGCTGAATTCCTTTCGTCCTCTACACGTATTTGCCAGAGAGATGAGAGAGATAGAGAGAGAGAGAGTTGGCCAGCGTAGGCACGAGGAGCCGCCCATTCGGTAGAGGACCTGTTCTCCGCATGTGCTGTCAGCTGGGGAAGGCACCCGCCGCCTCACTGGCCGCCGTGCTGTCGGTTGCCAGCAAGGAGCACGTCGCCCAGTATATATTTAATTGTCTGTGGAGGCTCTCGGTGGGGTGCAGAGTGCGAGATCAGATGCCTTCCCAGGGCTTCATTGCTCATTAAAGATGGCATTTGTGCATCCAAGAGGATAAATAAGGACGTTGAACAGATAGGTTTGACAGATCGATAGCAAGAGTAAGGAATCAAACTGAGTAATATTTTGGCGTAGAATTCTGGTATAGAATTCCTAGTTATGGATGCAATTTTTGTTGGGATAGCTCAGAGTAATTCAATAAGTGGGCAAGAATGAACCACCAAAAGTGATGTTTCTCAGCATTCCAAGATGTATTGGTTTCCTAATTTTCATCCCCGAAAAGTATCCACGACCTTCTGATCGCAATTTCGACACCTATTCAAGAAATATGCATCGTCTCATCGTTGACCCTTCTGCCTACTGATCTGACAATTCTATTTCAAAGGACGTGGAAAACGTGTGGAGTTGTCAACCACTGTCAGGGGAGAGGCGTCCCAAGGCGGCGCTAGCAACGTCATCCTCAATGCCACAACAATGATGGCCTCTTCTCGTGAGAATTACAGATGTGCATGAGCGTGTCGACTCAGAGAGAACCGACCGAACCCATTCGTCTTCTACATAAGGCCAAGGCCAGGACAGCTGATGCTATACAATATTGTTCTCTTCAGAATCCATCGACAGCTGACGCAGAGAGAGAGAGAGAGAGAGAGAGAGAGAGAGAGAGAGAGAGTTGATATTGCCCTTCGTAAAGATGAACCAAGAACATCCCATCGGTTACGGGGACGTGTTCCCCGGCGTGCAGGGGGGCTGGCAAAGGCTGCCGTCCGCCCCCGGAGACGCGCGGCCCTCATGCAGAGCGCCGAGAGTATCGCCATGGCAGACCTTGAAGGGCGGCCCTGCCGTCCGCCATGCAGTCGGCCCCCGCCCGAAACGAGCTCGCCGGCCACGTTGGCCACGGCCACGTCAGCCGCGTCATCGCGGAGAAGAGTGTCGGCATCGTCGAGAAGGGCCCCGGCCACCGTACTATCGTTCTATTTTATTCTGTATGTGAGTGTCTATCTATAGACTCTGGGTAGGTACATGATGCCAACGCCATTGGCGTCTGGTTGTCCAGGGGAGGTATTGGGTTCCGACAAGGTGACCATTCGGGAGGTGTTGGGCGGGTCGAGGCTGCCACTCGGCCCTTATACAGATCAAAGAAGAGTGGGGAATCTCTCAGGCGGCTGGCCCATTGATGAGGGAGAAACCGGTCGACTGGATCGATCGACGCGGCGGAGATGAGGGCGAGAGGGCTGTACGAGACGCCATACAGTCGGCCGCAGCCCGCAAAGAGCACGTGTTTCAATATATAATTATCTCTAGTGAGATATAATTCCCCTGATTAAAACTTCCGTTCGTAGACAATCGAATATCTAATTATATAACTCAAACTTTATTTCCTATTCTGGCTTTATTCCGTGACGTCACAGCCTGTGGGTGGCTGCATGACGCGGGGAGGTTCGCAGGCGGGGAAAGGCGCGCAAGGCTCGCACGGAGCGACAGGCGCGCAAGGCTCCCACGGGGGGAAAGGCTCGCAAGGCTCGCACGGAACGACAGGCGCGCAAGGCTCACACAGAGCGACAGGCGCGCAAGGCTAGCATGGCTCGCATGGTAAGAAATGAGGAACACTGTCCCGACGCTGCCGCCGATGTTGGATCTTTAGCGTCTGGTTGTTCTCCCCTCTCGCTATGTAAATCTTATGTACTTGCGTCGTGGTCTTGTCGGCTTTATGGTTTCCCAATGTAGCCTCTAAATGGGCTGTGTAACATTCGAAGAGCATAGATATGTAGAGGAAGAGACCTGAGGGGTATGTTGGCGGGGCCGCATAAGCTACACCATTGTCTCGTATCGGGGTTTGTGGGGTTATTCTCTCCTCTCTCTATATACATCTTATGTACTTCTGTCGTGGTCTGGTGGGCTTAGGGTTTCCCACTGTAGCCTCTAGAGGGGCAGTGTAACATACGAAAAGTATAGATATGTAGATGAAGAGACCTTCTGTCTCGAGCCTCCTATGTTCTTGCATGCCGATGGACAAGGGAAATTGAAAAGATCATATATTTACAACAACAAAAAGACCCCCAAGTCCATCCAAATGTTGACTTCTCAAGAAGGGGGAGGCAATTTTCTCCCAATAATTATGAATTTCTTGTGCGTTCAACTTAGCCATACTTGTTGGTCATGTGTATGAATTATATTCCCATATCTTGAAAACATTGCCATTTCCCAGAAATACTTTATAAATCAAGCATAACAAGAAATTAAGATGCAAATCAAATTATGTATTAGATAACATATGAGTATTTCAAAACTATTTAACCATGCATTAGATAGAAAAGATTAAACTATCCTCTTGTTGGTTACCTTCAAAATAATTACATTGTTGTGGCCACATAACTATGAGAAACTAGATTAGTGGGAATTATATTTCTGAGCATTACCTCAGAGTTGACTTAATGTGCTAGATAACTAATTTGATGTTATTAGATTAATTCCTGATTTTAGAATTTCTATGACATAAGGAAACTAAATGAAATGAGGTGGGTGATCCAATCAATAAATAATAACTAAATGGTGAATAGAGTTTCATATCTCATTAAGGATGACATTTGTGCCTCTTATATGATGTTGAACCGACATAATCAATGAAATCATAAATTGTAATTGTTGGGTTTTGGCCTGCATTAAGATTAAAAAGAGTCTGTTGAACTAGTCAATTTTCTCTCTTCAATAATATGTTGTTGAACAATTGATCTTTTGTTGGATTAGTGAGAGTATAGATTTCCTAAGTTACCTATAATATTCTAGTCTTTTATAGTTATTCAGTTAACTACTTATGTCAACTATCTAGGAACAACATGTTCTTGGGTTCTATTGTAACATAGTCTAAACATAACTACAGATTAATTGGCTCAGCTCCTTTGAAGTTGCACCTGAAAATTATTTATTAGATTCATGTCTTTAGGAGGTTGTATAGTTGTTTCATTGAGATAGCTATGTGAAAACATCTCCGTAATATCATTGTTACACCATGACATCTTCTCATAATTTTTTTCTTAAAGTTTCCTTCTTGACTCATGGCTCTAAGAGGCACCACTACTGTTTTAATAAGTCATCTTGCACTCATAATAAATAAGATTTTAGTGTCAAGTTTATCTCATAATAAACAGTGAAAGTTATCACCATAGGATTTCTTATAAGGTTCCAATAGGGAATGAAGACTAAACCAAGGGGAGACCAATTGTATTTTATCTCCAATAAGACATATAAATGAACAGACCCAATAATCAGGGGTCAAAAGGTCAACTAATAGGAGACCCAAGCACACCTTCTAGAAGAGAAGCAACAAGGAGCAGTCTCAACCTACTGAAAATAGAGCTGTAGGCCTGATGACACAAGGGTCTATGCTTCTTGTGTGCAGATAACTTAGCACCAAGGCATGTGTGCAGATGGGAGCTCCAGTTGTCATTGTACATGAGGAAGACTTAGAATAAGAAATTTCAACATAAGAGGTAGACACAGAAGTCAATAGACTAAAGGTTGCATGATGGGGTAAAATTATAGTTAATAAAGTATTTCTAATTATCACTCAATTTAATGATAGGACTAGCATATTCAAGAATGTCAAAGCTTTGGGAAAAGGTGACTGACAATAAACTAATAATCTTAGTGGACAGCGATGCAACACATAATTTCATTTATATGGAATTAGTTAAAAATGTGTTTACCATTGACTTCAATATCAAACTGAGTTATCTTGGGCATAAATGTGTTACTAAAGAGTATAGGTGCTTGCAAAGACTTGTTATTAAAGCTACCTAAGCTAATAGTAAGAGTACATTTCCTTCTCTTAAATTAACGCATAATATTAATTTAATTCTTAAAATTCAATGGCCAAAATCATTGGGGCCCATAGAAGTCAGCTGGAGTAAATACATTATGAGCTTCAAAAAAAGTGGATCCACAATCACACTCAAAGAGGACTCAAATCTACACAAGTTAAATCTCATCTTAAATTGTTTAGTAAAGGAACTACAACATGAGTGCGGTTTCTTAATAGTGATACATCAAATTATTTCAAAGGATAGAGTGACTGCAAAATAAGTAATTACTGAATTCACTTAATATTTTATTTATTTGATGAAACAATTAGTTGATTCAATATGGCTAATGAAGTATCAGAAGGGGAGAGTGAATTAGTTTTTAATGTGTTCTATCTATGTATATATGTGTGGACACACGTTCTAGGACAATCTATGAAGCCTATATATAAACTAGCCTACGATTCTTATTTATGCCATACAAGCACTTTTTTTCTTTTTCTTTGAATTTTAGTGATAGTAGACAGAGATTTTACGATTCTTTAGGCTACATCTAATAAAATATTTTCAACTATTTTAAAGTAAAAATATAGTTGACTTTATTAGTATAACTCTTTCACAATAATTATTTATTTTGTGTAGAGATCTTACCCTCACTAATAAGTTGATGAACTTGATTTAGATGTTAAATATGTTGATGTGATGTGACTTAGTCGTTGTATAGTAAATAATGTAAATTTAAAATTTATAAAACTAGAAAATACTAATTTTCATATATTTAGAAGTATTTTTAAACAAATATATCAATTATAATTAAATAAAAATTTCAAAAGTAGTGGAAAATTTTCAGGTCAATCATAGGGATGTAATATGATATTGAGTAATGTTTCAAAATTTTTCTCAAAGAATATGATTTGTTATAAATTATAGATTAAAAAATATAAATGAAATATATTAAAATTTACGAAAAAGAGAAATAAGGGTGTGGACGTCAAGATAACATTAACACCTGATGAACATGAAATAAAGTTCCACCCGGTGATTCTTTCATTAGTGATTACAGATGATTTAATTGATCAAATTAAGATATGTAAAAGTCGAAAGAATCGTCATTGAATGAAGAATAGTTTAGTAGATTTAAATCACAAAAAATATCACTAAATGAAGTAAAAATTAAACTAAAAATAGAAAAATAGAGTTCCAGCATCACAACGGTGATGTGTCAATGATGCAGTAGAATCCTAAGCGTTTGGGAGGATTGTCATGCAATGTCACAACTTTGAAGGTTCTCCTTAGACAAGGACGATGTGGACACTCTCTAGATCTTCTTGTAAAGTCTAGAAATTGATGAAATAGATTGTTAAATCATCTCCGAGAGCTATCACCTAGTAGAGCAGAAAAATGACGACTTTATGACTCTTTGGCAGCTGTCACCCAATGGAGAAGAGCTAGATGGATGTGGGGCGTGTGTTAGGGAGCTTTATCCTTAGGTCCGCATAGTAAGAGGAGGCTCTTCATCACATTTGATATGCTCCCATGAGGTGATGACTCATTTCCCAGTAGATCATCCTCTTCTCAATGACGGTTTGTTCGTCGATTAATCGGAGATGTTTTACTCGATGGATTCACGATCTTTTTATCAGAAATCATTCAACAATTTTAGTAAGAATGTTTTGCGAATCATGTCGACAGGATTTTCTTGATGATCGAGTGATTCTAGCAGCTTAATCTTTCACCAGCGATCTAGAGGAAAGTCACGATTTAATTAGATAAAAGTACGAGTTTTAACTTTAGTAGGGTTCGAACTGGCACCAGTTACCCACCTACATGAGAGAGATTGAAATAAGTACTCTAATATCTTTATAAAGTGACATCATCATGGTATATCTCTCTTTTAATTAAAAGGTATTTTAGACATTAAAATAAACAAAACTATTTCGGAGAAGGTGTGATGAGGGTTTAGTCCCACATCAATTGTATGCTGAAGTTTTGGATGAATATATAGTAACATCAGTTTTTAGAAGCAATGAGTCCCTTTTGTACATGTATGACCACTCCTTGCCCCACAACTGACTGACCACTAGTGACGTGGAAGGGAGTGGCACACATGTGCTCCCATTGGTCTATAGCTGCTCAAGCCTCTACTCACGATTCTCCTCGACTACACTTTTGATCTGCTTGTGGGCTCAACTAGCCGACAGGTCCCCCCCTTTTTTTTTTTTTTTCACTTTTTTTTCTTTATTTATCTCAAAAATAGGATTATAAAAATCATATAAATTCGTATAAAATCACATAATTAGACAAAAATTCACATTAATCAACAAAGAACCACTTTTCATAAGTTAACACAAATATAAGTCTATTTATCATGAGTTAAAGCTAAAAATATATATTATTTATTAATTATTAACTCATGATAATGAAAACTTATCATGATGTAATGAAGTTCATGCAAATAATATTTGTAAAATCTTACTTTTTGATTTAAGATAAGTAAGGGTCAACCTTCAAGGAGCATGGATAATGAGAGTAAGAAGTATTTCTTATATATATATACATATATTTACGTTGTGAATAATGAAGTTAAATCTAAAGAGAGTGAAGATAAGAGAAATAGAAAGTGTGACAAAGGAGAGAGAATGGATCTAATATGATGGAATGATAGAATAAATGATAAAACTAGTTCAAACTAAAAGTTAATCCATCAATGGAGAAGATTTTAAGGATGCCTTAGATTTAGATCTTAGATAGACCTCGTTGTGTGATAGTCCTAGGCCGAGTGGTACTTAATCTACGATGATCTTGATGTGTTACAGGTAGTCTCTTCTCCATCACAATCTTGAGCATGAGAATGTTGTTGATTGGACCTTGATTTTCCTTCTTTTTTCTTCGACTGGCCACTGCTAAAGAGAGAGTCAAAAAGCATCCTCCAAGAGGGAGGCGAGATGTCTTAATGCTCTTGAGAATTAGGCTGCTCCAATAGACGATTATGATTAATAACCAATTCTCTTAGTAGACGGCTCAAATTCTTCCATGAGGATGACACTATAATCCTTCTCTTAATCTCATCTTAAGATACCTTAAGATGGGTGGCCTAGATCTCATATTTTGATAATCATTTTTGGTCTAAATAGGCTAGGCCAAGGTGACACCCTCTCTTAGGCCCATAAACATATTAGATAAGCCCTCTCTATAAGACTTGGGCTTTTTCTTGAGTTGAAGATTTGGGCTTCTTGCATTACATCTAACTCATAATAAGAGCTCACCTAAGTCCTTGAAATCAAATAATTATCAAGAAAATATGAGAGAATCACCTCTTGACTTCATAAAAGTCAAGTGAGGTTAGTTTCATAATATAAATAAAATAAATAAAATAAATAAAATAAATAAAATAAATAAAATAAATAAAATAATATATATTAGGACTTAAATGATAAAGTATTATAAATGTCATAATGAGTTGGTAACACAAGTATAATTATATTTTTTATCTATTAACTAGTATTTATATATAAGATATTAATACATAGATGTAACTACTACTTTATAATTATCACAGGTCTTGACTCACAACACAATGTGCTTACATCAAGGTATAATTATTTTCAAAAAATAACACCCTTCACAGAAAAAATCTACCTCTCAACACTTTGTGCTTTAATCCTATGCTTTTTCTACTCACTACTTAAGTTACCATAGGGTCTAATGAAGAAAGATAAGACTTCAATGTAGCTGTTTAACTCACAAGTTGTCATAGATGATTAACTATGATGAAGCTTTGATTCCTTCTTTAAAGGGAATAATCATTTTGATCTTGATTGAATCTACTTTTTGAGCTTGAGTGAGTGATATAAATGAAATAGTCTCTGTTTAGCATTAGTTTTGTATGTTATCAACTCACTCTACTAATACTCCAATGAATACATGTCATTTTGACACCTAAAAATAGTCATTCAATTTGAATATCTTCCCATTATTCTATTGACATTCTAGCCTTTAATTTTACTTTCAAACTTTCTTCTTTAATGATAGTTGTTTGTGATATCTTTTTTAGAGATTCATAACTAATTGATGAACACTTCTTCTTTTAGGGTCATGCTTAGAGGAGATGATTTAACTTGTAGTTAGTCCACATCTTCTATTGACATATTATCATCTAAACTATATGTTTGTAAATTTTAACCATACGGTAGCTCAATTCTTTCAACTTGTAAATGTCTTCCTTTGTTTAATGTATGGAGATCTTTAATTGATCAGTTGACATTTTTGTCTTCCAAGTCCAGCTAAGATAGCATTATTGAGCTTATCATTTTATTTAGAAATACTGATGATAATTACTATATAGAGTGTGCAAGGTTGATGATGTGACTCAGTCGTTGTATAGTAAATCACGCAAATTTAAAATTTATAAAACTAGAAAATACGATTTTTCGGATATTTAGAAGTATTTCTGAACAAATATATCAATTATAATTCAATAAAACTTCCACAAATAGTGGTAATTTTCCAAGTCAATCACAGGGATATAATATAATATCTGGTAATTATTTAAATTTTTCTCAATGAATATAATTTTCTATGAATTTTATACTAGGAAATGAAAAGGAAATATATTTAAAATTCACGAAAAAGGGAAATAAGGGTGTGACGTCAAGATGACGTCAACGCCCGGCGAACGCAAATCGGGCGGAAACAGAGTTCCACCTGGCGATTCTTATGTAAGCAATTACAGACGATTTAATTAATCAAATTAAGATCTATAAAAGCCGAAAGAATCGTAATTGAATAAAGTATATTTTAGTAAATTAAAAACACAAAAGTTATCACTAAAGGAAGCATAAGGTAAGTTGAAAGCAGGAAAATAGAGTTCTGGCGTCGCGACGGTGATACATCGGCAATGCACCGGAATCTTGAGCATTCGGGAGGATCTTCGTGTAGTGTCCACGACCTCGAAGGCTCTCCTTGGACAAAGACGACGTGGGTAATCTCTAGATCTCCTTGCGAAGTCTAAAGATTAATGAAATGGGTCGTCGAATTGTCTTTGACGGCTGTCACCTGGCGGAGCGGAAAAACGGCGACTTTGCGGCTCTTTAGCAGCTGTCACCCGACGGAGAGGAGCTGGATGGAGGTGGGACGTATGTCAAGGAGCTCCATCCTCATGTCCGCGCAACAAGAGGAGGCTCTTCATCACATTTGGTATGCTCTCAAGAGGTGGTGACTCGTCTCTCGGTAGATCGTCCTCTTCCTGACGACGGCTTGTTTGTCGATCAATCGGAGATGCTTTACTTGATGGATTCACAATCTTTTTATTGCGAATCATTCAGCAATTTTAGTAGCAATGCTTCGCGAATCATGTTGACGAGATTTTTGCTGATGATCTAGCAATTCTGGTTGCTTAATCCTTCACTGGTGATCTGTAGGAAAGTCGTGATAATCATATAAAAAAATATGAGTTTGGCTTTGGGAGGATTCGAACCCGTGCCGGTTGCCTGCCCCTTCTAAAGAAGGTGTGACGGGTTTAGTCCCACATCGGTTGTGCGCTGATTTTTTGGGCGAATATATAGTAATGTTACATTTGTAAGCAAAGTTCCTTCTCTCGCATGTATGACTATTCCTTGCCTCACAGCCGGCTGGCCACCGGTGACGTGGAAGGGGAGTGGTGCACACGTGCCCCTATCGGTCCAAGCCGCTTGAGCCCCTACTCGCGGCTACTCCCCGACTGTGCTTCCGACCCGCTTGCGGGCCCAACTAGCCGGCGGGTCCCCCTCATTTTATCTTATTTTTATTTTTTATTTCTTTTTCTTCATTTACCTCAAAAGTAAGACTGTAAGAATCATATAAATTCGTGTAAAATCACATAATTATCGAAAAATTCACATTAATCAACTGAAAACCACTTTCCACACTTTAACACAAATATAAGTCTATTTATCATGAGTTAAGGCTAAAACTACATTATTTACTAATTATTAACTCATGATAATGAAGACTTATTAGTTGACCATGAATATTTGCTTGTTTTTAAATATGTAGGCCTGTCACAAGTGTTTTTCTAAACTTTTATCTAGAGATTTACACTACTTCAACATATGATCATGTTCTTGATACTAGGTTAAAATTTAGTTGTTTTTACTTTATAATTTTCTTTACATAGGACTTTTACATGCTACTATATAAATTACATGGCAACAACTTCTCTACCTTCTTATTTTTTGTGTGTGGATGATCTAATTCAATTATCTTGTGGGTCATCAATTTGAGTCCTATTTTAATAACTGAGTAAATATTTTTATTTAAAATATTTTGACCAACTTTTCACATTATTAGTATATGATGTGCACTTATTGTTGTGTTGAAATATCCATTATCTAATAATATTTATAACTAAGACCTAGTAAAATATTGGTACAGATGTAAGTCTCAAGTCGAACATAGGGGGATTGATTAATCCATCATAAAAAATTAATTTAAGTTATATGTAGAGTGATTTTAATATTTTATTACTATTTAAAAAAAAGAATAAAATATAAGTGTGAGGTGAGAAGAATAAAGAGAGTAGAGAAGGAAAGGAGGAAGAGAGAGAGAGAGAGAGAGAGAGAGAGAGAGAGAGGTCTTACGAGAGAGAGGGAGAGAGAATACAAATGATCATATAGTGATTTAATTTCACACCTAACTCGAGTTGACCACATTTATCAAATGAACGTATGTTTGACAATCCACACACATGACATGAGGTTAGCCATGAATGTTTTCACCTTATTTTAACACTTCAATGCTCATTAAGTCAGCCTTTAATATCATTGATTTTATGTCTTAAATAAAAAATAATCGTTATTTTTAGAATGCTGAAATCACATTTACTTGGAGATTTGATCATGAAAATCAATAGAAAATAAGTTGAACATAATTTCAGCTTGATCTTAAACAAGTTTTAAAAGATTTAGAAAAGGAAAAAAATCATTGATTAGAATTTGAATCAGTTCTATACATTTTAATTGAAATATGTAGGAAATAGAAATAACTTGTTGTAAATATATAAATAAATACTAAAAATAGGAAATAAATTATTAGTCAAATTTTGTTTGTGTGTTGGGCAATTGGAGATATCGGTGTGGCAGCTTGATTTTTTTAGATTGTGCCAGACTGTGGAAAGTCGTAGAAGTATTACATTATTTGTTAGAAAGATCCATTGAAAAGAATGATTGACCATGTTATCACTATTATCTAGAGGAGGAAGGAAAGAGCTGACCACTCATCGGAGGCCTTGAGTGTAGTCAAAGAAGGAATGAGCTTGTCGATTGGTGAAAGCTTTTATTGTACAAAAAGAGGAAATAATAAATATTATCTTTATGACTACTGATAGGATTTTAATGATAATTGATAATGTCTATTTTACAAGATAATAATCGAGAATTATCTCTATTTCCCTGACATTGATAAGTGCGAGAACATAAGTTCTTAGTATCATGACGCTTTACTTGTCACTGAATCAATCATCTCTTGTCATATGGGGTGTTGAGTAACATAGGATTGATGGACCATTGATTGAATGCTTAACATTTCAGATATCATGGTGCTTCACTCACTGCATGATTCACCTTTTCTAGTGATGTGGTGTGCTGAGCGCCATGAGATCTACCTATCACAAACCGGTGCCTTGAAACACAAATAATCATTACTCTCACATCAGATTTATTGGTGGCAATATCTCATGTATATTATGACGCTTCATTATCATGCCAACAAGAAGTCAATCTAGGCACAAGCCATGGGCCTCAGGGATGATTGTCTACAGCCCATTATTATAAAATAAAATAAAATATTAATATTAAAATAAATATATTATATATATTTATTATTTTTATTATCTTTAACAATGAAATACATTAACTCTTTTAACTTCTAGCTTTCAAAATTAACTATATAAAATCATATTTTCTTCTATAAATTTTAAAACCATGCTACTTAAATGAAACAAACTAAGAACTAAAAATAAAGCATTAACACTATAGTACTTTTGATTTCAAATTTTACCAATTCTGAAGTTTGAACATTTCAGAAAACTTACTTCTTGAGTTTGAATTGCATGTCTATCTTTATGCATTTTTGATTTGTTAGATATTTTTTACATCTACGTTCTTTTCTTCGCATGATTCAAGTCATGTGTTTGGATTTTGCTTATTCCAACTTTGACTTTATAAAATACATGAGGTTTCATCATGTGTTGACACATTATGTTATATTTATATTTAAATAATTTAAGGGTGTGACTCAATTTTATTGTTAGCTATAGGATTACACAATATTATTATTATTGTATGTAATTTAAATGTTTATCAATAATATTTATCTCATGATGAAAACAATTGTGATGTCTATAGATGAATTATATTTTAAATGATTCAAGAATAATTCATATATAAATTTTCTATTGTATGTGTCAAAACATGCTAGTGTGTAAAACACTGAAGACATCTACATAAATGACATATCTACTGGGGCCTTCTTTTGTATTGAGGGTGTTTAATCTTTTCTAAAAATTGTCAATCAGTTTTTTCTTCTCAAAGTTAATTATGACAATAGATATTGAGGTCACTGCAGTTCTCTAATGACATATGTGCTATATATATTATCTCTAGTAGACTTACTCTAACCTTAGTTGGAATAAAAGTAGTTCATGAGTATGTAACCAAGTGTTTAACTTTATGATAAGTCTTCATTATCATGAGTTAATAATTAGTAAATAATATAGTTTTAGCCTTAACTCATGAGAAATAGACTTATATTTGTGTTAAATTGTGAAAAGTGGTTTTCCTTTGATTAATGTAATTTTTTAGACTAATTATATGTTTTTTATGAATTTATATGATTTTTATAGTCCTATTTTTGAGATAAATAAAGAAAAAAAAATTAAAATAAAAATATAACAAAAGAGGGGGACCTGTCGACCAGCTGGGCCCACAAGCGGGTCAGAAGCGTAGTCGGGGAGCCATGAGCAGGGGCTCGAGTTGCTAAGGACCGATGGGGGCATGTGTGCGCCACTTCCCTTCCACGTCACTAGTGGCCAGCTAGTAGTGGGGCAAGGAGTGGTCGTACATGTGGGAGAAAGATACTCATTGCTTAGAAATGTGATATTACTATATATTCACCCAAAACTTCGGTGCATAAGTGATGTGGGATTAAACCCTCCGAAAGGCTTTGAAAATTTTAATACCTAAACTACTCCTTAGTTATAACCGAGGTATACCATGATGACATCACTTAATAAGGGCATTAGAGTACTTATTTCAATCTCTCTCATGTAGGCAGACAACTGGCATAGGTTTGAATCCTCTTAGAGCCAAAACTTGTATTTTTATCTGATTATCGCAACTTTTTTGCAGATCGCCGGTGAAGGATTAAGTTGCCAAAATCACTGAATCATTGGTAAAAATTTCATCAATGTGATTTGTGGAGCATTGTTACTAAAATTACTAAATGATTCACGATAAAAGGATTGCGAATCTATCAAGTAAATCATCTCCGATTGATCGACGAACAAGCCGTCGTCAGGAAGAGGATGATCCACCGAAAGATGAGTTGTCACCTCCTAAGAGTGTATCAAATGCGATGAAGAGCGTTCTCTTGTTGTGTGGACCTGAGGATGAAGCTCCCTAACATGCTCCCCACCTCCATCCAACTCCTCTTCGTCAGGTGACAGCCACTGGAGATCTGCAAAGTCGTCATTTTTCTACTCCGCCGAGTGATAGCCGCCAGAGATGATTCGATAACTCATTTCATTGATCTCTAGACTTTGCAAGGAGATCTAGAGATTACCCACATCGTCTTTGTCTAAAGAGAGCCTTCGAGGCAGTGAACACTACATGATGATCCTCCCGAATGCTAAGGATTCCGATGCATCGTCGATGTATCGCTACTACGACGTTAGAACTCTATTTTTCTTACTTTGAACTTAATATTTGCTTCATTTAATGATAAGTTATATAATTTAAATTTACTAAGCTATACTTCATTCAATTATGATTCTTTTGGCTTTTACAGATCTTAATTTGATCAATTAAATTATCTGTAATCGCTAACGTAAGAATGACCAGACAAAACTCTGTTTTCATTTAATTTGCGTTCGTTGAATGCTGACGTTATTTTGACGTTCGCACCCTTATTTTTCTTTTTTGTAAATTTTAAATAGATTTTATTTTCATTTCTTAGTATAAAATTCATACAAAAATCATATTCTTTGAGAAAAATTCTGAAAAATTACCGATATTATATTACATCCCTATGATCAACCTGAAAAATTACCGCTATTTTTGAAAGTTTTATTGAATTATAATTGATATATTTTTTTAGAAATATTTCTAAATATCTAAAAATTAGTATTTTCTAGTTTGATAAATTTTAAGTTTGTGTGATTTACTATACAACAACTAAGTCACATGAAATTTTGGCGCCGTTGCCGGAGATGTATTAGATAATATTTAGTATTTTTTTTATTTTTCTCTAAGAGTACACAAAAAAATGAACTCTTTTTTTTTTCTTCTTGTCAATTTTTTTTAAAAGAAAAGAATAAAGAGAAGCAAGGCAAGGACTGTAGTATATTGAAGGAGGGTAATAATTATTAAACTTTTTCTTCGAATTTATTGATTTTTATGCATGGTAGAAGATCTTTGCATCCAAGGCTAGAAAATCATTTCACTATTTCATTTAAAACTAAAAATCTGAAAGAAAAATTAATTTTGATAGATCCTAAAAGAAGTATAGGTCAAATTGAGAACAATCATATGGCCATGAAAAATTATTATATCCCTGATTCACTTCAAAGAGCATCTAATATTAGAGTCCCATTAACACCCACTGTTAAATTTGAAATAAATCTAAGAATGTTTCAAATGCTCCCTAATTTTCATAGATTGCCTTTGGAGGAACCTCATCAACATTTAGAAAAATTTAATATGGTTTGTGATTTAGTTAATCTCCCTCAAGTGACACCGGAAATTATTAAGATGAAATTATTTCCTCATACACTTAGGGACAAAGTTAGTCATTGGCTATCCACATTAGATAGAGAATTAACTAGTTACAAATATATAGAATATGTCTTTATTCAAAAATTTTATCTCTTAGGAAAAACTCAAAATATGAGAAAACACATATAGAGTTTTTCTTAAAGACTAGGAGAAACTTTACATGAGATATAGAAAAAGTTCAAAGATTTACTTAGAAAGTGTCCTCATCATGCTATACCCAAGTGGTAGCTCAATAGAATTTTTTTTGATGAATTATTAGAACAACATAGAAATATGGTTGATTCTATATGTGGAGGAGCTTTTATGGAGAAAATCTCATGATGAGATTTTTAGTCTTTATGAGAATTTAAGTGAAAATTCTAGAGATCAAGCCTCTTTTGAATTATATGACAGGGATAAGAAGAGAGAGGAATGTATGAATTGCATCATCAAAATAATTCTAATTTACAAAATGAGGTTAATCAGATTAATTAAAGATTAGAAAAACCTGATTTACTTATTGACAATATTAGAAAGCCTCTTAACCTTCAATTTAATTCAAATAATACATGTCCTATGAATGGTGAAAATAATTATTCTAGGCTTATATTCAAATAATTCAAATTATTCTATGAATGGTAGAAAAAAAATTGATGTTGGACAAAAAGTGTGCTTATATGATTCTAGGCTGAAATTATTCTCAGGAAAATTAAAATCAAAATGGACAGGGCTTTATGTGGTGGAAGAAACATATGATCATGGGGCTGTAATGATTAAAGATCCTAAAAATGATCATAACTTTAAGATAAATGGACAACGGCTTAAACATTACATAGAACATGAACACCTTGCAGAAAAAGAAAAATTATTATTAAAAGAAATTTAAGAGTAAGATTAATATGTCCAACTGGAGATATTAAATTTAGCGCTGCATGGGAGGCAACCTATGGTTTTTATTTCATTCTATTTTTTTAAAGCTCTATTTTTCTTAGAATTTCTCAGTACTTGTTTCTGTATTTGGTTTTTTTTTCTTCAAAAAAGTACAGGAGGAGTGTAAGATGAAGTGGAAAATTAAAAACGAATTGAGGTGATGTCTTTTTGAGCTTTATCATTTATAATAACATTTTTAGTTCTTAACTTTGTATATATGCATGCTTCACTTGAAAATTATATTTTCTGCATATTCTGTTCTAATTTTTCTGTGTCATTGAGGACAATGTCATTTTTAAGTTGGGGAGTGAAGTATTAATTCTTAATTTATGCTCTATGACAATTAAGAACATGTGTTTACATTTTTTTTCATGCTCACTTAGAACAGCAATTAATTTTTTTTTTCAGAAAAACTACAACATCTATTTTCTAGTTTTCTATAGTAGAAAAAAACAGCCCAAAATTTAAAATTCTAGATACCTTTTTCTCACATTTCAATCCCTTGGACAGATATTACTGAAATTCGAAATTACAACTATAAAAAGGATAATTTTGATTTATTTTTGACAAATTTATTGTTGTTAAAAATAGAACTGAAAATAGAACTAAAAATAGAAAGTAAAACTGTTAGAACTATCTAATTTACAAATTTCTTACATCATATTGCATGCCCAAAAATTAAATCAAGTAGATTGATTGATACCAAAAGATACTAGGAAGATTATTATTGAGCTAAAAGAATGATTTAATAACATGAAATGTTGGAATACTCTTTTGATACATGATAGATAACATGGATTTAATTTTATAGATTTTTACTTCATGATCTTGATGGATAATATTTACTTGATGTGAAAATTTGATTGATCATTTGAGTTTAATGGAGAGTTTCCAATCTTGATCTATAGGACTTGTGAGGAGAAATCACTTATTTCAAAAAAAATAAAAAGACCAATGTGAAAAATCTAGAAATGAAGAGTACACATGGAGGGTGTGAGACATCATTCTCATTGTTGAAAATTGTGCATAGAAAAACATTTGCTGCAAAGTAAGTGGATAAAGCGAAAGGCATGAAAATAAAAAGTACACATGGAGGGTGCAAGACATCATTCTTATTGTCAAAATTTGTCTATAGGAAAAGCTACTTATCCACTATATATATATATATATACATATATATATATATATAAGAAATATAGTGCAAATTTCAAAAATCAAGCCATAGAAAAAAGGAAATGTAAGATCAATATTATTCTTAGATGAGTATTGATAATTAAAACATCTTGTAAATATATCTATGAGTGAAGAAGTGATAAAGATGTGAATAGAAGAAATGAAGTTTAGATTGTTATTCCAAGGAGTGTGATAAGTCTTCATTATCATGAGTTAATAATTAGTAAATAATATAGTTTTAGCCCTGACTCATGATAAATAGACTTATATTTGTGTTAAATTGTGAAAAGTGGTTTTTATTTGATTAACGTGAATTTTTGGCTAATTATATAATTTTATAGGAATTTATATGATTTTTATAGTCCTATTTTTGAGATAAATGAAAAAAAAGAAATTAAAGTAAAAATATAACAAAAGGAGGGGACCCGCCGGCCAGCTAGGCTCGCAACCAAGTTGAAAGCACATTTAGGGGGAGCTGTGAGTAGGGGCTCGAGTGACTAAAGACAGATGGGAGCACATGTGCGCCCTCCCCTTCTACGTCACTGGTGGCTAGCCGATTGTGGGGCAAGGAGTGGTTATTACGTGGGAGAAAGGGACTCATTGCTTACAAAGATGATATTACTATATATTCATCCAAAACTTCGATGCACAAGTGATGTGGGATTAAACCCCCCAAAGTCTTCAACAATTTTAATACCTAAACTACCCCTTAGTTATAATAGAGATATACCATGATGACATCACTTGATAAAGATATTAGAGTACTTATTTCAATCTCTCTCATATAAGCAGGCAACTGGTGCGGGTTCGAATCCTATTAGAGCCAAAACTCATATTTTTATCTGATTATCGCGACTTTCCTACAGATCACCGGTGAAGGATTAAGCCGCCAGAATCGCTAGATCAATAGCAAAAATCTCGTCAATGTAATTCATGGAGCATTGTTACTAAAATTGCTGAACAATTCACGATTAAAAGATCGCGAATCGATCAAGTAAATTATCTTTGATTGATCGATGAACAAGCTATTGTCAGGAAGAGGACGATTGATGTGACTTAGTCGTTGTATAGTAAATCACACAAATTTAAAATTTATAAAACTAGAAAATACGAATTTTCAGATATTTAGAAGTATTTTTGAACAAATATATAAAGTATAATTCAATAAAATTTTCAAAAATAACAATAATTTTCAAGGTCGATCATAGGGATGTAATATAATATCTGGTAATTATTCAGAATTTTCCTCAAAGAATACTATTTTCTATGAATTTTATACTAAGAAATTAAAAGGAAATATATTTAAAATTCACAAAAAAGGAAAATAAGGGTGCGGACGTCAGGATGACATCAGTGCCTGGCGAACACAAGCGATTATAGACGATTTAATTGATGAAATTAAAATCTGTAAAAGTCGAAAGAATCATTATGAAGTGAAGTATATCTTGAAAAATTTAAAATCAACAAATTATCATTAAATGAAATGGAAATTAAGTTGAAAGTAGGAAAACAGAGTTCCAATGTCGCGGCGGCGATGCGTCGGCGATGCACCAGAATCCTGAGTGTTCAAGAGGATCGTCGTATAGTGTCCATGGCCTCGAAGGCTCTCCTTGGATAAGGATGATGTGGGCAATCTCTAGATCTCCTTGCAAAGTCTAAAGATCAATGAAATGGGTCGTCGAATCATCTCTGACGGCTGTCACCTGGCAGAGCAGAAAAATGGCAACTTTGCGGCTCTCCGGCGACTGTCACCCAACGAAGAGGAGCTGGATAAAGGTGGGGTGCCAAAATTTGACGTGACTTAGTCGTTGTATAGTAAATCACGCAAATTTAAAATTTATAAAACTAGAAAATATGAATTTTCAGATATTTAGAAGTATTTCTGAACAAATATATCAAGTATAATTCAATAAAACTTTCAAAAATAGCGATAATTTTCCAAGTCGATCACAAGGATGTAATATAATACCTGGTAATTATTCAAAATTTTCTTCAAAGAATACTATTTTCTATGAATTTTATACTAAGAAATAAAAAGGAAATATATTTAAAATTCACAAAAAAAGAAAAATAAGGGTGCGAACGTCAAGATGACGTCAACACCTAGCGAACGCAAATTGGGTAGAAATAGAGTTCCGTCCGGTGATTCTTATGTAAACGATTACAGACGATTTAATTGATCAAATTAAAATCTATAAAAGTCGAAAGAATCGTAATGAAATGAAGTATATCTTGGTAAATTTAAAATCAACAAATTATCATTAAATGAAACAGAAATTAAGTTGAAAGTAGGAAAATAAAGTTCCAACGTCGCAGTGGCAATGCGTCAGCGATGCACCAGAATCTTGAGCATTCGGGAGGATCATTGTGCAGTGTCCACGGCCTCGAAGGCTTTCTTGGACAAGGACGACGCAAGCAATCTCTAGATCTCCTTGCGAAGTCTAGAGATCAATGAAATGGGTCGTCGAATCGTCTCCGGCGGCTGTCACCTGGCGGAGTAGAAAAATGGCGACTTTGCGGCTCTCCGGCGATTGTCACATGCCGGAGAGGAGCTAGATGGAGATGGGGCGCGTGTCAAGGAGCTTCATCCTCAAGTCTGCGCAGCAAGAGGAGGCTCTTCATCGCATCCGGTACGCTCTCAAGAGGTGGCGACTCATCTGCCGGCGGATCGTCCTCTTTTCGACGACGGCTTGTTCGTCGATCAACTAGAGATGCTTTACTCGATGGATTCACGATCCTTTT
Source organism: Spirodela intermedia (assembly GCA_902729315.2). Lineage (NCBI taxonomy): Eukaryota > Viridiplantae > Streptophyta > Magnoliopsida > Alismatales > Araceae > Spirodela > Spirodela intermedia. The sequence continues at coordinate 4,749,763 of LR746273.1, forward strand.
ATCGTGAATTGTTCAGCAATTTTAGTAACAACGCTCCACGAATCGCATTGACGAGATTTTTGCCAATTTGATCCAGCGATTCTAGTTACTTAATCCTTCACTAGGGATCTGCAGGAAAGTCGCGATAATCAGATAAAAAATATGAGTTTTGGCTCTAGGAAGATTCGAACCCGCGCCAGTTGCCCTACCCTTTCTAGGGAGGGTGTGACATGGGTTTAGTCCCACATCAATTGTGCGCCGAAGTTTCTGGCGAATATATAATAATATTACATTTTTGATCAAGTCCTTTTCTCACACGTGTACGACCACTCCTTGCCCCACAACTGGCTGGCCACCGGTGACGTGGAAGGGGAGTGGCGCATAGGTGCCCCTATCGGTACAAGCTGCTCGAGCCCCTGCTCACAGCTCCTCCCTGACTGCACTTCCGACCCACTTGTGGGCCTGGCTGGCCGGCGGGTCCCCCCCTTTTGTTATATTTTTATTTTTATTTCTTTTTCTTTATTTATCTCAAAAGTAAGACTGTAAAAATCATATAAATTTGTATAAAATCATATAATTACCCAAAAATTCACATTAATCAACTGAAAACCACTTTTCACACTTTAACACAAATATAAGTCTATTTATCATGAGCTAAGGCTAAAACTATATTATTTATTAATTATTAACTCATGATAATGAAGACTTATCAAGTATTCCAACATTTCATGCTACTAGATCATTCTTTTAACTCAATAATAATCTTTCTAGTATATTTTGGTATCAATCAATCTAATTGATTTAATTTTTCATGTATGCAATATGATGTAAGAAATTTATAAATTAGATAGTTCTGATAGTTTTGTTTTCTGTTTTCAATTCTGTTTTTAGCAATAATAAATTTGTCAAAAATAAATCAAAACTATCCTCTTTATAGCTGTAATTTCGAATTTCAGTAATATATGTCTAGGGGATTGAAATGTGAGAAAAGGGTCTCTAGAATTTTAAATTTCAGGCTGTTTTTTGTCTACTTTTTTTGACACTCTGTTGTTCTTGATAGAAAACCAGAAAATAGATGCTGTAGTTTTTCTGAATTTTATTTTATTTTTATTTTTTTAGTTGCTGTTCTAAGTGATCATGAAAAAATAAAAATAAAATACAAACACATGTTCTTAATCGTCCTACAACATAAATTAATAATGAATACTTCACCCCCCAACTTAAAAATGACATTGTCCTCAATGACACAGAAAAATCGAAACATAATATGCAGAAAATATAATTTTCAAGTGAAGCATACATATATGCAAATTTTAGCATTAAAAATGTTGTCATAAATGATAAAGCTCAGAAAGACGTCACCTCAACCTTGTTTTCAATTTTCCACTTCATCTTACACTCCTCCTGCACATTTTTGAAAAAAACAAATACAGAAACAAGTATTGCAAAATTCTAAGAAAAACAGAGCATAAAAAAAATCAAACAGAATGAAATAAAAACCATGGGTTGCCTCCCATGCAGCGCTGAATTTAATGTCTTCAGTTGGACAACTCTTAGATCATATAAGATGATCTATGGCCATCAAAATATATTTGTATCCCAAGGTAAGTTTCATGATATTCTTTTTCAGATTTAGCATAAATTCATATACTTCATATATATACCTTGACATACTTTCAGCCAAAACAAAATGGAAATTAACAAAATTTTCCCAAAAATAATATTTCCATTTTGAAAAGAATCTTTCCTCATTTCTATCTTGTATTGTAAGGTTCTCATTCATTAATAAATACTTTCTATTAATAGGCCATAAAATGTGATCAAGCCATATAATTTTCAAATTAACTCTTACCTAATCTAAATTCTTTTCATCTAAATTGATATCTCTAATTCTTCCACTCACCCATTTCTTAATGTCTTCTTTTATCTGCATAATCTTCCCCTGCTCCATTTTATCTTCCAGACATATTTGTTCAATTTGCAAGGAGTGAAATATTTCAAGCTTAGAAATAATTCTAATAGGCTGTGGGTTTTGAAGGATGGAAGGATTTTCTTTAATCTCAGATCTAATGAAGTCAATAAAGTTCAAATTTTCTCCTCCAAAATTATCTCTATATTTATATTCATTATTTTCATTTCTCCCCATTAGTTGAATCAACTCTTTTTCTAGCTTTTCGTTTCTCAACTCATCAAATTCTTCATCTTCTCAAGAGCTATCTTTTAATTTTAGTATATGATGTACATCATTATCCTCACTATCAACATCCATGGCTGCAAAATTATGATTAGATTTATTAATTTTGTCTCTTACATCTCTCAAATCAATTGATTTTTCCTTACCTAAAATATGTTTTTCTTTATTTCTATCTTTACTCCCTTCTACTAAAATTTAGATGATTCTTCCATGATCAGCTGCTATTTCTTCATCTAAGGGCTCTTTCTCCTCATCATCCTCATTATATTCATTCATCAATTGTGAGCAATAAATAATTTTATTCAAATTTTCTGCTACTATATTTTCAGCTTTAATATTTTCATTTACTTCTAATGGCTCATTAATTTCTTCTAATAATTAGAAATAAGGATCAAGTAAAATATTCTCACTTAATGTATTCACTATCCTAACATTTTCATTTCATGGGTTTTTTTCTAAATTTATCCAGCTAGACTCTCCTTGCTGAAATCTTACTGTCGAATAGTTTCCTGAATTTTCTATAAGCTAACTAGGTGGCTGTCCCTCTTCTCTCCTATTCTCAAAAGCCTCTATAATTTGTTTTTGGTGCAACATCATTTGATTCATAGTTTGTTGCATCATTTTCATAGCATCAAGTTGGATTTGAGAGGGCTGATTTTTCTGAAATCTGTGTTCTTATTTTAGACAAAATTCAAAATTTGAATTGGATCTAAGTGCTTCTAGATTTTGAAGATTATTTGGGTTTCCTAGGATGAAATGATTGATTATAATATTGAAATTCAAAATTATCATTTTCACCATGCATAGGATATGTACTAGATGCATTCAATTGAAGGTTAGGAGGCATTCTAATATTCTCAATAAGTAAATCAAGTTTTTCTAATATTTGATTAATCTAATTAACTTTCTTTCTTAAATTAGAATCATCATCATGATACAATTCATAAATTCCTCTCTTCTTATCCCTATCATATAATTCAAAAGAGGCTTGATCTCTAGAATTTTCACTTAAATTCTCATAAAGACTGTAAGTCTCATCAGAGATTTTCTCCATAAAAGCTCTTCCACATATAGAATCAACCATATTTCTATGTTGTTCTAATAATCCATCATAAAAAATTCTATTGAGCTACCACTTGGGTATAACATGATGTGGACACTTTCTAAGTAAATCTTTGAATTTTTTCCATGTCTCATGTAAAATTTCTCCTAGTCTTTGAGAAAAACTCCATATATGTTTTCTCATATTTTGAGTTTTTCCTAAGGGATAATTTTTTTGAAGAAAGGCGTGTTCTATGTTTTTCCAACTAGTTAATTCTCTATCTAATGTGGATAGTCAATGACTAGCTTTGTCCCTAAGTGTATGAGGAAATAATTTCATCTTAATAATTTTCGGTGTAACTTGAGGGAAATTAACTAAATCATAGACCATATAAAATTTTTCTAAGTGCTGATGAGGTTCCTCTAAAGGCAATCCATGAAAATTAGGGAGCATTTGAAAAATTCCTAGATTTATTACGAATTTAACAATGGGTGCTAATGGGACTCTAATATTAGATGCTCTTTGAAATGATTCAGGGATATAATAATTTTTCATGGCCATAGGATTGTTCTCAATTTGACTTGTACTTCCTTCAGGATTCATCAAAATTATTTTTCTTTCGGATTTTTAGTTTTGAATGAAATAATGAAAGAATTTTCTAGCCTTGGATGCAAGGATCTTCTACCATGCATAAAAAATTAATAAATTTGAGAGAAAAAGTTTAGTAATTGTTACCCTCCTTCAGTATGCTCTAGTCCTTGCCTTGCTTCTGTTCATTTCTTTTTTTTTTAAAAAAATAGTCAGCAAGAAGAAAAGAAAACAAGAGTTAATTTTTTATTTTTTTTGTACTCTAAGAGAAAAATAGAAAAATACTAAATATTATACAATACATCCCTGACAATGACGCCAAAATTTGACGTGACTTAGTCATTGTATAGTAAATCACGTAAATTTAAAATTTATAAAACTAGAAAATATGAATTTTCAGATATTTAGAAGTATTTTTGAACAAATATAACAATTATAATTCAATAAAACTTCTAAAAATAGCGATCATTTTTATATTTTCTAATTTTATAAATTTGAAATTTGCATGATTTACTATACAATGACTAAGTCACGTCAGTAAGGTCCCAAGAGTCCAACTTGAGGACATAGAAATGATTCCAAATAGTCCAAGAGTAGGGCCTATTAAAATTAATAAAGTCTTACTCCTTGGCTAAGGAGACTCACTTAGGAGAGGGTTGAGGTAGAAGGTGGGGGGAGAAGTTTTTTTCGTGAGATTGGGGTTGTGGCCCCAAAGAAGTTAGGGGTCCTCTGAAAAGACCTCCTATATTCTAGAGTTTATTACTTGTTCGTTACTACTTTGGTGTTTTTTAGGGTTTAATTGAGGCAACAACAAGAAAGATATACGTATTTTTTTCTAATAATAAAGTATTTATTAATCAGAATAGTGCTAAATAATGTAGCCAATGATATATAGTCTTAGAGTACATGGATGTGAACATTGCATTCTTCTATGGTGATTTGAGAAAATCATTTACATGGAGCATATTGAAGGGTTCAAGGAACAAGGCTTAAAATACCTTATTTGTTGGTTGCTGAAGCCTCTTTATAGAAACAATGTCCAAGTCAAGGATAAAAGAATTCAACCCTATAGTTTAGATTATCTAACACCCATTATGAAAAAGATTCTTGTATTTATCTAAAACTCCTTGATGATGGATCACATGTAAAATAAATTATTCTGTAGATTCATAGAAGCACACAAGAAATCAACAATGGATATATCAATAAATACATCAACAAAGTGCTGAAAATTGGTATGAGAGATACTAAATAAGTTAGCATGCCTATAGCAAATCACTTTAGATTATTTGTAAGTCAAAGTCTGAAAATAGAAATAGAAGTTGAAGAAATGAGTTTGATACCCTGTACTAATGTGATAGGATACTATTGAATATGATACTTAATATGTCCAGCTTTTCCTAAGCCTAATATAACTCATCGGTTTCTACAATGAGTATATTTCTGGCAAATTGAAGAAATGATCATTTGAAAGTAGTGAAATGAATCTTTTAGATACCTCAAAGGAGTTATAGATTTTGTTCTTATCTTAGAATTAGGGTTCAACATCTGTAGTGAGATTTATAGATGTACACCTACATGCAATCTGGAAGAGATATGCATGTAATATTGCAAGAAAACTAATGTGTTGAAAATCTCATCCATATTGGAGATATCTTAATTACACTCCATCTTGAACATCTTTTAGAAAAGGTAGATCTTCTTTCAACATGTTGACATTTAGATTAAGTCCAAGTAACACTTGAACATCTCTTATCTAACTAGCTCAATCATTATATCCACAATATTTTTTATTGTGTGAGTTTCTCTAAGAACTTGTCACTTTAAAAGTCAAACTCCTTGGTTTTTTGAATCTCACATCATGGAGTTGTCTTTATATGATACATTTGATTCTTTGCTAATTAAATGGCAATCTAATTGTTGCAGTATATCGGGACTCTACCATGCTCAATTCAAAGTTTCTTGACTAGTCCTATTTGAAAGTCATTATTTGCAGTTTCAGCCACTATTATATACTGTACCTTGGTAGTAGATAATCAGATATGATTATATTAGTAAAGGTGGAGATTGTCGAGTTATGATTCATACCTATAATTTTGGCCTGGCAACAACTGCTTATTGGAGCACGAAAGAGGCCAATGAGATGAAAAGAGCTAGGAGGGGGAGAAACTGCACTGCTGTCTTATCTCTTTTTTTTGTTGACGGGGTATCTTTGTAATTTCTAATGAGATCACATTGGTATAAATATGAACTGGAAATTTAACAATAGCACGGTTTTATTGATTATGTAGCCCCTCCTCTCTCTCTCTCTCTGTCTATCTCTCGCAAAGGAAGGCTAAATTAGCTTAATATGGAATTTCAGTGAGTTCAAATCTATTTCATTCTTTCAGCCTTGATTCATCGTAGTATCTGTTGCTTATGTGATCTGATCCAACACAGATCTCTAGCGAGTGAGTAAATATGAGAGATGGAGAAATCAAACGGAGTAACATTTTCATGAAATGAAAAGTTATGGTATAGAATGTCAAAGTCAGTAATTCAATTTGTTTCGATAGCTAAAAAATAATTCAAAAGGCATTAAAAGATGCGTTGCTCAGGTATTTTTTACACCCGAAATGTATCCACGTTTAGAGATGTTGGAGTGCAATTTAGACATCAATTCAAGAAATATGCGTCTTCTCATGGAATGGTGATAAAATTATTTCCGATTGATCTCTCATTTGGCTACCATCGTCAGCCCCCGTCGCCGTCAGAAGGCTTTGATCCTTCTGATAACAATCAGACGGTTCTTGCTACATCCATCGTGGATCTCTTCCTACTGACTTACCGATCAGAATAATCTTATCCGAAATCGGATCGGACAGCATAGACGGGGAAAACGTGTAGAGTTATTATGTTAAATTGGAGATTCCCTATGGCGGCGTTAGAAACATCATCCAACACGTGCCAGAGATAGCGACGTTTGCTATCGAGAAGATTACATATGTGCATAAACGTGTCGACCTAGAGAGAACAGACTGAATCCATTCATCTTCTACATAAGACCAGACAGCTGATGCTACTGCATTGCTAACTTTCTCTCCCCTCCCCTATCAACCGCTGGTCGAGAGAGAGAGAGAGAGAGAGAGAGAGAGAGAGAGAGTTGCTATTGACCTTCGGACGCATGAGCCAGGAGCAGCCCATCCGTTACGGGGACGTATTCCTCGGAGTGCAGGGGGAGCTGGCGGAGGAGGCCGTCGCCTCCGGAGACGCGGCCCTCATGCAGAGCGCCGAGAATATCGCCACAGGGAAGACCTTGAAGGGCGGCCCCGCCGCCGTCATGCAGTCTGCCGCCGCCCGAAATGAGCGCACCGGCCACGTTGGCCATGGCCAGGTCAGCGGCTTCGTCTCTGAGCAAGGCGTCGGCGTTGTCGAGACCAACGTTCCCGGCCGTCATACTGTCACTGAGACCATCGGCGACCAGGTATAGAGTTCTCGGCTTCTCTCTTGCTTCTATTCTATTTCTTCTCTCTCTCTCTCTGTGTCTGTATTGTCGTCGTTGCAGACTGTGGGTGGGTACGAGATGCCCACCCCGTTGGCGTCTGGTTGTCCGGCGGAGGTCTTGGGTTCGGGCAAGTTGACAATCGGAGAGGCCCTTGAGGCGGCTGCTCTATCGGAGGGGGAGAAGCTGGTAGACCGGAGCGACGCGGCGGCGATTCAGGCGGCGGAGATGAGGGCGACGGGGCTGAACGAGACGCTGCCCGGAGGGGTGGGAGCGCAGGCGCAGTCGGCGGCGAGTATCAACGCTCGCGTGCCGCCGGCTTCTTCTGAAAGAACCACCCTGGGAGAAGTCCTCTCGGTGCCCTCTCTTCCTCCCAAATCTTTTCTTCAGTTCGACGATCCGGTCCATCCAGGACCACCGTCCATTGTCGTACACTTACACTACCGCCGGCGGCGATGCAGGACGCGTCAATGAAGCTACCGGCGGACAAGCCGGTGACGAGGGAGGACGCGGAGAGGGTGGCGAGAGCGGAGATGAGGAACAACCCGGCCATGACAACTCACCCCACCGGCGTGGCAGCGTCCGTAGAAGCGGCAGCGAGGTTGAACGAGAACGCAGATGTCTAGGAACCGCGGTCGCCATTAGCTCACCAGCTTTTTACAGTTCTGGTAGTATCCGCGTCTGTGAGATTCTTCACTCTTCTCCTCATGCATGGCTTCCGCGCTTTCGACGTAGCCATACTCTTTTAGGGCTTCCTCCCGTTTCCTTTTGAGAGTGGCTGTAATATAAGATATGTAGATACGAAGAGGAAGAGACACTTTGTCTGTAGCCTCGTCTACGCTTTAGTAATCACAAGCAAGGGAACTTTAAAAAGCCTAATATGAGAGAGAGAGAGAGAGAGAGAGTGGTATTTAACGGGGGAATGAGGGGATCAACACCTCTCAATGCTTCCATGCAGCAATCTGACCCACTAACTCAACCTTAAAATAAAAAAGTTGATTATTTGATTTTAAGATGTTCTAGCCACGAACAAGAAAATTAGGAAACGTGTGAGTTACCCCAGCTTTGATTGCATGCCCAATTTGTTTCTTAACATGAATGTTAAGCCCTTAAAATTTTACAGATTGTTCCAATAATTCAGGAAATATACTCAAGTTAGTATTATCCTTTTATTTTTCATAAACCATGAAAATCATAGGCAAAGAGAGTAATATGTTAATGATCATGACTAGGTTCTTCCAAGTGAGAGAAATGAACAAATCATCTCCTCTTGGCTTTTATGTCAAGTCTGATAAGTCTTTATTATCATGAGTTAATAATTAGTAAATAATATAGTTTTAGTCTTAACTCATGATAAATAGACTTATATTTGTGTTAAAGTGTGAAAAGTGGTTTTCAGTTGATTAATGTGAATTTTTGAGTAATTATGTGATTTTATACGAATTTATATGATTTTTACAGTCTTACTTTTGAGATAACTGAAGAAAAAGAAATAAAAATAAAAATAAGACAAAATGGGGGGGACCCGCCGGCCAGCTGGGCTTGGAAGCAGGTCGGAAGCGCAGTCGGGGAGTAGCCGAGAATAGGGGCTCGAGTGGCTTGGACCGATAGAGGCACATGTGCGCCACCCCCCTTCCACATCACCAATAGCTAGCCAGTTGTGGGGTAAGGAGTGGTCGTACATGCGCGAGAAAGAAACTTGATCAAAAATGTAATATTACTATATATTCACCAGACACTTCGTCGCACAAGCGATGTGGGATTAAACCTGCGTCACACCTTCCCCAAAAAGGCCGAGCAACCAGCGTGGGTTCGAATCCTCCTAGAGCCAAAATTCATATTTTCTATCTGATTATCGTGACTTTCCTTCAGATCGTCGGTGAAGGATTAAGCAATCAGAATTGTTGGATCATCAGCTAAAATCTCATCAATGTGATTCGTAGAAAATTGCTGAATGATTCGCAATAAAAGGATTGCGAATCTATTGAGTAAAGCATCTCCGATTGATCGACGAACAAGCTGTCGTCAAGAAGAGGACAATCCATCGGAAGACGAGTCGCCACCTCTTGAGAGCGTACTAGATGCGATGAAGAGCCTTCTCTTGCTACGCGGACCTGAGGATGAAGCTCCTTGACATGCGTCCCACCTCCATCCAGCTCCTATTCGTCGGGTGACAGCCACCCGAGAGCCGCAAAGTCACCGTTTTTTCTACTCCGCTGGGTGACAGCCACCAGAGACGATTCGACGACCCATTTCATTGATATCTAGACTTCGCAAGGAGATCTAGAGATTGCCCACGTCATCCTTATCCAAGGAGAGCCTTTAAGGCTATGGACACTGCACGACGATCCTCTCGAATGCTCAGGATTTTAGTGCATCACCGATGCATCGCCGCTGCGATGCCGGAACTCTAGTTTCCTGTTTTCAACTTAATTTCCATTTCATTTAGTGATAATTTGTTGATTTTAAATTTACCAAGATATACTTCATTTCATTACAATTCTTCTCGCTTTTATAGATCTTAATTTGATCAATTAAATCGTCTGTAATCACTTACATAAGAATTGCCAGGTAGAACTTTGTTTTCGCCCGATTCGCGTTTGCCGGGCGTTGACGTCATCTTGACGTCTGCACCCTTATTTCCCTTTTTCGTGAATTTTAAATATATTTCCTTTTTATTTCCTAGTATAAAATTCATAGAAAATAGTATTCTTTGAGGAAAATTCTGAATAATTACTAGATATTATATTACATCTATGTGATCGACAATTACTGTTATTTTTTGAAATTTTATTAAATTATAATCGATATATTTTTTCATAAATACTTTAAAAATATCTGAAAATTCATATTTTCTAGTTTTATAAATTTTAAATTTATGTGATTTACTATACAATGACTAAGTCACGTCACTTATGTCTATATGATCATTTACATGAATAAATTTAATTTTCAACTAATATGTAGTAGGTGGGAAAGAAGAATTTTGAAAAATACTTTCATTAGTTTCTCAAGATCCAACTGACTAATAACTCAGTGGAGATGCTCTTTTCTATTTATGGGAAATCACCAATATCTATCTGTTCATCTTGTGATCTAACTTCAATAAACTCCATCAAGTTCAATTGCAGACTTGATCTCATTTGGTTCACCAAACATTTCATTTTTTTTTTGCTAAGTAGAAGGATTTCCTCGTGTAGGAATCACTAGAGAGTTGGCGATACATACAAGTTAATTGCAGTGGATACGCCAAAACTACTGTATTACGTCTACACCTACATGTAACACAATGAATTAGATATTGGCTGTACTTGCTTCTTACCTCTAAGTATAGAGCCTATTCCCTATTATCATATCCAAGTGATTTTGTGGCTTCAAGCATGGCACTCTTATTTATTGTTACACAACATTGGCCAAAGATGTAATGTGAGCCTTGTTAACTGCTACATTTAATGCTTGGTTATTAATTAACATATCTATGTAACATCTAGATATTAATCAAATCTTATTTAGAATTGAAATAGAATCCAAAGGTACGTCCAAATTTCAAGCTTCGGTCAATAGCTACTTTGCAAATAATGCAATATAAATCATAAAATGAATACAAGTGTTTACTACAGCTGAAGGCACTTTAAATGACTCAAACTTCTCTTAGAATATTTCACATAATTAGAACCTTGACAAGCTAAAAACATGTGTTTCCTGATTTTGAAATTCAAATGTGTACTCTGTTTGACTATTTCTCTATTTTAACTCGAAATTCCATACTAGCTACTTCAAATTATACTTTACTTGTGGCTAGGAAGCTGTACTATTTGTGACTATTAGACATCCTATTTTGAACAAATCGTAGTTATAAATTTATAACTGCCATATTTCAGCCAAATAGAATACTTAGGAGTTCACTATTATGACAGTTTTCTTTCCCATTCAAGGTTAGCTTGAGTTTACTATGTTTGGTTTTCAAGTGTTAACACCAATGCTTTGAGAGTCAATACTCTCTATTCTCATATTCATTTGGCCACCTTTGATTTTAAAATTTTCCTTTTTTTGGATAAATCTAATGACAAAAATAAACATATTTTTATTGAACTTAGTATTTTGGAAAAAATAATATTATCATATTGATTTTACATGGTGTGCCACGTTGTGCTGCTACACTTGTAGCATGTTTCTAAAATGTATTACTCATACAATGCAGTTTTAGTTTAAGAATTACAAGGTTATCCAAAGTTAGATTATATAGGTCTTGGAGAGTTTCTGATGTAATACAGGACATAAAAGATATTATAACTTTAAAACTACATAAGATCTTGGCATACTTATTAATGAATCATCTATAAATTGAAAGAAGAGAATAAGTACGATGAGTAAAGCTTCACACAAGTTGAGTCAATATAAAATACTATGATTTGTTAAGGAAACTATGGTCAATTTAATGATCCGAGAAGGCAAGGGCCAACAAATTTTAGTATCAATGAAAGCCATACTGCAAGCAAGTACACTAATAATAGCATTGGAGAAGTGTATAGCATGAATATGTCCAAGCGCAACATTGAAAAAACTAGTACTCAAACAAGTGGGGCATGGACAAAGGTAATAATAGCATAGGAGAGGATGACAAACTAGGAGGCAAATTGTCACATGCAGGACAACATTCAGGAGCGGCTGAATGAGATAAATGGTAGAGAAAAGAAAAGAGAGAAGAAAAAAGGTGGAGAAATGGGATGGCGATACTAGGAGAGGTGGGGCAGTGGCACAGACACGAAATATGTGGAATTAATGTTTATTTCTCAAGCTCTCTCTATGTTGCACCGATTACCTGCAAACCCAAACTATAAACTCCAATCTTCGTTGCTCTATGAACTCATCTCTTTAAATAGTGTCTTTGAAGGATAGCTAATTAAAACAAAATGTTTAGAGCTATATGAGATAATAGAGTGAATTATGCTAGTGTCTAATGGGAAAAATGGCTATAAGTCTTTAGGTCAACCTCTTATTTGAAATTTTGAGTGGCCCAAATGGCTATAGGTCAACACCTTTGAGTGGCATCAGCACCTCTTATTTGGGCCCGCAGAGGAAATACAAAAAGAAAAGAAAAAGAAAGTGAACACAATGATTCCTCAAGTTGGCAGCGCTTAGAGCATAGTCAACGTCAAGAGGGAGGGTTTCACGGTTTTACTATTATTATTATTAACTAAGGGAATCATACATAGTATGATTGATGCTTTCTTAGCTTGAGAAATCTTGAATAATGATATTAAAGGGAACCTGAAGATAGTAGTTAAAGGGAACTTAATAAAGGGTTCCTTTTTTCTTTTGGAGAACAACTCTAGAAGTCATTAGACATTAAATGTGAATATCCACACCTTTAAGAGACCCTCCGCGAGGTTGGATTAAGCGAGATAGTAGTGTCCTAGAGGTCGACGGCAACGAGTGGGCCACTGTGTATATGACTAGATCTCAGAAGTTGGGAGCATAGAAGGTAATTGCCAAGAAACAGAGGCCGCCGAAGAGCAACCGTCAAATATAGTTAGATGTATATGTGTACGTCAATTGGGTCTTGAGATGCAGAGAAGAGCAAAAAGGTAGAGACCCTGGTGGATCACCCCGTTCTCCAAAGGCAGTCAACTATCTTCCAACGTACTCCACCAAACGAGGCGTTTGGTATCAAGTGAGATGAGAGAAGGGAGCCTCATATCAAACCCCTAACTAAGCCTACTACTACTACTCACAAGTCAGCCGAGGATGCACAGGCCATTGATTCAACGACAGCAACAAAACAGAGATGACGCTATGGAGCTATAGCTCCGCCTGACCAGCAGCGGCCCCCTGGTAAGTCAACCCCCTTCTTCTTGCTTGACGACCACCGTCTCCTTGAAGCTCTTGGTCAACCAGATGGCCGTCTCGCGGGGGGAGACCTTGCCGGGCCCGAATGGCCGCAGCAGCACATTCAGCTCCTCGTACCTCCCCTGTTGCAGCAGCCTGGCGCTGAACTCCAGCAGCCCCTCGAGGGCCTCGGCCCGCTGCTGGTACGAGCTCGTGTCAAACCGCCGCCGGCGAGAATCCGATGACCCACGGCTGGAGGCGTCGGCGGCCGCCGCTGCGGGAGAATGATCAGAGAAGTCGCTCTGGTCGCTGCCTTCCACCCGGAAGATCTGCACTGTGCACTTGTCCTTGGTGATGGAGCGGTCACCGCAGTTGGGGGTGCTGGCGGCGGACCCCAGGGGAAGGAGGGGATCTTCGCAGGAGACAAGGGGGAACTCGGCGATCCGGTCTATTCGTGGTGCATTCACAGAGACATCCGGGGAGCGGATGCTGTCAAGGAAGCTCAGGTTGGGCTTGCGGGGTGTCTTGGCAGCAGGCAGAGGGAGGGATGCCCTTCGGCCCTGCCGATCGGATCTCCCCACTGGGGTCACCATCTGATGCCGGGTGAAATTCGACGACAAAATTAAGAGAAAGAGAAACATTCCTTAGGAATCAATGAGCAAGTTAGGAAGTTTCATCCTAAAAAAAAAAATCAATTTAAAAAAGACAACTGCAATTGTTTTTCTTTACCAGCGATAATAACCTTAGTAGTGGAGAAGGAGCTTATGTAAAAGATTAGTTAGGATCTCATAGCAAAAAATCGATGAGCACCTCACCGTGATTTCATCAAGAGGGTACCTTCTTGTGACCAAGAGCAATTGTTATTTTACTAATGATAATAACCGTAGTAATAAAGTAGGAGCTTATGTAGAAAACTAGTCAGGATCTCATAGCAAAAATCAACGAGCACTTCACTGTGATTTGATCAAGAGGTTTACCTTCTTGTAACCCACAGCGGTGTGAACAGTCCTCGACGGGAGTTCGCTCTGCCTCCTAGGAGTTGTGAAGGACGCATCAGGAGTCGCATGCAGCGGCGCCCCATCGATGCCCACCATCTCCTTGGTGTGGCTGCTGCCCAATGACAGGTCTCTCAGCTTGTTATTGAGGAAGTTCATGAAGCCATTGACGCCCTGCGTAGAGCACATCGAATCTTCGTCCGTGGGCAGTTTGCAGGGTCTCAAGGTCCTATCACTGCCAAAAGACCTCCTTTTCTCGACATATGGAGTAGCAAGTTCCCCATCAGGGAATCTGGCCTTCCTGAAGTAAGTGCTCCCTGGGTGTTGCCCAGCGAGAGACTTGTCAGTTGGGCCAGACTTCAGGTGGATCTGGAGGACATAGGGCTGGAGGTGTGGGTGCCTCAGCAGATCTGCAGCCTGTGGGCCACAAAAATAAAAATAAATAAACAAATAAATAACCTATAAGCTATGAGGAGAGACCCATATTGTGGTCGATTGATAAGAGCATACGCTTGGTCGAAGCTCTGGATTCTTTCGCAGCATGCTTCTAATGAGGCCTCTACTGTAATGGGGCAGAAGAAGAGGCCCGTGTCAGGTTTGATGATCATCTATGGGACTTCTCGCAACACAACCTTCTTGAGAAGAAAGAGAATGAAGAGGTTTCACTTACAAGGCGCCAGAATATGAGCTCGGGAGTGGAGAAACTATCGACTTGTTGATCTTGTTGATTAATGCTTGCATATCCTACAGTTCAGAATATGTAGAGGATAAATTTCGGATCGGGATCAATGGAGGTAAGAGAAATGAGGAAGAAAAAAGCTAAAAATATAGCATGCTTGGGATTTTAAACTTGTAGTGATCATTTTATGAGGCTGTGTATAGCAGCAGCTTCAAGTAATTATGAAAGATGATCACATTCTAACTTAGAAAGAAGCAGTGTCCTTTAACAATGAAAGATGATCATGTTCTTAACAGAGTAATTGACAGCATTCGAACAAAGAACTGGGTCAACTTTTCAACCGCCATAGATAGCAATTTCTTGTCTATATTGTCAAGAGAACTGCATTCCTAAGTGGAGCGAAGACGTTTCTTCTCAATATCACGAGAAAAAATTTAGGCTTACAAACAGAGGAGCGTGATAGCAGGAACCATGCCATGAATCAACAAATCCCAAGAAAATGTAACAATGATAAAATTAATGATTTAAATAATGCAACAAACAGTACTTACAAATGCCTTGAATGCGGGCTTGAGAGCAGTCATTTCGTATATACAACATCCTGGAGAGATGCAGATATGAGGAAACTACATCTTTCCCATCAAATAAAGACGAGCTCAAACCAAACGCACTGGGGAGGTGAACAATACCCAGAGACCAAATATCCGACTTTGATCCGTATGGAATGTCAGCAAGAAGTTCAGGGCACATGTAGCTTGGAGTGCCCACCACCTGCACGAGAAGGTAATGAATGTAACCACGCAGGAACCAAGCATACTCTTGTATCCAAAGATGACATTAGCAAAGACAGCAGGAACTGACAGATGATGCAAGATCATCTGACGTCAGCATCTTGGCCAGTCCGAAATCGCCTGCAATATGACATAAACTTCAAAGGTTCCTTACTTCCACACAGAAAACCCAGAATAAAAGGTTGGGGATCGTCCGATGAACTAACCCAGGCGTATGTCCTGATCTTTTGTCAGAAATATATTTGAGCACTGAACATTATAAGAAAGAAAAGAATATTAGACAAATGGGAATCATCCACATGGTAGACTCGCAAGTTCCCACAAACAGACTGGCTGCAGTCAGAAGAGACCAACCTTGACATCCCGATGAAGGATGTGATTCACATGGAGGTAGTCAAGAGCCATCAACAGTTGCACGAGCCACTTACAGAGTTTCTGAGAGTAGGTAATCAAGAGAAAAAGGTTCAGAAGACTAGAAACGTCTGCTTAACCAGGAACCCAAAAGCAGTTAATCGACACAGTGACTGACCTCCTCTGGGAAGAGCACTCCATTGGCCTTCTTTATAGCCTCTGACCTGCAAGACCAGAGGTGGGAAGGGTTAAATGGTGTGAAGGGAGTCCGTGAGAATAAAGCATTGAATCGAAAGATGCCTTACATGTCTCCTCCCTCACAGTACCCTATGATTATGCACACATAGCATCCCTGGGACCAGCCATGCCAAAGTCGTCAGATTGAAGGGGACAAATCAAGAGAAGTGATGTGGGTGAGGTAAATAGTAGAAAAATGGCACACCGAGTATAATAAATTTCTTTTCAATAGTAAGTATATGAAAAAAAAAGAATCTTGTTGTCGTCCATTCAAAAAGAGGGCATATGACACATCGTAAAAAAAAACTAACTATTGTAGAGATAATGGTGACAAAAATGGTAGTCATCAGATTATACGACTCTAAATGAAAACAGGCAATGATGAACGGCGAGACCGTCAAGAAATTGTGCAGCTGCTTACCTTCTCCACCCAAGAGTCTTTGTATTCAACAATATATGGGTTTCGCACCTTTGAAATAAGCTCCATCTGCACAAAAAAAATATAACACTCAAAATCAGAAAATAAGTACTGAGACGTTGGACCTTCTAAACAGTTGCTTGCCTCTCTCAACCGTTGAAGATCAAGTAACTGAAGAAGCGTTTTACAGTTCATATCCAATAATGGACAATGCTATCAAAGAATTTTAAATTCGTGATACTTGAGGAGAAAATGATGCTACCCATGCGGCACAGCATGCTCAACACAAGCTTTCTGACGTCAATAAAAATCGGATGATCAAGGTTAGTCTCAACCATCTTGGTATTTGCATGAGCCAACAAATTTTTCTCCTCCGGATTTAGGGGAGAGATTATCTCAGAATATGCAGTGCATCCACGGAGAAGGCATCAAGGGAGATGAAAAAGGTAGATTATGATGCGGACAAGATATGTTGCAGACACAGTGGGGGCGAGGAAGAAACCTCCTGGTGCGCAGATCTCCGACACCGGTCAGTCTGACGAGCAAGACGAATCTTTTTCAGGACATACCTTGGAGCAGAGAGAGACAGAAGAAGAAAGAACGTCAACCACGGCGTTAAAACCAGAAACAACCAGGCGACACGCCACTATCAGGGAGTAATGTCCTCACTTCTTCTTCTCGAGCTTATGCCTCACCAAGAGAGCAGAGCCGAAGGCCCCTTTCCCTATTTGCTCCAGCACCTCGTACTGCTCCATCTACAGAGCTCAGGCAGCTCTCCTCGATGATCTCTCCCTCGACGCAACCTTGAGCGAGGAAAGCGCACGCAAAGTCAAGAAATAGTTGTGGTCATCGGACTATATATTCAGTGAGAAAGGGTCCAAACCTAAGGCGAAGCTCTACTTCTAGAACGCTAATGGGAAGGTAGCAGTCAAGTGGAAAAGGGAAATCAAAGAAAGATCCCTAACAGCGAGACATAGATTGTAAGTCCGTGAAAACCTTCGAAGCCATAAGGAGATGAATCGATGAGATACGGAATACTGTATGGGAGGAAGGGGATCTAGTAGGCGTGGGAATGCTGATGCTCTAGTCCCTTGGAGCGGCCAAAGATGAAACAAGATGGAGGAGAATATCTTCCAATCACAAAAGGAGATCGGGATGATCATGACGCGAACCAGAAATTGCAGGAAGAATAGAATGAGAGAAACCCAAATACAAGCGAAAGAGAGCGAGCTAAGGAAATCTTCCGTCGAATGGCAAAACTATCTGAGAGAAACAACTCAGAAAACACAAATCTCGGTAGAACATCGATCGGAGAGAAAATGTACCTCCGAAATCCAAGAGGGATCGAAAGTGCCGAGGATTCCCCGCGGAAAAGCCAGATGAAAGGGTGGAAAAGAAGAGAGAGAGAGAGGAATGAAGGTGACAGCCTCCGAGTGGGCGCGGAGAAAGTGCCGTCGTCCACGGGGCAGCCGTAGAATGATCAGGTTCGGCCAAAATAGGGGAAGATACAGCAAATAAAACCACGAACAGAACCAAACAACAACCAACCGATGAAAAAAGAAAAAAAAAACAGGGAAGAACACCGGCCGATCACCTGGCCTTGTCCTGCCGGGGTTGACGAAGCCTCAACTTGTAGCAAGCTCACGATCATCGGGCGCGGCAACCGGAGAAAGAAACGGAGACGGAGATGGCGACGGAGCTGGAGCAGGAGGGCAGCGGCAGCTTCCCCCTTTTCCTCTCGTCCATCCTCCAGCAAGCAAGCAAAAGAGGGCAATGGTAGTAGTGACTGTGGCTTCCAGGGGAGAAGAAGAAAGGGCGTTGGGTGGGGGGTGGGCAGGGGCTCTAGGGCTAGGCCTGTGGAGTTCAAGTTTAAAACTTTTCACGGAGAGAGACAGATTACACAGTCCGAGAGAGAGAGAGAGAGAGAGGACGCTGTCAGTCAGAGAGCACGGATCCGGACAGCGCGAGAGAGAGAGAGAGAGGGAAGTTAGGACGTTGGGTGGAGAAGGAAGGAATTGACCGCTAGAAGAATAGTGGTTTTACCGACAAAAGAATACTATTAACATTTAACTAAGAATAAAAGCATTCATCATTATTCCCATTTTATCCAGATTACCTTCATATCCTCTCTCTTATGCCCCTCACCGTAGTAAGAAGGTTTGATAAGAATACTTTCAGGGTTTTAAAACAATAATTTGTTTTTAATGAGCATTTCTTGGAAAAGAGCTAACAGTTTCCGCAACATGACCCACTCTCGTGCTTTCGGCCGCCCGCAGACCGGCGCACCTGCCTGCCTTTGTCGAGCCGACCGCTTATTGTTGACGTGGCGCCGTCCATTTTGTCGTGTCGGGCCCACCGGCATGCCTTGAGGTACAGAACGTGGGTCCAGGGCTTTTATCGTCATTTCCCATACCGGCCGAGCTTTTCCGACATGTTTCGTCAAACAACAGAAAGGCCCGTTTCGTCTTTGACCCAGGGGAATAAAAGCAAGACGAAAAAATTAGAATATCTGAATATTTAATTTACGGCTGCTTAGAAACAAAACGTCATTTTATTTAGGCCAGTTTCCAGGCGCGACCTTAAGATTTTATCGCCTCTCTCTCTCCTCCAATAAGTTCTCTCCCTCTCTCTCTCTCTCTCTCTCTCTCTCTCTCTGTGTCTCACGAGGGACGCCTGCCTCCGTCGTCATCATATCTTCATGCTCACACACACTGTTTCTCTTTCCATCTGTCTGTGTTTCCCTCTCTGTCTGTCTCTGGTGGGTGGGTCTCTAGTGGAGGGAGCGGTCTCTGCAATCAACAGCCGCAGCCTTTACTTTCTCCGCCGCCTGACCGGTGGTGGCGGAAGAATTATGGTCTCCGGCTGGCGGGAAGAGGATGACTGCCACCCCCCCGCCATCTCTCTCTCTAACCTGGTTCTCTTTCTCTATCCATCTCTGTCACCCTCTCTCTCTCTCTCTCTCTCTCCCTCCCTCCCTCCCTCCCTCTCTCTCTCTCTCTCTCATTCTCTCTAGCTCTCGCACCGTTTGTCCCCCAGGCTCTCTCTCTCTAGATATATATCTATTCGTTACTGCTCCTGTCGGATGTACAATTGTATGAAACCCCTCCCGTATAAAATGGGACCGCGGGTCGAGGCGAGCGCGCCTTTTCACGGTTGGCTCGCGTCCACTTTAAGCAGGTTATGGAGGACGTCATCAACACTGGCAGGACAGTTGCCACGAAAGCCTCATGCGAATTATGAAAACAACCCTAGTATTATCGACTATCCTCTTTAAGTGTGCGTCAAGGTGGGGCCCGCTTTGCCAGATTTTGGTCAAATAAAAGAGATTACGAAAATCCTGATGACATGGCGAGGTTTTATACTTTCCATGGATAAAAGAGAAATATTGATGTCATTGAAAACATATCGATCATAGTAATTAGTAGAGTATGCTAGTAATGGAGAATATGATTTCATATTTCTTTTAATGGCTATTCGGAAACTTTTTAAGTGGGTCATACTGAATTAGCCATTGTCACATTGTCAAATATACTATTATAAGCTACATATTGACAAATAAAATATTAAAAAGTATGTTAATTCGATCAATATATAGGTTTAATTCATTGTTGCCTGATATGTGAGGTTTTAAATAGCTAAGTTGTGAATGGTTTCATTAGTAAATGACATGTCATGGATGACACATAAATTTCTCAAGCAATTCCAAATCCAGATTCGAAACTGAGTTTTGTTGTTTTGATCGCTCGTTGTGTATCAACCCATAAATGCATTTCTAGATAATCAAATTTCAGAAGGAGATAAAACTTGAATATCAATAAATACTAAAATTAAGATTAATATATTCAAAAAATCTTTCAATAATTTATTTAAAGACCCAAAAGTGAGTTTATAATGAATCATCATTATATTATATTAATATTTTTCTACAAATGCCCTTAGAAAATGGTGAATACCAATTATTGTGGAATTTTTGAGTGAAATTGGTTAGGTAAGACAAAAACATCCATATGCTATCATGGCACATCCCTTGGGGTGTAACCTTCTTTGAGATGTTTTTAAGCTATCTAAAGCTATCATATCGTCTAGAGGCATCTAAGGAGGGGGAGATGCTTGGAAACATTTCTGAAAGCTACAAGAATGTCATCTCCTAAGAGATATTCTTCTAAACATCACTAGACTTTCCTTCTTCTAACCACTATCCAGAGGAAAATGTTCATATTATCCTTATTAAACAAGCTCATAATTTTTAACACATTAGTTCGGCTGAGGTTTGGTTCTTTGATGTAATTGTCATTGGTGTCTACATAGAATGTTCTCTCTCATTGATGGTTCTTTCTAGGACTATGTACCAAATAGAGATCAATAAGGAATTTATAGAATGAAATCAAGGTCCATCATCATTAAAGGATCTTGTCTAACACATGGCTATCATGGAGCTCCCATAGACTTCGATGATGTTGACAAATCGCACCAGGTGGCTCCAAAAGCACGTTCAAAGGCATGTGGTAAATAGGCAAATTATTTCAAAGAAGATTGTTTTATGCAATTATTACTACCCTACCTTGGAGAAATACTTTGCCATTGTGGTCCAAGGCCCTCATAAATGAGAACGATGCATCATTCATTAGCAAGTTCACGCCATTTGACAATATCTTGACCTTTTCTTGTGGACTTCAGTTTGATTGACTATTAGGATAAATTAGCATGAAATTAAAGAGGAACCCTTCATCAAAGTCTCAAAAAACTTGAACCGATTGGGCCGAAGCTAAAGCATGTGGTGAAATCTATGTAATTGTGGTCATTAAGATCACTATGAATAACGTCGTTTCAAGGCCTATGACTCTCGATAATGCGACCATCATTAGGGAATTACAGACCTTTTCTTAAAAACATTAGATAAATTTGAACTTCATAAGTTGTTTGAATGACTAGATAAGTTGGCCAAGGCTTTTAGGTGATCATCGCCTCCAATCACACCCCTACGAAGCAAAATCCATATTCTATATTTTTTCTTGAGGAAAGAAATCATCAAACGATACTCTCTTCAAAACACAACATAATCTTGAAAAGTATTAAAAGCATATTTCCTTATTTCCTTCAAAGTAAGATATATGGGAATTTGGACCCTAGGCCACCCTGTGCCGCCCAAGGGGACACGTGGCACGTCACCCTCATCCTCGCGAGGCTTCTTCAGCGGCGGCGGCTGTATTGCAGATCTGGAAATCACACAGCTGGAACCGTAGACGCGGTCCAGCCAATGACCGAGCTCATAACAATGAAAGACTGCTCGTAGCTTGTCATGATGCGGTGGGAGAGCTTCTTGCCACCCCATCAGCTTTCGTCGCCCAGCCAGCCAGCCAGTTGTCTCCTGACGCCATCAACATCGTCGTTTCCACGGCGAGCGCACTCCCTTCCAGCTTGCAGTCCTACCCCAGCTGGTGAAGTTGCCTCTCAAGGAGCTCTACGCCGAGCCAGCATCTCTGATCTTGTCCCTCAGAAGCTGAGGCCTCCATGAACCTGATGCAATGTTGATAATGTCACATCTACAAACATTACCAGTAGAGATATCACAAGAAAGTTAAGTCTCAAGGGACACCGAGAGAATGGTAGTCTTCACAAGGCGAGCTATATCCTTTGGAGAGGGCAGATGAAAGCTTGGATTTTGCCATCCTTCGAGTGACAGGTCAATGTTACGTTCACCCAGAAAGGTGGGACACTCAGAACCCTTCAAACCTCATGGCCCTCGCTCGTTCTTGTCCGAATAAGGGGACGAGCAGGAAGAGCCAGGGGAGGCGTGGTTCACATGGCGCCTGATGTAAAACATGCGCTTTTACTGTAACTTTGCGACTGCTCATCTTGTGATTTCTTAATATTATGGCTTACTCAACGTACTGTTAGTCTACGAAGAAAAACAGAGAGAATTGCGGCTTACTTTATTGGCCCCGTCATACACGATATTCATCACTCGGAATGGAAGAACTGACACTTGAAGACCATCTAAATCTTGGCACCACTGCCCGATGTTCGGGGTGTAAGCCCTCCATCTCGGGAAAAGTTTTAAATTAAGGGGTGAGAGAGAGAGAGAGAGAGAGAGCGAGAGAGAGAGAGAGAGGCTAATTGGATGAAAAATCACGAACCTGTAGCAAAAGTGTCTAGATTTATTGGTATAATTATTTAGTCTGATACAAATCATGGGTTTTAAGATATTCTGATGCATAAGCCGACTGTTACTTTGACCCATTAATCAATTGAAGAAATTCTAAAATGAAAATCTTAGTGCACGTAACACTATAATACAAGTCTACCATATCAGGTTTTTCTAGACTTGCTGGTTGCTGTGTTCATCTTTAGGAGCGTCCCTGCGAAAATGAACGAAACAATACCAAGAATGATTTATAGCGATTTGGTTATGCCCTAAGCTTTCTCTATCCCCCAAGCCTGTTCTCGATTTCACTTAGCTCTGTGGTTAAACTAGTTGAGCTCCCAGAAGTGCTTCGATACTATAAGAGAGACAGAGAGAGAGGGGAGAGACGTGGGGCGGGGGCGCACAGTGGGAGGGAAAAGGATGCTTGAGAGGGAGGGAGAGTGAGGTGGGAGAAATGCGGCCCTATGAAAACGTATCATTTCCGTCCATCTCTTTAGCTCAATACTCGAACGTACTCTTCAGACTCTCCCCTGAGTTCTCTCACGATATGACATCCAACACGTCCCCACGGAAGAGGGACAACAGGCCAAGCCAGAAAGTATCGAGATGGAGTCGGGTCGCTTTATGGTCTGTCGCCGTCGGCACGGAATTTGTCAAACCCTGGAAACTTTAAATTGGTGCACCTGACGTAGTCGGACGAGATTTCATCAATCGTCCCCTTCCCCAATGTTTTAATTAGGCGGGATCTCTGGAGGACAGCATCAGACGACTTCTTCCCGTAATGATGCCGCCGTTCTAGAAGAGTCGAACATCAACGATGCTTCCTCTCTCTCCCTCCCTCATCCAAGAATCAAGCACGACAGTCTCTCAAGCATCATCCTCCCTCTCCTACGAAGTCTTCTGACGAAGTCGGACGATACTGCACCACGCGTCCCCTACATGCGTCTTTTAAATTGTGGGGTTCTCTAGGAACCCAAAAGTCTAACCATTCGCACTGTGGAATAAGAACGCATGTACCGCATCAACCATGGCCGTCAGAATCAAGGTGTTAGAGACAAAAGATCCCCTGAAGCTGTTTTGGACAAAGACTCCCGCAAGTGTGGCACCGGAATACGAGAAAAAACACAGAGAAGACCACCAGATGCGTCAGAAATTTAATCCAATTTCATACGACGTAACAATAAGGGCACATGGATACATGAAGCTGCGTAGGTTTCTACAACATCAGAGCGGCTGCGATTGTTGTCAACGCAAAGGTGGCAGCGACCGCGGCTGTTCCGAGGGTTGCAGAGGGCGCCGCCCCGGGAACTCCGGGTGCCGAACCAGAAGGTCCGGGGGTGGAGGACGTTGGAGGGCTAGCAACAGTTGTGGGCGGTGTTGGTGCTCCGGAGGAGGTCGGGGATGGCGGGGTGGCCGAAGGGGTGGAGGCCGCCGCTACTGTGAGAGTCATCTTCTGGCCTGCACTACAGTGACCATTGACGCCGCAGATGAAGTATCTGGTGCCCGCTGCAGTGAGTTCCACGGTGGCCGGGCCGGTGGTGTACGTGGCGATGGGGTTGGACGTAGTGCAGTCGTCGTAGTTCGCCCTCGTCACCTCGAGCACGTCGTGGGCACCGTTGTTGAAGTTGAAAACTGCAGAGGGGCAGGATCAGGGAGTTTGATTAGAGTGCTCTGGGGCGCACTATTAGAGATTGAGATGATGCTAAGAAGCTGAGAGGAATGAAGGAACGGAGAGACTGAAGATGCTGCCTACCGAGAGAATCGCCGACAGCGAATGTCTGCCTGCTGGCCCAGTCGGTGTAGTAGCTGGGACTGGATGGGATGCTCCATATCTGGTTGTCCCCTACCTCGAATGTGGCCGCGAGCGCGCCCGTGGCGGCGTAAACCACGACGAGGATGAAGAAGGGAAGTGCAGAGGACGAAGATGAGGTCATGCTTGTTGGTCGCTGTTGTCTGAGAAGAAAGACTTCTTCGTGTGTTCTGCAGGTCGCCCTTGCCCACAGCCCTCGCAGCCCCCTCCTTCCCCTGAGTCCACACAGACACAGGATTGCGCAAAGCGGAGAGAAGAAGGGTAGATGGGAGTTCGTGAGGGGGAGATGAGGAATATATGCGTGTGCGGGGCTGCTTTTATAGTGGGAGCCAACGGCAGAGGGAGGCATTCGGAGAAAAATAATAGATCGATCGATTGAGGAGGGCTGACCGAGGAGGAGAGGGGGAACAGAAACATCGTTGACCGGGAATAGGATGCTTCTTCGATGCCATGTTCTTCTAGAACCGCCGGATTTGGGGGAAGTTTTCTTACGTTTTCCTATACAGATCGGGTCAAATCTAAAATATACGCGCGGGAGACGCGTGATGGAGTCCTCGTTCGGCTACGTCGCGCGTAACAAACACTCCAGGGCTGACCAGTTCCAATATCCGCCCGGTAAAAGCGACCGGACTCTATCTCCATCGTCTCTCACTTCTGTTCTCTACATCGTCTCTCATTCTTCTGTTCTCCCCACTTCTCGTGCATGTGGATTACCAGCTGCCTTCTGCGAGAAAACGCGGGAGGGAGTTGGTGAAGTGAGTGGACAAAGACGATGACTGCTGACCTCGTGGCCCTGACCTCCGCCGGATCGACGGCGTTGAAGCGCGGCCCGTCTGCTTCTCAAAGCGCCGGAGAGGGCTCCTCTTGAAGGCGGAGGGTTTCGCCACGGCCCACCCAGGCTGGCGGGTGGCCGTGCTCGCCTTCTCCGAGTGCGGGCTGAAGTACGTCGCTTCCTACGGCGGAGGGGAAGGGCCCCCCGCCGTCATCAACTGGGTCTCGGGGAAGGCCGCGGACCGAACCGGGGCTTGCGGGCCGGAGGCTTCGTTGCCTCTGCCGCCGGTCATCAGGCTCTATTCCACTTCCCCGACCGTCTTTCTCCCCTTCTCCGTCGTCTCCACGCGCGGCGATCGCTGGCGGGAAGACTTCGGATCTCCCAGGCGCCACTGCCGATCGTGCGGAGCCGGACTTCTTCTCCGTATTTCAGGAGCGCGAAGCGCTGAACGAGAGAATGTCCGGGTAGCATCTTCGCCTCCTCCGCGCAGCAGCAGGCGTCGCTGTGTTGTCCGCCTCGCTTTGATCTTTCCTCTCCTTCCGCCGACAGCGCCGGTGCCCAGAGCGGCGTGACCGCCGAGTCGCCGTTTCTTGGGGACATGGAGGAA
Organism: Spirodela intermedia; assembly: GCA_902729315.2. Taxonomy (NCBI): domain Eukaryota; kingdom Viridiplantae; phylum Streptophyta; class Magnoliopsida; order Alismatales; family Araceae; genus Spirodela; species Spirodela intermedia. Next base: position 4,775,681 of record LR746273.1, read on the forward strand.
GATCCGGCCGGCGCCCCACTCCTCTGATTGCATGGAATGGAAAATGAACTCTCTGATTCAGCTCCTCTCGAGCTCCTCTGTTGTGCAAACTCTCACGCAGTGGTGGTACAAATTCGAGCCTTCATGTCTGCCCATCGAGGGTTCTGTTTCAGTGATCTTTCCTGAAGATCCCCAGAACCGTCTGCAGCAGCCAAGTATCCTGCCCGTCGACCATCCAGACACCGAAATGTACTTCGATGAGTTACCAAAGCGCCTGTGTTTGACCCATCGACGCCACACACCCACTGTTCTTACCCAACGCCGGCAGATGAACCCGTCTACAAATCTTGTAATATAATTCCATTCTATTTTATTTTTTCTAAAATGCGGGCCGATGGGCTTTAGTCAGGACGTGTGTTTTTGCCTTTTTCTTGAAATGATTTCTCAATTAGTGCAAATTTTTAGCCTTAAATGACTTCTCCTCGTGTTTGAGTTGTCTGTGAAGGGTGGATCAGTTGTAAGACTCTCCATCTTTTCTCTCGGCTGGATAGAGACGAGTTGTCTGTCTTTGTGTTGGGAGTTTCCCTTGGATCAAGTCCCTTCTCTGAATTACGAAGTAGCCTAATCTTGGCGATTAATAAAAATCTCAGGTGAGTACACAAGATCGGAATGAGCTTCAACACGATGCATACTAGATTGATTTAGTTAAGTTAGATTTAATATATTTCGAGATTTGATTTTACTCCATTGTTAGTGTTCATAAAAATCCCTTTTCTTCAATCCTCTAGGTTGGGGCATCAACCTAGGTTTCTTTCTTCATTCTATCTGTTAATTCATTATCATTCTCATCTTTCATCATTAACTTAATAGGTATCTAATACTTGAGTTCCTGTGGAGAACGAACTGGTATCATCCTAACTACATAAGTTAGAATCGAGATCAGGATTCCTGTACATTTCTTACATGATCAGATCCATGATTTAGGTATAAATGTCAGCTTTGTAAAATCCATCTGTCAAATGGCACATTTGCCAAGGACTTGAGAGCCTTAGATGTTTATTTTTATTAAGTTCATGAAATTGTCTTTACTTTTTGAACTAACAAGTTTAAAGTTCTTTTAAGTTGATCCGGATAGAAAGAAATTAAGAGAAGCTATGGAGTGAGGTAGGATATCTTACCTTATTTTCTTAATAATTTCGGAGTTATATCATCATATAATATATTGATTCTGTCTGAATATCATGGTTAGTTAAAGCAGTCATCACAATTTCTTTCTTGAAGAAATTATGAATTTGAATTGTGCTAACTCAAGGTTGAATTTATTTTTTGTGAATTAATTGTTCTCCTCTTCTAAGTAGAAATGAAGAGAGAAAAATCTGTCTACAGAAATTTTGTTTCAACCTTGGTGTTAAAGTTAAGCAATTCAAAAAATTTCTTTAAAATAATATATTTTTTTACATTATTTCATGCAAGGTCGATATACTCAAAAAGCTCCCATAGTTACTGCTGAATGTGAATTAGAAGAAGAATCGTGTAGTTCTACTAAAGTAGCTGAGAATACATTAGTCATGCATGAGAATGATCAAGGTAGAATACATCTTAAAGCTCATACAGTTTGTCTACAATATAGCCCATTGACCAAAGTGAATGCACCTCTTAGATAAGGAGTGAACTTTAGAGTAGTTCTGAAAGATCTCAAGGCTAGGCAAAATACCAAGAGGGGGGGTAAATTGGTATTTTAAAAATCTCGGATTTTCTTCCTAGATAGTAGATGTGTCAACACATGAATTAACACAGCTGTGCATGATTATCTACGTACATGATTACTTTCTCTCTCTTCCAGTGGGTTCTCACTATGAGACAAGAACTTTTTATACTGATTTGCCCCTCACTTGGCTACTTCTAATCCCGGAGGATCCTTCTCATCAGTATTTCACTATTTTCCTCGGAAATACACACTGAAATTAATGGGATCAGCAACCCAATACCTCAGATTTGATCTCCGCAGAGATCCAGCCCCTTCTGGGCCAAACAGAACTTATAGCACCTCGTGCCTCTGACCAAAATCACTCTCCACTCACTACCCAGTTACCTTAGGGCCTGATGGAGAGCCTCCTTGAAAGATTCAAGCTTTATCTTGATCACCAATCGTTGATGAAGAAGGATGATGCAGTCTGCTCGTGGTTGAAGCTCAGCAGTAATGATTCTTGATTGTGAGAGAGATTACTCGTCATAGATCGAAGTGGAATCATTATTGTTGATCTCCCCAGCTTCCTTTACCAGGGCGTCGTCCTCCAACGGATTTCCGCATTTTGCTCAAGAGATAAAATTGGAAAGTCAGTTCAAATACTTACCGTTTTCCGGAATGCGCGGCAACGACCTTTGACTATTGCGAATTCAATATCTTTCTATTCTCTGGTCCGTTCGATTATAAATTTGAATTGGAGATTCATCTCTCACAGAAGAACAACTTTCCTGTTGACTCTGTCTTCAGATTAGAGCGTTAAGCTGGTCGTTTTCTCCACGTAAGCAAGCAGCTGGCGTGTCATCGTCTAGATTTCCGGTTCGAGACTCACAAGAGCTCATTTGATATTTCGAATCTTTTTCTTTTTCTTTTAATTATGCACGTGACTAATAAATAATAGCTGCACTTAAATGGTTAAATAATCATGGATAAATGAACTAAAAACATAACTGTCATTTACCGATTAAATATTTGTTTTCCAACAAATATTTATCCATATATATGTGGCGCTTCACCTATTCATAAATTCACTTAATCTCAAGGTTAGCCCTAATGTCACAAGATAAATAATAAATTTATTTGCATGAAATCTGAGGCATTTATGATAATCTTGTAAACAATATCAAACATGAATTATATATTTTCTCATATAATTGTAATATTAAAACCTATGCCCAAGGGCATCAACAAGATCATCATCTAGTGTAAATGTTACCTCATTTTCATGGGATGAGTCATGAAGAACCTTATAAGCACTTAGAAGAAATTTCTCAAAGTTGTGTGAAATCTCAAATTATCGTAATGTGTCTAGTGAAGTGGTGAAGATGAATGTGTTTTCTTTTACTCTTAAGGACAAAGCTAAAGATTGGTTTAGAGCTCTAGCTCAAGAGTTAAATTCATAGAGTGAAATGGAAGTAGCTTTCTTAATTTTTTTTTATTATATTGATAAAACTAATGCCATTGGAAAGGCAATTAGAGATTTTGTGTAGGGAGCTCAAGAATCATTTTTTGAAACATGGGAAAGAATGAAGGAGTATAATTGACAGTGCCCCTTCATGGGATTTAGAATTGGTAACTTCTTTAGATTTTTTAGGAATGGCTGAATGACAAAGACTGACATGTGATAGATGCAGCCAGCAAAGGTGCTTTTATGAATAAGTATGATCATGAAGCTTTTGACTTGATTGAAATGATTGCAGAAAATAGTGCACATCACATGGCTTTAAACCAAAATGGACAAGGTCTTGGACCTAGAAGATATATTTATGACTCGAAATCATTTGAGAGAGTTTTACTTTTAGATAAACTAGATAAATTAATGGAATGTGTCAATAATTTAATGAATGGTTCTACAAGTGATAATTTAAATACTGAGCCATCTCCTATTGAATTTGAATTACCAATTTGTGCACTTTGCTCTGGTCATGAACATGTAGAATTGAACTTTCCTAGATATAATCAAGCCATGGCAATGAATGATAGTTTCTGAAAAAATAAAAAGTTCAATCAGAATACATGGAGCAATAAGGACCATAATAATAATGTTATAAAGGATGCAGGTAATTCTTATTATTCTGCTCTAAACCATCAAGATTTCTCTTCACATCCAAGGCAACATTTTCAAAGTCCTAGTTATGCACATGCTTATCATCAAGGGAGCATGAAACCAAGGAGTGCAAAAGGATGATTCTATCACTATTAATGAGCTCTTGAAGTAATTGTTGCAGGGGAAGAAAGCTATGGAATTAAAACAGCAATAAATTATACAAGAAACGAAGAGAATGAAGATCAAAGTTGACAGCCAGCACCAAGAACTCTCAAGGCTAGAGGAAAAAAAAGGTAAAAGGGACAATTCAAATTATAATGGTTGAGACACAGGTAAATTTTCCACTCAACCAATAGTTAATCCTAAACATATGACTAATTCTTCTTAGCATCAAATTCATCATGTAGAATCCAAGGATAAAGATTTTGAAACATTACATGCTATTTCAAAATTAAGGAATGGAAAAATTTTACCTGATCCATATAGAGAGAAAAGAGAAGAAAACAATTTGGAGTATGAAGAAAAAGAAGATAAAGAAGATCAAGGAACTGTAGATATATGTAAGAAGGAGGGTAGAGAGGTAAATCTCAAAAATTATAAATCTCCAATTCCTTTTCTTGAAGCCTTACAAAAATTGAAAAATAAACCTAATACCCTTGATGATCATCTCATGGATCTTTTCAAAAACAAGTAAATACTAATATTCCTTTTATTGATATTATTAAGCACATTTCTTCATATGCTAAATTTTTAAAAGGATTATGTAGAGAGTATATGAGACAATAAGTTCTATATTATTTAATCATATTCTTGAAAAGCATAGATATCTCAGAGCACCACTTATCACTTGTGAGATTAGAGGTATGCTTTTTACTAGATCTTTACTTGATTTAGGTGCTAGTGTGAATATACAACTAAAAAGCTCTTTCTGATAAATTTAAATTCGGTGATTTACAATCAATTATAGTAGAGTTTCAATTAGCTGATGGGTTGATTAGACAATCATATAGAATTCTTGAAGATGTGATAGTAAAAATGGAAAGTTGTTATTTTCATGTAGATTTTATTGTTGCTGATATGAAAATGAATGATAATATTACTCATACTCCCATCATTTTGGGTAGGCCATTCTTAACAATAGCCAAAACTATAATGGATTGGGGGAAGGGAATGGTAGAATTAAAATTTGGGCATAAAAAAGTTGAAATAAAAATTTCTAAGTTGATAAAATATTTTGAGAATTTCATTGAAGATTGTAATCATATTGATTTATCTGATGAATTTGTTGATGATAATATTCTTTGTATGACTTCTATTCTTGATCCTCCACAATTTTTAATTGAAAAAAATATTTTACCTAGTGATGAAGAAAAACATTAAGAATTGAAGCCTTTACCTTCGACTTTAAAGCATGCTTTTCTTGGACAAGGAAGTTGTTTTCTTGTTATTATTTCATCCACTTTATCTTTAGATCAAGAAGAGAGATATTATATGTACTTAGGACTTATAAAAATGCTCTTGGTTGTCTTCAGGTGATATAAAAGGATTTAGTGTAGATACTTGTATGCATAGGATTTTTATTGAAGATGATGCTCATTGATGGCGAGCAGGACCCATCTCCATCAGCTCAGGAGACACCGGCAGTCCGAGTTCATCCCGATCGACGCACGAAGATGAAGGAGCCTGGCTTTCGCTACACAGCCTACCCTTCAGGACGACGACATTCCACCTCTACGATGACGACAAGCTCGAGCTCACCTTTATCTTTCTTTGTATTTTCACATTGACTTGTTGGGCCTCGCATTTGTGTGTTAGCAGGCCCAATTCTATATGTGTGTGTTGTTATTTGTGTCTCCCTTTCTTTAGGGTTTTATTGGGTCTCTCTTTTGAGGCCCAATTAAAACCCTAAGGGGGGGGACCTATGTGTCTTTCTTTTTGGGCCTCTTTTGGGGCTTATTTGGGTCTTCATTTGAGGCCCACTTAAGTACCGTAAGAGGGCCCTCCTCTTTCTCCTTTTAGGGGAGCTTATTGGGTCTCTCTTTAAGAGGCCCAATAAACCCCTTTTGTAGCCTTTTTTGTGGCTTATGGGCTTGAGGGCCTCAAGTGGGCCCACCTCCCCTTAGCCCACTTGTGGGCCTATATAAGGGGAGGTAGGACCCCCCCTCAAGGGGAGGGCCGAATTTTGTGAGAAATTATCATTTTGTGAGTTACCTTCTTAGTGACCTAGGATAGGGAGGGAAGGAGGGAGAGGAAGGCTGTCGATACCCTGTGAGGACTTCGTTCCTCGTGACGCTGCTGCTTGAGAAGTTCCACGCCGCCGAAGACCACTGCCCCTGTCAGACAGCTTCATTGTCGCTTGTGAGAACGCCACTGTCACCGGACAAAACGGTCGCGGTTGCCGCTGCAACCGCCGCCGCCTCTGTTGGAACCTTGTCACGCCGTCGTGATGAAAGGGGCTTGCTTCGCCCCCCTACGAGCCGGTGCCGAGCACTCCACCGGAGTCTCTTGACTCCTAGTTCGACTATGATGCAGGACGGGGCGAGAACCCCCTGTACCTGATCAATGAAACTCGAGACCCAAGATAGGGCAGTTGGACTGATCTGATAAGAATGTTTAGATCCAAGACTCTAGGTCTGACCACGTAACCTAAGTACAGGCAGGTGTACCAATATGCGTGATCAACCCAGGACAATCTGGAGAAACACTCGACGATGGTAAATGTGAAGCCCTCTCGGTCCACGTCCAGACAAACGGCGGAACAGTCGTCGTGAGGTAGCCTAGGGCTGCAGCTCACGAACTGTGACAAATCTGGCGCAGCATCGGAAGTCACGATCCGATAACCTGTCCTATCTTGTCTACGTGCTCTTGATGGCGGTAGAGACGAGCCGAGAAAACCTTTCGAAAGATAATTAAACTTAAGTAAGAAGGGGTACGGAGCTAACCTTCAGGGCTGCGTAGCCCGGCGGGTCGTGACGGTGCGGAGATCCGACGAAGGCAGGGACGTCCGGTGAAGAGCGATGCTCAGCGTCGACGGTCGGTCCTGGTCGAGAGTCGCCGTAGCCGCCGTCGTAAGGCGTGGCATGGTCGGCGCGGGCGTGGGCCCGCTGGTGGGCCGAAGGGCACGCTAGCGAGCGTGGGTCCGCAGGTAGGTCGAAGGGCACGCTAGCGGGCGCGGGAGGCAAGCCGCGCGGCGGCCTTAGGGCACGCAGGAGCCGGCGCGCGCGGCGCGCGCGGCGGCAGCGCTTCGGCGGGAAGGCCGAGCGTCTGCGGCGCTTCGGCAGGAATGCCGAGCGTCAGCGGCGCTTCGGCGGGAAGGCCGAGCGTCGGCGGTTGGGGCGAAAACCCAACCGTCGCCGGAAGGATCGGCCTCTCTGGCGGCGCCGGGAAGCGGAGCAGAGAGGAGACGATCCGGCCGACGATACCAGGGAGGGTTGAGCTCTCCTGGTCTAAACGGCGCCGGAAACGGCGCGACGGCGGCGGAGCGTCGGGAAACTCCGGCGGGGGCCTGTGAGGAGCTGGGACTGGTTCTGGCTCGTCGGTACGGCTGCTGGGTCTCTCCCGACGTCGGCGGCAGGTAGGCGTTCGTCGGCGAACGGCCAGCGACTGGGCGGAGCGGCGGATGGCGGCTCCGGCGAGTTTATGGTGGAGTTCCGGAGGAAGAGGTGGCAGACGAACCAGGAGTCGAGAGACTCCGGCGGAGTGCTCGGCGACGGCTCGTAGGGAGGCGAAGCGAGCCCCTTTCGTCACGATGGCGTGACGGGGTTCCAGCAGAGGCGGCGGCGGTTGCAGCGGCAACCGCGACCGTTTCGTCCGGTGACGGCGGCGAACTCCCGGGCGGCACTGAGATGGCCGGCGGCGGCAGTGGTCTCAGGCGGCGGCGGGACTTCTCGGGCAGCAGCGTCACGAGGAACGAAGTCCTCGAGGGGGGTATCGACGGCCTTCCTCTTCCTCCTTCCCTCCCTATCCTAGATCACGGAGAAGGTACTCACAAAACGATAATCTCTCTCAAAAATACGGCGCTCTCTTGAGGGGGGGTCCTACCTCCCCTTATATGGGGCCCACAAGTGGGCTAAGGGGAGGTGGGCCCACTTGAGGCCCTCAAGCCCATAAGCCACAAAAGGCTACAAAAGGGGCTTATTGGGCCTCTTAAAGAGAGACCCAATAAGCTCCCCTAAAAGGAGAAAGAGGAGGGCCCTCTTACGGCTTAAGTGGGCCTCAAATGAAGACCCAAATAAGCCCCAAAAGAGGCCCCAAAGGAAAGACACATAGGTCCCCCACCCCTTAGGGTTTTAATTGGGCCTCAAAAGAGAGACCCAATAAAACCCTAAAGAAAGGGAGACACAAACAACAACACACACATAGAATTGGGCCCGCTAACACACAAATGTGAGGCCCAACAAGTCAACGTGAAAGTACAAAGAAAGATATGGGTGAGCTCGAGCTCGTCGTCGTCGCGGAGGTGGAATGTCGTTGTCCCAAAGGGCTAGGCCGCGTAGCGAAAGCCAGGCTCCTTTGTCTTCGCGCGTCGATTGGGCTGAACTCGGACTGCTAGTGTCTCTTGAGCTGATGGAGATAGGTCCCGCTTGCCATCAGACTGCCACCTCTTCCTTCGAAACTCCACCATAAACTCGCTGGAGCCACCATCCGCTACTCCGCCTAGTCGCTGGCCATTTGCCGACGAACGCCTACCTGCCACTGACGTCAGGAGAGACCTTGCAGCCATGCCGATGAGCCAGATCCAGTCCAAGCTCTGCACAGGCCCCCGCCAGAGTTTCCCGACGATCCACCACCGTCGCGCCGTTTCCGGTGCTGCCTAGACCAAGAGGGCTCAACCCTCCCTGGTATCGTCGGCCGAGATCATCTCCTTCCTCTGCTCTACTTCCCAGCGCCGCCAGAGAAGGCCGATCCTTCCGGCGACGGTTGGGGCTTCCACCCAACCACTAACGCTTGGCATTCCCACTAAAGCGCCGCTGACGCTCGGCATTCCCGCCGAAGCGCCGCTGACGCTTGGCATTCCCGCCGAAGTGCCGCTGACACTCGGCATCTTGCCAAAGCGCCACTGCTGCATGTGCCCTGCACGCCGGCTCCTGTGGCCCGCGTGCCCACCCGGCACTGCCGCCCGCGTGCCTTGAGGCATGCCACGTGGCTTGCCACACGCACCCCCTAGCGTGCCTTTCGGCCCACTAGTGGGCCCATGCTCGCGCCGACTGTGCCACGCCTTACGACGACAACTACTACGACTTTCGTCCAAGACCGACCGTCGACGCTGAGCATCGCTCTTCACCGGACGTCTCTGCCTATGTCGAGTCTCCACTCCGTCATGACCCACCGGGCTGCGTAGCCCCGAAGGTTAGCTCCATACCCCTTCTTACTTAAGTTTAATTATCTTTCGGCTCGTTTCCACTTTCTCGGCTCGTTCCCACCACTATCAGGAGAACGTAGACAAGATAGGACGGGTTATTAGATCGTGACTTCCGACGTTACGCCAGACTTGTCACCGTTCGTGAGCTGCAGCCCTAGGCTACTTCACGACGACCATTCCACCGTCTGTCCGGACGTGGACCGAGAGGGTCTCACACTTACCATCGTCGAGTGTTTCCCCGGCTTGTCCTGGGTTAATAGTACATCTTGGTACGCCTGCTTGTACTTAGGTTACATGGTCAGACCTAGAGTCTAGGGTCCATACATTCTTATAAGATCGGTCCGACTGCCCCATCTCAGGTCTTGAGTTTCATTGATCAGGTACAAGGGTTCTTGCCCCATCCTGCATCACTCATTGTAGTAGGAAAACTTAGAGGAGATTAAATCCTAAGATGTGGAAGGCAGTGAATAAAGAGGTTATGAAGTGGTTGGACACATGTATAATCTATTATATATCTGATAGCCCATGGATTAGTCCTATCTATGTAGTCCCAAAGAAAATAGGAATCAGCATGACTAAAATGAAAAAAGGGAAGAGATTCAAATTAGATTATCCACTAGCTGGAGAGTTTGTATAGATTATAGAAGATTAAATCATGTGACTAAGAAAGATCATTATCCTTACCCTCCATTGATCAAATCCTTGAAAAATTAGTAGGATATATATTTTTTAATTTTCTAGGTAAATATTCAAGGTACAACCAAATAGGTATATGTCTTGATGATCAAGAAAAAACCAAGTTTACATGCCCATTAAGAACGTTTGCATTTCAAAAGATGCCATTTGGTTTGTGTAATTCACTTACTACCTTTCAAAGATGTATGTCTACCATATTTTTTGAGTTAGTTGATGATTGTTTAGAAATATTCATGAATGATTTTTCAGTCTTTGGTCAGTCTTTTGGTCATTTTTTGACTAATTTGACAAAAGTTTTGTAGATATATATTAAAAAAAATCTTTTCTTGAGTTGATAGAAGTCTCATTTTATCATGCACAAGGAGTTGTGTTGGGCCATTTAGTTAGCAGTCGGAGGGTTGGAGGTAGATAAAGCTAAGATTGAAGTAATTCACAACCTTCATTAGACTAGCACAATTAAATAAATGAGAGCATTTTGGCCATGTTAGATTTTATCAATATTTCATTAAATATTTTGCTAAATTATCCAAACTGTTGACTAACTTGCTCTCTAAAGATATTATCTTCTATGTTGATGCAGCAGGTGAACAAGTTTGTTTGGAAATTAAGAAAGTATTGATTGAGGCTCCTATCCTAAGATCCCTAGATTAGAGTTTACCTTTTGAACTAATGTGTGATGCTTCAGATTTTGTAGTGGGAGTTGTCATAGGTCAATGAGTGGATAAGAAACTAATGGCCATTTATTACACAAGTAAAACTCTTAATGAGGCTCATGTAAATTACACTATAGCTGAGAAAGAATTACTGGCTATTATCTTTGTTCTAAATAAATTTAGATCGTATTTTTTACGAAGTAAAATAGTTATTTATATTGATCATTCAGTCATTAGATATTTGCTTAGTAAGAAAGAAACTAATATGTTCTTAAACATATTAGAGTTTTGAAATATCATTGAGATATCAAGAATCTGTAGACTAGAGTTTTGAATATGATCTATGAGAAGAACTAAGTCTCAAACAAGAATAACTAAAGGTCAATTTATGCACCTTAAACAATAATACATTGGCAAAGTACATGGACATAATGAAAAGCTCAACAATTGTATCTGAGCTTGACCCTAAAGACAAAGGCATCTATTGATTTATTATGCATCTCTAGATATAATATCAAGGACAACTTACATGAGAGCATAAGGCTTCAAACTAAAGAATGACTAAAGGTGAAAAGTAAAAATTATAGATGATAACATGTCAACATAATACATGGACAAATGAAAAATTCAACATTCATATTTAAATTAGACCCTGAAAGAGAAAATTTATATTAATCTATTACATATCTCCAAATGAAATATCAAGGACAACTTATGTGAGAATGAAAAGCTTCAAACTAGAGAGCAATTGAAGGTCACAAGCACACTGGCAAAGCAATGAAAAGAATTTCAAATTTGTGTGATTGTTCTCATGTGCTGAAAAGATAGGGAGAATTTGGAAGATAAATATAATGACTTAACAAAAAATCAAAACTGATGTCGAACGAAGATATCTATTTACATCATTTACTCAGCTCAAGAGTAAGATCTTACTCCATCCATTATAGCAAAGCTACCACATGCGTCAAATGAAGACTTGAAAGCTACATTATTTTGCTTACACAAGTATGATGATTTATGTCAACTACTCCATTGAAGTTTGATTCTCTCCATTAAGTCCTAAGGTAACTTGCGTGGTGAGTGGAAAGAGGTTTAGGCTAAGGCACAAATGCTTAGAACTGAAAACTACACATGAAAGGTGTGGTCTTTGAGGAGACTAACATATTGACTTAGGCACATGGTCTTGAGAAAAAAATATTATTCATGAGGGGTATGATTGATTATTATAAATTAGTAGTTGCATCTATGCATTAATATCTTATATATAGACACTAACTAGTGCGTAGAGAATGTAATTATATATGTGTTACCAACTCATTATGACATTCACAATATTTTATTATTTAAGTCCTAATATATATTATTTTACTTATTTTATTGATATTATGAGACTAACCCTACTTGACTTTTATGAAGTCAAGTGGTGATTCTCTCCCATTGTTTTTATAATTATTTGATTGCGAGGACTTAGGTGAGCTTTTATTATGAGTTGGAAGTAATAGAAGAAGCCTAAATTTTTAACCTAAAGAAAAGTTCAAGTTTTATGGAGGGGGCCAACCTAATATGTTTATGGGCCGAAGAGAGGGTGTCATCTTGGTCAAGCCCATTTAGACTTTAAGCAGCACATGACCTTGGCCTAACTCACTTAGACTTAAAAAGACTATCAAGAGATGAGATCTAGGCCACTCATCTTAGGGCACCTTAAGATGAGATTAATAGAAGGATTAGAGCATTACCCTCATAAAAAAATCTAGGTTGTCCACCAAGAGAGTCTGTTATTAAATATAACTGTCTATTGGAGGGGCCTAATTCTCAAGAGGTTTAAGGCCTTTCGCCTCCCTCTTAGAGGGAGATTTTTGGCTCTCTCTCTAGCATTAGTTAGCCAAAAGAAAAAAGAGGAAAATCAAGGCTTGGTCAACAGTATTCTCGTGCCCAAAATTGTTGTGGAAAAGAGACTACCTAGAGTGCATCAAGATCAGTAGGGATCAAACACCCTTCGGCCCACTAGCGGGCCCACGGCCGTGCTGACTGCACTACGCCTTACGACGACGACTACTACAACTCTCGACTAGGACCGACGGTTGATGCTGAGCATCGCTCTTTGACGCGACTTAGTCGTTGTATATTAAATCACGCAAATCTAAAATTTATAAAACTAGAAAATATGAATTTTTGGAGATTTAGAAGTATTTCTAAATAAATATATCAATTATAATTCAATAAAACTTCCAAAAATAGCAGTAATTTTCCAGGTCGATCACAGGGATGTAATATAATATCTGGTAATTATTCAGAATTTTCCTCAAAGAATACTGTTTTCTATAAATTTTATACTAAGAAATGAAAAGGAAATATATTTTAAATTTCACGAAAAAAAGGAAATAAGGGGGTGGACGTCAGGATGACGTCAGCGCCCGACGAACACGAATCGGGCGGAAACAGAGTTCTGCCCGGCGATTCTTACGTAAGCAATTATAGACGATTTAATTAATCAAATTAAGATTTGTAAAAGCCAGAAGAATCGTAATATAACAAAGTATATTTTGGTAAATTAAAATCACAAAAATTATCACTAAATAAAGTATAAAGTAAGTTGAAAGCAGGAAAATAGAGTTCCGACGTCGCGACGGCGATGCATTTGTGATGTACCGGAATTCTGAGTGTTCGGGAGGATTGTCATGTAGTGTCCACAACCACTAAGGCTCTCCTTGGACAAGGACGATGTGGGCAATCTCTAGATCTTTTCGCGAAGTCTAGAGATTAATGAAATGGGTCGTTGAATCATCTCCGGCGGCTTTCACCCGGCAGAGCGGAAAAACGGTGACTTTGCGGCTCTCCGGCGGTTGTCACCTGACAGAGAGGAGCTGGATGGAGGTAGGGCGCGTGTCAGGGAGCTTCATCCTCAGGTCCGTGCAGCAAGAGGAGGCTCTTCATCGCATCTGGTACGCTCTCAAGAGGTGGCGACTCGTCTCTCGGCAGATCGTCCTCTTCCCGACGACAGCTTGTTCCTCGATCAATCGGAGATGATTTACTCGATGGATTCGCGATCCTTTTATTGTGAATCGTTCAACAATTTTAGTAGCAATGCTCCGCGAATCGCGTTGACAAGATTTTCGCCGATGATCCAGCGATTCTCGTTGCTTAGTCCTTCACCGGCGATCTGCAGGAAAGTCGCGATAATCAGATAAAAATATATGAATTTTGACTCTGGGAGGATTCAAACCTGCGCTAGTTGTCCGCCCCTTCTGAGGAAGGTGTGACACGGGTTTAGTCCCACATCGGTTGTGCGCTGATTTTTCGAGCGAATATATAGTAATGTTACATTTCTAAGCAAAGTTCCTTCTCTCACATGTACGACCACTCCTTGCCCCATAGCTGGCTGGCCACCGGTGACGTGGAAGGGGAGTGGCGCACACGTGCCTGATAAGTCTTCATTATCATGAGTTAATAATTAGTAAATAATATAGTTTTAGCCTTAACTCATGATAAATAGACTTATATTTGTGTTAAAGTATGAAAAGTGGTTTTCAGTTGATTAACGTGAATTTTTGGGTAATTATGTGATTTTATACGATTTTTACAGTCTTAGTTTTGAGATAAATGAAGAACAAGAAATAAAAATAAAAATATTGCAAAATGGGGGGACCCGCCGGCCAGCCGGGCTCGCAAGCGGGTCGGAAGCGCAGTCGGGGAGTAGCCGCGAGCAGGGGCTCGAGCGGCTTGCTTGGATCGATAGGGGCACGTGTGCGCCACTCCCCCCCTTCCACGTCACCGGTGGCCAGCCGGCTGTGGGGCAAGGAGTGGTCGTACATGCGAGAGGACTTTGCCTAGAAAGCTAACTTTACTATATATTCGCCCGAATAATCCGCACACAACCGATGTGGGACTAAACCCGCGTCACACCTTGCTCAGGGGCGGGCGACCGCCGCGGGTTCGAATCCTCCCAGAGTCAAAATTCATATATTTTTAATTGATTATCGCGACTTTCCTGCAGATCGCCGGTGAAGGATTAAGCAACTGGAATCGCTGGATCATCGGCGAAAATCTCGTCAACGCGATTCGCGGAGCATTGCTACTAAAATTGCTGAACGATTCGCGATAAAAGGATCGCAATCCATCGAGTAAATCATCTCCGATTGATCGACGAACAAGCCGTCGTCGGGAAGAGGACGATCCGCCGGGAGACGAGTCGCCACCTCCTGAGAGCGTACCAGATGCGATGAAGAGCCTCCCCTTGCTGCGCGGACCTGAGGATGAAGCTCCCTGACACGCGCCCCACCTCCATCCAGCTCCTCTCCGTCGGGTGACAGCCGCCGGAGAGCCGCAAAGTCGCCGTTTTTCCGCTCCGCCGGGTGACAGCCGCCGGAGACGATTCGACGACCCACTTCATTGATCTCTAGACTTCGCGAGAAGATCTAGAGATTGCCCACGTCGTCTTTGTCCAAGGAGAGCCTTCGAGGCCGTGGACACTGCACGACGATCCTCCCGAACGCTCAGGATTCCGGTGCATCGCCGACGCATCGCCGTCGCGACGCCGGAACTCTGGTTTCCTGCTTTCAATTTAATTTACGCTTTATTTAGTGATACTTTGTGTGATTTTAATTTACCAAACTATACTTCGTTCAATTACGATTCTTCCGGCTTTTACAGATCTTAATTTGATTAATTAAATCGTCTGTAATCGCTTACGTAAGAATCGCCGGGCGGAACTCTGTTTCCGCCCGATTCGCGTTCGCCGGGCGCTGACGTCATCCTGTCGTCCGCACCCTTATTTCCTCTTTTTTTTTTCGTGAATTTTAAATATATTTCCTTTTCATTTCCTAGTATAAAATTCATAGAAAATCGTATTCATTGAGAAAAACTCTGAATAATTACAAAATATTATATTACATCCCTGTGATCGACCTAGGAAATTACCGCTATTTTTGGAACTTTTATTGAATTATAATTGATATATTTATTTATAAATACTTCTAAATATCCGGAAATTCGTATTTTCTAGTTTTATAAATTTTAGATTTGCGTGATTTAATATACAACGACTGAGTCACGTCAGTGCCCCTGTCGGTCCAAGCCGCTCGAGCCCCTACTCGCGGCTACTCCCTGACTGAGCTTCCGACCCGCTTGCGGGCCCGACTGGCCAGCGGGTCCCCCCATTTTGCAATATTTTAGTTTTATTTCTTTTTCTTCATTTATCTCAAAAGTAAGA
The DNA here is from genome assembly GCA_902729315.2 of Spirodela intermedia. Taxonomy (NCBI): domain Eukaryota; kingdom Viridiplantae; phylum Streptophyta; class Magnoliopsida; order Alismatales; family Araceae; genus Spirodela; species Spirodela intermedia. The sequence continues at coordinate 4,791,371 of LR746273.1, forward strand.
CTGTAAATATCATATAAATTCGTATAAAATCACATAATTATCCAAAAAAATCACATTAATCAACTGAAAACTACTTTTCACACTTTAACACAAAGATAAGTCTATTTATCACGAGTTAAGGCTAAAACTATATTATTTACTAATTATTAACTCATGATAATGAAGACTTATCACTCTTCACTAGACGTCTCTACTTACGTTGAGTCTCTTCTCTGTCACAACCCGCCGAGCTATGCAGCCTTGAAGGTTAGCTCCGTACCCCCTTCTTACTTAAGTTTAATTATCTTTCAAAGGGTTTTCTCGGCTCGTTTCCACCGCCATCAGGAGAATGTAGATAGGATAAGACAGGTTATAGGATCATGACTTCTGACGCTGCGTCAAACTCGTCACCGTTCGTGAGCTGCAGCCCTAGGCTACTTCACGACGACCGTTCCACCGTTTGTCTAGACGTGGACCGAGAGGGTCTAACACTTACCATCGTCGAGTGTTTCCCTGGGTTGTCCTGGGTTGATAGTGCATATTGGTACGCCTGCCTATACTTAGGTTAGGTGGTTAGACCTAGAGTCTTGGGTCCATACATTCTTATCGGATCGATCCGACTGCCCCATCCCAGGTCTTGAGTTTCATTGATTAGGTACAAGGGTTCTCACCTCGTCCTGCATCATTTGGGTAATTATGTGATTTTAAATGATTTTATATGATTTTTACAATCTTACTTTTGAGATAAATGAAGAAAAAGAAATAAAAATAAAAATAAGATAAAATGGGGGAACCAGTTGGCCAATCGGGCCCGCAAGCAGGTCGGAAGCGCAGTTAGAGAGTAGCCGTGAGCAGGGGCTTGAGCGGCTTAGACCGATAGGGGCACGTGTGCACCACCCCCCTTCTACGTCACTGGTGGCTAGTCGGCTGTGGGGCAAGGAGTGGTCGTACACACGCGAGAAAAAGATTTGATCGGAAATATAATATTACTATATGTTCACCAGAAACTTAGGTGCACAACCGATGTGGGACTAAACCCGCGTCACATTCCACAGAAAGGGGCGAGCAACCGGCGTGGGTTCAAATCCTCCTAGAGCCTAAAATTCCTATTTTTTATTTGATTATCACAACTTTCCTGCAGATCACTAGTGAAGGATTAAGCAACTAGAATCGCTGGATCATCGGTGAAAATCTCGTCAACACGATTCGTGGAGCATTGTGACTAAAATTATTGAACAATTTGCGATAAAAGTATCGCAAATCTATCGAGTAAAGCATCTCCAATTAATAGATGAACAAGCCATCGTCGGGAAGAGGATGATCCGCCAGGAGATGAGTCGCTACCTCTTGAGAGCGTACCAGATGCGATGAAGAGCCTCCTCTTGCTGTGCAAACCTGAGGATGAAGCTCCCTAACACATGCTCCACCTCCATCCAGCTCCTCTCCGTTGGTTGACAACCGCCGGAGAGCCGCAAAGTCGCCATTTTTCTACTCCGCCAAGTGACAGCCACCGGAGACGATTTGACGACCCATTTCATTGATCTAGACTTTGCAAGGAGATCTAGAGATTGCCCATGTCGTCTTTGTCCAAGGAGAGCCTTCGAGGCCATGGACACTACACGACAATCCTCCCGAATGCTTAGGATTCCAGTGCATTGCCGACGTATCGCCGCCGCGACGTTGGAACACTGTTTTCCTGCTTTCAACTTACTTTACATTTCATTTAGTGTTAATTTTTTGATTTTAATTTACCAAAATATACTTCGTTCAATTACGATTCTTTCGGCTTTTACAGATCATAATTTGATCAATTAAATCGTCTGTAATCGCTCACATAAGAATCACCGAGTGAAACTCTATTTCCACCCGATTCGAGTTCACCGAACGTTGACATCATCCTGACGTCTGCACCCTTATTTCCCTTTTTTGAGAATTTTAAATATATTTCCTTTTTATTTACTAGTATAAAATTCATAGAAAATAGTATTCTTTGAGAAAAATTCTGAATAATTACCAGATATTATATTGCATCCTTGTGATGGACCTGGAAAATTATCGCTATTTTTGGAAGTTTTATTGAATTATAACTGATATATTTTTTCATAAATACTCCTAAATATCCAAAATTTCGTATTTTCTACTTTTATAAATTTTAAATTTGCGTGATTTACTATACAACGACTAAGTCACATCAAATTTTGGCACCGTTGCCGGGGATGTATTGCATAATATTTAGTATTTTTCTAATTTTCTCTTAGAGTACAAAAAAAAAAATTAACTCTTGTTTTATTTTTTTCTTGCCAAATTACTTTTTTTAGAAAAAGGGAACGAAGAGAAGCAAGGCAAGGACTGTACTGAAGGAGGGTAACAATTACTAAACTTTTCCCTCAAATTTTTTGATTTTTTATGCATGGTAGAAGATCCTTGCATCCAAGGCTAGAAAATCCTTTCATTATTTCATTCAAAACTAAAAATTCAAAAGAAAAATTAATTTTGATGGATCTTGAAGGAAGTACAGGTCAAATTGAGAACAATCCTATGGCCATGAAAAATCATTATATCCCTGATTCATTTCAAAGAGCATTCAATATTAGAGTCCCATTAGCACCCACTGTTAAATTCGAAATAAATCCAAGAATTTTTCAAATGCTCCCTAATTTTCATGGATTGCCTTTAGAGGAACCTCATAGCACTTAGAAAAATTTCATATGGTCTGTGATTTAGTTAATCTCCCTCAATTTACACTGGAAATTATTAAGATGAAATTATTTCCTCATACACTTAGGGACAAAGCTAGCCATTGGCTATCCACATTAGATAGAGAATTAACTAGCTAGAAAGATATGGAATAGGACTTTCTTCGAAAATTTTATCCCTTAGAAAAAACTCAAAATATGAGAAAATATATATGGAGTTTTTCTCAAAGATTAGAAGAAACTTTACATGAAACATAGGAAAAATTCAAAGATTTACTTAGAAAGTGTCCTCATCATGCTATACCCAAGTGGCAGCTCAATAGAATTTTTTATGATGGATTATTAGAACAACATAGAAATATGGTTGATTCTATATGTAGATGAGCTTTTATGGAGAAAACCCCTGATGAGATTTACAATCTTTATGAGAATTTAAGTGAAAATTCTAGAGATCAAGCCTCTTTTGAATTATATGATAGGGATAAGAAGAGAGGAATTTATGAATTGCATCATGATGATGATTCTAAATTTAGAAATGAGGTTAATCAAATTAATCAAAGATTAGAAAAACTTGATTTACTTATTGACAATATTAGAAAGCCTCTTAACCATCAATTTAATTCAAATAGTACATGTTCTATGTATGGTGAAAATAATTATTCTGAATTTTAATGCTATAATTTAGATCAATCATTTCACCCTATGCAAGAACAAGTACAATAGCTCACGGTTTTAATAGAAATAGGGAAACTTTTTCAAATATTTATAATCCTAATTGGAGGAATAATTTTTCGTGGAGAGACCCAAATAATATTCAAAATTCAGAAGCACTTAGACCCAATTCAAACTCTAAATTTCGTCCAAAACAAGAAAATAGATTTCAGAAAAATCAGCCCTCTCAAACCCAACCTGATACTATGGAAATGATGCAACAAACTATGAATCAAATGATGCT